>JAFJHL010000226.1:8750000-10000000 GCA_019425775.1 Rafetus swinhoei
AAGTTATAGGCTTATAGTTACTGAGCTCTTACAGAGCAAAATTCTGGTCTCCCAGCAAAGCCAGTTTGCAGTCAAATCAATAGAATTAATCTAGATACAAACCAGTATAGATGAGATAAGAATCTAGCTAAATCTTTCTGAAACATTACTTCATTCCTCCTCTCCACTCCCACTTGGTGGCTGGTTTTCCCCTCTGCCGTATTGCCTCCATTTCGACAGCAAGCCAAATTGTGCTCTGTGATACAAAAAGCTAATCAATCCTCAGTGCAGAGCTTTTCCCTGGTTTACGTTCAATTCACCTACAAATCCCAGAGTTTTAGTTGAGTTTTTTGCCATACACATAGGGCTACAGAAACTAAAATAATTAAAAAGTCCAAGGTATGATTTGTTCAGTACACTTCACCTGAGTATCTCAATGTGCTTTTAGAAGCCCTGCTAATAAAGCTTTACAATCAGTAAATTCCACTAGACACTGCCCTCGAAAGGACCGAAAGCTGAATGTAAACTGATACCCAACCTACACCCAGGGGCAAATTTATTTAGGGTGAAACAAGATGGCGATTCCACAGATTACACTTCTGCTTTGATCAGGAAGTGCAAAATGCCCCATACAAATGAAACTCCAAAGGAAATGTAAGGGGCAGAATCTAATTGCTAGTGTTATGAAGAACATGGGCTTCTATTTCACACAGTTCAGACAATCACAGAGAGTTTTAATCATGTTTTAACCCTGGTCCCTTGCAGAATCCTTATGATCAACAGACATGACAGCCAGAGTATGTCTACACTGCATTTCGGAAAAACGTCCATTTTTCCGAAAAAACGTCACTTATGTCCACACTGCAATCGCGTTCTTTCAAAATAAATCGAAAGAACAGAGGGGTTTTTCCGACTCTTTCTACGAAGATGTGTGGACGAGGAAAAGGGAGTTCTTTCGAAAGAAGAGGAAAGAGGAAAAAGCACTGGTGCCCTGGTGGCCATTCCGTTAAGGTTGCCAGTTGTCCGGTATTGACCCAGCCAGTCCGGTATTTTCACCTCCTGTTCGGTAAAAAAATTCAGAAAATACCAGACACCTAAAATGTCCGGTATTTTCTGGGGTTTTTTCCCTGCCAGGTGGTGAAAATACCAGACACCTGGCAACCCTACGATACACTCAGCAACCGGGCCCCTGCCAGGCCCTTCCCCCTGCTTACCTAGTTCTGCAGGGGCTTGTCTTGTGGCTGGCAGAAAAACAAAATGGCCACCGGAAAAAAAGCCTCTTCTTAAAGGGGCCATGCTGATTTTTTATTTAAAAAAAATTTTTTTTTTTTGCTCAGCAACTTTGGGGCGGGGGGGTTGGTATTTTTGGTTAAACCATCTGGCAACCCTACATTCCATCCATAATAGTCACAGACTAAATGCGAGAGAGTGTCCATTCAGTGTGGACGCTATCTTTTGAAAAAGCAGATGGCTTTTTTGATGTGCTTTTGCTGTGTAGCTGCTCTCTTTCAGAAGAAATTTTTCCGGAAGATCTCTTCTGGCTCCCCAAAGAGAAAAAGATGAAAGAGGAGAAGAAAACCAGAAACAGGCCACCTTGAAGGTGGCAGCCTCTGGGTAGTCATGCATCTGAGTATGATGTAAGGCGGAGACATTCCTGGACCTCCATGGGGCTCAAACTTTTTTATGGTGATAAAAGGGATGATGTTTGCAACCACATGAGCACATAGATGGCTCCTGGCTTGACATAGTAATAATAGTTCAGACACATGGTTTCTTCCTTCCACACCCCCACTACAAACATTATTCCAACACCACTGCATGAGCACTGAGAGTTAATGGAACATCCAATTCCTTTAACAGCCACATATCTTATTCGGCTAATGCTACCATACTCTTCATGGAGTAAGTTTTTCACTGTTCATTAGTGCCATAAGTAACCCAAATGTATATCAGTTAATCCATTGGGTCATGTAATGCATTTCCCCACAACCGCTCTAGCTGTGCACTGTGGACTGTTGAACGGATTGAGAAGTGTAGCTCTTTGCTTTTCTGTTGCACATCTGCCCCTGTTTGCAAAGCCTTCTCAGAATGTGGCTTTCAGCATGCGGACCATAGCCTCTCTTATGTAAAGCAAATGCATTTTAGCAGGCGGTTCATACAGCAGACGAGCACTGAATGCTTCAGAGGAAGTTGGAAGAAATCCTCAATTGGCAGATGTGAGATTGTTTTCTCCAGTAAAATTCCAATCTAATCCCTAAGAAGTAGAGATTGTTTTACCCTGAAACATCAAGTTTTATATTCCTAAATTAGTAACTCTTCGTAAATTTTTGGCCCCAACAATATCCCGTGATAGAGAGTTCTGCTGTCTAATTGCAAGTTGAATGCAAAAATATTCCCTTCTATCAGATTTTATATTGCCACCTTTCACTTTCATAGAACCATAGGACTGGAAGGGATCTCGAGAGGTCATCTAGTCCAGTTCACTGCACTCATGGCTAGACTAAGTCGTATCTTGACCACCCATGACAGGTGTTGAGTGAGGAGGGATTTGATAGCAGCCTTCAACTTCCTGAAGGGAGGTTCCAAAGAGGATGGAGAGAAGCTGTTCTCAGTGGTGACAGATGACAGAATGAGCAGCAATGGTCTCAAGTTGCAGTGGGGGAGGTCTAGGTTGGATATTAGGAAAAACTATTTCACGAGGAGGAGGGGGAAGCACTAGGAATGGGTTACCTAGGGAGGTGGTGGAATCTCCATCCCTAGAAGTTTTCAAGACCCGGCTTGACATAGCCCTGGCTGGGATGATTTAGTTGGGGTTGGTCCTGCTTTGGGCAGCGGATTGGACTCTATGACCTCTTGAGGTCTCTTCCAAACCTAGGATTCTATGATTCTAGGATTCTATGTTTGTCTAACCTGATCTTAAAAATCTCCAATGATGGAGATTTCAAAGCCTCCCTTGGCAGTTTATTGCAGTGGTTAACTACCTTGACAGGAAGTTTTTACTAATATCCAACCTATACCTCCCTTGCTACAATTTAAGCCCATTGCTTGACCTGTCCTCAGAGGTTAAGAAAAACAATTTTTCTCCTTCCTCTTTGTAACAACCCTTTATGTCCTCGAAAACTGTTATGTCCCCTCTCAGTCTTCTCTTTTACAAATTAAACAAATCCAGTTTTTTTAAATCTTCCCTCATAGGTCATGTTTTCTAGACTTTTAATCACTTTTAATGCCCTTCCCTGGACAGTCTCCAATTTTTTCACACCTTTCCTGAACTGTGGAGCTCAGAACTAAGGCACAGCACTCCAGCTGAGGCCTAATCAGTGAGCAGTAGAGCAAAAGAATTATTTCTCATATCTTGTTTACAACATTCCTGCTAATCCATCCCAGAATGAGGTTTGCTTTTTTTTCAGCAATGTTACACTGTTGACTCATAGTTAGCATATGGTCCTCTATGACCTGAGGTCCCCTTTCTGCAGTACTACTTCCCAGACAGTCATTTCCTATTCTGTATGGCTACATCTACACTGCGCGTTTTTGCGGCAGAAAATATGCTAATGAGGGACTCATTTGCATGAGTTGTGATCTTATTTGCATATGTTCTGCCGTTTCTTTTTGTGCAAGGGGTTTTTGAGCAAAAACAAGCAGTGTGGATGTTTCCTTTTTATGCAAAAACCCCGTTTTGCACAAGATCCTTATGCCTCTCCTTTTTGTGCAAAAACCCCTTGTGAAAAAAGAAATGGCAGAAAATATGCAAATGAGATCACAAATCATGCAAATGAGTCCCTCATTAGCATATTTTCTGCCACAAAAACTTATAGTGTAGACATAGCCTATGTGTTCAACTGATTGTTTGCTGCAGTAGGTTCCTGGGTTAGTGTTTCTGTGGTGTGTAGGAGAACACTTTAACCTCCCTGGATAATCAGTAAGGGTATGTCTACACTTGCAGCCTATTTCGGAATAGGGCTGCAAATGTAGGCATTCGGAATTGCAAATCAAGCCCGGGATTTAAATATCCCGCGCTTGATTTGCATTTTCCCAGCCGGGCACCATTTTTTTTTTTAAATGTACAAGGCCGGAATAACTGCCCGCGTCTACACGCGGCAGTGAAATGGGCGTTCGAAATAAAGCCCTATTTCGAACTACCTGTTATTCCTCCTGCAATGAGGCTTAACAGGTAGTTTGAAATAGGGCTTTATTTTGAACGCCCATTTCACTGCCGCTTGTAGATGCGGGCAGCTATTCCGGGCTTGTAAATTTCAAAAATGGTGCCCGGCCAGGAAGATGCAAATCAAGCGCGGGATATTTAAATCCCGGGCTTGATTTGCAATTCCGAATGCCTACATTTGCAGCCCTATTCCGAAATAGGCTGCAAGTGTAGACATACCCTAACAGATTTAAAAGTAGACATCATAGAATCATAGGACTGGAAGAGTTCTCAGGAGGTCATCAAGTCCAACCCCCTGTGAAAAGCAGGACCAATCCCAACTAAATCACCCCATCCAGGGCTTTGTCAAACCAGGACTTTAAAACCTCAAGGGATGGAGATTCCATCATCTCCCTAGGGAACCTGTTCCAGTGATTCACCACCCTCCTAGGGAAATAGTATTTTCTAATATCCAACCTGGACTTCCTCCACTGCAACTTGAGACCATTGCTCCTCCTTCTGTCAACTTCAAAACCAGACTGCAAAGAGAAACAGCAGAGCTGCAAGTCATTTGCAAATTTAACACGATCAAAATAGGACTGAATAAGGGCTTAGAATGATTATCTCACTACAAAGGCAATTTCCCATCTCTTGATATTCACACCTCTCCATCATCTGCTAGGAATAAGCCACATCCACCCTGACTGAGTTGGCCTCATTAACACTGGTCCCAGACTTGATAAGGAACTCCCTTCTTTTGATACACCAGTACAGAGATATATCCCTGCCTCATTGATTTCCATGCCAATTATCTGACAAAGTGGTTTTTACCCACAAAAGCTTATGCCCACATAAATCGTTATGGTGCCACAGGACACCTCGTTGTTTTTGCAGATCGATTAACATTACCGTTGTGTGTTTAGACTGCAGTCGTATTTCAAAAGCCCCCACTGAGAGTACAGCCCCATGGGATACATACAGCGGGTGTGGGGGTACAGCCTCCTCCACTGTGAATTGGCACCTTGAAGCCTATGGAACTCCAGCTTGGCACCAGCTGCGGATCAGGCCCAGACACTGCGGAGAAGCAGCAGCCTGAAAAGCCAGTCAGCACTCAGCGCTCCCACACCAGAGCACGTTGTCTTGACATTCCAGCTTGGGCCACTAACGTTTCTAGACAGCAAAGTGCCGGGAAGGTTTCCTGCTTCCTGGAAGCTTTCCTGATGTTTTTCTTTTTGCATCTGACATTTTTTTGGCAGAGCTCATGCACATAAAGGAAGAATTGACCCTCTTTCTCCATAACCCAATTTTTAAAAATATATATCTACATGCTGAAGCCGCATTCCTGACCCCTCCCTGAGTACTCAATCACAAATAATCCCATTAACTCCACTCCAGTGCTACCTCCCCCTTCCCCTTTGGTAGCTTCATGCTGAAGCAGCTTAAAGGATGAAGCTCTAAAGAGGGTTCCCAGCCTCAGAAATTGCAAGCAGAGCTAGGCCCATCCCTGCAGCCCACACTAGAATACAAGAGGAGAGAAGAGTGGGACTTGGTGCATACTTTCATAGAATTATAGAATCATAGGGTTGGAAGAGACCTCAGGAGGTCATCAAGTCCAGCCCCCTGCCCAAGGCAGGACCAATCCCAACTAAATCAACCCAGCCAGGGATTGTTAAACTGAGATTTAAACACCTCTAGGGATGGAGACTCCACTACTTCTCTAGGTAACCCATTCCAGTGCTTCCCCACCCTCCTAGTGGAATAGTTTTTCCTAATAACCAACCTAGACCTCCCCCACTGT
Organism: Rafetus swinhoei; assembly: GCA_019425775.1. Lineage (NCBI taxonomy): Eukaryota > Metazoa > Chordata > Testudines > Trionychidae > Rafetus > Rafetus swinhoei. The sequence continues at coordinate 8,755,919 of JAFJHL010000226.1, forward strand.
AACTTGAGACCATTGCTCCTTGTTCTGCCATTTGTCACTACTGAGAACAGCCTCTCTTCATCCTCTTTGGAACCTCCCCTCAGGAAGTTGAAGGCTGCTATCAAATCCCCTCACTTTTCTCTTCTGCAGACTGAACAAGCCCAAATCCCTCAGTCTCTCCTTATAGGTCATGTGCTCCAGCCCCCTAATCATTTTAGTTGCCCTCCACCGGACCCTCTCCAATGCATCCATATCCTTTCTATAGTGGGAGGCCCAGAACTGGACTCAATACTCCAGATGTGGCCTCTCCAAATGGCTAGTGTGACGGCTTTTCTGACTCACAGTCTAAGGGGCCCATCTTGCCTTAGGGGTTTGAGAATCACAGTGATTTCTCTAAGCACCTGAAAGTTAGGCAGCGTGACGCTGAGCATCCTAACGCCTAACCTCTTGGAGCATTCAAGCCCCTAAGTGACTTGCCCAAGGTCACACAGAAAGCCAGGAAGTAAAGTCAGGTTTTCTGAATCCCAGTGTAGTGCCTTAGCTACAAGACCATCCATCTTCCTAGCTGACTATACTAGGATTGCATCGGGTGTAAACGGCCCAGTGCTTGTCGGAGTTAGAGCAGGCAAATGGGATTAAAGTAATTTCCATTCTTGGATTCAGGTTATGATGGAGACAAATAGAGGATTCACTTTATTCTTATGATTTGCAACTTCTGGGCTGGATCCTGCAAATTTTCTTTCATAATCCTTGCAGGTTTAGTGTTCAGAACAGGGTCACTTTTTGTATGTTCAGGTTTAAGAGGTTTGCTCCCACTCATGGCCTTTTGGTCCATTTCTGAGAAATTTTAGTGAGGATGCTCAGATACTGCTAGACAGTGGCCAGCTATAAAATTCACGGCCTTATTGAAGCAACAGCTGTGTTTTGTCTGTTTCCTTGTTATGACGAGCAGAATGAAACTGGCTCGGTATCAAGCTCACATCTACACACAGACCCCTGCCTCGCAGCAGTCTCTTGTCCAGTTTCTCTACATGGTTTTGCAGTGAAAACCATAGTGCCTGTAAATTGTAGGATGCAGAGAAGAGAAAGTATTGGCTGACTGGAGATTTATTAAGACATAAGACTTGTAAGAGACTCCTTTTCAACTGGAAAATTATGACCTTCCCTGAAATGTGTTTACCTAAAATAAGAGTTCAGAATGCATACACACCTGCCTGACTTCACATATCTCAAATTTAGCTCTAGAATCTTAGGCTATGTCTAGACTGCAGGCTTCTTTTGGAAGAAGTTTTCAGGAAGAGATCTTCCAAAAAACTTCTTCCGAAAGAGAGCGTCCACACTGCAAAAGTGCATAGAAAAAGCGATCTGCTTTTTCGACAGATAGCGTCCATTCAGTGTGGATGCTATCTTGCATATAATCTGTGATTACTATGGGCAGAATGGCCACCCGGGCACTTGTGCTATTTCCTCTTTCCTCTTCTTGTGAAAGAACTCCCTCTTCCCCATCCACACACGCCTTTTTCCAAAAGAGCTCTTTCAGAAAAAGGCTTCTTCCTCATAGAGGCTATGTCTACACTACAAGTTTTCTCTGCGAAAAATATGCTAATGATGGACTCATTTGCATAAGTCACGATTTCATTTGCATATTTTCTGCCGATCCGTTTTTGCCTAGGGGTTTTTGCGCAAAAACAAGCAGTGTGGACGTTTTCTTTTTGCGCAAAAAAACCCTTTTCCCACCAGATCAGTAAATCTCCTTTTTTGGGGCATAAGGATCTGGCAGGAAATGGGGGTTTTGCACAAAAATAAAACATCCACATTGGTTGTTTTTGCACAAAAACCCCTAGGCAAAAAAGGATTGGCAGAAAATATGCAAATGAGAGTGTGACTTATGCAAATGAGTCCCTCATTAGCATATTTTTGCCAAAAAAAAACCTTGTAGTGTAGACATAGCCAGAAAGAGGTTTACCAATGTCGAAAAAACCCCTCAGTTCTTTTGATTTTTTTTCAAAAGAAATCGATTGCAGTGTGGACGTAAGTGATGTTTTTCCAAAAAAACTCGGTAGTGTAGACATATCCTTACGCTTATATTCTAAAGATAGAAGAAGTGGGGAGAACATAGGGGGGTCATAGGTCTTGCTTGAAATATGCCTTCTGTGAATTGCTATCTTCTTGTAGATAGATATGTTTTGGGAATGCTATGCTTATGTTTGTCACTTTCTAGATGTGTCTTTTCTTGTAGCAAGTGATATATTTGATCATCATCAGAAGATCTGGTCACGTGTTGAATAATGGATTCATAGCCTTGCCAACCTCAAGTCCTAAAAAAACATGATCCAAAATCCTGAGATTGTTGTAAAAATCATGAGGGGTTTTTTAACACAAACAAATTTGGGGTTCTTTTAATTTGCCTTCTGGTTTTGAACCTTCAGGGTTTATGTTTGAACCTTCAGGGTTTTGTGAGCTTTTCTGCACTGCCATAAGCAAGAAACTTTCTTCTTCTTTTAAAAAATGATAATGGCGTGTCTCACACTCACATGACTTCAGAGGGTGGTACTTTAAGAAAGTACGAAGCTGGTTATTTAGCTAAACTTAGTGCTATTGTATTTTGTTCTGTCAGCCTTTCCTCTTAGTCTCTTGAATATTTCTAATGCGTGTGACCGCCTGTACCTCATCACCAATCCTCATAAATTCATGGGAGTAATGAATAGAAGCAGGGAGATGGTTTTACCTCTTCATACAGCATTGGTGAGAACAATTCTGGAATATTGTGCTCAGGTCTGGTCTGCACCTTTTATAAAGACTGTTGAAAAAATTGGAGAGAGGGCAGAAAGAAGCCTGAAAAATGATTTGAGGGCTAATGTATTGTGCTGTCCACAGAGAACCTGAAGGAGTTCAATATGTTTAGCTTATCAAAAAGATCTAATTTGATTACACTGTGTAAGTACCTTCACAAGGAGAAAATACCAGACACTGAACTGCTCTTTCCTCTAGAGGAGAAAGACATAGCAAAGAGCAATAGCAGGAATTAAAGCAAGATGCATTCAAAAGAAACTGTAGACTGACATTCACTAAGATATCTACTGGGAAAACTTTTATCCTCATTTCTACTAGCAAATGACATGAAGCATAAAAATCTTGCCTTTTAAAGTACACACTTTTGTAATTATCTATTCTAGTTATGCATGAAAAGGTACACTCCTTTTACAAATTGTGCTAAGCAACATCTCAGTGTTATCTTGTAGCAAGGAGTTCCACAAGTTCACTGTATAATATGGAAAGGATTTGTGTGTTATTACAGTTTTACTGCTTTTCCATTTCATCCTAGGCCTCTTGAATCACAACACTTAATACTTGCACGCTCATCATAAATGTAAATGTTATGTGAACTCAAAGTCTCTTTATTGATGTTCTACCTGGCAAGGTCCTCAAAATAATGACATCAGCACAAGCTCAGGACCACACCTACTTATTACTAGAACAGGGCACAGAAGTGGCTTCCTTCTAGCTCCTGGTATAAACAGTTTCCAAGGCCGGAAAAAGTCCCTCTTCAACCACCTCACAGTTGCTTCTTAAAATAGGAGTACTTTCCATGTAGGAGGAGTTGCTGTCTTTGGACTGTCTATAATTGTGCTTATCTGTGACTGTGCCATACACATAGACTCAGCCAGCACAGTAACTGTTTCGCTACTAATGTCATCTGTGTTGCTGCTTTCTGAAATTCCAGTCGATATGTCAACATAACTTTAAGACAACTCACCTTTAGGGGCCCTGCAAAGAAGTGGAGCCACTGGTATGTATCTTAGACATGCCAGCGTTTCGAGCAGGCTGTTGCAATATGAAAACTTTGAAAGTTCTCTCGCCTGGGAAGTGTATGAAAGGAGCATCCTTCACTGAATCTGAGTTGAGTTGAAATCTGCAAAAACTCCTGCACCAAAAAGGAGAGAGGTGGAAAAATAAGGGGAAAGGCATAATGACACAAATTGGGAAATTAGGAGACTATTGTTTGGTTTTGCTTGTTCCATAAATACTGTATACGTTAAAGTTCAGGAAAGCGACTTTGAAAATTCAAAAAAAGCAGTCATGTAGCACTTTAAAGACTAACAAGATGGTTTATTAGGTGATGAGCTTTCGTGGGGCAGACCCACTTCTTCACTTCTAAGCTCATCACCTAATAAACCATCTTGTTAGTCTTTAAAGTGCTATATGACTGGGTTTGGTTTTTTTTTTTACCACGATCAGAGTAACACAGCTAACTCTCTGTTACTTTTGAAAATTCAGTCTCTCTCCCACAATTAATAAACTACTGTACACATTTTTGGCAAGTTGAAAAAAAAACCTATAATATACCCCAAATTTGTATTGATTTCTTTTTGGATGATTTTGTGAGGCTAAGTCAAAGAAGCCATCAAATGATAATTATGTCCAAAATATACTCAGAGTGGGAAGAAAAATGGCCTAGTGCTTGCTAGGTATTTGCTAGGTATTTAGGTGAGCTGGGTGTAATTCTTAGATGCATCCATCTTCCAGTACAACCTGGGGCAAACCACTTTGTTTCCCTCCACCTCAATTCTCTACCTATAAATGTACCTACAAGCACCTCCACAATGCACAGGGGTGCTGCAAGGAGAAATACATTAAAAGATTTTGCAGTGCTAAGGTAACGTGGCCATATACATATCTAAAATGTCCAGGATTAATCCCGTGCCATCTGAGAAGTTGTAGGAACGGCTCCCTCCATAACAGAATGCTTTTCCAAATGCCCTGATGACCCATTCCATTCCCCAGAGGTATTGGACCAAATATTACCTCATCGTTATAAACCCAGACAGCTCAACTGACATTTGCTGCATGCACTGTTCCAAAACATCTGGGCACCTTTCAATCCTTAGCGGCCATAGTTCCTTTGAAATTCATAACGTTCTACCAGGGTGAATTTGTTCCAGTATAATTTCACGCACTGGATTTTTGCTAGAACACTGCGCCGTCAGCAGCACAGCGCCTGACATCATGATGAGTGACTGGTTGGGCGCAAATTCAGAAATACGCCACTCATGGAGCCATCAACACAGCTTCTAGAGAAGCATCTAGGAGCTCCAGCATTGACCCAAATGAGGGGCCCCCCCTTTGCTGAGTCAATGGGATCAATGTCCAGTGGGGCAGGACTGCAAATATAGAAGTGCACTTTAAAGAAATGGCAGTAGGAGGTTTTTATGCCTCTAGCAAATAGTGTGCAATGCCAATCAACTCTGGGACAGATCTTAGTTCCATGTTAATCTTCCTGGAAATAATGATATAGACAAGAGACATGCTATCAAGGCTGTTCCCCACTCAGACACTGTGAATGCTGAAGGTGGGGGGGGGCCGCACAAGATTTTTAAAAATACCTTGCCTCTAAAGGCTTCTACTTAAGCCTCCCTATGGTCACAGATTCCCTGACCTGAGGTGGTAGGCTGCCACCACCCAAATGTAAAAACCCCTTGAGAACCTAGGAAGATGCACTTGGAAATTTCTTTCTTGAGGGGTACCCCAGCTCTTTAACTCTTCCTCAGGAGAGATCTTGGAAATAAACTGTGATTTCTTAATAGCTGATCTTCGGACTCAGGCACGTGCACACAGAACCTCCTGCCTTCTAGGACACAGGAATCAGATCATAGTCTTAATAAGTTGATTTTATTAATAAAACAAAGATGATGTCTTTGATAAAGCATTACCTGGTTGCTAGGTGTTACAGAGCAACCGAAAAAGGGCAGATTAAAAGCACAGACATTGGCTTCCCTGGGATTCGGTTTAAAAATTATAATGTATGGGGGGAGGGCCACATCAATCAACCCAGAGGAGTTCAACCAAACCCAAAATTAAAGAAAGTAAACTGATGTGTCTAACTAAACATTCCCCGTTCACTTACATATCTGTTGTTCCAAGGTTCAGTCCTTTTCTTAGGTATGAATATCACTAGAAACGCCATGCCTTGTTCCGGCTTCACTCAGCTCTCCCAGCTCTTGCTCTGCTCTCACAAAGACTGAAGCAGGGAGAATCTGTTTTAATTCAAATCTCACACTCTCTTCCCATTGGCTCTTCTGGCTCCCTGCCAACACTTCCTGGATAGTCTCACGGACCCACTGTCTCTGGGTTTAACCCTTTACAGGCAACTTCATCAACAGAATGTCTGTGATGTCTAAAAAAGGGTATTGCCCCTCCCATTCATCACACATGCATATATATATTAGCAAAATCGTTCCCATACAGACTGGATCTTTAACGATACGGGGGCAGATCCTTAGTATAACTGATTGACTCATGGACTGGACCAACATGATCATCTTGTCCGATTTCCTGCATGTCATAGGAACTTTACCCACTCACTCTTGCAATAGCCCTTAACCTCTGGCTGAATTACTGGAGTCCTCAAATAATGATTTAAAGACTTCAATTTACAGAGAAGCCACCATTTACTCTAGTTCAGCTCCATTTACTTCAGCAGAGGCCTGTCGTTTTACACAAGCTGAGGAGGAGATGCCCTACTACTTTGACAGTGAAGATGATGGTTTATTTGTTTTTAAATCTAACACACTCGATTTCCTTTTACATGCAGTGGTTTTGTGGTTACATAAAACTAAACAACTTGGATTGTTTTCTTCACCAATTATTTTTTCCCATTATAGTTGATCTATGACAGCAGCATACAAGTGAGTGCCAAAATCGAAGAAAAGTAACATTTTCTTAGTATTCTCTACCCTCCAAAGTGTATCCCCTTCTTGCTGCTTGGAGTCATAGCAAACTGGTTTGTGATGAAATGTTTGGCTATCAATCAGTGAATAAAGTAACAGTATCAATGTTTATTGGCCCTGTGCCTCTTAAACCAAATCTTCCACATGCTGCCAGCACTCATAATTTATTCTTGAGAGCAACTTAGGGATCTGAACTCCAGTTCAGGGATTCAAAAACCTTACTCCAGTTTCAGGAATGTTCTAAGTTTCCCTAGAGAATCATAATGTTTTCAGCGGATGGTACTGTATCTGGAGCAGGGGGTAGAAGAATGCAAAAAAGAAATATCTCCAGCAATTCTTGTTTTAAAAAGGAATTTTACTTTTTTTCCTGAACACACATAAAGGGTAAGGCAATCAAAATACTTACTATTCTTTACTCACAGAATTATTGATCACAAGCATTCAAACATCATTAGCCAAGTCTAAAAAATCATGAGATTTTAAAAAATAATTAGTACATTTTGGATAGCTCCAGGTTTTTGGATAGCTCCATTAGGTAGGCTGTAAAGAAAAAGAATGGTCTAGTAGTTAGGTATCTAGCTGGGAAGTTTGGAGATCTGGGTGCAGTTCTCTATTCTGCCACAGACTTCCTGTGTGACCTTGGGCAAGCCACTTAGCCTTCCTGTGCCTTAGTTCCTCATCTATACAATGGGATTGTAGTATTTCCCTCCCTCAGGAAGATAAATATATTAAAGACTGGAATGGATTAGTTACTACAGTGCTAGTGGCCTGATTCTTACCTTAGAAATGGGTCTGGATTTTCTCTATAACCATGAGCACTTAAAATTTATTTTCTGCTTTTAATATGACAAGAGAGGCAGGTGTCTGCATGAACCCCAGCCCTGCCACCCCACCCAGACCCCCTCCAGCCCACAAGCTCCTCAGTGTCCATGTGAGCCTCTGTCCTGCCACTATAGCCAACCCCACCCCCCCGGCAGGCTCCTTGGGGTCTGTGTGAGCCCCTGCCCTGCAGCCACACCTGAATCCCCTACCCGCCAGAGATTCCACAATGTCCGTGTGAGCCCCTGTTCTGCTGCCACAACCAGCCTCCCTCCCCCTGCAGGCTCCTTGGCGTCTGTGTGATCCCCTGTCCTGCTGCCACACCCAGACACACACACACACACCCCTGCAGGTTCCACAGTGTCCATGTGAGCCCCTGCCCTGCCACCATGCCTAGACCCCCTTTCCCTCCCCAAAAAGGCTCCTCAGTGTCTGCATGAGGCCCTGGCCTGCCGCCATTCCTGGTCCCCCTTCCCACCCGCAGGCTCCTGAGGGAAGGGAAATCTGTCCTCTCCCAGCAAACAGCAGGTGCTGAACACACGGTCACTGCATGAGCCCCTGCCCTGCCCTGGACCATGCCCCCCCACTTTGCAAACACAGATGTTTGCCTAGCTGCGAGAGCTGCTATTTGCAAGCACGGTGTCACACATGCTTTCAAAGCAGAAACCAAAGAACAAGCCCCAATCTGTCCCTTACCATGCCTGCCACCAAATCAGGTCCAAACCCTTATGATCTCTGTGGTGCACCTGCTGCATATTGGGCTCTTACAAGCATAACTCTGTCCTTGTACATAACACAGGCCGATTGTCTTGGACAGACGTTCTTTTATGCTAAGAGATTGGGTTCTACACTCCACAGTGTATCTCCTGCAAAGTCTGCCCTTCACTTTTTTCATTACATCCGGGTGCAAGAGTGAGCCTGTTACACACATACACACTCACACACACTCGGCTCCTCCAGCTGTTTGGCTAGCACAGATCCAAAGGTGAAAATGTAATCGGGATGACATGGTCAGTGAGCAAATGCAATCCGCCCACTTGGACAGGACACACTTAAATGAGTGCAGGAGAATGCTGCTGCAGGAGATATGAGGGGGGTGTGAAGACAGCACAGTGTGCAGGCAACGAGAAGTGAAGACACAACAGAACATCTTGAGGATCCCAGGGGAGCAGGAGACACATTTGGTTGACTCACAGGAGAGTCAGCTGCACAGAGAACCTCTCCGGTCCATGCTGAACCACATTCTCTCCTCACCAAATTCCTTAGCCTCCTCTCCTAGATGTCCTAGGATGTGGGTGGGGGTGGGGATGGGGGGGAGAGTCAAGGGCAGCCTCACACTCAGCTCCCAGAGATGTGTCCTGGGACAAAAGGGGGTTTTAATATGCTGTTTTTCCTTCTCGTCCCCTTGAAGCTCTCAATCTAAACTCCTTTTCTGTCCCTGCTTCCTTGTGTTCACTAAATAAAAACACATGTTTGTTCAACAACAGTATCTTTACTGCTTGTGTTGCATGGAGGGGGAATTACATGGTTTACAAGCAAGCACACTTAAAGCGGGAGACACCTCATTCAGAGCAACATGCCCGACCTTTATATTGTTGTCTGACTATTCACAAAGCTGTTTTTCAAAGCCTTTCTGATTTGCAATGCCCCTCGATGTGTTCTCCTTATTGTCCTGGTGTCTGGCTGCTCATAACTAGTGGCTAGGCACTCTGCTTCGACCCCCTACCCTGGCATAAAATGTTCCCCCTTGCTTGCACAGATATTATGGAGCACATGGCAGGCTACCACAACAAGGGGAACGTTGCCTTTGCTGAGGTCTAACCTAGTCAATAAACTGTGAAACCTTCCCTTTAAGCATCCAAAAAGCAGATTCTACCTCCATTCTGCACTTGCTCAGCCTGTAGGTGAATTGCTCCTTACTGCGGCCCAGGCTGCTTGGATATGGCTTCATGAGCCCCGGGAGCAAGGGGTAGACTGGGTCTCTGAGGATCACTATTGGTGTTTCACTGCCCCCGGTGGAAATTTTCCAGTCTGGAAAGAAAGTTCCATCTTGCAGCTTTCTGAAGAGACCCATGTTCCTAAAGAGACGCGTCACACACCTTTCCTGACACGCTGATGCTGATGAAATGGCCCTTATGATCCACCAGTGTCTACACCACCATCAAGAAGTGCGGTTTATGCAAGGTGGTCAGGTGCTAAAATAGGGATGTGTGTTCCACCTATCACCCCACTACAGATAGGAAACCCCAGCATGGCAAAGCCCTCCACTATGTCCCACACGTTTGCCAGAGTCACAACCCTTCATAGCACAAGGATACTGATCGCCTTGGTTACCCAGATCACAGCTGTAGATTTACCTACTCCAGGCTGATTCCCGACTGACCAGTAGGAATTGCGACTGGCTAAGGATGTGAAGGATAACAAGAAAGGTTTCTACAGGCATGTTAACAAGAAGAAGGTGATCAGAGAGGGTGTGCGGCCCCTACTGGATGAAGGAGGTAACCTAGTGACAGATGATGTGGGGAAAGCTGAAGTACTCAATGCTTTCTTTGCCTCTGTATTCACGGACAAGGTCGGCTCCTGGACTTCTGCTCTAAGTGACGCAAGATGGGATGAAGATGGACAGCCCTTGGTGGGTAAAGAACAGGTTAGGAACTATTTAGAAAAGCTAAACGTACACAAATCCATGGGTCCGGACTTAATGCACCCGAGGGCACTGAGGGAGTTGGCAAATGTCATTGAGGAGCCTTTAGCCATTATCTTTGAAAAGTCGTGGAGATCGGGAGAAATCCGGATGATTGGAAAAAGGCAAATGTAGTGCCCATCTTCAAAAAAGGGAAGAAAGACAATCCACAAAGGGCAAGTCGTGCCTGACCAATCTGATCAGCTTCTATGATGAGGTAACTGGCTCTGTGGACGTGGGAAAGTCAGTGGATGTGATATACCTTGACTTTAGCAAGGCTTTTGATACGGTCTCCCACAATATTCTTGCCAGCAAGTTAAGGGAATGTGGATTGGATAAATGGACAGTAAGATGGATAGAAAGATGGATAGAAGGCCGGGCCCAGCGGGTAGTGATCAATGGCTCAATGTCAGGATGGCGGTCGGTTTCTAGCGGAGTGCCCCAAGGTTCGGTTCTAGGACCGGTTTTGTTCAATATCTTTATTAATGATCTGGATGAGGGGATGGATTGCACCCTCAGCAAGTTTGCGGATGATACTAAGCTAGGGGGAGAGGTAGATACGCTTGAGGGCAGAGATAGGGTCCAGAGTGACTTAGACAAATTGGAGGATTGGGCCACAAGAAATCTGATGAGGTTTAACAAGGACAAGTGCAGAGCCCTGCACTTGGGATGGAAGAATCCCAAGCATTGTTATAGGCTGGGGACCAACCAGCTAAGTAGTAGTTCTGCAGAAAAGGACCTGGGGGTTACAGTGGATGAGAAGCTGGATATGAGTCAACAGTGTGCCCTTGTAGCCAAGAAGGCTAAAGGCATATTAGGGTGCATTAGGAGGAGCCAGCAGATCCAGAGATGTCATTATTCCCTTTATTCGGCTCTGGTGAGGCCACATCTGAGTATTGTGTCCAGTTCTGGGCCCCCACTACAAAAGGATGTGGACGCATTGGAGAGGTCCAGCAGAGGCAACCAAAATGATTAGGGGCCTGGAGCATATGACCTATGAGGAGAGACTGAGGGAGTTGGGTCTGTTTAGTCTGCAGAAGCGAAGAGTGAGGGGGGATTTGATAGCAGCCTTCAACTTCCTGAAGGGAGGTTCCAAAGAGGATGGAGAAAGGCTGTTCTCAGTAGTGACACATGGCAGAACAAGGAGCAATGGTCTCAAGTTGTGGTGGGAGAGGTCCAGGTTGGATATTAGGAAAAACTATTTCACTAGGAGGGTAGTGAAGCACTGGAATGGGTTACCTAGGGAAGTAGTGGAGTCTCCATCCCTAGAGGTGTTTAAGTCTCTCAGCTTGACAAGGCCCTGGCCGGGTTGATTTAGTTGGGATTGGTCCTGCCTAGAGCAGGGGGCTGCACTTGATGACCTTCTAAGGTCTCTTCCAGCTCTATGGTTCTATGATTCTATGATTCTATGTCTGGCATTGCAAGCTTCCACAGGGCTATTGCTACTTGCTTCCCACATTGGGGCTCATTCAGGCTGCCTTTCGGGAAGGGGACACACTTCCATGAAAGTGGCATTATGCATGCGAAAGTTTTGCAGCCACTGCGGATTGTCCTATGGCTGCATCACTATGCGGTCCCACCAGTCTGTGCTTGTCTCATGGCACCAGAACCGGCGTTCCACTGTGTCCAGACGATCAACTGATGCCAGCACCAGCCAATTGCTCCACTCAAGTGCTTCCCACACGTGTCTGTTCATGGCCGCCTCACATTCTTCCTCGCTCTGGCTGGCCCTGGCTCGGCTCCTGACATACTGCAGCATAAGGTGAGAGATTTTTGTTCTGGTTGCCACAGCACACTGCTATTGAATAGGGTCCATGCTTGCTCTGCTATGGCATCTGCATGGATAACCAGGGGAAAAAGGGCATGAAAAGTTTGTTTGCCATTGCTATCAAGTATGGGGGGGGTAAGAGATGAGTGCATTATGGAACACTGATAACATATACCCATCAGGCACTGGGAACCTAACCCAGAATGCAAAGGGGCGGCAGGAACTGTGGGATAGTTACCCACAGTGCATTGCTGTCAAAGTAACGGTAGCCCCCCACCGGGGGCGCAGTATATAGTGTGCTTGCACACAGTGGGGACGCGCACCTTTGACTTAACGAAACCTGGTGCTAAAAAAAATCAACCTTAATAAATTCGACCTTATCTTGTAGTGTAGAGAAGGCCTCAAGTCTACTGTTTCTAATGGTTTCATGAATTGTTGAGTTCTTGGTTCCACACTGGTCTAGATCCCTTCTGATGATTCCCTTTTTCCAGTTCATTACAGAGTCATCTCATAGTAGAATCACACCGTCTGCACCAAAGAAGGATTTCATAGAATCATAGAATACTAGGACTGGAAGGGACCTCGAGAGGTCATTGAGTCCAGTCCCCTGCCCTCATGGCAGGACCCAGGACTGTCTAGACCATCCTTGATAGACATTTATCTAACCTGCTCTCAAATATCTCCAGAAATAGATTCCACAACCTCCCTAGGCAACTTATTCCAGTGTTTAACCACCCTGACAGTTAGGAACTTTTTCCTAACGTCCAACCTAAACCTCCCTTGCTGCAGTTTAAGCCCATTGCTTCTTGTTCTATCCTCAGAGGCCAGGAAGAACAAGTTTTCTCCCTCCTCCTTATTACACCCTTTTAGATACCTGAAAACTGCTATCATTTCCCCCTCAATCTTCTCTTTTCCAAACTAAACAAGCCCAATTCTTTCTGTTGCATAAAAAAGCCTCCGCCTGAGCTCACTAGATTTATATACATGGATTTTCTGAAGCTACACCAAGCTGTAAGGTCTAAGGTTTTAAACTGTAACTCATTGTGATCTTTGTCAAACTTTGTAATCTGTAACTCTCAAACTTACTGTAAACTGCAACTTTGTAATCTTTGTAACATGCAGCCACCTTGCTTGTAACTTTCCCTAAGCTGCATTCTCCCCTGAGTGAATGGAGAGAGAGTGTGAGTGTGTTTGAAGAAGACTGGGAACAATGGAGCACATTTCAATGAGTCATCACAGTCTGGCCATGCTCTCTGCTGGATAAAGGGAAGTCTGGGCATGCTCCCTGATGACAAGGTGAATGAGTCACAGGAGCCATTCAGACACTATATAAAGAGAAGGAGCACATGTGAGATGCTCTCTTTTTCCTTCCACTGATCCTGAGAAGCTCCCCCCAAGTGTCTTTCCTCCTGACCAGCTTCCCCAGCCATGATGAGCAGACAGACCCTCCAGGATCCACATGCCTTGGCTCCTTCTGCAACCCATATGTCTGCGTAAGTGTGTGATTGCCTGAGGGCAGGAATGAATGGGTGTGAATGAGTGAATGAATGGAGGGGTGTGTGCTTGCTTGCTTGTCTGTGTGTGTGAGAGAGAGAGTTCTATCTTCTTTAGCTTAAACCTTTGGTGGCTGCTTTCTCCTCTTTAGTTCTACTTAGTGGAAATAAACTCATACTATTGTAACTCTGGGTGGTCTCCAGTGAGAATATTTTTGGGGTAACACTTTCAGTCTTCCTTCATAGGTCATGTTCTCTAGACCTTTAATCATTTCCTAAGCCTCCTTTCATTAGTAACTAGCTTAGGGCCTATTATATGATGGAGTGTAATCAGCTAAATCATGTGTGAGTTGCAGTTATTTTTCAGATTTTGTGTATTTCTGTTGTGCCTTTCTACAGTGCAGATATGAGAGCTGTTAAATGGAAACTGCAAGAAAATCAATGTATTTATGTCACTGCCAATAGCAGGAAATGCAAAGAGGGAGCAAAATAAAACTTCTGCATACGAAATTTCACTTGCCACCATTTAGGCTAAGGAAAATCATTCTCTGGACTGTTGCACTAACTGAACTGTTCCAGTTCTGGAGCTCCATCTGACCTGTTGGTTTCCATTTTGATTTCTCCACATCATGAAGTTTTTTGATCAATGCATCTCATGACTCGGAAAGTTTCGCAGGAAAATTCCATGAGCAGCCAGACTAGTAAGAAATTTATTACAAGGGTAACTGAGAAACAGTTCTAGCCAGCCCAGAATTTATAAATTATTCCAAGGCAGAATAGCTCAGGGCTCAACTGTAACAGTTATCTGTATGGCAAGATTACGAAAAGCCAAAACGTGCCAAAAGAAAGCAAAAAGAACATATAATTATTTGTGAACATTATGTCCAATTCCCCAAATTGCCTTCACCTTTGCCAAAAGAAAAGTAGGTTCCATGTGTTTATTATCAGGCTATTTTTAGATGTTTTTATGCTTTCCATTATTTTGCTACAATCTACAGGGTATTTGATTGGGAGTTCAGCTGTCTAATCCTTAATGCATGATACATACCCCAGAAGAGACAGTTAAATTAAATTATAAGGCTTGCTTTGATTGTTGTTTCATTTATAGCAACCCTGCAGTGCATACTGGCTCGATTGGGGAATGCTTGGCTATAAAGCTCATCACAAGCTGTGTTTACATGGGGATCTGGGAGTATTAATGGGTTCCAGGGGACTCGTAACAATCGCATTCCTGATCCTGATGCTCCTTTCCGCTGCTGCAAAGGGATCATGGAAGGGGATAACAGCAGGCATGTTATCATACTTTGTGGTGCCTGCAATTGTGACTAAAAATACAACCCAGGGTTAGCTAGGAGGGTGCAAGAGTCAAACTAGACAAAAAATAGGCAGTGGTACCTGTGCAACATTCCCCTTAACACTGCCCATCATGCCTACTTATGTCTCTTTTCCTAGCAAGGCCTTTTTCTGTGCTCTTTGGCTGTCTCCTCCATCATACTGGTGAAAGGGCAAGGTGCAGAAGAGGTGAAGGAAATGCACAAACTGGAGAAGGAAGGAGAAAGAAACAGGATGAAGGGGGTGGGGGAGAAAAAGAGACACAGAGCAGCCCAGTTCAAACCCCGGTTGGAAGTGATCCATACAGAAGTTGAGAGAGAAGAAATTGAGCCTGATGCTGCTCACACCAGTTTTGCACCAGTGTGTAGCTCTAGTGACCTCAATAGAATGGTTCACGAGTTTCACAGGCAGATTAGATTCACACACTGTACTGCCAGAAACAAAATCTGCTGATAGGCTGAGGTTCTAAATTTATGGGGGTCAGCTTTCCAGCTGCCAGTTCCACGGACCAATGTGGATAATCATGACAGTAAACACTCGTTAAGGGGACATGACACCCTCTCCAAATGCAGTGGCTTGTCCACTCTATTAAGTTTATGGGACGCACCAAAACACATACAGGGTACTAGAATTTTTTTTACCAGAACCAGTTGCTTTACCCAGTTACAATCTCGGTGCTAACAAATGCCCAAAGGCTGCCTAAGGAGATTTGATTATTTCACCGCTAGAGGATTGCTTCTCCCATCCTTGATCTTCTGAAAGTCCTTTATCTATTTTTTTTCTAATTACCTAAGATGACAAATCAGCTAGCTAGATTCTTGAGCCAGATTGTCAAGTGCTATAAATCATCAGGTCTCTATTAACTCTACCAGTTTACACCAGCTGAGAATCTGGCCCTATGATGTAGATGTTGCACAGTCATGATCCTGTTTCAGTGTCACTCCCATGAGTTTGCTATCCACATGCACAAGTAGCCAACACAGCAAAGCAAATCTGCAAGCCAAGATACACACGTCCTCCCTTTGTTCTACTCCTTTCCCTTTCTCTTTCATCTACAAAACCCACAGGCATGCTAATAACTCACAAGATACTTCCTTCATTGCCTCCCTGTTATCCACAGGCAAGGGGTGGGGAAATATGTCTTTGTTTCTACCTAGATAAAGCTGGAGGGGCAGGTTGCTAAGAGAACTGAGCTTCCTTTTATTAGACATCCCAATAAGAAGCCCATTCACAGCACAATACGCAACAGTGGGTATTGTATTTACAGTGAGAGTAATATAAAAGCCATCACCTGCCATGATGATGCCATGACTGTACCTGAGCAAGAAGATACCCAGAATAACAGTGAATCTTCACTCAGAATCACAGACTCATGGAAGACTAGGGTTGGAAGAGACCTCAGGAGGTCATCTAGTTCAAGCCCCTGCTAAAAGCAAGACCAACTCCAACTAAATCCTCCCAGCCAGGGGTTTGTCAAACCTGGCCTGAAAAGCCCCTAAGAATGGAGATTCTACCACCTCCCTAGGGAACCCATTCCAGTGCTTCACCGCCCTCGCAGTAAAATACTTTTTCCTAATATCCAACCTAGACCTCCCCGCACTACCACTTAAGACCATTGCTCCTTGTTCTGTCATCTGTCACCACTAAGAACAGCCTCTCTCCTTCCTCTTTGGACCCTGGTGGTTGAAGGCTGCTATCAAATCCCTCCTCGCTCTTGTCTTCTGCAGACTAAATAAACCCAAATCCCTCAGCCTCTCCTCGTAGGTCATGTGCTCCAGAACACCTACTATTCTTAGACTCTGAGGCCAGAAGGGGCCACAGGGATTATCCAGTCCGATCTCCTGCATCACACAGGCCACACCACCAAAATACGCCCTCGAGCATATATTTTAGAAAATATCCAAGCATCTTGTTTCCTGGCACTTTTAAGAATGTGACGGTGCATGGTCCTGCCATGAGGGCAGGGGACTGGACTCGATGACCTCTTGGGGTCCCTTCCAGTTCTAGGATTCTATTAAGATTGAGCCAAATTCACTTTTGTTCCGCTGTTTCAGCCCCCAGCAGGTCAATAAATTCAATAGAGTTCTAGTTATGCCATGTGGATGAGACAAGATGGTCTCGTGAATAGACCACCAGCCTGGGAGACAGAAGATCTTGTTTATTTCCTGACTCCAACTTTGACCTGCTTTAAGACCTTGGACAAATTGTTTCACCTCTCTGTTTGCCCTCCCAGCCTGCATCCATGTGTTCTTTTGAGACTGGAAGGTACTCAGGGCAGCGGCTGTCTCAGTTCATGTTCGTACAGCACAAAGGGGTTTGGATCTCAGTGGAAGGCCTCTGGGTGCTTGCGTAATACAAATAATAATAGCTGCTGTAACTGAACAATATGTTGGGCTATTGAGAAGGTTGTTCCCCACACAGAGAAGGCTGCACAGTACCTTTCATGGTTTAATCAAAAGGTTTCATTTTCCTATCTTCTGTCACATTGAAGAGTGAGAGAAGAGCGAGGAAATATCTGAGTGGGTCAATCAGCTACTAGTGATATGGAGCAAGAAGAGAGGAAGTTTTGGAGCGTGTCAAAGGACTTCTCAGTTAGAAGTGGAATAGCCTCGGAGAATACCAGCAAAACAGCCAAGAGGACCAAGGGAACACAGCTGTCCTTACCCATACACTGAATACCAGAATACGCAGCTGCATAGGGCACCCAAAAATTTGGGGCACCACTGGGTCTTAATGCCCACCCACCTGCCTCTTTCTATTCCCTGGTCTGTGGCTGATTCAGTGGGGAGTCTTCCTCCGGAGAGGCTCTGATTAACTTAAAAGGCTGTCAGAAGAACACTGAATCTGTGAAAGAGCCACTCAAGTGGTAATGAAGCCATTTATACTGCCAGTTTCTGTATTTACTGTGTTAGTCTACAGCAGTGGTCACCAGCCAGTAGATTGGGATCTACTAGTAGATCTTGGAGCTTCTGACAGAGGATCCTGACTGGTTTGGCCGGGAAGCTCTCAAGTGCTGGCACTTCAGTTGCCCCTCCATCCATTGTCAAACTGCTCCTTCCCTGTGCCTTGGAGCTGCCCCTTGCTTGCTGTGCAGGGTGTGGAAGGGAGAAGGGGAGGGAGCTGATGTCAGGGTGTCCCTCCTCCCCTCATTCCTGTACCTCATCTCCACACAGCGAGGAGGGGATGGAGGAAGCTCGGCAGTGCAAATCTCTGTCACTCTCACACACTGTGTGTGTCTCTGTCAGTCTCACAAACACACACTGTCCTTCCCCCTCATCTCCTGACCCAACACGTACATGGGGGGTTGTTACTATTTTTACTGCTGGCAAAGTGGGTTATTTTTAGTGTTTGGGCTGGTCTGTGCATTTCATAACTTTCATTTCTCTCTGATGCTTCAATTTAATTCTTTGAAAACTAACGTGCCTAACCTGACACGTCTGGAGTAATTATTCCTGTTGTTAGTTATGCTCCTGGAGGTGGCTGGCATGTCCCTGCAGCCCCCTGAGGGGGGTGGGGGTGGGAAATCAGGGCAGGGGTTCTCCACATCCTGTCCTTGCCAGCAGACACCATTCCTGCAGCTCCCATTGATCAATGATGGAGAACTGTGGCCAGTGGAGGCTGTGGGGTCAGTGTGTGTGGATGAGGGGCAGCACATGGAGCCATTGCTGTGCATGACAGCTGCTTTTGGGGGTGGGGTAGGGTGGGGTGGGGGGGTGCCTTGGTTCTGCTGCTCCATCCCTGGGGCAGCTGTCCAGCTGCTCCCAGGGTGGGTGGGACTTGAACCCACCACTCTGTGCTCCCCAGGCAACGCCCCTAGTCCACTCCAGATCCCACCTCACCTCACCTCACCTCCCTACCTTCAGAGGGTCCCTTATCTTGTGTCTGGTCACTCCCAGAGTGGGCAGAGGGGTGGGCTTGAAGGTAGGGAAGTGGAGTGGGATCTCCAATGAACTTAGGGATGGGCATCGGCCTCTGGAGCACAGGGTGGTGGGCTCGATCCCACCCACTCGGGCAATGGCTGGGCTGCCAACACAGGCTGCCTAAGGGATGGACCTGGCTCCCGTATTAGGAAGGCAGGATAAGGGACCTGCTGAAGATAAGCAGGGGGGTGGCCTAAGTGCTAGGGCATTTGTCTGGGGAACACATGGTGGAAGGTTTAAGCCCCCTGCCCATCCAGGCAGCAACGGGACAAGGGACCCCCAGAAAGCAGAGGGGTGGGGTCCCAAGTGGACCAGCAGATACAGCACTTGCCTGAGGAGGACAGGGTTGTGGATTAGAGTCTCCACCCAGCAGCTCTCAAGCCCTGCCCACCCTGGAAGCAACCAGACAGCCAATACAGAACCCACCAAAGGTAGGGAGAATGGCATGGGCTCAGCTCTGGAATAGCCTAAGCAATAGGGCATTCACCTGGAGAGCACAGGGGGGTAGTTTCAAGCCTTGGCTGCCCTGGAAGCAGTTGGACAGCCAACACAGGCTGCCCCAGTAATGGACCAGGCTCCTGCATTAGGAAGGCAGGATAAGGGACCCCCTGAAGGCAGGGGGGTGGATGCTGGGGTGGTCTAGGGCAGTACCTCTCAACCAGGGGTACAAGTACCCTTAGGGGTACTCAAGAGAAGTCTGGGGGGTACATTAACACAACTGAATTTTTGTTTTAAGTGTTACAGCCTTGTATTATTTTTGCACTTTTTACACCCAAAGATTTCATCACCCGCCCAGCTACAATTAAGTTGTTTAAACAAATGAGTTGCAAAAATGAGTTGCAACAGTTAAAAAAAAATTGTGTGTGTGTGAAAACTGTAGGTATTGGAGGTACTTATAAATATTTTTTTAAAAGGGTTTTTTTAAAATAAAGGTTGAGAAACACTGGCCTAGGGGATAGGGCATTTGCCACAAGCCCAAGACTAGAGCCTGTACCCCTACTCCAACCTGGTGAAAGTGAATGAGATTCAGGGAGGAAGGGCAACAGAGCGAGCAGGGCGAGGCCTCGGAGAAGGGGTAGAGCAGGGGCAGGACCCCAGAGAATCACAGAATCATAGAATACTAGGACTGGAAAGGACCTCAAGAGGTCACTGAGTCCAGTCCTCTGCCCTCATGGCAGGACCCAGGACTGTCTAGACCTTCCTTGATAGACATTTATCTAACCTGCTCTTAAATATCTCCAGAGATGGGGATTCCACAACCTCCCTAGGCAACTTATTCCAGTGTTTAACCACCCTGACAGTTAGGAACTTTTCCCTAATGTCCAACCTAAACCTCCCTTGCTGCAGTTTAAGCCCATTGCTTCTTGTTCTATCCTCAGAGGCCAGGAAGAACAAGTTTTCTCCCTCCTCCTTGTGACACCCTTTTAGATACCTGAAAACCGCTATCATGTCCCCTCTCAATCTTCTCTTTTCCAAACTAAACAAGCCCAATTCTTTCAGTCTTCCTTCACAGGTCATGTTCTCTAGACCTTTAATCATGGGGGAAGGAAGCCAGGCAAGGGTGTTTGGGTTGGAGGTAGATCTTAAATTGTAAAAGTGATCTTGTGGTTAAAAAGGTTGGAGACCCCTGGTCTACAGGACCTTCGTTTAACATTTGCTTTAGAAATTTTTCCCCTGTGTGTTGTGGAAAATTATAAACTCACATCTGTAAAAAATCTCCCCCTCCCACTGGCTGCTGTCAGGCACAGGGACACCAGTATAATTGTAGTGTGTAGGGCCTGATAAATCCTAAGGACAGCCCTACAAGGCAATGCAGACTACATAGACACAAGCATAGAGATCAAAGCCAGAAGGGATCACCAGGCCAACTGGTCTGACCTCCTGTATCTCAGAGGCTACCAACACCCCTCAGCACCTGCACACTAAACCCAACAACCAAATCCCACATATGGCTTTTGCGGCAGAGCCTCCGCCGATGTAAACAGTGCAAAAAGCCTACAATGCCCAAGGAGTCCTCTTTGCAACAAGGGATCCAGGATCATTGTGAACTGGGCAAGGGCACTTTTGCAAAGGAAATCCTACCACACTGGCTTTTAAGGACTGATCCAACACCCCCTTGCTGTCACTAAGACAGATCCTCCTCTGCCGGCATAAATTGGCATAGCTCTTCTCAAGCCAGGGACGCAGAGAGCTGATTTACAATGATGTCGGTGGACTTTGCACCAAACACAAACAAATGCCACTAGTGCTCTTAACACGTTTATTTGGGTACAAGCAGTCGTGGGCTGGAAGCCGCTTCATCAGATGTGATCTGACGGAGCTCGGCGTTGCATCTGACAAAGTGGGGCCCAGCTCATGAAAGCTGATGCCCAAATAAATGTGTTAGTGTGCCGCAGGACGCCTCGTTGTTTTTGCTAAAACAGACTAACACGGTGACCGACCCCTCTGAAACGTATCAGTGTTGTTAACACAACTCGAACTGTGTTGTTTTAATTTGCGTGATGGTACACTTAAATTGTGGCTACCTCTTTATTTAATGCACCCACCCGTGCTTTCCAAATCATCTGTTTTATCTCAAACACTGAATGGTGGTTACACTTCCCTTGAGGCCCGCCAACAGCAGCAGTGGTGCCTGGAGCCCCAGACCTCTTAAATCGCCGCACATACTCCTTGCAGCTCTGAGGGCTGAGGGCGTGGAGGTGAACCATGCTCCAGACGGAGCGGGGAGCTGGCTGCTCCAGCCCCGCCCCTTCCATCCAAGGCCCCGCCCCTTCCAGGAGCACAGAGCTGAACGCCCACACATACTTTGTCCAGGGACCCGTGCAGGCTGTTGGTGCTCCTTTTTCCCTTTCAAGCTTTGAAAATTAATAGCTAATTATTCTAAACCTAAGGGATAATAAATAAATACATAAATAAATAAATAAGAGCTTATAATATCCAAAACTAAATTCAGCCTCTATAAATGGCCTGGCTAGAATTAACGAAAGACAAAGGAATTCATTCAGGCTGCAGAATAAATTAACATAAGAAAATCAAAATCCATTTCACAACACCGCCACACACAAAGAATCAGCCTGATTCCCTTGCCTCTGCATTAGCCTGAGATACATTACACAGCTGCTTCTAAGCCAGATGCTCCTGAGCATATACCTAGAATAATAGTAGTGAAATTTCCATTGTCCCCCAAACCTCTGATTTAAGGCTTCACTGAAAATCCAAAGAATTATTATTTTCCTTTTTCATAACAAGTTCCAATGGCTGGAAGGAAATATCATTAAAGTTCAAACTAAAAATAAGAGGCATATTTTTAACTGTGAGGGTAATTTGCCATCAGAACAGATTACTGAGGGATATGATACATTCGGCAACAAGCCCGTAAATAAGATTGAACACCTTTCAAAAAGATATGCCCTAATTCAACCCCAAGTTGTTGGAATTGCTAGGTGAATTTATATGAGCCATGTTGAAGCAAAAGATCGTTTCAAAAATAGCTAAGCTATTTCAGAGCGGAGATGTGCTAATGGTGGATGTTTGAGTTCACAGGCAATTCTGAAAAAATAAAAGGTCAACCTGAAAGTAAAATGTGGAAATTGTTAGCATTTTGAGTGTGGTGGCCAATATCATTCAATCAAAACTATTTTTTTTTTAAATTTTGACAGAGTATTTTTTAATATTTTAACATTTTTAACATACATTTGAAGGGAATGTTGATATGAAAATTCATTTTGAATTGAACATTTAAATGTTTTGACTTTGGGGAGGATTTTTTTTCCCATCTACCCAAACCAGTCACAAATTCATCTCTATTTAGCTGAATCTGTGTTTTTGAATCTATTTGGGGTTTTTATTTGTTTTGTTTTTTCCTTAGTTCTGCTTAGAATCCTACATTCCACTGAAAAACATTGACACTAAGCTAGGGGGAGAGGTAGATATGATGGAGGGCAGGAATAGCGTCCAGTGTGACCTGGACAGATTAGAGGCTTGGGCCAAAAGAAATCTGATGAGGTTCAACAAGGACAAGTGTAGGGTTCTGCACTTGGAACAGAAGAATCCCAAGCATTGTTACAGGCTGGGGACCGAATGGCTAAGTAGCAGTTCAGCAGAAAAGGACCTGGGTATTACAGTGGATGACAAGCTGGATATGAGTCAACAGTGTGCCCTTGTAGCCAAGAAGGCTTATGGCAAATTAGGGTGCATTAGGAGGAGCATTGCCAGTATATCCAGAGAATTGATTATTCCACTTTATTCAGCTCTGGTGAGGCCACATCTGGAGTACTGTGTCCAGTTCTGGGGGCCCCCACTATAGAAAGGATGTGGAAGCATTGGAGAGGGTCCAGTAGAGGGCAACCAAAACAATTAGGGGGCAGAAGTGCATGACCTATGAGGAGAGGCTGAGGGATTTGGGTTTGTTTAGTCTGCAGAAGAGAAGAGTGAGGGGGGATTTGATAGCAGCCTTCAACTTCCTGAAGGGAGGTTCCAAAGAGGATGGAGAGAGGCTGTTCACAGTAGGGACGGATGGCAGAACAAGGCGCAATGGTCTCAAGTTGCAGTGGGAGAGGTCTAGGTTGGATATTAGGAAAAACTATTTCACTAGGAGGGTAGTGAAGCACTGGAATGGGTTATGTAGGGAGGTGGTGGAATCTCCATC
The DNA here is from genome assembly GCA_019425775.1 of Rafetus swinhoei. NCBI lineage: Eukaryota > Metazoa > Chordata > Testudines > Trionychidae > Rafetus > Rafetus swinhoei. The sequence goes on from JAFJHL010000226.1 coordinate 8,779,289, forward strand.
CCTAGAGGTTTTTAAGTCTCAGCTTAACAAAGCCCTGGCTGGGTTGATTTAGTTGGGATTGGTCCTGCCTTGGGCAGGGGGCTGGACTTGATGACCTCCTGAGGTCTCTTCCAGCTCTATGATTCTATGATTCTAGGAAGTCAATGGAACTTGGACCTCACTAGGGGTACAACTACACTGTGGTTTTGGGGGTTTTTCTGAAGAGGTAAGCAAATAGCGCTCGCATTTGCATACCTTCTTCTGGTTTTTTTTCCAGAAGAGGCTATTTGCATACCTCTTCCAAAAAAAACCAACAGTGTAACCATACCCTAAGGTGCATTTGAAAATGTTACCCCTACATTATCATAGTGTCCCCTTCTAGCTTTAAAATCTATTAATCCCTTTTGCTCTTTCTAACTACACAAAGGTATAAATCTGTTTCCTGGTAGATATCCAAGTAATTCTCTCCAGATGAGAGAAGTAGGCACCTTTAATGCTTTTAACTCACCCTGGCAAGTGTACACTCGTGCTATGAACAAATGTATGGCAATGAGATGTTTGTCTGGTAATAGCACCAAAATCCACAATGTGTGTATAACTCAAGAAACATCTTCACAAAACATGAGCAGCCCAGAACAGTGCCTTCTAAGGAAGGGATCCTTCTGCTTTGAAACTGACATTGCTGTCTTCATTGTTTTCATGAAAGTTTCCAAGGAAAATATCCTTGGTGCACACCATTTGACACCTTAATTCTGATGTTGCAGCAGCAAATGAGATACCTGTCTTATTCTTGGCTTCAGATGCCAGACTCTGTGACTCAAGCTGCTTCTGCATCCTTCGGTAGCAAGCGGCTGTCACTTGGGGTACGCCTACATTGCGGTGCTATTTCGGGATACCTCTGGTATCCCGAAATAGCTATTCCATGTCTTTTGAGCAAGGCCATTATTTCGAAATATAACAGGCTAGCTATTCCGACGTCCCTGTAAACCTCGTTCCACGAGGAGTAAGGGACGGTTCAGAATAGCGCTCTATTTCATAATTAACTTGAAACGGGCTACGCAATTTGTGTAGCTCAAATTGCGTAGTTTATTTCGAGCTACAGGCGCAGTGTAGACGCACCCTGGGAGACCTTTCCTGTGAGAGAAATATAACATGTGAAGAATCTCCAGATCAGAATGGACAGAGATGTATGATTGTGATGTTTGTCATTTTCTTTATTTCTAAATCAAATTCGTAGACCGGGCGTGGTGCCAAAAGGTTATTCTCAAAATAGGAGTTTCCACTCCCTTAACGTCAGGCAAGGGAGACATGCTAATATTATCTTTTCAGATGTTCTTGAGCTCTCTCCTGAGTTGTTTCGGTTTTTAGACAAACTATTTTTAGTGCTAGCAAGAGGTTCGACAGCCCAGACACAGAAACCATCTATCCACAGAACAGCCACAGCCACCAAAGTACAGTGTGCTTCAAATGTCTCCTTGAGTGAGCCCAACTAGGGATGATAGGGTAATTTAGCAAGGAAGATAGGAAGAACTTGGGCTTACAGCATTGGATTGGGACTCAGGAGACCTGGATTCAGTTCTTGGCTCTAACACAGACTTCTGTAGGGCTTTGGCTGAGTCATGTACCATCACTGTGCTTGAGCCCCTTAAAATGAGGAGAATGTTAAGGAGGAGGGTGTTGGTGGTTGCCTGCAAATGTGTCTTAGATCCATGGGCAATCACAAACCTCCCTGAACCTAATCAGCGCTAGCCACCTTTCATTCAGGCTGAGGGAGCATTTAACAGCCAGTTTGTTTAGTGATTGCTAAAATAACAAAAGCCACCACCCAAGGTGCTGGGCCAGATGGAAAGGCTTGAGCAAGTTTTACCTCAGACAGTGACAGGGGAAATCTGGGGACTGATTCCCAAAGCCATAGGACAAATAGAGTCACTGCCCCACGCCCCGCACTTTTGGGGGCCCTGTGGCAACCGCCCTAACCGTCATTGGACATGAGGAAGCCAGGAGATTTCAGGGGGCTGACACAGGGTGACAGCAGGAGTCCCCATCCCCCCCTCCACATACACACACACTTACCCCGCTCCACACCACGCTCTGCCCTGCCACGCTGCCCTCCTGGCCCACTGTGCTTGGCTTCTCCACAGTGGCAGAGAAGTGAGGCACAGAAGGTTGAGAGAGGGCAGCACGGCGAGGCACAGCAGGCTGCTGGGCTGCTCCAGCTCCTGTCACTGCCGTGGTGAGTGGGGGAAGGAGGTGACCCCTACTGCCACTCCACGCCAGGCTCCAAAGCCACCCGGGTCGTGTTGCTCAGGGGAGGGGGCAAAGAGGCAGAGCAGGGGCAGGGCCTGTGGCAGGGAGGTTGCCAGGCCCCATGTCTGGAGCCCTGGGGGGAGTTGCCCCAAGCTCCACGGCTCCCCTCAGGACGGCCCTCCCGATTATAAATGCAGCGGTTGGGGCCTCCATTAGTGGAGCTGTGTGTATCAAACGCAGAAAGCCAACCACAAAGCAAGCCGACAAAGAGATACTCAGTGTGAGGGTGGCCACGTGTAGGAAACTCTGAGAGAGCGCGTCGGGCACAGCAGGGGCTGAAAAGTAGGCTGGGATTTCTGAACAAGGAAACTGCCTGCTTCTTGTTCTACCGTGTAATTTGTTGTCAATGAGCAGCATTCCACGACCGAAATAACCTGATTTATGTAATCAGTTTCTCCTCCCCTGGAAACAGCCTGGTACTACCCCCCAAATAATGGCTAACCATTGGCACTGGGAGGCAACCATGACAACGCGATGTCTCCCCCACCACGGATCTGTTTCATCTCTTTAGACCAGTGGTCACCAACCAGTAGATCAGGATCTATCAGTAGATCTTGGCACCTCTGACAGGTGATCCTACCTGGTTTGGCCAAGAGGCTATCAAGTGCCGGCACTTCAGCTGCCGCTCCCCCCACTGCTGCACATCTCCTGCCCTTTGCCTTGAAGCTGCCTTCCCCCACGTCCCTGGGGAGTGTCCTTCTTGCTGTGCAGATCAGGGAAGGGAGAGGAGGGTGCTGATATCAAGACACCCTCTCCCACTCTGCATCCTATCTCCACAGAACAGAGAGAGGGCACAACAGGACTTGGGATGGAGTTTGCTGGCTGCTTTTGGGAGTAGTGCAGGGCCAGGGTAGGGGTGAGCCTGCCTTCTCCCCGCTGCACTACGACCCAGGAGCCACCAGAAGTAAGTGGTGCCCTGCTGGAGCCCACATCCCGAACTCCTACCCATGTCATGAACCCCATCCTGAACCCCAAACCCCGCCCTAGCCCCCAGCACCCCTGCATCCAAACACCATCCCACAGCCTGCACCTAGAACCCCCTCCGAAACCCCAGCTGCCCGCCCCAAGCTCATCTTAGAACCCCTCTCACACTGCAAATCCCTTAATCCAAGACCAGAGCCTGCGCCCCAATCCTCTGCCCCAGCCTAGTGAAAGTGAGGGAGGTTGGGGGCAGGAGGGAGGATGGAGTGAGCAGGGGCGAGGCCTCGGTTAAGGGGCACAAACGAAGCAGGGCAAGGGTATTTGGGTTTGAGGTAGATCTTGGATTGCACTTAAATTCAAAAAGTAATCTTGCACTTAAAAAGGTTGGAGACCCCTGCTTTAGACAATAAGGTCTTCGGAGCAGGGACTGTTCCACTGTGTGGAGGTACAGAGCACACCACAAAGGGACTGTGATCTGTGTTATCGCTTCTAGGTCAGTGATACTCAGACCTCAGAGGGTGTCCCTAGCCTCTGTTTGTCTGGAAATGGATGACAGGAGAGGTATCGCGTGATGATTACCTGTTGTGTTCACTCCCTCTGGGATGGGACATCTGGTATTGGTCACTGTCAGCAGACAGGGCACTGGGCTAGATGGACCTTTGGTCTGACCCAGTATGGCCGTTCTTATGTTCTTATGAGGCCGTTTGTCTTTTAAACACAGCAACACTAAGAAAAAGGGATAATTACATGGGTTTTATCTTTCTTCACACCTCATATTATCCAAAAGGGTAAGGAATTTGCCTACAAATTGTGCAGTCGGTGAGGGAGTACTTGCAGCAAATCTGGAGCATCTTTCATTGAAGGATTTGAAAGAGCGTGGAGGAGTTAAAACTGCTCAGGATTAAGACTGCTCCTACTGAAATCAATACTTCAATTCCCACTGACTTTGATAAGAGCATTAGGCCAACACTGAGAGCTTTTGAAAATGCCCCCTTGCTTCCCCCTGGTGATGGTTTCTATGTCTGTGACTGAGTTTCCCCATCTGTACTACGCAGGCCTGCCAGCTGGGGGGGTGCAATTGCTCCAGACTTGCTGATTCCAAAGGGCCTGGGGTTCCCAGCTGCTACCTCCAGTACTGCAGCAGTGGCAGTCGCCAGAGCCCTGAGCCACTCCAGAAATCGCTGAGGATTGGCTGCCTCAGACCCGCCTCTTTCATCTGAGGCCCCGCCCCTTCCGGGAGCATGCAGCCACCCCGTAGTGCTAAGGGGATAAGCAATTTCTTCACAATCAGGCAGAACTAGAACCCTGGTGTCCTCACACTTATGCCCCCCGTTCTCACCTTTAAAGTCCTGCCTCTCAGTCCTCCAACTGCCCACACTCCACGTTAGTTATTTAACGGCCATGTGGCAGGGTGCTGCTGCAAGAGCACCTAACGAGCCCTGCCCCATCAGCGCCAGTCAGGGAGAACAGATTGAAACTGGTGACGGAGCCTGGTGCCTGCCTGCGGAAAGGCCACATCTGCCAGTCCAAGGAGCCAGGAACTTTAAAAGCTGAGAAGGAGGCAAAAGGAGGAGGCGGGAGGGGGAGGAGGCAGCCAGGGAGTGAACTGGAAGGGGACCAACACAGCCTTGTAAACCTTGTAAATAGCTGGGCACTGGCGGTGGGAAAACTGAAGGAATAAAGAACCCAGGTGTGATACCATATTGAACTCTCCCTAGACTCAGCTGGGAGGACAAATAGGCCCCCCAAAAAAGGAAGGACCTGCCAGGGCTCCCCGCTACATGCCAGCTTTTAGGCACAGCAACCCCACAGGGGTGCAGGTATAGTTGCCACCAGGTGGATTTGAACCTAGGATCTCTGGAGCATTGTATAGAGCCTCTACCCTCTGAGCTAAAAGCCAGCTGGCTCCCAGCCCCTGCTGTAGAGGTCTCTTGTTCTTATCTGTTGCTGTGGTCTAGGTGCCATTGCATGGGACAGTGAACCACACTAGGGCTATGTCTAGACTGCAGGCTTCTTTTGGAAGAACCTTTTTTGGGAAGAGATCTTCTGAAAAAACTTCTTCCAAAAAAGAGTGCACAAAAATTCATCGAAAAAGTGATCTGCTTTTTCGAAAGATAGCGTCCAACACTGAATGGATGCTATCTCACATTTAAGCTGTGATTCCTATGGACGGGGGGCCACCAGGGCACCTGTGCTTTTTCCTCTTTCCTCTTCTTTCGAAAGAATTCCCTCTTCCCATCCACACACGCCTTTTTCCAAAAAAGCTTTCAGGAAAAGGCTTCTTCCTCATAGAAAGAGGATTACCAATGCCGGAAAAACCTCTCTGTTCTTTCGATTTACTTTCAGAAGACCATGACTGCAGTGTGGATAACTCAGGTTTTGTCGGAAAAACAGCTGTTTTTCCGACAAAACTCTCTAGTGTAGACATACCCTGGGTGTGTGGGTTACACAGGGTTTCATGCTAGTCCATCGCATTACACAGGATTTTGGCCTACGGGTGTAACAATCCTACTGAAGTCAGCAAGACTACTGAAGTACTCAACGCTGGGCAAGTGCTTATATACTTGGCTAAATTGGGGCCTAAAAGAATATTTGTCTATTATAGGAAATTGTCTTTAAAATGCAAGTACTAATGAATGCAGATGTAATTCTTTGAACTACAAAGAATTCAAACAAGAGCCTCGGGATGTTGGATTACATCCCGTTTCCATGGTTTACTCATAACATGGGTATTTTATTTCTAACAAGCATCTTTTTTACAGGACCATTTAAAATCCATGTGACGGGTTACAGCTAAACCTAAACAGTGTAAACGTCAGGGTTTTGCAGTTTATGTTTCTAAGTTTAGATAATACATCACAGTGATTTCTTTTCTTTTAAAGGACTTTTAGGACCCACTCCATAGTCCACTGAAGTGTATGAAGAGATTCCCATTGACTCCCATGGCAGTTGGATCAGGTCCTTGTGGAATAGGCTGGCGGGTGATAGAAATCTACAGCATGCCTTGGTACAGTCGTGATCAACTGGAGAATTCTGCCCTCTTGTGGTTTGTTGCACTTGTCAAATTTAAACTGCCTCAGTGTCACATGGAAAATAACTTGGAGCTGGATTAGAGAAAAAAATCCCAGACACCGTCAGCAAGTTGGGAGAAGGAGAGCCTTCCTTAGAAGATAATGAAAGCTTGATCATTAGCATAAAACAGACTAACCTCACATGCTCAGCAAGGGCAATGTTATACTTGTGTTTCCTGTGATAATCCAGCTTTTGATCAGTTCAGCTGCATCTCTTGATTTTGGGGCAGGCATTTTCAATGCTGAGTTAACGAGTGCCCCATGGGTGTGATGTTCATGGAATCACACAGAGCTGTCTGATGACACTTCAGTACCCCCATGCCCATGCTCTTAATGGAGACTAATTGCCAGTAAAACACAACACGAGTTCCCCATGAGGTCACGGGTCCAGCATTCTAACTGGGCTTCTCTTACATAAACACCACCCTATCCTAGAAACCTACTGACCACTATTTTTACCTCCATTCCTCTAGATTCCATCCAGGACACATCACATAATCCATTGTCGACAGCCAAGCCCTAAGATACAATCGTGTCTGCTCCAATCCCTCAGACAGAGACAAACACCTACAAGATCTTTATCAAACATTCTTTAAGTTTAAATACCCACCTGGGGAGTGAAGAAAGAGATTGACAGAGCCAGACGAGTACACAAAAATCACCTAAAGGAAAATAACAGAACACCACTGGCAATCACCTACAGCCCTCTGCTAAAACCCTTCCAGCACACCCCTGACAGTCTACAGCCTGTCCTGGAAAATGACCATTCTCTCTCACAGATGCTGGGAAACAGGACAATCCTTGCCTGCAGACAGCCCACCAATCTGAAGCAAATACTCTCCTGGAGCCAAACACCACATCTGGAAGATAATCAGGTGATAAGTGACAGCCAGCATGGTTAGGATGAAGTTTAATAAGGACAAATGCAAAGTGCTCCACTTAGGAAGGAACAATCCATTTCACACATACAGAATGGGACGCGACTATCTAGGAAGAAGTACTGCAGAAAGGGATCTCGGGGTCATAGTGGACCACAAGCTAAATATGAGTCAACAGTGTGACACTGTTACAAAAAAAGGAAACATGATTCTGGGATATATTAACAGGAGTGTTGTGAGCAAGACACAATAAGTAATTCTTCTCCTCCACTCTGCGCTGATTAGGCCTCAGTTGGAGTATTGTGACCAATTCTGGACAGCACATTTCAAGAAAGAGGTCGAGAAATTGGAGAAGGTCCAGAGAAGAGCAACAAAAATGATTAAAAGTCTAGAAAACAAGACGTAGGAGGGAAGACTGAAAGAATTCTGTTTGTTTAGTTTAGAAAAGAGAAGACTGAGAGGGGACATGATAGCAGTTTTCAAGTACCTAAAAGGGTGTTACAAGGAGGAGAGAGAAAAATTGTTCCCCGTTGCCTCTGATGATAGGACAAGAAGCAACGGGCTTAACTTGCAGCAAGGGAGGTTTAGGCTGGACATTAGGAAAAACTTCCTGTCAGGATGGTTAAACACTGGAATAAATTGCCTAGGGATGTTGTGGAATCTCATTGGAGATATTTCAGCGCAAGTTAGACAGACACCTATCAGGGATGGTCTAGATGGTGCTTGGTCCTGCCGTGAGGGCAGGGGACTGGACTTGATGACCTCTCGAGGTCCCTTCCAGTTCTAGTGTTCTATGATTCTATGAAATCCAGAGTAGCTTCTTTAAAGCTCATTTACACAAGCCTAGTTAAGATCAGAATCCAGCATGAATCCAGAATAACCTTAACAAAGTCACTCAAATTTGACAACAGTGTAACGGAGATGAGAATGTGGTGTAACTCCAAATGAGCTCCATCAAAGTGAATGAAGGTTTACATCATCTTAAACAAGATTGGAATTATGATGGGATCCCCCCACAGGGTGCAGCCTGGGCATTAGATAGCCATGCCCTTAAATTCTCTCCGGCTTGAGCTGTCTCTCACAGTGCCTTGCTAGTAACCAGCAGCAACCCCTCCAGATGCTGTTATCACTCAGCACAACCGCACGTGGAGCCCACACCCACCAGGGACCAGCCAAATCCACCCCCATCCCAGTACTGCACCTCAGGGATCTACTGTACACTTGATTAATTGATTCGCCACTTCCTCGGTGGAAGTGGGCATGCTCCAGTGGTAAAACCTGAGCCGATTTGCCACATGCTTCATACAAACTCACTGACAGAGGCAAACAGTAAAATGAGTTTGACTACAGAGGTAGAACTTAAGTGACTAGAAGGGTCACGCAGAAGGTCAGAGTAGCGACCAAAAGAAAAGAAAATACAGGTTGAAACTCTCTTAACTGGGATTCTCTGGTCCGGCAACATCCATCGTCCAGCAGGACCATGGATGTTCCAGGACCAGAGTCCCAGTGGAGGGCTAGCACCAGGGGAGCAGCAGGGCTTCCTGGCAGGACTGAGGGAGCCCCACGCACGGCTGCAGGAGCTTGGGGCAGAGGCTGCAGGGCTGCCCAGAGTGGCAGCAGGAGCCGGGCTTTGCAGCGGGAACCTGGTGCACAAAGGCAGCAGGGCTGCCTGGCATGGCAGCAGGAGCCCAGTGTGTGCACAGGCGGCGGGGCTGCTAGAGGCTGCAGCAGGAGCCCAGTGTGTGCACAGGCGGCGGGGCTGCTGGAGGCTGCAGCAGGAGCCCAGTGTGTGCACAGGCGGCGGGGCTGCTGGAGGCTGCAGCGGGAGCCCAGTGTGTGCACAGGCGGCAGGGCTGCTGGGTGCTGCAGCAGGAGCCCAGTGTGTGCACAGGCGGCAGGGCTGCTGGGCGCTGCAGCAGGAGCCCAGTGTGTGCACAGGCGGCAGGGCTGCTGGGTGCTGCAGCAGGAGCCCAGTGTGTGCACAGGCGGCAGGGCTGCTGGGTGCTGCAGCAGGAGCCTAGTGTGTGCACAGGCAGCAGTGCTGCTGGGCGCTGCAGCAGGAGCCCAGTGTGTGCACAGCGGCGGGGCTGCTGGGCGCTGCAGCAGGAGCCCAGTGTGTGCACAGGCGGCGGGGCTGCTGGGCGCTGCAGCAGGAGCCCAGTGTGTGCACAGGCGGCGGGGCTGCTGGGCGCTGCAGCAGGAGCCCAGTGTGTGCACAGGCAGGGGGGCTGCTGGGTGCTGCAGCAGGAGCCCAGTGTGTGCACAGGCGGCAGGGCTGCTGGGCACTGCAGCAGGAGCCCAGTGTGTGCACAGGCGGCAGGGCTGCTGGGCGCTGCAGCAGGAGCCCAGTGTGTGCACAGGCGGCAGGGCTGCTGGGCTCTGCAGCAGGAGTCCAGTGTGTGCACAGGCAGGGGGGCTGCTGGGTGCTGCAGCAGGAGTCCAGTGTGTGCACAGGCGGCGGGGCTGCCTGGCATGGCAGCAGGATCTGGGCATGACAGCAGGAGCCCAATGCGCAGAGGTGGCGGGTCTGCCCAGTAGGGCAGCGGGGGCTGACAGGGCAGCAGGGCCAGTGAAAGGAGAGAGCCAGCTGGGAGGGCAGCGATCAGGCCAGGGTTGGAAGGGCTGGCAGCAGGGAGGCCAGAAATGACCACCCCTGGTCCAGCAAAATCCCCCATCCGGGACAGGTCAGGTCCTGAGGGTGCCGGACTAGGGAGGTCCAACCTGTATAAACATGTAGTCCAACCTCTCAGCCCTATTACTGGGCAACGATTACATCAAGCAATTTTTCTCACCCCACTGGCTATTGCAGTCCAAGTGCACAGATTTCACTCTTGACTTTTGGGCCAGTCCCCTGTGTTGGAGTCTTCAGAATGTCCATGTTGCCTGCAGCATGATGGGTCAGGAGAAAGGCCAGGCACGGGGGGGCAGCACGGGGCCAGAGATGGGGAGCAGGACAGCTGCAACTCAGTTGGGCCGGCAAGGGGCAAGGGTGGAGAAAGTGTGGAGAAATATATCTACTATATATTTCAGAGAGTTTGTCTGTGTGTCTGTTTGTCTGTGTGTCATGCACCCTTCCCCCGGCTGTGCCCCCAGCCCCACCCCACCAGAACAATGATTTAATTGAAGAAAAACAAAACATATTTGAGTTAAGGACCTGAGCAGTGCCCAGTAAATCTTCCAGTAAATAGATAAAGTTGCACCGAAGTTGGGGTATATGAAAGCAAAGCTACTGTAAAAATTTTAGTAGCACTTCAGGGGTTAATGAGGTAGAATTATGCCAATAAAAGGAAGTAATCTAGAACCAAAGTCATACACTGCTGATAGATGAGGCTTAGGTAGCTCCTGCAAATTTCTAGCAAGTTGTTGAGAATCTTGCTTTGAGATCCAGATGCCTGGGATGTCAAACACTGATGATGACCCAGCCAAAGTCAATGGAATGACAATGGGTTACTGGAGGAAGCAGAATGGGCAAGACTCCAGAAGCAACAGCTCTGAATATACTCGATTATTAATTGCTAAAGAATAATAATGAATAGCACAACAATGATGGCTGAAATAAAAAGCTTTTAAGTAGAGGCAATTGACTCGGCGCTGAATCTGAGCAGATAATTCAATATTTCCACAGGGTTTCAACAGCTAAAGCACAGGGTCATGCCTTAAAAGCTTTCAGAAGCAGAGATCCAAGAGGTCCCAGTGGGCCATGGGCAATGGATCACTCAAAGTAGGTGCTGACTCTGCATTTCTCTGGCTAAGCAAATGCCACGTGGCGCACAACAGCAGCCTCCCACCAGTGCCTTTCAGCATCAGATCTCTTCTCAGGCTGCTGATCTGTCTCTTTGACCTTGTGTTCAAGAGAGGCCTCTGTGAATGAGATCAAGTAGCCAGAGTTAGGCTGAGCGTCTGAGCTTAAACGTTATGGCCACTCACCACTGAGCGCCCCAAATGACCGCCTGGTGGAATGGTGTCACAACCAGAACCAAAAAAGTTAGAGCAGAAGAATGATCTTGTAGATAAGACACAGGACTGGGAATTGGGAGACCTACATTCATCTCCTAGCTCTGCGGTGGAATTTTGTGTAAGTCTCATGTCATCTCTCTGGGCCTCTGTTCTCCCTCTATAACATGGGTTCCCAAACTGGGGGGGCATGAAGAAATTCCAGGGAGGGCACGAGGCGACCCAGCCCCCTCCATCAAGTTTTGCTACCCTGGTCAGTTCCTTTTTTTTGCTCAACAAGTTTTGCTATTTGAGGGGGAGGGCATAAGGGTTTTTCAAAAATCAAAGAGGGGGCGTGAAGCCGAAAAGTTTGGGAACCACTGCTCTATAAAATGGAGAGGGAGCACATGTGGCTGTAATTCTGCCTTTGCCTTGTTTATTTAAATTGCACACTTAATAGGGCAAGGACTGTCTCTCATTGTGGCTATGTAATGACCAGAACAACCAGGCCTTGGCCCTGGCTGGGTGCTGTGGAACAACAAATATGTAATATTAATAATATTACATCTCTGGCACGACAGTCCTTTATGTTTCATTCCAGAGGCGAGGCCCACAGCATTTCATAAAATCTGCCACAAAAATGATCTGTGACTAGAACCAGACAGGAAATGATTTGAGGAATATTTGAGGTATCTAAAAAAAATTCCCACCCTGATTTGGAATGACAAGGTGAAGTCTCAAAAATCTGCACAAACCCAAATTCCCCCCCCCCCCCAAAAGAAATCAGTTTGGGTCAACTGAAACATTTTGTTTCAAAATTTTGTGGAGGGAATATGCTCTAATTTGCTTCAATTTGAAGCTAAAAGTTTGTTTTGAAATTGTAGAAGGGAAATAATTCCATTCTTCTGATTCAAAAACTTTTTTTAAAAATTGTTTCTTCTTTGAGAAATTTGTCCAAACCCTTTCCCACAAAATGTTTGTTTCAACCAATCAGCAACGGTCAATGAAAAATGGTTTGTCAAAAAATCGCTGCCCAGTTCTATATTTGACAGACTTCTGAAATCCCAATGTATGCTCCTGTTGTTCTTGCAGACATACTCACTGAGTAAAATCTTAAACAAACGCACAATGCTCTGAGAGAGACAGGCTGGTGTAATGGGTAGGGTACTCAATGGAGAGGCAGGAAACCTGGTTTTGCCACTGAGCTGCTGTGTAACCTTGGGCAAGTCACCTTGCCTCTTTGTGTCTCCATTTCCCATCCTTGGCCAGTTTAGATTATAAGAGCAGGGATTCTCTCTTACTAAGTGTTTACACACAATGGGCTTCGTCTAGACTGGCAAGATTTTGCGCAAAAGCGCCGCTTTGGCGCAAAAACTTGCCAGCTGTCTACACTGGTCGCTTGAATTTAGACAAGAGCACTGACTTTGTAACGCATAAAAATCAGTGCTTCTTGCGCAAATACTTTCATGCTCCGCTCAGGAAAAAGCCCTCTGCGCAAGAATACTTGCGCAAGAGGCCAGTGTAGACAGGAAGGACTGTTTTAAAAAAGCCCGATGGTGAAAATGGCCACCGGAGCTTTCTTGCGCAAAAATCGTGTCTAGATTGGCCACGGATGCTTTGCGCAAAAGCACTTTTTGCGCAAAAGCATCCGTACAATGTAGATGCGCTTTTGCGGAAATACTTTTAACGGAAAAACTTTTCCGTTAAAAGTATTTCCGCAAAATCATGCCAGTCTAGACGCAGCCAATGGAGTCTGACTGTAGATGAAATGCATAGCTGCTACGGTGCTAGTAGTTAGAACTTTCCAGTTACAAACAGCCACGACTCCTCTCTACAGGAGTGTCATGGGGTGGGTAGCCCATCACCCCTGGGAGACCAGGCAGGGCGCCTCACTCCAGAATCTAACCCTGGCTATAGCCTCTCTTGGCCGGGCATTATGGCTCAGCGGCCTAGTCTATCACACGTGGGGCAATAAGGCCCAGTGGCTGAGTCTATACCGCCACAATCGGCAGGGTAGTGAGGCCCAGTGGCCAAGTCTATGGCGCCCCCGTCTGCGGGGCAGATGGCCTACTCTATAAGGCCCAGTGGCCTACTCTATAGTCTCTATTACGATCAGTCCGCCAGACCCCTTGGGGGTCAAGGGAGGCAGGTTAGAGGGGCCCGGGCCCACCTTCCCCACTGGGCCCCAGTCCAGGGCCTCGTCAGTGATAGGTGTTTCCCACCATTAGCTCGGTGGGAAATCCGCCGAAAACACGCCGAGCTCGCCGGGAGGCCTCCTGCTCCCCGCCCTGGACCACTTCCTACCCCAGTCCACTGGCCGGTGTAGTTCCCACCTGCGATAGCTGCTGCTGCTGCTGTGGCTGCGGCGGCTGCTGGTGTGGCCATTGCAGCTGCTGTGGTTGCTGCGGCTGCAGTGGCTGCTGGGCCAGCGGGGGGAGGCTGCTCCTGAGTTCCGGCAGGAGCTCCTTCCCCGCCTGTGGTCAGCCCCAACTGAGCTGCTCCTCTGGCCTTTATAGTGGGTCTGCAGTTGGAGCATGCCCAGCAGGGCTGTGGGAGAGGGTCTCTCTCAGCCCAGCAGGCCTGGCTAACACCTTCCAGGCCAGCGCGGGGTTGGTACGCCCCGTCACAAGGAGGCAGAATGTTTATTTTCTCCTTCATCTTCCCCAAGCTGCCTGTTGATCGGCTTGTCCTGGGGTTTCCCTGCCAAATTGGGATTGGTCCTGCCTAGAGCAGGGGGCTGGACTTGATGACCTTCTGAGGTCTCTTCCAGCTCTATGGTTCTATGATTCTATGAAGTGCTTACATTTTAACAGGAAGCAGCAGACAAAGAGGAAGTTACTCACCTTGTGCAGTAACGACAGTTCTTCCAGGTGTGTGTCCCCGTGGGTGCTCCACTCGTGTCGGGCTCGTCCCGGTGCCGCAGGTCGGAGATTTGTCAGCCGTGGTTCAGCCAGACCACGCATGCGCAGCGGCGATGCATGCTGTTTGCACCGTTTGTGAGTTCGGCGATGTTGGCGTGGATGAGCCGCTCTGTGATGGTGCCGGAGACTGCGCTGAAGCGGCAGTGCTGTAACCGGTGTGGCAATAGCTGGTGTTGCAGTAGCCGGTGCCGTAGTAGACGGTGCCGTTGCCCCCGGTGCCGTCGGGGTCGGTGCCGATGTAGATGCAAATGTGGGTGCCAAGACCTCCGCTGACGAGAACCCAGTCATCAGTGCCGAAAGCTTTCTTTTAACGGGTGCCAGGGCAGAATCAAGTCTTGGGGCTACGGCCGGTGCGAGAGTTGCCTCCCTATGAGGGGAAGGGCTCGGTTCCGATATGCTGCGGCTTGACTTGTGCCTGTCAGCATGCTGGGGTACAGTCGATCCTGAGGTACCCGGCTTGTCATCCACACTCTTGCGTGAGGTTGATGAGTGCTGGAGGGGTGACTTTTTTGCTCGGTGTTGGAGCCGAAGATATTGGTGGTCTGGGCGGCTCAGTATCAGCAGGCTGCAAAGCATTGCTGAAAAAAAAAGCATTTTTAGCCGCATCTTGCAGTCGCGTCTGGCTCAGGCAGTTAGCTTGGAGCAGTGTGGACATTTTTGAGGGATATGACCCTCGCCCAAGCACTTAATACACATTGAGTGTCGATCAGACGCCGGCATTGCGTCACGGCACTCCGCGTACTTCTCGAAGCCAGGGGATCCCGGCATATTGAACTGAATGAAGTACTATGAGGAGAATTTTTTTTTTTAAAGTAGAACCAAGTAATTAACTAAAACTATAACTAACTAAGTAACTATCAACTATTGGCTAACTATTTATAACTTATTTTACAGATTTCGTTGTCACACTGAGGAGAAGGGGTTTGCTCCGCCTGCGACCGTGAACGGTTAGGAGGAACTGGCGGGAGCCGGACCGCGCGCAAACTCACAAACGGTGCGAACAGCATGCGCTGCTGCCGCGCATGCGCAGTCCAGCTGAACCATGGCTGACAAATCTCCGACCTACGGCGCCGGGACGAGCCTGGCATCTAGAGTGGAGCACCCACGGGGACACTACCCGAAGAAGAACATAAGGTGCCATTTCCATGGCTAGCAATGAAGACCTGAGAGCAAGAGGTGATGGAGAGGTGCTTACCCAAATGCAACAGTCATTAACATTCGCCATAATGGCCTCGCTTGAAAGGACAGGCCTACCTACAAAAGAAGAGAAGAGATACATCCTCTCTTCTGCCACGGGGAACCAAATTCTTGTGGGTGATATTGGCGCAGATTTGTAATCTATTGGGCCTCTGTAAAATAGGGGGGCAGGGACAGGTAACTCTGCCCTTCTCTTACTTATTTTAATTGCAACCATTCTTCAGTGCAAGGCCTATCTCTCACAGTGGTTGTGTAATTGTAACCACCACCTGGATTTAGATTGTAAGGATGAAATGCCATAATTAAAAAAAAACTTCCCACCTGAAAACCAAAAGTTCCTGCAAATCGAACATTTCAAAATGTTCTGGATGGCTGGGAATGCTAATTTTGGTAAAAATCAAAACACTGCTTTCCAGTGTCAAGCTTTGAAGGCCATTTACCAAGTTTTCATCCGCAAAACAATGAGTCCTACACGGTGAAATCTAAATATTTCATTCAGAAAAGTGTCAAAATGCAGCCAGGTGTGGCCCCAAGCCGTCCCGATGGTGGGGAGTGCATGGGGGTCACTTTCCCTAGAGCTGGAACCCCACACACACACACATACACACACACACACTTTGCAACACAGATGCAACCTAAACCATACTCATGAGAACTAGTGATGCGGGGAATGGGAGGAGACTACACTCCCAGGCTCTCAGCCTAGCCCCATGGTCCCAGCTGTCAGCCCCATGCACTGGGGCTTTGCTCTTGGCTTCAGCTGGGGGGTGGGGCTGGACTGGGTAATGGGGCTCAGCAACTCCCACTTATAAAAATGTTCCTGCACCACTGGTTTAAACCACACAAGTGCCTTCCCACAATCCCCCCACCCCTGCTTGTGTCCAGTAGTGCAAACAGGGCCATCCACAATTCACTGGGTGAATCATAGAATGGCTCAGCTCACTGCAGCACAAAGACCCGTAGGAAACACCCCCAAAGTCACGGCAGCTCCCATGGGAAGCATAGCGCCAGTGTTGTAGGGCTTTGTACTATGGCTACTCACACCCAGAATAGGCCAATCTGGGTGCTCAGAGCTGGTGCCGATCATCCAAGTGAACTCTGCACTATAGACGTATGTTCAGTACCCTATCTACCCTCTCTTGAGGCTATTATATTTTTTAGACATTCTAGTTCAGGTGTTTCATGATTGTGAACCTTGGGGTTCTTGCCCTTTCCTCCTCCTCACTAATATTTATAACTGTGCAAGCTATGAAAATTATATGGGCAATCCACTCTCATGCTTCAAGGCCCATGCTGGTCTTCTGGAAGGGTCAGGAACATCCCTCTCAATCAGCCAAAGCCTAAAGGTGTGAACAGTGCCAAAATGAGGAATGGTCCTTCCCCAAAATTATTCACAAATGAAGCTTGAAATGTTTCCGGAGGTCTTCCTGCCATGTAAATAATGCAGCCAGTTTTATTTTTAATTCGCTATGGGTGCATCTACACCGGGGTGGGCAAAAGGGCCTCCATGGGCTGGATCCAGCCCACCAAGCAGGTGGATCCAGTGCACGGAGGCCCTGCTGCTCCCCCCAATTAGGGTCTGGGGCCGGGGGAGCGTGCAAAGCCTTCTCCACTCTGCCCCCACCCTGCGAGCAGTGCGTGGCACTTCAAAGCACTGTGTGCTCCTGGCAGGGCGGGAGGAGGCTTTACATGTTCTCCCCCCCAACCCCTGATTGGCCTGGGGCAGGGGAACAAGGGAAGTCTCCCATGCCAGGACATGGGCACCTTGGGGGAACGTGGGGTGGGGGCAAAGGCACTTCCTCACCCCCAGACCAATCATTGTCTGGGGGAGGGGAACCCGGAAATACCTTGGCCCTGCACCTTCCGCTCGATGCCCCGCCCCTTCTTGTGCGGCTTGGGGCCACTTCAAAAATTTCCGAAGTGGCCCCTGGCAAAAAATGATTGACCACCCCTGATCTACACTGCACCCTTAGCTCGGAATAAGATATGCAAATTGCGTGCCTTATTTCGATCTAATTTCAAAATAACTTCTTTCAAAACATCCCTTAACCCTCATGGAATGAGGGTTACAGGGACGTCGGACTAGCCAGTCTGTTTTTTTTAAATCTATTTCAACATAACAGGCTTGCTCAAAAGACATGGAATAGCTATTTTGGGATACCGGAAGTATCCCAAAATAGTGCTGCTGTCTAGACGTACCCTAAATTACCTCATAATCAACAATGGCAGTGAAGGGACACCAAAGGGAAGAGTCTCGAAAGAGCCAGCACGTTGGGTGCGGACCTGTTTGGAACAGCTGGATGTAAGCGGCACAATGGGTGCCGAGCTCTTGTGCACATCTGGTGCGTATTTAGGTGCCTACGTGGGAGCCACGTAATATCAAAAATATGGCCGGAGTCGTGTGCAGAATTTTGAGGCTGCGCTGTGTCCCATTCCTCATGAAGGGGCCAGCGACATAGCACTGGGGTGGTGTGATTCCCTGTGCATGCTGACCTGCACCAACTTGAGCAAAGTACCATCCGGCACAACCCCTTGAGTGCTTGGGCAGCTAGCCCAAGGCACCATCTGTGCTGTTGCGGACACACAGCTGTTTTGAGGCACTAGCTTGTGCAATGCTCCCACGAGTACGTTGGCCTGTGTTGGGAATAGCACCTTCCAGCTGCTGTGCAGACATATTCTGAGTCATGTTTGCTCAGCAAAGGGGAGAGACATAGCAGGTGAAAATCACCCCAAGGGAGCCAGCCAGACTTTTGCACCGCTTAGATGTCTCTTCCTCTCTACCAGCTTCCAGTGCAGACTTGCAGAGCAAGGAGCTAGAGAGAAAAAAACCTAAACTTAGAAGGATGGGCAAAAAAAAAAAAAGCAATTCCCTCTCCCCCCCCCCATGAGTAATTTATGAGACACGTTTATAGCTGCGTTATTTATTGAGATCCAAGGAGAATTCATATTGTTCTTTAGTACCTGCCATTATTTGGCATATTAGTAGTGCCTGCCAAAAAAAAATATAGCATCTCTGATTAATGCTTTCAAAAGCTAAGAGTGTCAGCAAGTCCTCCAAAAAGACTGTCCCTGCTCGCCTCCAGTAATTTATGTCTTAAAGGCACATGGCCTTGATGAAAAGCTCTCATCACTGTAAATCTAGCCATGCCTCTAGGAAATAAGGGGCAATTTTCCCCCTTTCAAAATAGCTGGTGCTCTTTTGGCATTCTGTTCTGCACCCACGCCAAGAGGAACAGTGAAAATGGCTGAAGTGTGGAGGGGGTGGGGAGAGAGGCAGTGGCCATATGGAGAGTTTGCTTTTAGACATGTGTGTTGAACTTTATTGTAAGAGATCAATGAATTCAGATGCCATCAGCATGGTCTGATGCAAACAAACAATGTCCCTCTTAGCATACTGGAAGGAGAAATAATGTTATGTGCATAAGCACAAGCTAAGTGCTATGAACTAAACAGAGGAGGTGATCGTGGGCAATGCTCCCTCTAATCTTTTCTAGCCACGTGTGGATTTATTCCATCCATGTGTGGAACAAATTTTTCTGTGTGCACCAAGGCATGTGTGAATGTGCACCACCAGGAGAAACAAAAACCTAGCTGTGGGTGCTCTGCTAATCAGCTGGGCAGCATTTGAATCTCTCCTGAGCAGCCGCACAAGTACCCAGCTTAGAGGGAACACTGATCACAGGCCATTCCAGGCACATTGTAGCTATTTTGGGTGGTGCTGCCCACAATTGTTGAGCTGGCTGGAGAATTCTCAGTGGGTTCTGCTGACTCAGTGAGGCAAGCAACTCATCTAGGATCTAACTGCGGGATCAGGGTGAAGGGGGTGGTGCTAAAGTGTCTCTCCCATAGGAAGCCTGAGCAGATTAAAAAGGCCAAGTAACCTTATCCGCAGCATCTGGAAGAGACCTTCCCCCGCTCCAGCCTGATAGAGCCTCGTGTCTGATGAAGCTCCACTGTGGGAGGAGAGGGGTTAAGTTTATAAAGGGAATTGGTGGTAGAAGAGGAGCTAGGGGGAACCTCTGTAGTTGCTATCTAGAGAGGAAGGCATTGGACCTGGGATGTTGCTTTGCAATACAGCTGCTGCTGAGAAGCTAAAAGGGGGAAGCAGCAAGGGGAGCAGAGGATGCTCTAGAACTGGGCTGGAAGAGAAGTGGGGAAGAGCTGAAGGAAACAGCGACTGTGTCAGAGTTTGAGCAGAGTCCCTAGGATAGAGCCTGCCATAGTGGATTCCCTTATTGGCCACTGGGGAAGTGGTGCAGACTGGGAGATAGAGCAGAAGACTTCCTGAGACTGCAGATAGACAGTCTGATCAGTGGGAATTTGCTAGCCTGGAAGGGGAGGACTATGGTGACCTGGCCAGAGAGTAAGAGGGAGCTTCCTTTGTGAGCAACACACCATGGGGGAGCAACTGGAGGCAGTGACGTCAGACTAGAGGAGAGCTGCTCCCTAGACATGCCCCTAAGGAGGCACCTAAAGGCGAGTGCACCCCATCACAGGGGGCAATCAATGCTCATGCTCCTAGGCTCGCAGTTTGTCTGATGGGGTCAGGAAGGGATGTTTTCACAATGTGCAGCATTGCCCTCCTGGGGATGTGCATCTACTTTTCTCTCTGAATCTGTGCTCAGCTGGCTTTTGACTCTCATGCTAGAGGCTTTTCATAGTCAAAAGGCTCATGATATACTACTGAGGGATATTTATTGCAACGTAGTGGTTAAAAAGCAAAGTCACGCAATAGTTCAGGACAGTTGCTAGGTGCTTCTATTGCTCAGTGTTGCCTAGTCTCCTGGTTGTGTATATAGTGATCACTTAGAAAAAGCCCATTAGCACTGCGTTGTTTGGCAAGGTTCTGCCTCGTGACCAGATGCAGAAATATTAATAACTACGAGGACCCCAGCATGCACGAGAGAGACCATCACTGTTAGGAAAGGCATTTTGTCCTTGTAATAGCTTAATTTCCATTGTTAGCAAAATGACAGATGGGCAAGGCAGATGGAGAGAATGCAGAATGGTCATGAGGTCCAACATCCAACCTCTCCTAATCTTTGCAGAAAAGCCCGAAGTTT
The DNA here is from genome assembly GCA_019425775.1 of Rafetus swinhoei. NCBI lineage: Eukaryota > Metazoa > Chordata > Testudines > Trionychidae > Rafetus > Rafetus swinhoei. The sequence continues at coordinate 8,799,559 of JAFJHL010000226.1, forward strand.
TAGTCATCATCTTCACCCTTATCACCACCAGTGGTCATCACCTGGGTGCAGGGGGGCCGACAGACCTGCTGAGCCCCTGGGGAAGGCTCTGCATGCCCAGAAGGGGTGGGGCCTTGGGCGGAATGGGCGGGGCTGGGGCAGCCCTCCCTCAGCACCACCCAGAACTTGCCGCACAGTGCTCCAGCGGCAATTTAAAGAGCCCGGAGCTGTTTCCCCATTCACGCCACTAATGGCAGGGTGCCCCTTTCTCATCAGTTACTAGAGCTTTTACCTCATGCTTATTAGCATGTCATTTTTTTAGCGTAGTAGTCCTGTGGTCAAGAATTTGCTGATGTTCCTCCCTTACAAAATCTAAAGCTGGTGTAGACTGGCATCTTGTGGTTACCGGTCATAAACAAGTGTTGCTAAACAGCTAACATTCTTTATTTAGAAGGATTAATTCATGGCAAGTTTTTAAGCCTTGGACCTTAGTTTGGCAAACTATTGTCTTCCCACACTTGGAACTTGTGGGCCTTTGCCATAATCCGTACCTAGACGCTCTATCCGTTGCTATGGAGTTGAAAAGCCATTTGAAGGCCAGTGCTGGACGTGAGGCATGTTCTGTGTAGGTTCTCGTAGTGCTCTAATCGCCATAGCTGCTATATGCCTGTTAGAAGAGGCCAGGAAAAGCCAGGCACCTGGCACTTGGAGTGCAAGATGGTGAGGCTTGTAGCTGGCTCAAGTTGCTGTCACAGTGAAGCCACAGTAGCAGACCAGGGACTGCTTGAATAGTCCCAGAGATCCGATGGCACCTGTGCAAGCTGCCGTAGCTCGGCCATTGTTACTCAAGGTAGTTTTGATCTCACTAAATCAAAGCTGAGCATTAACAAGGGAAAGACCAAGACAATGAGGATCAACCAGTCCAACAACACCACCATCACACTGGGAGGAGATGATCTGGAAGATGTGGAGCAGCTCATCTACTTGGGGAGTATTATGGGCAGAGACGGAGGAACAGACAAGGATATCAATGCTAGGACAAGGAAAGCAACAGCTGCATTCAAGACTCTTAGTCCCATATGAGTTCACAAATAATATCTGCGAAGACAAAACTATGGCTCTTCAACACAAATGTGAGGAATGTGCTCTTGTATGGATGTGAGACCTGGCATATAAAAAGTCTTCAAATCACAAGCTACAGACATTCATAAACCGATGCCTGAGGTACATCCTTCACATCAAATGGCAGGACTTTGTCACAAATGAGGAGCTTTGGAACAGAGCAGGACAAGAACCACTTGACATTCAAATCAAGAGAAGAAAGTGGGGATGGCTAGGCCACCCTCTCAGAAAACCATCATCCAGCATAGTCCATCAAGCTCTCACATGGAACCCGCAAGGAAAACGCAAAAGAGGAAGACCTCGGACAACGTGAAGAAGATCTACTGAGATTGAAAGGCAACAACTGGGGTACTCCTGGAGTCATCTAGAAGTTTTGTCTCAAGACAGAGTGAAGTGGAGGAGACTTGTAGATGACCTATGCTCCACTCCGAGTACAAGGGTTTAAGAAGAAATCAAAGCAAAGTCAGGTCAAGCTCCATGTGCTGCAATCACATCTCCTGACTGCCGTGTGGATGTACCCCTGCGCTGGGGACTCTTGCCCATAGAGTAGAAGGAAGATCCACTGGGCCAGAGAAGCAAAGTTGTCAACCCAGATTCCAGAGCTTTAGTTGCTTTCTGGACCTTTGCCTTCTGCACCACTTGGATTTGTGAATTAATAGGAATGAAACTGAAGGGCTGCGTCTAGACTGGCAAGTTTTTGCGCAAAAGCAGATGCTTTTGCGCAAAAACTTGCCAGCTGTCTACACTGGCCGCTTGAATTTGCGCAAGAGCACTGACTTTGTAATGTACAAAATCAGTGCTTCTTGCGCAAATACAATGACGCTCCCGCTAAAAGCCCTCTTGCGCAAATGCTTTTGCGCAAGAGGCCAGTGTAGACAACTCCAGAATTGTTTTGCGCAAAAAGCCCGATGGCTAAAATGGCGATCGGGGCTTTTTGTCTGCTCTAGATTGGCCACAGATGCTTTTGCGCAAAAGCATCCATGCCAATCTAGACGCTCTTTTCCGCAAATGCTTTTAACGGAAAAACTTTTCCGTTAAAAGCATTTGTGGAAAATCATGCCAGTCTAGACGCAGCCACACGGTTCTCTAAGAATCACTCTAAACCAGTGATGGGCAGCCTAGGCTAGTGAATGGGCTGCATGAGCGGCCTCCTTCCTCTCAGTGGGTCGCTAGATTGTCATTACCAAGACGGTCTCCCAGGGTAGGGGAGTGTTGCGAACTGCGCTTGTGTACCTAGAATGAGTGGGGTGTGTCGATTGAACTCTAGCAGCGCTTTGATTGGATGCAGAGGGGGCACACGGCTCTTACAAAGTTATGTGCAATCAGCACGCCCCTCACCTCATGAGTCCTTGTATTACATGCATGTCACTTTAGTAATACCGGTAGCAAAAAAAAACGATGCAGATGGAAACCAGCAGAATCTGCCATGGGCAATGGTAAACAAAAAGCCTTGAAGGCCACACCTAGAACCCCGATAGGCCACAGGTCGCCCACGCTGCTCCAAACTATAAAATCCAATAGAATGTGAGCCCTGCTGTAGAATTCTGTCACTCAATTTATAGCCAGCTGTCTATTAAATTCCATAAGGATCCCATGCTGGATTTTTCCATAAGGATCCCATGCTTTTTCAGCTCATAGAAGAGTAGGGTTGGAAGAGACCTCAGGAGGTCATATACTCCAACCCTCTGCTCAAAGCAGGACTGATCCCAATCAGAACAAAAAATACAAGGCTCTGATCCAGGAAAAAAGTAGAAGCATCTGAGTTAAACAATGGGTCTGTGGTGCCATCTTGTGGGAGAATTTCAGAGTTCAGTCTTGCTTGGAAAAGGCAGGTTTTAAGGTTCCCTAAGTCTCCAATGAGCCATTTGCTCTGTCTGTAAAACACTTAGCAGAGTAGGGGCCTATTCTATGCGGGCACGTCAACACAGCAGGGCTAAACTCAAAATAAGCTGTGTGATTGAGCTACGTCAATTGCGTAGCTGAAGTCAAAAGAGGCGATTTCAAGTTTTGGTGCTGTCTACACAGCACTTATTTCAAAACAGAGCACTCTTCCTCCAGCTTCCCTTGCTCCTCATACAATGAGGTTTACAGAAGTCGGAGTAAGAAGCCCGTTATTTCAGATTTATTTCAAAAGCGCAGGCTTGCTGTGTAGACACACAATACGTTATTTTGCAATGACTGACCCTCTTCCGAAATAACATTGCAATATCAGCTTCTAGCATGCAGTGCATTATGGGAGGGTCATGTTGCCTAAGAACATACAGCAGAATCTAAGGGTGGCCAAATAAAGCTTGTGTTTTCTGCTGAAGATGGCTGGGAATTCACTTTTGTTCCATCTTCATTTTATTGAGCTGGAATTTGGCAGGAAGAAAACCACAAATTTAAATAGTCACTGTATCATCTGGCAGTGGGGTTTAGTTAGCAATACAAATTTGATTTGATCTAATTAGCCTTGCACTTACACTATTTTACATAGCACCAATGCAAACTGATCAAATGTAAATTCCCATTGACTTCAGTGAGAGCCCCAAGCTGTTAAATTCCCTTGCACCGATCAAAATGGTTTTGTTTAAACTGTACCTTAAACAATCTTCCTATCTTATAATGAGCAGCAGAAATGAGCAATTTAAAGTTTCCCTCACTTAATTTTTTTTAATATATATTGCAGTAGCAACCCAAGTAGGGTTCCTCTACACCAAGGCTACTCAACTTTGGAAACCCCGGGGGCCACAATGATATTCACAGCACATGCCGAGGGCCGCAACTTAAGTGGGGTTGCATATGCATGCAAATATATGCAAATAGCCTCTTTCACATGGATGAGGCTAAGCCTCAAAGATTAAGCCTTAAACCATGGCACCGGACCCAAATGTGGCCAGTATGAGTCAGTCAGCACCTCTCAGGCTCTGCCCACAAGGCTAAGCAGCCGGCACTTCCCACAGTGCCCCGGGGCTCCTTGGGGGCTAGAAACGCCAACACCCTGTACCCATCTGTTCCAACCAGTCCATCTGCTTGTGTCTTTCAATGCTCACCCTGCCTGGGAGACGTGTTGCTATGGTGGAGCGTGTTCCCAGTGGAGGCCACGTTCAAAAGAACCCACCTGCGGGCTACGTGTTGAGCCCTGCGTAAACCCAAACCACACTGCAGGCCACAAACAAATGGGCCACGGGCCAAGTAGCCCTGCACAAAAGTGTAAAACATGTGACATAATCCAACAATGCGCACGAAGCCCTTACCCTTCTATGTGCATACACGCACCAACAGAAATTACCACACCCTAATTAAAGACTAATTACTGCAAGCCACTCAGGGTCTGCTCCTAATCCATAGATGATCCTAAGAGGATTCCTGGCGAGTTCATCGATTCAAGATCAGACCTTACGAAAGTGTGAACTTGTCTGGCTGTGATTTGTTAAAGGGAACAGCAGCTTTTTGAATCTTGGGATTCACTTGAACCAGGCTCTGAGGAGGGGAGGGGCTGGGATGAATCCATCTGGATCAAAACCAGAGTAAATATTCCCATGATCCTCTAGGCAGCAAAACCACTAAGAATCTCTCCGCCCTGATAGCAACAGGTGTTGAGTACTGAGTGCCAGACCTGCCAATGGCTACTTCTGCATGGGTTCAAGAAGGAGCCACTGAGAGCATCCAAACCTCCTGCTTCCTTCTGGGCTAGGCAGAACCCCTCTCCTTTTCCATGCTTTGATTTTTAATCTGTTCCGTCCAACAATCCAAGAACTCACTGGCTGTTCTTTGATATATCAGCTCATACACCAGTCCCTTAGGACGCTTGCTCACTCTTTCCCGCTAATCTCCCCAGGGCTGCCAGACAGACCCTCATCTATTAAACCGGTGTCATTACTCCTGACTAGCATCACTATAATTCAAAGCAATGAGCAGTACGGGGTTAGCAAGCAAAAGGAGTTACAGCCTTCATTATAGTGCCTCATGTGACCAAGCTCATCCATATTCAACGCGGTTTTGTTGGCAGAGCTACCTCTGAGCGGCAAGTCAGAGTAGAATCAACCCCGAAGGCAAACCAGCCTGACGCAAACAATGCCTTCCCTCCAGCCAGAACAGCAGGCGCTTTAATCCAGCCAAGAAAGGCAGAAGACAAACGAATGGCTGGAAAGCCGGGCACATTCAAATTGGAAACAACATCCTTGTTATGTGAGGGTCCCTTGTTCTAGTGCTTAGTGGGGGACTCTCTCCTGGCGTCAGCACACCAAGACTTCAGGCCCACTTCAGTGGCTTCCAAGCTTCGTCTACCAATGGTGTGTGGTGATGTTCACTCACCAGTGTGGCACGTCCTGCTGGCGCTCCCAGCTCTGCCAGCCGGTGCACCCTCTTCTGGTGATGTCTCGCCACCGTCACTCCAGGAAGCACGTTCACTCCCAGGACTGCAGAGTCCACTCCATGACACAGCCCGCCAGCTCCGTTCTCCCCCTCCCCAGGGAAACTGCCCACTGCTGTCCAGCCACTTCAGTGGCAAGTCCAACCTATTGTCCAGCCACTTGCTCAACAGCGAGGTGGGGGCAGGCCGGGCCTGGCCACTACTCCAGGTCCCAGCTCAGGGACTGTTTGTTGTGTCCCCTCCAGCTCCTCAGTTCACTTCTCTGGGCCACTGCAGCCCCTCAAAGCCTCCACACCCTGGGCCTCAGCCTGCAAACTGCGGCAGCCCACCAGGGGTTGGCCTTAGTTTCTCCACAGTCACTGCCGGAAGCACTGCTCTGTCCAGGGTGCTAGCTCCCATCGACTTGGCCAGGAGCCTGACTTTCCCTCAACAAGCTTCAGTCAGGTACTGAACTTGCTCTGCCAGGTGGCCCTTCTTATATGGGCCTGCCCAACCCTGGTTGGCTGTTCCTCTCAGCCCCTTTTCCTATTGGCTGCTTTTCATGCAGCTGTCCTAGGGTTCTATTAACCCCTATCAGGCGGGGGATGGGCAACAGCCAGGGGGCTCAGGCAGGAGGGTGGGAGTTTGGGGGGAACTTACCCATGGCAACGAGGATGGGGCTAATCTGACAGCACTTCCTCCCAAGGAGCTGGGGCTGCGCCTCTCTGGTGGCTCCTCCTGGGGGAGGGACTATGCTGTCCTGTCCTGCCCCCATAGCCAGTGGCTCCTCCTAGGAGGGGCTTGCTGCATGGGGGGCTGCCTGGTCCCCCCAGCTGGCAGTTCCTCATTGGGGGGCAGGATTGGGCTGCCCAGCCAGCAGCCCAATCAGCAGCTCCTACCCAGACAGCAGCTCCTCACAGGTGGGGAGGGGAGGAGGATGGGGCCATGCTGCCTGGCCATCCTGGCCTGCCTGCCCCTCCCCCAGGTGGCTCCTTGCAGGGGGGAGAGAGGACCCAGCAGCTCCTGGTGTGGAGAGCAAGCGGCTGGGCTGCCCAGCCCACCCCAGGGGCTCCTCATGTGTGGGAGGCCACCCCTCGGCTGCCCAGTCCCCCTCAGGCAACTCCTTGTGGGGGGGGGGGGGTGGCATTGCACTGTCGGCTCTCTGGGGGGGCTGGAGCTGCTGGCCGGTTGGGCTTCTCCCATCCAGTGCTGCAGCTGAGGGCCAAGGGGAGGGATTTGGGGGAGGGACCGGTGGCCAGCAATAGGGAGAGCCCTTACCCTAGTTGGCCATTTTATTCCTGGTGCGACCACCCCACCCCCCATGGTCACTCTGCACTAAAACTGTCCCCAAGGGTCACTGCAGAACATAACTGTCCCTCCTCTCAGACCCCTCCCTTTGCCTGTTATGGAAAACAATTGAATTCTAGGCACATCCCATTCTCCTGACACCACCAAACCCCCACCTTGCTTTGTTCGGAGAAGAGGAAGCTGCCTACCAAATTTGGTGTTCCCAGCTCCTACTGTTAAGGAGTTCTTGAACAAATGGACTCACAGACGGATGGATGGATTCATGGACAGACAGAAGCACAAACTCTCTAAAATAAATATATATATTGTGACCGCAACACTACCTCATCCCTGTTTTAACTACATCAAAGACAACTTCACACCAGGTCTCTCATATTTTTTTCCATGCTTTAGCACACACAAAACTGCTAACTAAAACAGTTCCTACAACACAAGTTTTGTTCCTAGCTGTGTTTCGCTGGCTGCTGCTAGACATAAACATGACTGAAATCAAACTCCTGTGCCCTGCTCAAACAAAAATTAGGACTAGTCTGCAGTAAATTTTGCCAGAATAGTTATCACAGCAAACTCTTCTAGCATAAGCATAGAAGCACTTATATAGGCAAGAATGCCTTTGGCTTGTATATCTTCCTCCAGCTTCCTATGTGAAATAAGCCATAGGGCACTCACAGCTCAGAAATGCTGCCAAAAAGAAAATCACATCACAAAAATCTCTGGTGCATCTGACCAGTGAGGAATTTTGCAACAAATCCCTAAAACAAGTGAAAATCCATTCAGACACATCATAGTAAGACAATAATGAAACATTCCTGAGAATTAAATATCCTAGGAAAACACAGTCTCTTCGGATCCACTTCACTTTGATTCTAGAACTCCGCCAGCTGTTCCCTGATCTAAATAAAACCTTTTTAAACACAAATCTCTTTTGATAGCTAATGCGTGTGGCACAGCCTCTATTTTATTCGATGAGCACACTGTTGGGGCTTAAATTACAATAAACCGCACAAGGATATGAATCTCTTTCGACACTGATACAGTACTGTAATAGATGTGATGCATTTATTAATGTATTCATATGTAATCTATGTCACAAGCTGTGGTCATGCGTCTGCATTCATTATGCATTAAAGCAAAGGGATTCTTAGTATCACATGTGCTCCAAAAGCCTAAGTCATTTCTATTTTACGTGTCTTGCTGCCATCTAATGGTATCCATTGTGCCTACAAAATTCTTAACCCGTCAATTACCTCTGAATAGAAATCAGCTTAAAAATATTAAATGAGCATAGCTACATTCAAACACAGGGATTGAGAGCTTGGAAATTAAAGCTGGGGCAGGGGACTTAGGAAGATGATAGTTAAGATCCACTAACTAGCACTAGGATGTCTTCATAGCCCCAGCCAGTAACCCTCTGCACACACACACACACACGCACCCCGGTCGCAATGCTGGGGGAGCGCTGGTGGCAGGGTTTTGACGTGTAGTGTAGCTCCGAGAGGCGCTGCTTCAGCAGAACACCCAGCGTGCCAGGATGAAGTGATATGTAAGTCAATGGAATCCAGGTATGTGGCTAAATGCTCTGCTGAACCAGGGCCATAGGCCACTGAGAGCTGGCTAGGCTGGAAAGGAAACATCAGACAGAATGAACGGTGGCGATACCAGTGTCAATCTTCCATTGCACGGCCAGGAGAAGAGGCCAGAGCCCAGAGCCCAGAGCCTCAATGATATTTACATGCCTAACTACAGGAGGATCTTAGGGATGTAAAATTTCGATTATTTGGCTAATCGATTAGTCGAAAAGGGCACTTCCGCCTTTGAAGTGTAGCAACAACCCCAGGGCTGTTGCTACACTTCAAAGGTGAAAGCGCTACGGGGAGCACGGGGCCAGCGGAGGATTCAACCAGTTCCCTGCTGGCCCCATGCACCCCGCAGTGTTTCAAAGCGGCAGCGCCGTGTGCACCCCAGGCTCCACATGGCGCTGCTGCTTTGAAGCACCCTCTTCTCTTCCTCCGCCCCTTGCTGCCTCTGTCTGATAGAGGCAGCAAGGGGGCGGGAAGCGACTAGTCAACTAGCCTGTCGACTGTCCAATCAGCATTTGCTTATTGGATAGTCGACGAGTCATTCACATCCCTAGAGGACCTAGGCCCAGCTGTCTATTGCTGCAAAGAGGTAGATGAAATACAGGGGGTCTGTGAGCCAGGAGGGAGACAGAAGGCTGTTTCTGTTGCAGCTGAGGATTGACAGTCCTTGTTAGAAATGTGCGTCGTTTGGCAGGTTAAGGAGCCTGTGGTGGGTGGTTCACCTGGACATGGTGAGTAAATGTCACAGGGAAGCTTCCCTCATCTACACCAAGCGAGCACAGATTTCTCTTCCCCAGGGAGACATGCCAAGAAGCCAAAACAACTCTCAGCCTTCCCAGGCTGCACACGAAGTTCTCTGAACAGCAGGCAAGCTGGGCCATCCTGTCTTCTGAATGGGAGAGACTAGAATGTCTCTGGCCAGCCAGATCTTTCCTTTTCCTTCCTGTGACTCGGTGTGCATACCCCGCACTGAATCAGGTGGGGCTAAAATCCTGTGGGCGGAGGAAGTCCCGCCCCTCTACCCAGACTGGGCATGCTCCAAAGCTGGGGCAGCATAAAAGGCAGTAGCGCAGTTCAGTCTGGGCTGGCCACCGAAGGAGAAGGACCTTCACCAGGAGTACCATAACCATGCCCATCAGAGACCCAGACAGCAGGAACCAGACACCCAGGAGACGGTGGCGAGCTACCAGTCCAAGAGGAGCCACAGGAAGAGCTAGCTGCAGGGGAACCGGAGAACCCAGGGACCACATGGGATGCGGCCCCTCCAACACAGTAGAAAGTGACCCAAGGAGGGTGTTGGATGGTATCGCCCACCCAGGTGAGCTCGGCGTGTTTCGGTCAGATTCCCTGCTGAGCGAGTGGTAGAACACTCTGCTACTCACAGGGCTCTAGGTTGGGACCCGGTGGAGTAGGGTGGGCCCAGGTCCCCCTACTGGGGCAGTTGCCTCCCCCCCCCAACTTATTGACTTTGCCCTGAGTTAAAGGGCCACCCCATATTGACTTTGGCCACTAGGCCGTGCCACCCTGAGTTAAAGGGCCATACCTTATTGACTGTAGCCTTTAGGCCGTACTACTCTAGACAGAGTACAGACTGTATAGACTGAGAGAGGCAGACGGCAACCCGAGAGATGACCAGGCAGTGGCCACACCTCTGGGTACTTGAAACCCAAAGACAGGATGTGCATACCCTGTGACACATGGTGGAGAATGTGGGCAACATCCAAACCTGCTCAGAGGTCCAGGTAGAGAGAGTGGGACAGGGAAACCCCCTTAGTCCCTGTAACCGAGGAAGAGATGGATACGGAGACATTCCTGCAATGGACGGTAGAATGTCAACAGCAGCAATCAACCCCACACCAGCAGCAGACACAGCTGATACAACAGCTATCCCACCAACACCAGCTGCAGATGATGCAACAGCAGCAACAGCAACAGCAGCTGCTCTGGGAGCTGACCACGCAACACCAGACCCAGCAGGAAGGCCTACTTCAGCTGATAGCTGTGCTGCTACAGCCAAGAGCTCCAGCAAACCCCATTGCCCCAGAGGCAGAGATAGGAGACACCGGACTAGGACTGCCCATTCGGCTGACAAAGAAGGGGCCCAGACACGACCGCAAAGCATTTTTGGCTATCTTTGAATGGGTCGCTGTAGCCGCTTGCTGCCACCAGGAACACTGGGCTACCATATTAACCTCCTACCTCACAGGACCCGCACAGACAGTATATCGCAATGGACTTCAGAGAGGCAATGGAGTATCCATGAGTGAAGGCAGCCATATTAGACAGTACCAATATCAGCCCAGAGACCTTCCGGCAGAGGCTGTATGAGGAAGGGTACCCGCTGGGATATGGCCATGAGCTTTCGCCCAAAGGATCAGGGAACACTGCTAGAAGTGGCTGAAACCAGAGGGCTTAACCGGACCCCAAGTCACAAAGATACTAGCCCTGGAACAGTTCATAGAGGTACTCCCCACAGGACCCAAGGAGTGGGTGCAGCGACATCGGTCAGCCACACCGATGGCTGCGGTAAGCTTGATGCAGGATTACCTAGCAGCAGAAGAAACTGGAGCCTGAACTCGATGGGCAGAGAGCCCGAGGAAACGAGAGGGTCCAGAGTGAGGGAAACCACAGAGGACAGAACCGTTGGGGCCTCCACGCACCTATTATACCCAGCAGGCCGAGACTCAGAGGACAGAACGCCAAAGAGCGGACACACACAATTCCACCGGAAAAGAAAGACCTCCACAAGGGGAGACAGGCACACCCAAGGATGATTCACGATCCACAGGCCCCCGAGATTGGTGTTGGGAATGCAGCCCAGGAGGACACTTCTGGAAAGACTGTCCCTACATGGACTGCAACTCCGGACAGCTCCAGGTACCCAAACCTGTAGGGCCGGCCCACAACATTTTGGAACCTGAGGCGAGGAGCTTAAATGGCACCCCCATGCCACCTCGCTTGGGCCAAAACTTTTAAAGGTCTCAATTCTGCCTTCTTCCTGTTCTTCGTGCCCTCCTTCCTCCAGCACAGCACTCCACCATCTCTGTGCATCTAGAGCAGAGAGAATACATATGCACCAGCAGCAGACACAATTTTCTACACTCTGGGTCCTAGTGGCGCCCCCCCCCACACACACACAGTCTGGCACCTGAGGCGGCCGCCTCATAGTAAGGCCAGCCCTGCAAACCTGGAAAATTGGTGATCCCTGTGGTAATGGAAGGCATGAAGGCCACCACCCTGGTGGACTCCAGCTGCAGCCAGACCATTACACGGGAAGGCCTGGTGCAAGACCTCCAGCTAGTTGAGGAGACACTCAACCTCCAATGCATCCATGGCCATGTGTGTCCCTACCCTACCACCCATGTAAATTTTGAGGGCCAGGGCTGAAGGGAGCTCCTGCTGGTAGGTATGGGCCCCCATCTGACATACCTAGTGGTATTAGGACAAGACTGGCCCATGTTTAAAGAGGTTGTGATGGAGTGTGACTATTGCCCCACAAGAAAGTGGCAACCTAGGATTGCAGGAGGGAGGATGCTGGGGCTTCCCATGGAGACAGACCCTCAAAAAGGATCCACAATAGACCCAAATCCAGGTGAAAATATGCCAGAGGAGGATGTCCAGCTAGAGTCGGCAAGGGACATAGACTTCCTGTAGGAACAAAGGAAATACCAGACCTTGAGCCAATTATGGGAGCAAGCCAAGGGCCATGACCCAGAGGAAAAAGAGGACGCAAGACACCCCCAGGTGCCACGCTTTGAGATTCGGAAAGACCGACTATATTGGATGGAGGCAGACTCCCGGACATGGGAGGAGATACACCAGTTACTGGTTCCCCGGAAGCTACGCTAAAGCTCCTACATTTGGCACATGACAAATGAGCATGTTTACAGTGGGAGATCTCAAGTTACAGTGGGGGAGGTCTCGGTTGGATATTAGGAAAAACTATTTCCCTAGGAGGGTGGTGAAGCACTGGAATGGGTTCCCTAGGGAGGTGGTAGAATCTCCATCCCTAGAGGTGTTTAAGTCTCGGCTTGACAAAGCTCTGGCTGGGTTGATTTAGTTGGGATTGGTCCTGCCTTGGGCAGGGGGCTGGACTTGATGACCTTCTGAGGTCTCTTCCAGCTCTATGATTCTAGGACACGTAGGTAGGGGAAAGACCCTCCAGAGAGTGGCACGGAGGTTCTTCTGGCCTGGCATACACCAAGAAGTCTGAGACTAATGTGCTTCATGCCCAAAATGACAACAAGCTGGGCCTAAGGGCATCCCCAAGGCCCCCCCTCATACATCTATTGGTCATAGGTGTATCATTTGAACGGTTTAGAATGGACCTTGTCGGACCATTAGAGAAGAGCAAGATGGGGAACCGATTCATCCTGGTGAGAGTAGATTACACAACCCAGTATCCAGTCGCTGTCCCACTTCGAGTAGTGACAGCGACGCACATAGCAAATGAGTTGGTGAAGGTATTTGCCAGGGTGGGGATACCCAAAGAAATCTTGATCGATCAGGGTACCAACGTCTCATCCAAGCTGATTGCAGAGTTGTGTCGGCTCGTGCACATTCAAACCCTCCAGACATCAGTATATTCCCCCCCAGACAGGTGGACTTGTGGGATGATTTAACAGCATCCTCAAATCGATGCTACGTAAGTTTGTAGAAGACGACCCACAATATTGGAACATGCTCCCACCAGCCCTACTCTTTGCTATAAGGGAGGTCCCTCAAGCCGCAACAGGGTTTTCTCCCTTCAATCTCCTCTAGGGGACACAGCCCCTGATCATACTTGACTTATCGAGGGAGGACTGGGAGACTCAGGAAACTCAGATGCTCGACCCCACTCAGTATGTGCTCACCCTGAATTAAAGGGCCACCCCCATAGATTCTGACCACTAGGCCATGCCACCTGAGTTAAAGGGTCATGCCTTATTGACTGTACCCTTTAGGCCATACTACTCTAAACTAGTTTGTATAAATGGCAACCCCTTCAGATGACCAGGAGGTGGCCACACCCCTGGATACTTGAATCCCGAGGACGGGGTGTGCATACCCGACACTTCCATTTATTGCTAGCAGTGCTGTAGCTGCAATGAGCCCCAGCTGGATGCTCATTGGCCCTACATGGGTGAGCCTGAGCCTGAGCCTGCCCCAACCATTGGGAAGAGAACGAGGTGGGTCGTACTCAAGCACGGGCTGTATGCCAGCATTGACTCCGGTTAAAATACTGCCGATGAACACTCTAGAACTGACCCAATGGGTTGATCTCATCTATCCCTTGGTTTCCTCTTACTATACTCAAATATTTCCAAGCCCTAGATTCACACTGGTGATTGACTTTATTAATCTACATGGTTGTAGAACGACCACAACATGCATAGCAGTGCTTCTAGCATATCACACAATAACGTAACATTTTGCTCTAGTACAGGGATGGGCAATGATTTTTGATGGGGGGCCGCTCCAAGATTTTGGAAAGTGGTCGAGGGCTACACACTTCCATGGTATTAACAGAGAAGGTGTGGGGTCTGAGATAGAGGTTGGGTGCAAAAGGGAGCTTGGGGTAAGGGACTGGGGTGCAGAACGGAGAGTGGGGTCTGGGAGGGCATTTGGGTGGAGGTGGTTGTGACCTAGGACAGGTGACTGGGGTGCAGGGGTTTGGTTCGTGACCTAGGGGAGGGGACTGGGTGAAAGAGCTCTGGCCAGGAGACTTACCAGCCAGCAGCCCAACCAGCCTGCCTGCCTGCAGAACTAAATGCTTGCAGAGCTTAAAACATTTCTCAGCCAGCTGGGATAGCGTTTGGAGAGTTACTACCGGACACGCTCAATACATTCTATTAATAACAGAGGGATAGAAGCTTTAAGGGGAGACGTTACCCCTGCATTGAGCACAGTAGTTTATCAGACTAACAGGCAGCACATAAAGCACCACGTCCCTTCCCCTCTGGCTCTAGTTATTCACACAAGCACATGGCCCTGCAGCCTGTGCAGGCTGGCTGAGAAATGATTTAAGCTCTGCAAGCATTTAGCTCTGCAGGCAGGCAGGCTGGTTGGGCTGCTGGCTGGTAAGTCTCCTGGACAGAGCTTTCACCCCAAACCCCTGTCCCACATCACAATCCCCTCCTGCCCTAGGTCACAATCCAAACCCCTGCACCCCAGTCCCCTGTAAAGCCAGCCTTTCCCATGATTTAGGAGACTGGAGAAGGAGTAGGTCCCGGACCTGGTGCAAGCCAGGACTGAGTCAGGCTGCTGGCCAACCTGCTAAAAAATTTACTGGGGGGAGTGGAGGTAATGCGTGTAATTTATAGCATTAACCAATGAGCTTTTGCTTATTGGTTAATTGGGTAATAGACTACAATAGTACATCCCTAGCCAGGCGACCGTAAGCAAATTAGGCACGTGAAGGTCCTTGCCACAGGTCTTTCCCTGTCTGCATTTTTCAGTTCCTAACAAAATATAGTCAAGTGTTGCTTTGCTGATTGCAGTCTCATAGAGCTTGAGAACCACTGGACCAAGCTTCATAGCAAGATTTGGAATTTTGCCACTAGAACTCTTGTGTTCAGTTCCTGTGCTCCCACTGCCTGTACCCAGCCGCTTTCTTACTGCCATAACACAGGGCAGTGACACTCTAAGGGATGCTACATTTTCACTGAGGTATGAAAGCAGGGTCCCTCCAGCCCCTGTGGAAGTCGGAGCATATTCTGAAAGAGATGGAGAGAATGCAAGCAGCCTAGAAAGGATCGGACACGTCCTGCTTCCCTTCCGCTGCGTTCCACCTCAGGTGCCAAGGAGCAGGAAACCTCCAATCCCAGGTTGCTGAGGAACTGGGCGGGTGAGCTGGCACAAAATCAGTGGGATTGCACAACTGGCCTGGCACGCAGGGTTCCGCTGGACTCCAGCCTGAGCTCTAGTGCAATGCCGAAATTGCGCCGTCGCTGTAGAACGGTTAGACAAACCAGCCAATTCAATTAAATGGTTCATCAGCATTTTCCCAGCCCACTCGAATGACTCTCGGTCATTTTTTTATGCACCTGCTTCTCTCTGGGGCCGTACCCCACAAAAGGCCTGCGTGGGCACACGCTGGAGGCTTGAGAGCTGTGCCAGCCATTTAATCGCTTTGGCTCCCCTGATCAAAGCAGATGGCTTCAGATCATTGGTCACTGCCTCACTATGTAAACAGAGAGGGTTGTTTTCAGACAAACAAGTGGGGGAATTCACACTTCTCTACTTTGCCAGATGCTGTGTTTATCAGACACCTGGTATGAAAAGTCTCAAATATTGGAGGGAATTTGCCTGCAAAAGAGGCTCGATCAAGTTCTGTGAAGACAAGTAGTCTAGTTATCCTTAGATGCTAATTGTAGTAAGGTGCAATGGTGCAAACTATCCCTTACTCACATGACTCTTAGGCCACTAGAGCGGAGATTGATTTGTCTGGTGTTTGATTTAGCAGGTCTAGTTAAGACCCACTAAATCAATCCTCACAGACTCTTCAATTCATGGCTTGCCCACTGAGAGGACTGGCATGAGTGCCAGCATGATGGGTTTGTTTGGGAAATTCTTGTTGGCCAGGACTCCATCCCCAGACTCCCTTCAGCTGTGACTGGTATGTTCCAAGGCACGTGTGGCATGGGGCGTATACTTTGCTGTTGTCAATCAGCCTTGATGTCAGACAGAACTATGCCAATCTATACCAGCTGAGATCCCCACCCCACATACACTCACACAACACTGATCCCCTCAAGAGGCACAAACACTGAGTGGAACCACAACATTTTGTCTTTATTACGCGTTCCCATGGTAATATAACACAATTGGTAAGGAATAAAACACAAGACTTTTGGGGTGGGGTCTGCCATTGAGACAATGGTCAAATATCAGTACTTTTTGTCTACACACATGATCAGCTTTAGCACTTACAGTTCCTCCTCTCATAGTTCACAATCACAAATCCAAGGGTTAAATCCAGCTAGCATTAAATCCTACATTTTTTTTTAAGAGCTTCAAGTCACTGCGGTTAATTGTCAGTCTTATTTTTCTTTAAGCATTTACATATGACATTCATTAAACGGACACAACGCAAATGAGCTCCCACAGAAAAACATGCTTACATAGCCTGCAAAAATCTTTTATTTTTTTCTCCTTGTAATGAATGAATAAATCTACCTGAAAAGTCAGTCAGTGAAGGGGGAAAAAAAGAACAAGGAAGACTCAAGTGAATACTGAAGAGCTGCAAATGTTTCGTAAAATTGAAACGACTGTTTCTTTTTTCTCCCAACTTGTTCAAATTTATTTCAACGTACAGGTGGAAAAAACCAGCTGCAGTATATATTAGGTTTACGGTTTACTTCAACAAAAAAGTGCAATCTCTTTTACGAAGAACAAAAGACCCAAGAGTTAAACCAAAATCAAACGTGGCTGGACAAATAAACATACTGACCTATTTTTTAAGGCTGATATTTTTGAAGGAGTTAGATGTTGAGATCCAATGGGACTTAGGTACCTAAACTGCTGTAAGATTACTTGGAAAATCCCAGCTTTGATACATTACAAAAGCAGACTTGGGTTTTAGTTTTTAAAAGCCTACATATATCTATTTTCCTTAAGAACCTAGAAACACTATTTTACCTGTTTTTAAAACATGGAAAAATAAAGTTAATGCACATGGGAAAATGCAAACAGAAGAAGCAGATGCCACCCACGAATACCAGGGGACACAAAGACAAGGTAAGTGAGATAATATCTTTTATTGGACCAAGATATTGTCTCAACCACCCTGTCTCCCTCATATCCTGGGACCACCATGGCTCCAACAATGCTTCAGGGGACAAAAAGGCGGTGAAGGCAAATGCTGTGACAATGGGTGAACGTTACCCCCTGTGCAAAGAACCAGCTCAAGGCCCCAACCCCTCAAAATACAGCTTGAGTAGGACTTAAATGGTGCATATGAGCCAACTGCCCTCTGGATCTGAAACCAGGATCATCCATCATCTGAGCTAAAGGATCAGCACAACCAGTCCCCCCAAGGTGTCTAACTCTCACTGCTTTCCAAGGGAGTTAGGCACCTAAAAACCTTTGACGATCTGGCCTGAGCTCACAGGCACTAAGTATTCTCTATATGGAGTTTGGCGAGTAGATAAGGACAAAGACTGAGTCAGGGTAGAATAAATATAGGCCTTTTCCTGGGTGTTTCCTTTAGGGTGAAATTTGCCCTTGAGCCGTGATCTACTGTATAACCATTTCCAAATCACCGGCAAAATCCTAACATAAATCAGCGGCGTTACCACCAGCTATGCCTCTGACCCTGGAAGTGGAACTGCTATTCTAGGTTTGTGCTAGGGGAGTGGGGGCATCTTTACGTGATACTAAGGAAGATTCTTTGTCTATGAAAAGAGTGCTCTTCTCAGTTCTGCTATTCATCTGATCCTCAAAGAGGAGTGGCCGCTATTCCCTGTAAGCTGAGCGCTTGGGCGGATGCCCAGGAGAGATTTAGGTGCCACCCAGCACCCACAGCCAGCAGTGTGTGTTCCTATTGGTGGTGCACATCCCCACATGACTCAGTGCACACAACAAAATTTATTCTGCACCTGGATGGAAAAATTAGAGGGAATATTGGGAGCGGCTATTGAATTTAACATATTGCCAAATGAACTATTGACTAAAACCTCAGCTTACGGCACTTCACCTCCAATTGGAAAGCCAGGGTTTCGTGAAACTGTTTCAGAACTTCAGTTGGTGTCAATTAAGTCTCAACTTTAGTGGAGCTAGGATGATTGACACCAGCTGAGGGCCTGTGACCTTTTGAGGAAGATCGGAGCTTAGCTTTGAGGCCTAGACGTGTCTATGTACTAACACAAGTATCAAGGGCTTGCTGAAATGATGCTATGAGAACTCCCTACAACCAAATGATTGTGATGATGGTGCTGGTGAGGGTCAAAAAGCAATGACACAAATGAAGCAGGGAGGGGAAGAGAGAAGGGGGGAGGGATGTCCACTCTGAGATAAGACTCTGCCAACACAATGGGACAAAACAATAAAACAAAATGCAAACGACACTCAACTTGTAAAATTTCCTCCAAGATCCAATTTGCAGAAAAATCCAGAAGGAAAAACAAAATCTCCACCGGAACGGATAAGAGGCTATTTGTCAATTTCTAGCACAGGTTCCTATTCGTAATAACACAGATTGGTTGTGATGGGGGAATGCTGATGTAAGTTTAGACTTGTATCCCTCCATCCTTATTTAGCTGTGCTGTTGCAGGTCAGGACCCTAAGCAATTTGCAATTTAAAACCCCTTGAATTACGGCTCTGTTGGACGTCTCAGAAAGCAATTTTTTAAAAAGGCAGCTCCCGGGAAATTCACTTTATCCTTCCTTTGTCAAAAGAAAAGATGTTTAAGGGGAACGGAGGCCACACCTCAAACACCCTCTTTAGGGTCCAGCGTGTCAGATGGGGTTTGTTTCTTTAACTGTGGAGGGATCGGGGAGAGGTGGGAGTGAGTGGGCTGAGTGACAATGAAGAGGGCAGACTGAGGGGACTGAAAGTGGCACCCTAGCGGAGCCCCACGGTGGTTGCCCGCAGTAACCGTCACAGGCTCTAAAAGAATCAAAAGGGTCTCCAGAGACCCTGCCCCCTCCCCCGGTCCGCTAGGCGGCCTCAGAGGGATTTAGTTTCTTAACCCAAGCTGGTGATGTTGGCACGTCCACCGGGCGGTGCCACGATGCGCTGAGTGGTGCGGCGGGGGATGTTGTCGTCGATCTGGGCACCTGGAAGGAGAGGGAGAAGAGGCCATGTCAGTGCAGGGCTGGAGCGGAGTAGCTGTCAACACAGTAACATAGACCCATGACAGCCCCTGTCGTCTATGGGCCGCGTTCAGGCCATGGGGCTAAGAGGACGCAGCTCCTCTGAAACTGATGCCGTCCTCTTAAGCCTCAGGTTGAATTAAGCCCCCTGGTCAAGTTCCTCAAAGGTATTTAGGCACCTAATTCCCATGGAAACCAACGGATTTCCTGCCGTGGGGAAGGTTTCTTCTTAACTAGCCACAAAACAGGCAGCTGCTCTGTGCGTGAGGAATCACGATGCCCCGTTGACTTGCTCTAATCCAAACCACCAGCGCTCTCTAGCTGACTCGGTCCTAGTCCCCTCTGCTGAGGCAGCCCCATTAATTACCATGCTGGGTCCTGAGATGTAGATTAGATTGAGACCTTTAGAATCCTAGGGCTGGAGAGGCCTCAGGAGGTCATGGAGTCGAGGCCCCTGCTCAAAGCAGGACCAACCCCAACTAAATCATCCCAGCCAGGGCTTTGTCAAGCTGGGACTTATATCTGGAGATTCCGCCCCCTCCCTAGGGAACCCAGCCCAGGGCTTCAGTTTTTCCTAATATCCAACCTAGACCTCCCCCACTGTAACTTGAGACCATCGTTCCTCGTTCCGCCATCTGTCCCCACTGAGAACAGCCTCCTTCCATCCTCTTTAGAGCCTCCCTTCAGGCAGCTGAAGGCTGCTATCAAATCCCCCCTCGCTCTTCTCTTCTGTAGACTTGGTGGGGGTCTTATGAACGGGTTCTTCCCCAGCAAGGGTACTGAAGGACTTAAGACTCTTAACACTTTAACAATGAGCTTTTAACACTTCCCAGCAGCCAGCAAATCCTTCAGCCCATGCTGCTTCCTGTGGCCCCCACAGGGAGCGTGGGGCCAGTCCCCTGCTGGCCCCGCGCCCCCTGCGTGGCTTCTGCTTTTGAAATATAGCAAGAGCCCCAGCAGAAGTGGCTTCAGTCCTCGCTCGTGCCGTTTCCCGCTGTGCCTCTACCTCCCCTGCCCCCCGCGGAGACACTGATAGAGGGTGGGGAAGTGACTAGTTGCATCACTAGTCAACTATCCGATAAGCTTATGCTTATCGGATAGTTGACTAGTCGCTCACATCCCTACTCCAACGTCCACCCTACAATTCTGGGCTTCTAGGTATGTACTTTTACTTTACTCCTCTGAATTTGGCCTCCTCTAAACTAGTCACTGACATAGGCAAAAAAAAAACACCAACCCAAAAAACTCTGAACCTCATTTCCTCTCACTTTTGTCAGTAAATTCTGGGTTTTCATTGAAAAAAATCAATCGATTTTTGTTGTTGTTGACAAATCCGAAAAGCTGAGTAAGTTTTGGCATTAATCAAAAATCTTCTATGAAGGAAAAGTGAATTTCCTGATGGGCTCTCAGCTTGCAGGAAGATCCAGAGAAGAGGCTGCCTATTTCCCAGACA
Source organism: Rafetus swinhoei (assembly GCA_019425775.1). Taxonomy (NCBI): domain Eukaryota; kingdom Metazoa; phylum Chordata; order Testudines; family Trionychidae; genus Rafetus; species Rafetus swinhoei. The sequence continues at coordinate 8,820,128 of JAFJHL010000226.1, forward strand.
CTGAGTTGCTCTCTCTTCGTAACTCACCATTAAACCCTCTCTTCCCAATTCAGGAAAGATCTTTTCTGCCTTGCTCTGGAGTACATGGACGAGAGCCCACATACGAGGTGTACAATAGCGTAGCTCCACAGAATCTGGCTCTGCATGCCAACTGCAAGCACTTCATGGATGAAAAACCTCAGCTATAGATATTGCAAGATTAAAAAGTGAAATTTACGAAGTGCCAGATCCCCATCTTGCAAAGTTCTGGACCTAGCTAACTTGCATTCTAGCTTGGGGACCTGGCCTTTGAAGTAGAGGGAGAAATTGAGTCCTTTGCTTTGGCATTGAAATAAATCAAAATTCTAGGAGGGCTTCTATTCAGATTTTTCTTCTGCTGTGAAATTAATCTTGCTGCTGTAAACCCTCTAAGTCTCTGCCTTCCCTTGTTATTACAACCGAACCCCCGGCCCCACAAGAAAACAACCAAGATTTCAACGTAATAATTTAGCCATACATAAGTATGTACCAGACAAGCTAAATCCAGACTGGTGCAGGTTCCTGACAGGTGGGGCCTGCTGTTTGGCTGGAGACGTCTTGGCCGAGGATGCTGGTGTGACAGTCTTCGGTGTCACGGATACTTCACAGACGGGCCCGTCGTACAGGCCCCGAGGGACGCCCCGCAGCTCAGCCAGCTGGAAAACACACAAGCAGTGAAGCTCCAAACAGCACAGCTAAAGGCAGCATTGGGAGGAGACCTGAATGGGGGCCAAATGCCACCAAGTCTGAGATGTTTGAGTCAAGGTTCAGTTTTTGCCCTGGAATTCAAAACCCACACGGTGCTGCTGCTGACTGAAAACTACGTCTGTTCGACAGCACAAGTGAAAGGGAGACCAGCCTTTAACTCTCCAGCTGCGATAACTTACTTTGCATTGAATTAAATTTCACTCATTGAGAGAAGGCCAACCAGACCTGGAAAGGAAATCAATACTTCTGTAATGACCACAGTATCCCAAAATAATGGGATTTCATATTAACCTTCCTGGGCCTTCAGTAGTATAAATCAATGCCTTCAAAGCCTTGCCATCAACATTTCCAAACACACCATTCATAAAGAAGAGAATCATTTGCAAGGACTACTTTAACAAAGTATAATCACAGGCAAACAGTGGATTCTATCCAGCAGAGGGCGGTGTTGCAGATACGCCAGTACAGCCTGGATTATTTCCTTTTGTCCTTAAAGATTCCGACAAGTTAACCAACACGTACAATTACGTTACTGTTCCATTTTGAAACGAGCACTCTACGGGCCAGATCCTCAGCTGGTGTAAAATAGCAGAGTTGGGTTGATTTCCATGTAGCTATGCTGACTTCTACTGACGCAGGAGCTCTCTAATGGCGTCTGATTGGGCTCCACGTACCTTTTTAGCCTCAAAGACCAAGTCTACTATTTTTCAAAAGTAGAAAATGTTTTCACTATATTTGTTTCAATTTATAATAGAAGGTCAGGCTGGAAGGGACCTTCAAAGCAAGTCCCCTGCCCTGAGGCAGGACCAAGTAAACTTAGACTACCCCTAACAGATGTCTTGTCCAGCCTGTTCTTAAAACCCCCAACGATGGGTTTCTAGAGCCTTCTTACTATCTTTATTAGAAAGATTTTTTTCCCTAATATCTAATCTAAATCTCCCTTGCTGCAGATAAAGCCTATTACTACTTGTCCTACCTTCGGTGAAACTGGAGAACAATTGACCACCATCCTTTTTATCAACAGCCCTTAACCTATTGGAAGACTCTGATTAGGTTCCTCTTAGTATTTTCTCAAGACTAATTGTGTTCAGTTTTTAACCTTTCCCCATAGATGAGGTTTTCTAAATCTTTTCTCCAACTTGTCCATCTTTCTTAAAATGTAGTGCCCAGAACTTAACGTGGTACCAAGTGAGCCTTCACTACTTCTGAGCAAAGTAGGACCACTACCTCGCATGTGCTGCGCACAAACACTTCTGTTAATTCAGTCCACATTTTTAGCCTCTCTCAACAGCATCCCATTCAATAGGTGCTCCACTTTAACCCCTGTTCCTCTTGAGAAGTACTATTGCCTAGCCTGTTAGTCTTCTTTTTGTAGCTGTGCATTTGATGTTTCCTACCTACGTGTCAACTTACTATATTTAAATCTTTCAAAACTTGAATTTAAAGCCAACAAAGCTGTAAACTGAACTGCAAGAGAATCAGACGGCGTCTGCCTGAAACAAGTGTGACTAGCCTCATTTCACTGTTTGAAGATGGATTAAATGCAAAAGAAACAAAGCAAACAGTATAATTAGAGTTTATTTTAAAAGTGTACATTTTACTGGATGATAATTAACTTAAATACTATTTATATACTTTTTTCTTCCTACTGTGACAGAACGCTAGTACCTTGTAGAAGCAGTTATTCTGCTCACTCACCCTGCCCACCAGAACAAATGCTTATTACTCTTTGCCGTCCCTCTAAGAGTATGTCTACACTACACAGCTTTTAGCAACACGGCACTCCTGCCAAGAAAGCACTGTTCATACTAGTGCCACAGCAATGCTTTTAGGGGTGGGGGGAAGGAGCTAAGCATCTGTGATTGCCAGTGTAGACAAAGACTAAGAGAAAGGAAAGTTAAGCGCAGACATGGAGGTTCTGTAGGGATAACCAAGTTCAAGGTGAGGCTTAAGGGGTATGGAATGGCCACCAAGATTAATAAGAATGGGACTTTTCAGCTTGGAAAAGAAACTACTTAAGGGGAGATGTGATAGAGGTGTATAAAATCATGACTGGCGTGGAGAAAGTGAATAAAGAAGATTGATTTACACCTTTTCATAACGCAAGAACTAGGGGTCATCAAATTAAATTAATAAGTAGCAGGTTTAAAACAAACAAAAGGTAATAACTTCACACAATGCACAGTCAACCTGTGGAACTCCTTGCCAGAGGATGTTGTGAAGGCTAAGCCTATTACAGAGTTCAAAAAAGAGCTACATAAGTTCATGGAGGACAGGTCCATCAATGGCTATTAGTCAGGATAGGCAGGGATGCTTTCTCTAGCCTTGGTTTGTCAGAAGCTGGGAATGGGCGACAGGGGATGGATCACTGGATGATCACCTTTTCTGTTCATTCCCTCTGGGGCACCTGGCATTGGCCACTGTTGGAAGACAGGACACTGGGCTAGATGGACCTTTGGCCTGACCCAGTCTGGCCGTTCTTATTTAAGTTCATAGTTTAGAAAATAATAAAAGCCAACACTGGGAAGGAGGTAAATTTGGACAATTCCCACAGTGTTTCCTGTGAAAGAAGTGGTATGGGGGTGTTTACCAGCCCTGTCATGCAAAAGCGTCATAAACTAACTTGCATTCACTGACATACTCACCCTGCTCCTAGCTTTAATACGCTTGTAAACAAAGTCAGGGAATGGTTTCCTGGGGATGTACCGTCCGGAGCCCTCAGTTGCATGGAGGTTGCCATCTTCCAGCACAATCTTTCCCTGGCTGATAACCACCAGCGGAGACCCCCGGCACTCCATGCCTTCGAAGATATTGTACTCCAGTGACTAGGACAAAAAGACGACATCAGGACAAAGCGTTCCCCCCACGCCAGGTGCCATGTTTTACGCCTAGAGGGAAATCCCCCTCCCACCCCCCCCCCCTTTTTTTTTTTTTTTTTTTAAATAGCAATCCTTGCTGATTCCCCCATGGAGAGTTCAAGTGGGAGACAGGTGACACTATTGATACACCCATCCTTAATATATGCGGTGACATCACATCCATCTGTATTGCTTTTATGATGAGGCTAAAGCCTAAGGTCTCTATTCACTTCTTACTCATCGTCACCCAAGGAAAACTCCCAATGGGACACAAGTCGCAATGACGAATAAGTTCACACTTGGAGGCACTAAAGTTAATCTTTTAGGCTTCGGTCCTCAAAGGGCCTGGTAGATGGCTGACAAAGGGATTTAGGAGCTTGATCCAAAGCCCACTGAAGTCATTCACTATTAGGCCTGATTTTCAGAGGTGCTGTGTACCAACCCCTCCTACTGACTCCTACCTTGGAGCAGAAGGAGGGTCTGATTGTTACAGCCCTAGATGAGAACTCTGAAGGACTGGGTTCCTTTCTCAGCTCTGCCACAGACGTGTGTCATCCTGCACAAGTCACTTTAATTCCCATTTTTCTGCAGATCAGCTGTGCTGCCACTGCCCCTTTAAAACGCCACCTCCGCACGCATTTGAAAGGGGCAGCCATGGAGCCTGAGGTCAGCTGGGGACTCCCCCCAGCTGATCCTGGGCTCCCCGGGGTCAGCTGGACTGACCCCGGGTTCCGCTGCTGTGGAAAGCCAAGGATCAGCTGGGCTGTCCCCAGCTGACCCCTGGTTCCACTGCCACGCAGAGCCGACGATCAGCTGGGCAGTCCCCAGCTGACCCCAGTCTCCACCACAGCTGCCCCTTTGAAATGCCAGAGGCGGCATTTTAAAGGGGCAGCCGTGGAGACCGGGGTCAACTGGGGACTCCCAGCTGATCCTGGGCTCCCCGCGGCAGCAGAACCCAGGGTCAGCTGAGCACTCCAGCTGATCCCAGGCTCCTAATGTGCTGCCCCTTTGAGGCGCCGGGGTGGCGTTTCCAAGGGGCAGCGCAACGCAGAACCCGGGATCAGCTGGGCACTCCAGCTGATCCTGGGCTCCATGTTACGCTGCCCCTTTGATGCGCCACCGCGGCGCTTTAAAGGGGCAGCGCTGCATGGAGCCCAGGGTCATCTGGGGACTCTAGCTGATCCCAGGCTCCATGCAGCGCTGCCCCGTTGAAACACCACAGCGGCGTTTCAAAGGGGAGGTACACGCGATTAATCGCGATTACATTTTTTAATCGCACGATTAATAATCGCGACTACGTTTTTTTAATCGCTTGACAGCCCTAAATAAAACACAAAGATCATGTAAGAGAGAAGCATTCAGAGACACAAATAAAAGCTGCTTCACATTCACTGAGTATTGCATGCATTATCAATCATATTTGTATTCTGCTATTGCCAACAAGTCCCAACTGAGATCAGAGCCCTATTTTTTCTAGCTGAAATGCACATCTGAGAAGAACATTTCGGTGCAAGGTGAACAAGCTATGAGAATTTGCTTCCTAGAAGAAGGGCACTGATGTTGCCTTTTCCTATTGTACGGTTTTGTCTTTAGACAATAAATATGACAGTCTCATTATTTGGTCTTTTGAACACTTAAGAAAGAACGAGTGTAGTCAGACAATTGGAAACAGCTTTGAGTCTCTCACATGTGTCGTAAAAGCATACTGCACATCTACTGCTAATTCAATTAATGCTACATTTTGAGGAGCTCGTGTCAACATTTTGGTTGAGTCGGGGACTAGAGCAATCTTATTTTACTCTAATAGGATTGCTCATCCTTAATTAATGGGATTTGAAATATTTCCCCAAGGGGCTGGGCGGAGACAAATGGAGCTGTTCCAGAAGAAACACTGGCAAATGCTCCAGCCCTTAACAGAACTGGCCTGGAGGGCTCCACCAACATGTTATTTGGGAACAGTTATTCTTGTGATCCTCTCTGAGGGAAATAGCAACTTGATCCAAGTCACTTTTGCTGAGTTAATGATGGGGTCTGGTCTTTAAGTGTGTTATAACCAGGGATGGGTTTCCCATTAGTTAGAATGGTGGTTAAACCAAAAAGCAAACGGGGTCCCGTCTAAAAAGGGTTGTGGTTGCACTGATGAGGGTCTGGATAAAAGCCCAGGAATTAGGTTCGTTTTGAGCACAAAAAGTTTCCCCCTCTAACTTGAATGTTCCCTTGCCAGAGAGCGGCACAGCTGTGAACGCCTGGAAAATGCGGTGCTCTAACGAGCCAGTGCCCCAGAATCATGAGCTCTGGTTGTGCAGCAGCTATAGCGTCTCCTGCATTTCACACAGGCCTGGCTTTTATCTTTAAGGAATTGCTGTGCCTTGTATTTCAAAGCTGCCTAATCAGTCTGCACTTGTATCACTTTTGCCTCCATTACCAAGTGCCTAAGAGGTGCTTCCGATGCCCAATAACTAACAGACGCTATGCAGGGCACGTTTCCTACACCCAGAAAGCGTAATTTTAGGTCAAGATGCAAATAGGGGAAGGATGGGGGCAGGGGCCCGACGACCAAACAGAAGAGCATTACAATCAAGTATGATACACAGCAGTCACGGTTCACCACTGCCGAAAGTCTGCACAGCATCTAGTACACTGGGAACATCAGAGACTTCCTATCGCTTCTGTAATCCAAATACGAGACGACAAACATCTAAAGAATCTCTCTATAACCTCGTCCTCCCACACACCTTCCCCTTTTATAGCCAAGTCAGAGGTCTCGGGCTCTCTCTTTACTGAGCGTTTATACAGCGCCTAGCATGACTAGGATTTGAGTCCTGCCGCGGCAGCCTCGAAGTCAGCGCACCCTTTATCCTGCCTCCCTCCCCTTGGGGGCCGGGACTAGAACTCACCACCCTGCCCTCTGCAGGTGAACGCCCTATCCCCTAGGCCAGGACGGGGGGGGGCCAACATGTGGCTCCAAAGCCACATGTGGCTCCAAAGCCACATGTGGCTCCAAAGCCACATGTGGCTCCAAAGCCACATGTGGCTCCAAAGCCACATGTGGCTCCAAAGCCACATGTGGCTCCAAAGCCACATGTGGCTCCAAAGCCACATGTGGCTCCAAAGCCACATGTGGCTCTTCAGAAGTTACTATGCAGCTCCTTCCATAGGTACCAAATCCAGGGCTGGAGCTACAGGTGCCGACTTTCCACTGGGCCGGAGGGTGCTCCCTGTTCAACCCCCCAGCTCTGCCCTAGGCTCTTTCCCCCTAGGATCCTACCACTTCCTGCCCTCTCCACTGAGCCTGTCACACACATGCTTCCCCCCTCCAGTGTCTCCCACTGAGACAGAGCTGAGCACAGTGGGCAGGAGGAAAAGGAGGAGGCGGCACTGACCGGTGGGGCTGCGCCGAGTGTGGTGGTGGGGAGGTGATCAGGGCTGGTGACACAGAACTGTTGTGCTTTGGCAATGTGCATTGGTAAATTCTGGCTCCTTCGCAGGTTTAGGTTGACCCCTTCCCCCGCTCTAAGTGGTATTGTATTATCAAAAATTAGTGCCTCTTGGAAGTCTTTTGAAGCTATAAACGTGCTATTTAGAAATGAATGTCTATTTTATGTACTGCTTATACTTCTCGGGACATGTTCAACAGTGGGGAGAAGGAGGAGTAGATATCTGCATGAAAACTAGACATCTGTAGCTTTACTACGTGGTTTGTGCTGTTTGTCTTCAGTTGAAGTCTCTCTCATCTTGACTTTTTAAAAGGTAGCTTTTAAATCTCTTAATTTTAAAGCTTTTAACTGGGGCTCAGATTATCAAATTTGGGTGCATCTACACAGCAGGGCTTACCTCGAAATAAACTATGCAAATTGAGCTATGTCAACTGCGTAGCTTATTGCAAAATAGCTTATTTTGAAATTGGGAGCATCTACACAGCACTTATTCTGAAATAGAGCACTCTTCCTCTGACTTCCCTTACTCCTCGTACAATGAGGGTTACAGGAGTCAGAATAAGAAGTCCTCCAGCTTGACAGTATTTCAACATTATTTCGAAATACCTGCCTGCTGTGTAGACACAAACTAAGTTATGTTGAAATTACGCTAGTTATTTTGAAATAATGTTGCTGTGTAGACGTACCCAAAAGTAGTTTCACTACCCAACTCCCATGGATTTCAGAATCATAGGCTACTAGAACTGGAAGGAACCTCGAAAGAGCATCAGGTCCAGTCTCCTGCACTCATGGCAGTACAAAGCATCATTTAGATCATCCCTGATAGATGTTTGTCTTATAAAAGTTTGTGTGTTGTAATGTGAAACTCAGACTATTTGTGGTACTCATTCACGACCTCAGCAGGCAGGGGTCTTTGGCGCTAAATGCACAAGCTTCTGCCCTATGAGCTCAATACCAACTAAACAGAAGCCAGGTTGGCTCAGTCCCAGACTAGTGCTCAACCCACTAGTCAACACTGCCCCCCCCTCACATATAAACTGGCTCTGGTGGGAGTTCAACACCTAATGGGCATGAGGTCCTCCATCTGCCAGCCTGATATGGCACATTCCCACAGCCATTCAACCCTGCTGTTGAGGACATCTTTAGGACGTGCAAGGTTCAATCATGGAGTCCCTGATTGCCACCAAAGCCAGAAATTCCCAAAAGCACCCTAGTAAGGAAGGTGCATAAGTCCCACTGAAAATCAAGAGCACGTGTGCTCCTAAATCACTTGGTCTTCTGAAACTTTCCCTACATGGGTCTGGTTCTCCCCTGCTCTACACTACCAATACCGACGGAGCTGGCTAGTGGGATGGAGCTAGTTCTGATTATACTGGTGTAAACCCATGAAAAATCAGGCTCTGTGTTTTTGTGATATGGACACACGCCTTTTGGGAACCCACCAAACTCCCACCACATAAACAAAAACCATCAGAAGGGAAGACTGTCCAGATGCTACTTACTAAAGCAGGATTTGATCCAGTCCATTATAACCACCTTGGTCTACTCACACCTTGCAGGCTTTGTTTTATAGAGGATCTTCCATCCACTATAAAGTTAATGGCCCAGTTACCAAATTAGATAGCGTTAAGGAACAGGAAAGTAAGCCAAACTTTAAAAAAAAAAAAAAAAAAAGCTTTTGTGCCCAGGGATCCAATGGGTGTAGGGCAATTTTGCTGCCTCAGCAGTGCCGTGAATAAAGCCATTCACGGAAAAAACACAAGGAGGTTTTCCAAGGAAACATTCCCTGTGTTTATAGCCAACAGCTAAGCCAGTTGCAAAGAGACCCACACAGGGGTTGCTCTCTCTCCTGCACGACTGATATTTTCCAAAACGTTTAATTTAGTACTCAAGACCTCCTCATTCAAATGCTGGAGTGCATACTTAAGGAATCATAGAATCATAGGGTTGCAAGAGACCTCAGGAGTCCAACCCCCTGCTAAAAGCAGGACCAAGGAGCTGGATTCTCTGCTGCAGTAAATTAATACATCTTCAGCAGACTTCTTCCTGATGGATTCCAGCTCACGATCCGGCCCACAGACTTTCAGGCCAAAAAGAACTGCTCTCATTCATCTAGTCTAACCATCTGAATCACACAGAGCGCAGAAATCCCACAGCAAGCATGGAAAGTCCTGGTTAAACTCAACTGTGTTTTTAATGGGCAGTTCAGTCTGCAAAATGTCAATCTGCCATTCAAACTCTTTGAAGTTCAAGCACACGCTTGGATCCTGACGTTTGAGTCCACCCGTTATAATGACAAGGGAGCCATCAGCAAAATTTAAGTCTCAAAAACCAGCTCATAAATGTGCTCACCCTAAGGTTTCAATTGAACAGTGTCCTACCAAGTGACACATTGCAGCAGTAGCTGAAAAATGGACCCCCAGAATCCGGAGTGTCCTAGGGTTGAGATCAGGGTTCCCAGTCCTATGTTCATGGGGCAGTGAACACTTACTTGCCCCGTTGCACTAAAGGTTCAGCTATGGCAGAGCATTCACATGGGCGGTCTGGTCTCAGTGGGACTCTACAGTGATACTGACTCTCATTTAAAGGATGAGGCTCTATGGCCAATTTTTATTTGCCCCTGGAGTGCCACGGATCAATCAGGTGTGTGTAAAAACATTCTCAATTCATGGAAAAATCAAGGAGAGAATGCTCAAGGAATCCATTTTGAAGTACTAGGAAGAGAAGAAAGTGATTAGGAACAGTTTCCATGGATTCATCAAGGGCAAGTCATGCCTGACCAACCTGATTAGCTTCTATGATGAGACTCTGGGGAAGTGGGTGGGTGTGATCTACCTTGACTTTAACAAAGCTTTTGTTACGGTCTCCCACAGTATTCTTGCCAGCAAGTTAAGGAAGTATGGATTGGATAAATGGAATGTAAGGTGGACAGAAAGCTGGCTAGACTGTCAGGCCCAACAGGTAGTGATTCATAGCTCGATGTCAGGTTGGAGGTCGGTTTCAAGCGGAGTGCCGCAAGGATCAGTTCTAGGGCTGGTTTTGTTCAACATTTTTATTAATGACCTGGATGAGGGGATGGATTGCACCCTCAGCAAGTTCGCAGATGACACTAAGCTAGGGGGAGAGGTAGATATGCTGGAGGGCAGGGATAGGGTCCAGGGTGAGCTAGACAAATTGGAGGATTGGGCCAAAAGAAATCTGATGAGGTTCAAATGGACAAGTACAGAATCCTGCACTTGGGACGGAAGAATCCCAAGCACTGATACAGGCTGGAGACTGTCTGGCTAAGCAGCAGTTCTGCAGGAAAGGATCTGGGGATTACAGTGGATGAGAGGCTGGATATAAGTGAACAGTGTGCCCTTGTCGCCAAGATGGCTAATGGCATATTGAGGTGCATTAGTAGGAGCATTGCCAGCAGATCTAGGGAAGTGATTATTCCCATTTATTCAGCACTGCTGAGGCCACATCTGAAGTACTGCATCTGATTCTGGGGGCCCATTACAAAAAGGATGTGGACATATGGGAGAAAGTCCAGCTGAGAGTAACAAGAATAATTAGGGGGCTGGAGCACATGACTTACAAGGAGAGGCTGAGGGATTTGGGCTTATTTAGTCTACAGAAGAAGGAGGGAGAATTGATAGCAGCCTTCAACTACCTGAAGCGTTCCAGAGAGGATGTAGAGAGGCTGTTCTCAGTGGTGACAGATGACAGAACAAGGAGCAATGGTCTCAAGTTGCAGTGGGGGAGATCTAGGTTGGATATTAGGAAAATCTATTTCCCTAGGAGGGTGGTGATGCACTGGGATGGGTTCCCTAGGGAGGTGGTAGAATCCTCATCCCTAAAGGTATTTAAGTCCCAGCTTGACAAGGCCCTGGCTGGGATGATTTAGTTGGAGTTGGTCCTGCTTTTAGCAGGGAGTTGGACTCCTAAAGTCTCTTCCAACCCTCGGATTCTATGATTCCCTGTGGACAGCAGAAGCGCTAAGAAAATTATGGAGAAAGCTAGACGAGAACGCTCACTATGGACAGGGTTGCCCAGGGATGTGAAAAAGTTGACACCTTGAGCTCTGTAGTTACTCAGTCTCACCCCTCCTATAGATGAGACTACATCAGTGGGAGAATTCATCCATCAACCTAGCTCCTGGAAGCCTCCATGCCGTGGCTCTCCTGGCACCCAGCTGCAGCCCCAGAGCTGTGCTGTAGCGCAGACATGCCTGGAGCTTGGTGCAGAAGGGAGGATAAGCCGGGCTCAGCTGCAGAAGGTCCTTACTATGTTATGAGTCTTGGCAGAGATTGTCTTGATACTGTCAGGATCCCAGATGACAAGGTCAGCGTCAGAGCCCACAGCGATGCGGCCCTTCCGCGGGTACAGGTTGAAGATCTTGGCGGCGTTGGTGCTGGTCACAGCCACAAACTGGTTCTCGTCCATTTTACCAGTCACCTGGGGAAGGAGCAAAGAAACGACGGCATCAGCAGAATGCAAACCTGCACTAACAGCGCCTCCTGCCGAAAGCAGCCTTTTGCTAGACAGAGATTGGTTCCCAGTGGATGGAGGAGGTGGCTGGCTTTGTATCCATGTTACCTATTAACTGTTATAACCACCAAGCTTGGTTAGTATCTTTCCTTCCTTCCTAGATCTAAAAACATTAGAATATCTTGTTCTTATTCGCAGTGGATCTTAAAGCACTTTTTTAAAAGCAAAGGAGGTCACTGCTAGTATTCCCATTTTACAGATGGGAAAACTAAGGCACAGGGAGGGCAAGCAGCCTGCCGAAGGTTACCCAAAGAGCCAGCAGTTATCCCAAGCCAGTACAGTATTCACTAGCTGACGCTGCCTCCCGATCGCAGTGCAAACCTTAAACAAGCAGCACCCCACATGCCAGTGGGATGAGTTTATTAGACAGTTTACGGATGAGGAATCGGAGCACCACAGAGAACACAGGTGGAAAGGATTGCACCTCCCGTATGAGAGCTGGAGAATTTTGAGACAGGTTTTAGTTTTGGATTCAACCCCCTGAGAAAGGCCTCCCAGGATCCTGCACTTGACCCCTGTGGAGCCCTGGTTGGGGCAGAGCCTGAGGGGACATGCAAGGAGCTAGAGAAAGAGACCCAAGAGCTCTACACTAGGGATGTAAGCGACTGGTCGCCTAGTGACTCGACTAGTCGCTTCCCCCGCTTTGCTGCTTCTGTCAGAGAGAGGCAGCAAGGGGGGGAGCAGGATCCAGTGCTGGGGGGAGCTGGCTTAAAAGCCGGTTCCCCCCAGCACTGTCTCTGTGGGGAGAAGGGACAGTGGCGCAGCAGGAAACAGGGCTCTTGCTGCATTTCAAAAGCAGAAGCGCTGCAGGGAGCAGGGGTGAGCTGGGGACTCAAACAGTCCCCCCGCTGGCCCCACGCTGCCTGCTTTTGAAATGTACAGGAGCCCCAGTGGCACTTTGCTTTTGAAATGTGCAAGAGCCCTCCTGGGAGGGTTCTTGTACATTTCAAAAGCAGGGAATGCGGGACCAGTGGACTGCTTGAGTTCCCTGTTGGCTGAGCTCCCTAAGGCGCTTCCACCTTTGAAATGCAGCAAAAGCTGGCAGGGCTCTTGCTATATTTCAAAGGCGGAGGCGCCCTTATCGACTAATCGAACAGTCCATGCAAATTACATCGACTATTCAATTAGATGATTAATCTAAATTTAACATCCTTCCTCTACACTAGCACTTCGAGGCTGCAAAGCAGCCCATGAGCAGCTATTAGGGGTGCTCTGAGTTAGAGCAATCTCAGGGCTGCTCTAACTTACACCAGCCCCCTATAGCAGTCCAGATGTGAGAGGGTGCAAAAGTGGGCATCTATCTCTAAATAGAAGACAGAATCTAATGAGAGTTGTCTGTTTTAAAGATCACTTCCACTTTTTTTTGGTTAGTGGCCTGTCTAGATGCTAAACAGAGAAACCAGAAGGGGGGTTAGACACCTAACCCGCCTCCCCAGCGAGAGAATGGATCCGAGGGACATACCACAGCCTTATCCCAGACGATGGACATTCTTTCTTCAGTCCCATTGGTTCCTTCAGGGATCAGGGTGAAGTTGTCCTTTCCAACAGCTTTCTGGGCAGTGTTGAAGGTGCAGTGGGCACTGCCAGTTACCTGGAGGTCTCCGCTGAAACCCAAACACGGCGGCAATTACGTAAGAGACTTTATCTTCGCTGCAAATTAGCCGCTCAAGTCCTTAGAGCCCAGGGCCTTCCACGTCAGAGCTGAGACTCTGCGAGCAGGCAGCCCGAGGCGGTTACCCACTGGCAGAGTACGCGGAACAGGCTTGGTGTCTACAAACATGCACCTTCTTCTACTTACCAAGCCAGCAGGGAGTTGAGAAAATCAGGCGTGGTAGGGTCAGGACTCAGTGGTGGGGAGGTGACAAAGGCCGCTGCCTTGACCCAGTTCTTACTCCAGTAATGAGACCCATCGGTTCCCAGGCTTGCTGTGATGGGCTCCCCATAGACCACGGTGCCTGTGGGGCAGGAAGACACCAAGAGGACAGCGGTAAGCACCACACCGCCAGCAAAGCAACGTGCATCTCTTAGTGGCACCTACCTAATTAAGAGAGTCCAGGGAGACAACTTGCCCCTAAGGCTCCTGTATCTACAGCAGCATTTTCTGCACCTTCCCCTGAGGCAGCTGGTACTGGCCACTGACAGAGGCCGGATACTGGCCTAGATGGTCTGAAGCAAGATGGCAGCTCCATGTTCTCTCCTGCTGTTCGAGCCCAACCCAATCTGTTATCTCAAATGACGAGCCGCCAGGTGCTAGAAATGCCCCAAACCTAACCGGTGAAATCAGAACCAACACAAACCACAAGGTTTGGCCAAAAATATTCTCGGAAATAAAATTCTGTCCTTATTAATCCACCCCACAGTATCCTGGAGCGTATTCAATGTTAACATGTCATCGGTATGGACAAACCGCCCCACCCTGCTAGTGGAAAACCACAATGTAAATAACAAGGCCTGTGCTGTTTATGAAAGGCATATTTGCTGATAAGAGGACAACTATATACATTTCCACTGTGTCATCTGCTTGAGATATCATCTTAGATCAGTGTCACTGGACACAGGGGTGTGGGTACATGCTCCCTCAGAAGTACTCATGCTACCATTGCTTGCTGTTATATTACCGAAGACCTAAATTTTTCACGAGTCCCTGGTGATTTTGAGTGTCCAGCTTGAGACACCTTAACAACAACACCGCCCCCTACCTCTTATATTCAGCTTTTCATCAGTGGCACTCAAGGATCAGTGTCATCATCCATTTTACAGGTAGGGAAACTGAGGCACAAAAACAGCAACGTGACCTGCCCAAGGTCACGCAGCAGCCCGGTGACAGCAGAGCAGGAAACGGAGCTCATGTCTCCTGAGTTTCAGTCCCTTGCTCTATCACTTCTTCCAGACTCTCAGATTTTCAGAGTGTGGATATTCAGCATTCCCTGAAACTCAGGTCCATCTATGGCAGCTCAGGTCAGGCACCCAAAACAACCGGTTGCTGTTGAACATGTACGCCTCTCAGTATCTGTAAGTTATCAGTGACAGTCTTGTTTCTGATGAGCATTTAAAACAGCAGAAGTTGCACAGTCCTGTTGCAAGATTGCTACGTCTGAAAGCAATCTTTAAATCCTGCCTTTAAAGACTTGTAAATACCCAGTTTATCGGAGCCCTCATACCGGGACCATACAGATAAGGGGGAAGGGAAGCAACAGTGTGTCTGAAGGCTCATTATGAGATAAATCAGAAGGGATCTGATAAAAATAGAGCAGAATGAAAATGTTGTTATACATTTACAGTAATGCTGTCAAACAGACTGGGGCCCACAGCGAGGTGCTGTACATACACAGAGAGAATTTCTGCCCAGAAGAGTGTAGAGCCTGAATAGAAAGGATAAAGGGTAGAAGAAAGGAAGTATTATCCTTGCTTTACAGAGGGGGAACTGAGGCACAGAGAAGATAGATGCCAACGTCTGTGGCACAGCAAGGAAATGAAACCAGATCTCGGGCCACAGTCTTGTGTTTTCACCACAAGGCCATCCTTCCTCTTCAGAGAAATATTTCCAACCACAGCAGGGAACAGCCCATGTTTTAGGGCATGATTCTTTACATGGGTGGGGACCACCATCACTGCCTGTCTACAGAGCACATTCTGGAGGCTGTAACTTCAGAAGCTCTGACAATTACTAGAAGTACTGAGCTACTAACCAAATGAACCACTCTGAGAGCTAACGAACGTGCCCCTCTCCTGGGAATCCACGCACAGATCCTTACAGTGCTACTACTCACATACTAAGAAGGGATCTGGGGCGCGCTCAGTTTTCAGACTCCAAGAACAGGCAAAAGAGAGGCAACGATCATTGAATCTGGCCACTTTCGTGTGACACTCGAGGACTGATGATGCAGCCTAAAGACCAGACCTGGAGCGTGGATGGTATGTTGGCCTCCAACCCCACCACAGGGACAGCTGAAGAGACAATTCTCCAGCCTGGAGGAAAAGCCTTCCTGGGAGCACGCACAGCAAATAGGTTCAGGGATTGGGAAACTGGACCCAGGCAAAGGGCAGGCTAGATGTGAAAGGCAAGCCTGTTTGTACCCAGTACATTGGGGGAATTGTTCTCGCAAGCAATCGTTCCTCTTGCAGGGCTGCCAAGGACACTGTCTGCAGGGAATATTCACCATGCAAATGCCACCATGTGCATCTGGCTTTACATAAAGTTCTCTTTTTTTTCCCAGTCAGAAATCAATTCCCTTTTGTTCATTCGTTTGGAAGTTCTTCAGTGACTCATTCTACCAGCTCAGGGCTGATGGGCGTTGGCTGTGTGGCCTTCTCTCTGTTGTGTAACCAGGCTTTGCATGGATTTTTTTAAAGCTTTATACAAAAATTCACCTACTAGGGGCAAATGTCACTTGACCAGGAGGAATTGTGCATTAGCCTCCACTAAAGAGAAAGGATGGCCGAGTGGTTAGGGCTCCTTCAAAACAGATAGCTTCAATTTCCTTACACTACCACAAACTTCCAAAGTGACTTTGGTCAAGTCACTTAGCCTCTCTGTGGATCCGTTCCCGATCTGTATAATGGGGATAATACTTCTTCCCTACCTCCTAGCGGTACTATTAAAAGCCTATGATTCTATGATTAGGCCCTGGTCTACACTAGGGCTTTACTTCAAAATAACCCCCTTCAGTCGAATTAGTAAGTGGACCATCCACGCTACCAAGACCATTATTTCGAAATCTGTACTCCTGCTTTCCTTGGAGAATAGCAGCGATTTCGAAATAGTTATTTCAAAATAGCAGTAGTGTGGTGCCGCTATTTCAAAATAATTACTCTGCAGAGTAATTCAAACTAACTACTCCCCAGTATTTCCTAGGACTCTAAGTTGAGGTAGCGCATCCACATTAACGGACCCTGCCTTGGACTAATTTCAAGGCTTCCCCGTAATGAGGGCACACTATTTCGATTTTGTTATTTCGGGAGTTATTAAATCGATTTTAGTTATTTTGAAATAGTTTCCTAGTGTAGAAACAGCCTAGGAGATCAACCAAGAGCTAGCGAACCAGAGCAGCAACCAGGGGAGACAACATGACCTCTGGTGTGAGTATGAATGTTAGTTGTGTGCTTGCTTGCCACCTGCAATGATGTGTATTGCAATGAAAGCAGCACATACGATTAGCTGCCTTGCAGCAGGGGGTGTATGTCTGCATTTGGTGCAAGCAACTCATGGCCCTCAGCAACCGAGTACAGGCTCGTGAGAGTGGCTGAACTGGAGAAGCTAATGGCGACAGGGGTATGTAGCAGGGACCTCCAGGAACACAGCAAAGTGGTCTTGGCCCGTCTGACAGCCTCCCTGCTGTGAAGACGGATGAAAGCCTCAAAGGAGAACATCAAGCTGGAGCAGAGGGAAAAGATCCCAGAGTAGCGACCCTCCTTCCAGGTGATGTCATGGTAGCCTCTCTCACTCAGGATACCGGCCCCCAGTTATTAGCAAGAGCCAGGTAATAGGAATAGGGGATCTGATCATTAGAAATAAAGATAGTGGGATAACCAGGAGAAATGCATGGTGAATTGCCGGTCAGGTACAACGGTTGTAGACATCTTGAGATATCCGGACAGACTTATGTGCAGTACTGATAGAAACTGAAGAGAAGCAAAGTCTCATTCAATTAGAGCATTTGAGTTAGAAGGAGAGGCTGAGGGATTTGGGCTGACTTAGTCTACAGAAGAGAAGGGTGAGGGCGGGATTTGATAGCAGCCGCCCTGAAGGGGAGTTCCAAAGAGGATGTAGAGAGGCTGTTCTCAGTGGTGACAGATGGCAGAACGAGGAGCAATGGTCTCAAGTTGCAGTGGGGGAGGTCTAGGTTGGATATTAGGAAAAACTATTTCCCTAGGAGGGTGGGGAAGCCCTGGGATGGGTTTCCTAGGGAGCTGGTGGAATCTCCATCCCTACAGGTTTTTAAGTCCCGGCTTGACAAAGTCGTGACTGGGATGAGTTAGTTGGGATTGGTCCTGCTTTTACCAAGGGGTTGGACTCAAAGTCTTCTTGGGGTCTCCTCCAGCCCTATGATTCTTTGATTCTAGGATTACTTGTAGAGTGGACTGATTTGGAAAAAAGACCAAATACTCCTGCATCAAGCAACTGATGTTAACACAATGCACACCATGATGAAATGTTTTCAAGATCAGCTTCAATCTCTGGGCCAAGACACAACCTATGCAGCATATGATGAAGGAATCTGTGGCAAAGCACAGTTGATTAAACGGCACAGTCACAACAAAGCTGACAAAGATCACCCTGAGATGGAAAGCATGCATCATGCAATGAATGTCATGGGTCATACAGACACTGTGATGCAGGAAAGTGAATTTCAAGACATCCATGGGGGAGCCAACATTCACAATGCTTTAGTCATCAGCTGCAGCTTATAACCACACCATTAAATTCCACACTCAAGAGTGAGGTAAGGAGCTGCTCAAAATGGATGTAACATTTCGAAATGGAGTCCCCATGAACAATTATGTTCTCCCAAAACATGAAAAGAGATGCATCTTGGGGAAACCTTGAACACACACTGCCGCATTTGAAGCTGTTGAGAAGGCACATCAAGAAACCAGAATGGAAGCAGACTTCATGAACCACGCCCAGTCATTCCACCAATTCATGGACACTTATGTCATCCAAGGAAAAGAACTGTTCAGATACATTTCAGTTCTGGAAAAATCAGACAGCAGGTTTCTCCCTTGTACTGTTCGATTTCATAGCAGCAAAGACAATAACAACTCCAGGGAGACTATTGCACTTGGTGTCCAGCGTAGTCATGTGAATTGGACAAGACAGGCTAGCCAGATATGCATCACAGAATCCAATACTAGAACTGGAAAGGACCTCGACTCGAGTCCCCTGCCCTCACGGCAGGACCAAGCACCGTATCTATATCATCCCTGATAGATGTCTATCCAACCTGCTCTTAAATATCTCCAGTGATGGAGATTCCACAACCTCCCTAGGCAATTTGTTCTAGTGTTTAACCACCCTGACAGTTAGGAAGTTTTTCCTAAAGTCCAACCTAAACCTCCCTTGCTGCAATTTAAGCCCATTGCTTCTTCTCCTATCATAAGAGGCCAAGGAGAACAATTTTTCTCCCTCCTCCTTGTAACACCCTTTTAGATACTTGAAAACAGCTATCACATCCGCTCTCTGTCTTCTCTTTTCCAAACTAAACAAGCCCAATTCTTCCCTCCTAGACCTTTCATCATTTTTGTTGCTGTTCTCTGGGCCTTCTCCAATTTCTCCACATCTTTCTTGAAATCTGGTGCCCAGAACTGGACACAATACTCCAACTGAGACCTAATCAGCGCAGAGTAGAGTGGAAGAATGACTTCTCCTGTCTTGCTCACAACACTCCTGTTCATGCATCCCAGAATTGTGTTTGCCTTTTTTGCAACAGTGTCACACCCTTGACTTATATTTAGCTTGTGATCCACTGTGACCCCTAGATCCCTTTCTGCCGTACTCCTTCCTAGACAGTCGCTTCCCATTCTGTGTGTGAGAAACTGATCGTTCCTTCCTATGTGGCCCTAGTTGATCGTCAAGAAGCAGTATACTGAGCTGCCAGACCCTTCGGTGGTGGATGGTCTGATATAGCCACAGAGCAGTCTCTCAGCAAGGACAGTGGGAAGTGACAGCGCCTTTGTACAGAAGATAAGGCTCTGGCCACAGAACACCTGATGGCACATTTTGAGGCAGCTGTAGAACGCAGCCTTCGGCAACAGAGCTCCGCCAAGAAGCTGCCCCAAAGCGCGTGGCTGTGAACGAAACTGCTGTCCGAGAGATCAGAAAAGCTGTGACTGACAGAATGACAATCCGTGTTGCCCTGAACCTGGAAGACAAGGGAGCCACTCGGAAACTCTGCAGCATCTCCTGCGGCCCCACCGGACACCGCACAAAGCGTGTGCACGATGAGAGAACGGCACCCAAGCGTTTTGCAAGCAATAGGCTGCAAAGGGTGAGGCAGATTTCTCTGACCCCACCAAAAGGCCGAATCTCAAATCATTTGGTCACCTCAATGGGAGAGCAAAAGCAGCAACAGACCGCCCAAGCAATTGCTATTGATTGTCAGACAGTCAGCAGGCTGAGTGTTCGGCCACACCGTCCCCTCACTGTGTGAATGCACCCGGTCATTTCTGGGTGATCCCTCTAGGTCCTAAGAGAGGCCTGATGCTCCTTGTACCGTCCCAGTTCTGTGGCTAAAAGAGCCCTGGATCCCTTCTGACCAGCTCTGCATGAATTTAACAGGAACCAGGGGGTCTGGGCAGAGGTGACACATTCCTGCAGCTGGGAGAGGAGTGTGGGGGGACGCACCCAGCTCTGGCAATTCAAATCGAGGGGGGCACATGACCTGTCTAGAGGAGCATGTGACTCCACATGTCCCCCTTCCCCCCCCACTCAAGGCTTTTCTCCCCTCCGAATTGGAGTCTGCTGCAGTAAGTGCCAATTCTTCCACCTTGCACCCACATGAAAACTGATGTCACTTGTGTCGTGGTTTGGTTTCATTTAGACTGCATCAACTTCGATCCAATCCTGGAGTGCACAGGGGGAAAAAAAATCCTCCTGCTTAACCGCCCACCCCCAGATGATTTAAGTGGAAATTAACCAGGCTTGAGGAGCAGCGTAAGGGGATGAAACCGGAGCTCTCGCTGCTGTTTCGCTGCAATTCCCCTGCGTCTGGAATGCGGTGATGTCATTTGCTCGCCCAGCTTAAGTGCATGGCCCACTTAGGGCCAGTGCAGCTCACTTCTTCCTCCCCCGTCAGTCAGAGAAGCGGGAAACGACGCGCCCAAGTCCCCGCCAGTGTTGAATTTGGCCCAACGCAGCGATGTGGGGGACAGGCATCAGGAAGCTGAGAACATTTCTCTCCGCTCCCACTGCCTTGGGGAGATCGTGTTCATTTCTGGGCACAGAAGGGAGCCGTAACAAAGAAAGACGGGGGGCGGTGGAAGGCCTAGTTCCGAGGAAAGAGCTTTGTTTAATATGGCTGAACGGGGGAGCGGCAGGGCCTCTGCGAGCTGGATCAACCTGCTTGGCGGGCCGGATCTGGCCCGCGGAGGCCCTTTTGCCCACCCCTCATTCAGGAGGAGTTCTTAACCAGACAGACAAACTCCTTCAGATATACAGGAGATTATTAAAGGCAGGGCACCTGATTAACTGTCTAACAAAGGAACTTACTGAGGGTAACAGGATATATGACAGAGAGAAAACATTTGGGCTGGAGATCAGGAAAAATTTCCTGACAGCCCGTCAGTGTTCCCATGGGGAGCGACACAGAGCCAGTTACTTGAGACATTTAAAACCCAGGCTGGACAATACTAGAAAAATGTCCTTCTGTGAACAATCCGGCTTGGAAGGGAGACAGGCTGGATGAGCTCATAGGACATTTCCATCGTTAGCAGCTACGAATAACTTACCCTTTTTCCTGGCCTGAGCAATCACATCGGCGGCACTTTTGCTCATCACCTTGGTGATGTACAGGGGGCAGTTGGTCTGGTTGGCGATGGTGATTGCCCGGTTCACGGCTTCCGCCTCCACCTACAAAATAAAGCCACCTTCACATTAGAACCTGCTTGGCTTGGCAGGGCCAGCTCTTCCAACCCCCCACGAGTTACACCTTTGTTTTCTTCGGAGCAGAGGGTGCGTGGGACTCAAAGGAAGGGGGGAGGGCTTGGTGGCCTTAAATCATTTAGATTTCAGGCTGCTGCAGGGACTGGACTGGCTCTGGGCATAAACTGGGGCAGACTTGAGAGCTGCTCTAATGAGCAGCCTGTGTGCACAGAGGCTGCTCTGCAGCATCTAAAATTCCCATAGATGGTCCAGGCGATTGCTCAGTCCTGCCCCCAGCTTCCTCCTGCCACACCCCCTCTGCTGGGGCTTTTCCTTCCCAGGTTGGATCCAGGGTTTACAGCTTTCATGCCACTCCCATTCCGTTTCCTGGTTTACAGGAGCTGGAACAGCTGAGACAATTTTACCCGCAGGATTTTTCCATGCAAGGACAGATCACACACCTAATATTATCACCATTTGTTCTGTGCGCTCAGCACTGTGCTGAGATGCTTTCTGCCTCGAGCATTTTACTAACATTACACCTTTTATCAGAGGATAGCATGTTTCCCCATAAACGATCCACCAGTCATTAAGTGCTGCACACAGGAGAAAATCCCTTCCTGACCTCTGCAGACAATACACCCTGAAGCATGAGATTTGACTGCCATTCTCATGCATAACTACACATTGTGGGCAGTTTCTTTATTCAATCACAGGTCTACCAGTGAAATTGACCCTTGTGCAGAGGGCCAACACAATGCATGTGTTAAGCCCTAAAATGTCATCCATAGTGTGCACGATCGTTATGACGATGCAGTTTCCATAATACTCTCAAAAAAGTAAGTAATCAAATGTTAATTTAGCAAAGCCATCAATGCCCCATCCCACGTAGGGGGAAGATCACATTAGTCGTATATTTTAGGAAACCACACTTCCAAAGGAGCCTCCTAAACCGTACCCTCCCACCGCAATTTTTCGACTGGGCTCTATTGCGATGTGCAAAGCTCCACAAAATTACAACAATGAACACCTTGTTGCACAAGGAAATAAGACCCCCTTACAAATTCTGTAGGAGCAATTTAGGCTGCATGTATATCTGCCCCTAGAATTTATCCAGCTATAATTGGAGCCTGTCACAGATGTTTGAGTGTCCTCTTGGAGAATCTAATCAATCCACAGCAGAAATCTATAGAGGCCTGCAAATCCGCAGCTATCCGCTTTGTATCCACCTCTGTGGAAGTGGATATCCACAGATCATCTTTGTGGATGTGGATGTGGATACAAATATTGTATCCACGTAGGGCTCTAGAAATCTAAGCACAGTTCAATAATATTACCTAATATTTTATGGTCCTTCAGTTCTTGAATACCCTAGGATCAGATCCTCAACTGAACACTAAATTATTTAAAAAACAACGCATAGTCTAGTAGCACCTTAAAGACTAACAAAACATAGATGGTATCATGAGCTTTCGTGGGCAAAACCAACTTCTTTTCGTGGGTTTTGCCCACAAAAGCTCATGATATCATCTATATG
This sequence comes from Rafetus swinhoei, assembly GCA_019425775.1. Lineage (NCBI taxonomy): Eukaryota > Metazoa > Chordata > Testudines > Trionychidae > Rafetus > Rafetus swinhoei. The sequence continues at coordinate 8,842,799 of JAFJHL010000226.1, forward strand.
TTTTGTTAGTCTTTAAGGTACTATTAGACTATTTGTTGTTTTTTTAAGGTTTTCCTGTTAAAGACTAACTCGGCTACCCCTCTGAAGCCTTTTTACTAAATTAATTAAATGCCTGACTCCTACATGGCGCTTTTCATCAGATCTCAGAGCACTCGATAAAAAGAGGTGAGCAGCACGCGCCCCAAAATCCAGTGATGACAACGAAACAACTCCCAGTCCTTTATGGCTCAGGCACAGGCCTGGAAAAAAACAAGGACTGCCAGCAAAACAAGCAGCAACCCACCTGCTTACTCTCCACCCCAGAGGGAGGAACAGGCCTTGAACACAGTGGTGAGCTGGTGTGAGGAGACAAGTCCACAGCTGCCGGCCCTGTCGCCAGATGGTTACATCTTGCAGGAATTAGGCCTGTTAGATGTGGAGCCCCTTCCACTTAATGGAAACTTCAGCGCCACAGCCCCTTTCAGGATGAGGCCCGTCAATAAACCTTTGTTGTTAGTGGGCTTGCCAGGGAGCCGAACGTGGCCATGGCGCCATTAACTGCACGGAATCAGCTCCCCTCAGGTGCGAAGGGGGCTCCTGAGGACATGGGCAGTGGGACCCCTGCTCTGAGGAGGCAAACCCAACACCCCCCCCTTACTCCCAAGGTCCTGCCCCAGAGCCGCCCCTCCCCTTAAAAAGAAAAACCCTGAGGGGTCCCCTGGACCAAAGGAGCACTCCCCCGCCTGCCTCAGTGACTATAGACTGAGCCCCCCCGCTGAGCCTCCACTTCCCTGGCCCCTGAGCAACAGGCTGACCCCAAAAGCCTCTCTGAGCTCTGTGCCGGTCCCAGTGCCACCACAGTCTGGCTGGCCCCGGTGCAGGGCCCAGTTGCAGCCTACCCGAGCGCCAGCTCCTTCCACCCGAAAGGCCCCGCCCAGGGGTCTGTAAGCTCACCGCATCACCCTTCGCTCCCCCAGGGCCTGGAGGAGGGACCTGGTGAGCAGTCGGGCCCTTCAGGGGGGTGGGAAATGGAGAGGAGGCGGCATTGGGGTTCTCAGGGAAGGGGGGGCACTGCGGCCCATTGTCTGGTGGCAGGTCAGCAGCAGCGCCAGGGAAGGGGCTTATTATACCCACTGCCCAAGCCCGATGACTTGGGCTGCTTCTCATTTCAGACCGCAGCACGAGCGGCGCAGTGAAAGATGAGTGAGCGTCTGCGTATCTCCTTCAAGCTGCAGGAGGCAGATGTCACTCCCTCCCCCACATACAGGAATGGCCCATCCATCACATCAGAGAGTGGGATTCCTTAGGATGCACGTCGAAGGCCTCAGCTAATCCTCCAGGATGCTGGGCATCCTCTTTTCCCTTTGAAGTCCATGGGAGCGGAGGGTGCTCGGCGGCGTGAACCCAAGTGTCATGCAGTTCTCCTCTGATGCCCCCATCTGTTATTGTTTTCCTTATGCAACCAGAAAAATATGCAAAGGAATACAAGGATGGATGGGAAATCTGGATGCAGATGTTTGCACACAGCTTCCAGGAGCCAACAATGGGGGGGAAAGGAGAGGGCTTGTGTTCCACTCAGGCCGGGCATTGTTCCTCTCAACCCACAACTGCATTTGAAACGGAAAGATTTATGGCTGGCACGGAAATGTCTTTGGATGCTCCTTGATTGGAGGGAAAATAAATAAGGAAAGGGGGCGGAGTGGGGGGGAGCTGTGCAAATGATCTCACCCACATCTGGCACCCTCAGCAAAGCCCTGATGCTCTGGAAGATTAATCAGAATCTTCTTGGACAGAATGGACAGCCTGCACAGAGCCAAGCCTTCGTGGTGAAATGTCCAGCCCCAAGACGCTGAAAGTTCAGAGGAGTACAATACAGTAGGAACAGAATTTAGGACCAAAATTTGTGGTGTTACTTATGTAACAATTTTCAAAAGGACCCAAAGAGATTTAGGTATCAACTGCCCACTTAATTTCAGTGTGATGTGGGAACCTAATCCCAGAGAAATCAATGGGAGAGGAAGGATGATTCAAGGATTAGGACACCAGTTTCAGTCCCAACTCCGCCACATATTTCCTGTATGACCTTGGTCAAGTCACTCTGTCTGTGTCTCTGCCTCAGTTTCCCCATGTGTAAAACAGGAGCCTTTCACACTTCCCTACCTCACAGGAATAAATACATTCAAGATCATGAGTTGTTCAAATGGGGGCCATATAAAAACCTGAGACAGATAGAACTTTGATCCTACATATACAAACTCCCACTTACTTTTAAAGAAGTTTTGCCCAAACAAGGGCCAAGTAAACAATAAATACGAACCTGAGAGTATGGAGCACAGAGAACTGAACTGTAGTGACAATCCAATGCAAAGTCAAATCCAAAAGCCTTTTACTCAGGCAAATTTCCTGAGTTAATGGGAATCTGCTGACATCTGAACTGTGCAAGAACCCCAGGATTTTGACCCAAGTAAAATCAGAATACGGGTTTCAGGACCAAGACCATCATGAAAGAAAAGGAAAGTGCTGAATAGTTTCACCTTGCACACAGCAACCCGTGGCCCATCAGGGTTCTGTGTGTGGCCCATGATACGTTTTGTTTACTGCTGCCCACACGCAGCGTTGCCAGATTCCGCCAGTTTCCATCTGCCTAGTTTTTTTCCCTCCCAGTATTACTAAAATGACCCATCTACAAAGCCACAGAACGTGAGGTGAAGGGCGTGTGGATTGCACACAGAACTGACTGTGAGAGCCGTGCGTCCCTCTGCAGCCAATCCCAGCGCTGCTACGGTTCTATCGGCACATCCTGCAAATTCTAGGCATGCAAACGTAAGTAGCAAAACTGAGCTGTCCTGGGAGACCGTCTTGATTAGGACAATCTTGCGGCCCACGGAGATGAAGGGGGGCTACTTCTGTGGCCCACAAACTAGCCTCAGTTACCCATCTAGGCTCTCTATCAGCCCCGGTCTATGTGACCTCGGGTAAGAATCTCCAGCCAAAATTTTCAAGTGTCCATTAATTTGTGCCTCCCACTCTGGGACACCTGGTTTTCAGAGGTACTGAGCATTTACAACTCCCACTGGCTTGAGAGGTCGTCGTGGGCTCACAGTGCTTCTGCTAGCGAGGCCAAGGCATTTCAGGTTGGCTACATCACTAGGGGGCCACCTGATGTTGGTGGGCGGTTTTTGAAATGTGGAGCCTTTAACCTTTCTGCTTCCCAGGTGCCAAGGACTAATGATACTTATAAGTGTCTTCATTTCGAGATCTCAGGACACACGGCACGTCAGAAATATCTCTGCCATAACAGCCACAGTAATTCCAATCAAAACTAATGGCATCACCATTATCTAGTGTGTATTGCACCCACAGAACAATCTCAACAGTTCCAAGGCACACGATGGAAACCATATTTATGGACACATTCACCAAGGCATGAGGTTCTTACTGGCATTCTAGGACATGACCTAGAATAGGGGGGGAATTAAGTGAAAATGGACAACAGCCTCACCTCTTCAGGCCTACTCAGTACGTGTCCTTCAGGGCCCGTGATTCCCAGTTCCAGGATCCTTTGCTGCTCCTAAGGCAGAAAAAAACCAGGAAGATGACGTCAAACAATGTAGTAACTAATTCCAGCACCTGGAGATATTTGGAAGAGAAGTAAAACTGATATCCCTGTCATTGTGCTCCCATGGTACCTTCATCAAGGCAGAATAATAGATCCAGTTTTCTGACTAACTTCCAGGGTTACCAGAGCTCTGCAAAGCCTTCCAATTCATCCGTAGTGTTGTCATGCCAACCCTTCCTTGAATTTCACTTCACAACCCCGCAAGTTTCACTTGGAGTTTGGTGTTTGAGAAAACAAAATAAACATCCTCAAAATTATCAAGCCCTGCATTGAAAACCTATCCAACTCCAAGTTGTTTCATCTAGGCATCAGGACCAAATATATTAATTATTATTGTAATATTTCTATTGCAGTAGTGCCCAAACCAAATCCAAGACCCATTGGGCTAGGCACTGTACAAAACATAAGAAATGTTTCTTCACTTCCTATATTACATTGCTATGTAATATTGATATATATAGTGGCCACCATCCACCCCAGAGGTGGCTGCATTTCAGTGATGAGTGAGAAGATTTTTGTATACAGTTTGTAACTGCTATTGAATAAAAGCAACTATATAAACCTGTAACACCATTGCTCTTTTACGGTGTGTTATAGGAGCTGTAAGTTTGAAGTTTACCTCTGCTTCCTATAAGGAAGTGTCTATGGTGGACAGACAGTGCCTTGACACATTTTAGTGATTTCCTGCTGTGAGTTTTAAGCGAGGGATTTGGGGCTTCGAAAACCTGACAGCATAATGCAGGTAAAATTCCAAAACAAAGAGATAAACTACCTCAGCAATGATGTCACCATTCTCAGCATGAACTTGAGCTATGGCACCTATATCACGGATTACGCTTAGCACCTCGTAAATCTAGGAGAAAGAAGGGAAGCCATTTGTTAGATACCTTTGGGTCTGACGAACACTCCAGTGTTCTTGTAGCATAAACTGTTATGTAAAATCAAAACAAAAGGAAAAGCTCTCTTTAGCTTGCCCTACACGATAAATCGTCATTAGATGGGGATTCAGAGTTGGGTGTCAATTCCTGCCCCTGCCATGGATTTGCTAGGGAGTCTTGGGCAAGTCACTTCATGTCTCTGTGTCTCCGTTTTCCCAGCTGCAAAATGGGGATAAGAATAACGGCCTCCTTTCTGAAGCGCTTGCAGACTTACAGGTGAGCAGAGCGCTATAAGAGTTATTATTTATTATTATTCCAAGGGAGCAGAAAGCAGGAATTGGCACATTGTCCAGGGCCTCACGTGGAATTTCTAAAAGGCCAAAATTTTCAAAAATGGCACCTTTAATGCTAGGCCTGATTTTCAAAGCTGATCAGCTCCCACAACCCCACTGCCTTTGATGGGAGTCATGGAAGCTCTGCCCCTCTGACAATGAGGTGCCTTGGGTCTTGCGGGGGCACCCCAATATCGCAGTCAGTGGTCCCTTTTGAAAATGTTAGATTAAAAAGTACCAAATTTTGTCACCTCTGAATCAGTTTTAAGGTGAACTTCAGGCACTGAGGAAAATCTCCAGCACATCACATTTGGGAGTAAAGACCGTCTGCGGTTTGTATATTCCGGCAATGCAATGTACCCCGTGCAAACAGAATGGCCACATGCCTTTTTTTTTTTTCTTGAGGTCCCAATGATACAACCAGAAAGTGCTTTGCTGTGAAAATCAGGCACTGGCATTCTTCCTATACATGTGCCATGTCCCCGCTAACCCAGCGTGGCTCTTTGTCGCCCTCTACTGGCCAGACAATAAAGGGCAGCTTATGAGTCTGCTACTGCCTCCAAAAATAAGAGGCCTGGGGTAAAATTGTGGCTTTGCTGAAATCAATGCAAATTCTGCCATTGACTTCAATGGAGCCAGATTGTCAGTGCTGCTCTTTAAGCGTCAGCAGTTGCAGCTCATGCTTTTCGATCCAGGGGCCTCTGGTTCAATCCCAGCTGATGGCACAACCCGAGTCATTGATACTGGCACAGAACATAGATTTGTGGCCTTTAAGGCCAGACGGGACTATTACATCATCTACTCCGACTTCCTGTGTGACATTGAGCTCAGTAACTCGTGTGTGGCTAATGCATCACTTGTGAACACAAAGCCCTCCTACCTGAGAATCTGTGAGCTGGAAGTGATCTTTGAAGGCCATGTAAACCAGGAAGGAATTCACACCTAGCAGAGACAGAACAAAGAAAATGCCCAGGATGTACACGTCACAGGTATCATCCACGCAGACGCTAGAAGTGAGCCAGGCACAAGTTACATAAACAAAGCGATCCACACTGAAGTTAATAGATGGGCCATCCAGACATAACAGCTCGAGAGCCTGATTCTCCTGCCACACGTGTTGAAGAAAATGAGGAGGAACTGCAGTGAAGCGAATGGGAATACACAGGAGTGAGTGAGAAGAGAATCAAGTGCAAGGTTCTTAGAGCTAGAACGAACTCTATGGTCTGCGAACTGCAGAATAAGACAGTCCTAGCCCTATAAAATTTCACCGGTCTGGAATAAAGAGGTCTCTCCCCTTCCTGCCAGAGTGGTAGAATTGCATAGGACCAGAGCACCATTAAGACAAGTACACAGACACTATCTTCTTAGCCATGTGGCAGTTAGGAACTCCCTTAGGGTATGTCTACACTAGCCCCCTAGTTCGAACTAGGGAGGCTAATGTAGGCATTCGAAGTTGCAAATCAAGCCCGGGATTTAAATATTCCGTGCTTGATTTGCATCTTCCGGTTGCCATTTTTGAAATTTACAAGTCGGACTAACTGCCCGCGTCACGCTGCAGGGACAGTAGTTCGAATTAAAGCCCTAGTTTCAAACTACCTGTTATTCCTCCTGGAATGAGGTTTAACAGGTAGTTCGAACTAGGCTTTAATTCGAACTACCGGTCCCTGCCGTGTAGACGTGGGCAGTTAGTCCGACTTGTAAATTTCAAAAAATGGCAACGTTGACGAAGATGCAAATCAAGCACGGGATATTTAAATCCCGGGCTTGATTTGCAACTTCGAATGCCTACATTAGCCACCCTAGTTCGAACATACCCTTAGTAAGAAAGATGGAGCCCACCTCGTGGCAGAAAGCTGAGCTAGGCCCTTAGAGATTCACTCAACTCCAAAAGGAAGACTTCTTCCGGATTCAGCTTTGTGGGAGGCTGAGCAAGAAAATAAGCAGAATACCTGCAAAACGGGTACTGACTGCCTGGTTTCCCAGTCCCACCTGCGAGACAGCTGGGAAATTTCTAACAGAATGTTTCTTTCAGAGGATTGCGCTGACCAAACCACAGAATGCAAATCTGCCTCCCCTCCCTTGCATTCTACAGAACATGACAGGGTAACAATTCTTAACCAGGGTGTGCGGTTTGTTGGATGTACGAGGCTGTAGAAGTTTGTTAGATTTGTTTAAAACATAAACTGGATGGAAAATGATTCCAGCTGAGGGATGAAATGTGAAGGAAATGAGAGGTGGGAAAGGCCAATTAGATCATCTTCTCCATCTCCCCCGCTTTCACCGGCCACTGAAGGATTGTCTTCCCGAGCCAGAGACTCTTCCTCCTCCACTCATTTAACTCCATGGATTTCCCTCGAGTTACTCCTGACTTGCACCACTGCATGCGAAAGGAGAGTCAGGCCACCTCTATCTCCCCCGAATGACTTACAGGTCTCTTGCTAGCACTGTCCGGGGAAGAGACACAAATCCTAGACATGCATCAATATTAGAGATGTAAAATCCTGTTTAATTGGTCTACCAATTAAAGAGGAGGGCAGGAGGGGGGGTTCCACCCCAGCTGGAGCGGCACACCCGCCACAGGCAGGGGCTATTCCAGTGCAGACAGAGCAGCCTCTGCCTGTGCACTGGCCGAACTGGAGCAGCCCCTGCCTGTGGGGCACCTGGGCCCGCCACGGACATAGGCTGCTCCAGCTGGGACACCGGAGCAGCCCCTGCCTGTGGTGAGTCCTCGCAGGGCTGGAGCAGCCCCCTGCCCGTGGGGCGGGAAGCTGCTCCAGCCCCCACCAGTTAACCTTAACCAGTAAGCCTCCCGTTAAGGGTGAGGCTCACCGGTTACATAGTCACGTCCCTAATCTCTATCGCTCCTTCAGGGAGATGCCCATTTCAAGGGAGGGTCCAGATCCTCCGTTGCTGCCGATCACCAAAGCTCTACTGAAGACAACGCAGCTATGCTGAAAAACACCATCTGAGGATCTGGCCTCTATGCTTTGTCCTGAATGACATGGGTAGCCGTCCACATCAGCCTTGGGCAATACCACCGCAGCCATCGCCTCTTATGCCCTAAACACAGCCAGCACCGTCTTCCGGCTCAATCACCACTCCAGAGGGAAGGAGGCAGAATGGTCTTGCCCTATACACTAACCTTACTTCTCCAACCCCCTTACTGCATGGCCTCCTGATGTGCCCACCCTCACCAAAACCAACCAGTTCTGAACTCTGACCTGGCCGTCAATTTGGCCAACACAAATAAATAAGAATAAAAATGATTTGCAAGGGCCAATCGTCAGAACCAAAATTTAAAAAAAAAAATCAATTTAAATGAGCCCAAACTTACCATGATCTTTCACCAGAGCTTCCATCTCCTCCTGCACCCCTTTATGCCACTCCGTGATATCCACGTGCAGAGAGTAATCGCAGCAAGACTTGCTATCCGCCCATTCTCGCCACTGGTCAAATGCACTGAGCAAGCTGGTGCCCAGTTCTGGAACTACATGATCAACTGCAGAAAGACAGAAAGCATTTGCAGCAGTGAATGTGCGTCCAAAGGCCTTTAGCATCCGTCCAAGAGACAAACTCTGACTTGGTGAAACAGGATATTTTCCCCCTTGCTAAGGGGAAATGAGAGCTTGAAAAGCTCTGTGGTTTTCCCAAAGCCCAGGCAGGGTTCGAGAATCCACTCTGCAATTTGATTACAAGCAAAAACTGAAGGAGGAAATAATTCAGGTACCAAAGAGCATTTTCCTGCAACTGTATGTGAACGAAGCGGATGAAATTCTTAGTTCAAAGTCAGTGCAAATGCAAACCATTGCAGGGAGTTGCACGTACACTTATGTGGATAGTGACTCCCCTGTTTCCTATTAGGGTTACAAACAGAACTTAACAGACAATACCCCCCCATGAGCATCTGTGAGTTGCTTTCCACAGTCAAACTGAGGGACATCCTTGTCTACGAGATGCTGGATAAGGTACCCAAGGGGGGAGGGAGGGTTGCAAAGTATTTTTTGTATTCTCATAACAGCTGGGGGTTCAGTCAGGGACCAGGATCCCACTGTGCTCAGCGCTGGACACAAACAGAACAAAAGGACTGGCCCTACCCTAAAGAGCTTCCAGTCTAAATACAAAGGGGCGATATTTAAAGATCCACTTTCTGTGCCAATTCTCTGCTTTGTTGCTAGAATCCAGCTTAGTCCTGCACTTGGGATGGAAGAATCCCAAGAACTGCTACAGGCTGGGGGCTAACTGACTGAGCAGCAGTTCAGCAGAAAAAGACCTGGGGATTACAATAGATGAGAAGCTGGATAGGAGTCAACTGTGTGCCCTTGTAGCCAAGAAGTCTAAGGGTGCATTAGGAGAAGCTTTGCCAGCAGATCTAGAGAAGTGATAATTCCCCTTTATTCAGCATTGGTGAGGCCACATCTGGAGTATTGCATCCAGTTCTGGGCCCCCTGTTACAGAAAGGATGTGGACACATTGGAGAGGGTCCAGCGGAGGGCAACCAAAATTATTAGGGGGCTGGAGCACATGACCTATGAGGAGAGGCTGAGGAATTTGGGCTTATTTAGTCTACAGAAGAGAAGAGTGAGGGGGATTTGATAGCAGCCTTCAACTACTTGAAGGGAGGTTCCAGAGAAGAATGGAGAGAGGCTGTTCTCAGTGGTGACAGATAACAGAAAGAGGAGCAATGGTTTCAAATTGCAGTGGGGGAGGTGTAGGTTGGATATTAGGAAAAACTATTTTACTACGAGGGTGGTGAAGCACTGGAATGGGTTCCCTAGGGAGGTAGTAGAATCACTATCCCCAAAGGTTTTTAAGTCCCCAGTTGACAAAGCCCTGGCTGGGTTGATTGAGTTGGGGTTGGTCCTGCCTTGGCCAGGGGGCTGGACTCGATGACTCCTGAGGTCTCTTCCAGCCCTAGGATTCTATGAATAGAATCCTAGAATCCTAGAGCTGGAAGAGACCTCAGGAGTCAGAGTCCAGCCCCCTGCCCAAGGCAGGACCAACCCCAACTCAATCAACCCAGCCAGGGCTTTGTCAAGCCGAGACTTAAAAACCTCCGGGGATGGAGATTCTACCACCTCCCTAGGGAGCCCATTCCAAGTGTCTGTTCACAGTGTAGAACAGGAGGCTATAGTCTATTGTATTGAGCTGCCGATATCCTGATAGTAGTTAATGACTCCAATATAACCCCCCCGCCTCCCAGTTCCTCCTCTCCCAAACACTCGAGACGGGTTCTGCAGCCTGCCCAGGGAGGCTGGCACACGTGGGTTCCGGCGGATGAAGGAGGCACGAGTCCTACACACCTTCACACAGAAACATGCTGCCCGCCACCTCTCCTGAGAGGACGCCAGTTCAGGGGCCTCCACTGCCTGTGACTGGAGCAGCACCACGTGAAGGAGGAAACGGCAGGACCAGAGCCAGCTGGGACTATATAGGTTAGAAATAACACCAACCTCATCGGTGCCAGCGACTTGGTCCAGTAGGTACAGGTAGGAATGAGCAGAAGATCTGCATTCCATCCCTGGTGCTCACACCCAGCAAATCACAGCCCCTCCCTGTGCCTCAGTTTTTCTGTCTGTAAAATGGGGATAATGTAAAGGCCTCTGAGATCAGCAGGTGACAAGCCCTGTGCAGGAAGCTCAGGACTGTTAAGAACACAGGGCTTTCCAGAACAGATCCAACTAGATACAGAGCAGCCAAGAGTCACACTGAACCCCTGCGCAAGCAGCAGGCGGGGGGGCTCTGTGCTACCAGAAGGAACAGAGCCAAGGGGAGATGACGCGGACCCAGGTGCACCCCTCCAGTGCTGCTTGGAGTGTGCCATGCGGTGCCCCTACCTCTCTCCAGGCAGACCTGAGAGCTGCCTGGAATGCGCCATGTGGCCGGTCTGCCTGGGGAGGCGGGCGAAAGAGCTGCCTGGAGCACACTATGCTGCACTCTGGCAGTGATTTACAGAGTTCAGGGCTCTGGCTGCCGCTGCAGCCGAATCCCCAGGCCCTGGGGCAGTTACCTCGTTGGTGCCCCCCCATCAGCGGGCCTGGGCAGAGATGGGATAATCTGCCTTTACCTAATCTTTAATAGAGCCTGGCTTAAACCCTGTGCCATGACATTCAATATCTCCTCCAAAAACTGGGTGAGTACTCGAGGAGCTCTCTGGAGTCAGCTGGCTCTGAGGATGGCGCAGCCAGAGGACCAAACACCCCCAAGGAAGAAACCCCCCCAGGCATGCAACAAGGCCACAAAGCAAGAGGCTGAGAGACGGGGCAGCTGCTCATGCGGGAAGACAAAGACACGTCACCTCATGGCTTCAGCGGTCAGAAACTGAACTTGCAGTTGGCGGGAGGGGGGCGTGGCTGACTTTACACTGGCAAAGGGGGGGGGGGGAGTGCATGAAACCTGCTGAGCAGAGGGGAAAAAAAGAGCGTTTTTATTTTTAATCGATTTTCTTCACTATCTCGGCTGCCATCAGCCCCGCATTTTGCTCTCAGTCGTGACGGAAATGCTGAAAGGAGAAACCAAGTCCTCGGGCCCTGTTAGCCCAAAACAGCCTCCTTTGCGCCAGACAAATCATCCACGATTTACAGGGGACGCTGCTGTCACACCATGGCAGAAATGGCATCTCTCCCCTTAATGCCTCATTAGCCGCAGTCAGTCGTCTGAAAAGTCAAATTGTGTCTTCCCACCCCCCTCCGCAAGTGCCCACGACGCGCGCCTGCTCCAGGAAGCGAAGCGGATTACGTCAAGCAACTGTTCTTACCGCGTGAATTAAAAGCTTTGCCTGTCGCCTCCATTTTTGTGACGGGCAACGGTCAGCGATTAATGGTTCAATGAGCAGTGCCCTTCGTTTGAAGCTGGGTCTGCTGCTAAGTGCAGCAAGTAATTCTGCAAGGGTTTGCAAGGGGGGGAGAGGATGTTTTGCTGCGGCATCCCAAGTTCAACCCCAGCTTGGATCTGTAGCCGGGATCACGCACTGTCTGACCTTCAATGGCAGCTTAGTGGCCTTTTGTGAGATGAGTTGGTGGGTCTCCGCCTGTCGGGATAACCAGCTGCTTCTGCATTTATTTCATGTGGCATTCGAGTATGAGTAACTGGAGCAAGGAGGATCCGGGGGACGGAGAATGTCGCTCTGATCTCTGACCAACTCACACCACAGCTGGTTAAAGTCAGGCTATGAAAACGGAGCTAGTGACACATCTGGGACAGAAAATCAGTCCTAAGGATTAGGAACGCCTAGCACGAACGCAGCACTGCTGTACAGTTTCCTTTAGTTCTTTGATGGCTTAATATGACGCAAGCCAAATCTTACTCCATGGATACACTTGGAGCCAAAACCTGCTGTCAGCCGATCATCTTCCTTGAGAGGATACAACCAACGTTCTCACTAATCTTTTCCATCCACGTGCAGAATAATTTTTGTGTGCACCAAGGCAGGTGCACCAACAATAGAAACACAAAACCTAGTTGTGGGCGCTCTGCTAATCATCTGGGTGGCATCTGCATTTCTTCTGAGTGGCCGCATAAGTGCGCAGCTCACAGAGAAAGACCCCGCACGGTCTGTGCTTTTGGGAAGGGGGCCAGTTGAAAACCGGACCAGTGAGGTCGCAGCTCAGGCCCACACACTAGCGGCTCCATCAAACAAAAATGTACAAGCCAGCTCTCCAGCTGGTATCCATGAGCCTATGTCCATCAACGTTCCAGGCCTCAGACAGAGCTTGCTAGCAGAGAGGGAAACAAAAGCTTTTTCCTTAAGGCTGCTGTGCTGCACATATCTACAGGGAAGTTTATGAAAATCCATCTGCCTCTTGATCCCTTTTTCCCACACTCCTAGCTTCTTGCATTGACCCTTGGGTATTATCTGCTAGCAGACCACGGATGCAAGGGCCCCTGACCCACCAGAATATGCAGAAATCCCAGGCTCGCAGATCACCCTGGAAGCTTCACATGTGAAATGCAGTGTCTCACTCTGCCCCTACAGAACAGTTGGTCTCCTGGGAACCCCTCGGCTTGTACTGTTGTTAGTTTCTCTCCTTTGTTTTGGAAGCAAGGGGTGTTCAATTCCTGAAGCAGTGTGTGGCGTGGCTACTTCAGGATGGATTCAAAAGAAACTCTTCCACCAGATGCTGTTATCACCCCTTTACTTTTTCATTTGTTTATTGCTTTGATTTTCTTCCCTTCCCATCCCAGATGTTTCCATGCTGGTCTCCATTATTACTGCACACACGATGCCAAATGCTAGTCTTTAAAGGGGAAGCTGTCAACTGTGTTTAAGCTCAAAGTTTCAAAAAAAATGATTGATGACACAGCCCTAAAGCACGAAGTTTGAAATTCTCCCCCGTGAGACACACAACTGCCACTTAAGCCTACAAAACGGGACTCGCTCGGTGCACAGGCTTTGTGCTGGCTCTCTGAAAAGGCACAAGTTTCATCCCCAATCCTGAAGGCCAAGATCCTGAAAGGAATTGAGGCAGTGTTCCCCGTAAGCCGAGTGCTTGGGTGGCCACCCAGAAGAGATTCAAATGCCACCAGCTGATTAGCAAAGTGTCCCCCAGCCGGCAGCCTGCGTTTTTACTGGTGGTGCACATCTGCACATGCTTAGATGCACATAACATTTATTCTGCACACGGATGGAAAAAATTAGAAGGGACACTGTTGAGGTGCCTAACTCCTACCAAAATCAATGGCTGTTAGGCACCTTAACAATTTTGAGGATCTGGGATGAAGTGGGTAAGTCCCGTCTTATTTAGCTCCCCTTCCGGTGAAATGGAGAAGCCAAGGTAAGGGCCTCAAAATGTGGTGAATCATGAGCAGAAACCATGACATGGATTTGCATTTTCACTTTCTCCAAAGCAGCATGTGGGGTTCCTAATTCAACAGGGCTGGGGTTCTGCATGGGAAGCAAATGGTGAAAGAGACCAAAATCAAAATGAAACCAACCAGTCTCTTACCGTTGCTGAAGAGCAACAAAAATCTACCTGTTTTAAAAAGATGTCTTCCCTTTTTTAAAAGCTCTCCATCTACAGTGTTATCAGTAACAAGGAGTAGAAAGTAGCAGATTTACTCAGCATTCCCGGTAGTGCCAAAACAGAGCACTACTCCAAATTTTGGTTTGATCTCTTTTCTGGAAGGTTCATTCAGAAGCAAGCCTGCTCCGGTTCAGCCTGTTTTTCTGACTCATCTTGGTTCAGTTGCTTTCCACATTCGCTCAGTTCTTTCACTGCTGAGGACTGTACTTGCTGTGGTGATTCTGTTTCTTTGCTATTTGGCTTTATGACGATGATACAATTTTTAAATCGCGTGGGTGCAACTTTCTGAACACAGGGCACCCAGTTCTGCACGTACATATGTACGGATGTGCCCGGGTATCTGTTTAAAGTAGGGATGTAAATAGTTAACTGGTTAGCCTTAACAGGTGAGGCTTACCAGTTCTAGTTAGCCAATAGGGGCAGGAGCAGCTCCTCACACTCTCTGGGCAGGGCCTCCCCTTGCCACAAGCAGGGGGTGCTCCAGACTGCCGGCCAGAGTAGCCCCTGTCCATGGTGAGCGCGGCTTGGCCCCGCCCCCCACCGTAGGTTACACGGCTGCAGAGCCTGCAGTGAAGCCTTCTCCCTCAGAAGCAGGGCTGGCAGCCATGGTGGGCCCCACTCCCAGCGAGGCTTCACTACAAGGATTTTTAGTGCTTACACAATTAAAATTTTTAAAGGAATTTTCACATTCCTAGCTTACCGCCCCGAGGACCCTACGCAGCCAGCAGGAGCAGAACTCCCCTTGGTAGGGTTGCCAGGCGTCCGGTATTGACCTAAAATGTCCAGTATTTTCTGATCCTGATCTTTTCCTGGCCAGGTGGCAAAAATCCCAGGTGCTTACCTGGTTCTGCAGGGGAGCTGTCTAAGCCCAGAGCAGGAAGACAAGATGGCTGATGGCCACCGGAAGCCTGTTAGGGCCAAAAAAACCTCAAAAGCATTCCTTAAAGGGGCCATGCTGGCTTTTTTTTTTTTTTTTTTTGCTCAACAACTTTGGTTTCCTCCTTTTTTTCTCCCAACAGAATTTTTTCCCGGTGGGTTTTTTTTTTTTTTTTTTTTGGGGAGGGGGCAGGGGGTGTCGGTATTTTTGGTTAAGTCATCTGGCAACCCTACCCCTTGGGCATCTGACTCCTGATTTCAGAGCTGGAGAAAATTGCTCCTCTGAGATGAGGGGGGGACGTTTGTGAGGCACAACCAGGGAAACCGAAGTAGCGAGGTGAAGTGTGTCAACCAGGCCCCACTGCAGAATTTCATGGGAAGTGTCTTAGAGGAGGAAATCTGCCCCAGCGTGAAGGATTCGCACCAGTCTCTGTGCACCACTTCAGACCTCAAAACAAGGCTTCAATAGAACTTCCCTGGTGCACAGGCCTTGCAATGATTCTGACATTTCACCCACAGGAAGGGCCAAACCTGATTAGAACAGTGACCCCCAGACTCTAGCCTGGTGCGATTCCAGCCAGCAACTGGTCCCTCTTGCCCATGTCTACAACATCAAGAATTAGCACCTCGACAAAAAAGATGGAATTGGAAAAAAAAACAAAAAACACCCAAGAGCTGAAACAAAGCACCCGCCGCACAAAGGCTGCAACCCAGTGGAGCCCCGCTGATGTCACAGGTGCAATATGTTTCTACACTAGCTGACAGTGGCATTTTTGTTTATAGCAACTCTTTATTTCCCACCACCACTATGTTTCCTGGGGTGCTGAAAAGCAAAGTTGAAGCATATTTTTCTCTGGGCAAACAAGCTAGAAATCCAATTGCCACGGAAAGAGATGTCAATGGGATGCAGGCATCTCACGACTCCGGAAATCCTACATTGCCTTTAATTACCCTTCGGATTTTCCTGTCTTTGGTCTTCTGTCATTCTACGCAGTTTTCACCCTGCTTCCCAGGTACATCTGTTCTTACTCCCCCCACATTCTGACTGCCACCCCCAGCCACATATCCAATCCGCCTTTCTGTCTCTGTCACGCCCTCCTGGTACAAATTAATCCGCTCATGATTAAAACCAGACAATAAGCCAAAGTAAGACTACAACACTAACCACTGTTATCTTATCTGTGCGGTTTTAATGTGTCAGAGCTGGCACCTAGCCATGGTGAAGTGGTGTGTGTCCGACCAGTCCCAGCGGTGGGATGCTGAGAGGCAGAGATAACAGCCATTAGTGTATCTGACGGAGCAAAGCAATGAAAGGGCTCTGTGGGACAGAGAGAGGGAAAGCATACAACTGGAGAGGCTGAGCTGAAGGAGACATTTCAAACACAGCCATTTACAGTGGAGTTTAAAAAAAACAAACAAACAAAACAAAAAAAAAACCACACACCACCATAAATGTTCAACGTGAGCATTAAAAATCCAAGCAGGACAACTGAGCTATGATGGCAAACATGCCCCTTTGCTAAACCCTACCACCTCTCTCCTGCACCCAACCCACTGCCTTAGGCTCAGCCTGCCCCCACATTGTGAACCCCTTGACCCCTGCCCAGAGCCCACACACCCTCCCAAATCCCAATCCCCTGCCCTGAGGGTGGGGAAGAGAGAGCAATGGAGAGGGGACATGGATCGAGCAGAGCCTTGGGGAGGAGGATCCTGGGCTGCCCTTAATTTCACAGTGATCTTGGGCATAAAAAGATTGGAGACCACTGGGTTAGACAAACATTCCTTAGGGATGGTCCAGATAATGCTTCGTCTTGCCTCAGTTCAGGGGAACTGGGCTACATGACCTATCGAGGTCCCATCTAGTCCTACACTGCTGATTCTTCTACACAAGAGCACGGTTTCATATAATGCGGCTAGCATATTTCTAGGCACCACCTATACCCAACTCCTAAACTTAGTTCCAGGAACCTATTTGGCGAAGGTACTTACACAGCCCCTTTATCATAGTATTTGAGTGTCTCAGACTCTTTAATGTGCTTCTCCTCCCAGTGCCCCTGGGGATGCTGTTGTCCCCATCACACAGAAGGGAACTGAGGCACAGAGAGGTTATGGAGCAGATCTTTAAAAAAAAAAATTCCCAGGGGCACTTAAAACTCTAGCCCTAAGCGACCTACTATGGTAGAACAGGGATATCTGGATCACCCATGTCCTGGCCTGGTGTCCCTAACCACTAGGCTCACTTTCCTTCCAAGGCCTAGTCTTGGCTGATCAGAGATGCCTCATGCTACGCAAGTGTAAGTGAGAAAACACTAAGCAAAGCCAGAAACACGCTTTAGGTTCCAAGCTATGTTCTGTGTCTGCAAAGCACTCTGAAGGCCACAGAGGAACACGCAGCGTCTCTTTGTTTTTGCTGTTGCCAGTTAGCACACAAGAAGCTGTATGGCCTCTCCAAGTCTTGGAGTGACAGATATTCAGATTCTTTCAACCACAACCCAATAGCTAGCAGCCCCTGGTTTGTGATGGGTGGGGACTAATGGTTTTACCGTTTCCTGCTATTGTGGCACACTTTTTTAATTTTTTAGCATCCTGCTTCGTTTTTAAAGAGACCTTGCTTTGCCTAGCCATCCTTTTCCTGACATTTCTATTAATAGCATTCAGTTTGAATCTCCACCCACATGTGCTTTTCACTGGATTATGCATCTGACCCCTAGGACATACATGAACCCCCTGCCCCTGAACTGAGCTAATGAACAACACTGACAAAGAGGGAAGGAGGCATAATACTAGGGTCTTCAGTTAAGGATCATGTCACAATAGCTGCACATAATTAAAAACACGTCTCTGAGGTTCTAACTCCCATGTTAAAGACCTTCTTCCTAGCAAAGCAGATCAAAGCTCCAATAACTAATATATGCATATTGCTTGAGACACTTATAATGTGCAAATCCATAACAGGAATGAGCTAAACTATTAGCAGACATCCCGCCCCAAACCAGATTTTCAACAGCAGCTTGGTCATTATAATGTCCATATTTAAGACTGAAGAACGCTGCTTAATTTTTGCAGCAACCATTCTTGCTGCATCTGATGAAATCTGGTTATTTTACAGGGTTGTGCATCGTGATTCAAGCCACTTTGTCGAAAAAGAGTGATTAAAATTTCTAGTCAGGTGAGTTTGGAGTCGCTGCACCTCTCATAGTTACAGGCATGACTCTGATGAAAGAAAGCCGTGAAACGAGGCGTAACTCCCAAAAAGTTAACAGAACCACCCCCTGTATAAGTTAGAGCAAAACTGGTCCTCACCACCCAGTTTCTAAAGCCACTAATGAGTGAAGGTGCCTCAGATTTTAGATGCTCACAGGGGCCAGATTTCTGGAACGTGCCGAGCATCTAAACCCCTTTAAGGTATCGGACACTGGGCATTCAAAACCTGAAAGCCCCAAAAGTCACTTCGGAAATCTTTTTTCATACAGCGTGTAGCGGTGCTGTAGCCCACTCCAGCAGGGAGAGGGTTGCAGAAACGCCAGAGGAGTCTTGCACAACCCTGGCCAATTAGGGCAGGGGGCTGTCAGCCAATCAGAGCCAGGCTGGGCCCTATAAAAGGCTGCCAGGGCTAGGGATGTTAAATTTTAATTAATTAACTAATCGAATAGTCGATGGGATTTCCATCGACTATTCGATTAGTCGAGGACTAGTGTGGCCCCAGCAGGGGCCCTTGTGCATTTCAAAGATTGAAAAGTCGCATGGACCCTGGGGCCCTCAGAGAGTCCCCCGCTGACCCCAGGCTCCGTGCGGTGCTTCCACTTTGAAATGTACAAGAGCCCCGGCGGGGGGGGGGCATTCCAGAGCTGGAAGAGCTAATTCCTAGCAGGAGGTGCCACACCAGTGAGTCAGACCCCAGTACACAGTGAAAATACATTGCACTTTTAAGGCCAAATTCTAACCTAAGGTTCTCTCCTGGGCACACTCACCTTTCACGCAGACTTTTCTAACTCTACTAATACACCGTCCCAACGCTTTTATGAGATTGAGTATCACTATCCGCATTCTCCAGGTCTAGACACTGAGGCACAGAGAGGTTGTGGGACTTGTCTGAAGTCACACAAATTAGCACAACAGCCAGGAAAACCCCTCATTCTAGTCCCTGTGTGATGGGGCGTCTACCCGCACTGGCCCTTTAAGGCTTAAAGTCCAGCCCGAGAGGGTTGGAGCGGTGGAACCAGCAGCTGGGGCAAAGACAGTCAATTAGGGTCCAGCTGGGACTGTATAAATAAGGGCTCCTGGAGGAGGGAAGACTCAGACTCACTCTTGCTCCAGCTCTGGAGCAGGAGGGACCTGGCTGCCTGGGAAGCTAGAGGCTTCCTGACAAAGCAGGGCTAGGGAAAGGCAGGCAGAGTGGGGAGGCTCTGACCAGGCAAACTCCCAAGAAGCCGGGCCGGAGGCAAGGCCTGAGGGTACAAATGCTGCAGAGAGGCAGCCCGGGCAGGCAAAGGCAGCAGGTCCACTCTCCCTTGCCAATGAGGAGTGGCCATTTCAGACTGCACTTTGCCCTTGAGGAAAGGGGCTAGATGACGATTGGGCAGTGGGGTCCTTGAGGCAAGGTGAAGGTAGGGGGTTCCCAGAGGGCAAGGACCCCGGACTGTGGGGGACCCCTGTGCTCCCCAAGCGAATGCCCTAAGCCACTCAAGGACTCACCCAACCTCCCTAACTTCAGCGGCTCCCTTATCCTGCCTTGCTACTGTGAGAGGCAGCTCCATTCCTGGGGCAGCCTGTGTTGGCTGTCCAGCTGCTCCACGAGTGACCGGGGAGACTCGAACCCACCACCTTGTGCTTCCCAGACAAGTGCCCTATCCCTTAAGGGCAGTACTCATAGAGGAGGATACCACGGTCTGGGAGGGATGTGGGTCCTAACACTAAGTGGTGGAGAATAAAAGCTAACCTCAGGAGTGATACTGGCCAGAAGGGGTCGCTCCAGGGCTGAAGAGCTGATTCCCTGAGTAACCAGCAGGAGGCACTGTGGCAGCAAGTCCCGTGTTACACCCTGCAACACGATTCTCTCCCAGCGCCATTCGAAGATTGTGAAGGGGGAGAGATTCGGCGACATGTGGCATAAAGAAGCGACAGAATGGAATTTAGCACACGGTGCCTTTCCCATGGAACGTTGCAGCTGGGCATGGGGAAGGGGAGAAGCAATAGTATATCTTCCAAATAAACCAACCAACCAATCACCACAGCATGAACAGGACATTTGCTGCCATTGTACACAGTGTTTCCCTCCACCTAGATCTGCCTGGACTACTTAGCCCATAAGCTAAGGGACAGGGGCAGGGACAATCTGCTCTCCTGTGTCTGCGCAGTGCCTAGCACAATGGGCTCCATTCTAAGTGAATCCTTAGGCATTACATTAATAAGCATGATTAATAACACACTTCAGAGACTTATACATCACTTGCCTGATTCTCAGCTGCTATAAATCAGCTCCTCTCCAGTGACTTTGCCTGAGCTACATCGATTTACACAAGCTAGAACTCTGGCCCAGCATTGCTTATCATGCTTCCCAAAAAATGTTCAGTGCTCTGTTACAGCTGCAGCAGCATAAACCTGCGATGGTGCTTTCAGTTTACCTATATCTAACTAGTCTCTGAGGGGTAGCCGTGTTAGTTTCTATCTGTAAAAACAACAAGGAGCCCTGTGGCACCTTAGAAACTAACAAACAGATTAGGGCATAAGCTTGCATGGGTAAAACCCACTTCATCAGACGAATGATGAATATCTAACTAGCTCTCTCTGAATTCTACAGTGGGGAAACAACATCATCCCAAAGAACTCTCTTAACATACCATACCTCAAACTGCTTCCCACTAATTATCAGAGCCCTGCCGAGGGTCATGTCACATTAAAAAAAAAAAAAAGGATTTTTCTTTTTGCCCCTATTTCCAAAGCATTTTTTAAATGTTAATTCCTTTAGCCTAGATTCTCCTGAGAGTTTATTAAAAGCCCTCCACACAACGGCATTCCCAGTGCTGATACAATTGTTTGTACGTCTCTGATAGCTAGTCCCAAGGAAAGCAGAATAAATGATGTCACATTGTTTTGTGTTTGCCTAGAGCCAAAATTAGACTTCTTTTTAAAAAATCAGGAACTGGACCAGAGTCAGGAGAATAAAGCATGTCTGGGGGTGGAGAATGTACCATAATGTCCTGTTATCCTCTAGCTGACAACATACTGGGCAGTGAATATTTCATTTGTCTTTTCAGCTGTCTCGTTAGCTCCAAAACTTAAGAATAATAATGTAATGCTTTTTGGATCCAAATGTAAAGAGCAAGAGAAGGCCATATGTCCAAACAATTAATTATCCTTTTCAGCTGTTGGAATTATTAAACATTCAGACCACAGGCAAAATGAACCCCTGGTTTCTTTAGAGTAGGACTGTCCAGAGCCTGTGATTAGGTTTTATATCTCAGGGGGTATCATGATGAAAAGAGTAGAGAAGGCAAATTCAAATGGGACCTGCAAGGGATTCAAAGAGGCATTTTATACTTTTGAAGCCCATGAAAAAGCATGTGATCCTTCAAAGGATAATTCAATATAAAATGGTCTGCAAACCTAGGGAGGAAAAAGCAAGAGATTTACTGTCTGTGGTCTTGGATTTAAAACAAAGGTAAAATACACTAAATATTCAGAGGGCAGAAATTTGTTTAGAATTGGAGAGGCTCAGCTGATGTAAAAGTCAGTGTAGCTCCACTGAAATCCACAGACCTTTGCCAGTTTTCTTCCCAGCTGAGAATATGACCCTAATTTTACTTTCCATCAACGGAGTTGCTGCTGTCAATCTGGAAAATTACTTAAGACCTGCCCTTGGATTCTGAACGCCAGTTTCATTCACCAGTGTTGCCTCAGGCAGAATTTGCACCAAAGAGAGGACAGACAAGCAAGGCAATTTACACAATAAAAGTCGAAAATGGTTCTGACAAGGTTTTAGATCTGTGGGAATGAAAAGATAAAAATTACTGAAAAATAAAGTTTCAGGGAGATCTGAGGCATGTATGAATTGCATTTTATTGGCAACTTAGGAGGTGCTACAAAGAAATGTCCTTATTGGAACATTCCTTTCATGTAGAGTCTGCACAGAAATCTTCCCTCCCCAAGGATGGAAAATTCCTTTTAGTTGTGTGTGTGTGTGATTCTGATTAAGTGATATCATGCTTTAAGAAGGGGCTCTGGAAATATGTCCATATTAATCTCTGCTTCTATTAACAGTTCAGGGACTTGTTTCTGCTCTGTTAAACCAGACTTCAGTGTGGTTAACACCCAATTTATACCATGAAAAGCCAGAATTGGACCCACATTTTCACCTGTGCACAGACACTGGAATGTTGGTAGGATTCCAGCTGTGGGTGCAACAACACAAGAATGGCCATATTAAAGGTCCAGCTAGCCCAGTATCCTGTCTTCTGGACAGCAGAGGGAAGGCACAGAATAGGTAACCATGAAGAGATCCATCTCCTATATTGTCCATTCCCAACCCTGATAAACAGAGGCTAGAGACACAATCCCTGCCAATAGCTGTTGATGGACCTGTCCTCCATGAATTTATGTAGTTCTTTTTTGAACCATTTTATAGTCTTGGCCTTGATAAAATCCTCTGGCAGGGAGTTCCATGGGTTCACTGTATATCGTGTGAAGAAATACCTCCTGTGGTTTGTTTTAAACCTGGCTGCCTTTTCATTTCATTGAGTAACTCATAGTTCTTGAATTATGAGAAGGCGTAAATAACACTTTCTAACCTACTTTTATTTTATGCCACTTTGAATCTGGATGACAAAGTTTTGTTGAGAGAGAATCAGCTGATGTAAGAGTCGGTGTAACTCCTCTGAAATCCACAGGTAGCCTCTCCCAGCATCTCTGTAGCATTGCAGCCCTTCATGCTGAGGCCCCATCTACTACCATCCTAGACTTCTTTCACACATTAAGGATGATCAGGCCAGGTCAGTAGCTGGATGGAGCTACTAGATACACGCTTCTGCGGAGAACGGGGCTAGCTAGTATCATGTGATTGATGGAACTATCTTTTCATAGGTGGCAGAAACCAGAAATTCTACATACTAAGGATTCCGTGAAACTTTTCACAGCAGTACCAGGCATTAGTTCTGGATCCTGGCTAAACTCCCCCCCTCCCCAGCTAAACGGCCCTGTAGTGATGCTGTGTACTGATAAAAAATGGCTGCTTCCCCTTGATGCTGGAGAAAGTGATCCCTTTACACTCCAGAATGTGCAGAACCTAGAGCCCCATTTTGGAGGAAAGATACTAGATTAAATTTGCCTCTCACTTACCCTGGTGTAAATCAGGAGTAATTTACCTGAAGTAAAGTTTCAGAGAGGTGGCCGTGTAAGTCTGTTTCACCAAAACCAATGAGGAGTCCTGCAGCACCTGAAAGACTAACACATTTATTAGGGCATAAGCTTTTGTGGGCTGGAGTCCGCCACGTCAGCCGCATAAAGTGAAAGAATCAGATGACAGGGAAATATTTATACATAGAGAGGGAAGTGTTACAAAGGTGTCAATTCATCTAGGGTGGACGTGGCCCACTTCCAACAGTGATAAGAAGGTGGGAATACCTAAAGGGGAAACTTACTTATTGTAACGAGAGCACCATTCCCAGACCCATTCTGATGGGTCCAATTTGCATATGAATCCCAGCCCAGCAATTTCATGCTCTAGTCTGTTTTTATGGCAACTTTCAAGCCTGTAAATGTGAGTATCCAGGGAGGATAAAGTGCTCTCCTACTGGTTCTTGTATGTTACCGTTCCAGATGTCTGATTTGTGTCCATTTATTCTTTTGCCTAGAGACAATCCGGCTTCTTCAATGTACGCAGCAGAGGAGCATTGCGGGCACATGGCAGCATCTCTCACATTAATTCGACTAATCTCATTAACACTGTTGTAACACTCCCAACTCTGTATGTCTAAATATTTCCGTCATCTGATTCCTTCACTTCATGCAACTGACGAAGTGAACCACAGCCCGCGACCGCTTATGCCCTAAGAAACATGTTAGTCTTCCAAGTGCCACAGGACTCCTCATTGTTTTTACCTGAAATAAATGGAGCCATGCTGGAGGGGAAGGGGAAGAAGAATCAGACCCTCTGTTCTCCATACCGCTAAGGATTTAGGTTTTTAGAATAATATTCCTCACTGCGAAACGCTGTGGAAACTCTCCTGCTTCCTTTACACAAAGGGGTGTTGTGTGATGACAGAGGATCATTCTCAAGGAACTCTCACTGGCTTGCCCTCACGTCGCCAATACAGCATGCCAGAGAATGTCACTCGCTTGTAAAAAACCACGGAGAGCCCAGGGTTCCAAAAATACATCCTGCACATAGACTGGCGCAAGCCGTCTGGCTAACACCCCTGGGACCGTAGGCCATTAGGAAACAGAACTTACCTAGGATGTTGTCTCTTTTCAGTATTCTTTGTATTCAGACAGAGAATTGCCACTAGAATTCACAAGTTAAACTCCCATTTAAAAAGGGCCTTACGATTACTTAAAATCATCTTACAGAGCAGCGTGCAACTACAGGAGCCCAGAGGCATTTTCAATACCTGGGGTTTGATTCTCTGCTTGCTTCCACCAGCATTTACACCCAATTCTTGTTACCCCACCACTGTGTTGCAAGTTGCCTGGAGAGATGGATGATCTGCCTAGAGCACAATGAAGGATGGAGGTCTTTGCTTATGAGCTTTTAGAGCGAGGGACCTTACCTGACAGACATGCACACAGACAGGGCCCTGTAGGTATTTTCTCATTGCAGTCAGAACCATCAGCATAGATCAGTCACGTCAATGCTTCCTTGCGCTCCTTCTTCTGTCTGTACCCGAGGGCTGTCTCTGGTCTTAGATCATAAGCTCTTTGGGGCTGGGCCTGTATTTTTGTTCTCCATTTGTACAGCACTTAGCACAAGGCCCTGATGCAGGATTTGAGTCTGTAGGTGCTACCACAATGCAAACCACCGATTTATACTAGCTGAGGATCAGGCCTGAAGTTGGCAGAATGGAAAGAGTGTCCTGGAATAGTGCTGCTATAGCTTTCTCCCTATGCTCCAAGTTGGACATAAGGAGATGAGAGACTGGCCAGAGAGCAGCAAAAGCACTTGACAGCAGCTCTCTCTGAACAAGACGGCGTGATCTGCCCCCATGCAGGGAGAAAGCAGCTCTAGTGATTCTATGGAACGCTAGGGATTTATTGCTATTGCAGAAACACGCAACATCGGTTACTCCTCTTGACCAGTTGCCAAATCCCTTTTTGGATGAGTGGGGGACGGGAAAAAAAAATCTAGGCCGGCATCCTCAGCCAGTTGGTCAGTACGGTTGCCATTTCAATTGTTCCTAGCTAAAAGCAGAACATCCAACTGCAGTCTCAAACTCAATCGAGGTCCAATTCGTCTGCTTTTAAAAATGTGATTACAAACCTAAAAACTGGCCAAAAGGGCCACACACTTTCAGAAGATTGGGGGAGGAAGAAAGAAGATTCCAGGCTAAATAAGGGCAGTGTGAAGGAGGAGAAGAAATTTGGGGAAGGTAATGGCTGACTTATAGGCAAATCACGCTAAACTTAGTGGTTTCACAGGATTTTGACCCAAAACCAGACTCTTATTTTCACAGGAGTTGAGCTGAGAGTTCTAGAGCACTCCAGTGGTGAGGGTGTAAGAGAAACCTGGCTCAATTCCCTGCCTTGCTTGCAGGCTACCTTCCTAACGTCAGACAAATCACTTGGATAAGGAAACTGAGGCCCAGAGAGTCTATCAAAGAGGGGAAACCAACACTGCTCTGCCTCACAAGGTGCAGTGAGGACAAATACATTATGAGGAGCTAGGATACAATCCTAGTAGGAGGCCAGATAAGTACAGGCTGAACCTCTCTAGTCCGGGATAGGGATGTAGTCAACTACCCATAAGCATATGCTTATTGGGTAGTTGAGTAGTGACTCAACTAGTTGCTTCCTCCATACTTTGCTGCCTCTATCAGAGATGAGCAGCAAGGGGGGAGAGCAGGAGCCGGTGCTGGAGGCAGACGGCTTAAAAGCTGGTCCCCTCCCCAGCACCGTCTCTGTGGGGGGGCAGGGAGGCAAAGGCTCAAGTGGGGACCAAGTGCGAGCCACAAATCAGCTGTCCCAGCTTGCACCCCATTCCCGTTCCCCCCCCCCCCGTCCCTCCCCGCTGTACCTCTGCCTTTTAAATGTATTAAGAACCTGGAGGCTCTTAATACATTTAAAAAGCAGAGGTGCAGCAACGCTGCAGTTCTGCAGTTTCCCCACGTATCGACTAATCGAGAAGTCGATGGAAATTCCGTTGACTATTCGATTAGCTGATTAAACGCAATTTAATATCTCTAGTCCGGGAGCTGACCGGTGCCAAATTAGAGAATTTGCCAGACCACAGGAGGTCAATATTGCCTAACAGCATTAACAACACTTCCACTGCTTGCTGGGCTCTTAGAAGACATTTAGGGGTAAATCAGAGCTAAACAACAGCACAGAACACTGATACACAAGACTGGTGGACGTAAACAAACTTTATGGGACTGCAAAAAACTTGGCCACACCCACGATAAGTGGACATCCAGCTAACTAAAATCATGCCGGACCACGGATGTTGCCGGATCAGAGTGTGCGCCAGACTAGAGGGGTTCAACCTGTATCTACATAGTTGTGTGGGGTTCAGCTCCAACCCAAAATTCAAGGCAAAGCACAGGTACAACCCTACGCAAAGTGAAAGCACAAGAAAATGTTGCACTAACCCCTGAAAGACACCTGTCCGCTAGTCCTATTTATACAGAGCTGCATCAATGCAGGTAACCACTATGGCTCATTGATCCTCTCCTCAAGAGCAACGCTTGAAACGGACAGGCTGTCAGAGTCCTCACACGACAACAGCAGATGTGCTGCTACTGTCCCTTTTAGATCAGCCGCCTCCGCACCCCTCCGCTCAGTGGCTAGAGGATGGAGACACAGCACAGACAGCACGTGGCCCAGTGCAAGACAAATACACGCAATGTATGTTGAGAAAGAACAACAACACAGCTGTTCCCTTCTGTGCTAGCTGGCAAGAGCCACTAAGGGCTCAGCGGACTAGTTCTTTCATTTCCAAGGGGCCCTCTTAACCCACCATTAGGATGATACATACAATTCCACAGGCTGGAAAAGAGGCAGCCTGAGAACTATTTGGAGGCCCAGATCACCTCAGCAAGAGCCCTGCTGTCTTTGCACTAGCGGCGTGGCTTAAAACAGCACTACAGCCAGAGACTTCTAATAGACTGAGTGGGGTTTGAGAGGAAGAGCTCACAACCAGGACTGCCCAGGTCTGGATACAGACAGGCTTTGCAGTGACTGGCTAATGTGATGGAAAGTAACAGCTACGTCAGCAGAGCCCGGAAGTTAAAAGTCACAGCAACAGAGCAAGCTGAGTGGGAATCAAGGAGGAGCCTCAATGGAAAAAGCCATCTGACTGGCTGGAACATGGCTACTTAATCTGGGATCTTCTTCCATACAGATTCCCCCCAGAACAGATATTTTCAAGCAATTGGCACAAAAAAAATTTAAAAAGTTGCCTTTCAGCACTGGAACCTCAAACACAACACCCCCATGCAAGTGCACAGCAGCATGTGTTAGCTACTGGTTCCCCTGCATGCTCAGACAGTTCCTTTCCTGTTGCTGAAAATCTGCCATGGAGCAGCAAGGCAGATAAAACAACAAACATTGGTGAGAGACGGCCATCCAGTGGACAGGGCAGTGGACTGAGGTCTATTCTCAGCTCTGCCACTGACCTGCCGTGTGCCCTTGACCACATCACCTCATCCTCACTATGCCTATTTCCCTACCCACCTGTTGTCGCTCTTCTCTATTTACATGCTTAGCACTTCAGAGCAGGGAAGGACTCTTACCACGTGCCTGAGCAACACCTAGATTGATAGGGTCCAATCTTCATCAGCCTCTCTAGACTCTACCATTACATTATTAATATCACCCTTGCTTAGGCAAAGACTCCCAATGCGTTGCTTGAGTAAGGTTACAGGATCAGGCCCAAAGAGTGAAAGTGACTAATCTAGTTTCACAACCCAAGTGAAGCACAAAGATAATTAATAAGGATACAAAACAATTGGAAACTTTTCAATATGTAAATCTTGGGTGTTTGTTAATTATCTATGGTAATAATAATGTCCTTAATAGTCTAAGGTGTTATTAGAAGCACAGGCAAAGAATAGCCTATTGATGCACTACCTTGCATATTGTGGAATCATGCAAACTTGAGCAAACACACTACCGTCATTTACTATATATATGTAAAGTGCCCAGCACAATGGGGATTCAACCTCTGAGTTCTGCTACAACAACAGTCATACTTCATGTTAAATAGGGGCCACTGAGTGATCAGATTTTGCAGCCTGATGGAAGTACACATGGCGCAAAGAAGGGAAGCATGACACCCATTACTTTGAAACAGCGCTCCTTTGAAACGCCGATGCCACTGCACCCCGGGTGTTGTAAGAGCAGATGCTTTTGCCCCTGCTTCCAATTATTTATTTATCTTCACTGACCATCCTACTCCCAGCAGGCAACAGCTCAGAAGGGATTTCAGACGGTGCACTGCTCACTGCGTGTGATCACTTTAATACGAAGATTAAATCTGAGAGCTCCTCCTGCAACCCTTGCTCACCCCCACAGCCCTCTTCTGAGCAATCCTGCCCAACTCCTTTTGCCTGCTCCCTACCCTGCTCCACTCCTGTGCTTGTCCCCCTTCCTCATTTCTGCGAGGAAGTTCACCCTGTTAGGATATTAGAACCCGATTCTGACCTCATCTCACTACAACTGAATTACTCATGACTGACACCCGTAAAAGCGAAGGGAGTATTCCGCATTCCCTTGCCACGGGTTAAACTAAACTATTTAGGCTGGGATTTTCAAAGCAGCCTAAAGGATTTGGGCACCCAGTGTGTTGCAATTCAATAGGAATGGAGTACCTGGCTCTTGAAAGTCACCTCTTCAAAGTACTTCAGGCCTTTAAATGGAAAGCAAGCTATGAACCAGCTGAAGTGTCCATTTTATAAATCTCCTAAAATACAAGAGCCCATATCCCTAGAGTATTTTCTCCATATTATTAGAATAACTGGTAGTCAAGTTCAGAAGGCAGCTGGCTTCCAAGTCGCCAAGCCAGAAAGAGCTATAATTTCTACCCACTGTAATTCCTCCCTGTGATTATAACGGTGGTTGACTGAGTCAATTCATGGAATGTCAGCAAACGATGTCTCTCAAGGACAGCAAAGATACAGAAAGTAGAGTTCTCTTTAAAAAAAAACCCTCCTATTAAATGTGGGGGGGGGGCTGGACTGGGTAGTTTCAGTTCCCATTAGGATAGGAAACAGGCCAGTTTTATCCGACAGGCAATAAATATATGTAATTAATCATAACACAGCAAAAAAAAATAAGTCTTGGTAAATAGGGTGAAATCATGCTCCTATTTGAAATTATGAATGGCAAGTCTTCCATTGACTTGAAATGAGTCAGGATTAATAAGATTTGGCAACAGGAATCCTTCGTGTCAATAGCGAATCTTCTCAGGATGTCAAAAGACACCCCTTGCTATCAGCAAGCAGTTCTTTATTCCGTAAGTAGTTGCACGACTGTAGTGTCATAAGATTCCACTCCATCCCAAGGGGGTACAATCTGGCCCAAAGTACTTTGCAAACAATGGGCTCAATTCTGACATTAGTTACCCGGGTTAAAGTTAGAGGAACGTCAATCAAGTCACTGAAGTTACTCCTAATACCCACCCTGGGAATGGAGATCAGACCTGACCTGCTAATTAAACACACTTCACATCAATGCTATAAAGATAGGAAAAATAGTATTACACCCATTTCACAGATGGGTGAACTAAGACCCACAGAATCTTCAGCTGGTGTAAATTTCCCACAATATCACTGACGTCAGAGCCACAACAAGTTCCAGCAGTTAAGGATTCCATACGTAATAAGTGAGTTGCCCAAGATCCATAATGAATCAATGGCAAAGATGGGAATACAACCCTGGAGTCCTGACTCTTTCCTGTAAAATATGCTGGAACCATTCATTCACACACAAAGACAGATGAACAACATCTGAATGCTATTTGGGAGCATTTGAAAAGAAGGAATAGTCCAAACCTTGACAAGGGTCAACACACCCTATGTGTGATATTGCCTTTGGGACCTACCCTGGAAAAAATGTTCCACAAAACATGGCTGCAGCCAGCAGAAAAAGCATCATTTTACACCACCAGTCTGCCCAGGAGTGCATGCAACACATAACACATATGCTTCTCCACTCATTCATTGACTATTCTCACTGTCAATCTTTGCTGATGAAGATGTCAGAGGCAAGAGGACCATAGCTGGACCGTCAGAGCCCACATGTCTTTTTCTAGCTTTTGGTCCTGCAGATATCTTTGACTTTCACACTGAGCAAACCTGGTCAGGGCTTGGGGAGAAAGAAGAATTATGGAACCCTATGGTAGCCTCTGTTCAGTCTGCCTTCAGCACACAGTATGGCAGAATAGCAATTCTTCCTTTCTACTGACTAGTGGAGGAGCTGAGATGAGAGAACTGGGAGCCAGATCCCAAGGTGGTGTAAGTCAACGGAGCTACACCAATGTAGGATCTGGTCCTTACTGCTGAGACACTATAATAAAGAGTGCCTTTAGAAAGGAGAACTGAAATCTAGGGGAATACAGGACAGCCTGGAAACAATCCATTACATTTGTGGACTTGTCTAGGCCTCCCTGGCATACACTTTGTGTGAAAGCAAAAAGGGACAACATCAAAACAAATGTGAAAAGAAACTTCAGTTCAGTGAAACCAAACCGAACACAGAGTGTAATCCCAGCCACACTGACATCAAAGGCAGAATTATCAGTGACATCACTGGAGCCAGGATTTCACCCACAGCTTTTACAAAACCCAAAACGAGTAGAAATTCTTCCAAGATTTTTTTTAAACAATTCCATTGAAGCTCACAACACACTATTGGGAATACCCTAAGTGCATGAGAACAAGAAAGTGAACTTGACACGTGAAACTGATCGGCCTGTTTTCTTGGTCAATGCTGCGGGATATGTATAAAAGGAAACAAACAGTGTACGCTGCAAACAGTGAACTAGATTTCCAAAACTATTTCATTTTTAATCATCTTGGATGTTGTTTGCAGCATAAGTAAGGCTATTTAGGTGATTTTTAAATCGACTCTGGAGGGAAAGCAGACAGACACCCAACTTACTGAAATTTAGTGGGTGGCTAATTTTCTTAAATGTCTTAAAAACAGTCCCAGGCACAATGCTTAAAACAAACAGATAACATTCTTGCGTGCTATTTACAGACTGCAATTTGTTTGCCATATTATAAATCTGGTTTAGTAAACACAATTAGGTTTATTTAAAAGAAAATCTTTAAATGAACAATAGCTCCCACCTGCTTTGGAAAAAGAAATCAAAGGCCACCCACAGGGAGAACGTTCATGAGGGCAGCAATTCCATGCTTCCTTGCGGAGAAAACTTTAGGCGAATGTATAATTTTGCTGAGAGGAGAACAGCTGAAGCAAACCAGCCTCTACAAAGCTTTGAAGTGTGGCAAGATTATTCATCCTTTTTTCCACTGCTCAGCTCCAGTTGCTTAAGTCTGCCAACTAGAAACGTCTCTCTAGCCTTACACAGCGTGAAAAATGTTAGTGCATGGCAGTGACAGAAATGATGCAACATCGGCCATTCTTTCAAATGCAGCCATTGATTTTGAGTGCACAACTCAAAGACCTCTCGGGAGGAAGGACTGCATGGTAGAATGGACCCTGGCTTGGCTTTAGTACACTGCACAGCCACAGACTTTTTAACCATGGGCAAGTCACTTAGCCTACACTATGCACCAGCTTCCCAACTATAAAATGGAGAGAACACGTCCCTATCTCACAGGATATTATCAGCATAATATAGTGAGCATCAGAGGCTGTAAGCCACTTGAATACTACACTGATGAGGGATACAGATGTACATGGATATAACATAATGAGGGGCTTATGTTTCAAAAATGTCGAAGTCATACTGCTCCCCTTCACTACTACACAACTGTAGGTTTTGGGCTTTTCTGAAATATCAGACACTAGGTGTCCCAAAATCAGTAGCCACTTTTGAAAAAAAAAATGTAAATAACTCTTCAAACTAAAAGTGCTATTTAATACTTGTGTTATAACAGCAATGATCCACTGAACAGCCTAAATGCAAATGTCAAAGAACGTTTTATTTTCCACCTACCTTAGTTTAGCAAGGAAGCATGATATTAGACAAGCAAGAATGTGCACAAGGTAAATCAAATGCTCTCATAATCCAGGTGAGAGTCAACAAATATGAAACTTAAAAAGGAAATACCATTCCATACAGCGTATAATTAGCCTGTGGAACTCATTGCCACAAGGTATCACTGAGGCTAAGAGCTTGAAAAGGGCTCAGAAAAGACATTAGGCATGTATGAGCACATCCACAGCTACTCTAGATAGGATACAAATACATGCAAGATATAAGCCTTTATACTTCACAGCTTAAGTCACTACTGTGCCTACGAAGAAATTTCCCCATGGACAGAACTACCAGTCACAGCATTTCTTGCACCTTCTTTGAAACATCTTGTTCTGACTACAGTTAGAGACCAAATACTAGACGTGATAGAGCAGCGGTCACATCTGATTTGGCAATTCCTGTGTTCTCCGTATGGCATTTCAAAGATATTAGCTCTTTGGTATCTCAACATTTTGGGGATCAGGAATTCTATTTTTTGCTTCTCATGTTTTTACCCATCGTGCAGGATTCTGTTTTCTGTCTCCCTGCCAGTCTGCACAAAGGCAGTGCCATGAATCAACACAAACATTATGATCACCCCTCTCCCTCCTGGTGAATTTATATTGGTCTTTCTTAGCTGTTTTCCTTAAGCAGAAAGGGACGCTGCACATACTGAAAGCCCATGTTGCACTTCAGTGTGGGGATCAGATGCGAGAATGAGGAAGATTTTCCAAGGCATAAATGGCAGTTAGTTGACAACTCTTATTTGTGCCTTTGACAATCCCCCTTGATAGAAGTTATTATATCCTGCAATT
The DNA here is from genome assembly GCA_019425775.1 of Rafetus swinhoei. NCBI lineage: Eukaryota > Metazoa > Chordata > Testudines > Trionychidae > Rafetus > Rafetus swinhoei. Next base: position 8,875,671 of record JAFJHL010000226.1, read on the forward strand.
ACTGCCAGTAATTCTTTCCACATTCTGGCTCCTCTGCCCAGGTCAGTCCCTTCACTCCTGTCCTTTCAGTGCTCCCACATCAAGCTGGCTGTGCAGAGCACTGCCCTGCCCACATCTCTGCTCTCACTTCCTCCTGCACTTGCCAAGAGTCCGTCCTACTTTCACCCTCGACACCCGTCTCCTCCTCTTGTTTCTGGACCTGCTTCCATGCCTTCCATTAAGCCCAGAACACCCTTCACCTTGCCTCCATTCCAAAATGCCCACTAAGCTAAGCCCCACCAGTGACATTCTCAATCAATATTACAGCATGTTCCTTGCACACTGAAGCAGCAGGGAAGACTTGCTTCTGAAGACAGAGATGCATGAGCGCAGCTTTACTTTGGTTTAGTGAGGGCAGGCCTATACTACAAGGATACATCAATCTAAGCTATGCAAGTTGAGTTTCATTAGTAGTGTAACTCAAATTGATGTAGCTTAGATCTACTTACCGTGGTGTCTGCTCCAGGCTGGGTTGACAGAAAAACCTCTTCCACTGATTCTCAACTCTTCTCGTTCTGGTGGAGTACCAGAGTCGATGGGAGAGCGACAGATGGTCAATTCGTCATGCCTATGCTAGACGCAATGAATCAACTACCACTGGATAGATCACCGCATCGCAGATGCGGCCCGTACTGAAGACATGCCATTAGGATTTAATAGAGCACCTATCCCTGGATTTATGTTCAGGGAATAGCGAACAACCACCTATCCTGTATGCCATTCCTGGATATATATATATATATATATATATATATACACACACACACACACACACACACACACACGGATCCTTATAGTGATGGATCCTGTATGGGCCAGTCCTGCAATGGATCAAGCAGGTAACTGCAATAGAGCCAGTCTCACCTTTTATTAAAAGACCCATGAGAAGTATTTAGAAACAATTGGGATTCCCCCACCCCCAATCACTTTCCCTCTGCCCATCTCCCATGACCCTCCATGCTAGTAAGCGGGTGAGGAACCCAGGAGTCCTGGTTCCCAGAGTCTTCAGCTAGCCACCGTGGAGTCAAACGAGCATGTTGTCTAAGTAGCAATCAGGGATGTTTCTTTGATCTTTACAATTACTTTTATAAAAAAAAAAATCAGTGGAAAGTGTATTAAACAAAAGGAGAGAGGAAGGGTCAGAAATAGGGATAGAAGCGACTAAGCGACTAGTCAACTATCCGATAAGCATAAGCTTATCGGATAGTTGACTAGTGATGCGACTAGTGCCTTCTCCGCCCTTGCTGCCTCTATCAGAGAGAGGCAGCTAGGTGGGGAGGGGGAGGCAGGAGCTGGTGCTGGGGGGGGAGCGAGTATAAAAGCTCGTTCCCCCCAGCACTGTCTCCACAGGGGGCAAGGGAGGAAGATGTGCACAGTGGGAAATGGCGAGAGCGGGGCTCTTGTACATTTCAAAAGCAGAAGCCCCACAGGGAGCACGGGGCCAGTGAGGGACTCCCCCACTAGCCTCTAGCGCCCTTCGGGGCTTCCTTTTGAAATGTTCAAGAGCTCCACTGGGTCTCGTGCATTTCAAAGGCTCAGGCGCCGCAGGAGGGAGTGCGGGTCCAGTCCCCTGCTGGCCCCACGCTCCCTGTGGGGCTTCCGCTTTTGAACTGTAGCAAGAGCCCGGCAAGGCCCTTGCTACAGTTCAAAGGCGGAGGCGCCCTTATAGACTAATTGAATAGTCAATGGAAATCCCATTGACTATTCAATTAATTAATTAATTAACCTAAATTTAACGTCCCTAGTCAGAAAAGGAGTTAATGAGGAGAAACACAAAGGCTGGAGATGGGGCAGTTCAACCAAGTCACACCAAGTGTACCCAGCCTTCCACACTAAACTACCCCAACCCCCCGTCCTTTAAGCTGCATAACAGGACAGGCCATGACAATGAACATGCACATATAGGGAATGCCAAAGATCAGGCTCATGCCTGAACCCCACTTTGTGCCAGGCAGGTCTGAGGATCTATTTATATACAACTGTAAAGTTTGTAGAAAATGCTGGCTTCTTGCCCCATTCAAGGCTTGAATGGGGAAAGTTATGAATGGAGCCTTCAGCTGCATTCCTTCAAACCCACATGACAATGAGAGCATTGTGGAAAAGAGGAAAATGTGTGTGAAAAAGCTTTGCCCAATGACAATAACATTACTTTGTCATGCTGACATGCTCCCTTCATTTTTTCCTCCAAACAAGAGGCATCCCCCATATATGTTACTAGAAAATTTACATGGCATTGCTTGGGCCTTAACTCAAATAATGTTGTGGGTTTTTTCCATGTAAATCATTGCTCTGGGGTGGGACTGGGGAGGAAGGGGTCAGTATGCAGGCTTCCCCTGGAAGAGAGGACAACCCCAGTCTTCTCTCACTGCAGCAGCTTGAGGCCAGGTGAGAAGCGCCTCTCTGTGGCTGCTGCAGCGGGCATAGCCACAGGAGGGATGCATATCCCCCGACTGCAGGACAGAGAGACACAGATACACAAACAGACAAATTCTCTCAAATATATAGCAGATAGCTGTCTCTTTCTCCACCCATGCGCCCTGCTGGCCCAATAGGGTTACAGCTGGTCGGGGTCCCTATCTCTGGCTCCTTGCTGCCCCCTTGTAGTCACTCTACAGCATAACTCCCTCCTGCCAGACCCCTCCCTTTCTATTTTATGAGAAAACCACATTCCAGGCACATCCCATTGTCCTGGCACAACCAAACCCTGACCTTGCTTTAAGCTGTGATAAGAGGATGCTGTCTACTGAATTTGGTAGTCCTAACTCTTACCATTTAGGAGTTCTTGAACAAACAGACAGACAGACTCATTCACCCACTCACAGATAGACAAACTCTCTCACATATATAGCAGACTACTGGAGTTAGTGCTGAGTTCTGGGAATCAGGACATCTGGCTTGTATTCACAGCTCCAGCCCCAATGGTATGACTTATGAACAAGTCACTTGAGGGCTGTGGGGTGGGGAAGGGGAGATGTAAATACCTTTAAGGGTCAGGACCTAAAGTGACTTGCCCGAGGTCACACAGAAGTCTGTAGCCTCCCAAGTCTTAGGCTAATGCCCTCATTATTGGACTATCCTTAATCAGTTGAGAGGATAAACAATAACATGAAAAATAGCAGGTTAAAACAATCACCCTTTATAAAGGAAATTTCCTTCCTCGTGTTACCAAGAACCTATCATGTAAAGAAAACTGAAGAAAGTTCTAAAAATGTAATGGTCCTCATGTAGCTCAGTTTGGGCAATGAAAAGAAGACTAATAATGTTAGTACATAGCCCTTATGTAGCATGATTCACTCAGGGAACTCAAATTGCTTTAGGAAAAGGGTGGTATTTTCCCAACGGGGAAAATGGAGGCACAGACGGGTGAAGTGTCTGGCCAGGTTCAGGGATAGTGTTGAGAAAAGAAACCAAGTTTTATTATTCCCACACCACTGCCATACCCAAGGGACCACCAATGCAGGTCAGTATAAACCCTCTAGAGTGGACAGTGTTTCCAGTGAATGATTAGACAGCTAGTAAATTATGTCCACTGCTTTTCATGCTGACCAGTAAAATCTCGTTACTTTATCCTCCCTATGAGCTGAATCCATCTGTTGTTTCTTTTCTTATACTTGGACTGTAAGTTTCCCAGGGCAGAGGCTCTCTTTTGGGTCTGTGTTTGTACAGCACCTACCACCGTTGGTCCCTGATCTCAGACTGGGGCACCAGCAATTACCACAATGCAATTTAATGATAATAATGGTCCGTTTCACAAATTAAGTCAGTGCTGCTGTTTGACAGGGCAGGGGAAAGTTTAAATGCAGACAAGAAAGCTACTTTCACTGAGGATGGGTGAAGATGAAGGATGGCGGTGAAGGGGGAAAGGACGGCTTTGTGGCTAAAAGGCACAGGGCAGTCAGGACAGCTGAGCTGTAGTAGGAGTTCAGCTGCTAACGTGTTGCATTGCCCTTGGGCAGTAGTAGGGATGCCCTGAACCAATTCCTCTCACTGGGTGACTTCTCATGATGCATTTTTTAAAGAGCACTCATGATAAGGAGACATGGGGCAGGTTGATAGGCTCTCCATGCAAAGAAAGGCTTAGGCCACTATTGTGGGACTCAAGAGAGCCTGGTTCACTTCCTGGCTCTGCCACAGACCTCCTAGGTGTTGAACACAACACAGTCTCTGAGCACCTCAAACTACCCTCAGAACAATAGGCCAACCATTATCTGTGAGCATTTCGCAATCTTTTACTGTAAGGGGGGCCCATATATGTACCGAAGAGAATCATATTTCAGCTAGCAGAGCATGCGTTCACTGTCATAGAAACATGTTGATCTCATTGATAAGTTTTGCTGCAGAAATCTCTTTCCCTTGATAAAAAACTTGTTTTGAGAGATCAGAATTCTAGCAGCATAAAACATATACTCCAGCATATGCCACAGCCGTAGCCAGCAGAGGCAGTATAGAAAAGCTTACAAAGCAAACACTACTTGCAGAGGACAGACTGTATAATGTCCCAGGACAACTCGCCAACTATCGGTTGAACTGAAACATACTTCACTTTTTTCTCAGCTAGAACATAAATATGAATGACTCATGTTCGGAATTAGAGAGGCAAATCCTCAGCTGATGCAAATAGCCACAGATATCAAGAACTATAGCCATTTAAACCAGCTGAGGAGATGGCCTAGAAATTTTAGTCAGTTTCACTTCCTGATTCTTACACTATTTTGATGGTGCCATTCCAAGAACTGGAAAGAGTCTGTTTAACTAACTTGGAGGATGGGGTGTATTTCAACTGAATTGTTTTAAAACATCTAACAAAAGCAAGAGCCAAAAATTCTGAAATGTAGATGCTTAAAGCAAGGCACCTCAACAAGTAGTCTGATTTTGAGAGGTGCATAGTATGTGCAATTTGAATGGACTCATTATGCCACATCAGTTATGATCAGCCTCTACCTTCTAGGAGGACTCAAATTTTTACCCCAAGAGGCCCCTTGTGAAGTGTCCCTGTAGTATTCTTATACAGCACAGCACCTAAAACCCTAAAATAACAAAACACTTTACAAACAATACATCAATTAAGCCCCATAATACCTTGGTGAAGATGATGTTATTAGAGCCATTGCTGAGGCCAGGTCTACGCTACAGGGAAAAAAATCAACATAAGATACACAACTCCAGCTACGAGAACAGCATAGCTGGAGTCGACGTACCTTTGGTAGAATTTCTGCAGCGTCCCCATCGTGGAAGGTCGACATGAGAGTTTCTCCTCTTGAATTCCCTTACTCCTTGTGACCCAGTGGCGTACCAAGGTAAAGGAGTCCTTACTAGACCCGCTAAATCAAACCCTGAGAGATAGATCTCTGGAACATCCATTTTGGGGTAAGTGAAGACAAGCCCTTGAGCACAGATTGAATAAGGTCTGACCCTAGAGTCACTGACATCTACGACCAAAATTTCCATGGATTTTAATAAGAGTAGGCCCTAGGAAAACTCTTCAAGGTTCCACAGTCAGCATAGGTGTGGAAATCAGTGACCAACTGACTTGAAGGCTGCATGATCTAGATAGGAACAGAACCCTGGAATCCTGTATTCCTCTTCCCTCTTCTACCCCTTGGAAAACTTCCTCTCAGGGCTGGGAATAGAACCCAGAACCCCAACTCACAGTCCCCTACTCTAACCTACAGATGACACGTACATTGGGAGGCGAATACACTGATATTTCCCATAATTTATATGCCCTGCTTATAGATATGGTTTGATTGAAAGAGCAAAGGGACCCTTGCCTCCTACTTCACCATGGAACAAATATAGATCTTACTGATCATTGTGGTGCCTCCAGCCAGGGCAGCCTTGGTTCCTTGGAAAAAGTCATCAGCAGAGGTCATTCCCTGGTCCGGCATCTGGAAACGGGTGTGGACATCAATTCCCCCCGGGATCACCATCCGGCCATGGGCTTCGATAGTTTTCACTCCCCCTGGCACAATCAGATTCTCTCCAATTTGCCTGGGTAAACAGATTTCAATCAGTGAGTGAGTTACAAATGTTATACCATAATGAGAACATGCCTCGAGTGAGCTAGATGGTCTAGATATAATACCCTTTATCGGGTGACACCAAACCATAGAGCCTGAGCGGACACAGAATCTGTCTCCACGCCTGCAGCAGAAACAGCACGAATTCCAGATATCCACACTAACATCCGCGGGGGTGGATACCAGCAGATATAAAGCAGATATCTGCACATTTATAGGGTTCTAGATACAAAATTTGTATCCACATCCACATTCATATCCACAAAAATAAGCTGCGGATATCCACATCCACAGATGCAGATACCCACGGATGTAAAGCGGATATCCATGGATTTGCGGGGTTCTACCTATACAACATAGAGCAATAGCAAAATGCAGCCTCATTACACTGAGTGCCGGCTTCACAGCAGTTTATCTCATTTTTTTATTATTATTTTCTGCCGGCTCAAATCCCACTGGAGTCAGTGTGAGTCTTAAAACTGACTTCAAAGCAAGTTGAACTCAGCCCTTAACTACCAATGCAATTATTCATTCTGGGATGCAACAGCAATTTAGATTTCCATGTTGTTTTGGGAAGGATTGCAAGAATTGCTGCATGTCTCCTCTCTACTTTGTTTCACACTAAAACATATGTACAGCAACCACAAAAACAAACCTGCACATATGCTGTTACCAAGCTCCTGATGAGACCCAAAAGCCCCTCAGTCTGGTTTTGCCAAGATTTATTTTCAAACACTGAACTGTGGATGGCACATCACAATTAATGAGGGGTCTTTCATTTGCTCCTCCAACTTCTAGCACTGATTAAGAAAGCAGATGTGCTGATTATACAGCCAGAACAGGAAAAGTTTGTAACCTTTGCCCAGTCTATTTTTCCCTATGAGTTTTATTCCAAAGAAACGTGTAATACATTTAGTATGCCAGTACTGCATGCGCAAGGACTAAAGACAAAGGTGAGCCTGAAAGGGGCCTAATCTAATGCCCCTTGAAGTCAATGAAATCTTTATAAATAGGAAGATTTGAATGAGCTTTGGATTGGGCTTCAAGTCCATTTGCTATACTCTGGATTTAGAATTCCCTAGCACCCAATGCAGAAAGATACTTAAGCATGTGACCAGCATAAATAAAGCATATGGGGAGTTCCAGTGAACTTAAATCATGCAAGTATTTGTTACAGAACGTTAATGAATATGTTAAATAGAATATATAGTACTTTTTAATTGTATTTAAGCACCTTGTTTTTAGACTCTCTCCAACTGAGCATCTCACAGTGCATTATACATTCATTTCTTTCTGAATTCTAATATAGTTCTCAATACTGAGTTGTTCTTGCAGTTCTGCAGTGCATTTACATTACAATTGCTATTTTCAATCACACCATTGTATCAGGCTGCACTCACTTTATCAACCCATCTTCCATGTAAATGTCTGCGTAGAAAGACTGGTCATCGTTAACTATTTTACCACCCTTGATCAAAAGACGATCGCTCTGAAACACAAAAAAGAAACAATACATAATTAGTCTGTAAGAAAACTGACAGTTTGCAGCATAAGTTCAGAGATAAAAGAAGAGAGGGAAACAAGCTTTGAATTATTCAAAGGGCATGTCAAAAAACAAGTCAATTACAGTACTTTCAACTGTAAAGATAAAATATCATTTCAACTGCAAATTCTTTCATCACTCTAATGATCTAAGAGCAAGCTATATTCATTATTAAAAAGAAGTTTGGTTTTGAGACTTGTTTGTTTGTTTGACTACACCAGCAACCAATTAAAACAAAATCATTCACCCACCTACCACCAAAGCACTAAACGCCATTTCCCAAAAAGCATATAGTGGTTTTTAACCAAGTCTCTTATTTTTAACCTTGTAGGCATAACTTCCTAAATCCACCCACACTCAAGTCACTATTTGGCTAATTGAGTCACACTTGTAGTCGGAGAAATTGACCAAAAGTCTGTTGCTATTGGATACACAACACAAACAAACCCATTTAGTCCAAGTCTAGCAAGGTTTCAGTTCAGTGTATCTTTTACTATGCTTCTACACAGCTATTTCATAATCCAATGAAAATAAACACATATTAGCAAATTAACTTAAAGATAAGGATTCAAGAAGCCATATTATTAAAGCTCCCTCAAATTAGATTCTGTTTCTACCAAACAGCAAAGATAATTCCAATGAAGCAGCTTTCAAGCCATTCCTTCTAGATATTTGCTTAGGTTCCATATATCTTTTGCAGCTATGTTAAGTGAAAAACAAAATGCATCGCTTTGCTGGTCATCTGAAGAAGTGGGCTGTGCCCATGAAAGTTCATGATACCATCTACATGTTTTGTTAGTCTTTAAAGTGCTACCAGACTATTAGTTGTTTTTTTAAGTTTATCCTGTACAGACTAACTCGGCTACCCCCCTGAAGCTTTTGTAGTAATTGTACACTATCAAAACACGTACTTTAAAGATCTTTAGATGAAATGGGAAGTGGAACATTAGCATTGTATTTATCCTCTTTCCTCAAAACATTAAGTGCACCTATATTTAATACTTAATTCACAGTGCATATGTATAATGCAATTCTAAATTTAAACCTTACCTCTCACAAATGTATTTGCATGTATTCTGAAAATAAACTGCTTATACTTTCCCCATTTCTTTTATACAGAATCAGTATTTCATAACCCCAGGCCTATTGTACTACTGTCCATAGAGGAAATCCAGGGCTGGTTTAAAAGAGGAAAAAGTGCACGATTTTAACATGTGGATGCACAGACCATAAAATTAGAATACATGCTTTCTGCTGTATTATTTATTATTATTAGGGGGCAGTCCGGGAGACAATCAGAATTGAAGCTGCACTGTGCTAAGAAAAATGCAGGCGCATAAATATAGCAGTATCTGCCCCAAAGAGACTACAAACAAATGCTAGATAAAGGACAGGATTCTTGGGTGTTTATAAACTAGCATTGCTCAGTGGAGCTACAATTGCACTGGTTGAGAAACTGGCCCAAAGTGCTGAAGATTCACATTGACAGTTATTGTGAAATCATTGTACAAAAATCATAGTTTTTTAGTCTCCAGTCCTTTTTCTTATCCAAGACAAAAGTAAATAGCGAGTTTTGCCTCAGTACAGGTGGCAAAATAAATCTGGATTGTAAATGTAGGTTCTGCAGTGACAAAAAGGGCTAATGAAGTGATACAGGAAAGTGGCAGGTTTTTGTACACTACAGCAAGTTGTCTTACGCTTTCATCATTCCTAGAAACACTGCATTAATTCCATCCAGTGCAGCCTTCTTATGTCATTAAAGGCTGGTCCTATTGAAATCTGTAGGAGTTTTGCCACAGATGATCATGAGAGAAGACAACTCCTAAATCCACTGTCACTAGGGAAATATACAAATAATGACAAAAATGAGCCATACACATTGTAATGATGTTCTGTAACTTACTGCTAGTAAATACTTCCCCCTCTAAGACTGATCCAAAGCCCACTGAAATCAATGTGAGTCTTTCCATTCACTGCAATGAGCTGTGGATGAAACCACATATACAATTTATATTTGTGGAAAGGACTGGTACACACCTGTTTATATTTACCTTGCTGATTCAGGTCAAAGTCTTCTACCCATTGAGCCAGATTCTGATCTCTTTACGCAGACTGATCCCAATGGAGTCCCTCTGTGTTTATACCAGAATAAAGCAAATCAGAATCTGGCTCATCTCCTATTCTTTGTCTTTTATTGTCTGTTACATTCACCCCAGCCCAATTAACTGCAGTGTTCATTCATAAGCAAAAAACACCAGTTCACTTGAGACTCACTGCATCATCCATCAATAATATCCAACTTCCTCTAAATCTACATTAGTCTTCTAAAAACCTTAATATACTGGACTCTTAGTGAGAGACCACTAATTTTGTCTACAATTGAAAGGTTCGGTCTTATCATAGTCCAACCATTGAAATACACTGGCCTGCGTAAATCCTATTTATACACAGCTATCCAATTCAACAGCTCATTTCCAAATGTCATATTTAATATCGTCCATCCCACACACACACAGCGGTGCTTTCACATTTCCATCTCTCAGGCTCAGGAACAAGATTTATAATGGGTGTGTCCTTGCGCCAAAGAGAGGAAAGCTTTTTCACTGATCCCAATAATGCAAACTTGTATGTCAAAAAATAAATATGTAGCATGTTTAACAGCCTCCCGTATGCCGCAGAAAGTTAGTATCTCTGAACGTGTGGTAACTGTACTACGATCAGTTCCCATAATAATGGTTTTATGTAATCACGTCTTTTCTTTTCCCTTCATTAGGAGTGGATTGAATTCTGTGTTGCAGGAATATTCCTGGAGAAGAGAAATAAATCCTATCTCATTTCTAACCCTAATCTTAAAGAGGGTGGGGAGCGTCTCACGTACCCAAAATCACCACCACCCCCTCTTTCTAAGCATTGTTTTCACTGCACTGGGAAGAGGGATGGAAGATGAAAAGAACAAGCCCCATCTGCTCGTCTCATCGGAGCAGCGCCATTACCTCCTGGAGGAACAACACAAACACTGTCCCCAGCGCCTCACAATCACAGCCCTCTTTGTATGAGCAGAGGGAGAAAAAGCTGCTCCAATCACACCAGGAAAAAAAAAAAAATCTCAGAACCCAGCCAAATCCGTCCTCCCCCACTTCCCCCCCCCCAAAAAAAACCCCACAAGTAGTGGAGAAGCCCTGCTCTGGGGATATTTCTATGGCTGACCCATATTTTAAACTCAGATTGTATCATCAGTTTGATTTATTTTAAAATCTCCTCCATGCCTCCAACCCCTACCTTCTTCCACCCCTCCCTCCCTGCCCGGCTGTCACCCTGCTTCTACAAGAACCCCCCCACCGACCCACCCTTTTGATTCCACGCGGAGCGGGTTGCAAGCCGGGCGCGCAGAGACACATTTCCCACGCCGCTATTTCCCCAGCCAGCGCCTACGAGCCCAGGCGGCCACCCGCTCTCTCAGCCTGTTCTCCCACCCGGGCGTGTTCCGTCGGCCATCCATTTGCCGGGCTCCCTGCTCGGGTCGCAGCATCCCTGAGCGGATGAAACAAGCCCAGATCCGGTTGGCCCCCACTGTTAGCCCCCCCCCCAGCCCCTTCTTTTTTATAGGGCTTCCCCCGGGGCTGCTTTTGCACGCGCGCTTGGCCACATTATCTCTGCAAAACCCCTGCAATCCCCTCCCAAGCACACAAAGGGCTTAATCCCCCACCTCCCTTCCCCCGCTCTCCCCCTGCGTGGAGCTAAACTCACCGTGATCCGTGGGATGTTTTTCTTCCCCTGATAAGACATGTCTCTCGGGCAGCAACCCCCCAAATAAAAGCGGGGACAGGCGAGCTGGGAATGGTGTGTGTGTGTGTGTGTGTTTGCTCTTCTTGCAAAGGTTTTTTATGGCCAGTCGCCGGGCGATGCAAAGGCGGCGGGGCGGGAAGGGAAAGTGCACTCGGCGGCGCTCGCCCGGCTCTTTGCAAGCCGCAGGACCGGGGAGAGGATCGCAGCCCCCGCGCGCCTCCCTGTCTCCGCTCCGCTGCAAGCCCCGGAGGAGAGCGGAAAGAAAAAAAAAAAAAAAAAAAACCCTCGTAGCAATAAAAGCCGGAGCACAAGGAGGCAGCGGGGGCGCATGCGCCCTGGGCCACTCCCTTTTCCTCTCCTGCTCGGGCTGTGATTGGCTGGCAGCCTCCGGGCTATGCAAACGAGCCGCGGCCGCTGTGCAATGGGAGGGGAGAGGTAAGAGGCGAAGTGGCGCAATGAAGGCGCCCCACCTCCACCCCCCCCCCCAGCAGCCTCCAGGGTGGGCTGGAGTTTGCTGCGCTGTAGCTGCCCAAGGATGCTGCCTGGTGCCCGGGGGGGGGGGGGTTGCATGGCCCCTCCCTGGCTGCTCCTGCTGCTGCGCCATCCAGCACCTTGCAGGATTTTCCGCCTGCTCCCTCCATGCCCCAGCCCCAGCCCCAGCCCCAGCCTGCAGCTGTCAGAAAAGGGGCAACGCAAAGCAACCCCCCTGCACCCCAGCCCGCAGCCCAGCGCCGTCCCCGCCCTCTTTCACCAGCCAGAGCGGCGCGAGGATGGGTCCCCCCTCCCCGCCGTGCTGGCGTGGCTGGAAGATGCTGCTGCGGAAGCTTGCACGCCGGGCGGCTGGGAGGGGGTAACAGGCTAGCAAGGGACTGGGCATTTTTAAAAGGAAAAAAAAGCATCGGCTCTGCTCTGGGAAAGGAGGGAAGAGCATAACCCGGCGCTGAGCCTTGCCCCTGGGAAGAGGGAGCTGGCTGCTGCTTCCTGGGGCAGCGCCCCCTGCCCCTCTGAAATTCAGATCCAGTGTTTTGAAAGGGGTGGGCTCCTGGTTTAGTCCCCACACACAGCGCCAGGCCAGTCAGCCGCCTAGGAGAATTCCTCCTGGAGAGCAGGCGCAGCAGGAAATGGCCCACGCTCCATCCATCTGTCCCGTGCCCCCTTCCTTGGCGTTACGGAGATGGGGCAGTTTGAGCAACAGGGCTGAGGCAGGACCATTGTCCCTGGGTCCTGAGCTCAGGGACCCCCTTAAAAAAAAAATCTGTAACTGGGGGTGAAATGGGAGTAGGTCAGGCCTCAACATTCGTGGCAGGCCTGCATAGCAACCCAAGGAAATACAGGGTTCAGGCTTGACCAGGCCTTCACATTTCCATTGGGAAAACCGATATTTTCTGTTGCCTTTTTTCCAGCCTTCCCCAAAAATACACAAGTAGCTAAGGGGCATCTACATTCTGGATCTCTGGCTCCATGGAAAGCTTGGAGAAGCAGAGCCATTGGTTCATCCAGATCACATTCATTATTGCAGCATGGCCAACCCCAAGCGTTCAAATATTGTCATCAGGCCTCAAAAATCATGAGCTTTTATAAAACAATAACTCCACTTTAGCCAGAAACTGAAGCAAAGCAATAGAACCTCTCTTGGGTCATGTTTTCAAGTTTTTCTTTTTGCCGGAGAGCTAGAAACTTACTTTAACATAAATGGAAGCAGAGATTCTGGCATCAGACTCCAAGAGCCGGGATATTAATGAAAACACTAACTTGAGCAAGTACTGGTGACACTGTTAAGCGCAGTGCACAAGACACACAGCTCTGCACAAGACACACAGAAAACATAGGATCTCTAACCGTCTTACAATCTCTAGCCATTGGAATCACCTGTCTGAATCATATCCGTGGTCTGTCCAATCAGGTATCCTGACAGCAATGGGACAGCTACTTGAAAGTGTGATTCAAGAAACCTTTTCATGGACAGAGGACACAAATCCACTGTTTGCAGATCTTTATGGGCCAGGTAACAACTAACAAAGAATACTATTTAGCCCGCTGAGTGAAGAGTGAATTATACTTGTTGAATACAGTACAAACTGTAAAACCCTGTAAGTCAGAAACTGCAAGTCTTGTAACACTTCTTTTTTTCCTGTTCTAATTACCTTGGTTTCTGTTATTACTCTCCAGCTCATCATCTGATGAAATGGGTTTTGCCCAAGAAAGCTCATTGTACTATATGTACAGGCAGCCCCCGACTTGCAATGCGATCAGTTCCTGGGGAAGCGTCGCAAGTCTGGGGCATCATAACGTGAACCTGTATTTATGATAGGTACCGTGCGCCATCATAAATGTGGGCCGAGGATGTAAATCAGGGGGTTTCAGCCCCTTCCGCACTTACAAAAATGGTCGTAAGTGTGGGGGGGGGGTCGCAACTCGGGCCGTTGTAACACAGGGGTTTCCTATATTTGTGTTAGTCTCTAAGCCCTGGTCTACACTAGGACATTATTTCAAAATAAGTCCCCTACGGTCAAATTTATAAGTGGAGCATCCACACTACCAAGCCAATTATTTCAAAATACCTGGCTGCTTAATTCGAAATCTGTACTCCTGCTTTTCATCAGGAGTAACACTAAATGGTACTAAAATAATTATTTAGAAATAATGGTAATGTGGATGCTCCGGTGCCACTATTTCAAAATAACTACTCCAGAGCAATTTGAACTCATTACTCCCCAGCGCTTCCTGGGGCTCCAAGTCCGAGATAGTGCGTCCACATTAACAGAGCCAGCCTCAGACTAATTTTGAGGCTTCCCCAATAGTGTGGACATGCTAGTTCAAATTTGTTAAATCAGGAGTTAAGTTGAATTTACTAATTTCGAAATAGTTTCCTTGTGTAGACATGGCCTAAGGTGCCACAGGACTACTCATTGTTTTTAAAGTTACAGACTAACACAGCTTGCCCTCTGAGTCTTTTTTAACTCATATAAGTAATCCACGTGGGGCAGCAGGGGTATCATTTGAGAAATTCCCGGGTGGGGACAGTGCAAAGGTATGCTAGCAAACAGAACATTGTATGTGATTATATTATATCCAGTGAAGTTTGGGGAAGAAGGTGCCAAAATAGAAGACACAATGGGAGTATATAGACCTATGGAATGTCCAGCATGAAAAAACAAGGTTGGGGGGAGTGCAACTGTCTGCTAAAAAGTGACACCCCTGATTTAGAGGCTAATTCCAGTAGTAGGAGGGTGCAGGAATCAGGCCCTTTGGATCCTTCTAGACAAAACATACAAAGCATGAACAAACGAGATAAAAAACTGTTTTGGTGTAGGACTGCAGTACATCTTTTTAAAGGGAACTTTGTTCAAAGAGATGATCGGGACTATTCATGTACATTAGGCCAGACGAGGTGGCAGGGAGGGAGAAAGAGACAGCAGTCTGGGGTATACTAGGGACATCAGGAACCCTTAAATTGGTTAATGCTCCAATCCGCTAATATCTGATCAGTAACAAATGATAAAGCAGCAGCTTATCACAGTAACCACACGATTAATGTGTTACTGGGCTGTTTAATATTCTGTTAACAATTTGAATAGAAAACACTAAATGTATTAACTTGCCCCTCCCTTTTCTCTTGCACTGGGGGAAGTTTTGACATCTCAGCACATTTTTACTGGAGACCTGGAAATAAAATGCTGGCATCAGCAAACCATGAAGCCAGGAAGCTGTAAGGAAGCAGAAGCATGTTATTAGCTGGAAAGTCACATATACAGTAGATCGTACTATGTACCTATCAGTAGCCTTGTTGTATTATTTATTAAATGCCAGCCAGATACAGGACATCATGTATATAAAGTTCAAATCAGACCATTGCCAAAATTCAGGAGCTTTTGGATTCAGGGTTACGGTTTTTTAAGTCTTACATAGATTATTAGTAGCATAGCAATGCCTAGAGGTTTAATCTGAGATGAGGACCCTGTTGTTCTAAATCAGTGGTTCCCAAACTTTTCAGCATCACGCCCCATTTTTGAGAAACCCTCACGCCCCTCCTCCCCCCCCCCCCCCAAAATAGCAAAACTTGTTGAGGGAAAAAAAAAAAAAAAAAGGAACTGACTGAGGAAGCAAAACTTGATGGGGGGGCTGGGTCACCTCGTGCCCCCCCCGGAATTTCTTCATGCCCCCCCCCAGTTTGGGAACCCATGTTCTAAGTGATCTACCCCCCGAAGAGCTTATAAAGGCCAACTGTGGGAGAAGAAATAGAAGCCCAGAGGGGAATTGACTTACCATCATACAGGTCAGTGACACAGCCAAAATAAGAACTTAATCTAGCACAGGGTTTCTCAAACTTCACTGCACCGCAACCCCATTTTGACAAAATTATTTCCTGACCCTGGGAAGGGGGACTGAAACCTGCCGCTGGGAGGAAGGGAGTGGAGAAGATTGAGGCCTTCAGCCGTAGGTGTCAGGGCTGTAACGTGACGCCCACTGCCCAGAGTTTCAATTTCTGCCCAATGTGGTGCGGCTTGGACTTTTGATTTAGTACCAGGCCCCAGTAAGTCCAAGCCAGCCCTGACAACCCTATTAAAATGGGGTCGCAACCCACTTTGGGATCCTGACCCATAGTTTGGCACTAGACCAGTGGTTCTCATACCTACTAGACCACACTACCGCTCTAAGGCCTGGTCTACACTAGTAGGCAATGTTGAATTAAGGTACACAATTCCAGATACGTGAATAGTGTAGCTGGAGTCGTACCTTAATTCAAGTTACCATGGCGTTTCCACTGCAAGGAATCGTTGGGAGAAACTTCCCTTACTCTTTCATCAACTCCACCGGAGTGGAGCGAGGAGTGCGACCAGTGGTCAATTTAGCGGGTCTTTACTAGACCCGCTAAATCAACCCTCGGGAGATCAATCCCTGCAGCACCGCGCTCCAGGTAAGTGTAGACAAGGCCTAACAAAGACACCATAATGCTACAACAGATATGAAGATGCTCAGGGATTCTTTTCCATCACCATATTATAAGATGCTTCATCACACAGGACAGCACTGATGAAGACTTAAGATTTCTGGATAATAGGCTGATCCTGAAGTCAAGGTCTGAACAGCACAAAAGGCATCCAGATTCTCGTCCACTCCCAGATCCAAATTTCACAACCCCTCTCTAACCCTTCTGTGCAAAGGACAAACCCTCAGCTGGTGTAACCCTATGTTGCTCCATTACAAAAGCGGAGGGTCTAGCCCAAGAGTTTTCTTTCTGGGAAGTTAAAAGACTTCAGAAGATAAATTATTTTTAAAAACAATTATTAAACATCCTTGAAACAGTAACTTAGAAAAGAAAACATAGCTTATAAACTGACAGCCCGTGTCTTTCTTCACACTGACCATCTTAAAAATGACGCGTCCTTGTTCTTAATGAAACATGTTCATTAAAAACCTGTATTCTCTGAGAGCCGTTTTGCATCGGAGGTTATTTTGTTTACAGGTCTTAGTTTTGCCTAAATCCACAAGCTTTAAATTAAGATAAATAAATCCCAATGCAAAGTTAACTGCAGTTGTGAGTTTCTAGGTTACAATTAATGGAATGGATTAATTTGTGACATCCTAGTGGTTTGTAGCACAACAATGCTATTACCAAAACCTGCCCATGCACTGTGGAAAGGGGCGCAATGCATCCCGCTCGAAGATTCTGACAGCAGAGGAATTCACTTTTATGCTCCCGAGATAATAACACCGTAAATTCTTTGCCAAATGATAAGCAGAGGGGAACTGCCAGTCAGCCCAAACCCTGAATGCCCCCTTCCTGATGGCAGACAAAGGAGTGGGATTCTTAAGGTCACTGATATTACCTCAAGTCATGGAAATTGCTGGGTCAGACATAATGGAAGAATGTTAGACCTATCTCTGCCAGCGTGTCCCTCTGCATCCCTCCTCAAGGGTGGAATTGCCCAATGCACAGAGCCTAGGCACCAATTAAATCCCAAATTAGAGAGTAAATGGTCTGGTTGTGCACCATGATAGGAGGAAGGGTTCTTCCCCAAGATTGAGAGTAGCTGCTCTGCAATTCCATGGGGGCTATAGCCCAATAGCCATAATAGCCTCTGCAGGGCTGGATGCAAGCCCTTTTCTCCCCATCCCCCACCCTGGGGGATAAAGTAGTTGTGCCTCGCATGTTCCCAGGTCCTCCCACCCACCGCATGCCACACTAGGGAAGTAAGTGACTAGTCGAACACCTGATAAGACTAGTTACTTCCCCTCCCTCCCCCTCACTGCCTCTATCAGAGAGAGGCAGCAAGGGTGGGGAGGAGCAGGAGCCAGTGCTGGGGGGAACCAGCTTAAAAGCCGGTTCTCCCCTGCACCATCTGGGGGGTTGGGGAGGCAGAGGCATAGCAGGGGACCAGGTGTGAGCCGGGAATCAGCTGATTCCCATCTCACGCCCGGTCCCAGATGCTGCGATTCTGCTTTTTAAATGTATTAAGAGTTGCCAGGCTTTTAATACAGTTAAAACAAGAGGCACAGCTGGGGGGGGACCAGGATCAAGCCGGGAATCAGCTGTCCCGGCACGCTCCCTGTCCCCCCACCCTGCTGCACCTCTGCCTGACTGCTCTTAATACATTTAAAAAGCAGAGCAGCAGTGGGGTTAGCTCCTGGGGTTAAGAGCTAACCCTTCTGCGGCTCTGCAGTTTCCCCCCTTATCGAGTAATTGATGGAATATCCATCGACTACTCGACTGGCTGATTACACACAATTTAACATCCCTATGCCACACAAAGACTCACACCATGCTTGCATGTCCCTGGACAGCCTCTACAAATCCTGCCCACTCTTTGCTCAGCATGGTCACAGTGATTTGTTGGCCAATGGTTCCACCATGGCTGTCATCAGATTTTGCCTCTACTGGGCTTAAAATGGCAGATCCTTTGCACTAGAGCGTGTTTCATGTTAAAGGAACACTGCCCAGTAGACAGGCCAAATCTTAACATGGCATTGGAGGTACCCACAATTCTTCACAACTCCTTCCAGTTTATGGCACAGGTTCATAGGTCTTGGAGTTCCAGTCCTTTTCTCTTCCATCTTCCCTTGCCAAAGTTTCCATCCTATCCTTGGTCTTCCATGGCTTTTCTTGCTATCCTCTTCCTCTCATGGTGTCTTTGCTAGTCGTGGATCTCTCCTTATCATGTCTTGCCCATCTGAAACATGTGCTCTCCAGCCTATCTATCACTGAAAGTGCTAATTTCATCTTCCTCCTAACTTCTTCCATGTGTACTCTGTCTACTGTCTGTTGGTCTGCCATTGTCCTCCGCAGTGTATTATTTCTACTACCTCAATCTTCTTTTCTTCCATCTCTGTAAAACCCATTTCTAGACAATACAGCAGGCATGAACACACACAGCATAGGCTTCTTCCTTTCAATGATTTACTTAATTGCCAGGCCCAGACTATTCCTGTCACCTTTTTCACTGCTGCCCATGCACACTGGGTTCTTCATTTCAGTTTCCCAAAACTCTCTCTGATAGCACGGCATGTTCTTCGCAAGGGCACCAAATCTTCTGGTTCAGCTTCTCTCCTCAAACTTCACTCAACAGCTCTTCTTCCATATCCCCTACTTGCATAACTTCCATTTTCTTTGTGTTTGCCTTCAAATCATGGTCTTCAAACACACATGCCCGCTCTGATACGATCTGAGGTCCTATAGATAGAATTTAAATAGGGAATGAGAATCTCTCTCAGTTCCATATCCTCCAGTGGTGTAAATTAACACCATTCCATTGACGTCAATGGAGCTACATTTATTTATACCAGCTTAGGATATGGCTCAATAGGTTTTTTGGACTGTCCTATCAAACGCAGTGGAGAATTACATTCCTGCTATACAATATATGGAAAGGATCTTTCTCTATTTAAGTCTCTGGGATTTTAGAGTAATTGCAATAGGACCCAGCTGAGTTTCTACCACACGTGGTTGATTTTATCCCTATTAAATTCTTTAAAACCTTTCCCTAATGACATTGTGTGATGGCATGTGAACAGAAATGTATATTTTGAAGTGCAAGGAAAAGAGGGATCAGGTTGGATTGTAACCTTCTCTGGTAATACTGGAAATGCCAGCAAAACAGCGTCAGTATGCGAGAACCAGCTTAGAAACAGACACAACAAGCTATCTATCTTTTTCCTTAGGAAGACAGACACATGCTAATAAAGCTGCCCCCATTAGCTGCTCCTGCTGTCACTGATGTCAATGGGAGTTTTTTTTATTGCCTTCAGGAGAAGTAGGATTGGGCCAACAAAGTTTTCATTTATTCATAACTAGCAGATTTACCCATCATTGCTCGGGTCCTTAACTCAATTACTTTTTTTTTTTCATTTAAATCATTGCTCTGGGGTGGGGCTGAGGAGGAAGAGTTCAGTATACAGGCTGCCCCAGGGAGAGAAGACAACCACAGCCCTCTCTCACTGCAGGAACTTGGGACTAGCTGAAAAAGCACCTTTCCATGGCTGCTGCAGCTCCAGCGGGCACAGCCAGGGAAGGGGTGTAAGACAGACACACAGACAAACTCTCTGAAATATACAGTAGATAGTTGTCCCTTTCTCCACCTCTGCCCCCTGCTGGCCCAATGGGGTTTTAACTGTTCCAGTCACCATCTCTGGCCCCTTGCTGCCCCCCTGTGGTCATTCTCTAGTGTAACTCCTTCCTGCCAGACCCCTAACCTTCCATTTTATGAGAAACAAATTCTAGGCACATCCCATTGTTCTGGCACAACCAAACTCTGACCTTGTTTTAAATTATGATAAGAGGAAGCTGCATACCAAAGTTGGTGCTCCTAAACGGTAAGAGCTAGGACAAGTTCTTGAACAAATGGACTCACAGACAGACTCAGACAAACAGATACATATTTCTAAAATAGGTAGTAAGACTAGAAGATTTACCCAGTGTTTTTTGGGCCCTGCAGTGCAGGAGTTGCAGATGTGGGGAATTCAGGAATCAGTGGGGCTTGGAGATATGGAGGAAGGGGATCGGGGCAGGGATCTGAGGTGAAGGAGTCAGGGTTGGGAGGTGTGGTGGGGCTCAAGGGAGTGGGTGATGCTCTCCAGGGCCAGAACAGGTTGGTGGGGGGCTGGGCTACCTGTCCACCAGCTACTCCATGGCTCTTTGGGGCTGACATGGTGGCAGGGACCTCTCCCCTGGGTTGGCCAGGATGGCAGGGGCCACCTGCCCAGCTGTCAGCTGCTCCGCAGCTCTCCGGAGCTGTAGGAGTGGTGGGGGTGTGCTCAGCGGCTCTCTGGGACTGTCAAGGGAGTGGGAGTGTACTTGCCTGTTGCCCCCCCCCCCCCCGGAGTCATTCTGGAGTATAACAGTCCCCCATGCTTGCTGCCCCCCCTGTGGTCATTCTGCAGTATAACTGTCCCTGTTATCACAACCCTCCCTTTCCGTTTGATGGGAAACCATCGAATTCTAGGCACATCCCATTGTCCTGGCACAACCAAACCCTGACCTTGCTTTAAATTACGATAAGAGGAAGCTGCATCCCAAATGTGGTGGTCCTCACTCTTACCATTTAGGAGGAGTTCTTGAACAAATGGACTTATAGATGGACGGACGGACAGACAGGTACACAAATTCTCCCAAATATATAGTAGACTGGGGCCCTGCTCATCACTGTACATTACTGCCCCAGCACAGAGCCCCATTGAGTAGAACATGCCACCCACATGCTCTCAAGTGCTAAAGGATTAGCGGTTAGTTGGTAAATATCTGTAGGGGCACATGTGTCCTTCCCAAAAAGCAATGAAAGAAATGTCCATTGTTAATAGCTATAAATTACCTAGGGAAGTTTCTGTCACTAGTGGTTTATTTATTTATTTTTGATGGCTAATAAATGTTACAGCATAACTTAAATGCACATGGGGTTATAATGATGAGGTACAATCTTATGACTGTTTTCAGCCTCTATGGTCAGACGTTCTAATAAATAGTATCTGTGGCTTTGAGTGGAAGGTTTATTTTCCATTTGCACAAACAGGTCAATACAAGCATATCAAAGTCTCTCTGGATTAATTCCCGTTTTTGCTCTTAATGTCACGAGAAACATAGGGATGGTTCACCCAGACCCTTATATGAGGGCTTGTATCAGCAAAGTTCGAACCTACAACCTCCAGATTTAAAGCAGGACCCTCCAGAAGTTGAACTGAAACACTAACACCAGGAATCAAGTTTTTTATGGCTTTCAATGGGAACAGGGTACCTGCTTCCTTTAAACTCCTTTGAAAGTTCCAGACCTCTGACTGGAAGCTTTCACAGACATATATGTTCTTTGGATGAGGCAGAGAGAGGCATGTGTATATAACACAGAGAGAATGGTTTACATGTCCAGGACAGATCAAAGTTATCCCAAGCATTTTGGGCCCACAGCTGTTCTCATCTCATAAAACAAGCAGCATGCTTTTGGAACTGTTATTATTACCACTGCTTACTAATACTTTGCATTAATTATTAGGCAAAGGGCAGAAAAGAAGACAGAAAATATCATGCTACTAATCCCCGATGCAGCCACACCTTGAACATTGTGCCCAGGTAGGTTAGCCTCATCTCACAAAAAAAGAATATAGCGGAACTGGAAATAGGAATAGAGAAGGGCAACAAAGATTATCAAGGGTATGGAACAGCTTCCATGTGAGGAGAGAATGGAAAGCTTAAGACTGCTCAGCTTATAAAATGGACAATTTAGGAGGGATAGGATAGAGGTCTATGAATTCAAGAATGTTGTAGAAAAAGCAAATAGAGAAGTATTATGTACCCTGTCACACAATACAAAAATGAGGGGTCATTCAGAGGCAGAAGGATTAATACAAACGAAGAAATAGTTTTTCTGACAATGCACAATTAACCTGCGGAACTCAATGTCATGGGTATAACTAGGTTAAGAAAAAAAACCTGGGTAAGTTCGTGGAGGATAGATTCATCAGTGGCTACTAGTTAAGAGGGTCAGGGATGTAACCAATGTCCCCTCTAATCTTTTCTGTCCATGTGCGGAATACATTTTATGTGCACTGAGGCACTTACCAATGTGCACCACCAGTAAAAACAAAACCTAGCTATGGGCACTCTGCTAATCAGCTGGGCAGCATATGACTCTCTCCTGAGCAGCTGCACAAGCACACAGCTTACAGGGCACAATGGATGTAACCCCATGCTCAGGGCAGCCTTAAACCTCTGACTGCCAGATGCTGGGAGGAGCAGACAGGGTAACTCTCTAAAACTGCCCTGTTCTATGCACTCTCCCTGGAGCTCTGGTACTGGCCACCATTGGAGATATGATGCTGGGCTCAATGGACCATTTGTCCGACCCAGGGTATGTCTACACTGCAGAGTTTGTTCAGAAGAAAGGCCATTTTTCAAAAAAAGTTCACTTACGTCCACACTGCAATCGCGTTCTTTTGAAAAAAAATCAAAAGAACAGAGGGGTTTTTCCGACATTGGTAAACCTCTTTCTACGAGGAAGAAGCCTTTTTCCGAAAGAGCAGTTTTGGAAAAGGCGTGTGTGGACGGGGAAGAGGGAGTTCTTTTGAAAGAAGAGGAAAGAGGAAAAAGCACAGGTACCCTGGTGGCCACATGGTCCATAATAATCACAGCTTAAATGCGAGAGAGCGTCCATTCAGTGTGGACGCTATCTTTCGAAAAAGCAGATCACTTTTTTTAATGTGTTTTTGCGGTGTAGACGCTGTCTTTTGGAAAAAGTTTTTTCAGAAGATCTCTTCCAGAAAAGTTTCTTCCGAAAGAAGCCTGCAGTCTAGACATAGCCCCAGTCTGGGAGTGCTTATGTTCTTATACATTGCCGTAGCACCTCAGGAATCACAGCCTCATTCTGCAAGGCGCTATACAAACATCATGAAAGGACACTCCCCAAAGCGCTCACAATCTACTGTCAAGTTGTCAAATTGCTCATCACTGCACCTGAACAGAGGCCTTCCAAAGGGAAAGGATGTGCCCCTCCAGTTTCAGCTAACAAACAAGCTGGGAGATGTAGCAGATTCATGTTCTGTGTGGACATGAACAGTGGATTCAACTGCTCTGCTGTATTGGGGGAAATTCTGACTGCGTGACTGAGGAAAAATATCGGGGTAGATCTTAGGGATGTAAGAGGTTAACCAATTAAGCCTTACTGGGTGAGACTTACTGGTTCCAGTTGACCAATAGGGACTGGAGCATCTCGGCACCCGCCCCAGGAAAAGGGCTGCTGCAGCCTCACAGCACCCACTGGACCGGCCCCTGTCCACAGTGGGCCGGGCTCCCCTTGCCTCAAGTTACATGCTGGCTTCCTGGGAGCAGGAACGCTGCCAGCCACGCTCCCAGGGAGCCATCTGTAGAGCCCGCAGCAATGCCTCCCCAGGAGCAAGGCCGGCAGCCACTTCCGGGGGGGCTTCACTGCTGGCTCTGCAGTATAATACTTATTTAAGCTTTATACTGCAGAGCCCGCAGCGCGTGGAATCGCTGTGATTGGTAGCGGCTCCACCGTTCCATTTTTATGTCCCTAGTAGATCTCGCCATCAACTTATCATTTGGTATCAGTGCCATGGAATGGGAATCTCCTTTGTGTTTGAATCTTAGAACAAAGATTGTCGATTCTTGGTATATTGGACCCAGATCCTCAAAGGTATTTTGGAGCTGAGCCTTAGATCCTTCCACAAGTTTGCTCCCCAATGAAGCCTTCCTAGTTTAGGAATTCAAATGAGAGAGCAGTTTGTGTAGAACAGGGGAACTGAGGTGCTCTAGTTGGGGTGCAGAGCTGGCTGCCAAAATAAGTGGATTGTGCCCATGAAAGCTCATACTATATATTTTTGTTAGTCTCTGAAGATGCGACAGGACCACTCTTTTTTAAGGGTTTTTTCCCCCCCAAAAATAACATCTCATCTCCAAAAACCCTACTGGATACAGAATCAAATTTAACATACAGCACACATGACAAATAATAGGAGGAATTAAGACACAGCCTGGTCCATAAGACACTTGGGCCAGACCTGGAAGACTGCCTTGTAGCTGATACGAGTTAATCATTTAAACTGTGTTCCTATTATTTGTATGGGGGTTGCTTTCAAAGCACTCAGCTGCTTCCCTATTGTGCCCCATCAGCACTGTCAATACACAGGAAGGCAAAGTCTGCTCCCTGAAGTTGTTTCTTCAGCGGGTGTAAAGCCCCAAAATAGATCAATGCCAATTTACACCTGCTGAACATCTGGCCCAAACAGTTGAACCTCGTTAGTCCAAATGGTATTTGTTGGCTCCATACAAAGACCCGGATTCTTTTCTGCATCTGACAGAATGATGAGTGAATTGGAAAATTCTTGACAAGCCCTTCATAGAAGACTTTATAATCTACTCTCAGAATGGGTAACATCCCCCTGACATGTAGACTGGTGTCTTAATGAGGGATCCAGGAAGCTTGCAGAATTTTGTTTGGCTTTTCAGTAGCCAGACAAATGATTATGATCCTTTGGGAGAATATGCAAGTCATTTCTCTGTGTAATTATTCTGCAAGCAGTGATTATTGAAACAAGGCTAGAAAAATTACTGGCATCATAACAAATTAAACTTGGAACCACATTTCCAGCTGTTTGGAACAACCTCTACTGTGCTTTGCACAATGGCTCCATTAGCATTCCAATGTCTAAGTTTTTTTGTGCTCTGTACAGTGTCCTGTTAGTCCGTTTTTTGCAAGGACAGGCAAGCATGGTCATAGGAGCTTGAGGATTTTTCAACAACCCCAGTCATTTGGCTGGTTTGCAAGACTATTTCTGGAACCTCTTTTTCCTTGTATGGTAAACCCAGTTTAGTCCCTCGGCGTTGACCAGTTTTAAAATAGAAATGCTTTCCCAGTTTGTGTTTATTAGCCATTGTTATTAATTTATCTCATAAGGGCCCCACTGAGCTACATGCTATACAAATACAGTACGAGACAGTTATCTATGCCCCAAAGAAAAGTAATCCTTCTAGATAACTAGACATCTGGAGCATCCACCTTTTCTTTGGCCAACTCTCAACATGCCCGCAGACTTCAGTGGGAACATGAGGACTGTAAAGATAGAGCCTGAATTTCTGCCTATGGACAGCATAGGGGACAAGCCATAAAGGGCAGAATAAATACCCTTCATCCTTAGTTGGATTAGAAGCAAACAACTCTTTACTCCACAAAATCCATTGATATCATGGGACAAAGAGCAAACACTGATCACCTAAACCTCACAACCTTTCCCCACCTCTGAAGTAGCGAAGTATTATTAGCCCCCTTTAGAAAAGAGGAAACCAAGGCACAAAGCAGTGAAAGCACCGTCTAGATGCAGTTCTTTTGAAAAAAAAAAAAAATCACCCTTTTTCAAAAGATCCCGTACTCCTCGGAGTACTAGTTTTACCATGTAGGAGTACGAGATCTTTCCAAAAAGGGGTGTGTTGGGTTTTTTTGGTTTTTTTTTTTTTTTTTTTAAGTGCCGTATCTAGACAGCACTTTCACTTTCGAAAAACCCTTTTTCAAAAAAGGGCTGACGCCATTATTTAAATCCCCGCTTCATTTGCGCTTTCAATTTGCCTAATTTACATCCCTCTTTTGACAGAGGGGATGTAGTTTAGACATACCCTTAATGCAAGTCACCAGGGCCTGATGAAATGCATCCTAGAATACTCAAGGAGCTGATAGAGGAGGTATCTGAGCCTCTAGCTATCATCTTTGGAAAATCATGGGAGACAGGAGAGATTCCAGAAGACTGGAAAAGGGCAAATATAGTGCCCATTTATAAAAAGGGAAATAAGAACAACCCAGGAAACTACAGACCAGTTAGTTTAACTTCTGTGCCAGGGAAGATAATGGAGCAAGTAATTAAGGAAATCATCTGTAAACACTTGGAATGTGGCAAGGTGATAGGGAACAGCCAGCATGGATTTGTAAAGAAAAAATCATGTCAAACCAATCTGATAGCTTTCTTTGATAGGATAATTGAGTCTTGTGGATAAGGGAGAAGCGGTGGATGTGGTATACCTAGACTTTAGTAAGGCATTTGATACGGTCTCGCATGATATTCTTATCAATAAACTAGGCAAATACAACTTAGATGGGGCTACTATAAGGTGGGTGCATAACTGGCTGGATAACCGTACTCAGAGAGTAGTTATTAATGGTTCACAATCCTGCTGGAAAGGCATAACAAGTGGGGTTCCACAGGGGTCTGTTTTGGGACCGGCTCTGTTCAATATCTTCATCAACGATTTAGATATTGGCATAGAAAGTACGCTTATTAAGTTTGCAGATGATACCAAGCTGGGAGGGGTTACAACTAATCTGGAGGATAGGGTCATAATTCAAAATGATCTGGACAAATTGGAGAAATGGTCTGAGGTAAATAGCATGAAGTTTAATATAGACAAATGCAAAATGCTCCACTTAGGAAGGAACAATCAGTTTCACACATACAGAATGGGAAGTGACTGTCTAGAAAGGAGTAGGGCAGAAAGGGATCTAGGGGTTATAGTGGACCACAAGCTGAATATGAGTCAGCAGTGTGATGCTGTTGCAAAAAAAGCAAACGTGATTCTGGGATGCATTAACAGGTGTGTTGTGAGCAAGACACGAGAAGTCATTCTTCTGCTCTACTCTGCACTAGTTAGGCCTCAGTTGGAGTATTGTGTCCAGTTCTGGGCACCACATTTCAAGAAAGATATGGAGAAATTGGAGAGGGTCCAGAGAAGAGCAACAAGAATGATTAAAGGTCTAGAGAACATGACCTGTGAAGGAAGACTGAAAAAACTGGGTTTGTTTAGTTTAGAAAAGAAAAGATCGAGGGGCGACATGATAGCAGTTTTCAGATATCTAAAAGGGTGTCATAAGGAGGAGGGAGAAAATTTGTTCATCTTGGCCTCTGAGGATAGAACAAGAAGCTTAAACTGCAGCAAGGGAGGTTTAGGTTGGACATTAGGAAAAAGTTCCTAACTGTCAGGGTAGTCAAACACTGGAATAAATTGCCCAGGGAGGTTGTGGAATCTCCATCTCTGGAGATATTTAAGAGTAGGTTAGATAAATGTCTTTCAGAGATGGTCTAGACAGTATTTGGTCCTGCCATGAGGGCAGAGGACCGGACTTGATGACCTCTCGAGGTCCTTTCCTGTCCTAGTATTCTATGATTAAACATATTCAATTTTTTTTTAAATCTCATTTACTCTTCATTGTTTTTGTTTGCTTCTACTCCTTGCACTTCACTTGGGCAGTGAAATTAAATTCACCATGCCACTTTTGAGGCTTTTGCAGTCTTTTCTCAAGCAAATCACTGGGTCTTTTTACCTGAATCAGTGTGGCTATGGCAATGGTACTTTCTGGAGGCCCCTACCAAGGTTGGGGCCCAATTGTGGTGAGGGCTGTACTAGCACATGCTCAGACATATTGGGTACATCTACACTGCTGGAGGGGTGGGATGGCACCTTGTACAGACCTACCTGTGCTAGCTACACTCTAGCTAAACAGTAAAATGAGGATACCATGAGTCCAGGCTTCATTGTGGGTTACTCAAGCTTACCTGGTACATACTTGTTTGTGCAGCTGGGGTTGGACACTGTGCCATAGAATCCTCCCTGCTATTTTTAATGTGCTAACTCAAGTACAACTATCGTGGGTACACAAATAACTACAAATCCTACTGCTGGCTGCAAAACCCATAGGGTGAGGCATTCCCCACCCAAAATTTAACAAAATTTTAACAAAACTTAAAAGTTTAAAGTGCAGCTGCAGCAGTGCTTTAAACTCAGAGTATGGCCACAGCATGAGTGCTGGGAGAGAGTGCTATGTACACCTGCGAGGGGAGTAGCTTACACTGGTTCACACAGGCGCTTTACAGCGCTGTAACTTGCGTTGTAACTTCGGAGGAGGGGAGGGATGTTTTTTCATACCCCTGAGCCAGAAGGTTACAGCGCTGTAAAGTGCTAGCGTAGACTTAGCCTAAGTAGACAAAGAGTGGGAGGGGAAACAGAAAAGTGAAGTTAACTGCCCCAAGGCCATTCAGCAAGTCTGTGGCAGAGATTGGCACGGAACCCAGAACTCCCAAGATCTGCCCTGTTGATTGGGCTACGCTGCCTTTAAAGACCTAACCGTGAAATGTTGTGTGAAATAGGATGGAAACCCTTTCTGATGTCTCTAGTAATCATTTTAAGCCCGGAAGCATGGGGCACCATGGCAATAAGTTGCTGCTATGAGAGATGCCTGTGGAACACCACAGATAGCCAGCGAGACATACTCTTTGATTACTCATATCTTACTCTGCAGAATTACACATGCCATTTAATGCAAGACAATTAAATTCCTTTTTTATCCTCCAGATATTTAAGAGTACAGCAAAATATCAAATGTGCTGATCCAAGTTGTCTCATTAATAATGCTCGCTGAGAATAAGATAGGGTCATGCTACACACAGGAAGAAGAGATAACTGTGCTTTCATGTATTTTGGATCAGATCCTTGACTAATGTAACTGGGCTTCGCTCCACTGATTCCAATAGAGCCATCGCCCATTTATACCAGAGTGATATGGCCCTCTGATTTCTAGCCCAGAGAACAAACTGTCAAAAACATATGGGTTTTGAAGAATGTGAGTTGTGGCCATAACAATTCTCAGCTCCAAACAAAAGAAAGCAGCATGTTATGAGATCTTGGCTTTTGTTAGATAATCTACATTTTCCAGTTTCAGGAACCTATGAATGAATGTATTATTGTTTTATATGCTGCACATTATCGATAGAAATGTAGACAGGCTGTTCTTAGCTAGGTTATGCACTATTATAAGTGTATTAATAAACCTGTATTGTGCAACTGACATGTGAAAGTAAATGGCCAAATTCAGACCCAGAGTAATCAAGTGCAAATCCATTGAAGCCAATGCACTTTTAGCCTTTTACATAGCTCTGAATTTAGTCTAGTAGATTCAAGTGCTTTCTTTTCCCTTTATTATATAAATGCATTGAGCCTGCCCCTCATTTTGTGTAAACAGACACACCTCCACTTATTTCAATGAAGCTACATCAGTTTATATCAGTTGGGGATCTAGACATTCAATTCAATACTCAGATGTTGTTACCTGGGAAACCATAAAAGCTACAACATTCCTGCTAATGAGTACCTGGGACTTAACAGTCATTTACCACAGAAGACTTCATACCACCATTGGGGGAAAACCCATACTGGTGCCAGCATTATGCACAGCTAATGGGACACCATTCAAAAGCCCTAGTGAATTGTGCCATTATTGTGTGCCTTCTTAAGTAAAGGTCTAAAGAAAATATTTATAAATGTGACTATTGAACTGATAAAATGTGGCACTTTTAAAAAAAATACTGTTAATATTCTGTTACAATTCCTGATTTTTTCCTCCAGATAAACCCATATTTACTATTTTCAGTTAATACAGTAGATGGATACTTATTCCTCACAAGACAATAATTGCACCTTTCTATTATCTACATCACTGGTCTTCTGTTATTAGTACCACAAAGCATCATGAGTTAGTTTGTATGAACAATGCCACATAAAATTAAGTTTTGATTTGCACACAAACCTTCTTGAACCCAGACCCTGCAAATATTTATGCAGGTGAGTAATTTTATTCCTGAGATTAATTTCACTTAGTTAACTGGGACTACTTAATTGAACAAGGTATTCTCAGGCAAAAATCAAGATTTAGTTTTCTGCAGTACCAAATAAATATAGGGTATGATTTCTCAGTGCTGAAGGTCAAGCCCCTATAGACAATCTCACCCAGATTTTTTGCCTTGAATATACCATCCATGCCCTTGGTGAATCACCATCTGGCTACCAGCTATTCATATTAATTCTAGACTGAAGGGCTACGTCTAGACTGGCATGATTTTCCGCAAATGCTTTTAACGGAAAAGTTTTGCGCAAAAGCATCTGTGGCCAATCTAGACGCGGTTTTGCGCAAAAAAGCCCCGATCGCCATTTTAGCCATCGGGGCTTTTTGCTGCATTTGCGCAAGAGGGCTTTTGCCTGAGCGGGAGCGTCATTGTATTTGCAAGAAGCACTGATTTTGTACATTACAAAGTCAGTGCTCTTGCGCAAATTCAAGCGGCCAGTGTAGACAGCTGGCAAGTTTTTGCGCAAAAGTAGTCACTTTTGCGGAAAAACTTGCCAGTCTAGACGCAGCCAAGTTGTTTCATAAGCATCTTTGGGGTATGGGCATGGGGGAATACTTGGAAGAACTCTTTCCCACTTTGCTACTAGAAGTTTGTCAGATTCCTGGACAACTCTTCATTCACCTTGATTCTTCAAGGCTAGTGTTTGTCAGTGGAACTCACAGAGGGGGACAATCTTTCTCGGCTTAAATCTAAATAAAGCTTGTTTGAGTTGACTGCCTTTAATTTACGTAGGAAAGAAATTATACGTGATCAGCCAGAGCTATGGTGTGACAATTTTCTTGTTCAGAGGTACTTAATTTTACATGGTTTGGTAGGTTAGCAGAGAACTAAGACTATGGGTGAAGACCAGGATTTTCAAAGAAGTCTGAATGAGATTAGCTACTTCCAATGGAATCTGAACCCCCCTTTCCTTTCACAATCCAAGCTTAGATTCCTACAGTCCTAGTTTAGGCTCACTCAAGCAAAATGCCCATTTCAGTCAATTTGCCGATTCCTAAAATTCTTCATTGGCCAAAAGTCCCATTGAATTCATATCAGCATTTCGCCTGAGTCAAAAAAGAAAACTGGGACAGGCCTTCAGGATTGGGCCCCAGGGGGAGTGTTACCTAAATCGGCAGGGATTTGGGTTGTGCCCAGTGCTTGCTCTTTTGCTTACAATTGCATTTTATCCTGTTGTGAGCTGCCTTCATCAGATGGGTGGGGCACTGTGCTAGAGTAGTGCTTGAAAATGTCTAAGAAACAAAGTCAGCTTCCATCAGCAGATGGAAAGGAAGGGGGGGGGGGGGACAAGCCCTCTCTCTAATTCCCCCCTCTCCTCCCACTCGTGCAGAAGACGACCCCGGTATTGCAAGTCTGGCGAGCAGAGGATGGGACTAACTGCTACTACTGTCTCAGGCGCAGGCAAGTTTAATGCAAGGCGGAGGCATGTGAAATACAAGCCTGATTAAAGATCCCCTCCCCCCCAACACAGACACACACACACACCCCAGCCTAACTCATGTGCAAACTGCAGCGCTCCCTCCTGCCCCCCCAGCCAGCCGCACCCACCTGGTCATTAAGGTTCTGTAGCGCCTCTTTGCCCGTGGCCGCCCGGATCTCCACCTTCCTCCCAAATTCAACAGCTGGCTCCCCGCCCTTCCTGGAGTAGGGGGAGTGGGGGGTCCGTCCCCAGGTGGGCCACGTCTCTCTGCTGGGCCACCACCTTGCCGGAGCCGCGTCCCACCGACAGGGAATCGAAATCGATGGTCTTGTTCTCCAAGGAGCCTTCCACCGGGCAGAACATGCCGCAGAATTTCTGCCGGGGCTTGGGGCTGCCGGAGCCCAGGCTCTTGAAGAAGGCGGGCACCTCCTCGCTTTCGCTCTGCCGGCCGGCCGGCCGCCTCTCGGCCATGGCTCCCCTGCTAAGGACAAACCCCAGACCGGATCAACCCCCCTGGAGAGACACCAGCTGCAGCTGCAGGGTCTGGCTCGCCTGCCCTCATAGAGGAGAGGCTGGGGCCATGGCCAGTGGGGGCTGGGGGCAGCTCCTGCTACGAGCAAGGGAGCCGGCTGCAAGTTCCCAGCCTCCAGATAGGGAGGGAGGTGGGATTAACCCCCCCGCCCCTCACTCTGCAGCAGCCGCTGGGGCCTGATCCGGAAGTGATGCGGGCTGGCGAATTGGCAAATGGAGCCGCGCTGCTTGGAGCATCAACCCCCCTCCCGCAGCCTGCGCGCAACGTGCTGCTGCTGCTACAAGTTGCTCCGAGGAGCGGCCCCTCCCCTGCTGGAGGGTGGGGGGGGGGCGAGTTAGCTGCAAGGGATCTGCTCTCCTCTTCCTCCCCCCCCCGATCCCTGCCCCTACCCCTGCAAATGCAGCCTGGCGCGGAGCCTTTTGTTCCACACTCGGCCAAAGGCAGCAGCTGGAGGGGGAGCCCTGCAAGGAGGGGGAGTCGAGGGAGGTGGAAATGCTGAATCATATGGTGGCGGGGGTCCGGCGGTGACAGGCTCGTGCAGTGTCCCCTGGAGGGGGCGGGAGGAGGCCAGGTGGCCCTGGAGGCTGGGGGAGAGGGGCTTGGAAGAGAAGAAGAATTTTGCCCATTCACAGGGTCCGAAATTAGCGACCTACCCTCGCAAGGCAGCGAACCCCCCTTTCCCCCCCCAATCTCATGCCGCAGGGGCCGGGGCACTAAGTGGGAGCGGAGATTTGACTGACTGATGCTGGCGGCGCGAGCAAGAGCGCGCGCGCAGGGACCCTGCGCCTGCCCGGGCGAGCGCTGCGCTGCGCTGCGCTGCGCCGGTAGCTGGCTGGAGAGGTGGGTGTGGCAGGCGCACGCCCAAGCATCCCGCCCGCTCCGCTGCAAAGGACGCGCCCTTCCGGCGGCTGCCTCGCTCGGCTCCTCGGGCGCTGTCCCTTCAGCACCAGCCCGCGGGACTCGGGAGAGGCGGCTGCTGTTGGGAGGAGGAGGATCAGCCACCGGAGCCTGCGAGCTGGGCAGGTCCGCACGTTGCAGAGCCCCCGCCCCTCCACCCTTTGGTTACCTACGGTCCCTGCATTAGCTGCGGGGCTACAGTCCCCACCTGCCCGCCCTCAAGTCCCTGGCTCCCCGGTCCCGCCGGAGAAGGCAACAGATTTTTTTAAAACTCTTATGCCATTGTTTTTTACAAATCTAAATGAGCCCTTCAAAGGTCCTGAGTGAGAAAAATGGGGCCCTGATAATGTCTCAATGATGGATTGCAGCAGAATGCAGGGTGAGTGTGTGAATGTGGGGAAGGGGCGGGTGGCTGTTTCTATCACAAAAGTAAGACCACACAATAGGTCTGACACAGCTGTAACCATCGGATACTGTCATTAATAATGCTGATCTGTATTATTAAGGCTAAGTCCATATTCAGTGTGGTTCTGGACCTAACTCAGTTGCTAAGCTATTAATTGCTATGAATTATTCATTAATATGCATCTATGTCTATGCATACATTAAATGTTAATTTAGAGGCTACTGTGCCCAAAAGAGTAGTAGGTACCTTAGCAAGAAACACATTTTAAAAAAATCAAGATCTGGTCACTAATTAGGCAAAGTGCCCACGTAAAGTCAAGGTCAGACGTAAGAGAAGATAAAATACATGCACGGTCCAATTATAAAAAAGACTCTGGACTAAAAAGGAAAGAAATGAGCCTAGAGCTTTGCCCTGAAGGATGATGGAAATGTGCTTTGGTAATTAACGAGGGGGAGAACATTCCAGAGGCCCAAGTCCTCAAGGGAATAAACACCTCTCCTCCCTCTCTTCTCAAGCTTGTATCTGGGGCTGGCCCAGGGCTGTGGCCCTGCCAATCTCAGGTGCTTTTCTGGGACTTGGGGCAACATATGGTCTATCAGGTAAACTAAATCCTGTATTATTTAAGGTTTATAAATATTAATAGCCAACTGCAGAACAAGCAGTCAGTTCAGGCCTCAGCGTCCTGGTAACATCATTAGCATGGGAAAGCTGCGGAGCAGTTGTACGGAGGCATTCTGCAGTTGCTGCACTTTATGTGATGGCTTTTGGGGATACCCCTAACTAAAGCTCAGTCATCCCTTAACACATCTCTGGAAGGTGCTTTGGAGCTGCAGAAGAATCTAAATGAAATTCCATAACCCAGTCTCGCAGTCATGAAGGCTTCGAGAGCTGTAAAGAAACCTGGATCCGGAAGAAAAGATCACAGCTTCTCAATGTTTCAGAGCTGATCCAGGCTACTCCTACAACCTAAGTTTCCACACTGCTCTCATGCTCAGAAATGACCCCAATCCACCTGTCCACAGCAAACATCAACAATATGTCACTTGACCTGTGAGTGCTCCCTGTCCCACCGATGTTTCACCTTTGCCACAAGTCAAGGTCAGTATGGCACTTCTGGGCACATTCAGTGTGGACTTCAATTGCTCTACAGTATTTAGGTGCCAGGGTGACTGGTCATTTATGAGAATTATGAGAGGGGGGATGCTTATCGAGATGTGGGGAGGATGCAGGGGTCATCAAGTATCTATCTAGTCTCTGGTTTCATATGCACACTGAACTCCAGAAGCAATAAAAATTACTCCTGCAGCATCCATTTACTCCAAAGAATCATAGAATCATAGGGCTGGAAGAGACCTCGGGAGGTGATCGAGTCCAGCCCTATGCCCAAAGCAGGACCAATCTTAATTAAATCATTCCAACCAGGAGTTTGTCAAGCCAGGACTTAAAAACCTCTAGAGATGGAGATTTTACCACTTCCCTATGTAACCCATCCCAGTGCCTCACCCCCCTCCTAGTTAAATACTTTTTCCTAATATCCAATCTAGACTGCAACTGGAGACCATTGCTTCTCGTTCTGTCATCTGTCACTATGGAAAACAGCTCTCTCCATCCTCTTTGGAAATGCCCTAAGATAGTTAAAGGCTGCGATCAAATCCCATCTCTCTTCTCTTCTGCAGACTAAATAAGACCAAATCCCTCAGCCTCTTCTCATAGGTCATGTGTTCCAGAAATTGCAGAACCTCTCGGAAGCAACCCTATTCTGCTCCATCAGTCTATGCTGTCAGGCCTTATCTCACCTCGTGATCAAAAGGTTCCGTAAGTAACTCACAATAACAATGTGGAGGCCTATCTCAGATGTATCATGCACTTTTCTGTCATGGTCCGAAATCAGACTGGAAGATTATGAAAATCTGGTTACCCTCAAGTGACCCAGCCATTGCCTCTGTAACCTTTCCCCCCATCCCATAAAAAGGCTAATAACTGGCTCTGACCTCAACCTTTCTTGAGCAGCACTCTCCCGTCACCATATCTCAGCTAGCTGGGCATCATTAATGCCTCCTTTATCAAGCACGGAGCATCAAAGCCCCTCCAGTAGAATAACTCCCCATGACTGGCTTGGGGCCACTATGGCTGTGATCGTCAAAGGATCCTAAGAATTCAGGCATGTAACTTCATTTGAAAATCCAAGTCTATGTAATTATGTGCTTCAGTTGAGCTATTTCTTGGACCTTTGGGCTGCATCTAGACTGGCAAGAGCACTGGCCGCTTGAATTTGCGCAAGAACACTGACGATCTAATGTAAGATTGTCAGTGTTCTTGCGCAAATACTATGCTGCTCCCGTTCGGGAAAAAGCCCTCTTGCGCAAATGTATTTGCGCAAGAGGGCCAGTGTAGACAGCTCAGGACTGTTTTGTGCAAAAAAGCCCCGATGGCGAAAATGGCGATCGGGGCTTTCTTGCGCATAACCGCGTCTAGACTGGCACGGATGCTTTTCCGCAAAAAGTGCTTTTGCGCAAAAGCATCCATGCCAATCTAGAGGCTCTTTTCCGCAAATGCTTTTAATGGAAAAACTTTTCCGTTAAAAGCATTTGCGGAAAATCATGCCAGTCTAGACGTAGCCTTGCTTTACAATTTTGTCAATTTATGATCCTTTTTTTTTATTTTGTTGTGATCCTTTGAAGTCAACCACATGCCAGGCCTTTTAAAATGATCAGTTACAGGCAGTTTGTCATCTTGTTCTTTTTTGGGGGTCTGTATTGTAATTCTTTGGTAAACCCATGTAACTCCACAGCTTAACTGCTCCTCAGTTCATTTCTTCCTTTATAAAAAGCACACTCATAAACTTAAGCCTCTTTCACATTCACTCACTACAGATAAGGGACCTATAAACAAACCTCAGCCAATCAAATGCAGTCTGCACATTTGTTTTACTGTTTACAAAACAGAAAACATGGAAAGTAGTGACCAAGCAAAGGCAGGGACTCTGAGGACATCTTGGAGAAGCTGAAGATCAAGCAGAGCTGTCAGGGATTTTGTCTGCATTAAACAGTTGCAGCAATTGTGCTTGACTCAAGTTACATAGCTTAATGTGAGCCAACAGGTCTGAGTGGATCCATGCTTGATATTCACCCACCCACCCTCGGCATGTTTGCTGGTTGCAGTATTATTGTATCCATGTTGGTCCCAGGATATTGAAGAAACAAGGTGGGTGAGGTTGTATCTTTTATTGGACCAATTTTTAATGACGAAAGGTACAAAGGTTTTGAGCTGCATAAAGCTCTTCAAGCCTAAGGAAGGAAGACAACTGCGTCTGAACTAAATACAAGTTGTGACAGGCTGCTAAGCAGAAGGGGTGGGAGATCATCACTTGACATGAGGTGGGCAAAGGGGGGTTAGATGGTTAAACATAAAGGGTTTGAAGTGGGCCATTAAGAGTGGTAAGTTATGTGGTGTGTCCCAAATTGTCGCAGTGAGCCATAAGACAACTATTGCTGTTAAGTCCATGCCTTTCAGTGTCTAGCAATTTAAGTTCCTAAGGTCGTCTTTTGATGGTATTGTGCACTTCTCCTTTGAAGACAAGCACTGAAAGATCAGATATAAAGTGACTGATGAGTGAAAAGTGTTATGATTCATCATGCACTCTTCTATCATGGTCCGAAACCAGACTGGAAGATTACAAAAGATTTCTTCCAAAATATGTCCTCATGAAATGTGGGTTGTAATAGTTTGATGAGACCCTGTATGTGTTCCAGTGTGAGGTGTTAGATGAGAATAGAGCATGTGTGGTCAGAGGTTTGAGGGGGGAATGGTCTGTATTGAAGCAGATTCTTCCAGGGCAGTTGTCCCCAAACTTTTGGGGCTGCCGGGCGCCTGGGCGCATCCAGGAGTGGGGCCACGCATGCGCCGCACGTCTGGGGCAGGGCCATGCATGCACCACGTGCCCGGGGGCAGGGCCACGCTTGCACCACGTGCCCGGGGATGGCACCGCGCATGCGCCGCGCGCCCGGGGCGCAAGAATGGCTTGGGCCGGCCTCGTCACTCAGCGGGCACACATAAATACCCCGGCAGGCGCCATGGCACCCGCGGGCTCTGCATTGGGGACCACTGTTCCAGGGAATTTGGGTGGGGTCTTCTGTGTTGCAATCTGCTTCTCTCTGGTGGAGTGCGCTTGTTCCGTGAAGATGGATTTAAGGGTATTAGGTGTGCATCCCAGAATTTCTCTTTGGCACAAATTCTGTGATTTCAGTGTATATGGCTATTGATAACAGATTTCTTTGGTGTGTTTTGGGTGATAATTGGATCTGTGAAGGTAAATAGGGTGAGCAGTGGGTTTCTTGTATATTGTTTGTAGAGTTCCATTGTTTAAGCTAATTGTGGTGTTGGGGATGTTGATGCTGATGTGGGAGCGTTATAGAGAGTCTGATGAATAGGTAGTTAATGGCCTGGAGTTGTGGTGGAAATTTATGAGGGATCTTAAAGTCTTCCATCCAAAGGATGAGAATATCATCAATGTATCATGGGAATATAGTTGGTTTTGTGGTGTATTTTTTCCAGAAATTTTCCCTCAGGGTATCCCATGAAGAGGTTGGGAATCCATCCTATTATCGATGGCTGTTGCCATGGTTTGGACAAAGTGATAGTAGGAGTATGATCAAACAATTACAACCCATAGTTGGTGGGGACCAAATTATGAAAGAAATCTTTCCTAATCCCCTGTCCCTTTTTACCCTTTAAACAATTCCTCAACCTCAACACACAGGTATGTTCTCTAGCATATTTACTGTCACGCATCACATCTACACTTGTGCAGCACACAATTGTAACCTAATGGCCAGTGGATGACATACATGTCCTCAACTTCCAATCCAGCGAGTCTATGAGTCTTGTACTGTGCTTGGTATAAGAAGAATTAAGGGATGTTTTGGAATAGTGGTTTATTTTGAAATTTGGCGCTGTGTAGTGTGGTATAGCACTAGGGCCTCCTGACTGGCCAGTGCCTGGTGCAATGGACACACTGTCTCAGGAAGTCTCAAGTCATACAGCTGAGTACTCTTTCTTCTAGATCATGTTGTATCTAGCTAATACCATAATCCTACATATTTCAGATTTTCCATTTCACTAGATTGCAACAACCCGCCTGACTTCTCAAGTTCAAAACAACAAGAGTGTCATTTCTGCTTTATTAAATTCCTTTTCCATAATTATCTACATACGTAATAAGTGGTTGAATGATCAAATTTTATTTGAAGTAATACAGCAATGCAATGCAATACAAGCTTTAAATTACTTTAACATCCCAACAACCTTAGGAGAGACCCTTGCCCCAGATATGTCATTTTGGTTATTATTTAAAAATTAAGGGCTCAGAAATTACAGTAGAACATTCTGCCATTAAATCACCATTATTAAAAACAAATGACAGAGACTGCCTAAAAAACTGGAGCTTTCATTATTAAAAGGAATTAATTATTAATATCTTAAATGTACGCTAAATTTATCAAGTAATGTAGGATCTTTGGCACCCTTCAAATATGTATATTTTGTGAAGGAAATTCCATGAAACATACATTTCTTCCAATATAGTTGCAAAAGACAAAAGGGTTAACATGATGGATCAGAGGTCAAATCCTTCACTGGGGTAAACTGAGATTTCACTGACTTCAGAGAAGTTATGGTGATTTGTAGCTGCTGAGAACCAGGCCCCAGATATTCAAAGATCTTAGGGTTCAACTCATGCTTAATTTACATTTGCAAGCAAACATGATAAGTGCTTGATTTGTGCATGCAATCATGGTAATCGAAAGCACTAAGAGCCATACACATTCATGAGCCGTCGCATGCCACATTTTTTTGGACACCTGAGGTGAAACACTGGCCCTGTTAAAATTAATGGCAAAATTTCCACTGGCTTCAATGGAAGATTTCATCCCAGGGTCTTTATTAGCCATAGGAATGCAGATATTTCCTAGTTTTTTAGATCGGTAAGTCAATATCGGGTTTTTGGGCCGTAGCCATCAGGGAAAAGAGTCTATAGTACTTAGTATTCTCGCTGAATTGGCGAGATGGAGGATTTCTTTCAGACTCCCGTGAAGCTGAAGTGAAGACTGAGATTTGATTGCTCCATTCTAAATTAGGTTTCTAAGAGGAGTTGAGCCACAAAGCTTGGCTCTAAATCTACATCCAAATTCAAACTTCCCCAGAGTTTGGGGGTGATCAGATTCAAGGTTTTGGTTTGAGCCCATCTCCATAAATGTTATTGGTCATAACATTTTGCAGCTGTTGGAATTATCCAGTTCTGTATGCAGTTTATTATGCAGTTCTGTAACAGTCTGTGAATATTACTACCTGAGCACATGCTTTGGGAAGAACCATTTCCTTTTATTGGTTATCAATTTAGTTACCCCGGATTTAATCAAGAGACACCCCCCCGACTCTCATATTAAGGGATAATGGGAAGTACCAAGAGTGGGAAGCAAACAGCAGTGACTACACTTCAAAATCATACACGGTCCTCAAGAACCAAACCCAATCCTAAAATGCTTGATTACATGGATACTGTTCTGGTATAGCATGAAAACTGAAAGACTAAGCTGTGTCCAGAGAAATCATTAGCCAGCTCCCCTTTGGGATATGATAATTGCTGAACTGATTGACGGCCTGTCCTGACACTAAGCACTTCAAACAAGAATAATGCTAATTTGAAAACATTAAAGACAGAAGGAAAGTCTTTGGGCTTTGAGTTTAGTCTATTCACATGCTCAAAGCTCATTTCATTTCACACTCCTTTTTCCTTGCCTACTCTTGTTTTCCATTATGGTTTTTGTCCTTGGCAACTTTGACTAATGGTGAATTCCTGCCAGTCGGGCTTTGTTGCCAGTGGGTTTTACTCCATGAAAACAGACTGCCTGAAAGCTACGTTGTGCCATCTTGCCCACAGCCAGTAGGATAAATATTTAGGAGTAGATTTTCCAAAGGCACACATGGAAATTTGGCACCTGATTCCCCCTGCCTGTGGATGGAAACTGGAAATCTAACCGCCCTTTCAAAGTCCCACCCCTCAAAATGATTCTTGAAAATATAAACTAATGTTTGTGAAAAGTGCCACACAACCATCTCTGAAGTCTAATGTCTTTCATCTAACCCCACAATGGCAGCGCACAGACAGCAACAGTGCAGGGTCTTTCACCTCGGCTCCTGACAGTACTTTGTAAAGAAATTCTGCCTTTGAGATGAGACTTCAACCAGAAGCACTGACCAGTGTTCCCTATAAGATGTAAACTTGTGCGACCACTCAGGAGAGATTCAAATGTTGTCCAGATGATTAGCTAAGTGTCCACAGTTAGTTTTTTTGTTTCTACTGATGATGCACATCAAAATTTATTCTGCACATGGATGGAAAAGATAAGAGGGAACATTAGTGCTGACTGCTTTTTGGGTCATTTAATAGGCCCTTGACTTTTCAGAAGGGTAGGGTGTTAACACCTAGCACACCCGCCTAATTTCAATTCACTTCAATATGTTATGTCAACCTCCGAGCTCCCCTGCCTATGACATTCTTTTCCATTTGTCAGAAAGATTGCATGCCAAACATTTAGTGATGTCAAGCAGCAGCCATATTCCACGCCAGAAGGTGCTGCATTTCATTTGTCATGGAGGTGAACTTCAGGTATAGTTTGCAAATAAGTATGGAAAGCACTTTGAGAGGGAAGTTACAGTGAAAGGCCCTGATTCAGGAAAGCACTGAAGCATGGGCTTATTTTACTGGGGCTACACACATGCTTAAAGCTAAGCACATGCTTAAGTGATTTGTTGAATTGGGGCCTAATTGTGAGCTCCTCAGCTAAATCTTACTCTTCTCCTGTCTTCTCCCTCGTTACACTTCCCTCCCCCTCCCCCACCACCTTCCTGCTTTAATTTTTTCTTCATCAGTTCCCATTCAAAGCTTAAATCCCAAGGCCACCCCTGAGTGACCTATTAATTGGGAACATTTTATAATCTTGCCATGGAAGAGTTTTAGTTGTCTGCTGTCCCTACTAGCCTAGAACATCATGAATTCATGAGACTGACCATCCCTTTAAGAAGGACAAATGCAAGTAATGCCTCAAGGGAATTCCAGTGCATCTCATCAAACATTAGTAGAAAGGGGGCATAAAAAGTCAGATCTCACTAAATCTCTTCATCTAGAATGCTACTAGCTCTAATCATAATAAAGCTTCCCTGGGAATACACTGGTATGCCCTGCATTTTTTACTAAACTAATGGATTTTCTGTAGATGCTAAGTTTTTGCCCTACAACTGAAAAATGAATATTTTGTGTGTGTGTGTGTGTGTGTGTGTGTGTGTGAGAGAGAGAGAGAGAGAGAGAGAGATTTGTTTTAATTAGAGCTGTGTGAATTACTTTTTTTTTTCCCACAGTTCTGAAAAAAATCAAACATTTCACTCTGATTTTCAACTTCTGTTAAAAGAAAATGAAAGAAATTTCAAAAGAAAATAGTCATTTTGAATCAAAAAATATTTTGAAAATACCAGAACAAAATATTTTAATTTTTTTCAGATTTTATTTTTATTTTGTAGGGGTTTTTTCGGACTGAAAAATGTAGATGCAATCAGCACAAATTCACAAAAATATTTTGATCAACCTGAGAGAAAAATATTTTGGATACAATAAATTTGCCTGACTCTAGATTAATCAGGCTAAACCTCTGGGGTGGGCCAGACTTATATTTAAGCATCGTATATTATTTCTCTCAATAGATTGTATGGACTGGAGGAAAAGAATTGTCTGCGAACTATGCAACATTGTCCCACCACCTCAGTGTATTTCTGAACGCCACTTATGGGACCTGTATCAGAACTCAGAGCCTGATGAATGGAGGGAAGGAACACCATTCATTTCAACAGACACAAGAGGTAAAGAAACAAAGAGATATTGAACAGGTACGTGTTTTAAGAGGGTAAGTCTAACTATGCTAAATAGAGAAGTAATCGAATATTCAGGACTCCACCTTGGGGCATCATTAGAGACTGATCTTGGGATCTTCTGCACTAGTCTCTACCACTTGGGCTCCAGGAGTAACTCCATTAGGTGGCAGCAGTAGTAGGTTCTTGTTCTGTCCATGAACTGTCACTAGACGTGGTCTCTCGTACTTGTCTGAAGCTCGGACCAACAATCTGATCCACCATGACAAATCCTATGTTCCTAAACATGGTCTACCTGTCACAACATGAACCAGATGGTCAATTGTAAAAGGGAGACAGAGTAGAATTACTGGTTCTAAAAATTCAATCATTTTGGTTAATCAATAGACATAGACAAATTTCACTGGATATTAATCAACTGACTCTGTTAATAGGCACTCAGTTTGGGTTGCCCAGTATTACCCATATTAATAACTACTCTGAGGCCTGGTCAACACTAAAGGGGAAAGTCAACTTAAGATATGCAACTCCAGCTATGTTAGTTACATAGCTGGAGTCGAAGTATCTTGAATTGTGTTTTGGCGCCATCCACGCAGCATGAGGTTGATGGGAGCAAACGCTCCCACCCACTTCCCTTACCCCTCATGAGGAGCAGGACTACCAGTGCCAATGGGGGTGTCCTCTCAGTTCGAATTAGCAGGTCTTCACTAGACCTGCTAATTCAGACCCCGAGAGATCGACTGTGGCAGCTTCAATCTTCTTTGTAGTGTAGACAAGCCCTGAATGCATTGGTGCTCAAATCTACCTCCTGCCACTTGGAGCAGCCTTCCTGAATCTGTCTTGTCAACCATTTTGCCTGTATCAAAGTTTTTTTCTCTCTCTCTGCAATGGAAACATTTAACAAGGCAAAGCATTTTGGGACACAACTCATTGCCAAAAGTTGCATTCTACTCAGCAACTCACCTATAAAGAAAGGTGCTAATGCTCTGTGTACTGTATATGGTTTGTAAGAGGCCTTACGTGAGGATTTTATCGTTAAGCTGCATCAAACAGCTCCACATTCTGTGGTGGCTTTGGGCTTGGAGGCTGTTTTAAACATAGCCTTGGGATTGGAATGATGGGCATTTAGCAAAACAGCTCTGGGACCATTTTCCTTCCACTGTTAAACCATGTTCATCTGAGCACAAGGGTTTATGTGTGGAAGTTCCTAGAGAGCAAGAAGGGGAAAGGTCTTGAATACATTGGCAAAGGTAAATAGATTGTCATGCTTTATTTAGCGAATAGAAATGCAAGCCAGAGAGAGTTCTAGAAAAAAGAACGTGTACTGTGGCTGGAATAAGTATC
This sequence comes from Rafetus swinhoei, assembly GCA_019425775.1. Classification (NCBI taxonomy): domain Eukaryota; kingdom Metazoa; phylum Chordata; order Testudines; family Trionychidae; genus Rafetus; species Rafetus swinhoei. The sequence continues at coordinate 8,919,237 of JAFJHL010000226.1, forward strand.
AGAGCAGTAGCCATATTAGTCTGTATCTGCAAAAGGACTCCTCGTTGTCTTGGCTGGAATGTTATTGAAGACATAGAGCTAGATTGTCCTCACATGAGATGAGCACTTGCAGAAATAATCATGTGAGCAAGCGTTCACCAAGGAGCCCAAGGGTCTCGGGAATCTGACTCTTCCTGGCTCCCTCACAGCTAAATGTGTGATCCTGATCCCACATCCACCAGCACAAGCCAGGTGACCTCCATGGACCATCACAAAATGAGACCGAATCAGGCCAAAAGCTTCCCCATATGTTCAGTTGTATTATAATTCATCAGGTATTAATTAAGATTAGAGTCTCACAAGGGGCTGTGCAAACAGTTCATAAGAGAGAACCTCTGCCCCCAAGTGCTTATGCCAAGATTTTCAGAAGTGTCAACAGCTCTTGGGTGCTCAACTTGAGACAGCTTTTGAGGGGCCTGATTTCCAGAAGCTGTGCTCAGTCCATTCTAAAAAATCAGGCCCTTAAAGGTACCTCAAACTGGGTGCCCAAAATCACTAGTTACTTCTGAAAATCTTAGCCTCACAGCCTGAGTAGGCAATGCAGAATGTAGTATTAGCCTCTACCATGGATGGGGAATTTTGGTAGAGAGAGAATAAATGGCCTGCCAAAAGTCATAGATGGACACTATAGCAGAGTCAGGCCACGTCTTCACTCCACAGAAGATCAGTGCTGCCACGACCAATCTTCCGGAGTTCAATGTAGTGAGTCTAGTTAAGACTCGCTAAATCAAACTCCGAGGGCGCCGCTGCCAACACCCAGTACTGTCTTGTGAGGAGTTAGAGAAGCCGACAGGAGTATTTGCTCCCATTGGCCTGCTGCGTGGAGGCTGCCAAGCTTGGCATAAAGTAAGCTGACTCTAGCTAAGTATTCTACATAGCTAGAGTTGCGTACCTTAAGCCGAACTGCCAGATCTAGTGTAGACCTGACCTCAGGAATAAAACTCAGCTCTCCTGAACCCTCCTGCAGTAATGTAACTACTAGACACTGTCCCTGGGAACAAAAATGCCTAGGAAAATCTATGATAGAATAGAGGGGGAAGACAAGGTCATCCCAGTTCTGAATGTCATGCTTGACTTGGCAGACTGAGAAATATTAAACTAAAATACCACCGCCTAACCCTACGACTCAAAAGGAAAAAAAGAAATGGACAAAATCAGATTAATTTGTGTTGCACCATAAAAATTAGCTCTGCGTGCTTTTTAGCTAAGGTTAAACTTGAACCAATGCCTTCGTGTTGTGCTCATTGAATAAATCTAATCTCGTTAAGCCACACTATGACCTTTAGTTTCATAAATCTATGAGATTCCAGAGCTTTGGGAGAATTAACTCATGAACTCACCACCAAATCTCTCCCCCCTATCAGCTCTGCAGTGGAAACTCTTCCAGCGCTTGGATTAGAACACTAATAGCTTACAGTTACAGAGCACCCAATGGCCAGAAGGATCTCAAATTGCTTTACATATATTACCAACAGGGGTAAGTATGGGGGGTTGGAGCAAGCAGGGGCATGGGATTGGGGTAGGAGATGAAATCTCCTCCAGCCTTGAGGCTGGGGGGGGGGGGGCGGGATCCAACTGCTCTGGTCATGGTGGGCACAGAAAAAGACCCTCCAAAAGTGGCCACATTTTTATTCCTGTGCACACCTCTAAGTATAAGGTATTGCCTGGTTCCCTCTGCCTGCTGCAACAGCTGTGCTCATCAGTTACAGGACATCACTTGCAGCAAAAAGGACAGGACCCAGTGTAATGCCTGAATTAGGGAGACCGATTATAACATCCAGAGGAGATGCAGAAGGGATTTTTCTGGCTAAGGGGTATGGCGAGATGCCAGACCAACTAGCAAGCATGCTTTACACATAGGCTGCGTCTAGACTGGCATGATTTTCCGCAAATGCTTTTAACGGAAAAGTTTTTCCGTTAAAAGCATTGGCGGAAAAGAGCGTCTAGATTGGCACGGATGCTTTGCGCAAAAGCATCCGTGGCCAATCTAGACGTTGGTTTTTCAAAAAAGCCCCGATCGCCATTTTAGCCATCGGGCTTTTTGCGCAAAAACGGTTCTCAGTTGTCTACACTGGCCCTCTTGCGCAAAAGCATTTGCGCAAGCGGCTTTTTCCCAAGCGGAGAGTCATTGTATTTGCAAGAAGAACACTGACGATCATACATTAGATCGTCAGTGTTCTTGTGCAAATTCAAGCGACCAGTGTAGACAGCTGGCAAGTTTTTCTGCAAAAGCGGCTGCTTTTGCGGAAAAACTTGCCAGTCTAGACGCAGCCATACACTGCTGCCTTTTACACCAATGGGGCAGAATGCAGCAGCTGTTTGAGTGGTGCACAGCAGCGCTGCCCAAAAGCTGAGGACAGGGAATGAAGAAGTTGGTAGCTATGATCCTGCCCTGATTTACACCTGTATAAATCAAGAGTAACTCCGAGCTACCTTAAAGCCAGCATGAGACAAGCATCAAGCCCACTGCAGCTAACTGAAATTACAGTTTATCATTAGCACATAGGGGCTCTGAACCATGGATCCCAGCGTGCAAGGCACTGTCCAGATACACGTTTCAAGTAGAGATAATATAAGCATGTACAAGCCTAAATATAAGTCTATAGCTAATACCTGAAATGTATGTCTGACACCTACTTGGAGCGCTGGGCTAGACAGGGTCTACCTAAGGGTTTGCATTGACACAGCTATAGACCCCAACACAGACAAAGCCTTGCTCTGAGCAGGTGTAACTGATTTGGGGTTTTAAACACACGAGCAGCCATGGAAACTTTTTCTACCCTGCGGCTCAGAATAGCTAGCATTGCTGGACGGCTGGGCAACTGTGGAGAAAACATTCCCCTTGCAGAGAATGTGCTTTGGTGTCCAAACCAGACCACAAAACCCTCAGCAAGAATCATTTTACTCTTCAGTAGTTTCATTATTAAAATTGAAGTGGGAACCACAACTGATTAAATCAATTCCACCTGCATGAACTCTGCCTCTAATTGCAAGCAACCAGCCTGGAACCAGCAAAGCATGTAAGCATGTGGATAGTGAAAATACCAGGACTTGTCATATACCAAAAGTTAAGCATGTGTTAAACACTTTGCTCACTACATTGATCAGCGTCTTACAGGACTGAGCTGCAGAACAGAATGGAGATCATCCCGGTTCCTTTCAATTCTGTAGCATACTTAGCTTCCAAATGGGTAGCTTTTATCCAAGGGCTTGTGGAGGGGCGGTGGGAGAAGGGGAGCCACCCACTAACTGTTCACCATTTTCTTTTCCTGACAGAAGCAGTCAGGTTAGTATAAAAGCGCAACATGCGCATCTACAATTGTTCTATTTGCTTTGCTAATGTGTGTAAATGTAACACTGGGCTCTGATGCTGCAAGCTCCATACATATTATGGAGGTCAATGGGAATCTTTGTGTAAGGATTGTTTAGGCAATAATCCGTAAGATTAGGCCCAGAACAATTTTCTCACTTAAGCTCAGCTCTCTTTCCCCTCCTTTCCCCACACCCCAAAATCTGATTATGAAGGGAAGAAACATAATCTTGGGGCAGCAGTAGGGAAATGGGAATCAGGGGGCCCCACTCCTGACTCTGCCACTGACTCATTTTGTGACCTCTGGCAAGTCACTGCACCAGTTTGTGCTTCAGTTTTCCCATTGGTAAAAGGAGGATGAGACTATGCTACCCATCGGGGTGGATTATAAGTATTCATTCATTCATGACTGTAGAATGCCTTGAGGTACGAGGATTAAAGGCCCATGAAATATTCAATAATGAAATGAAGTGACCTGAAAATACACTGCATTGTATATAATTAAGTAATTATCATCCTGAAAAATGGCTCTGAGGATTGTTAATGTTACAGTAAACGTATCTTCTCAAACTCAGTATCCAAGGTGTATGTGTAACCCACGTACTTTCTGGGTGTGGTGCATCGTTACAGCTAGGGGCACTGAGACCATTTACAGAGAGAATAACGAATCTGCTCTACAGTCTTAGCTGAGTACCAGCTGACTTTTAGCTCATGTGGTAGCAGCTCATGCACTAAGCAGCAGAGGTCCCTGGTTCGATTCCACCTGCCGGCGTTACATATGCATCATCCTCAGACAGCTGAAAGGCCAGGCATTTCTGCAGAGCAATAAATTTAAATCATATCCCTCATTAGTGGATCTGTCTGCTCCACTCAGAGGGGGATTGAGCTGCACTGAAAAGCTTACAGAGAAGCCAGACAAAGGGCAGGAGGGGGAGACTTGTTTTCCCCATTTGACAGATGGGGAAACTGAGACCCAGAAAAAATAAATCACTTGGATTACGTGGACACAAAAGCACATGCTCTGCAAGGGGAACATTTTCCCCACCATTCCCCAGCAGTCCTGCAATATTAGTTGTTCTGAGATGCTCAGTGTAGAAAAAGTTTCTGTAGTTGCTGGTTTGTTTAAACCCCACATCAGAACCTTAGAACTCTAACCAGGCACAGCAAAATTGACACTACAAGAAGAGAGCCAACCCCTATGGTAAATCCAGAAAGATACTTACCAGCAGGGAAATCAAGCTTCTTGGTAACACAGCACAGATACTTCTAGAGACAACAAATCACGGAGCGCTGCGGTCTCTTACATTGCAAGGGAATGGTTACATTTCACGTTGAAGTGGTAGAGTGGCACTGAGGAGATCTAGGTTCAGCTCCTGACTCAGCCACGGGCTCCATGTGTGACTTAACCCAAGTGATTTATTTTTTCTGGGTCTCAGTTTCCCCATCTGTCAAATGGGGGAAACAAGTCTCCCCCTTCTGCCTTTGTCTGGCTTCTCTGTTTATATTGTAAGCTTTTCAGTGCAGGGATCATGTGTGTGTGTGTGTGTGTGTGTGTGTACAGCACCTAGCACAATGACACCCTGATTTTGGTTGAGGCCTCTAGGCACTAACATAATAATCAAAATTGTACTGGCTGAGCCTAGTACAAGGAACCCAATGTCCCCATGTTCTTCTGCTAACGATACCCTTTGACCTATGGGGAGTCACGTCCCTGCTGTGTGACTCAGTTTCCCCATGTATTAAATGGGGATAATAACACTGAACTGCCACTTCAAAATAATAGTTAATAAGGGATAGATTCATCCCCGTTTTGCAGTCTTTCAGCAGCAAAAGGCAAAGGTTCACAGAGGCAGAAAATCCAACAGGGAGGAAGAAGCATGAGGGGACAGAAAACAAGAATTGAGTGGCACTGTCTGGAGAGAGGATGTTTTACTGCTGCTTATTAGATAAGCCACAGCCAGATTCTGGGCCTGCTCCTGAGAGATGCTGAACACCCTCGATTCCCATTGATTTTGGGGGACTGATGCTGTGAACAGCAAGCTCCCAAAATGCCCAGCCCCCTTTTGCCCCACGGCACTGGTTTGTATTGAAAACTGGCCCTGATGTCTCTCCTCTGTGCAATCTACAGAGAGGTAAACACAAGCGCAGGCCCAGAGATGCCCCAGCTGGCACACACAGGTCTCTAGCAGGTTAAAAAGAAAGCCATCCTCAAACATGCTCAAAAGCAGCAGGGTGTCCACTGGTGCCTGCATGGCGGCTGTTCCTATTGCCATTCATAACTAAATCAGGAGGTAGCAAGTTGCTATAGTAATGGCAACAGAACGTGGCCTGGCTGCCCCTAAGAGCCCAATGAAACGCTGCCGCCTTAAAGAAACGGGTCTGCTCGTTCCTAGGGGTTGTCTCCACGCCCCTCTGGACTGATGCAGTTAAAGCCCTGTGTAGAATGGTTTTAGCAGGGCTTACTGCAATTTAGCTTGACTGATCTGAGCTAACACACGCAGGCCTTATGGGGGGTGACCTCGGTGAACACAGGGCACTGTGTTCAGTGGGGTGCTACGGGCAGGAGTCCAGGAGCAGGGCAGGCATATAGACAAGCCATGATGCTGGTGAAAATCAGGAGTGAACCCACTGAGGTCAATGGAGTTAAACTGGTGTAAGCAGGCCTGTCAACAGGGGAGGGCAAAGGGGGAAGTTGCCTCTGGGCCTGGAGATGCAGAGGGGCAAGGGGCTTCCAGCCGCTGCTACTGCAACAACAGCCAAAGCCCTGTGCTCCAGGCTGCTCTGAGGGCTGGGGGTACCTCTGAGGGCTGGCATGGGGGAGTGGGTAGTAACGTGCTCCAGGCAGCATGCCCCAGGCCAGGGATGGGCAATCATTTTTAATAGGGGACCACTCCAAGATTTTGGTAAGTGGTCAAGGGCAGCACTTCTGTGAAGGGGTGCGGGGTCTGGGATGGTGGGTGAGGTGTAGAAGAGTGCTTGGGATAGAGAACTGGGGTGCAGGAGGGAGTGTGGGGTCTGAGAGGGAGTTTGGGTGAAGGAGGGGGTTATGATCTGGGGCAGGAGCTTGGGGTGCAGGGTCCACGAGGGGTTATGGGTGCAGGAGAGGATTCCGGCCTGGGGAGGAGTGTAAGAGGGGGTGCAAGGTCTGGGAGGGAGTTGTGGCCTGGGAGAAGGGGGAAAAGGGGTGCAGAGGATTTGGGTAGTGACATGGGGCAGGGGAATGGCATGCAGGGTCAGGAAGGGGTATGTGTTCAGGAAAGGATTCTGGCCTGGGGAAGGGGTGCAGGTTTTGGGAGGGAGTTGTGATCTGGAGGAGGTGGGGAGAGGGGATACAGAGGGTTTGGGTGGTGGCCTGGGGCAGGTAGTTGCGGGGAGGAAGGGAGGAACTGAGGCAGCTTCATTCGCTAACCCTGCCTTCAGCAAAATTTCTCAGCTCCTATTAGCCAGAAACTGGCCAATGGGAGCTTGGGGATTTTGCTAGGGGGTGGGGAGAGCTTTCCCCTCCCTGCCCAGACAGCACAGCAATTAGCAGCCTGCTGTTTAAAGCGGCTGCAGCTGCTCCGTAGGAAGGGTGCCTGCAAGGCAGCCGTGGCCTGGATCTGGGGGTTTGGTGGGCCAGATTTGGTCCGTTACCCGCCTCTTGCCCACTGTCTGCCTAAGGCCCCGCTCCTTCTGCCTGAGGCCCTGCCATTTCTGGGAATGCAGAGTACCCCCCACACCTTGCCCAGGTGTGCTGGCAGCGCCGCTGGCTGGCAGCGCCCCTGGGCACAAGAGGAGATCATAACCAAGCCTGGTCTTCAGTATGCACAGAAGTTGTTTCCACTTTGCTGAGTGATCTCGATCCTGCTCATAGTCCCATTAGCAAGCACCCTGTGTGGTGTTCCTCTGCACAAATGTGCAGTATCTGAATCAGACCTTCCCCAAAGAAATGCTCTTTTTACGAATGAGAAATAGGCAGAAATAGTTCCAGAAGTGACCCCTCTGCACTGGGACGAGCTGTACCCAAAGATTTAAGTACTGCACAGCAGTGTTCCCTCTAAGCTGGGGGGCAGCACAGCTTCACAAGTGATTAATCAGCCCCACCCAGTCAGTCAGCTCCATGCACTGAGCCCTGAGCCTCTGACTGGGCAGGGCTGATTAATCACCTGTGAAGCTGGGCTGCCTTCCAGCTTAGAGGAACACTGCTGCACAGGCATTGTGTAGGATCACCCACACCTAGCACCTTTGGGAGAAACCAGACACATCCACTGAATCCAATGGTGCCCCCCTCACTCCTAGTACCAATATAAATGAGAGCTGGGTTTGGCTGAGGGAGGGAGCAGACACAATGCTGTTGCCTCTGCAGTATTTGCTCTGTAGCTATCCCCTATGCCTGCAGTTACCAGCACCTCTCCTGAACAACAGGTTCCTCTTGATTACTGCAGTGGTGCCCAGGGAGACCCGAGACTTACAGAAGAGTCCTGTAGAATTTCACAGGGATAAAACCAACTGGGTTCCCTGAAAATGTAATAGGGTTTCACGGAAATGACTAAAACCTAGAGAACCCCTTTGTACTGAATTCTGTAAATATCCCACAGTGCTTAATAGATAATCACATCCCTGTGGTAAAATTCATGCAGCTGTTTGAAAAACATGTTGACGTTAAAGTCTATAGGTCCAATTCTCGGTGATGACTGACCTCAGTGCTCCTCTCCAGCAGCACCTAAGGGTCTGAAAGCTACTGGAGACGCACGCCGGTGATTACCCTAGTGCAGTGTTTCTTAAACTGTGTTCCGTGGCACACTGGTGTGCCCCGAGGCAGTTGGAGGTGTGCCACGGAAAACAACAGAGTTCAAAATGGCTGCCCATAAAGGGGCAGGTGACTTTTATTTTCTTCTCAATAACTTCCCCCCGATCCTTTTTTTTTTTTGGTCAATAACTTTTTTCTGCTCCCCCAGTTCCCCCTTTTTTTTTCCTCAACAAAAAACCCTTGGGCTACATCTAGACTGGCATGATTTTCCGCAAATGCTTTTAACGGAAAAGTTTTTCCGTTAAAAGCATTTATGAAAGGCGTTTAGATTGGCACGGATGCTTTTGCGCAAAAGCACTTTTGCGGAAAAGGATCCGCGCTAATCTAGACGCGTTTTGCGCAAGAAAGCCCCGATCGCCATTTTCGCCATCGGGCTTTTTTGCAAAACAGTTTTTAGTGTCTACACTGGCCTCTTGCGCAAATACCTTTGCGCAAGAGGGCTTTTTCCCGAACGGAGCATCATAGTATTTGCACAAGAACACTGACAATCTTACATTAGATCGTCAGTGTTCTTGCGCAAATTCAAGCGGCCAGTGTAGACAGCTGGCAGCCGCTTTTGCGGAAAAACTTGCCAGTCTACACGCAGCCTTGGTGTTCCTCATAAAAAAATATATTGTTTGGTGTTCCTTGGTCTTAAAGTTTAAGAAACACTGCCCTAGTGCAGTTGGCTTCACTGCCCAGGATAAAGCTAGCACAAGGCCTCTTCCCCTCTCAATATAAAGGCTGTGTCAGGGATGGCTTGAGACAACCAGAAGGAGGGGACGTATGAGGGAGAAAGGGGCAATGTAGTCAGAGCACTGTGCCAAGGGTGCATGGGGAGCAGAGTGTCAATTTACACTATGGGCCTGCCAGGACCCCACATTTCTCCACAATATGGGAAGCACAAGGTGGTTTATAAAACTTCCTTCCCATTGTTGCCATGCTAAGCAGAGTAACCCAGAAACAGAGCCTTTCAGAGTTTTCCATATGGCAAAGGCCTTGGGCTGGATTCTGCTCACCATTACAATAACATACATCTGGAGTAACTTCAGTAGATTCACACGAGAGCAGCACGTGGTCCCTTTTACTCTCACTTTCGCTTGCTAACTCTTCATTTTCAGCATTCCAAAAGCTGAGGAGCTGCAGCAGCCTGCTTAGCCTTTTGCTGAGTGTTGTCAAACCACCATTTAGTCGTCGTCCCCGCCCGGGAAGTGCCTACTTTAATTTACTCAGCTGGATGGCAGTCAGTTCTGATAGGCTTGGCTGATGCTTTCGCTTGCCTAATAGATCTTACCTTGTCTTCTCCAATTTTTAATGCTGACCAGTTTGCCGCACAAAATGGGGATCTGGAGCAAGCAATTATTTCAAAGGAGGCCCTGTTGCCGTGGTTACCAATCGTCAAGCTCAGGCCTTTGCAGCCTCTGTGGAGATCTGCTGTCCTCTCAGTTCTGGCCTGGTCTTTAGATGACTGAAAGATTTTCGCTCTCAGGCAGCTGGCCAGATAGAAAGTTTGGCTCAGAATGAGTAAATGTCTTTGGAGCTGGGTCTGTGTAAATCATAAGGTCGACGAGAAATAAGAAAAACAACAGATGTGGCGTTTTTAGCTTGTGCGTGAACAAGTATTTATTACGGAAAAAAAGTCCCAACTGTGTCCTGAGGGCCTGGCTCTCTCTCAGCTTTTATTATGTGCATTACAGTAGCATCAGAAAGCCACCACTGAGGTCAGGGCCTTATTGAGGTCGGTATTGTACAAACACAGAGTATAAGACAGCTCCTGCTCTATAGACTTCAGACCCTGAAACAAGACTGGTTTAAAAAAAAAGGAACTGAGGCCCCAAGAAATTAAAGGCCAGATTTTTCCAAAGAGCTCAACATATTTAGTGCACTTTGGGTGCTGACTGCTTCAGCAAATTTGGCCTTCTCTAAACAGGAGCAGAGCTCTTTTGCATACCCGGCCCTAATTGTGGGTGCTGAGCACTTGAAAACCTGACCCCGAGTTCTTTTAAAAACTTGGTCCAAAAATCAAACCAAGAGTCTAACGGTGGCAGAGACAGCAATTGAAGCTGGATCTCCTATGTGCCAGTCCAGTGCCTTAACCACAAGGTCACCTGTTCCATCTTCCCTATCCTGCTCCTTTTGTGGATCTCCCTTTTTATAGTCAGGTAATCTCTGGGAGTACCTGCCTCCGTTCTTTTTGCTTTATAGTTTCTGCAGTTTAATTTCACATGTCAGTGGGGAGAGGTGACAGCACTAGATCCAGGCATCCTTAGGTCCCATTCAAGAAGGCTGTACGTGATTGCCACTCACAGCTGGTGCACCTGCATCTGGAGCTGAGAATGTTGCCCCCTTGTTGCTCATTGCTCACTCTGCAATGGTCTTTCTTCTTGTAACTTGGCCCTCAGGCCAGGCCATCATTGGGTCCACCTCTTCCAGGATTACAAAGGCCAGCAGGACAACTCCAGGCAGCAGGCAAGCTGACAGACTCTTGGGCAGAAGAGGCAGGGCAGGGGCCACCAGCAACCCAGAGCACACCGCCTTCCTCCCACCCCTCTCAGCACTGTCCAGAGTGTGCCACACGGGGGTCCAGTGGCAATATAAAGGGCCAGAAGCTCTAGCCACCACCACTGTTGCAGTGCCGGCAGCAGCTATAGCTGTGGGCCCCTGTGAATCGCCAGGCCCAGCACAGTTGCCCCCTTTGCCCCCCTCCATTGGTGGACCTGCCAGGCAGTATTCAGCTCCCCACTCAGGATTCTGTCCCATCACCCATGGCTAGCAGTAGGGCTGCCAGATGGTTTAACCAAAAATACTGAACACCCCCCCCCCCCCAAAAAAAAAAAAACACCACCACGACAGGAAAAAATTTTGTTGAGAAAAAAAAAAGGGGGAGACCAAAGTTGTTGAGCAAAAAAAAAATCAGCATAGCCCTTTTAAGAACAGGCTTTTTTGCTGGTGGCCATTTTGTTTTTCTGTTCCAGCAACAAGACAAGCCCCTGCAGAACCAGGTAAGTGGGGGGGGGGGGGTGATGTCCAGGGGGACCTGACGGACGGTCCAGGGGGCCTGGCGGAGGGGCGGGGCCCAGTTGCTGAGCGTGTTGTAGGGTTGCCAGGTGTCCTGTATTTTCGCCTCCTGGCAGGGGAAAAAAAATCAGAAAATACCGGACATTTTAGGTGTCCGGTATTTTCTGAATTTTTTTACCGGACAGGAGGTGAAAATACCAGACTGTCCGGGTCAATACCAGACACCTGGCAACCCTAGCTGGCAGGTGAACCTAGGCCCATCACTACTCTAGGCTCCAGCCCAGAGACCCTGTCATCACAGTCCAGGTCCTCAGTCCCCATCCCTGTTGCTGTTTCCCTGGGCTTCTTCCCAAATCTCTCTATTTTGTCTTCCCAGGTTTTACTCCAGGATACTGTCATCCCCATGGCTACCTCACCCCCATTCAGGCCAGCCGACACAGGGGGGCTCAGGGAACCATTGCCCCAGGGCCTGGAGAATCAAAGAGACATGGAGCTCCTGGCCTCAGCTGCAGCTAATACAGAGCCCAGGCTCCTTTGAATTGCCACTGGAGCACCAGAGCACTGCTCAGCCTGGCTCTGAGGGCTGCGGGGGAGGTGCCATCGTCTGGGCAGCACTAAGGGATGACTGCCCTTGACTCCACCCCTTCTGCCCACGGCCCCGCCCCTTCCAAAGGCATGGAACTGAGCCTCCCTCACACCTGGCCCCGGGGCCCGCAGTGGCTGTCAGCCCCCCTGCACACACTAGCGTCTCAAAATACACAACGTGAATATCCTTAAATCAAACTCTAAGAAGTTGTGTCACAGCATTTTTTCTGCCCATCTGTATATTTTGATTACTGATATAAATTTGTGTTTGTTAGTTTGTGTGTACAGTGAAATTGATGTTTACTGACATTTCCCAAAAATATCGGTTGCTTCCAAGATTATATCTGACCAATGTATTCAGTCAAAACAGCTTGAATTTGGAATGATGAATAGTCACCAACAATCCAACAGAGCAAGATTTACTGACAGGGATTTTTCAGCCAATGATTTTGATTACCAAATATGTTTGAGAAAATCAGAATGTGCAAAAAGAAAAAGCCAACTTCACTGAATAAAGAACTTGTTCCTAGCAATTCTCCAAGCTCTACAAACTAATTATGTGTCGTTCATTAATATCTATTTCTTTAGAAGTCATCCTTGAGCATAGGGTTAATCTTTTCCCACTTAGGAAAAGTACCATAACCAAAAATAGGCGGTTTCAGCATCAGGTGATCTGGCCACATGTCTTGACAGGATCAGCCGTAGTCCAGGCTTACAGAAAGAACAAGGCTATTCACAGATCATTGTCTTGATCACCGGGGCACTAAGTTCCTTAAGTACCACTAATGGCTTTCAGTAGCATACCTAGATCAAATATACTTCATATTTCCAACTTCAAATACAGGAATGATACATGCACACATATAGAGCATACACATTCAGGGGATTACAAACTCTCCAGTGATAGGCTATATGCTCCATTTTGCATAAAACATATTTTAGTTAGACATATTCATATTCTCAAACACATTTCCATAAAAATATAGGGGCGCAACATCACACACATCTTTTCTATAGTGAAAACAAGGCCTAAGTGATTTAGAAGACTAAATTCCACTGACTAAATCACTACTCACTCTGGCTCCATTCTCCAGCTGTAATACAAGAATAAGAGCTTTCTTGTACCCACCCTTTTGTTTGTCTTGTCCATTTAAAATGCAACCTCTTCAAGACAGGCACTCTTTCACTCGCTGGGTGCCCTCTGCTCCCTCCACTGGGGCCCTGATCCAGGTATTTCTGTAATATAAATAGCTATTGGTTAGATAATCTAGAAGGGAGCAACATTTGCTGCACGTTGAGAGTTTGGAGCAGCGTGACTTGGGCCATTCAAGGGAGTTCTGTTTTCCACCCTTCTGATGCAATTCCTGTCCGCTTCTCTGCTTGTCCCTGTTTGCCCTGGTTAATGAGTTTTTAGTGCACTGATCCCTACTTTACACACTGGTTAATAAAATGAGAACAATTAATCAATTATTGGAGAAGGGCTGGCTCGCTATCATTCTCACGCACTTAGCAGCCTCACCAAGCAGCCCTTTCTGGATGATCACACAGTGGGCAAAACAAGAGACCTTCCTGCTCCACAGCCTTTGCAGCTCGGATAGTGTAACATGGCCATGGGCCAGGCCTTGTCCCTTTTGTGCTAACAAGTGCTTGGCTCCCTGCAGAGACTATGTTTCCAGTTGGAAAATACTCCCCGCATCCCCATCCCATATGCATGTTAAATGGTCACTGCTGTTTTAACAGACGCCTGCTCAGGCCTTTCTTTGTGAGGCCGGCATGCTTTATGGTTTTGCTCCTTGGTAAAGGCTAATTTTGTGTTATCAACAGAGTTTATGAATCCCTGAAATGGTGCAGTATATATACATCTTAATTTCATGTTGCAACTGGCTTGGTATTAATGTTTCAATGGCAAACTATTATTTGTATTTTGATAGCATGTAGACGCCGCAGAGAGATCAAGGTCCCGTTGTTTTAGCCCCTGTACCACACACAGCATGAGAGACCTTGCCCCAGAGAGCCCAGTCTACACAGGGAAGGTGGAAAAAATGAGAGGGAGATGAAATGACATGACCACTGTCACACAGAATGTCACTGGCATAGTCAGGAATAGACCCTTGGCCTAAGTCTCTGTCCAATGCACTAGCCACTAGGTAACACTGCCTCTCTGGTGATTGTACCTCTGCCCAAGTAAGTCCTTAATGAGTATTTATAGATAATAACCCCATATTACAAATCATGTCTACTTTGTCTTAATAAGCTTTACGGAAGAAGGCCAAGAAATCCTTGCTCCTTTTTTATTTGGCTTTTTCTCTGACAAATTCTTCCTGAGTTCACTGGACCCTAAAGGAGGCTGAGTCCCTGCCAGGATTTGACCTGCTGAAATCACAATAGACATTACCTGGCATCCTTATTGAATCTCATTGTACCTTAATTTCCCTATGTATCTAATGGGAATAAAGACACTCAAGGACATCAGACCAGCCCTTTGAGATCTGCAGGTGAACAGGGCTCTGTAACTGGCCAATGCTGTTATTTAACAAACAGGGGTAGTAGCTGTCTCTGTTCCAAACGAACTGAAGCTCAAGGAGGAAGCTTGTAAGTGTAAGAGCTGAGCAAGGCAAAGAAAAAATAATCTTCCATCTTAATGGCTTCATCGCTTCGTAGCTGGAAAGTTAAAATCAGGATTACTCATCCATAATATTTTAAAGACTTTTTGGAGCCCAGACTGCTTTGTAATCTGCTGACATCTTAGGCCCAGATCCGCAAAAGTATTTTGGTGCCTAGCTCAATCTGGGCCTCAGTGAATAAAGAACCAGGGGTGTTTTTGATTTGCCTTTCACCATGATGGATTTTTTTTTAAAGGCAAGATCAGCAAACATTAAAGGCTCTTCTGATGCTGGATGCAAAAGAAGAGGGCATCTGTGTAGCAGCCTCCCTTAAAAATCACCAATAACGCTTTTGATGGAGATTCTCAAAGGAGTCTAAAGAAGTTACAGTCAGCTCACACTAAAATTCATGGAATCACAGATTTTAAAGTCAGGAGAGAGCATTATATCCAGAACATAGGCCACTAAATTCCACCCAGTTACCCCAGGATTTAGCCCAGTAACTTATGCTTGACTAAAGCACAACTGTAAATATATTCAGTGGGAGACAGGCACCTCACAACTCCTGTAAGCTCTTCTGAAGTTCCCAGTCTTGCTTTACACAAAGGAGTGCGTGACAGAAAAAAGCATACGCTAGTGAGAGCAGGCATCCGCTGCTAGATGGGCTGATCTACTCTGACGCTGGCAAAATATTGGGCCTGGCAGGATGGTTGCACTGCCGGAGGGCAGAAACTTCCTGTTACACTTACTGCTGCTGCCGCCATCCCTGAACAGCTAAGGCCAGCTGGCTAATCCTAGAAATAACAAACTGGAAGCAACTCAGAGCTAACCCATGCTGCAGTAAACAATTCTCCTACAGGCTCTGGTGGGCAGGTGATAGGGCTGCCAACTCTGACTGAAGCTACTCCAGAAGATTTTTTTTCCCAACAGCGTGCCCTTGTAGCCAAGAAGGCTAATGGCATATTGGGGTGCAATAGTAGGCGCATTGCCAGCAGATCCAGATAAGTGATTATTCCCCTTTATTCGGGACTGGTGAGGCCACATCTGGAGTAGTGTGTCCAATTCTGGGGCCCTCATTACAGAAAGGATGTGGATGCACTAGAGAAAGTCCAGCGGAGGGCAACCAAAATGATCAGGGGGCTGGAGCGCATGACCTACAAGGAGAGGCTGAGGGATTTGGGTTTGTTTAGTCTGCAGAAGAGAAGAGTGAGGGGGGATTTGATAGCAGCCTTCAACTTTCTGAAGGGGGGTTCCAAAGAGGATGGAGAGAGGCTGTTCACAGTAGTGACAGATGGCAGAACAAGGAGTAATGGTCTCAAGTTACAGTGGGGGTGATCTAGGTTGGATATTAGGAAAAACTATTTCATTAGGAGGGTGGTGAAGCACTGGAATGGGTTACCTAAGGAGATGGTGGACTCTCCATCCCTAGAGGTTTTTAAGTCCTGGCTTGACAAAGCCCTGGCTGGGTTGATTTAGTTAGGATTGGTCCTGCTTTGGGCAGGGGGCTGGACTCGATGACCTCCTGAGGTTTCTTCCAGCCCTAAGATTCTATGATTCTATCAGGAGATTGATGCTGAATCCAGGAGACTCCCGGCCAATCCTGGAGGGTTGGCAACCCTGGAAGGTGAGAACTGCAGCAGATAGAGACCCATGCCTATGTCACTGTCCTGAAGTGACTTGTGAGAACAGGGACCCAACATGGGACACTTTAAAGGGGCCTGGGCTTTGGGCCTCTGTCCTCAATATACCTGTTGCAGTCTTTGGACTCCTAAGATTGGGTGCTGTAGGTGAAAAGTCACACGCTTGCTTCAAGTCATGTGCCCTACAGGGTACGGTCTATAAGGCAGGGAGCACACAAGCGGGACCCTCAGTCACTGAAGGAGCTTTCTGCATCCTTCAGGCAGCTGCCTGTGAAACCCTGGAGACAAGGGCTAGACTGGCCCCTATAGGGTGGTGAGATGGATCCGGCAGCTTTCCTGTCTTATCTGGAGTCTCTGTTGATAAGGAAAGCGCTGAGCAGAGCAGCTGCTTGGAGTGTGTTTCACCTTCCCCAGCTAGTGGATCAGCTCACAGGGCCTGATTTTCAGATAGCGCAGAGTCCCTGTCCTCTGACAACCAGGCTCATTTAGGGTGCCCCACAGAGGGTCCTCAAAATCACAGATCACTTCTGAAAACCTTGCATGTAATAATGATGAAGTCACTAGGGCTCCATAGAAACAAATCAGAATCAATAAGGTAATTAAAATGGGAACCTTTCTACAGCAGGGACAATTTTCCATTCAATCCTACAGAATGGTTTTAAAAATAATCTGTAGAAAGCTCAATTTTGATTAAATTGCATAGGACTTGTCCATAAGGATAGTTAAGACCGATCCGGTTCAGACTAGAGCGTTTTAAATGCAGCAAACATCATTTTAAATCCAGGACACTCCCTTCTGTCTCATGCAGGGGGGCACTAACAATGTGGATGTTTACAACAGGATTTTAGGGGGGCTGGAAGCTACAGAATTACAACTCATGGATGGCAGCACTGATTTTTCTTTGTTACCTAGAAGCCTGCCACTTGTTTGT
Source organism: Rafetus swinhoei (assembly GCA_019425775.1). NCBI lineage: Eukaryota > Metazoa > Chordata > Testudines > Trionychidae > Rafetus > Rafetus swinhoei. The sequence continues at coordinate 8,936,131 of JAFJHL010000226.1, forward strand.
TAGGCATGCCAAAGGAGAAAGGTGTTGGTAGGAGCTTTTAGATACAGTAACATCTATCTAAAGATCAGGCTGTGAGAAAAGGATCCTGACCTGCGTGCATGAATAGGGAGGAAACCTGACTGCAAATACAATGCTGTCATGCCAGCCATTCCCTCTACTAAGGAGCCAGCTGTCTGCTAGCAGCTGCCCCACCCACTGCAGACGGCTTTCTGAGTCTGCTTGGAACTGTTTCCATCTGATAGTCTAGACAGTTTCTAAGGCAAGTCAGCTTTCACTGATGTCTTCATACAGGCTGGCCATTAACTTTCATATTATAATGGTACAGGATAATTGATTTATCAGAATTCTGCCTGGGTTACAGGCTGACTATAGAGATAGCTGCTATGTGCCTTACCCCAATCTGAGTGCTAGGGTCCAGGTATAAATGAGAACCCTTGCAGGTTTTTTCCCCGTGGGTGCTCCAGCCCCAGAGCACCCATGGAGTTGGAGCTGGGGTCCCTTTCAAATACATATGTAAGATAAACCTTCTGCCTTTGTTCATATGATCAGTCCAGACCCGTCAAGGGGGAAGGAGAGGGGGAGGAAGGGGCAGTTACCCAGAAGCCTGAGTGATTTAAAAAGGACTGGGAGGCTCGGCCACTGCCACTGGGAACTCTGCAAGGCCTTTTAAATCACCCAGATGGGCCGCAGGCATGGGTGGGTGGAGCCCCCTTAAGGAAGGCTAGCCCATGGGTCCCCTCCTTCCACCCACAACGTCCCCCTGTGGCCAGAGCTGCAAGCCCCTCCTGCCCAGAGAAGCCCTGAGCGCCCTCTGCCCAACCTGCTCTGGGGAAAAGCATCTCTCCAAAGATGCTTTTGATAAGCCCCATGCAAGTTATGGGGCGGCTGAACAGCAAAAACTGCGGGGTTGGGGCTGGGGAAGGCGCAGCTGAAGTAGGTTAGGGGCAACTCCAGGCAGGTGGAGGGAGAGGCTGCAACCAGCCAGGGGGTCCTCTGGTCAGGGGGGCTCTCAGGGTTTCTTGAGGAAGGGGGGCTTGTGGCTCTGGCTGAAGGAGTAGGGAGCCCACTGATTTCTCTGTTCTGGGGACCCTTATTGCTGTCAGTAGGTCTGGCTCAGTCCCATTTAAACCTGTGCATATGTCAAATCTTGATCTCCCTACACAGGTAGGCCCATCAAACCCTGTGCACTGGCTGAAATTCACTCCCCTTATTCATAGGAATAACCACACTGAAAACCAGTGCATAAGCCGAACTCTGGCTTTCTTATTCACCAGTAGTCCAAAGGCCATATAGTCAATTAGGAGGGGTTAATTACAACTCAGTGTAATATTTAGAATTGTATTGCTACAGCCACCATCTGTCTCCGCTCTCACAGTTCGAAACTGGTGCATTCATGACAAGATTATTTTTCCCTTCCCCCCACTTTCCTGTTTGGGTTTGTATTTCTTTGGCCTATCAGAACAAGCATGTGGCTGGAAAGAATGGACTTTGCAGGAATATTTTCTGCCCTGCTTTACTCCTCTGACACTAACATTAAAAAAAGTCACCGTCAACTCACATAGCCACCAGTTCAGTTCACTTCACATAGACCAGTAACAACCTGGAGGTAAAAGACTGTTTTTAAAAATCCCGAGGTCTTCTCCCCCCCACACACACACTTCTTTTGAACCTTTGTCTAAATATTCCCTGTCATTCTTTTGTGAAATTTCAGAATTCCAGCCAGCTCTCCTCCAAAGTCTGTGCCAGGGGTGTTAAAGCTTTGTGGAGTTTTGCGCAGGACAAAGATTCAGGCAAAAGTTGCAGAACTTGCAGTGAGAAGTCTGGGAACCTTAATTCAGTTTGAAGATGGAGACCAGATGGGGGTTTTGAACTTAGAATACTAGAAGTCATGGCAGGACCAAGCACCATCTAGAATAGCACCATTATTTTTTGGAGGAAGTTATAGGGGAGCGGACATTCAACAAATTCTTTGCTAATTCAGCAAACTATTTCCCAATATATGCAGGGGGTAAGATAGCACGGATGTGAGGTGTGATGTGGCTAAAAGTTGCCTAGGGGCACGTCTACACACCAGGGCTAAAGCTGAAATAAGCTATGCAACTTCAGCTACATCAGCTTAAGTCAAAATAGCTTATTTCGGCTTTTGGCGCTGTCTACTCAGCAGGAAGTCCGAGGAAGAGCGCTCTTTCTCCAACGTCCCTTGCTCCTCATGAAATGAGGGTTACAGGAGTCAGAGTAACAAGTCCTCCATCTCAACATTATTTTAACATTATGTTAACATAACTGCTTGTAGCGTAGACGCTGACTATGTTATTTCGGAATAACGTAAGTTATTCCGAAATAACACTGTTGTGTACACATACCCTAGGAAAGAAGGCAACTGTGAGCTTTCCAGGGGCAGGAAATGTATCCTGCTCTTTTGCCAAGCACCATGCACATGTACAGCATGACAGTGGATTGTTAATAAACTGCGGTGCTGGACGCCTCCGAGAGTCATTACTTCTCAACATATCTGAAGAGCTGGGAGCGTCTGCAGACAGAGCTGCACTGGGGAAATGGCAGCTTTAAAGCTGCGAGAGAGAGAGAGAGAGAGGCAGGCAGGCTTCTGAGAGGGCTAGGCTATTAAATCTCCACGTGCAGGCATCCCTTTAATAAATGCAGCTGGGGTTGTCAGAATTAGGGGAATAGCACACAGGACAGGGAATCAGGACCCCTATGTGCTGTTCCTCACTCTGGGCCTAATCTAAAGCCTGCTGATATTAATGGAAGGACTCTCTTTGGTTTTAACAAACATTGGATCAGGACCTCTGCCGGTGCTGCGTTACCGTGGCAACCCACAGTCTCTCTCTCTCTCTCTCTCTCTCTCTCGCTCCACACCTCACTTACTCCATCTCTGAAGTGGGAGGGGCCTGCTACTTCACTTTGTGAAGGGCTTGGAAACCGGCTGCTAAGAGCCATGGGTGCAATTCACCCAGATACAGAGAGCGGGGCACAAGGCCTGTGCACCATTTACCTTGCACTAAAAAGGACCTTGTGCACAGTGCACTTCTAATCCCTACAGCTGTTAAATCACAGCAGGCTGTCTTTGACTCTTCAGCCCACAGTCCAGGAGTGGCCACGTGTACTGACCCTCTGAGCCATGACACACAATAATCCTCAGAAGTTTGAGAGCCACAAGATACACGTCACCAGCCCCATGGGACAGCGCCTGCAGACAGAGCCATAGGATGGTTCTGGACAGCTGCCCCAGGCTCCATGCTTGGGGGGGCCTTGTGATGGCTGCCTCAACCATCCTATGGTCAGGGTGGCCCAAGGGATTATCTAAGGGCCTGGAGTGGGGCAGGAGCAGGGGTTGCCTCCTCCCACACTCACCACGGTGACAAGAGCCAGAGCAGCAGCATTGAAGCAGAGGGCAATGGGCTAGGAGAGGGCGGTGGGATGGAGCAGAGCAGGCTGCCGGGTTGTGGGGGGTGTGACTACTGCTGCCACCCTGCACCAGGTCCCCTGGTAATTCCCCAGCTAGGATTGCTTGGGTGAGGGGATTTGGGGCAAGTTGGCAGAGCAGAGGCAGGAAGGGGTGAGAGTGGAGCAGGGGCAGGGCTTGGCAGAAGGGGTGGAGTGGGGGCAGGGCGGGGATGGAGCAGAGACAACGTGGGGCCTGTAAGTAAGGAATTGCCCTTGGCCTTGCACCCCCCTAGGGACAGCTAGGGTTGCCAGGTGTCCAGTTTTGAACCGGACAATCCAGTATTTGAGCTTTCTGTTCAGGAAGCAAATTGAGAAAATATAAATTATTTTCTAAATAAGATGTAGTGTAGATTGTGATGTAATGTCAAGTGTGTCCGGTATTTTTGTTGAAACCATCTGGCAACCCTAGAGACAGCCCTGCCTGTAGGGGTGCAGGGCTTCTGCCTCAATGCCCCCACTGCCACTGGGCTACAACCTCAGGCCCCTCTCCCTGCAGGGCAAAAGCCTCTAGTCCCACCAGCCCACTACAGGCCAGAAGCCCTGAGCTCCCCCCTGCCTAGTCTTCTAGGAGGAGAATGGGGCATTGGGGATGGGGCCTCTGTGAACCACACTTTTAACTGTGAAAGAATCACATGTAGCTCACAAACCATATGCCTCCATATTCCATAGTGCAGGCCTGAATTTAGTGAGCATCCCCAACAACCAGACTAAGAATTCCAGAGCCTAGGCACAGCTCAACATGGCATCCCTGTGGCTCCACCCTGACACCCCAGTCTCCTTGGAGTAGCAGAGAAATAGGGGTGGAAGTATAGGGCCTCATTAGGAGTGGCAGCAGAGACTCCCCTCAACTCAGAACCACAAGAGGTATCAACAATAGGGGCCACGCTCCTGCCCCTGGTCCTGGCCACCGGCCTTGGCAGCTGGCCCCCACAACATTTCTGGCACTAGCTGCACGCTCAGCCGCGCTCCAGGCCCCAGCTGAGCTCCCAGCCTGGCCATCTACTGTGCTGCCAGCTCTGCTCCCAGCCCTGGCTACTGGCTCTGCTCCTGGCTGCCGGCCACTCTGCCACTAGCTTCCTGGCTGTCCCCAGATGCCAGGGCTCTCTGGTCCACCCAGACCACAGATGTTACGCTGGACCACAGAATCCTGAACCAGAGAGGTCCTACCTGTATTCACAAAATTCCAGGATAGGAGCCACAGGCCTGTAGTGCTCATGATTTAATCCAGCTCTGTCCCTACTGAAGCAGAAGAAATAGTGGGCATTTGATGCCGCTCAGGATTAGACCTCTTTGGAGGTTTAAATTTTTCTATCTGCCTCGCTTTCTAATCTCACTGCCTAACCTCCAGGGACCATCATTAAATTTCTAGCTCACTGCCCCCACTGCATTAGATAGAAGTGTTTGCGACCTACCAACAATGTTTTCATCGTTCTCCATAGGTGGTCCAGAGAAGCTGTCAGATAATCACCAGTCATCCAGAACAATGCAGGCTTTCTTGCTGCATAAAGAAATGAGGGAACAGATTAGTGAGAGAGGATTTTTGTTTCACTGATTATACAGAATCTTTCTGAAACTGGAAGAGTTGGTCTTTTGGGGCTGCTATATCCATGGTTGATAAGGACAGATGCAAAGTACTCCACTTAGGAAGGAACAACGAGTTTCACACATACAAAATGGGAAATGACTGCTTAGGAACAAGTACTATGGAAAAGGATATAGGGATCATAGGGGACCAAAAGCTAAATATGAGTCAACAGTGTGAGACTGTTGCAAAAAAAGCAAACACCATTCTGGGATGTATTATTAAAAGTCTTGTGAGCAAGACACGAGAAGTCATTCTTCTGCTCTACTCTGTGCTGATCAGACCTCAACTGGAGTATCCAGTTCTGGATGCCAGATTTCAGGAAAGATGTGGAAATACAAGAGAAGGTCCAGAGAAGAGCAACACAAATGATTAAAGGTCTAGAAAATATGACCTATGAGGGAAGATTGAAAGAACTGGCTTTGTTTAGTTTGGAAAAGAGAAGACTGAGAGGGGACATGATAGTACCTAACAGGTTGTTACAAGGAAAAGGAAGAAAATATATTCTCCTTTACCTCTGAGCATAGGACAAGAAGCAATGCGCTTAAATTGCAGCAAGGGAGGTTTAAGTTGGACAGTAGGAAAAACTATACATCAGGGTGATTAAACAGTAGAATAAATTGTCTAGGGAGGCTGTGGAATCTCCATCACTGGAAATTTTTAAGAGCGGGTTAGGCAAACACCTGTCAGAGATGATCTAAATGGTGTTTGGTCCTGCCATGAGTGCAGGGGACTGGACTTGATGACCTCTCAAGGTTCCTTCTAGTTCTAGTGTTCTATGATTCTATGTTTTATGCATGTTTAATATATGTGTGATACTGGTTTGGGGATGTGCTGTTTATATCATTTAGGGCTCAGTTCTACATCTTGTTCCATACAGACAAGATGTACCTGCACCTAAGCAGATACCTACTGCTTTCAGTTGAGGCTCCATGCAGGTACAAGGGCATCCATGCAAAACAAATTGCAGGAACGGGGCCTTAAACTAAAACAGGTGTGCAATAATTTTTGACACGGGGCCACTTCACTAATTTTTGACAGGGGGCCTCTGGTGGAAGGGGTGGAGCCAGGACACTTCCGAGCTCCCCCTCCCACAGACCCTGATTGGCCTGGCATTGGGGGAGCACTGAAGTCTTTGCCCCTGCCCTCCTCCCACCTAGAGAGAACTGCCAGCTGTTCTGAACAGCTGGCGGTTCCCTCTAGACACCTGCCCCCTTGGAGGGCAGCAGGAGACTTCACAAGCTGCCTCCAACCCCAGGCCAATCAGTCTCTCGCTCCCTGCCCCCGTCCTGTAAGGAGCACGTGGTGCTTTCACTCTAAGCAACGCGCACCCCTTGCAGGGCAGGAGGAGATTTCGCACGCTCCCCTGCCCCCAAACCAATCAGGGCCTGAGGGTGGGAGAAGGGCACAAAGTCTCTCACTCCCTGCCCCTGCCCTGCAAGGGGTGCATGGCATTTGCAGGGCGGGGGCAGGGAGCGAGAGACTGCGCGTGCTCCTCCCACCCCCAGGCCTTGATTGGCTTGGGGTGGGAGAGTGGCAGGGTATCTGTGGGCCAAATCCACCCGCTTGGCGGGCCGGATCCAGCCCACAGAAGCCCCTTTGACCACCCCGACCTATCAGCTCCCTTGATCATGAACCATGTGTTCTTCTATGTTTAGTACAGCGCTGAGCTTAGCCAATAAAACAGCATTAATAGGCTAAGCATTGAGTTGGGTCCTTGTACCACCCTCATGACCACAGCTAGCGTATTGGAAAGAAGCACCTTACTAATGTTACTGCAGTGTAGACACCTGTCCACTGGGCACTAAACTAATAACACCAGTTTGCTTCACATGGGCTACTAAGTGCCAGACTTTCAGTTTTTAAGGGTATTTCTATACAGCAGGTGGGAAGTGTAACCCCCAACTCAAGTGATTATACACATACTAGCTCTAATTGAGCTAGTCTGCTAAAAATAGCAGTCATATGGAGGCAGCCCAAAAAGCACATAACAAGGACCTCAGAGGGGAGTGGACTCAATCAGGTGACCAGAGACCAGCCTCCAAAATTCAAACAGGAGCTGCAGCAACTCCACCCCATTCAGTGCAGGTTTGACTCTCTTGGGATTATTCTAAAAAGAACAGATGAGCCAGATTTTTAGCTAGTATAAATTCGCACAAATGCTGTGGACTTCCATGGAGCTACAAGGATGCACTCCAGCTGAGAATCTAGCACAGAAATAGTAAGCATGAAATAAATTATTGGTGATCCTTGGACAAAAAGGGCCATAGAAATACATTAAAAAAACCCCATTCATTAACATCCCTCTGAAGTAGCCCTGACCCCCCATTTTATAGATAGGGAAATTGAGTCACATTGGGGGAATTAGGCGACTTTCCCAAGGTGATGCAGAGATTCAGTGTCAGAGTAAGAATCCTGTTCCCCAGATGTCCATTCCTGTGGGCTTGCCACCAAATGTCACATTCCTGCCCCAAGAGAAAAATCCTTACAAGGACTCGGTAGAGAATACACTCAAGGTAAAATCATACATAAAAGTTAGTGGGCCAAACTCAGGATTGACAAAGAGGCCATGGTATATTGGTCACATGTGTAAGTAGTATAGTAGCACAGCTTGCACTGATTTGGCTTTCAGTGGGTGTGTGCGGCAAGAACAGCAACTCCTCTTTGGGACAGGGACTACGTCTTCCTATGAGTACAGCAGCTAGGTGAGTGAGGGGGAGGGGAATTTCTACTTTGCTGTATTTGTCTGCAAGTTTTTCATGTTTCTCCTCTTGTACCCCCATTCACTTACACTTATTTTGCACACCTACACTGGTGCACTTCTACCCACCTAAGCCCACAAGGGACAAGCCTGTACACTAGGGAGTTTGGCCCCGTGCATTTAACAAAGTGAAGCTTTCTGAGTGCAGCCCGCCTGCATTCTGCAGCAGCCAGGCACTCGCACCGTGCAAAACACGGAAATGGAATAGCCTCCCAGCCACTCGCTCTCATTTGACAATAGCTTTGACTTGCCTCCACTCTTAACTAGAGCAGCCTTGACTTATAACGGACTCTCGCCTTTCAGTAGGAAATGGGACCCATTACCTCTCAGCACCAATGTCTCTGTGTTCTGCTGAGCGATGAAAGCCCAGCCCTGAAAAGTGCCAGAACACAGTCTGGAGAATAAGCTTGCCTGGAATAGTGATAGAAATGTAGCCGTGTTAGTCTGGTGTAGCTGAAACAAAATAGTCCTGTATTTTGCTCTTGCCTGGAATGACATCACTTGTCATGCCACTGTGATCCCAGCCAATTGGGGATGTTTTCTCTCATTGGCTAGGTTTTCTCTCATTCCCCCCCTTAGAAGGAAACCTACAGTAAAGCAGCACAGTGAAGAGAAAGGGGCAACTCCCTGGTTGTTGCTGTTAACTCACCCCTCCAAAACACACTCACAATGCGGCAGAAGCAAAAGAACAATGCATCAGATAAAGCCTGCCTCTCAGTTCTGCAAGTCTGAACCACTCATTGCTGTGAACCTTTTATGGTGCATTAAAATGCTGCTGCTAATGCCATGCTTGTTTGAGATCTTTGTGCTGCCATAGCATCCCAAGTACTTTCAAGGCAGTTAAACTTTGTATCAAGTCTCTAGACTGGGGCTTCTCAACACATGGCCCCTGGGTGGGAGCCAAAAGAAAAAAGTCGTCAATATAATGGTCTTCTGTTGATTAGTTTTAGTAGTTAAATTCCTGGACTGTTATTGCTCATTAAAAGTGCTGTCACATGGGTGGAAATCAGGTAAATATTCCATTGTATTAATATCAGCAGAACTGACTTAAATGGGGCCTGTGTATTGTGTAGTCTTGCCTTAATCTTTGTATTCATGCCCGTCAGTGTGAAAGAAGCTAGTTGTACATATTTATTTGCATATATATTTGCAACCACATGTATATGCAACCACACTTAAGTTGCAGCCCTCAGCATGTGCTGTGGGTATCGTGGCCTGCGGAGCTTCCAAAGTTGAGTAGCCCTGCTCTAGAGGTAAACAAGTGAGCATCATACCTGGCTGGGAAGAGCACTCTATACTGGTTAGATCCATCGCTGTAACTGGGCCAGTACAGATGCTTGTGCACTCTGGCAAGCTGCAACTCGCATTGCAGCCCCTTGACCCAGGATCAAGCAGGGATCAGATGCACTAGTGCAAACTGCAGCTTACAGTGGCTTACCCTCTCCACCTCAACCCCCTTCCAGGGAGCACCCGGCCACTGCTGTCTGAAATACCCAACCCTCCGTGACTTGTTACAAACTCAAATGTTAAAAGACAAAGCCAGAAACAGAAGCCTGAACCTTTTCTCTGACAATCAGACAATGCCCCCAACCCCCAAAGACAAATCTGTGACTGTCAGTAAATTCCATCTCGAAGGAAAACCAGAAGGTGGAGCCAAGAAGGTTGAAAGCGCTTTTGCTTGCTCATCTGAGTGGGAAAATCCAGTGTAGCTATCAGGGAATTCAAAAGCAGGTTATATATCATGTTACCAATCCGACGGCTCTCTTCTTATATGCCTACAATCTGTGCGCTCATAAGTCTGGGTATGATTCAGGCCATTTAGACATGTAAGCATCCAATGGGCACTGCTTGCCAATTTTTTTCATCACACCCATCACAATACTATGTGATACAGTTCCACTTGAAAATCAGGCACTTAGGCTATGTCTATACTTGCGGCTTCTTGTGCAAGTATGGCCGTTCTTGCGCAAGAATCCACAGAGTATCCACACTGCCCGCCCGCTGTTGCACAAGGAAATTTTCAGTATGGCGTGGTAAGAGAGGGCTTCTTGCACAAGAGCTACGCTCTTTTTTTAACAGGTGTAAGCCCTCTTGCGCAGGAGCTCTTGCACAAGAGGGCAGTGTGGATGCTTGGCAGGGATTTCTTGTGCAAGAAAGCCCTACGGCTAAAATGGCCATCAGAGCTTTCTTGCGCAAGAGAGCATCCACACTGCCATGGGCACTCTTGTGCAAAAGCACAGCTCACACATGGCAGTGTGGACGTTTTCTTGCGCAAGACTTCTTGCACAAGAAGCCTTGCGCAAGATGTTCTTGCACAAGAAGCTGCCAGTGTAGACATAGCCTTAGATATAAGCCACAGGCCCCAAAAGTAAAGGCCGGTAAAGGCCATGTTGCTCCTGTTGAAATCAATGGCAAAATTCCCATCCACTCCAGATTTGGCCCTAAATAGTATTCACTGATTCCAAATTAATCCTCATGAATGACGCTGGCTTGACAACCCCAGAGAATGGTGTTCTCTGTTTTCCCCCAGAAGAGAGAGAGCATAGGAAATAACTATGCCAGCTTCTTCCACATGCCCGCCACACTGCTGGAGGGATGATCTAACCGGGATGAAAGTTCTCCACGCTCCATTCACTCTTCTGCCTTTTTGCCAAGACTTTTGGCTACTGATGCAAATTGAAGCAGGGGATTTAATACTGTGGACCTTTGCACACTATAAATGAGATTGAAATCCACCAAACCACCACCAGACAATTATGACTTTGTCTGTGCTTAGGGAACCAGAGACTTGCAAGTAAAAGGGTGCTTTATCTTTGTCCCCAGTCTTGCAAACCATCCCTTGCCGCACCTACATTTCTTCCTATCCCAGAAACCAGCTAATGGGGGAAAACTGATGCACCATGTTTTTATCAGCTCTGTTTTTAATACTCTATATATTTTAGAGTGTTTGTGTGTCTGTCTGTTCAAGAACTCCTCCTAAAAGGTAAGAGCTAGGACCCCCAAATTTGGTATGCAGCTTCTTTTTATCATAAGGCAAGGTCAGGGTTTGGTTGTGCCAGGAAAATGGCATGTGCCCAGAATGGGATTGTTTCTCATAAAACCATACAAAAAGAGAATCACCAGGCAGGTGAAAAAAGATGGGTGCACCCCTTGTCTGGAACTGCCCCTGTCCCAAGCCTACCACCACCCAGGTATCCTTTAGGCAGGGTTGAAGAGACCCCTAGGTGGGCTGAAGAGACCCTTCCCCAGATTCATACAGGGACGCACAAACCCATGCAGAAAGGAGACAAACACCAAGCAGGTGAGAGGGGCTGGCTGAGGGTAAATTGGGTCTCAGCCCCAAACCACCCTTTAAAAAGGTGGAGGGGGCTTGCAGCCCCCAGCTAATTTATACAGGAACATTGCTCGATGTTTCCCTTTGTCAGGGACCAAGGGGAAAGTGCACAGTTGGCTGCATTTCTCACTCTGGCTGGGGAGCATAGGGGGCAGACAAACCCTGATCTGTCCAAGCTAGAGGACATACGCCACTCCCCCAGCTGGGCCACCAGAGGTGCAGCAGCCATGGAGAGGCACTTCTCACTTGCCCCCAAGATGCTGTGGTGAGAGCGGGCTGGGGTTGTCCTCTCCCCAGGGCAGCCTCATACTGAACCCCTCCTCCCCAGCCCCACCCCAGAGCAATGATTTAAACAAAGCCTGGACATTTTCATTTTATTATCCAAAAAAACCAAAAAATATTTGCATTAAGGACCCAAGCAATGTCAGGTACATTTCTAGTTTGGGCTATGGGTGATCTTCTTCCAACTCACCTTCACAGGAAAGGTGAGTCTCAGAAGTCTCTTCTACAGGCTCCAGGAAGGAAAGCTGCCATGGAATAAGCAGGATGACAATTCAACTAACCATCTAATCTCGGTTTAACTGATTTATGAAGCCTGAACCATTGTCCTGCCTGCAGACCTGCCCCCTGCTGCTTGGCTGCTTCCTGTGACTTGGAACTCTGGCTATGTCTATACCGCCTTTTTTTTTTTTTTTTCAGAAAAAGATACGCAAATTGCAAACTGCAATTTGCATATCTTTTTCCACTTGTTTTTTTGGAAGAGGCTTTTCCGACATTTGCCCCATCTACATGGGGCCAAATGTCGGAAAAACCTCCTCTTTCAGAACATCCCTTATTCCTCACAAAATGAGGAATAAAGGATGCCAAAAGAATGCGCCTGTTTTTTCAGAAACTGTTCCGAAAAAGCGGATGCATTCCCTGGACACGGGCAGTGTTTTTCCAGGATACCTCTGGTCTAGACATAGCCTCTGAGGACAACTCTTCAACACACCTGGTTTTGGCTCTGTTTAATCCACTAAAGTGGATCCAATACAAATTATACAGATACCACCAGAAGAGGGCAAGGCTCTGCACAAAACTTCACAGATGCCCCAGCAACAGCAGCATCATGTGTCTCCAAGAACTGCTGTCCTCACAGAATAGATGTGTACTGTAAAATGCAACACAATGCAGATTGCAGTGATGTGTGGCCTCGGTCCATGGAACTGGTGGATCTCCAGGAGGAGGGCACTTGCCAAATGCTAATTAAGAGAGTGTTCCAAGCATGAGAGGCTGCAGGAGTGGGGGAGGAAACAAAGGGAGCAGTCAGGAGAGAAGGCTGGGCAGTGCATAGGGAGCGCAGGGGCAATGGAGGAAGAGAGATGAAGGCAGTTACATAGGCAGGGGCAGAAGTGCTTAGTGTAGCATTCCAGGAGAGGATGAGGGCTTTGAACTGGATAAGGGAGGGGGAGCCTGTGCCAGGACTCAATAAATGAGATCAAGAAACTGGTAAGATCCTGGTTCCATCGGGGCAAATGCTCAGCTGATGGCATTCCGCATAATGTTATTCATTTTAATGGATGTGTAGCAGGTGTTGATGCAGCTCATGGATGTTCATGGGAGCAAGCTGAATCATAGAATCCTAGGGCTGGAAGAGACCTCAGGAGGTCATCAAGTCCAGCCCCCTGCCCAAGGCAGGACCAATCCCAACTAAATCATCCCAGCCAGGGCTGTGTCAAGCCGAGACTTAAAAACCTCGAGGGATGGAGATTCCACCACATCCCTAGGTAACCCATCCCAGTGCTTCCCCACCCTCCTAGTGAAATAGTTTTTCCTAATATCCAACCTAGACCTCCCCCACTGTAACTTGAGACCATTACTCCTTGTTCTGCCATCCGCCACCACTGAGAACAGCCTCTCTCCATCCTCTTTGGAATCTCCCTTCAGGAAGTTGAAGGCTGCTATCAAATCCCCCCTCACTCTTCTCTTCTGCAGACTAAACAAACCCAGATCCTTCAATCTCTCTTCATAGGTCATGCGCTCCAGCCCCCTAATCATTTTGGTTGCCCTCCGCTAGACCTTCTCCAACGCGTCCACATCCTTTCTATAGTGGCGGGCTCAGAATTGGACGCAGTACTCCAGATGTGGCTTCACCAATGCTGAATAAAGGGGAATAATCACTTATCTAGATCTGCTGGCAATGCTCCTCCTAAAGCACCCTAATATACCATTAGCCTTCTTTGCTACAAGGGCACACTGTTGACTCAGATCCAGCTTCTCATCCACTGTAATCCCCAGGTCCTTTTCCGCTGAACTACTAGTCGGTTCCCAGCCTGTAACAATTCTTGGGATTCTTCTGTCCCAAGTGCAGGACTCTGCACTTGTCCTTGTTGAACCTCATCAGATTTCTGAAAAACTAGGATTGTTGACTGTGGCATTAAGTGCTTGACCTGCCAAATTTCCCCCTTTTGTATCTTATTCAGCCCAGCTCTGGTATAACTTTTTCATGACTTTAAAAAAATGGTAGGAAACAATGTTTTGTTTTCCAAGCAACAGAAGGGGAAGGTATCACAAACATTTAAGACTAAGAACTACTAGAAATCATAACTGATATTTTTACTGCAAATTCTCACAAAAAAGAAGGAAGGAAATATTCATCATAGAGGTTCAGAATTTCTGAGTTAAGTGCCAAACTCCCATGGAAATTCAATGGGGGCTGGGTATCTAAATCCCTTGGGCTGCTTTGAAAATCCCACTCCAGTGTTTCAGATTTGGGAGCAGAGTGGATCAAGGCAGTAGGTATAGGAATCAATGGCTGCTCTGCTGGCATTAAACTTTTGTAGCCAAAAGGCTGCCTTATTCAGAGCAATTAAATATCCTTGCTGCTTTAACATCTTACCAATGTTGCACCTCAGATTTCATTTCAGAAGAACAAGAGATCGTCCTGGGTGCTAATAGGTTGTTGTATGATGAGTCGATAACATGAGTGAAGTCCTGCATGTAGCTGGGGGTCGGACCTGCCCCCAAAGCAGTAGCATTTTAAATACCTCAGATAAAACTGGTTTTATACTAAAGGAGTTCTATACAGTTTATTGGTAGAGCCCTACCAAATTCATAGCCATGAGACATACATAGTTAAATCCAGCCTTCTACCATGAAATCTGGTCTTTTGCACACTTTTACCTTAGACTATGCAGATTTCACAGGGGAGACCAACATCCTGATTCAAAAGGGAATTGCAAGGAGCGGGAGGGGGAAATCAGAGTTATTTGGGAGGGGTTAGGAGACTGCCACACTTACTTCTGCACTGACTTCAAAGTTGCACAGCCACACAGCAGTGGCTGATGGCCAGGTGCCCAACTCTGAAAGCTGTGCCCTGCCAGCAGCACAGAAGGGTGACAACACAATCCCAAGCCATTCTTACATCTGTACTGCTGCTGGTGGCAGCTGCACCTTCAGAATTAGGCTCCCAGCTTGCAGCTGCCGCTCTCCAGCTGCCCAGTTCTGAAGGCAGCGCTGCCACCAGTGTAGGAGGGCAGCAGTACCGCAACTTGGCCTTCCCTTGAGTCAGGGCCCCCTACAATTATCAATCTGTGAAATAATGGATGTAAACAGCAGAATTCATGAAATTTAGTTTTTAAATCCTGTGACCAATTTACCAAAGTGGACCATGAACTTGGTAGGGGCCTAGTAATTGGGCAAAAGCCTGTGAATACCACATGGGAAGAAAAGTCAGAACAGAGGCCTCTTCAAGCTAGTAGACAAAACCATAATAAGTTTCAATAGCTGGAAGCAGAAGTCTGGCAAAAGCTACATTTCAAATAAAGTACAAATGTTTAGCAGTGGGGGTAACTAGGCTATTGGAACTTACGCATGGACATGGTAGGTTCTCCATCAGCTGAAGTCATCATGACAAGACTGGGTGTCTTCCTAAAAGATATGCTCTACCTTAACCAGAAGTTATGGATTCAAAGAAATTGCTGGTTGATATTCTATGGTGTATTATGCAAGAGGTCAGAATAACCATAATGGCCCTTTATGGCCTTATCTATGAATCTACTTGTCCTGTAGTAGATGCATGCAATATTGCTATGCATTGCAACTTGAGATTTTTCACAGAAATCCCAGAGACTTTTTTGCTCATGCTATTAGCTGGTTACAAAGAAGTGGTATAGTTTAAAATGGGAAAGGCAAGTTTCCATGCTGGTCACGCCTCTGGCTGGTCTTGGAAGTTAAGAGTTATGTTTACCTTGCTTAATGGACAACCTCCTCCTCCCCTGAACATCACGAGTAATCACACTTTAGAGCTGCAAGCAGAAGTTGGCTGCTCTTGAGTCAGTGTGCAGTGCAGGATAGAGACCTACCAGAAGTAAGTTTAGCTGTGTCTTTTTCTAATGGACAGCTGCGTACATACCCAAGATGGGATTCTGAAGTGCCCCATTAAGGCTGTAGGTTCATTTTTAAATCTCACACCTATTTAGGCAAGTGGAAAGAATCAGGGAATCATGAAGCATGCAGCATAATACCAGAGCGAGTAAATGAAAACTTGTCATTTTATATCCTCTTCAATGCCCCAATTCAGCAAAGAACTTAAGCAAACAATTTACTAAATACATGAGCAGTCCCCCTGAAATCCTCCACTGCTTAAAATACTTGGGGAGAAATACTTGCCCCATTGAAGGCAAAACTTCTGCTGACTTCAATAAGACAAAGATGTCATCATTTAGGGTATGTCTACACTAGGAAATTATTTCAAAATAATTTATTTTGAAATAACTCCCGAAATAACTGTTTCGAAATAGCATGTCCACACTACAGGGAAGCCTCAAAATTAGTCCAAGGCAGGCTCCCTTAATGTGGATGCGCTATAAGAACATAAGAATGGCCGTACTGGGTCAGACCAAAGGTCCATCTAGCCCAGTAGCCTGTCTGCCGACAGTGGCCAGCGCCAGGTGCCCCGGAGGGGGTGGACCAAAGACAATGATCAAGCGATTTGTCTCGTGCCATCCATCTCCAGCCCCTGACAAACAGAGGCCAGGGACACCATTCCTACCCCCTGGCTAATAGCCTTTTATGGACCTAACCTCCATGAATTTATCTAGCTTCTCTTTAAACTCTATTATAGTTCTAGCCTTCACAGCTCTCTTGACTTAGAGCCCCAGGAAGCACTGGGGAGTAATTACTTTGAATGATTCTGGGGAGTAGTTATTTTGAAATAACAGCAGTGGTGCATCCACACTACTGCTAAGGGTTATTCCTCGTGGAAAGCAGGAGTTATTTCAAAATAACAGGCATCGCAGTGTGGACGCTCCGCTTGTTATTTCGAAATAAGGAGTTATTCTGAAATAATTCCCTAGTTCCAACCAGGGCTTAGATATGAAGCATTTGAACTTCAACTAGGGGGATTTTACCTCTCAAGCTCTCACATTCTAAATGCAATGGTGGAAACTGTGTTTGTTTTTAAGCTTATCCAAATAATTTAATATAAGCCAAAATACTAGACATGGTGTAGGCCAGCGATTCCCAACTGCACGTTTGTGGACCGGTGCCAGGCAGCAAACCACTGGCTGCTGGGCCACAGCGGCCCTGGGGCTAGAATACAGTGCCTAGCACTTCCCCTCCCGCCGCGGCTCTTGGGAAAGGCGTGTCCTGCCCTGCCTTTCAGCCAACAAGCGCTGGACAGGGGTCGCGTCTTCTCCCAGCAAATATGCAAATAAAATGTTGCCAGTCCACCAAAAGTTTGTGAATGGGTTTGCCGGATCGCAGTATAAAAAAGAGGCTGTGAACCACTGGTTCACACACCCCAATTGCACAATCCAGATGCTTGTTCTGATTGAAAGCCTTTAAAACAAATCTACGCCAGCAACGAAATCCACAGTTCACAACCTGCAAAGTAAAACAAATGAATAGCTAGTATTTGGATACTTTAATATCTTCAGCCTTAAATTGCACTTGAAAATTGCATCTTGGGTATATACTCCCCCATCATTAAAATAAGCCAACTTTGTTGGACTGCACAGGAATACAGTTATGGGACAGCTCTGTAAATAAAGAATTTTATTTGCAATTTCAAATCCACTTGGAACTTTCACAGAAGGGAAATTTACTCAAGATTCAGCTTATTTTTGTGTTTTCCAATTCTGACATGACACAAAGTATGTGCACTGAAGGCACATAGCTACAAACAGAGCCATCAAGCTGTTCTAATGAAATGTTTGATTAAAACTTTTCCAGGGTCAGCCTCATTAACACACACACGTCCTTTTTACATGAACCGGACAGCTCTTAGAAAGAACAACTCTGAATTGTTCAGAGTCTTAGTAACCCAGCTGAACTGGGGGACTAATAGCCCTCTGCAACTTATTCTGATTGCTACTTAAAGCACATTGTCAGAGCAAAAGCAATCCTGGTCTATCAAATTTTATTACATTTTCTTACTTCGACAGATGCTGTACTATGACTGGTGAAAAGGATCTGAGACAGATAAATACTGTGTATTTTTCTCAATCATGGCCCAGTAATTATGTAACTTTACCTTAACGGGCTACTTATAATCTCTCTGCTCTGATAAGGCACTCAAAGAAGGAGTTTCAAGATGTTGCCTATAATTTTCAAAAGCACCTAAAACCTCAGATGCTCAAGTCCCATTTTCAAAGGGGGCTTGAGCACGTCAGAACCTAAATGTTACTGAAAGTCAAATCGTAAGTACTTTTGAAAATAAATTTTGGGGGGGCGTCTCAGTGAATTAGGTGCTTTTGAAAAGTTGATGTTTAATTTCTTAAACTTTTTAAAGAAATTTTGCATTAAACAAGAAAAAAAATCAGGTAGGAAATAAATGAGCCACAAAAACTGCTATTAAAATGTATGTAGGTAAACACACACTTTTCAGCTTCTCCAATACTTTGACACCCTAAAGGTAAGTAATAAGATTATGTAAGGGCAGACACTTAGCTGGTGTAAAATGTCATAGTTCTACAGACTTAGAACAAGGAATAGCCACAACTCTTAAAATTGCATTTATGATTGAATTAGGAGGATCTTAGAAATACAGCTCGGGAGACAATGGAGCTTAAAAAAGCACAATACACTGTTCTTACTTTCAGTACCACAGTCTTCCTGGGATAGGAGATCAAGGCGCTGGGAGAGGATGGAAGTAGTGAATATGGCTGACAAGCAATGTTCACTGTAAGCTGTGCGCTTGTGCGGCGGCTCAGAAAAGATTCAAATACCACCCAGCTGATTAACAAAGAACCCAAAGTGAGGTGTTTTGTTTCTACTGGTGGTGCACATTTGCAGATGCCTCAGTGCACATAAAATTATTCTACACATGGATGGAAAAGATTAGAGGGAACATTGTTGACAAAGGCCATATTTTAATTATTTTTCAGCATAAGAACTTGATTCTATTTATAACTCAGTAAAAATGATCCCTCTCTAATGAAGTAAACTTCTTGGTTCATTTAACTCATGATACAGCTATTACAGTAAAACTCCAACTGTCCGGCATCCAGTGGTCCGGCACTCCTGATAGTCTGGCACCAACTGGAACCCGGAAGTGCTCCAGCCAGCCGCACAATTGGAGCTGCCCAGAGGCGGCGGTGGAGAGGGGGGAAAGAGGCAGGCAGCTGTTTAAGGTGGGCAGGTGGGGGTGTCGGCAGAAAACGGCGCGGCGAGGGGCGAACCCTCCGCCGTGTTGCGGGGAGGCGGTGGAAGCCCCGCGCAGCCGGCTTGCAAGCAGGGAAACTCAGCCGCTGGCTTGTAAGAGGCAGCGGCGGAGAGGAGGCGAGAGGCAGGCAGCATTCCCCGCCAACCCGCCCGCCCGCCTTAAACAGCTGCCTGCCTCTCGCCCCCTCTCCGCCGCCGCCGCTTGCGAGCCGGCTACGCGGGGCTTCCACCGCCTCCCCGCAACACAGCGGAGGGTTCGCCCCTCCCCGCGCCGTTCCCCGCCAACTCCCCCACGCAGTGTGGGTCCTGGCAGACCTGTCACAGCACCCCGCTGGAGTACCTCCCGATACTCCGGCATATCCGATAATCCGACACCCCCTGGGTCCCAAGGGTGCTGGATTATTGGAAGTCTACTGTACTTCATAAACAAGCAGTGGCATAAAATTATTCATCTTCCCTGAAGAAAAAAAGGATGTGGTACAAAGTGATCTTACACACAGGTTTCTCAGAGCTTTAATGGCACAAAATGTTTATAGCTACAACTTATACACGTACTGTAAACTGTATATAATATTACAAAGTGCTAACTAAATATATGAAGGATGCATAATCACTTTGGCTCAGTTAACTTCAATAATTTCAACAAATGGATCATTTTAAAAATGTGAATTTCTAACAGAGTCTTAAGTTTTTACTTTTCAAAACAGAGTATGTGCTTGCTACAGTTAAGTTAGCTTGCCACATTTTTTTAATGTGCAAGTTTGTGTATTTTTGCTTGATCCTATTTACAAATATTTTAAGCCAGTTTTCACTAAACATAAGAAAAATGAAGCCTGCATTTTTTTTCAAAACTGTAAACAGGTATAAAGCTTTTAAACAACATTTATCTTAACAAAACTTCAACTATCAATAGCTGAAACCCCTTTTCAAATTATACAACAATCTTTTCGGTTCATTGTAAAATTAAAAGTTGTAGACTTCCATCCGAAGCTTATATTAGGGTGTCAATAAATACTGCATTGTATCATTGTATGATAAGTGCTACAGTGATCAGGAATTCAGTTTTCAGTAATATTTTCCAGGAACAATTTTTAATCTCACAGCTTCTTGGAATATTAGAACATAGCTGTGTTTATCCTCTAGTTACAAGCTTGTAACACATTAATGTATCAAGTGTTCTGCAGATGAATCACTCTAATATGGATGGTGTGGATTTTTTTTAAATCAAGGTATTCCCTACTTAATATAAATATATTTTTCCACTATTCCAATTTTCATACAAAAGAAGGTGCTATAATTAGTACTAATAAAGTATACTAGCCTCTCTCACCTTTCCATTTTATTTCGGTCTCTAAAATAAGGCGATTCATACTAATAACAGCCTTTCCACTTTTTAATTCCACATGTCTGGACGAAACCCAGTACCCATGCCTGAAATAAATATGTGGTTGTAGATAATTCAAGTGCTACTAATATTCAAGATTAAAAGAAAAAACAAAATCTAAACAGAATGGCTCGACTACCCTTTCACCCTGGACTTGTCTTAAAACCTACTAACTTTCTCCTAAAGGCTATGAGAAGTGGAGAATAAAATGAACACATTTTAGAAATGGATGTCATACTTTGCTCTTTGCTTCCTCAGGTGCCTTTTTTAAAGCAAACTTCAACTAGGAATTAGCCTCCAAGCTTGAACTATCTTTGCTATACGAAATCAGAAACTACCTGATGAAAGCAGAAAATGTAAGACAGCTGTTTCTTTCAAACTCACTGACCAGATTTTCTTAACTTCTGTCAGCCTATTCCATTTAAATGAGATTTTGCTAGTTTTAAAATTAATATTGGTTCCCTAAATATTTAGTATTAAAGTTTTTATAATATTTATTTATACTTATACATGTATAAAAACAGTATTCTATCCTTCAGAGTCATGCTACATGTTTTGAAAGCCAATAAAATCTATTTAAGGACAGAGCTAGGTCCTAATACTTTATAACAATTTGGTACTAAAGCTTCACATTTTGAAAAAAGGTGTCACTGAAGGAGGATAAGACAAGTGTTCCCAAAGATAAAAGTTAAACACTAGTGAGAATTCTATCTAGCTACATGAGACATCACTAGTGACCTTAGAATCTATGTTATTCCCAAAGGGAGACTGTACAGTAAACAACGAGAAATGGGAATATTGAAAACTTCTCTAAAGGAGACATTTCAGAGATTTGCAACTTGTGCTTCTTTACACAACTGCAAGATTGTTCCCAACAGGCAGGTCAAATGCTTTGAGTAGCTACTGAAACTACCACAACTTTATAACTGTAGGTGGTTTCAGGAGATTCCCCTTTTTACATGGAGTCTAAATACACCAAAAATATTTGCATTCAATCTGCTTTTATAAAGGAAAACTTTTACATTTAAATTTTTCCTGTAAGGAAAAAGCTAAACGAAAATAAAAGCTTCTTCACATGCAAACAAAGCAATTCCTCTAAAGTTTTGTAGGCATTAGATCTTCCTAGCAGAAACAAGGAGCCTACTTCATAGAAAAGACAAGATTACGACAATTATCTAGTATTAAAATATGCTGATGACTAAGTTATTAACCTGCTTTATGTTTTTGCAGTCTTTGCCTCCTGTAAAGTAAAAGTTATGAGCAAAATAGGGGGTTGAGTAAATTGCCTATAAAGCTGGGTTTAATATGTATTTTTTCTTTATTGCCAATGATTTTTTACTTTGATTTACAGCCAACAGGTTTCTAAAAACAAAGACTCACTTTTACCCTAACCAAATTTTAGTTTCGTTTGAAGAGATTAGCTATTGTTAAACAGTCAACATTTATTCCATGAGCAGTTGCAGATTTAAGTCAGGTTGTACTAGAGGAGGCAACAGCATTACTAATAAAATTATAATCTGCTGGTGGAATTTTATATTGAAAGAAGCCCTTGCAATGAATAGACAATTGTAAAGTCTGTTAGGCAACTGACGTGTTTTGCAGGCCAAATGGTGGGAGAGAAGGTGGGTAGACAAACATCTCAGAGTTCCAATACAATACTGAACTCCAAGAGTTACTGGAACCTGGATATGTAAAGAAAGGGTGGGACTGGGGTCATGCTTAAAATGATCTCAAGTTCAAATGTACTAATGTGACTATAACATCTTCACAGGTCACATGGATTTCCAAGTTTTGTACTCTGCTTCTCTCAATAAGTGCTGGCTGAAGGTGTGGTCAGTCGTTTTCCAATGTAGATGCTGAAACAAACATAAAACATTGTATTTCATGGAAACAATTCCCATCACAACAGTCCTTGCTCACGTCACTGCTCTAGTTTGCCCTTGTCAATAGTTTCCATTTTGTGATGTTCTTCCATAACACCCCCCCTTCTCTTATATAAAAATGTCTGCATCTAAACACCTAACTACAAAGGTTGAGATTTCCAATAGAGCCCAAGGGATACAGGTACCCTAATCCCACTGAAATTCAATAGGAGGAGGCTAATTCCCTGAAGTGCCTTTGAAAATCCTAGTCAAAATACACACAAAAAAATTTAAACCACACGTAAAGAAAAAAATTAACACATGCTTTACAACTTTTGAGTGTTATGAGCTTACAAAAAGGCAGATCTCTAACAAGTAAACCTAGGTAACACCTTTAATTTATTACAGAAATATACATTTTTGCTACAAGACAAATATTTCTTTTCACATTATCTATCCAGCTAGTTTAGCCAATAACCAGGGTAAGGAAAAAATCATTTTCAAGAATATGTTACGGTCAGAGTGAAAATTCTGCAAGAAATAATTGAATTAGAAGTTAAATAAAAACTAAAATGTGGTATTTTAAGAGTACATTTCTCTGGTACCAACAGAAGAGGACACGAGATAGATATCTGCAAACGTAAGATCATAAGAACACTCTTTCACTTCTAATTACAGAAATACTAATAGCATTGCTGGGCTATTTAAAAATTCAGTAGTGAATGTTGCAAGATAGGTACACAATGCTATGTGTATATTTCCGTTTCCACTTTCAAACCCTTACTTTCAGTACAGTCATACAACTGCAGTACTGCTAGCCACTCAGAATCAGAGAGAGCTTGCAGTAAAATGTACTATTCACATGGGTCTGGAACATTGATATAACACAGATTTTCCTTGGAGCAAAAAAGAAAAATGACTATAATATTTATGTTTAGTTTGTTCTTATTTTCCTTTTATTACACTATAGTTAAGGAATTTGAATGGAATGAGCAAATGAACAAGTAGGTCATGTAACAGGACACTGCAAATGTTATTTGCAATAGGTTTTAAGAGTCAAATGAGGTCATGGATTACATGACAATCTGTGCATTCTGAATGCATGAACATTCAATCTCAAACTTACCCTACAATCAAATAAATAAATGTGTCACTACAAAGGGAGTTCTCCCTAGTTCTCAAATATATTTTATGTATCAGCACCATGTCAAAATAATCTGGTCATTCTTATTGTGCTCTTTCTTGGATTAGTAACTTCAGTAAGTATGCAAACAATAAAGATGCAAAGTTTAAAATTAGTCTTTGTACTTACCCCAGTCCCAAAGCCAATACATGAGATATAAACAGAGATGGAATGAAAACCTTAAGAAACTCTGCAGAGAAAATGCCACCTTTCTTCATAGCACCACTCCTTCTCATACTTAAAGATACTGCACGTTTAGGATGTCTGAAGTGAAATTCCCTGAAAGGGGAAAAACAAACAGGAATATTTCAGAACTGCATAGAACTCTGCCAGATTTTTTCTAGGTAAAATAAGCAGGGAAAAAGTCAGATTGAAGAGGGACCTAAGAGAGATACTGTATAAGATAGTGAGGAGAGACCACTCACTCAAGAACAAAGACAAAAGGAGCAAAAGCTGAACAGACTGGGAGAGGGCATTTCAATGCATGGTCTGGGAGAGGGCGTTGCAATGCATGACTTTCTTAGTAATAGCCACATTTTTGTTTCAAACAGGGATGTAAAACTCTCCCAGATATGGAAAGCATCCTGCAGTTTAACACTTTGCACTCAAATGGCGCTTTCCATTCAGGAGTATCAAAGCCTGATAAGCGTGTCTTGTGTCCATATGGCGTCAGTGAGCATTATACTTATTTTACAGACACAGAAACCAAGATGCAGAGAGTTTAGATGACTTGCCCAACACCACACCAGTCAGTAAGCTGTTACTAAACAATGCTAGCTCCAGATACCAAGCTCTAGCAAGTAAAGAATTTTTATTGATATTGGAAAAAGTAACTTCATATTAAGCTTATTGTTGGGTTGCTTTCAGTAAAAGGATCTGTTATGCTATTACATTTTTTGCAATGTTTATTGACTTTATGCTATCCACCAAGGAAGACCCAAGTCTTTAAAATATTTTTTCTGTGATGATCCTATTTCGATAGTGAGAATAATTCCATATATGTGCAGCATGATTCTTCTTTCCTTCTTACAGAAGGACTGGTTATTAGTAAAGGGTTCAACTCACTTGGGAGGAATGTTTTCAGGCCTACTCGACCAGTCTGAAACCCAGTCAGCACTTTTCTTCAAAACTTCCACCTCTTTCTCTCCTTCTACTGCTTCTTCTTCAGACTGAAAATATACATGGGACATGCCCTGTAACACCACTTATCAGCTATTCTTCATGATAGTAATTTTAAGAGCATCAACTACAGTGTGAAAATAAGTAGCAGATTTTGGTAATATTCATTCTATTGGGCTGTTTCTGCATATGTTGGGGTTGGGAAGAGAAAGGCAATGAAGACTGAAAAGGCATTCTTACATCAAAAGTTTATTTGAGTCCACTGATGTTGCTGTGTCTCTGATAAATGTATTTTATCAAATACTTTAAATATCATTACAGTGAAATTGCTTAATATATATTACAAACTAGAGAGAAGAACAATTGAAAGGATGATTTTAACAATAACCTGAGTAAGCTAGTGTTGCATAAAATATTTTAAATGTTCACTAAAACTTTAGCAAATCTTAAATCAAATGTAATCAAATTAAAAGTGCAGTATTTCTGTCTAAATTGTACAAAAATATTTTAAATAGTCTTTCAGGCATTTTACCACTGTCAATGTCAAACAAATCTCTCTTGTTTGGTATTTTACGACTGTTATTTAACATGTATATTGAAGTAGACCATAGCTAGTTCTGGGCCCAACTACTGAAGGCACTGTACAAGCACTGTAGTCCCTGCCGCAGAGATTAATGCCTCCCTCTCATGAAAGGACAGCTGTCTGCAGTGCTTGATTTGTAATGAAAGAGGTGCCAGGGCTCAAACAATTTTCTTTACTTTATAACTGATGCAGAAGCCCAGAGGAGCCAGGGCCATGAACTGCCAAGCCTACAGCTGTTTGTGTTACATTCCCATGCTGTCCTCTCCCTGCTGAATTCAATGAGAGCCTCAGACCAAATTCAGCCTTTAGCAAGGTTACATTATGCCACTTGGGAGTACAGCTTAGTTGAAAGAGGCACCAAAACAAGTGGAAAAAAGGGATCTGTGCTGAACTGTAATAGGGAGATGGCAACCCTGATCAACAAAACAAAAGGCAAAAGAACTCACTCAAGGTGGTACAGGTCTCTATAGGGCTACAGTAGGGTGACAATCCTATTGTTTGGCCATCCTCTGACAAAAATTTAATGCATAGTTCATTCTTCCATTATTGGTCTCAACTCATATAGCTAAAGGCAGCATATTCATAAAATGACCAAACCAAGAGTTCAGCAGTAAATTCTCTCCATTTGGTGGTGTTCACATTACTAAGAATTGTGAGCTGACTGACTATGGAATGGCTAACTTGAATTCTTAGGCAGTAGTCCTGACAACTGATAACTTACTACCATACATACATTCAATAACATTATTTCAAATTCAGGATTGGTGCTTGATAGTCTCTCTCACTCAAAATTTGAAATTTCAATTTTTATGAAGTCCAAGTTTTATAAATACAACAAATACTGTAACTAGACTTTTCCCCTCTTCCCCACTACTTGAATTTAAACACAAATAACTTTCTCCGTTTATTAAAAAGCATGTAACTTTAACTATACAAAAGCTTTAATGATTTATCAAATATTTACAATAAGCAAGAATAGATAATTTTGTTTACACAGTTCTAGTCAAAATGTTTCCTTGATTTTAAATGATACTGTACAAAGAATATGGCATATTACAAGTAAGTATCATTATTCCAAAAGACTAAAGGACATTTCCAGATTTTGAATAAACGGGTTTTCGATAAGTAGAGTATACCTGTACTGAATTGAAGGCCAAGAATATTATAGGATACTCAGCTGTTTCCATACTACATTAATAATGCATTGCTGGACATTAACAGTTTAAAGCTGTATATTTCTTATTCCTTTAAAGTACATAATGAATTTGATTTCTGTTCTCCATCCATGAAAGTATGGAACAAAGTTTGCAATTTTAAATATTTGACTTCAGCCCTCTAGCATGCTTCACTATTTTTTTTTTTTTTTACCTCATCTTGATATGAAATTGTCTATTTACAACAGACAATACTGAGCCTTAAACATTGCTCTCCTAGACAATGTGTCACGGTACTTTAGAATTTACTGGAGAAAATACCTGGGAACTATTGTCCTTACTCGTGTGCATTTCCACATCAAACATTATCTGTCCATCTTCTTGAGGGGAAGGGCTAAAGGAAAGAATGATGATGTTACTATCACTTTGGGATTTCTTAAGTATGAGTTTATTAGTTCAATTATATCTGTAACTTGTATGTAGAAAATTGGAAATGAAAAACAAGGATTCTTTTATCCTTAATATCATTACGTCTGTCAAGGAAAAATCCTCCAAGCTCCAAAGATTTCCCATATTTCCAGTTTGTTCCTATTTTATTCCCATTTCCTGCCCTCCCCCCACCAACTACTTTTCAGTTAATCAGAAAGTGATGTGAAGAATCAGCACATTGACTCCGCTGTAACTCCAGCCCTGGCACAAAAGACCAAAATGGAGTCCTGTACTCTCGTCCTCTGTGAGGCAATACATTGCTACTGTTGCTAGATCACTGGGACGCTTACTGATCTATAGTAAAATTAACCTCCTTAAATAGTCACCCAACACTCTAGAAAAATCTGGTTACCGAAAAGGTGGATCCCTAATAAGAGTTTGAATAAAACTTTACGGGTATTTTAAAAGTGGCTGCTTAAAGGACTGTATCTGCAGGAGGAAATTCTGAATGAGGTTGCACAGTACACTAAGGAATTCCTCGAGAAGGCATTATGTGACACACCAAAATCTCTTTTAATAGTTAGTAAGTTAAGCCAAAGGAATAAATACTTTTATTTTCAATATTAAAACCTGAGTACACTTTATTAAAGAGAAACCCATTAGCAACATTCAAATCCAGATGGGGAAAAATGCTAGAAAACTTAAAATCAGGATGATACAGTGTGATGCAGAGAGAAGATTTGATTGCATCAAAATTCTAGACACCCTTGTTTAAACTGATTTTAGTTCATTAAAAAGACGGATAATGAATAAAAATAGCAAATTACTCTGGTATCAAGACTTTTCCTTTAAACTACTCAATAGGTGGCTTACAGCCAATATCGCTCCTTTCTACAAATGTTTTATGCTACAGGCTGAGAAAAAAGAACGGAATTTGTCTTCATCTGAGATTTTTTTAATCTGACAGTATTTAAATTAAAAATTCTGGAGGAATTAAAGGTGTGGGTAGAGAGAAAGTCCTTACCTTGCTAAGCATGAAAACAAAAAAGTTACAGCCACTACCAAGCAAATGTTTCTAGTTGAACTGGAAAGTGACAACAAACTATGCAAGTTAGTGGCAGCTTATGATTTCTCAGAGATAAAGTATAGCAAACAGTTTGATTTTCAGTGAGGGAGTAGGGTTTTTTTTTTTTTTAACTCTTCTTGTTCATTACATTTGATAATTTAATAATAAAATTACCAAGTTAATTTCACATTCCATCCAGACTCACTATACATCTGATCTAGCTTGATATAAATGTTATGTACTTGATACAGCAAGAAGCGAGCATTTGTCCAGCAATACAAGAAAAAAGGAAAGGGATGCCCAAGGCATCTTAACACTTCAACAAATTCTGAGGGAGAACTACAGTGAAACATTAAGGGTTCTCTCTTTCTTTGACATGACAGGCAAGATTATTTTATCTGACATTAATAAATACATATTGTCTTTAAGGGCAAAAAGTAAAAGGGCTTTTTCATATAAAAATACTTTTTTTCCTCCCCAGTACCTTGTCTGTGGGAGGAGGAGGAGCTTGTAGTCTATTCTATCACTGTTGTGCATTTATTCTTGCCTGGACACACAGTATGCAGATAAGTAATAGAAATGTAGCCGTGTTAGTCTGGTCTAGATGAAACAAAGGACTATGTAGCACTTTAAAGACTAACAAGATGGTTTATTAGGTGATGAGCTTTCGTGGGCCAGACCCACTTCCTCAGATCAGATAAACCATCTTGTTAGTCTTTAAAGTGCTACATAGTCCTGTTTTTAGTATACAGATAACACTGAGTAAGTTACTTTATCAGTTTTTCAAAGGCAATTTATTATATTTTCACCATAGTGAATACAATTTTCAGTCATAGGATCCTTTTTCTTACCTATTACCTTCTTTTAAATGATCATGAACGAGTTATTGCATCACTGAACAATGCTAATAAGAGATTTGATGCTGATGTTGATGCAATTTGTTTTATTCCTGTTTTTTGTTTAATTTTAACAACATTTGTTTTTCAAACAAACCAACTTCTGTACAGTTTAAAGCTAGTGAGATTCAGCAAGTATTCCATATGGCACTTTGGCTGACTCATAGATGCAGAAATATAAAGCTAATAAAATCTGTCCTTGATTAAAGCATCAAGAATGGAAACTGCATCACATGGGAGAGTGAGTAGTTCAAGAGACGTGATACGGCTGTGTTTCCTTACCTGTCACAGTGGGAACTACTCCTTGAACTACTCTGTCCTGATTCATGCTGGGCATCCAGAAGAATTTTTTCCATGTCTCCATTGTGAATAGAGGATGATGATGGGACATGTTCCAGGCCTCCATTTTTCCCACTGGCATTATCGTTGCTATTGCCATTGCCATTCATCTGTAACTCCACCCAGGAACCTGTTGAGCCAGCCAAATGGGTCTTTAAAAGCAGTGAAATGAAAACCTCACTTAATGTTTTATCACTTACATGCAGAAAGAATATGAACATGGTGAATTCAGATAACACCCACTGATGGCAGAAAAAAATGTGCATAAACAAACAGAGAAGACAAGAATGTCAGGTTTCTTTTCCCCTCATTCCCTTAAGTTAACTGCAGACTTAAAAATCTTCAACTTAATAGTCTTGATTTGAGTAACTAGAAATAATAAAAGTCATTCTCCTCCTTCACACTATTTTTTAAAATCCCCTAACAGGCATCCCTTCATATGTATCATGTTTAAGCTCCAAATCCACACCACATAGCTTCATAAACTTCACTCTACCTCCCTACCCCACCAAACCAAACAAATTCCATTCTTTAATACTCCCTTTGTTCTTCCCCACTTACAATTTCATGCGTTTTCCCCCACAATGCCCCTTCAGCTTGGAATAACCTCCCTTTAGCCAGATGGCAAGCAATCTCCTTTTCCTCTTCCCAAACAAATCTCACTTCTTTCAGCTGGCTGTCCAATGCCAGTCTCCTCTCCATTACTGTTTGTTACCCCTTACATCAGAGTGTCAATAACTGGGATATATCCAATCTAGGGATGTGAAAGGTTAAGGGTGATGGTAACTGGTTAACAAGTGATGCTTACAGGTTCCAGTTAACTGGTAAGGGCTGGAGTAACTCCCCATGTGCCACTGACAGGGGCTGCTCTGGTCTGAAACAGCCATTCCATAGCGGGCCCGGGTGCCCCACAGGCTGGGGCTGCTCTGCCTGCAGGAAGCCTGTCCTGTCCCAGACAGGATCTGAGAGCTGGGAGCAGCCCCAGCATGGGGGTTGGGAGTCGGTGGCAGCCCCAGCATAGGGCTGGGAGCAGGAGCCCCACAGAAGGAGTGCTTCTGCAGCTGGGCTGGAGCAATCCCCTGTCCGGCTCTTGTTTAATCAGTTAATCTGGTAAAATGTTGGGTCCACATCCCTAAACCAGTTTAGATTATACATTCACAGATCTATGAATTATCAGCTCCTTGAGGCAGGCCCCTTGTTCTCCCACAAATTTAAAGAACCATGCTGTGAAAGTATGAACTATCTGTATGCTAGGCAACTAAGTTTGCTATATTTTGCTGGAGTTGATGTTTGTACGCTCACATGTACATTCCGCTGTTTATTCTAGATATGTGGGAAAACTGGGATTCTCACTTTGTAATATTTTGAGGTGGAAGGAAAATGGCTGTTTTACAGTCTAAATCACTACATTTTTAGTTTACCATTTTCTAATTTGAGTAGTGCAAATAATTAGAGCCCTGCAAATCTCCGGATATAAGCAGCAAAAGCTGTATCTGCATCCACAGATATGGAAATATCCGTGGCTCATTTTTGCAGTTATGAATGCAGATACAAAATTTGTATCTAGAACCATGGAATTTGTAGATATCTGCCGATCATTTTTGCAGATTTGGATACCAATTTTATATCCATGCAGGGCTCTCCAAATAATTATTACTAACATAGCTGACTGTTTTCATGTAACTCATAGTTAAATCTATTTTTGCAGGGAAGATTTATAGGCTAAGCACTACACTTAAGTCTACATATATTGTAATTCACCCTGTCTCTGTTCTTCAGCTAGTTTTAACTAGGGATGTAAAGGACCAGTTGATTAGTTGCTCCCTCCCCTTGCTACCTCTATCAGATAGAGGCAGCAAGGGAGGGGGAGAAGAAGGGGGTACTTAAAGCGACAGCCCTGCACAGAACCCAGGGCCAGCTGGGGTGTCCCCAGATGATCCCAGGCTTCAAGTGGCGTTGCGGCTTTGAAATGCTGGGTGGAGCCCGGGGTCATCTGGGAACTCTCCAACTGATCCCAGGCTCAGTGCGGCACTGCTACTTTGAAATGCAGGGTGGAGCCTTGATCAGCTGGGGGACTCACCCCGAGCACCATGAGGACTGCCAGCTTTGAAATGTACAAGAGTCCCCAGCGGGGGCTCTTGTGCATTTCAAAGCGGAAGCACCTGCGTGGAGCCCAGAGTCAGCGGGACTTCCTGCTGGCCCTGGGCTCAATGCTGACTTCCAAGTTTGAAATGCACAAGAGCCCTCGCTGGGGCTCGTGTACATTTCAAAGGTGGAACGCGTAAGGGCTTACTGACTAGTCAAGTAGTTGATGGAAATTCCATCGAATACTCGACTAGTAAATTAATTGCTAGTTAACATCCTGAGTTTTAACTATAGGATCTCAGCTGGATTGAAGAGCTATATGCATCATATTAGCACTGGAAATCTATGCTTTAAACTATTAAAATAGAAGAACATAATTCCATCTGCAGACAGTACTAAAATTAAAATGCAACTTAACATAAAACATTTTACCAGTACATTAAGTGACAAGAGATTTCAGTTAGGATATTTTGGAAACCTATTTTATCATTGCCCATTCAAATGCAACTGTGGGTTTTATTCAAACTCATCTGCATCACTTGAGAACACAGACAATTTTCTTTTTATCTGACTAAATTAATTAAGAAAGCTGGCATAAGCTGACACAAATTAAGGGGTTTTTGTGCATAAAATCCTGTTCTTTGGTGCAATAATTTTACATTTGGTGTTGCTTTTGCTTTAGATGGCTCAAGCAATTCATTTTATACCTTTTTAAGGCTCATCTCAGACTATATTCAAATTCAGAGTGCAGCCTATTTAGTCTGAAGAACTATGCCACTGGGCTATTACAAAGTACTTTGTTGTAGAAACTATTGACCGCACCCCAGGCTGGAGAGAAAGCCCCTGCCAGCCCACAAGAACAAGCCGGTGAGTAGAGTGCATGGACCCTGCTGCCCTGGGAAGAAGCCTGTGGCCAACCCCACCCCTGAGCTCCCTCTTCTTCCAACTCCCTGCCCTGACTCCTGCTCCCCTCACCTCCTTGTCCTATGCACCTCCTTACACCATCTCACTCTCATACCCCGTGTACCCAGCCACTTCACCTGTGTAAGGATGTTAAATAACTATTAATTTACTAGTCGAGTAGTCAATGGAATTTCTATCGACTACTCGAATAGAGCCCGCTAGGGCTCTTGTGCATTTCAAAGTGGAAGCGCCCGCATGGAGCCTAGGGTCAGCGGGGACTCCAAGTCCCCCGCTGACCCCGGGATCAATGCGGCACTGCCGCTTTGAAATGCCATGCGGAGCCGCGGTCAGCTGGGGACTCCCCAACTGATCCCGGGCTCCACATGGCATTTCCGCGGAACCCAAGGTCAGCTGGGGACTTAGGGAGTCCCCAGAAGACCCCGGGCTCTGCGTGGCATTTCAAAGCGGCAGCGCTACACAGAGCCCAGGATCAGCTGGGACTCCCCAGCTGACTCTGGGTTCTGTGGAAATGCCGCAGGGAGCCCGGGGTCAGCAGCTCTGCTGCTTTGCAATGCTGTGACAGTGTTTCAAAGGGGGTAGCGCCACACAGCTGATCCCGGGCTCTTTGTGGCACTGTCCCTTTGGAAAGCCGTGGTATGGGCTCCATGCAGCACTGCCACTTTGAAGTACCCACTCCTCCCCTCCCCGCTTTGCTGCCTCTATCTGATAGAGGCAGCGGTGGGGGGCGGGGGGAATTGACTAGTTGACTCGACTATCTGATAAGCATTTGCTTATCGGATAGTCAACTAGTCCTTAACATCCTTACTCCTGAGCCCCTCAACCCCCCATCCTGACTCCTGCAATTTACATACCCCCTGGCATCCTGCCCTGAGCAGCCAACATCCCTAAGGCCCTGCCTTGATTCCTGTACTCCCCATACCGCCAGCTCCATGCCCTGAAGAACCTGGGATATGCCAGCTAAGTCTTCTATTCCAGGAAAATGTCAAGTTCCCCAATCTATGTGAGCTTCTGTCATCAACTGAGGAAGAGGAAAACAACATTATAAAAATAGGAACAGGGAGACTAGAAAACCTAAAGAATTGGTAGGGATACAGTAGAAGCTACTGTTAATTCATTTTTAAAATTTACTAAACTAAGTTTAATCCTGAGCATACAAACTATTGCTTAGTGTTTTATTTTAAGTGAAGTTGAAATTTAAATGGGGAGTCAGTTCTTGCCCCTGGGAATATCACTACCATTGACTTTTTAAAGTATATCTAAAGTTAAAAAGTCAAAAGTATGCAACTCATGTTACTAAGTAAAATTAAGCAATTAATTATTAATCATGCTTTGTGGACTTGCTTAGAGCCTGTGTACAGACTGGTGGGCTCAATCACATTAGCTATAACAATTTTATGGTAGGACAGATCTTGCAGAGTGGCATCTATGGGTGATAAATTATGGATGAATGCACACTACCCATGTACAAATCCATATGCATTCTGGGAGTAGTCACATTCCAAACATTTCTTTTCTGGTTCCAGAACTTGTGTCATAGAACCAGTGGGCCAACTCTTCCACATGCTATGAAATTCTCCATTAAACTTTAGTAAACAGGAACTTCTCCCAGTCTGGAGATGCTGATGGTAATATTCACATACACAGTGTGTTGATACCTGGAGTCTTACAGAGAAGATGCAGTTAGGGTGCCTCTGTCTCACACATCTGTGAGCTCCTGCTTGAGGCCGATAGGGGAAGGAGTGGGGGAGGAGAAAAGAGACACTGATACTGCTGTTTATTTTGTACATGCCAGGGAGTTAAAAAATTGAAATTTGAGTGGCCAATCTTTCTCCTCACATGAGAAAGTGATGGAGTTTCTGCAACCATCAGAGCACCCTGCAAGATGATCTGGAGCCCGTTTATCAGTTGGATGTCTGGCTGGCTTCTTAGCCAATGAAGGGCCATGGAAAGGCAATTTTAGGTCAGACCAATCAGCATGGACTGGTGAGACTACTCTATTTCAGACCTGGGATAATCTGCAGTAGCTACAGAATTTCAGAAAAGGAAGACCATATTTCAAGAAATATTCAGGACAGTAGGCCAATCACCTTCCAATGTGAAATCACTAATACCTGTGGAAAAGCACGCTGCAACTGCAATGAGGGAATTGGTTAGCTCAGATAGCTACATGTCAGATGGAACCCAAAATTGTTACTGAGCAGCTACTGTTGTGGGAGCTATAATGATTGAGGTAAAAGAGGAATTTCTTTTCGCTCTCAATCTCCCCCCAGCCACCTCCCTGATGTTGTGCAGCAGACTTCAGCAGCAAACGGGAAAGGAATTAAGGCAGAAATACTGGAGTCTGGCAGTAAACATAAATAAAGTAGGCCACTTCTTGTAAAGTTAACCTGGTGGATGAATTCTAGTAGCTGATCAGAGAGAAAGCGTGGGATTGCAGTAGGGATGTAATAGTGTAGTTGATTAACTGATAAGCAAAAGTTTATAGATTAATGCTATAGACTACACGCATTTCCCTCCCCCTACCCTTGCCAGTAAATTTTTTAGCAGGCTGGCCAGCAGCCCGGCTCAGTTCTGGCTCGCACCAGGTTCAGAACCTAACCCTGCTGTGGCTCTGCATTTAAAGTGTATTAGGAGCCAGGTGGGCAGGCAGCCCGGCTCAGTTCCAGCTCATGCTGGGTCCAGGAGCTCACGCCTTCCCCCCCCCGCCTTAGACAGGGGCTACTGCCACCCCAAGCTGCTGCCTCTTTATCAGAGGAAGCATCACAGGGCAATAGGCAGACAGTCCATGAGAGGAGCTGTTTTTTAAACTGGCTCCCCTCGTGAACCAGCTCCTGCCTGGCACCCTGCACTGCTGCCTCTGGGTGCATCTACACTGCAGGGTTTAACTCGAAATAAGCTACACAAATTGAGCTATGTCAATTGCGTAGCTTATTTCGAAATAGCTTATTTCGAAATAGGGAGCATCTACACAGCACTTATTTCGAAATAGAGCACTCTTCCTCCGACTACCCTTATTCCTTGTACAATGAGGGTTACAGGAGTCGGAGTAAGTCGTCCTCCAGCTTGACAGTATTTTGACACTATTCCGAAATAATTTAGTCCACATCTACACAGCAGGCAGTTATTTTGGAAAAGCGCTGGTTATTTCGAAATCGTGTTGCAGTGTAGACGTACTCTCTGATACAGTGACTGCTGGCCTTGCCTCTGGGGATTATAGTCGACTAAAATTCATGAGGTTATTCGACTATTCAATTAACCAATATTTAACATCCCTAGATTGCAGTAGAGGATTAACCAGAATTGACTGCAACAGACTTTGCCTGCAGTAAATTGGGACTCAGCTGTCCCTTAAGCCTAGACTACAAAACACAAGCTTAATACAACTTATACTAAATTGAGGAATTTGGTATTTAGATTAAAGTTGTGTTAAAGGCATATTAGAAGAAACAAGATAAAACATGATTAAATACTCCTCCCATCAAAAGAAAGGTCTAAGAGAGAGTTTACATGACAAGTTGCACGTTGCTAATTCTCCATCTGACCATTCATCTTTGATGAGTCAAGACATGTTTAATGAGTGTCAAGGAATTGTGGTATTAAGCTTAAACATTGTCTCTCACACACTTCTAATACAGGACTCAAGAATAGCCACAAATTGCTGTTTGAAAAGGTGCCTCACGATCCTCTCAAAGACCCTGTGTTATAAACTCTTCCTCTGGCTCACATGGACTGGATACAGAATCCTCTGAAATCCATTAATACAACTCCAAAGTGATGGACAAAAGTAATTGCTGGAAATCAAGACTACTCCCTTTTCCTTCGCTTAAAGATCCAAATACGCTGGCTGGCTGTTCTACTGGACCTGGGAGCACCAGCAGCAACATTATATTAGAAAAATATTTGATACTAGATTAACCAAATCAAAAATGTTGCTTCTCAGCCCCAAACTAACCTCCCCACATGGTAATATTACTCCCCTATGGGAGAATATTTCATTTTGTCACATTTGTAGCTTGAAGCACCACACCAAGGACTGGCACTTTATTTCTCCTGAAATTTTAACCAATGACCAAAAAGTATGCATTTTGTTAAAAACTGTGTATTTGACATTTCTCTCAAAGAAACTTCAGCACTTTTATTTCAAAAAGCAATGTCATGCACCTTTAAAAATAGTAACTTAGTCAAGCAATTAATACATAGAGTGAGATCTCCCGTGGGCTGCTCTTGCAGGAACCTGCATGATGCCTCACTATCTTCAATGGGAATGTACCCCTGTGGAGTTTATTTCGAAATTAGGACCTAGATGTTTACACTGAACCCTCTCTTGTTGCTCCTATCTTAGAGACTGAAATCTCCCACAGAGCAAGTCACTGTATTAACACCAATCAGAAAAAGGAAAAAATAAAGTATGAAAGAATATTCGCAAGTCACAGATTAACTAATTTTAAGTTGTAGAAATAGACATTAGATTAACTTGTACATGCCAAATTTAAGATGAAGTTTCCAAAAAAGTTAAATAAAATTACATCAATATACATTTCTATATTGTGACATGTTGACTGCACTAAAAATCTGGCCAATGTCTTTGCTTTATTTATTTATTTATTTTTGTGAACAGTAATTCAAGGCCAACAAGTCAGAGAAACATACTGCTGTAATTAACACGAGATTCAATGTCACCAGACACAAAATGCAATTGCAATGTCATTATACCAGCATAATCTACCCTGATTTAATACATTTCCCACTGAGTTACCACAGATCAATTAGCTGATCCTATTGATATATTTTATGGATAATTTAACAAACTATGATGGAGAGAATGGTTAATTAAAACATTTTGTTTTACCATAGAATCTTTGACACTTAAAAGCAAACCAAAATATACATTAAATGGCTGTGCCTTTGAGATGCAGAACACAATTAAACCAATATGAGATCCTAGATAAAACCACGAATCTTCCACACAAGTATTATCCTAGGAACAAAAGGATGCAGCAAAGCAGCTGACATACATGTGGTATACAGAAGAAAATAGCTCACGTCAGTGATATCGACGGAATAAAATCATTCCCACAGTAAAGCTCCTCCCCACTTCCTTGCTCTTAGAACCAGCCACTAAATAAATTCATTCTCATCACAAAACAAACCTGCTCCATCTCCCCATTACATACCAAATCACTGAATAAACTCACTCCTAAAATCAGAGATTACCACCTCCTACATCCACCTTTCCCCACACCCCCTTACCTCATAGCTGTTATTAACCCTGCTACTAAAATTCCAATGCCCCTCCTGCACTTGACTCACCCACTATACTTGCATCCTACCCACAACAACATACTGAGTTAAATGTGGTCTCCCAGATATCACCTCAACTCAGCCATGCAATTAGCCTAGCCTCACAACAAGATAGCCTCCTGCCTATGGTCCCTTTAGCTGCCTCCCATTCTGACCGCAGCCAATTCCATCTCCCTTTAACTCCTGAACACTCTCTCCTTCGGTCATCTTCCCGCAGACCCCCAGCCCTTATCTTCACCCCAGAGTACACAATATACTTCCCCTCCTCTGTCCAATATGAAAACCCAGACACACACACACAGCATTCAAAGATCCCCCAACACCATAAGACCTTTCCAACCCCCACCCTCCACACCTTATTCCTCCTCCACAGCCCAGCATACCCTCCAACCGCTGAGCCCTTACATATTTTCTATTACTCCTCCACACCCTAATGTACATCCAACTCCATAGACCACCCCATAGACACTATCCCTCCTCCACATCCCAGCACACACACCCCACACAGAGTCCCTCCACATATTCCATTCATCCTTCCCGCCCAGGTGTACTTCCCCACAGCCTACAGCCCCCCAGATACCCTGAATCTCCTCCACACCCCCAGTGTACCCCACACCTTCAAGCCCCCAGATACCTATCCTCTTCCACACCCCCAGTGTACCCCACACCTTCAAGCCCTCCAGATTCCCTATCCCTCTTCCACACCCCAGTGTACCCCACACCTTCGAGCCCCCAGATACCCTATCCCTCTTCCACACCCCAGTGTACCCCACACCTTCGAGCCCCCAGATTCCCTATCCCTCTTCCACACCCCAGTGTACCCCACACCTTCGAGCCCCCAGATTCCCTATCCCTCTTCCACACCCCAGTGTACCCCACCCTCGAGCCTCCATCCTATTCCTTCTCCACACCCCAATATACCCCACACCCCATTGCTCCTCTACACCCCAGCGTACCCCAAAGGCCCTCAGGCTGCCAACGTACCCATAGGAACCCCCCAACCCCACAGAGCCCCCCTCATCTATGCTGTTCCCCACCCCGGGTACCCCCCCCATACGGACGCAGCCGAACCAACTCTCCCCAGCAACCCCACTGGCCCGGAGAAGCTCGCGCGACGCCGCTCTCCGCCAATCCCAGCCGCGAGCAGGGGGGTCGCGCAGCCCGGGGGCCGCCGCCGCCGCGGGCCCTCCTCATTTCCATGTCATTTGCCTATGCTAATAGGAGCGCACTCACTGTTGAGGCCCGGCTCGGCGGGCGCCCCGTCGGCCGGGGGGTTGTTGTTGTTGTTGTGCTGCTGCGGCGGCTCCGGGGGGCAGGACATGGCGGCGCGGCGCGGCGGCAACTGAGGAACCCGCGGGGCTGGGACGACAACAACCAGCCGGAGCCCACCTCCCCCCGCCGCCTCCCCCCGCCGGCTGCGCAGGCGCAGCCCGGAGGCACCGCCCCCCCTGACTTCAGAGGCTGGCGGCGGCTCGCTTAGCCGGACTGCGCAGACGCCGCCCCCACCCGCGCGCGTGCCAGCAGCACGCCACCTGCGGTAAGTGCGCATGCCCTTCCTCGGAGCGCCGCTTGGTCATCGCTGCGCATGCGCCACCGGCCTGTTTCTTTATCCTACGCATGTGCCACTGTCAACATTTCCCCCGCCCCGCTCAGGTCTCAATACGCATGCGCTTTCTGGGGGCCCGCTGTTGACGCTCGTGCGCCTGCGCTAGGTTGGCTTGTAGCAGCCCAGAGGGAGACAAGAATCCCATAGAGCTGGGAGGGACCCCCCCACCAACCATACAGCCCAGGGGCCTCCTGCCTCCCAGTCTCTCCTCCTGCCTGTAGCCACCACACTGGCCCTCCTCCCGCGCTCTGAACAGACCCCTGCTCTGGGCTAGTCTGTAATTTTTTTTTGTCCCAGTCCCACTTTCCCACGCTACAGTGTTCAGTAAAGGTTCAGAGCAGGGCAACAAAAATGATGAGGGGGGTGGAACGGGTCCCACGCGAAGAGAGATTTTAAAAAGACGGGGATTTTCCAGCTTAGAAAAGAGGAGACGAAGGGGGGAGATGATCGAGGTCTATACAATCATTACTGGTGTGGAAAAAGTGAATAAGGAAAAGTTATTTACTTAGTCCCACAATATAAGAACTAAGGGGGATTACTAAATGAAATTAATAGGCAGTAGGTTTAAAACCAACAAAAGGACATTTTTCTTCACACAGCGCACAGGCAACCTGTGGGACTCCTTGCCAGAGGATGCAATGAAGGCTAGGATTATAACAGGGTTCAAAAAAGAGCTAGATAGATTCAAGGAGGTTAGGTCCATCAGTAGCTATCAACCAGGATCAGAAGGATGGTCGCCCTAGGCTCTGTTTCTCTGGAGGTAGGTGACAGAGGAGGGACCACGTGAGGATTAGCTGTTGTGATCCCTCCCTCTGGGGCAGCTTGTATTGGCCACTTTGGCAGACAGAATACGGGGCTAGATGGACCTTTGGTCTGACCCAGTCTGGCCATTCTTATGTTCAGTGTCCAGACTCTAGAGAAAATAATACAAATACAGAGACAAAATCCTCTCTGCCTTTATGGTGATATGTGCCTGTTTTATCACTTTTGCTTTCCATTTCTCATGACATTCATGTTCATTTTATGTATGTGTGTTTTGAAACAGCTAAACAAAGTCCTTTTAAAAGCTTCAGAGGGGTAGCCGTGTTAAAAAACCAATGGTTACAGAGGGATCTTTTATCTTTAGGGAGTAGCTTCTGTGCTAATAGCGTATTTTAAATTGATTTCTTGATGTCATTTACAAAGTTGATGGTCTTCCCCTTGCCCCAACCCTAGTTACTTTAAGTCCTTACAGGAAGGACTAATGCAGACTGGAGGCTTGGCACTCACTTGGTTTACCCCTAAAAGAGCTGAGTTGACCCAATTATGAATATGTGGTTCCAAGGAATCTTAAGCAGTTGGAGACAGTATTGCCAACCCCAAATGCTCAAAAATCATGAATCAGATCATAAAACGGCCATACTGGATCAGACCATAAGTCCATATAGCCCAGTATCCTGTCTTCCAACAGTAGCCAATGCATGGTCCCCATCATCCCTGCCCATCCTGGTTAACAGCCATTGATGAACCTATCCTCCATCAATTTATCTAGTTCTTTTTTTAACCCTACTAGTCTTGGCCTTCACAACATCCTCTGCTGCGTTCCATAGGTCAACTGTGGGCTGTGTGTAATACTTCCTTTTGTTTTAAATTTGCTACCTATTAATTTCATTTGATGACCTCTAATTCTTGTGTAATGGGAAGAAGTACATAACTCTTCTTTATTCACTTTTTCCACACCTAAGATCATGCAATGCCCCTAGTCTGTGTAATCACCATGGTTTGTAAGTTGAAACTGCACCTCTGTAATATCAGAGACAATAGCCAATCGTGAAAGACTACCAACCCTTGAGTAGCTCTTATCAGGAGAAAACCAAAGCATAACCATTTCCTAGAGAAACCAGTTCCCTCTACCAGCTCTCTACAGGGAGCAGATATTGTGATAATGCAAAATTCCCAATCACAGAGGCCAGACTCATGCCGGAGAACTCTGAGACCAGACACCCAAGATGATGGGCAGGAAAGTAAAAGGGAATGGACTGGCCAAGGAGACAAAAGCTTTGTGTTTCAACACAGATGGTATGTATTGTAACTTAAGAATACTAGATGAACCCAGGTGACCCTGACCACACTCAAAATATACTCTGCAATAGAAAGGAAACGGAGGCAGAGAAACGCATGTCACCTTTGTCCAGCTTTTCCTCGTCCATTCCTTCACGCATGCAAGTCAACGCCCCACTATTTCATTTTGTTGCAAGCATATTCTTTCCAGTTTGGTCCAGAATTTTGTTATGGGAAAAGCCCAGCACATTTTCATAAATGCATGTAGTTTATTGTTATAGCTCTTTGTATTTTTCCTGCTACTGAAAAGCAATATTGTGTTAGGTTACAAAGTCTGTGTATTATATGCTACACCTATCATATGACCCCTCAAAGAGGTGAACAAGAAGTCTCATGCTGTTAGTGGGATGCTAGGGCAGGGTGTGCTTTAGACATTGAGGGAGCTCCCAAAGTCAGCACAGATTCCTGAGTGTGGCCACTGACTCTGTGGTTTAAGTTCTTAGGAAGGGGCTGCACTCTCAGCGAGCATAGAGATCTTAAGACTGAGGAAGTGCCTGTATCCCATTCAGACCCTTAAAACACACTGAAGGATTCACCAGCAGAGTGCATTGCTTGCAGTCTGGCGAGCTGCCCCAACAGGCATGTGAGAGGCCAAACTTGGTATAAGGAATTCAGCCAGAGTTCCAGTTACCATCATGATGTGAGCATGCCAGATCTAATGACTTGCCTTCCCCTCTTTTCCACTAATGGGCTTGTAACAAACTGTAGGGCCACAGGAAATGGCTCCCTCATTGTAGTATTTGTAATTTGCAAAGAGGGACCTGTCCAGGGTGCACTAGCTACCTACCATCTAAACACATAACAAAGAGATGGTCTCTCCCCCCCAGTGGTTGGTCTCACTTTCCCTTGTGAGTCAGGTAGTGCTAAAATGTACTGAAGATATTCCTTGAAATGTGCATGCAGCTCGATGTAACAGGTCAAATGGATTTTAATGACAATTGGCAGCTGACAGCTAAAAAAGCAGCCTAGGGGGACCAGATGTCTTGATTTTCTAGCAACTGTCCTGACTTTTGGGGGGTTTTCTTATACAGCTGCCTATTACCCGCCACCCCGGTCCTGGTCACCCTAAAGCAGCTATTGATGCAGTGCACTAAAATTCCACAGCCTCTGTTGAGCTTGTAAAGCAGACCTCTGTGCAGGACTATTTTTTAAATCCTGCTCTTCCCACTCCCATGATTGGTTCTTGCATTTCCTTTTATTCCACTCCCACCTGCAAAAACCATAGCTCCAACAAGAGAGATTCCTCCATGCCACTAAAAGAGTCAGTGAATGTATGTGTGCGCGCCTATGTGCACGGGTGTGTGTAGTTTATGTAAATAGGTAAACAGAATTCTAAATTTTTACCACTGAAACAAATCATACTTAAATCCTGTAAAATACTTTTAACTCTCTGTAAGACATAAGGGGGGATATGATAGAGGTCTCTAAAACCATGACTGGTGTGGAAAAAGTGAATAAGGAAAAGTTATTTACTTCTTCCCACAATATAAGAACTAGGGGGGTCACCCAATGAAATTAATAGGCAGCAGGTTTAAAACAAACAAAAGGAAGTTTTTCTTCACTCAGCACAAAGTCAACTTGTGGAACTCCTTACCAGTGGATGCAGTGAAGGCTAGAACTTTAACAGGGTTCAAAAAAAGAGCTAGATTTATGGAGGTTAGGTCCATCAATGGCTATTAGCCAGGATGGGTAGGAATGGTGTCCCTAAACTCTGTTTCTCTGGAGGTGGGAGACAGGGGAGGGATCACGTGAGGATTACCTGTTGTGATCCCTCCCTCTGGGGCATCTGGTATTGGCCACTGTCAGCAGGCAGGATACTGGGCAGAATGGGCCTTTGGTCTGACCCAGTATGGCCATTATGTTCTTAAGAATCAAATCTATTCCTTGATAAAAATTTAAGTATTAAAACCTTTATTTTTAAAAAAAGAAAATCTTGCTTTACATTGCTGAAATGCTATTTATGGCAAACTGATGGGATTTAGCCTTTTCCGGCCAATTATCTGTCTGTTGATTGGCCCACCCAATCCTGCCCACAAAATACTTTTACCTGCTCCCGCTATGACAGCAATGGGTCCTGAGTTCAGTTGCAGGGCTCTGTTGTGAGGTACCGATCCACTAGGATGGGAAACCTAATATTGAATCCCTCTGCACTCTTGCTTGCTCTCGCTCCTAGGAAACATTAATTAGCCTCCTAGCAGAG
The DNA here is from genome assembly GCA_019425775.1 of Rafetus swinhoei. Taxonomy (NCBI): domain Eukaryota; kingdom Metazoa; phylum Chordata; order Testudines; family Trionychidae; genus Rafetus; species Rafetus swinhoei. Next base: position 8,979,148 of record JAFJHL010000226.1, read on the forward strand.
GATACCAAAATAAAACAAGCAAGCATTGCATCAGAAAAATTCTCTGCACGCACCTTCCTCCCCATTTTAAAGGAGCAGTGAATTGTTTTTGAAAGCATGAAGGACTTTTCAAACTCAAGTGGGAGAGCAGACTGTGGATGAAAAGGCTGTACATGGATTTATACTGTGGAAGAAAGAGCCAATATACTGGGAAACAGCAGTTTGAGTTGATCTCTGATCTATATTGTTTGCCATTAGAGTTTTTTTCTACTTCTCTTGTTCTAGCCACTGCTTCAAACAGCTTTTCATACATAAAAACATGAATTTTCCTATGCCCAGGTAAAAGGGAACTTTCTGTGAGTGAATATGCATGACAAGTTCAAGGCACTAGTGGGCACCAATAGAAATACCTTCAATAAACTAAAGGCAACTCACATGAATCAGCCCGTGGACACGTCTTCTATTGCTCAATTAGACAGATGGGTGTGTTTGGAGTAGAGAACGTACGTGCCTTCTGTGCACCGTCACGTACCACGGATGTGATTAGTCCTCAGTAACCACGCCTTGTGATGGGCAAGTCCAATTTCTAAGAATAGACACATTAAAACTAGGACATGTGACTTTGCAAAATTCAGAACCTCTAACAAATTATTCCAGATTAAGTCACGTACCCCCAAATATCCAAAATAATTGTGTGTGTCAAATATGGAAACTTCCCCCTTTTCGGGTTACCAGATTTTTATTTTATTTATTTATTTATTTATTTTTTTTAAAAGGACAGTAACCTCACCCCTCTACTTCAACCACTGCCTCTGCTCTCTCCCAGTGTGGGTGGGACAGAGAAGAGTGCCTTTTTAACATACAACACAAAGGCTAAATTGGAAGTTGGAGTCCAGATTTAACTGGACATTAAACAGAAGGGGGGGGGGGAGAGGAAGTTACTCACCTCAACAATAACTGACATTCTTCAAGATGAGAGTCCCTGTGGGTGCTCCACATTAGGTCCGCACAGTGCCGCCGAGCCATTGATCGGAGATTTAGAACAGTGTCCCTAGGGCTGCGCATCTGCACGTCCCTAGGTGGCAGGCATTGTGCATACAAGAGGCTCCCCCCTCCCCTCCTTCGCCCCTGCCCTCAGTTCCTTCTCTACCCTGGAATGCCGCCAGTAAGGAGGCCAGAATTCCGTAGGAGAGAGGAGGAAAGGAGGGGGTAGTGAAGCATCCACTAGACACTCATCTCGAAAAACATCAATTACTGTTGAGGTGAGTAACCTCCTCCTCTTCGAGAGAGATGTCCTTGTGGGTGTTCCACATTAGGTGACTAACAAAGCTATTCCGGATTAAGGAGGCAGGGACTTCAGATCTGGCAGAAATGCAATGGAAAGGACTGCCTTAGTAAATTTCTGATTGGAGAAAGGTCCCTGCATAAGTGCATAGTGCTTTGCAAATGTATGGTCTGACAACCATGTAAAGCTGCACAAATGTCTCTTATGGGTACTTTGCGGAGGAATTCTATTGAGATAGACATGGCTCTGGTGGAATGTGCCCTTATGTGGTCTGGAGGGACCACTTCTGATTGGGAGTAACAGAGCTTAATACAGTCTGAAATCCAGTGGGATAGTCTTTGTGATGAGAGGGCCTGGCCCTTCTTGTGGTTCGCTATTGACATGAACAGTCTCGGAGAGGCTTAAAATGTCTAGTTGGTTGCAGGTAGAAAGAGAGCGCTCTGCGCAGGTCAAGGGTGTGCATTTTCATCTCAAAGGAGTTGGCATTTGGTTTGGGGAAAAAAAAGTAGGAGGGTGTATTGTCTGAGGTGGAAGAACGAGCGTATCGGGGAATTTGGGGTGGGTATGTAAAGTGACCTTGTCTTTAAAAAGGATGGTATATGGGGATCCAACATTAGGGATGTGATCTCTCCCACCCATCTCACCAAGGTAATGGCTATAAAAAAGACGGTCTTCATGGATAAGTGCAAGAGAGGTAGTAGCCATTGGTTCGGAGAGTGGCCGGGTTAAAGCGTTCAGTAAGAGATGCAGGTCCCACAGTTTTGTTGGTGGAGTGATAGCAGGATAAAGTGCTTGAAGACCCTTTAAAAAGCTCTTAGTGAGTGGATGTGCAAATATCGACAAGTCGTCTGTCTTAAGATGGAAGGTAGTAATAGCAGCAAGGTGAACTTTAATGGAACTTACTGCAAGGCCCACTTGTTTAAGGTGCAGAAGATAATCTAGGATGACAGAAGGAGGATGTTGAGGGGCCAACCTGGTGGTATATGCGCCACGCTATGAAGCTTTTCCATAGGGGTGCTCCAACCTCCCGACCGTTTTTCCATCAAGAAGTGATGTGAGTAAAATGCTTTCCCCCTAAATTATGCAGGGACTGATTCAATCGCTCCTATGTACAAAGCTGTTGTACCTCTTGTTGAAGCAGATTCTCAGTAGTGGTCCCTGAAGAGGGACTGGGATGGAAGATGGAAAGGGGGTGGAGACACGAAGGGAATAAGATAATCTGTGTCAATTATCTGGAGAACCCACCTGTCAGAGGTTATACATTACCAGTTGTTAAAGAATGGCAGCAGATGGTGGTGAAAGAATTTAGCTTATGAAGGTAGTGTTGGAATAGGTGAGAGGCTCTCACAACCTTCAACCTGGTGTCCAAATTTGCTCATTGGATTGCTGTAACTGTTGCAAATTGGTAGAGGGTGGGCGTCATCGCTGGTTTCTGCCTCTACCCCTGTTCTGTTGATGTTGGTCTTGTGTGTTGTAATGTTGAGTATACAGACGGTATCGAGGCCTAAGGTAGGGCCGATACCTGTATTGTCTCCTTCTAGGTGCCGGATTGTGGATCCCTAGAGGGCAGAGCGTTGCTCTGGAATCCTTCATCAAGTGAAGAATTTCATTGGTATTGTATGCAAACAGTTTCTGGCCATCAAATGGGAGATCTTGGATTTCTCTAGGAAAGGGAGCGGAGTTAAACCATGAAGCCCTTCTCATCATTACTGCTGTTGCTATAGATCGTGCAGCCGTATCAGCAGCCTTCAAGGCTGTTCTGGCAATCATGTATCAGGGCTTTGAACTGTTGTCTTTTAGCCTCAGGAATGTCTGCAATAAAATCATTGAGTTTGGTGTAGTTTCTGTAGTCATACTTACTTACTAGAGCAACATAATTGGAAATACGGAAGGTGGAAGACGTGTAAACTTTACGTCCGAATAAATCAAGTCTCTTGCCATCACAGTCCAATGGGGTGGAACGGAACTGTTGCTGCTTGCTTTTCTGGTGTGCAGCTTCCACCACCAAAGAGTTAGGTACCTGGTGAGTGAAAAGAAACTCAGAGCCCTTGGGTGGAATGTAATACTGGATTAATCGGCAGTGCTATTTTAGATGTTACTGAGTGCAATATGTCCGTTAATTCATGTTGGTTTTCAACGACCTCCTGGAGGGGAATGTTTAATTCAGCAGCCACGTGTTTTAAAAGGTCTGGAAAATGTGCAAAGTCATCTGAGGTAGTTGGAATTGGAGGCACAGCAGCTTCCTCTGCTGGGGCGGATTCATTTGGCTCAAGGGATACATTTGCAACTTGGTTGAGTGGATCCCTTTCCTGTGCTTGCTTTGTAGGTGGAGAGTATGCTGAAGGGAAATATTGCACTGAATGTCGTTTCTGGCGAGGCTGCCTGTTGTTCCAGTATCGCCAGTGCAGGTATGGCATAGGTGGAGGTACCCAGGGATTGCCAAACCATGGAGGCATGTTCCAATATTTAGAGTATGATCTGGAAGAGTAAATAGACTGATCTGTGTGGGAAGTTTTCCGGAGAAAACTCCACATGAAGGTTATCTTCAGATTTGGATGAAAATCTTTCATGAGAAAATGTCATTTGTGATTTTGACATAGCAGGAGAACGATCAGTATCGAGTAATGGTGACCTGAGCATAGAGAAGACTAAGAAGTCTCTATGTTGCATGTATTGCTGAGCTGGTGTTGACGGTGCTGTAGTAGGTGGCACTGATGCTATTTGAGGTGTTGGATTATGCCTCGGTGCCGATAGGAGTGGCAACGCACTAGGTGCCTCTGAGGCGGACGCGTCAGCACAGAAGTTATGGCAGGCGCCGCCCTCTCATGCTGTGTCAGCAAGGTGGTTTCAGTGCCAGATGTTATCGCAGCTGACGAGGCAGACAACACCTCGGAGCAGTGTTTTCTGCATCCCTTTGCTAGCTGTGCTGGCAGCTCAGAGATGTCCGGAGCGTCATAGGTGCTTAAACGCAGTGCAGCCACAGCTCTTGGCACCAGCCATGAGGGAGACAGCCACTTCGGTGCCGCCATCTCCTGAGGTAAAGATGAGGCTCGCTTTTTGGTGGGCTTTTTACCTCCATGTTGTTTCTGGTCACCAGGCTGTTGACCCAGGTCTGATGCAGATCTCAGTGAGTTTTCAAATAGTATTAGCTCGAGGTGCAGATCTCTGTCCCATCCTGCCCTTGATTTCAATTTTGCACAATGTGGACATTTTTGAGAAACATGTGCCTCTCTGAGGCAGCGGACACGTTGTTCATGCCCGTCAAATTGGGGTGGGATCTTTGCAGGTAGAGTGGTGCTTAAAACCCGATGAGCTGGGCATGGCACTGAGTAACTAACTACAGGATGGGAATAAACTGGGAGAAAAACTTAATCTACTCTACTTTTTTTTTTTTTTTTTAAACTAGACTAAAATACCAACAACTAACTGACTAGGGGGGAGAAAAAAAACCTTGGCTCTAACAAGGGATCTAAAACGCAAAACAAGATAGGGAGCTCTGCTGAGATTCATCTCCAGCCACAGGCAATAGAGAAGGAACTGGGGGGGAGGCTCGTGCATGTGTGATGCTTGCCACCTAGGAGTGTGCAGCTGCAGACATGTATATGCGTGACCCCAGGGACACTGCCCTAAAAACGCCAATCAATGGCTTAGCGGCAGCGCACCGACCAAATGTGTAGCACCCATAGGGACATCTCTCAAAGAAGATGAACCCTTCTGTGACTTTGACATGGCTATAAAATGAAGTGAATAGCCACTTCTCAGCAGAAAACAGATACTTAGAGCCTGTTACTGTACCACTTTAAGTTAATGGGAACTTTGCCACAGGCTGTGTCTACAAGTTGCACTGTTTGTAACCGATTTAGTTAAAATCACAGGAAACCATATTGGTTCAACTTTGGATTGTACTAGCTTAAATACTATTTGTTTGGGGTTTTTTTAGTGGTACAAGCATCCTGCAGGGAAAAAAAAAAAAGGTTACAAACAATTGCACCTTTAGTCAAACAAGAGCAAGATTAAACAAAGACTTCAGCCAGGGGGCAAGACAGGTTTGACAACATTTGGGTCAACACCCTCTGAAGCTGATTGAAATGCTTGCATTGTTTAATTGGGAGCTGGATCAAACCCCTTGAGAAACAGCTGCTTCCTAGGATTCTGTTCTTGTGAGAGACCAGAATCTTCTTTCAAAACTACCCTTCTCTCTCAGCTAGCTAGGAAAAGGTCTAGACGTGATTGGTGCAGATGAAGCAGGGTGGTTAGTTTCATTCAAGAGGGGTGAAAAACTATTAATAACCTTAAAAACATGAAATAAGGAGGGTAGTGGATAAAGAGCAACCTGACAGAAGTACGTTTATTCTTATGCATACTTTTTATTAATAGAAAATATATTTAGCATTAGCATATAAACTGATCAGCAGGATTTACAGTGTATGTCAATGGACAATGTGATTAAATCATTATAATATATAGTTGGAAAATATCTGGCAACTTCAACAAGTGGCTGGTTTTGGTGGAGATGGATTGGATAGTGATATGGCATGGCATGCCAGAGCGCCACAAGTACAGGTGATATGGCATGGCATGCCAGAGCGCCACAACTACAGCAAAATTCAGATGCTGATAAAACCACTTTATCCTTTTAAAACCAAGGGCATTCCTGACAAGCACAACAGAGGTCCCAGAGGCAGTTTACGTGAATTCAGTATTGCTAGGAAGTTGTGCTTCAGGCTCCTTGCAAAATCTACCTGTTCATGGTCCGCATCTTCATTCCATCCCAGATTCCATTTCACATCTCTGATAAGTAAAAGGTTCCAGCTACTCAATATGCCATTCAGAATACAACACACATTACAACATGCAAGTAAAACAGCACTCTTTAGAGATGCCACAATCCCTACAGAAGCCTCGGATTGCCCCAAAACAACAGATGTGATTAGACGCACGACCCATCTTTGCTTTATCAGCCTTGGCGCGCGCGCACAAAAAAATTCTAATTGCCTATCCATCCTCCTCCTCCCTGCCCCCCGACCCCAGGTAATGCACAAACCTCAGCCTTGATCCTGGGAACACTTGTGTACGCACTTAATAATCTTCTTGAAGTATTTGGAACTACTTGTGAGAGTGGAATTAAGAGTCAAATTAAACAAGTTCACAACAGTATGCGAGATTGAGGCCTAATATTTTACTTGCCCATCAGTTTTGATTCTCAGGAGAGTTAAATCAACATTACAAAAGCGTTATATATTGTATTGACAAAAAGCAAACCAGAATGAATATTTTGATCTTTTACATTTTTAAAAACACTAGACAAGTTTGAAGCGAACGTCTGAATGAAACTAAGGCATAGTGTTGCATCAGTGAACCTATTAACTATCTACACTCCTGCCAACATTTTACAGCAGAAACAATATTTAAGTTGATAGCGTTATTGAAGCATTATAGAAATTTTGCTTACGACTAAGCCACAAAAATAACTTAAATGTAATTGATTTAGAAGCATAGTTCCTTCCAAATCAAATGTAGCATTTACTATGGACTAAAACGCCATTGACCATTTTGTTGAATTATAAGTACAACTTATTAGACCTTATAGTGCACCAGAAGAGCACAATTAACACATATTTAAGTTAAAAACCCACAAGCTTTTTAAAACATTATCCAATTCCTCATCTTTTGACAAGCTGTATTTGCTTAAAAAGAGTTTAAATCAACTTACAGACAAGTATTAATATTTATTTCATGCAGTTTCTGTAATCCAAGCATTTTCTGATCACTGTACCTTTTAAAGTTGATCTTTAATTGCTTTGAAAAGCCAGAAGGAGAAGTACTTGTATGGTAAGCTACATTTCCATTCAGACACCGAGAGCAATAAAATACAGAAAATATATGTGTACTCAGAAAGCAGTGTAAATTTTCATCTATGTAATCACTTGATATTAGTTTTGTACTATAGCATACTGTTGAACAAGAATTTTAACAATTAAAAAAACCCACAGGCTTTGTATTCTAAACAAGTCATTACATAAAATTAGGATGAGATTAAATGTATTAAAAAGTTAGTCCCAATAAATGGATTTAAATTCTACAAACTCAGACATAAGGGATAATTTAATTAACAGATAATGGGGCTTTAAGATGACAGAACAGGGCAATTACTGTTCATGACTACAGCAAAGTCTGGTAGCATTTCAAGGTTTTTGAAATGAAAATGGTCAATAAATACCAGAGTTAGAATGTTCATTTTCATACATGAGTGGCAGCCAGTCAGTTGCTAAAACCTTCCCTCTCTCCCCCACCTGCTGAAAAACAATTAATACTGGTTAAAATCATTACAAAAAGCCATCACTTTTATACAAACATTCTGTCTTACCTTAGATGCATGAAAATAAAGAGGTAGATTAAAAAAAGAAAAAACAGATTCTTCATTCTTTGTCACTTTTATTCAGTAGTTTTTTTTCTTCCTTATTTTCTCGTTTTTGGTGCCAAACATGGCAAGGAGTGATTACAGTCAACTGTTTATTAAAACATTTGTTCGCAACACAGACCCCCTTACCACTGACCCCAAACTGACCCATTTCATGTGCTTTATTTCATTTTTTTCTATACACCACCACCAGGTATGGGCGGAGGGAATGAAGGGGAGAGGGAGAGGGAGTCCAGGGGGAGGAATGCTACAAGCCACAGCAAGAATGAGCTGCATTTAATAAAAAAGGGCCACAAATGATACAGTAATGAGGTTACACAATTAAATCCCATAGCATGACTGAAGGCTTTCCCTGTGTTTGACGTCATCACAATGGAAGGCATAAAAAGTGGAGTAAACCAATGTTGATACAGTCCAATCTAGTCCATTAGGCAAGATGGTGCAAGTAGTCATTAAATTAAAAAGTGCCCTACCCTCACCTAAATGGCTAGCAGACATGGAGAACACCACAGTGATGATCAACAGAGCTTTCTCCATGTAGCTAAAAAAAATGTGTGTCATATGGCACATTTTTAAACACTGGAAAGGGGTGCCACAATGGACCTCTCTCTCTTATTCTCTTTCATTTACAGGTACAAATGCTAGATTCAACTATCTCAACTATGCAGGAAGTGGACTCTTCTGTTAGGAATGCCAACCCTAATTCACTTTGTCTTGAAATATATACAAGTTGTTTGTAGTAGCTACAGCAATGATATTTTCCTTGGGATGCCAGGCTGTATGTAGTATCTTCTTGTTGAAGTCTAGGCTGTCAACACTAATTTCATCCTTCTTTCGCTTGCCACTTGCACAGACTTTGCGGGGCTTCAAAACAGTGCGGGGTTTGTTGTTTTCCCGAGATGCTTCTAAGGTGATGTCTCGCTTTGTGTTTCTGTCAAACATTCTGAAGAAATTGTTGTAAGATCCCGTCATGACAACACTGGAAAGAAGAAAACTAAAGATTAAGCCTAGAATGCAACATTTTAAAAAGAGGGAGCTACCTGCATTATAGTAGTGCCTGAAGGCCTTGACTGAGAACAGGGCTCCGTAGTTCTGGGGGCTGCATGTATACACAGAAACAGTCCCTGGCCCACTGAGCTTACAATTCAAACAGAGAATGCAAAGGGGAGTGAAAATAAATGTTATGTGTTAACATTTTACAGACAGGGAACTGGAGCACACAGGGGTCCCATACGAACCACCCATCTCCCAAGTCCCAGTCCAATGTCTTAACACAAAATCATCCTTCCACAAGAACCCAGAAATCCTGCCTTTCCATTCCCCTTTACCCCTTCACAAAATACCTTTTGAGTTGCACAGTGGTAGGGAAACAAGGTCACCTATTTGGGCCCACTACTGTAAGGTGCTGTGTCTCCTGCACTCTTGAAGTCAACGGGAGAGGAAGGCACTCAGAACCTTTCAGAACTAGAACCGTTAACTGCCAACAGAACTTTTTCAGCCCACACAGCTATTGTAAAAGCTATTCGGTGCACAACTCTGATTTTTCTCCACAACCTCTCGATCAGCTACATTTGCAAAGACTTTGTTACAGGGTGTTCTCGCTATGTCAATTCTTTGTCCTGTGAACTCACATTGTGCCAAAATTAACCCCACCACAGTCCCTAGGCAAAGCAATACTTCAGAAAAACATCTAAGTTATTATCTTCAAGAAGTAACAATACTATCATACCCCATTTCAAAACAGCAGTGTGGTTTGACTCAGAGGACCAAAGTTCATTCTTTTGCAACTAAACGCTGGGTTTTGGGGGTGTTAATATGGGCCCAATCCTATAAGACGTTGAGTATCCTCAACTCCAACTCGCTTAGTTTGCTCAGCATGCTTTAGTAGAAGCTTGATAGTTCACTGCATTAAGCCCTATAGATTATACCTGTGTGACCCAAAGTCTTTTTGATTCCAACAGGGATATAGAGATCACATGCTCACCAAAAGTGGACACAGATTTCTACTGAAAGCCTGTGTCACAATGGTCATCACTATCACTGTGAGATGTATGTACAAATAATAAGTGAGGAGTTATGTATATATACTAAAACTTATGTTCTCTAGTAGAGATGTAAAATCCCATTTAATTAGTTAACTGGTTAAGCATTATGTTTAACTGGTTAACCACTTAAAAAGGGGCAGGCAGGGGTGCTGCTCCAGTCCCGCTGGGCAGGAGCGACCCTGCCAGCCAAGGCTGGACTTGAGTACCCCCAACCCCCACCGGCAGTGGTTACACCAGCCCAGATGGAACAGCCCCTCCCTGTGGGGCATCCAGGCCCGCTGTGGAAAGGGGATGTTCCAGAAAAGTGGAGAAGGGATGATCTAGATCAGTGGTCCCCAACACGGTGCCCGTTGGTGCCATGGCACCCGCCAGGGCATTTATGTGCACCCGCCTAGTGACCAGGGCTAGAATGAGCCATTCTTGTGCCCCGGGCGCCCGGCGCATGTGCGGCTCCCGCCCCCGAGCGCGCGGCGCATGCACGGCCCCCACCCCCGCCTGGATCGGCAGCCCTAAAAGGTTGGGGACCACTGATCTAGATGGTGCTTGGTCCTGCCATGAGGGCAGAGGAAGGGACTTGATGACCTCTCAAGGTCCCTTCTAGTTCTATGATTCTAAATGACAATGTTGCAGTGCTAGAATGAAGAGACTGCATCCCACAGTAAAAACTAATTACATTACATTAGCTCATAACTCTGTAAAAAATCAACCTGTTAAAAAAAAAAAAAAAAAAATCAACCAAACCCAAGAAATAAAGGATTCACACATCTGAGGCTACACTTTGAATTTCTCACTTCAGAAGGAACCCGTAGTGCCGCTTCCCATTCCCAAAACTGAGGCTTAAATATGTGAAGAAAACTGGTTAGACTTGCCTGTCTGATCCATTCCAACAGCACTCAAATTTGTCAAAAATGCAGTCATTCTCATACAGAGAACAAAGTTTACTTCTGAGGTATTCATGCACCTGAGGGGCGAGGGGAAAAAAAAAAAAACTTTAATGCATATTTTAAGAGACATGAATTTTCTGTGCAAGTACAAGTTGACCAACCTGATTCCTGAGGAAACCCTGTAAGTTGACAGATAATGTCACCACTGGCCCTATGGCACTGGACTGATCCTAAATGGAGCAAGTTTCCAGCACAACACTGCCTTCCGGTCTCCTCTCTCATGCTGCAAAACACCACCACTTTGCTAACTTGTGGCCCAGAATGCAAATCACACTTATTGCACCCTTCATGAGACTCACCTCTCCAGGTCAAACTCAGTACATGACATATTTCCAAGATTTATAACACCAGTATATGAAATTTCACTGCATACCTGGTATGTTTCCACAGGTCTGTTTTCCATATTTAAATCCCAGATCTTCACTGACAGGTAATCTCTAGTCATCATGTATCGACCACTATGGCTGAATTTTACATCGGATATGGAAGAGATGATTTCAGAGAAAAACGATCTGTTGCTAGGGTCTTCTGGTTCTTCAAACACTGTAAATAAAAGACTGCTTAAGTCCTCTCTCTCCCAAGGCCCTTCCTCCTCTCCCAAGGTCCTAGCATTTCTATCTTCTGCCCCAGCTGTGCTGCAATAAATAACCTTGCTGCCATTATGTGCAATATTTCAGAAAGATAAAGAGTTGTAATGTGACCTCTGTGCAGTGAAGTAGGTCAGATTTATTCAAACATTTAACCTGAAGTTAGCTTCTAAAGAGATCGTGAATCAAGTATATGTAAGACAGAAGTAAAAGCAAGTCACTACATATTGCTTCTCCTAGGCTGGTCACAATAAAACAATCCAAGACCGACCGAGGGATCTAACTTTTGGAGGGTATACTCGTTTGCAAAGCTTAAGCATTAGCTATGGACAGAGAGGCTGACAGAACTACCAGGCCCCTGGGCAAGGGGAGTGGCTCCATGCTCCCTCCCAAAAGGAAGAGGCAGGGCTGAGGCTAGCCTATCCCTGCCAGCCTTTCAGCGTTGCCCGGAGCTCTGACGCAGCAGCAGCGGGAAGCCCTGGGCCCTTTTGAAATTGCCAAGCTCCTGAGCAACTGCCCCCTTTTTCCCACTCCATCAGTGCGCCAGGCTACAGATCGGAGTTAGAACTGAACTAGTGATTTAAAAGTTAAAAGCTGCATTAAGTGGTTTCTGATCCTCTCAAGAGCCAGCCTTCTGGCATTAATTTTTTAAGTTCGAGTAAGCTACTGTTTTCACTCAAATAGATAAACTCAACATCCCACTACTGTTTTTCTTTTTTTCCATACTAAGGAAATGCGCTATACAGTCACAGTGAAGCGTGTTAGAAATGTATTGACAAAAGCCTCAGTTCACAGTCCCTGGTACTTAGGCACTACACACAGCACTGTTCACATTAGAAAATTAATCTTGCTTAACTACTTTGTTTATGGGTGTGAAAAATCCACACCCTAACCGATGTAGTTAAACCAACCTAGCCTCCCCCCCAACATAGACAGAGCTAGGTGGAAGGAAGAATCCTTCTGTTGACCTAGCTACCACCTCTCAGGGGGGTGGATTACCTATGCTGATGGAAGAACTCCTCCCATCAGTGTAAGTAGGGTCTACACAGCAGTGCTGCAGCTGCAGATAAGCTCTTAGTTTCTTCTAGTAGTGAAATGCTGAATCCTTTATGAAAAGGAGGAGGGAGAGGAATCAATAAGGAAGCAGGACTCACATTTTGAATGTCTGTCACAGAGTGCCGATGCTCTCATGTCACACAGACGAATAGTTCCTTTACTACTGCTGTACACAAATGTGTTACAGCTGTTCGGATGGAACTCTGCAGCTGTTATCACCTCGGTCAGCTCTTCCATGTTGGCAGGCTTAATATCTACAATATCTAGAGAGCACTTTATTAAGGATTTTCCTTTTCAAATTTTCAGAACTCACTTTTACAAACATATTTATTCCACAAAGCCTCTCCAATCACCAATGAATAGATCTCTAAATCAGACAAACGTAACACAATCAAAAGAGGAAGGAATCAGTGTGGCGAGAGCAAGACAAGACAGGACTTTGCTACAGACTCCTTCTGTGATGTGGGGCAAATCATAGCCTCTCTGTGCCTCTGTTTATCCGCTTTAAAAATGGAAATGTTGCCTTCTTTTAATGGTCTATAAAACCACGCAACATATCCTGAAATATAAACAAGTCATTGTTTTAAAATTCTTCTATAATCTAGTAAGCAACAGCAACAAATATATTTTATAGGGCTTAAAATAACTGAAATCAACATTCTAAATAAATGATTGTTCACAACATCAGTTGTTCAGTTTTGCATCATGCTGGCTTGTGTCTAATGTCACCAACTGCTGCAACATAACCAAGGCTGATTGTCACAGGATTTTGTGATTTCCTGGGGGTTTCTTCCAGGAAGTTTGAGACTCATTTGCCCACTGCTCCAACTTTTGCTCCCCACGGAGCAGGGCTGAATATGCTCCTGTGGTTCATGGGGCCTACAACTTTTGTGCACAGGTGCAGGAGTGGAGTGGTGGGCATTGGGGGAACAGAGAAAGAGAGAAAAGGGGACTTGGAAGTTCTGCTGCAGACCAGTAACTTGAGGGATTGAGGGTGGTCTTGTCTTGCAAACACGGCTCCAGATTTGGAAGACAAAGACTTCCAAATCGTTTTCTTTCCAGCTCTGCTCCTCATCTATTCCTGGAGCTTTACCTTTTCCCCACTTTTGATGATAAATGCCATGACTTTTCCTGGCAAAAAATTATGGCAAGCAACCAACATTAATCATGTATCAGAGGGGTAGCTGTGTTAGTCTGAATCTCAGGCATTGGCACTCTCACTGCAGGACTGTCTGGATATGTGGACTCTCTACTCAGACCCTATGCCACCAGCACTCCATGCTATCTCCGAGACACCACTGATTTCCTGAGAAAACTATAATGCATTGGTGATCTTCCAGAAAACACCATCCTAGCCACCATGCATGTAGAGGCTCTCTACACCAACATCCCACACACAGATGGAATACAAGCTGTCAGGAACAATATCCCTGATGATGCCACAGTACAACTGGTGGCTGAGCTCTGACTTTATCCTCACACACAACTATTTCAGATTTGGTGACAATATATACCTCCAAACCAGTGGCACCACTATGGGCACCGGCATGGCCCCACAATATGCCAACATTTTTATGGCTGACCTGGAACAACGCTTCCTCAGCTCTCGACAACTAGCGCCCCTTCTCTACTTATGCTACATTGAGGACATCTTCATCATCTGGACCCACGGGAAGGAGGCTCTGGAAGAATTCCACCGCACCATCAACCTCAGCCTGGACCAGTCTACACAAAAGATCCACTTCCTGGACACTACTGTGCAAATAAGTGATGGTCACATAAACACCACTCTATACCAAAAACCTACTGACCGCTATTCTTACCTTCATGCCTCCAGCTTCCATCCTGGACACACCACACGATCCATTGTCTACAGCCAAGCACTATGGTACAACCGCATTTGCTCCAACCCCTCAGACAAAGACAAACACCTACAAGATCTTCACCAAGCATTCTTGAAACTACAATACCCACCCGAGGAAGTGAGGAAACCGATTAACAGAGCCAGACGTGTAACCAGAAGCCTCCTACTACAAGACAAGCCCAAGAAAGAAACCAACAGAACACCACTGGCCATCATCTACAGACCTCAGTTACAACCTCTCCAACGCATCATCAGTGATCTACAACCCATCCTGGACAATGATCCCTCACTTTCACAGGCCTTGGGAGGCAGGCCAGTCCTTGCCCACAGACAACCCGCCAACCTGAAGCAAATTCTCACCATCAACTAACTATACACCGCACCACAGTAAGTCTAACTCAGGAACCAATCCCTGCAACAAACCTCGGTGCCAACTCTGCCCACATATTTACACCAGCGACACCATCACAGGACCTAACCAGATCTTCCACACCATCACGGGTTCATTCACCTGCACATCTACCAATGTAATATACGCCATCATGTGCCAGCAACGCCCCTCTGCTATATACATCGGCCAAACTGGACAGTCCCTACGTAAAAGAATAAACAAACACAAATCAGATATCAGGAATGGTAATATACAAAAACTTGTAGGAGAACACTTCAATCTCCCTGGACATACAGTAGCAGATTTAAACGTAGCCATCCTGCAACAAAAAAACTTCAAGAACAGACTTCAAAGAGAAACTTCTGAGCTACAGTTCATCTGAAATTTGACACCATCAGTTTAGGATTAAACAAAGACTGTGAATGGTTAGCCAACTACAAAAGCAGTTTCTCCTCTCTTGGTGTTCACATCTCCACATCAGCTGCCAGAAGTGGGCCTCCATCCTCCCTGACTGAATTGACCTCATTATCTCTAGCCTTACTCTTGATTGGTACTCTTTTCTTAAGCCTGTATATTTATACCTGCCTCTGGAATTTCCACTACATGCATCTGATGAAGTGGGTCTTTGCCCATGAAAGCTTATGCTAAAATAAATCAGTTAGTCTATAAGAAGCCACAGGACTCCTTGTCGCTTTTGAACATTAATCATGTCGCTTTGCCTTATGTTTCCTAAATAGGAACTCTGGTATTGGTATTACAGTAGCAATATTCTCTGCAATTGCAACTAAAAAATAAGTAAGAAATGGATGTCCTAGGTGTACAACATTTCAAGGGAGAAATCTAACAACTCTGGTTATAGCAAAGAGTCTTTCCCAGATAAAAAGACAAATGGAAAAAAAGATACTAAAACTTCTGTCTGTAATTTCTAGGTGCCACAGATTAATCCGCAAGTCATCTGCAGATAGGTACGTTTCATAATCACTATTGATGGAGATAGAGTTGATGTGGTACGTGTGAGCATTGGCAAATATTCTTCGTGGACTAGCTTCAACCATAAGATCCATGGGTCTGAAAACCGGCACCTGCAAAATACAAGAAAATGCAAAATGCTAGCTGTGCATGTAATACAGATAAATGTTTATTAACAGTCACCCATCCAATGCACCATGCACCACCACCAAGGGGATACACAAGGACCCTGAAGTCATTCCAGAAATCAATATCCTGTGAGTAGCAGGCAAAGAACTGCTGGTGTACAATATGTGGGACACCACTGAAAACTCAAGGTGAATCTCACTATTCGAGAGAGTGGCAATGTAGAGAATGACTGGCACTTGGAGTCAGGAGTTCTGACTTGTATTGCCAGCTGAGCCACAGATCTGTCTATGGGATCTTGCAAAAGTCACTGAACTACCTCTGAGTTATTAAATGAGGCTAAATACTTATCTAACCTCAGATGGTGACTATGGGGACTATCACACTAAATAAAGGAGATACTCACCCGTAGTGTTGTAACTGTAGAAGGGTCCCTATACCGCCCATCTTCTTCCTTCAAGTTATAGCCTTCCGGCCTCTTATCCCTTTCACTGATTTTCCATAACTTTATTGTTTTATCTGCAACAAAGAGATGTCCACGTTCAAATGAAAGCTCAAGCATGAGGCTGCTTTCTTTTCACAGCTGGTATTTTTGGATCATTTCAGTATTCACTCAAGTGAGCCCGTCAGGATTACCTAGCTACGTACATAAACAACACAAAAGCTCTAAAAGCTAATGTTTGGAGAAGCATATTTTGTTGGATGTGAATGTTGCCTCAACTTACAACTATGGTGAAATGAACTGGTAACGTTAAACCGCATTTGCAACTTGCTCTACACAAAAGTTTTGTACCAGTATTTTGCTTAGAGGGGATTTTTTTTTTTTAAAGCAAAATAATTAAACCACTATAGCCCCTCATGTAGATACAGTTCTGTCACTACAAACATGTTATCCAACACAGTTTACTGCCCTTCCTGTACAACAATAGAGACACTCTACTAATTTTGCTATGTCAGTATTACTGTGTCCATTGTAGGGCGGACTGTACTGATTTAAGTAAACAAGTATAGTTAAAACACAGCAACCTGTGTATAGACAAGCCCTTAAGACTGACATTTACTTTAAAACACAATCCGATTACAAACTTAAATTAAAGCGACACAAACTTATTTACTATTCAACTCTTTTGGATACCCAGATACGATTAAAGCAAGCACAAATTACTCATTTATTGTACTGTGTAGATGTCATTGAACATCTAAATATTAGAAAATCTCACGGTTCATGGACTAGGCTGATCAATATAGCAACTCACAAACACAGGGGTTCCCCCCCCCC
Source organism: Rafetus swinhoei (assembly GCA_019425775.1). Lineage (NCBI taxonomy): Eukaryota > Metazoa > Chordata > Testudines > Trionychidae > Rafetus > Rafetus swinhoei. The sequence goes on from JAFJHL010000226.1 coordinate 8,996,094, forward strand.
CAACTGTCTTCTTCTGCATCAAGATGTTAGCCACTGCTTGAATCAAAACAGATTTTATGGAGTAAAGGACTGGGCTTAAAATCTTAAATTCCCGATGCAGATAAAACACCAGTTGCAAAGCATAGAAAAAAATATTTAATTCTCAGTTAAAAAAAGAAAGCATAAACTTTGGTGCTAGTTAAAGCTGCATATGATATAAAGGCAAAAAGAGAAGCAGAGAATTTGAGATTCACTCTACACAGCTGTATTTTGCTTTCAAACTTACTGTGTACAATAAAAACGACTTACCATTTGTAGACAATAAAAACTGAGCAGCATTTTTTTGGGGTAACCACCTAATTTTGTTGATCTTCTCTTCAATTTCTAAACTTTTCAAGTAGTCAAACTCTGGTTCATGGCTTTGAAAGGTACTGTAAACATTGTATTCCCCTCTGCTGAGAGACTGGGTTTTGTTCTAAAAATAAAGAAAAGAGATTTGTTTCTGAGAATTAGATGATTAAGAAATGTTTGCAGTGCACATATGTGCCAAGACTGTAGGGGGGTTGTTTATGAAGACTGTGCACATGGAGACTAGTGGTTATAATAGGAGACTGGTAGTCAAGACTCTGCCAGTCTTTTTGTATAGCCTCTGACAAGGTGTACCTTCTGTGCTTCATTTTTCCAATTCTGCAAAATGGATGCAACAAGACATCCATTTCACAAGGGTTTGGGTAAAGTTTCAGCACCAACAGAATGCTAAGTGCATATTGTAGCTTTTGATGTGGCACAAAGACAGGACAATAGCAAACCAATCATTTTAAACAAGTTTTCCTTTTCACTCAACTTTCTCAGGTTTCTTTTTCAGGCTGTCACTTTCCATGGTTTGTTTCAATGTGATCAATGTTTAAAGTTTCAGAAAAAAATCCTTCAGTTGTTTAAGCAACTTGTGTACAAATTTACAACAGTCACCTGCCCCCTGTAAATAACTCAAAACAGCTAAACTTTCAATCTTTTAACTTTGCAAATAAGCAGCCCTCAGAGCTAAGAAATCTGTTAAGAATCTCATCCAGCTCCCAGAACATGTAGTTTCCTAGGGAAGTCCCCAAAGTCTCCAGAAGACTCTCTCTGCTGCAAATCAGGTTAATCTACTCTGGGGAAGACTGACCTGCTATGCAAGTTGTGAGAATCCCAAATGAAACCACAGTGCAAGCCAGAGTCACAGAGCTGCTTATATAAGTCAACTCTTGCACCCCTGAACAGTCTTGATTCCTGTTTCCTTAGAAACCCTTTTTCCTTACTTTTGGGAAGCTGCATTGGAGAAAAGAGAAGTCAAAGCTTCTACAGCGGAATCTCAGAGTTACGAACAGAACAGTCAACCACACACCTCATTTGGAACCAGAAGTATGCAATCAGGCAGAAAAACACAAACAAAAAAACCCACCACCAAAAAGCAAATACAGTACAACACTGTGTAAAACAAACTACTTAAAAAAAACAAAAAAACAAAAAAAAACAAAAAAAAACCCAAGCATTTTTCTTCTGTAAAGTTGCCAAGTTGCATTAAGTCAATGTTCAATTGTAAACGTTTGAAAGAACAACTATAGTGTTTCATTTGGAGTTACAAATAATCTCCATTCCTGAGGGGGTTTATAACTGAGATTCTACTGTACCACCTTCAGTCAGCATCTCTTTAATTGTAAAAGCACATCTGTGATTGACAACCTATGCTGAGGGCATCCTGAATGGATGGAAGAGCTGCTTGAAATGATGGGATGCCTCAAATCTTACACGGGCCCCTGGTCCCCCTGCTAAAAATCTGTGTTTTATGTAGCACTTTAACGCCACTCACATCAGAGGACCTTGCCTTGTCTCTTATGGGAAAAGTGTCCAGGAAGGAAATGGTTTTTGAAACAGTTCATTGTGTAGGCTGAGCGTACTTCAAGTTTCAAATCTTGCACGCATTCATATTGTATCTAGTCCTAGCAATCCCACCATCACATCTTAGGCTGACAAGTGAATCATGCCTTTGCTGTGATGAGCTCTGGGCTGTGAAACTTGTTCCTCCCTTATATATCCATGACTCAAGTTCCATTCATCCATGATTGTTCCTTTCTGCCTCACCCCAAAGTTATCTCCTGGTATGATGGTTGTTCGCCCTACCCCACACTGCATTTTCCAGACCCTTTTCTCTTGTACCACATCCCTACATTTTGATGGTGATGAGGAGTTATTAGAATTTATCACGCTGCAGAGTATCCCAGGATCAAGAAGAAAGCTGCCTTAGAAATAACAGTATAACAGCAGAATACCATATCACACCCACCAATGATTTTGGCCTTTCCACCTAATGAACTTGTTGCTGTGTTTCAGTCATGCCTAACCAGTTAAGTATGGTCAAGAAGTCAGCACACTGAATGGGAGATTTCCAAAGTAAAGCTATTGTGCTGTAGGATTTGCTGGTCAAGAATCAGGAGCGTTCCCTACTTAAGAGCATAAGAACTTAACACCATATTAAGAAGTACTTCATTTTGTTTTAAACCTGCTACCTATTAAATTTCATTTGGAGACCCCTAGTTCTTAAGTCAGTACTAAACTCAATGATTCAGAATGGCATACACCTGTTTGTGGATTAATTAAAAATAAATTAAAAAAAACAGGACTAGAGGGTACTATAATGTAGAAGATGCCATCTGTGATGGGGTGCTTCCCGGTGTGCTGACAAAGCCACTGACACTCACCTCCTTGCTCTCTGGGGCTTCCCACCACCTTGTCCTGGTGGGCCAGATCTCCTGGTCTCCCCCAAGCCAAGGAACAGAGCTGAGCTCACTGTCCCCCCGCCGAGCAATACAGACACAAACTCTTCAGGTTCGAGGAAAATACAGTTTTGGGCCCAGCTTCCAGGGAAATCACTCCCCAAATGGGATCAGAACCCCCAATAAATCATTTAGGTGAGGCCCCCTTTAACAACGAAAGGAGGATGTACACATAGATTGCTCCCCCAGGTAACTATTCACTATCAAGTCCAGTGTAAATAAAAGTGATTTTTGTTAAGTACAAGCAGTAGGGTTTAAGCCAGGGCTACTCAACACACGGCCCGCGGGCCACATGCAGCCCGTGGCCCATTTGTTTGCGGCCCATGGCGCGGTTTGGGTTTACGTGAGTGTTAACAATTGCATTTATTCCACCACCCTTCCTTTAGTCACGATTCACGAGTCCGGCTCACATATTATTTGCAACATCCTACCGACTCTCGTAGCAGTCCGTACAACTCCAGTTGAAATGTCAATTGATTCAGCACTCCCGCCCTTGGCGGCGGGGAGAGGGGGGCCCGGACCCACCCTCACTCACGGGCCCCAGCCCAGGGCCCTAAGGACAGGTACTATCTGTGGTCCTGTCTGTCTGACAGGGCTTCCCACCGAAACACGCCAGCCCGCGGGCTATAATCATACACCCCGCCCTGGGCTGCTTCCTCCCCACATTTTTTTCCCGGCAACAGTCCGCACGTTCACCCTCTTCCCTGGGTGGTGCTTCCGCCGGTTGTATGACTCCCTCCCCAGCTTCCCAATACCATCTGTGTCTCCTTTGCACCCTGTGTCCTTCCTCCCCCCTTCCATGACTGTTTACCCTTTTTAAACCACCCACACACCATCCCGATGCTTTCCCTCTGTCTCTTCCAGCTCAGCCGCATTACGGCCGCGGCTCACGGCTCCCATGGTCTTGAGGTGGCAGAGCTGGCTCACGGCGTGCGAACATCCCGCACATGCCGCATACCCGGCTCCCTGCACCACGTACGTGGCCAACGTCCGGCTGTTCGGAGTGCGTGGCATCGGTGCCCCATCACAGTGGGGCTCAACACGTGGCATCCTTTGAACGTGGCCTCCACTGGGAACATGCTCCACAACGAGGCATCTCCCAGGCAGGATGAGCATTGAAAGGCGCAAGCAGATGGGCTGGCTGGAACAGATGGGTGCATGGTGTCAGCATTTCTAGCTCCCAAGAGGAGGTGCAGGGAGCGCCGGGGCATTGGGGAAAGTGCTTTGTATTCATGCCTGTCAGTGTGAAAGAAGCTATTTGCATATATTTACATGCATACGCAACCACACTTAGGTTGTGGCCCTCCGCATGTGCTGTAAGTATCATTGTGGCCCCCAGGGCTTCCAAAGTTGAGTAGCCCTGGTTTAAGTGGTTACAAGTGAAAACAGGCAGAGCAAAGTAGATTACAAATTTAAAATAACAGAAAACACATAGTTAGTTCTAACACTTATCACAAACTTACCCTAAAACAGCTCTTATTCCAGCTAAATTCCTTTTTCCCTGGGATCTCTGGTTCATTCTCCTGAGAGTGACATGCCAGCCAAAGACACAGACTGAAAAACTTTGCATCTTAAATAGCCTCCCTTTTTAGGCAGGAATTCTGTTTCACATTTTCTCCTTCCATGGAAAATTACCTGGTCAGACTATACCAGTTTGGGGGAATGAGGGGGTGTCACGTCTTCCTAAGACCAACCACTGCTTCGACAAAGGAGGTTGTTTACAGGTGATCACCCAGACATTGAGAGAAACACCCCTGATGGCTTTCATTTGCACATTTAAAACCATAAACTACTCCATAGCTCTAACTTTACATACAAGAGTGATATACAGATCCAGTGACTTGAGACTAAAATTAATAGGTTACATATAGTACTTTGTCCAAAGCATCAAGTTATGCATATTTGTGTCCGTAAGTCAAGTTAATAAAGTATGGGGAAGGGGAGAACTGTCATACCATCTTTAGGATGAAAAACAAAAAGGCTCTTGGAGTCATTTAGGATATCCTAGCACCAGTCATAAAAAAGCAAGAGGTGTAAATCCCAGTTCCCTATGTCAAATTCCAACTAGAGTAATTACAGTCTGGTTCCTTGAGTTCACCATGCAGTTTCAACTGAATACAATGTGGCTACGTCTACACTGGCCAGCCTTGTGCAAGAACATATGCAAATGAGCCACCATTTTTGCGCAAGGGGCTTTTGTGCAAGAAGGAGCAGTGTAGACTGCTCCTTCTTGCGCAAAATGATGGCTCATTTGCATATCTTCTTGTGCAAGAATGAGCAATGTACATGTAGCCTAAATGTTTCCTGTCCTAGCTTATATAACACTGTTTGCTTTACACTGTTGTACAGCTGCCACATTTCAACTCAGCGATGGTAGCATTTCACTGATGGATGAAGTTACACATGTGTATATAACTACCTATACAGAGGAATTACATTTCACTTAAGCTCTCTACATGTTAAAAAGAACTTGGGAATGCTCTGTGTCTGATAAAAGGTGTTATATTAGTCTAAGATCTATAAAAATGTTCCCCTGTAAATAACCTTATCTATAGAAGAGTTTTTGCCAAGATCACACACAGGTAATTACAAAATAATTTCTGGTGTATTATTAGGGCATTCATTTGTCTGAAGTTATTCCCTGAAATATCAGGAAAGCAGTCAACATATATGCTCTCAAAGATCTATTTTGATAGCAGCCTTCCTGCGCTTCACCACTGAAATATTTCTATCACCCCCATCATTGAAATGTAACTCCTGAGCACAAATTAATTAATCTTCAGAATGCTCAAGTGAAGTAGAAAAGTTCTATATCATCTGCATTCTACAGAGGGGAAAAAATGGAGGGGAAATTACTTGCCCAAGACCACCCAACAAGTCTGTGGCAGAGCTGGAAACAGAAGGAGAGTTTACTTACCTGTAGGGTAGCGGGAGTGCTTCAAAATGGCTTGTGCTTATGGGTAATACTGAGGTTGACTAAACCCTAGCGGATTTCAGTCACTTGAGGTGGGAGATGCACTCCAGCTGCTTCATAAGAAGCTAAGATACAGCCTGAAACTCATTTTCACATCTCTATTACTATTCATTTTGACAATGAGTGAGTAGAAATTGGCTGCCCCTTCACAATTTAAGCAAAGGAGATAGACAGTCTGGGAGAGGACATGGAGTGACTCATTCTATCAAGGTAGAGGTAGGAGCCTCTCTCACTTCCTGAGTGTGAAGAGTAGCCTTTTCTATTGGGGTAAGGCTTGGGGGAAATTACTGGGAGTTCAACACCTTGACTGATGTGGAATTCTGATGAGACCTGAGGTAGGAAGGGAGGATGGGAATCTGAGGTCACTTGGTCATGGTAGAAAGCCATCCATGAGTAGGTCACAGCCAGGAATGCCACTCACTCTCCTGGCCTAAGTTATGATTATGAAGTCTTGAAAGATGAATGAAGAAATGAAGCGCTGTCCATGGATTCTACTGGAGAATAACTCAGAGTGGAGTTAGACATGAAGGAAAAGGTTAAACATTTAAAGAATCAGGGTAAACAAAATTAAAAAAAACCTTTATCAAGTCGATAAAAATCTATAATGGCAGCTGGGAACCGAGTAATACAACTTATGGTTATGTAATTAATCAGACAATTGATTATGCCTGAGAAGATGCAGATCAATGAGCACACCATGCTTAGAAACACTTCCACTTTTGCAGGTAAGCTTTTCTTAAGGCAGACATCCTACTTCTCAGGAACAGTCTTAACTTGGGGAAAACAGTCCAGTTCTATGACTGAGAACTACTGAGGAGAAAAACCTTGAGGTGTGGTGAAGAGATGTTGGAGCGGGTCATGGTGCCTGACATCCGTGTCAGGATTTCTGCCGTGAGCAGACAGCAAAGATGCACCTGCAGAGAAAGGGCTAAAGTAGATTTGGGAACAACATGTTTCTTGGCAATGATGGTGCTGTCGGGAGAGTTATTCCTTCCCTTGTTTTAACTTGTTCAGGGCCTTGAGCAGCGTAAGCTGTGCGCTTGTGCGGCCGTTACGATTCAAATGCTGCCCAGCTGATTAGAGGAGTGCCCACATCTTGTTTCTATTGGTGGTGCACATTTGCACTTGCTTCAGTGCACATAAAATTTATTTTGCACATGGAAAGGATTAGAGGGAACATCGGCCTTGACGATCAACGGTGTCCATAGGCAGGCACACAAGAGGAGGAGCCTATCGGGAGCGTCCCCCACTGAATTGTGGCCATAACCTCCCCTTGAATACAAGCAATGAAACATCACATTGGACAGCACTGCAAAGAGATCCATCTCCGGGAGGCCCTGAGTCTGACAAATGCTCCAAAGGACCAAAGGGCTGAAAATCACTCGTGGTATTCGTGAAAGCGCCTGTTCAGCGAGTCTGCTGTGGTGTATTTCAGAGCCCCCTGCAGTTCTGAAATGAAGGCTTGAAATTGCTCAGTGGTCTTGCAGCAAATGATCAAAAAATGTTAAAAGTTTGTACAAATCTATTTTGCCATCAAAGACTGACTTCACAATTCTACACTGGAAAGCAGCTGATAAATACCTCTTACGGCTTAGAACAGGGCAAAGGGGCCTCCGCAGGCCAAATCCGGCCCACCAATTAGGCTGAAACAGCCCTCTGAGGCCCTGGCGCTCCCCGGCCCCCAGGCCAATCAGGGCCTTGGGGCAGGGGGAAGCACAAAGTTTCCTCTGCCCTGCCCTCCTCCCCCACTAGGAGTACATGGCGCTTAGAAGCACTGTGTGCTCCTGGCAGGGCTGGAGGAGTCTTCCCATGTTCCCCTGCTCCCAAGCTCTGATTGGCCTGGGGCAGAAGGGGGAGCGGGCGAAGTCTCCTCCCACCGCCAGGGGCATGGGTGCCTAGTGGGAACCTCTGGGAGTGGGGCAAAGACTTCACATGCTTCCCCACCCCCACACCAATCAGTCTGTGGATGGGGAAGCAGGAAAGTATCCTGGCCCCACCCCTTCCTCCTGAGGCCCTGCCCCTTCCGGAGTGGCCCGGGGCCACTTCAAATATTTCTGAAGTGGCCCCCAGTAAAAAAATTATTGCCCACCCCTGGCTTAGGAAGTCAACAGGTTTGTGCTTTTGTCCAAGAGAGGCAATTTGAAGCAATCTTGTTGATTTCTCTTGTTCAAGGTCATAGAGAGGTAGCGTGTTAGTCTGATCTTGGTAAAACAAAAGGAAAAAAATTATGTAGCACTTTAAAGCCCAAAAAGATAGTTTATTAGGTGATGAGCTTCTGTGGGGCAGACCCACTTCTTCAGCTCATATTCTGAAAGTGATATTCCCGAGGAGAGTTGGAGGTGTCAGCCCTGCCGGCTGGTGAAAGTGGTGCCTCATTAGGGTCCATGCATTCCTTGTGACTTGTAGCCTCAGGAGAAAGACACGCAAGCATGAGCTGAAAGCCCCTTAGAGCTGTCCCTGTGTCTGGAGGCTTCTGCTGCCAGTACCAATGACAGTGTCATTTGGTGCAGTCTGCTAGAAGACTGCTCAGTGCAGAGTGTACCAGAAATGTTTTTGATGGGTACCAGAATCTGGGTACCAGGGCCTACAGGCATCTGAGCAGTACCTATTTGGGGATTTGTGTGGGGCACTGACACAACGAAAAGTGTGTTGGATTTCTATGCTGAGGTTGTCAGCATGAGCAAGGCCAGTCATTCAAAGACTGTGGGTTCAAATCTCACCAGAGGCACTTTGATGTTGCGAAGACCAAGACTTTAACACGGTTTAAAAAAGAACCTCAATTCATGGAGGTTAGGTCCATCATTAGCTATTAACCAGGATGCGGCAGGAATGGTGTCCCTAGCTTCTGTTTGTCAGAAGCTGGGAATGGGTGACAGGGGAGGGATCACTTGATGGTTACCTGTTCTTTCATTCCCTAGGGCACCTGGCATTGGCCTCTGTCGAAAGACAGGATACTGGGCTAGATGGACCTTTGGACTGACCCAGTATGGCCGTTCTTATGGGTTTGAGAGCTTTCTTTCTTCCCTGGCCTCAGAGATGACTTCTCTCTCCTTTTGAAGTCTATTTCCGGAATGGTGTTTCTTCATTTTGGGATGCTTTGTTTCTTAAGCTGCTTATTAAGCTGCTAACCAAAGCTGAAGTCACCAGTGCAGTCTGAGTGGTGGAGGACAATAGGTGAGAGAAATGGATCCCACTCAAGGGATGCTCCATCCCAAGGAACTTCAGTCTATCTTCCCTCAGCTTCTGAGATGTCTTAAATCCAGAGCAAGCCTTGCACTTGGATGGGACTGAAACTCTCCAAGGCAGCAGAGGCAACTGGAATGCCCACTGCTGAGGGGCAAATAATTGTGACAGATCTGGCAGGCTTTGAAACCCAATGTCTTTGGAATATCCCCCATTGTCAGTGCATAAGCAAAGGCTGAGGGTGAAGGTGGTTCTGGTCACAAAAAGAAAATTGGATAGGGACTTCAAAAACACGTATCTATGCTTAAAACATATACAAAACGACTAAAGGAGGAAACAAAATACAATGCTAAAAAACCCCAAGAATAACGTGGTAGCTGTTGGCTGACGGCAGACACCACAATGTTCGGTCTCAAGATGAAAGCAACTCAGAAGAAATTGGAGGCTACTTCTCTTTGCACCAGAGCATGAGGGTGTATAAGGTGTAGGGATGTTAAATTTCAAGTAATTGACTAATTGAATAGTCAATGCACTTTGCATCGACTATTTGTCAATAGGGCACCTCTGCCTTTGAAGTGCAGCAACAGCCCCTCAGCAACAGTCTGGCGTCAGGCTCCTCGCAGCATTTCAACGTGGCAGCACTGCATGGAGCCCAGGGTCAGCGGGGGAGTCCCAGGGTCTGGCCCCAGGCTCCAAGAGGCACTCCAAGTCTCCTCTTCTCCTCCCCCACCCTCCCCCCCCCGCTGCCTCTTTCTGATAAGAGGAGGGGAGGGGGAGCAACTAGTCGTTCACATCCCTAATTGGGCTGGCACTGATACTGCTAACTAAAATCTCCAATCAGAAATGCGTGGTGCACTCATATCCAAAGGCAGGGCACCCATAGCGACTGTAACTTGAGGATCTCTTGAGTCAGAATCTGATATCTTCATCACAAAAGATGTACTCCTTATATTCTAGTGTAACAGGAACTGTCAAGGCACCAAGGTGCAGACACTGGCTTGAGACACACAAAATATAAGCAAATATTTACCAGTCACTGTTCAAATTAAGGCACACACCCGTCAATAAATAACACTTTGAACTGAAAACAGGAAGCTCTGCATCACCACAGGTACTAGTGAAGCCAACGCCTCAGCTGCATAAGACCAACAGCAGCACCTGCCTTTCTGACCGCTCACTCAGACAGCCTAGCCAGTCACAATGTATTCCGGTCTACAGACATGCCAATAACCTGAAATCAAGATGAGCTTTTCAGAGGAGCTGAGCATTAAAATCAAGTGATTTCCACTTCCTTAAACAGACCCTAACTTGTAACCAGAATTGTTAAACTACAGGCAAGTTGCTCATCCCCACTTCTCCAAGGACCTTCTGATTTTCTTACACAGAGAAAGATGCCACATCCTGCAAATTCAGTCATCTGGATTTCCACCACTTCAGTGATCCATAAAACAACTGGGACAGTGTTCTCTTCTGATGAAGTATAATGCTGGAACACATACAACTGCAATATAAATGGTCCCACCACAAAGGTGGCAACATGCAGTCAAAAAATTGCAAAAGCAATTAAACCCCTAGTGGCATGATCCTGAGGATTCCAAGTGGACAAAAATGAGCTGGACTGAGCCAGGGCTGGCAGTGAAGAAAAGCTGATTCAGGAAGGAAGTTTCCAGAACCAAATCACTGAAAAGAAACAGTGAAGGAAACTTCACTGGGCAAGCCACAGAAACTTCAAATTCCTAGAACTATATATCCTTATACTGCTTAAAGGACTAGCTGTTCTATGATGCCACTTCGCATCACAGAACAATGTCTACGTGCCAAGAATCATCAGCTTAGAAATCAGAATATTTGCTATGCAATGAAAGGGTTTCAGTTATATGAGCTGTCTGTGTGTTTGCCCAGCCAGCTGCAAAAATAATAAAACATGTGAAAGAGGCTACTTTTGACCCAAATGAAACAAGGAACTTCTAATTATTTTGTAATCTTACTGCTGTAAACTATTTTAGGGGTTGTGATTTTAAAGGTGAAACTGATTTTAGGACAGGACTAATCCTGGGTTTTTAATATTTGTATTTGTTTTACGAAGTTGTATTAATTTAAAGTCTGTATTTATGTTTCTATTTACAGTATTATGCCTAGTGGTCTAAAGTGAAGATGTTATGTCAAGAAATGTAATGCATCAGATGAGAGATCTAGGATTCATGAGTTTTAGCCAATATACTCTGAATTAATAGATTACGGTACAGAACTACAAGAGTCAACTATATAGACAATTTACTTAGGAAAGTCAAGGTTAGCTACAGTCTTTTAAATGGGAATACTTAAGTTTCTTGGACACTAACATGTATAGAGGCTATTTGTTTAGCATATGTATAGTCATAAAATCATGAGTCTGTAGTAGATTTCAAACAACACAATAACCAACAGAAGATTATAGTGAGGATATCTAGTACTTGACATTACATGAAAACCATAATCCTGCTAAACAAAGCTGCTGTAAGGCTACTTGTCCTGACTAAAGTCACGTAAGCCCCACTAGGTGGCACTAACTGACCCTAGTGGTTATTTGCTTAACACAAATTTCAATTCTGCACAGGGTGGAAGAAAGCAAGTTGTTGCAAGCTGTGGAAGAACCTCCTTAAGGAAGTGGAGATGTTCTTATTGCTTAGGACATTTAGAACTAGACTGAATGAACACTAGAAAGTGCCGTCTAGGAAACCCATCCCATATATTGACAGGGAAATAAAAGGGACTCTTCCTCCTCCGACACTCAAGCCACTCTGAAACCTACTTTTCCATTTCCAGTGGACCATAAAACACAATGACACCAATCAGTGAAATATGTTAATGGTTAGCAGCTTGAAAAAAATCATACTGGTAAGATAGTTTTGGCTAACAGTGTGGTCACAAGCATGGCAAGATAAAATCAGTTATACCACTCTCTCTAAAGAGAGATGGGCCAAGAATATATTAAGGCTCCAAGCACCACATGATGCTAATGCCCACTCCAACTAGTCACATGCCAACTCTCTTTAGCTTCTCCCAAATCAAACTCTCGGTTTCAGCTCCCCCTACCTTTAAAATGGGAATATGTACCACATTGGAATACTGGGAGAATTGTTTGTGGAGTGCTGTGGAGATAAAAGCACTATGCAAGTACTGATTACTAATATTACAAAGATAAAAACAAGCCCTCGGTTCCATATCTTAACTGGCAAGATATATCGAGGAGGATTTTCAAGTGATTTAAGAGCACAAGTCCTAGGGGCTTTTAATATGATTTATGTTCCCAATTCACTCACTTTTAAAAATGCTGTGACATTGATTTAATATGCTGTGACATTCTGAGCCAAACATCAGCGCAGAAGAGAACATACATGTTGTGGGAGCAGAGGGATCGAATCTTAAAATCTTTCCAAAAGCACATCCTGTTTATATATAAAATGCCTCTAACTTATTTCAATGATGAGCTGCTTCCTCTCTGGTTCTGAGTATTAGCTGAGCTTTAAAGCTTTAAAGCTGATGTGGAAAATTTCAAAATACAGCCTCAAATTTGCATCTCAAAACGCTACCCACCTGAATATAATAATAAAACTATTAAGATATTTACTAATTTCTATTAACTTAAAAGCAGACAAGTGTTTTGCTTGTCAAGTAGATTGATTTGCCTCACTACTGCTTATATCCACACAAAAATGAAGATTACTTATTTTTATATGAATGCAATGGCTTCCATAAGCAGGCACTTCCGAAGACACCAACACTGACAATGACCTACTTTATCCTTTAAGGATCTAATAAAATGCTCTTAAGCCAAAAGATTCTACATTATTTTGTTGAATAGAAGCCAGCCTGTTTTATTGGACAGTCATTTCCACAGCTCAGATCTTATGAAGTATTCAGAGAGCTTAAATGAAGTCAGAATTTCAACCTTTAAAAAAAAAAAAAAAAAAAATATCAGGGCAGCAAGATTTTTTTTTTTTTTTTTAAACAAAGTACAGAGAAGGCACAGCTACCTAATATTAGTCACTGCCGCAAGAGATGGAAAGCATTCTGTAGCTGATGCAAATAGATTTTATGGGGGACAGCAGCCATGTATACACACACTAGAGATGAACTGGTTAGCTTCACCCTTAATGGTTGAGGCTTACCAGTTAGTTAACTAGCAGGGGTGGAGCAGCTCCCTGCCCGCCTCTGTCTGTGATGGGCCCGGCCCAGCCCCCTGCTGCTGGTTACACGCTGTGGCTCCCCAGAAGCGGGGCCAGCAGGGGCTGTCAGCCTGCTCCTGCGGAGCCAGGTACAGATCCCACAGCGAAGCCTGGGGCGTGGAGCCGGCAGCCAGTGCCAGCCCCATCCCTGGAGAGGCTTCACTGTGGGCTCTTCAGTATAAAGCTAACCTAAGCTTTGTACTGCTGAGCCCCGCTGTGTGCATAACAATGTAACCACCCAGATTTTTAGCGGTTACACGGTTACCTTTTTTAATGACTTTTTACATCCCTATCTCAACTATACATTAAAAATATAACTTGGAGGGCAGCTAATGATGCACATTCGTAAGTCTTCATCCCTTCTTACACACACACACACACACACTTTAGAACAAGAAAGTCTGATCCATACAAGTATCATTATTTCAAGATATTTTTCTCCATGTTCATAAGTTTTTCCTCCCTCCTTATCAACTACATATAGACAGTTATTTGATTTTTAACTCCCGATGTGTTCAATTCTGCACATAAATACTTCAATACTGTAATTCAGACAACTCTGACAGCTAAATTCTTTTCATCTGCTTTGCATATCTTAAAGAGGTAAGTGAAATAGTCACCTGAATTGTTTGTGCAATTTCTATTGCATACTATTTTTGCCACACAAGTTCTCTCGTCCCCACAACTATTAGTTTTAAATACCTCAGAGGAGTAATGCCAGAATCAGTTTATTAGTGTTTGTAACACACTACAAGCCATAGATGAAAAGCCCTTTAGAAGGTCTAAGTGCTATAATTGTCTTTCATTTGAGAATTATTCCAATCTCTGAACTCCATCCTTGTTCTAAGTTAATACTTGATGTACATGAACTTGTTTTCAACCCTTGTGATTATTCATCAACAACAGGATCTCAATCTGCATACTTTACAATTTGCACAGAGTGGCTATATCTTCTCACTTCTCAGAAAAGACTTCAAAGCCTCCATGGCAGCAAAATTTCACTGTAGGACTTCATTATTTTATAGGGTATATTACAGCATATAGCAAAGTCTTACAAATAAAATACAAATTGCCAAGCAAATGCATTGCAATGAACTCCACTACTGTTGTTTTATTGTGGTTACTCTATGTCAGGGCTGTTCCCCACTCACACACTCATCCAGTGCAAAAGGTGGGGGCCTGCAAAGACCTTAAATACCTTCGCCTCTAGGCTCAGCTTACAAAAGCCCCCAGAGTCACAGATACACTGGCTCCGAGGAATAAAAGCTGCCACCATCCAGTGATTTAATCCTGAAAAAACAGGAGGGAACACTTGAATTCCTTCCCCGGGGTACCCCAAGCTTTTTTTGCCCAGAAGAGCTTGAAAAAAGAAAAGAGAAAACAGGTTGCAGTCTCTGGTAGCTGACCGCTCGTCTTAAGCACACACACACACACACACACACGCGCGTGCACGCGCGCCCCCCGTTACTTTCCAGGACACAAAAATCAAATCATCACCTTAAAAAGGTGATTTTTATTAACAAGACAAAAGATATACTTGATAAAGCATACTTGATTGCAAGGTGTTGCACAGCAACTAAGTAAAACAAATTAAAAGACAGAGAAGCTCTCTGGGAACAACTCAGATAGTGAATGGGGAAGAGGAGGCATAGATTCACACAGTGCAGTTCAAACAAACCACAAAAACAAAGAAAAATACCCTAATCACAACTAAAGACATGTTTTCCTTTATTTACTCACAATCCCTTTCTGGTTCAGTCCACTCCCATGCCCCAAATTCCTTGGTAATCCTGGTAATCCTGACTGGGTTTAAATCACTCTGTTTCTCTCAACTCCTGGCTTAATTTCCCCACAGAAAGAGAGCAGGCAAGGTATCTATACAATTCAAATTTCAGTATCTTATCCCCACTGGTTCTTCTGGCCCCCTGCCAACACCCATGATAGCTACCTGAGTTTAACCCCTTAGTCATCTGTTGCTGGCCAGCACTCCTCCTATCCACCACACTCTAATTCATAGAGCTCAGTAATTTTCAGTGAGCCTCTTCATCAATGTGAATGTCTGTGGTTGTATTGTATATTTAAATATCAGTAAACTTAAATATCAATAAACTGAGTTAAGTCAGAGAGATTACATCATGTTCAGTGGAAAAAATCCATATAGACCTGTGAGCTATGCTAAAGAGAGACAAGAGCCAGTCGCAGGTTTAACTTTGGGGCAGTATCAGATCAAAGGCAAATTTGGTTAACAGGAGACTGCCTTGTCAGCCAACTCTAGGATAACGAGAACAGGCACAGCTACACAAAGTTCTGCCAAAAAGTCACGGTAATTCATTTAAGATACAGTAGCATGGGACAAGAAATCTTATTAGCATCCTCTATGCCTCTCCAGCTGAAGTCAATATAATGTGTATTATTACTACTACTCACTCTTCCAACCTCAAAATACTTCACTCTCCAAAACACTCCTTGAAGATAATATTCCCATTTTACAAGTGGGAAACTGAGGTTTAGTGCCTTGCTCAAGATCAAAAAGTGTCTCAAAATCAAGTTTAAAAATTTCTTGTTCCTTTGTTTGAAGAAATAGTTTTGAAATCCCATTCATTTTTAGTGCACTTAAAACGACTACTATGCAACATAAATTAATGTTTATATGGAAGAAGAACAACCTTTTTTTTTTTTTTAATAGATGCATTTTGTAAACTACCAACAGATTCTAATCTGAATAAAATGACATTAAACGCTTGGTTACTTAAAATAAGCTGTTCTCTTTAGACATGAGCAAAATTATTGCAGACAGGAAGGAAAACTTTCGTTGATGTCCATGATCCAACACAATTTGATAAGAGCGTGGGCTCCAGAGTGCATCTGAGGATGAGAGCTTTGAGGTGTAGGAGGGGGGCTCCAGCTTTGGGGATGTCAGGGCTGTGGCAGGAGCAGCTTATCTTGAGCAGCTTTTCCCGGCACCACAGACTGTGCTGCACCCCAGAAGCAGTCAGCAGCAGGTTCCCAGCCAATGGGAGTGCGGAGACCTGTGTGCTTCCCCTTCTCCCCACCAAGGAGTCAGGCCTGTTGCCGACCACTTCTGGGGCACAGCACAGTCTGCGGTGCCAGAACAGGCAGGTAGCTGCCTTAGCCCCTCCACTGGTCACCTGACCACCCTGCAGTAACAAGACCCAGCGCCTGACATTCCACAGCCCAGTGCTGGGTTGAGACTCGTAGTTTGAAAACATCTGTCTTAGGTCACATGCTCACTTAAAACCAGTTCTTGTTTCCCAACAGTTACACTGAAACGTGCATTAAATATTATCCCCCAAAGGCAGCACACTATCTGACGTGACCACTTCAAGAGGTCCTCAAGGTTTTCAATCCGATTTTGTTAGCACTATAAACTGTGCTTAGACTACAATTTAAGAACAGGCCCATACCATTAAAGACCTTAATAACGCAATCATTTTTATAGTTCTTTTCGTAGATGCTTTGAGTGTCACTGTTTGTTCTCACAGTATCTTAGATATTGGTTATACAGGAGCACAGTTTTTCATACATCTATAAACCTCACTCCTAAGATTACTTGGAGAAAGAGGAAGCGTTTTAATACACAACTTATTTTAAATGGTTAACACTCACCTCCTGCTCCTGCTGAAAGATGACAACTCTACCTCCTTTGTCTCCTGTTGCTAGTAATTCTCCAGAATGGTTAAATTCTACCGTAGAAATTATATCTGCTGCATAACCAAAAACAAAAAAGCCATGAGTCAGCATTTCTTCCAATCCATTATTCAAAAAGTCAAGAAAATTACAAATGGTTATGGAGTACAAAGAAAAAAAATCTTTCCTGACAGCTTGAAAAAGACTCTTTTTAGTCTACATCAGTCTTACTCAGAATAAAATGCTCACAGCAGGGCAAATGTCCAAAATTGTTTGCGCACACAGAAAAAAAGCCAGTAATAGTGGGGTTTTGCTTTTGCAAAAAAGGCATAGAATAGCAAAGATATCTGACGCTAATTATCTCAAAATCATTCCATGTTCCTGCCTCTGGTTCAGGAGTCTTTGGTCCTCTATAATTGAAAACTGAGAAACAGCCTTAATCTCTGGCCACCTCTGTCTATGAAGTAGGGATTCATTTTCATATCTCTGGTAATACTGACATTGTATACACAGTCTGCTAATTTCACATAGACTTCTGCCATTCATTTTTAATAGCAGAACTGGACACATGCCTTTTACCCATACTGATCTCAAAGCTTGACTCTTCAGGAGTGTATATACACATCTGAACGCTTTAGGCAAGATTGTTTTACTAGGGTTTACATGCTCAAACTTCAGCATCTGAGGAATGCAAGGAAGCAGAACTAGAAAAACAACACTCAAGTTAAGATCTTAAGTTCCAATGATTAAAAGAACACAGAGGCATTACTTTTCTGATGAAGTAGTCTGAGATTTACATTGGGTTTTTACCTGCTAAAATTATTTACTACATTTTTCCCCCCTTTGAGAGTGCTATATAAAATGGACAAGTTTTGTAATTCCATATACTGAGTATTCATCTCTGCCAATCATCCCTTTAAGAATGGAATATAACCTACAATATGTAAATAAACTGGTTTTTGCAAGATAGGCAATATTGAACCTATTATGAAAATTAAGCCCACACCCACCGATGTGTATTAATTCCTAGCACACATGCAAATATGTTTGTTTTCATCTGAATTATGTATTTCATCTGTAGAAATTAAAACTAAGCATAAATCATTTTAAATGTTTGTAGATTCCTTTAGCATGCCGGAATCCTACACATGACATGCTATTACATTCATTTTTAATTTAAAACATTCACAATTTAAAATGTTCAAGTTTAACCTTTAAACTTACTCCCCTGATCCAAATCAACCAATCTCCAAAGCATTTTCATTCCGGTTAATTTTTAATATACAATACACTATAGGCAGTGTCAGCAAAGATATAATCAAAAAAATAATCCAGCAAAAACATGTATTTTTCTTGATGAATTCTGGAGATGAACAAGCCCAGTCTATTCTCTTCAAGAACTACAGAATAAGTACATGAGGGCACCAAAACGTGCACTTTACTGCAGAGATAGATGTTTACTAGGTTATAAACACTTCATATTTAAAGAACTCACTTTTAAGCACATGACACTTTCCATAAAACCACAGTATTTATATTCTTCTTTAACTAGCAGAGATATTTCAGTTTATTCTGGCAATACTATGTTAAATATATAATATATAACTTATATATATAATATTATATAATATTATATATATAATAATAATATTATATAACTTATTATATATAATAATTTATATATAAATTTATATATAAATATAAATATATAATATTTAATTTGCAGACCCTTTTTCACTTCATCATGGAGCAACAAATATAAGAACTTCCAGCAGGAGAAAGTACATACATTATTTTCAGACAGAAAACATCTTTTTTCTTTAGTCTTGTGTAAAATGCACTGCACAATTTTTTGCTGTTGCTTGATCTTTGTTTTCTTGTTTTACATTTTGGAGCTCTGAGGAGCTACCTTGCATACTGAATTCAACTGAGCAAAATATTCCATGTATGTCTTAACTTCCAAGGATTTCTGCAGAGAGGCAGGTCAGGAATACAGGTTATAAGAACAGAAAGCAGACTCCAGAAGTACCAGGTCGCTATCATTTAAAGGAAGATAGAAAATTTTATGGCTTTTCTCTGTGACTTTGGAAGGAAGATGTTTTTCAAATGCCTAAGGTGGATCTTACGCAAAAGATCTTTCTGATGTTATTCCAAAAAGAAGGGTGGTGCCCTTTGTGGACATTACCAAAATATCCAGTTTTCTATTTACTGCAACATGCAGCAATTGCAAACAGACTACTGTCTCAAAATTGAGCAATGTCATGACAGCTTAAAGATACATGCCAAAACAAACAGCAAAATATCAAGGAAAAAAAGATGTAAAGTCAGACTTCTGGCACGTACGGAAGATGTTAGATCCAGAGCTCAGTGCTGCTCTCCAACATAGTGTTCATTGCTGCATATTAGAGAATTGAAAATAGAGATGATGAAATTACTTACTAACATGATCCTAAAGTTAAATACGTAGATCTGATGTAAGCTTATTTCTAAATATACCGATATTCACAACATTAAGGAGGCAATACTATGTTCTGACTCCCTCATCAACAAAACAGAAGTTTATCCTTCATAAATTTATTTTTCTCCCTTTTAAAAAGTAACACTATCCATTCATTCTTACTCACTGCTGGCTAAACTGATAATATTTGCCTGTCACTAATGCTGATGTTTGAGATTACTTTTTTAAAAAGATTTCAAAATAGCAGTATAGTGTTCAATGTACACCTTTCACAAGTTAGATGGTAAGGGGCAGGAACAGCCTTTTTATTGTTTGTACAGCACCTAGCATTCTCAACATGACCAGGGCTCCAAGGCACTACAGTAATACAAATAAATATGAGGAGGATGAGTAGATGCAGGAGCCAGGAATTCCCAAGTTCAAATCCCGATTCCCTCTAATTTTGGGAGAGTAAATTTAGAACCTCTATTTCTGCATCTGCAAAATAGGGAAATAATACTTACTGCAAATTGATAGGAGGCAATTTAAAGCATTTGCAAGTTTGAGAAAACTACCTGATCTAATAAGCAGTATTAAAGGACAATATTTATCAAAGCTTCATGCCAAGTCAAAATGGATACTTTGTGGCTGCAGAAAACATTGAATTAGGGATGTAAAATGCCAGCTGATTAACCAGCTCCCAGCCCCAGAACTATTTAATCGTTACCCAGTAAGCATCACCCAGTAAGGATGATGCTTACTAGGGAACTGGTTAACCAGTTACCCATTCACATCCCTCACTGAATACCAACAAAAATACAGAATGAAGTATACTTTGAATGATCCATCAGTATTTGCACCAACAACTGAGATAACCATGGTCAGGAGGAGCCACATTTTGCTAATAAACTGGAATACCACCTACAA
Organism: Rafetus swinhoei; assembly: GCA_019425775.1. NCBI lineage: Eukaryota > Metazoa > Chordata > Testudines > Trionychidae > Rafetus > Rafetus swinhoei. The sequence continues at coordinate 9,016,263 of JAFJHL010000226.1, forward strand.
GTTAGAAAGGTAAAAAACTGGCTTTAGAACCTGACCAGAGCCGATATGAATAAAGCGGTCCAGTTCTTACTTGGCCAGGTAAAAGTGTGCTTTGAAACTATTACACATTCAAACCAAAATACATATTTTTGCAAGCCCAAGTGTACGTTTATAGGAATGACCAGAATTACGAGTCATGTCAATTAATGCACATTTGACTGCCATTCTAAAAAAAAGGATAAAGACCACATATTTAAAGCCTTACAATCATGTTATACAGCAACAAACACCAGGAAATTCTAAGTTAGGGGACTGTAATTGAATTTCTTGAGATTTGTTGGTCCAACTATTGTCCTTGAACATAATTTGTCTGAAATACACGCAGAGAAGCTTCGTAGGCAATTGCCTGTTTTTCCACAACAGTTTTACGTTGTGTATATACTAGAAATCACCTCTATTCCATCCAATAGCCTGAAGAGGTCTCCTGGTCAAAACATTATCTCTCACTTTGCTTTCTATTCCTAGTACCTTATGGGTTTGTGAGAGTGTGTCTGATTTGGGACCAGGAAGCTAACACAGCTCCTGTTTAGTTTATAGAATCAGCTGCATGAAACCTTCATCAGCGAATGAAGTTTTAGTGCTAGCATCCCCACACCCTCCAAAAAATGCTCTTCTGAAGGTGACAAGACAAGTCCAAATCTGAATGCTTGATCTACTTGTGTTTTATTTTTCTAGTATCCAGAAGACATATTTTAAACTGCTTGCAATAATTTAGTTTTAAATTAAAAAAAATCTTTATTTGCAACCTCAATAGGAAATTAGCAACTCCTTTAAGTCTGTAAAACTCATTTTTTAAAAGAAAACAAATCTAAGGAACCTGTCTCTTATAAGGCAAGTTGAAACTATTCATTCTGAAAGGTCAAAACAAACACACACACACACACACACACACACACACACACACACACACACACACACACACACACACACACACACACACACACACACACACACACACACACACACACACACACACACACACACACACACAAAATAGAAGTAATCAAAAAAGGCTTCCCTATTGTTAACCTGAAAGTAGTGCTGAGCTGCATATTTATACAAAATAAGTACTGGAAGCAAAGCAACTAATCAAGCATTTTAGACCAAGTAACTCACCGTTAAGAATACTGCATTCCCATACCTTGGTCAAAGAAAGAGGCAGACATCAAAGCACTGGTGTTAGACTGGGCGGATTTAATAGTGTTTGAGAATTGACAGGGGAAGCATTTCATCTTCCGCAGTGCACTAATTCGCTTGTGTATTTTCATCTGTGTTAACACCCTTGTTCCCAAATAAAATGAATGCCAGTCTTTTCTTTCAAATGGTAACTAGAATCCCAGTGGCAATTACAAGGCAGGATTATTTTAGTCCTTCAGTGCTGCAATGGGGAACAGAGCATCTACAGAACGTGCTGCTTTCTTTTGCTTCCTCCCTTTTGTGTATGCAATTTTCTCTATAGTCTCTAGGTGGGGGTCTTGGAAACTCTCAGGGCTGCTCTCGCCACTGCCCAGAAGCTGCCAGATGATCCCTACCACAAGCAAACAGTACAGGAGGAAAAATCTGAGAGGTTGCAGCAGCAAACATACTGATGCTCTTAGTTAGTCTGCATCACAAGAGACTTTCAGAAATATGCCGCATTCTGTATTTTACTGAAGAATGCTCCTCTCCACCCTGAAGCACCAGTGTCACAAGAGATAAAAAGATCAGCCACCTCTAAAGCCGCACATATTTGATTCACCGTCGAGAATATAGTTAACTCAGTCAATCTCCTAACAGGCCTGCAGAAAGTCACAGAATGAGTGTACAATCCAGCTGCTCTTAGGAGACCACTTTTTTTTCCTTTAACTCTGGGTGTCTTCAGATTTCTTTGACACCAAAACACAGTATCCTGATATTTCAAGGGACCAAAAATTTAATTACAGTGGTGCAGTATCAAGAGCAGGCAAGAGGAAGATACTATCCTGATGAAGGCAAAACAAGAGAGATTATCCGGGTTCTTAGATGGCCCTTATTGCTATGGTATCTGAGCACTTATACTCTCAATCTGCCACACTATGATAAGGAAGTATAATCACAGGTTTATAGACAGGAAAACTGAAGCACAGAAAAATGAAGAGACTTGCCCAAGATCCCACAGGAACTGAAGAAAATTCTCCTGAGTCCCAGTCAAGTGCATTAACCACAAGACTACTTACTCATCCTTAGAGATGGTAAATCAAACATCAGAGAAAATAACTTATTTTCCTAAAAAGTCTTCCTCATCCCAATTCCTTTATATTTACTTTTATCTGTTACAGTAGCTTTATTCCCAAACAGACACACCCACACACACCCCGCATTATAAAGTGAATTTAAATTTAAAAACTTGATCTTGATAATCTTATTGATATCCTATTCAGTAGATGTGAAGTTAATATACTATAACAGCTCTAACAGGATTATTTGGGGGGCTCTTATCAAAGATAGTTAGGCTAAGCTACAGTTCTTGTACTACAATAACGTTTAGCAAAAAATTGCTTAGTCACTAAATTATATTCAGTTGCTTATTCACATGAAATGTAATACAGGAAGAATAATCTAACACCACTACTAATATGCTTACTACTTTGTAAATGGGACTGCAAAACAATGGATATAGTCAATTTAAGTATGTAGTTAGGAATGTAAAATATTTACTGTAGGTTTTCAGAATTCTATTCAAATAAAGCTCGATAGCCAATTGCAATGCATACATCTGAATTAAATCTAATACAGACTGCTTACCAGACAACTCCTAAAATGCAACAGCACAACAATCCTTGCTGATATATTTCTAGAAACTATCTGCCTAATCCTGGAGCAGAGAAGTGAAAAGCAGGTGTGATAGATTCCTAACTGATAACACTCTTTTAGCAAAGGACAGTCATAAACGTACATCACCAGGTTGGTCCCCTTCAGCAGCTGTCATGGAGACGATAAATGGAGGACTCTTCCAGGACACCTAAACTTCCTGCTCATTCGTCCCACATAGTTTAAGTAGAGTTCTCCCAAATCTAAAAAGGAAACAGAAGTGACCTGATCTATCTTGCTTATTAAGGTGGCCCAGGATTGTCAGGACTTTTTGGTTGCTTTTTAAAGCAGGCAGGAAGTATCTATTTAATTTCTACACCAGGTATATAATTGTATCTGAAAAGAGGCAGATCTATAGAGCAGGCAATAAAGAGCTTCTACATCCAACTTTTGACCTTTTTTATTTACTGAAACAGCGACTCTTCATCCTAGATATCTTTTTCTTTCTTTTCCATACTCAGTTTTCCACCCATATTACCTTGTTTCCAAAGGCATTAAAAATACTATTGGAGCCAGAGCTTTCTATAGTCAGGCACATGACACTGGCAACAAACAATGACTAAACAGAATAATCAAGTAACAGCTCGTGGGTCTGTTATTCATAGGAACAGTCAAAATTCTCATAATGAAATCCGAACAGGGTGAAATCCTGTCACCATTCTAGTCAATAGCAAAACTCCCAACATCTTCTCTAGAGCTAGGATTTCACCTCAAAGATCCATCTAGTTCACTACTCTGTTTTATAGTGGCAGTACCAGATGCTACAGAGGAAGAGGCAAAATATCTGTAGTGCACAGACATGAAATAACTTAACACTAAACGGTGCCTGTCTGTCTCATATCATGCCTATAGTCAATTTCAATGCCTGTTTTTGAGACAGAGTTATCAGAAAGAACATAATATTCCAGGGAAAGGGATACCACTAAATTATATCATAGCATTATAGTATTTTCAGTATTGTTTTCATCATGCATGTTTTTATACCCATTGCAGAAATTTATATTCAACTGCCTGGCCCTCTCCAGTCACCACCTTCCCCCCCAAGTGGTTAGTTAAATATCAAAAAGGCAGCAACAAATGCATCACCTCACAAATTTCAACACTGGATTTCATCAGCCACTGTGGCGCCAAAACACATAACTGTGTTAGGCCCTTCAGATATTCCTCCCAGTCTTCTCTCTCAGCTCACTGTTCACCTGAGCTATTGAACAATAATCCCAGTAGTAGGGATGAAAAATCCTATTTAATCAGTTAACCGGTTAAATGCAGGGTAGATAAAAATGGGGGTTATAAAAGATTTTTTTCCCCCTCAAAAAGCCTATCTAAAGATAGTTTTAATTACGATACATTCTAGTTCAAAGAGATCATGGAATTGGGATTATAAATTCTAATTCTATAGTATGAGACAATATATTCATGTAATATTTTAAGAAATGTTTTGTAAAGGAGTTCCAACAGTTCATGGATTTGGGACCCAATCTTAGGGGTTCCAAAGGCTTCTGTATAGATTATTTAGAGTCAGTGCTCAGTCTAGAAGATGCCATCAGAGATGCCTTAGCTTTGAAGTTCTCAAACTGTGGATTTGTCTCTCCAGAGATAATCAGCTGTGATCTGAACAGCGCGCCGGCGAGATCATGCTAATGAAGCGCGGGATATTTAAATCCCCGCTTCATTGACTATTTCGAATGCCTGCATTTGCATCCCTAGTTCGAACTAAGGTGCAAGTGTAGACATACCCTTAGCGATTACTTGTGGGCTCTGTAGTATAAAGCTTACTTATTTAAGCAGCTTAATTGAGCTTTATACTGCAGAGTCCGTAGTGAAACCTCCCCAGGAGCGAAGCTGCCAGCCCCTGCTGGCTCCGCTCCCAGGGTGGAGGCTTCCCAGCTGCAGTAAAGCCAATAAAGCCCCACTAATGGAAAGGAGGCTTTGGTCTGGCAGGAGCAGCCCCTTCCTATGGTTGGCCTTCTGGGGCTGGAGCAGTCCTCTGCCCAGGGTGGGTGGGGAGCTGCTCCAGCCCTTATGGTTAACCGGGAAACCTTTCACATCCCCATTTTGCAGCAGCTGCTCTGAAAAGAAAGGGAGCAACCAAGCTAACTTTCCCACTAGACGTGCGATGGAACTCAGCAGTGGACTGAGTTGAGCGGGCCTAATCTGGTAACAGTGTGACCAAAACCGTGACAAAAGCAGATGGCATTGTCATAGCCACAGTTCTCAACACTGGACTTAAGAGAAATGTTGAACACCTGCTGAGTACTCTGAAGCCTATTTCTGTAGCCTGGAATAAAATGCAGGGAACTAGCTGTTTTATTGCTGATGCTGTTGAAATTTGAAAGGAACTGAGTGAGATCTTAAAAAGAAAAATATGCAATGACAGAGTTAAACTACAAGCATTAAAAAAAATGAATGGGACAAGCACTATTTCCAGATCATTTTCTTGCAAATGTTCTCAATACTCAGCACCAGGGTCAACCCTTAAATGCTGAAGAGGAGGAGCTGACTATGACATGGGCATCCAACAATCATCCCTCCATAGTGCCAACTATAATAAACTTCAGAGTTAAGGGTGAACCATTCAAGAAATATGTTTGCTGATGATGTTTTAAAGAAACTGGTGGAAGTCACTTAAGCACTCGGATTCAAAGGCTGTTGAAATGATAATCTCACTTGTAACAGCAATTGCTTCTTTTGACGGTGGAAAAAAAAATGTTTTCTTCCTTTTAACTAATTCATTCCAAATTGAGAAACCGTTTAGGACCTAAAGCAAGAACATTTGTTTTTCTTTTCCAGATTATGAACAAACAGGAAAATGAAGTGAAGAACGAATGAGCTAGCTGCAGAAGCCAATAGTTTAAGTTTCTCATGCTGACCTGGCTGGCAGTTGATTTAATTTGTTTTTTTCTTAAAATATTTTAAATTAACTTATTTTACTTAACATTATTTTTAACAAAAACAAACCTGATTTCAAAAAAACTTGAATGTTTAACTAATTAAATTCAAAAATTCATATACTTGTCTTGTTAAAATATTATGTTTGCTGTAGAAGAAAAAAAAAATCTAGAATACATAATATTGTAGTTTTAGTTAACTTAATTCAAATGTCTGTCTGATTATGGTCTCCTCCTAATACAGCATGACAAGAAAATCCTCCAAATATTAATGATTAACCTGTTGAATTGGAGATAGTTCACCTCCCAATGACTTCATTTACCAAAGTAATTTAAGCAGATATTTATGAAATAACCAAACAATCATTCATTTTCTGATATAGCTATAAAACTAGTCCGAAAAGTTTTCAAAATAAATCAGTTTAAAAATGTATAGCGTGTACCTTCTAAAAATGAAATCTCTGAGCTGTGAAAAATATGTATTAAAGTTATAACAACCAACAAGAATACACTTTTCTGTAGAAAGCCATAATTAAAATAGAATCTTCCTGATTAGTGATTTAAATTTTGATTTAAATCAAATCCACCCTGGAAGATGCTGCTGGCATCTCAAAATCACTTCCCAGTTATGCCAGTCATAATACATTTCAGAGCTGGAGTGAAACTACTCAATCCAGGATGGGTAACAATGAATAGTGGGTGGGCTGCGCAAGTGGCCCGTGGCCCACTGCAGTTCCATCTGCAGCCCTATGGCCCTGCCCTGCCCCTCCTCCATGCACCTCTCATGCACTGGAGCCCCGCACTTACCTGCTTCTCCCTACCCCTCCCAGAGCTGGAATGCTGCGAACAGCTGATTTGCGGCATTCCAGCTCTGGGAGGGAGTGAGGAGCTGGGATGGAGCATGAATCAAGAGATTTGCAGCTAAAGTGCTGGGAGGGAGGGGAGAGGACTAGGAAGTGGGGAGCTCCTGTGCCCCAATGTGCAAGAGGTTCGTGGGGAGGGCAGAAGACAGAGGTTCCTGTGGGCTTCAGGTGGCGTCCCAGTGGGACATGCAGCCTGCAAGCTGCAGGTTGCCCACCAATGACTTCATCAGCACATGTTTACTGATGATGATGTGAACCAAGTCACTCCCCTGAATTGGTGGAAATAATTAGCCAGGCACCTTGAAACAGAGTTCCTTCAGTTGCTAACTTTTCACAGCAGTAGCTTCCTCTGCAGACACAGAGAGAATATTTTCATCATTTGCATGAATAATATCAAAGCTAAGAAATCAACTAGGACTTGAAAAAGCAGGAAATCTTGTATTTCTGTTTCAGCCTATGAATCAGGAGTGGGGCTGGCAGCCAGTGCAATCTAGTCCCACTGATACAGAGGCAGCAGCGTAGGGTGGCAGCAGCCCCTATCTGCAGGGGGTCCGAGCTCCCCATGGACAGAGGCTGCTATGGGAGAGAGGGCAGGGGCAGCTGCCACAAGGCAGCCTCTCTCCATGGCGGCCTGGGCTGGCAGCAGACAGAGGCTGATCTGGCAGCAGCCTCCCCTGCTCCTTCTCTCCTCAACAGCCCCTGTCTGCGGGGAGCTCTGACCCCCCGCGGACAAAGGCTGCTGCCAGAAAGCAACCCCCCACACATGCACTGAGGGAGGTGGCAGCACAAAGCCGGTGTGGGGGGAACTGACTTTTAAAATGGTTCCCCCCCAGCCCTGGCTTCTGCTTTCCCCCTCCCCTTGTTGCCTCTGATATACAAAATCTGAAATAATAAAAAGAGTTTAAGGACAGCCATCCGCTGGCAACTGACACTGCTGCAATTGCAAATGTGAAACATGTAAGTAACATTTAGGATTTAGTTCAATAAAATTCCCAGCAGACCAGGGAGCTTTTCTCAGCAGACACCTCAGCTTGAGAATAAAGGACTGACGGAACTGAGGTGTGGGAGAATAAAACTGAGCTCTGGAGAAATGTTTGGCTAGAGTTTCCCCTACAATATGTACCAGTTCCGACTTACATACAAATTCAACTTAAGAACAAACCTACAGTCCCTATCTTGTACGTAACCCGGGGACTGCCTGTACTACTGTGTTTGTGTATGTCATTTAGTTCTTACCATTCCTAATGTACTGCTGTTGCATCGGCAACTTACACAGGTAATGAGTATTATGTACTTTTTCCTAAATTAATAAAAACATCAAGTTATCTAAAAATTACATCAAGTGTGCCCTCCTAGATATTGTATAATGCTGTATTGAGTTGTAAATTAACATGTGTTAGTGATCAGATTTACATCATTGTTCAATAAGTATTAGAAGTAGTGTCAGTAGGAAACTCATTTTAAATCAATGATTTTCTCTTGGTGATTTTAATCACCTTGATTTAAATCAATCCACCCTGCTTGGAGGATCATTGGTTGGCTAGAGAGCATTTTACTTCCCATGGTGCTAGTTCAAATCCAGTTTAGCAGACAATCACTAAACATCAATACAGGGCAGCCTCCTGATGATCAACATGAATTAAGTTTTGTGGTCTCAGCTCAGTAACCAAATGTCCAAGTGTCCATGGACAAACCAAAACAAAAATCCACCAATTTCCTTCTGCTGTTAGCAATAAGATGAAAAGCAAAGGACTGAACAGGCCATGCAGACAAGAACACGCTTTCAGAAGAAGAGGTAGTCTAAGAGGTAGTCCTCCCAGTGTTGAGACGAAGCGTTGCTGAGCAGCATGATTGAAGTTTACTACTGCCCACACACTAGGGGTTGAAGGCAAAGAGAAGACTTCTGTCATCCATACCTGCAAATGTGTGTTTATGAAAACTGTTCTCATGTTATGCAAAGCTTTTGGGACACCTAATGCAAAACCGTAATATCTTGTTTCATTATTATATGCCAAGCATTTACACAAGACTTAATAATTTGAGACCAATGAGCACAGAATTATAAAATTAAGATATTTTCCCCATATATAAAATATTTTTAGACTTGGCATTTTGTCCACAAGAATATAAAAACTGAAACTTCATGCTAGTGTTTTTATTACCTAAGGACAATGCAAGTAAATTGTTTAACATTGGTTTGTTTTTATTACTGATTAAGTAAATAGAGTGGCTTTAAAAATATCTAAACAACACCTCTGCAAATTTATATAGATGCTTAGCTATCCAGGATATTTACTAACAACAACAACTGTCAATAATTAGGTGTATTATTTCACCAAATATTTGCTCTAGCTTGTTTTCTTTGCATTACAAAGAACAATTTCAAGTTGGTAAATTTTTAATTTTCCATTGTGGACAGAAAAGTTGATCTAATGCGGGGGGGCGGAGAACTTTTTTTGGGTCGGGAGCTGCTGACCCAAAGAAAAATCAGTTGGGGGTTGGACACAAGTGAGAATTAAAAAAACAAAACAAAACAAAACAAAAAAACCACCCTCACTGACATGACCCCCAACTGAGAGGCAGAAAGACATTCCCCACATTCTGCTCACACACCAGAGCCTAGGGGGGGCCCCAACAAAGTAGATTTTGTGTGATCCAGCCCAGTGGGGGAAATGGTGGGGGGGGAGGGAGGTGGAAGAGCCCTGAGGTTCGAGGGCCTGATCGAGACAAGCCAGGGGCCACATCTGGCCCTTAGGTTCCCCACCCTGATTTAATGCAAGAGAACTCAATCAACTTATTTACCTTCAGCAATGGGAGTTTTAAGCATATGAGAAATAAAAGTTCAATCCCCAATTCTCTTCCATACACCTGAGACTTTTCCCATAGCGCAGTGGTTCCCAAACTTCTGTATCAGCGACCCCTTTCACACAGCAAGCCTCTGAGTGTGTCCCGTCCCCCCAAATAAAACCATGTTATATTAACACTATTATAAATGCTGGAGGCAAAGTGAAATTTGGGGTGGAGGCTGGCAGCTCACAGCGCCCTCTCTCACCTAATAATGTAGCGATTCCCTGAGGGTCACATCCCCTCCGGTTTGAGAACCCCTTCTCTACCCTGCATTTAGAGCTTTATAACCAAGCAAGCAAAGTGAAAAGGGCAGCTCTAAGCTTCCCAGTCATGGCAATTAATGCAGCACTAGTCAAGAGTACACAAACTACCCTCTTCTTCATGCGTATGGCCCATAGAGGGAGAGGACAGGGAGAAATAAATTGTGTGTGATATGGGTACTTGGCAACGCGTGGCAAAGGAGGAAGCAGAGAGAAGAAACACTAACACAATGCCACTATCTTCCCATCTCCACCTGCTTCAAAAAAGTAGCAAACACAGGGTCTCCTCTATGAATAACTCCTAAACATTTATGCTACTGCCACCATTTTGCTATGGTGTCAAAGCCAGAGATGCAGGTCTGATTTAGGGATGTAAGTGACTAGTCAACTAATTGATATGCACAAGTTTATCGGATAGTCAAGTAGTCACTCGACTAGTTGCTTCCCCCCCACCTTGCTGCTACTATCAGAGACAGGCAGCAAGGAGGGGAGGGGGGGAAGAGTAGGAGCCAATGCTGGAGGGAGCCAAGTCGGTTCCCTCCAGCACCATCTCCACAGGGGGACAAGGGAGGCAGAGGCATCCCAATTGCTGCGCTTTTCCCTTTGAAACGTACAAGAACCTAAGCCTCTTTCGCAAAGGCTCTTGTACATTTCAAAGGAAGAGGCAAAGCGGGATTGCAAGCACCCCTCCCCCCAATCGACTACTCGATTAGTTGATTTTACTGAAATTTAACATCCCATCCACAGTGTTAATATTACATCTTTACACTGCTTACCAAAATAGAGTCCGTGTCATTGTTTAAACTTTTACACTACCTACTGCACTACAAATGTAAGGCTGTAGCTACAGTGCACGGCTCTGCAGCTGCACCACGTAGCTGCTCTTTATAGCCAGAACAAAATAAAACCACCTCCTCCGACAAGCAGCAGTTGTTTCACTGATGGGAGCACATCTTCCACCACCAAAGCACTGTGCATCACAAAAACTTTGGTCACTCAGGGATGTGATTTTTCACAGCCCCGAGAGACAAAAGTGCCAGTAAAGACAAAGGGTGTGTCTAGATTACATGGCTTCATCGACGGAGCCATGTAAAGTAGTTTACTCAACATAGTCAATGAAGCATAACGGAGCGGTCGACCGATCCGCTTCTAGACTGCCGCGCTGTGCCGGATCAGCTGATTGTCAGTACAGCGCGGCGGTCATTTTTATTTTAATGAAACGGGGATTATTTAAATCCCTGCTTCATTGACTATGTCGAGTAAACTACTTTACATGGCTCCGTCGACGGAGCCACGTAGACTAAACACACCTAAAGCCTACAAGTCTGCGAATAGGAAAATTAAAGGGTTGAGGTTTGTTGGTGGGGGAAAAAAAAACCACAATGGTGTTTTGGAAGAGTCAAAAAATTTGGGGCTGGTGTTTCTTTTTAAAGCCAAGACTTTTGCGTGCGTATGTTTTTGTAAGAGCGTTTGTCTGTGTGTCTGTTAGAGGTGTTCGGGTGTAACCGACTAACCATTTAACTGAGAAGCTGCCGCTTATCGGTTAATGGTGTGGGTTACACTCAACTGACTCCCGGAGATGAGGCTTCACTGCCGCAGCTAAGTCATCTCCATGAGAGCAGAGCTAGCAGGGGCTGGCGGCCCGGCTCCTAGGGCCTGGCTGTCCTGTGGCAAGGAAGCAGCATTCTCGGGAGCTGGGCCGACAGGGGTCGCGGTCCCACTCCCGGCAAGTCTTCACTGAGGTCTGTGCAGTATGATGTTTATTTGAGCTTTATACTGCAGAGCCCACAGTGTGTAACCACTAAAATGTTCAGCAATAACACAGTTACCTATTTACCCGACATTTAATGTCCTAGTGTCCGTCCATCTGTTCGTTCAAGAACTTCTCCCTAATAGTAAGAGTTAGACCCAACAAATTTGGTCTACAGCTTCCTCTTGTCATAACTTAAAGCAAGAACAGGGTTTGGCTGTGCCAGGAAAATGGGATGTGTCTGGAATGGGATTACATCTCAGAAAACAATATAGAAAATAATGGGGGAACCCCCACCCCGCAGTCTGGGACTGCAACAGCCCTGAGCCTCCCACCCACCAGGTGCCTTTCAGGAAGGGCGGGAGCAGAGCTGAATCTTTCCCCTGCCCCCTCCAATTTGCATGACAACATTGTTGGTTGTTCTCCTTCCTGAGGGAGCAAGAGGAAAGTGCAGTTTGCTGCATTCCTCACTCTGACTGGGGAGTACAGGGAGCAGATGACTCTAGACCTGCAAGAGCAGGGGGACATGCACCCCTCCCCTGGCTGTGCTTGCTGAAGCTGCAGCAGCCATGGAGAGGCACTTCTTACTTGGTCCTAAATTGTGGGGTAGTCCTCCTTCCCCAGTGCAGCCAGCTTACTGATCCTCAGCTCCACCCTGAAACAATTATTTTAATGAAGCAGGTACATTTTCATTTTATTTTTTAACGAACAACAATTGAATTGAAGACCCAAGCAACACTAGGTAAATGTGTGTGCGTGTGCATGTGTGTGTGAGGGATGTAAGCGACTAGTCAACAAGCAGGAGCTTATCAGTTAGCACTATCAACTAGATGTATCCCTCCTCCCCAGCTGCGGCTCTGCAATATTAAGAGACAGGGGAGCAAGCATGCAAAGATGCTGGCTCAGTCCTTGCTCCCGGGGGGGCTTTGGTCAGCCTGCATAACTTCCCCACACACACACTTCTTAAATAAAAAACAAACCATAATTACAATAGTTGTAAACCAAGTTATTCTCTCTAACCAGATGCAAAGCTATTTGGTTTCTGGACAGAAACCATTAACCCTCATCACCCTGATTAATTACCTTCTATTTTTATACCTTGAAAAAGGACATTAATGCAGTTCCTTTCTGAACAAACACATAGGAAACCTATCAGCAATGGTTCCCTTTGCCCAATTAAGTGAAATATAGACAATGAACCGACCCCAGCAGTATTTTTACAGCCCACAAAAAGTTGCAAACTACTGTACCTTTAAAACAATACCCTGCTCGATCCATTACTCAGTTGGACAAGCGATGCCTGGTGAAGGAAAACTAGACGAGAAGCATGTACAGAAGGGAAAAATCAAATTCATGTATGATCATTCAAAGTCTCATGACATGCAGCCCAAGATTACCAGAAAATGCAAGGTTACTTTGAAACTGCTGTTAGACTTAGTCAGTCACCTGTATGATAAGGTATAATCTTTACTACAAAGTCAACTCGTGTTCGCCTAGCCTGAGTGAGAGTAGCCACAATGCAGTCATTCCCAAGTATGCATAAACAACGAGAAGTCCTGTGGCACCTTGTAGACTAACAGATTTATTGGAGCATAAGCTTTCGTGGGCAAAGATGCATTTTGTCAGCTACATGTCGGGTCCTTGCCCACGAAAGCTTATGCTTCAATAAATCTGTTAGTGCCTACAAGGTGCCACAGGACTTCTTGTTGTTTACACAGATTCAGACTAACACGGCTACCCCTCTGATACTTATTTCCAAGTCTGTGTCTCCTCACAGACGCTCACTGTGTGCAACTAGGATTTAGTTCTTGTTTGCTGCACTATGCTCAGCCAGTCTATGACTTTTTCCCAATGGGATAACTTGTTCATCCGTCAGGCACATAGTTGGGTGTTATCCTAGCTTGCCTAAGAACCCAAGTTAACCCTGCAGTGAATAGACCTTTAGAACTAAGATGCTCAAGGAGAACTAAATAAGGATTTCATCACCCCAACAATTAGATCTAACCAGTTCTAAAGGCTGGTAAGTGTTCCTTTACGTCAGTCTCCACCAAAGAAACCTTTACTCAAAATATCATTTACTTTGAAATGGCAGCCACGCTCAGACTATTCAAAATTGGAAGAGTGACAATTATCCCTCTTAAAGGACTGCACTGGTGACAGTCTGCTAGATTACCACATATTGCAAGTAGCTGATATTTCCATCTGCATGCAGTGCAACTTCCAAGAATATTAGGTCTATGAGATCATCTCAATTTAGAAGAGAAGAGATGGAAGGATGACTTCATTCTGGACTTTTACACAAGAGAGATTTTAATCAGGTCTGAGTGGAGGGCCTGAGAAGGTGGCCTAAAGCTCTAGTATCTCTGATACTTCAAATCCTTGCAAGGTCCTCTTAACCAGTTCTCATCTCTGGGATTCAGCTGACCTCCTAAAACACATACCCCTGTTTATTGCCCTCAGGTAACTGGGTTTGCAGATAAGCCACATTGGTTAAAATTCTAATATATTTCAGCCAACGGCTTTTCACCATTTTCATTGCCTTTTTAAGCCCGGTAATATATAGGCATTTTTAGCTAAACAAAAAACGTTATTTTATTCTTGCGAAGCTGGGAACTTAAAGTCAACTGCAAAAAAAACCTCCAAAAAAATCTATAAAGCATATACATACACAGAACAACCTTCTGATACAGTTGTTGAAGTTTACTTCATACACATGCTCCACTAAAGACATCCCTAAAATATGACAGGAAATGCCTATTTGCCTTTCCTAGTCTCAGTAATTCAGTTCTATTGTTGGTCAAAACAAAGGTCTTTCAACCCACATCACCCGTTCCCAGGACATTTGACACCAGTTTATTAATATCATACACATAAGAAACATAAATGGCAGCAATCCAAACCTGCCCTTGCACCAGTCTTAAATAACCTTGGAAAGGCGGGTGACCATCACCACAGGTTATGAAACCACAATATTTAGCCACAATTAGGACTATGTAATTATAGGTAATGACTTTTCTACATGCCTGTCATTTGTAGAAGCTATGTTAAATAAAACGAAGTCACACTGTGGCATTTTAAATCTCTCCAGACCAGGGGCAAGAGGGGAGAGAGATGACGACGGACACCTCGCTAATAAAACAGCATTCAGAGACAGATCTGACACATGACATCTGTAATGCAATCCAGCTGATCAATGCTAGTAGTGACGCAAGTATGATTCTGTTTTCCAGTCACCACAAACCACCTTTGTTGCAGGCTGCCAACCCAAGAATCCTAATTCCGCATTCAGAAGAAAGAAAGTTTCCTTTCAGATAGCTATTTAACATCATGTCTGACCTTAGTTTTGCAGCTCCTTCCTTTCCATCGCATGGAAACCTCCCCCACTACTCAATGCTCCATCCTGAAGTATCAGCAAGATCATGTAAAGTGTTTCTGGTTTCTCTGATAGCGCTAGACCTTCAGAGATTAGGTATCTCTCCATTTGGTTCTGAATACCAGATCTTAAAGCTTATATATCATTAGAAACATCACAGGGGGAATACAACATCATGGGGAAAGTAGCCCATGCTCTATTAAAAACATTAAAACAACAGACCATCTTTCACAAGAAAAAACTTGGTGCTACAGCATGCCTCCTCCTGCCGCTGCCTCAGCCACCACAACTGCCGGAGTGGAGCGGCTTCGGCAGCCGCCACAGCCCAACAGTGGTCCGTGGCCCAAAGAACTGGAATGCAGGAGACCCGAGTTCCATTTCAGCTCTGCTACTGCCTTACTGTTTCACTTTGGAGAGTGACAGCTCTAATAAAACAGGGATAAAAGCTTTCATGCTCTAATGGGCCTTGCAAGGCTTTTGCATTAATATTTGTAAAAATGCTCAGAGAGTCTTTTCCCAGAATGGGTTAGTGGAGATCCTTTGCTGTACTGCTAGGTTTTTGCCAAGTTGCCTTATTTATACCGGTTAGTCCTGTTGGAGTTGCCAGCTGTTGCATTTGTCCATTGTACTCCTGCAGAACTCCAATAGGAGTTGAAATTGTTTTCTTAAGAGAAACGTGATCAATGTGCAATATGTTTGGAAAGAAACAAAAGGATTGCTCCTGTAAAGCTTCAGTAAGCTCAAAATACCAGCTGGGTTCAAAAGTCACTAGAGTTAGGAGCGAGGTTACTTTTGTGACTCCTCAGTCACAAAACCTTTCACAGCCATTTACTCTAAGGAAATATGTCTGGTCCCAACTTCCATTCATGGTAATTGCCACTGAAGACAGATGTCAGATGGTCAGGAAGAGCTTTCAGAGGACTTTTGCACCAATAACTGGATTTGTAAAGATTTAAGGACAATCTGAAAATCTGAGAGCTTTGATTTAAAGTTATGTACCAATGATTTGATACAGGGTGGAACTCATGAATAACCAAGTGTTCATGCAAGCCTAATAAACACCAAGCCCTTGCCCATTCTATTGTTGTATGCAGTGTTGTTTAGTCCATTCCAGTGTGATAGCTGATGTACTATTCACTGGTGACCAGGTACAGAAGACGCGCTCAAGTATCAGCCACCGAAAGTGTAGCTTACACAAATGCTCAAGGTGATGCCAGGCCCTCTGACACCTTTATTAAATAGGATATCTGCATTGCCAAGGTTTGCCTAGCCATGCCGCAGCTATCTGGGAGATGAGCCTCACCAACCCCTAAGTATTTGATCCGTTGCCTCTTATGCCTAGTATTAGAAGACACAAGCTCTTTTTCAAGAAAACTGTCCATATTTTAAAATGAATTTGTCCTACATGACGAACTTTTGTTTTCCTTGTTAAGAGATTCTGCTGACTTGCCCAAAGGTCAAGCCTTACTCGTTTATGTATTTTATGTAAAACCTGGCCATGGAATCATATATTCAAGAATGAAGACAAAATACAATTCTAATGCCTTATATATTCCTAGGAAGGGTATCTGAAATAAATGTATGCACTATATAAATCACAGACCATCAGATCAATGAAACTTCTGCAGGGATCCTTTTCATGGGTGGGCAACCTTCCAGATCAAAGCAATAAATTATACATGAACACTTCCTTAAAATATGTTGTTAAAATGAATTCAATATTTGTGTAAGAAATACATCTGCAGCTGTTCACTGATAAATTTTGTATTTTAATTTTGTTTACTCTTTTCTTCTAAGTTCCCTTCAGGTCACTTATCAATCTTTACTTTTACCTTGATTGTAGAAGTATTTATTGTATTTACCCTATATATCCCCCCCACCTCCCAGTGTAAAATACAATGAAGTACTACTGTACATATTACAAACCTAGATTGAGGAATAGTCCTTGGAAGGCCATACCTTAGTTCTTTTCAGGAGGCTTGCTAATGTTCCAAAGTAGTACAGAGCTATTTATGGAAAAATCTCTGCTGAAACCACAGCCAGAATTTCAATAGGCTGCACAGCACAGAAGAGCCAGTGGTTAGGTTTGTGCTTGCAAATGCCAATATATTTGGAAATAATGTAGTGTTATTGTTTTGTATGTAGATATCAGAAGCCTTTACACAACAACTTGGTATCCCCCTGAAAACATTACATGTGTAGTAAAAGCCTGGATTATCAAGATTTTATTTTTTTAGCAATCCATTCAGACATGCAATACAAACTGAAAACAAATATGTAATATATAAGAAAAATACTACTTTCAAAAGCATGTGCAGAGTCTGGCAATGCATTTCAAACTCGCCCGCTATAGTTCTCTAGGCCAGTGTGACTTTCCTGCAGTGAATTTTAAAATCATTATTCTAATTGAAGAGATCCTTTTCTTTCAAGCCTCCTCACAGATTCTTTGACCAATGCTTTAATGCCAGATACTAAGGGTAAGGCCAGGAGTTCGTAATGTCCTTAATCCTCAAGCTCCAGACCAGAGAGAAGAATATCTCCCAGGGCATGGGGAAGGTGCTTTCCTTGAAGGAATCGAACGAAAGCAAAATTATTCTTACCTGCCATAATGGGAGTGGGGGCCAGAGAGAGAAAGACACACACAGTAGATGGAGTGTCAGGAAGCGTGCTGGAAAGCTCAGCACTTGTGAAGGTCACAAGTACAACTTAAATCTCCAACTGGGATGAATATACAGATCTACCTAACAAATGATCACAGAACACACACTTCTGATTACATCACTCATTTAAGGACACATCTACTTGGATCATTTATTTCTCTTTAAAAATTGTTTAAGCTATTGTTTCTGGTGGCACTTGGAAGCTGGTAAATAATTTTTCCTTTACCAATTTTTTTTTTCCCCTATTTGGCAAATATTTTCCTGTGTTTCTCTTTGGACACAACCACAAATGCCTCAAGAGTCATTTAATAGCTGTAAGGCAAGATATGAAGGACATGTGTCCACTATAGCCATGATGAATGCTGCTGCAATTGATCCACTGGGGGTTGATTTTGCATGTCTGCTGAAGACCCATTAAATCAACTGCCAGTCACTCAGAGATGTTGACTCCGGAATTCCACCAGAATGAGATGAAGTAAGTGGAGTCAATGGAAAAGTTTCTTTTGTCAACCAAGTGCAGCATGGACCCTGTGGTAAGTAGATCTAAGCCACATCAACCTGAGTTACACTACTAACGTAACCCAAACTATGTAGCTTACATAGACTCAAACCTGTAAAACAGACCTGCCCAAAGTGTTAATATATTAAATTCAATCTAGGATCTCAAAGCACAATACCATTATTTAAACTTCTCAATACTATTCCTGAGACAGGCAGACATACTGGCTTTGCAGATCAAGAAAGCTAAGGCAGAGAGAAACCCCCAGTCTCATACAGCAAATCAGTGTTGATTCAGAATTACAACTTTTCTCCCAGTTGCTGTTTATTCACTATGAGTTTCACACTACTGGGAGCTATTTAACAAAATATTTCATTCTCTAGAAAAATCTCAAAGAATGTAATAGTCTAACTTTGGTAGTGCCAGCCAACTCCATTTCAGGTGTTGGGGAAAACACTGCTGCACAAACAGATTTCTACAACAAGAGAGGGTTCTGTGCATAAACTTTTGCTGAGTTTTGTGAAGGATTTTAAAAAAAAAATTGGGGCAACTCTGGTGTTATTTTCTCTATGGCCCATCAGGAGCATTATGACAAGGGTGACTGTGACCACAGCACTTTTCAAAGCTACCATTACTCCCTCCCTATCATTGGTGGCTAAATACAGTGGTGTAAAAGCAGCACTTTGGGAAGATGGGTGAGAGACACAAGAAAGTTGGTCTAACAGCACAGTGACAGAGCAGAATTCAGCATCAGGCCTCACTGGTTTCTTGCCCTGAACGGAAGCATGTGCCTTGCTTGGCTCAATAACAGCCAACTCCAACCACATGAAGAACCACAGTCTACAGAGTCTCAAAGGGAGCCAACATTGTAAGAGTTGATGCACATAGTTTTGGAAAGACATGGTGGGTATAGTAATATCTTTTATTAGACCCATACGGAAGTTGGTTTAATAAAGGACATTACCTCACCCACCTTGTTCCTCTAATATCCTGGGACCATCAGGGCTAGACCACCACCACCACCATATACAGTTTTGAAGGCATAAAACCACCTCATCCCTCAGTTTTTAAACTACCCTCTATTAGAGGTTAGCCTAAGACCTTCCAGGGGGCATTTAAGCCACTCTCTATTAAGGGGTAGCATAAGTCTGTTAAGGGGGCAGACTACACCATATCTGCTTAGTGTGGGATTTTTGCACCTTCCTCTGGGATACAGAGTACTTGACACTCAAGACAGGATGAACCGTGGGTTTAATTCACTCTGTCAAGTCCTACATTAGCAGCTTTCTGTCAGAGAGCAGGGGTCCTCACCTTCTAAGGGAATCATAGTAAAAAAGGGATCCTGAGACACCACTAAAAGGAGAAGTAAAAAAGAACTAGGCAGATGACAGATTAAAGAGAGCAAGGTGAGAAACAGACGGCATAAAATCTAGTAAAGACATGTGAGAAGGAGAAGAGCCACATGGAAAAAACGGTGTTAGAAGTTTTCATCTACCAATCAGATTCTGGATGTACCTACATCTCCCTTCACCCTCACACGCTTGTCTAGCACTGGCCTCCTCTGTCTTCTTCACACAATCTTCTTTCTGATGCTACGAAAGCCTTCTCCTTTGCAGCTCCTACAATCTGGAACAGCCTTCCTGCATCTCTCCTCAACTCGCCATCTCAAGTCTCAGATGTAAACATCTCTTTTCTCCCTTGCCTTTAACTCTTAAAATTAAAAAAGAGGGGTAGAAGAGAAGTTAAATATATAGTTACATTGTTTAAACTGTTTTGATGGCAGTAGGAGCAACAACACTAAAAATGTTTCATTGCACTGGAAAATATTTACAAAATAATCTCCTGCACACTCATTATATCAGTACTAGCCCCAGATTCCCCAACATGGTCATATACTGTATTCCTCTATTTTGCCATTATTTTGTGCAGAGGAAATGATAGCGGTTCATAGCATCATAGAATCATAGGGCTGGAAGAGACCTCAGGAGGTCATCGAGTACAGCCCCCTGCCCAAAGCAGGACCAACCCCAAGTAAATCCCAGCCAGGATTTTGTCAGGCCAGAGCTTAAAAACTTCTAGGGATGGAGATTCCAACCCCTCCCTAGGTAGCTCATTCCAGTGCTTCATTGCCCTCCTAGTGAAATAGTTTTTCCTAACATCCAATCTAGACCTCCCCCATAGTAACTTTAGACCATTTCTCCTAGTTCTGCCATCTGTCACTACTGAGAACAGCTTATCTCCTTCTTTGGAACCTCCCTTCAGGGTCCATGTTTAAATAATTTAAATGACGCAGTATCCTTTCCAAACTGTGTAAATTATCTGAACAGTGTATTGGCAACTGGTCTACATTCTGCTCAACGCTGGGAACTAGGAAGTGTGCCGGGGCACTTCTGAAAAATCCCAAGCAAGTTGTGCCCAGCCAAACATCACTTTTGAACCCCCACACTATTTTCTCTATCTGACCAATAAGCCTAGGGGCAGCAGCATCTTATCCCTCAGATTGGGGTTCATATTGCTGTTTGCACCACCTAAGGTTTTGAAAACGTTGCCCATGATGTGGAAACTGCCCCTTAGCTGCTTCACATTTTGCTGCTTTAAAATCACTTTCACAAACTGGTGACCAATTCTCCATTGGTCATTCCCCGCCCCACCCCACTGAAGGCTCTTCTGTTATTTCAGCATTGGTGAAGATGTTTTACAGCTAGAGGTGCCTCACTTTAGGATTGTTGTATAGTCCTGAGTGACCTTGAACTGAGGTCGGGAGGAAGGAATGACATTTAGTTCAGGCAAAACAGCAGAGCCTGGAGAGCACAGCATCATACCACAATGAGGTTCTGAAAATCCAGAGGCCAGGCACCCAGCTGAGTTTAAACTTTCACACAGCTTGGGCACCTGATGTCAACAAGCACTGCTCATACTCTGAAAATTCCCCATCCCTGCATATGCCAAACTGGGGAATGAAACCCTCTGCAAAGCACTCACAGGAGACCCTTTGAAAACTCTCCTGTTACTTACTGCATGAGCAGCTCTTCAGTTGGCCTAACTGTAAATTGTGAATGTTAGTTCTTACCTATCACTTCAGAGGTATCGTGAGGCTTAATTCACTGGTGTGTTGAAAGCAGGGATATGAACGTGTAACCATGTGCACAGTTAACTGATGAGCCTGGACGTTCATCAGTTAACCTTCACAGTTACACCCAGGTACCGGAGGGAGCCGCCTGTCTCCTTCCCCCTCATCCCCTCCCCCCCCCCGTGTAACCACTGAAATTTTCAGCAGTTATACTATTAGTTACTAAAACACGTTAACAACCCTAGTTAAAAGCAGAGTGCTTTGCATAAGCAGTGCTCATTTTGTAGATAGGAAAATTGAAGAGAGAGAAGGTAATTGACTTGCTTGAGATTACTGAAATAAAATAAACTCCTCATCCCTGAGTGCTTGCACCACACACTAGAGATGCAAGCGAGTAGTCGACTACTCTGTATCAGAGGTAGCAAGGAGGGGGAGAAAGCCGGTTCCCCCCAGCACTGTCTCCGTGGTTCCACCTGCCCACCCACCCACCTGTGCTGCTGTCTCTCAGGGGGGTGGGCAGAGGAAGCTGCTGTGAAGCAGCCTCTGCCCATGGCAGGCCCAGGCTACTCCAGCAACAGCCCCTGTCCACGAGGGATGCTGGACCCAGCGCAAACTGGGACTGAGCAATCCCAGCTCACTCCCAACTCGTGCTGGGGCTGGGACCTACTGTTGCTGCACCTCTGCAGTTTAAATGTAGAAGCCCAGCTGCCTGTGCGCCCAGCTCTTACTACATTTAAACTGAAGGGGTAGCTCCTGGACCCAACGCGAGCCAGGTCCGAGGAAGCCTTCTCTTACCGACTACACAACTAGTGGATTACCCACCTGTTAACATCTTTACCATACACATCTCTTGGAAACAAGACATGCAGGTAATTTTCAAAACAATGGTGATAGTGGAATTGAAGACATTAAAAATAGGCCATTCAACATATCCATAAGTGTATTTCTGTGAAAAAGCACAAATGACCTGAAGCAGATATATCTAGGTATGTACAGGTTGAACCTCTCTAGACCAGCACTCTCTGGTCCGGCAACATCTGTGGTCCAGGCATGATTTTAGTTAGCCAGGTGTCTGCTTATCATAGGTATGGCCAAGTTTCCTACAGTACCATAAAGTTTATGTACAGCCACCAGTCCTGGCTCTCAGTGTTCTGTGCTGTTATTTAGCTCTAATTTACCCCTAAATGTCTTCTAAGAGCCCAGTAAAAAGTGAAAGTGTTGGTAATGCCGCTAGACAATATTGACCTTCAATGGTTCAGCACCAGTCAGGTCCTGACGGTTTAACTTGTATTTAAATTGGTTATGCGCCTCTGTTGAGCTTTTGGTCAGGACTTCTTAGAAAAAAGGTATTATGATCTGTTTTTATAGTGGAACAAATTGTACATTAATCTCACTATGACTGTAGCTCAATTGATTTTAATATTACTATGATAATTTGCTTTTTTTTTAAGTGAAAAATGTATTGGGAAAAATAAGCCTTTTGTACTGAATACACAAACATCCATACACAGGCAGTATGTAGGTCACAGATGAATGTGACTGCTGTTTACTTAATCTTTTTCTACTGCCATGATGGAAACACAGTTGCCATCACTGCTCTGAAGAATCAAAGAAATGTCAAAAGTATTCCAGGAAGCATTATCAGGGACAAAAAGACAAAAAACAAACAAACAAACAAACAAACAAAAAAACAACCACTAACAGGATTTAACAAACAAGTAGGAATTCACTGGAAATTTTAAAATATAGTTATACCATATTAAGTCTTTATTAGCTTAACTATGCAGGTAATTGTACCCAACTATGCAAAAGCATTAAGTGCACAAGCAGTATTTTCAAAGGGAATCACTATTTATTCCCCCCCCCACCCAAAAATCAGTAATTCAAAAAATTCAACTGAAAATGATAAGAAAAACCATTTTTACACAGAACGTATTTTACATACCTGAAGAATCAATCTTATTTAGAATGAAGGTTTTCCACCCTCTCCCACTGACCCTAAAACTTGTGCCTCCAGTTCCAAAATTAGATGCAAGAACAATTGCTTAGGGGTTTTAACATGCAACCCAGATAGCAGCATTTTAAGACAACCCAGCCTATCATTTGTGGATCTTTAAATGCAAGTGCATTTTTATAAAAATTGTCTGCCCAAGGTAATTACTTCTCCTTCAGTGATTAACAAAAGAATGGTGAGTTTGAAAAGAAGAGCTTGCAGCAGTTCCTAGCTCTGCAACTGAATTATGATCAATTTCTGAAAACAGTCGTTTGAGGTTTCTGTATTATAATAATCATCTTCACTAGTAGTACCACCATAGTTCAGGGCCAGATAACCAGGGATGTAAAATCCTGTTTAATTAGTTAACCAGTTAAATGTTATGTTTAACTGGTTAACTGAATAAATGCAGGCAGGAGCCAGTCCAGTCTGGCTGCTTCTGGCCCCATGTGGGTCTGGATCTGAGAGAGGCTGCTGGCTCCCAGCCCCTGTGGCCTGGAAGTCGGCTGGCTACTCCCCAGGTACGGGTTAACCAGTACCCATTAACATCCCTACTGTCAACCAGTGTTTGCACAAAACCTTGATTTTAGAGGAGCATAATCTAACTTTTTCCGGGTCAGATTTTGTTTTGTTTTAAATTAATAAGACATTTCATTTCAACAAACAGAATCATGTAGCCTCAAAAGTTAGACCAGAAGGATGTTTTGAAAAACATCTCACAAATTTCTAGTTGAAAAATAGCCAGAAACTGCAAGACATGGTATTTTCAGTAAAGGGTGCTCTGTTACTTAACTCCATACAACAACATATCAGGATATTTCAATTTCTCTGTTCTTCTAGCGCACAAGAAACCTTTTTGTTTACATCTTTTCTCCCTAGAGGCAGTTTCTCCACCCTTCTCTGAAGACCTATGCAGTACTATCTCACTGAGCAAAGAGCAGGCGAAAATGGTTCTAACCAGTATGAAAATCCGATCTGATTACTGTATCCTATATCATTGACACTACAGAAATATGTATGTAGATAATCGTGCTCAAGTAGCATCATTGTGTAGCTGTAACTTCACTTTTTTAATATTACACATACAATACCCTGATTTTCAAGACTGAAACTGGCACATGCCAGTGCAGATATACTTTTGTTCAAATGTGTTTTAATTCACTCCATCTCTTTTTGAAGTTTAAAGAACTATTGGTAAATCACCCTGCTTCCACAGTCTTAGAAGATAAGTTCATTGAAAACAGGTCCATCGAGGTGGTCAGGAACTGACTACCAGGAACTGGAACTGGATGAATCATTTAATTGCCCTCTTCTGTTCAGCTCCTTCTGAAGACTGGCTACCGGGCTAGATGGACCACTGGTCTAACCCAGTATAGCCATGCTTACGTTTCTTTTGTTTTAAACCTGACACAATAGCTTCAACAAAATCAATAAAGTATTTCTACATGCATTGCACAGTCAACCTGCGGAACTCTTTCCCAGAGGATGTTGTGAAGACCAAGACTAACAGGGTTCAAAAAAGAACTAAATAAATTAATGGAAAGAGCAATTGGTCACCTATTCTGATTGATAATTACCTGATAA
Organism: Rafetus swinhoei; assembly: GCA_019425775.1. Classification (NCBI taxonomy): domain Eukaryota; kingdom Metazoa; phylum Chordata; order Testudines; family Trionychidae; genus Rafetus; species Rafetus swinhoei. The sequence continues at coordinate 9,040,918 of JAFJHL010000226.1, forward strand.
TTGATAATTACCTGTTCTGTTCATTCCCTCTGGGGCACCTGGCATTGGCCACTGTGGGAAGACAGGATACCAGGCTACATGGAACTTTGATCTGAAACCAAGATGGCCATTCTTATGGCTCTCTTCATGAATAATAATGCTGAACAGGTCAGAGAACAGTGACAAATAATGGCTGTCATGTTCACACATTGTGTCTGGGTGGGTCTGGCAAAAAAAACAACCCACTAGCTATTTCATATGTAATTTTCTGTAACAGTAAAGTTCTTTGCAATCTAGTGAGGGATAGCTTTCAGATTTTAAGATTTGAAGCCTAACTTTGGACTTTAAGAACAATAATTCTTTTAAACAAACAAAAAAAAGAAAGTAATCAGCATAATAGATGAACAGTGGTTCAGGATATCTGAAACTCTACTAGTGACTCAACGTTTTTAGAGAGTCTGTCTGGGATGACTTTTTAAAGTATTTTTAAAGTACTGGTTAATTTGCATTGTTGGGTTTTATTAAAAGACGAACAGATTTTTTAAGATGTTTTTAAGAGCTGTACTTTCCAAACAGCAGCAGCAGTCAGCACCACTATTTTTATTGTTTGTATTATAGTAGGACTTGGAAGCCCCCAATTAAGGTCACAGAACCATCAGGTTACATCCTATATAAACCCATAGTATGGAACAGGCTTTGTCCCCCACTTCCCCCAAAAACTTACCATCTAAATAGACAAGCCAAAGAATAGGAGGAGAAGTGACTTGCCCAAGGTCACATGGCAAGTTAGAGACATGGCAAGGAATACAACCCAGGTCTCTGACTCCTAGTCTGCTGTCCTATCACTAGAAGTTTTTCTTCTTTCTTTTCAGCTTCACCAAAGTGTGCTCGATTCCTCTGTTGCAATGCTGCCAAATGCATCATTCTGTGGTGCCACAGCTATCGCATGAATTTTTTCTGGACTACAAAAGTGCCTTAAAAGGGCTTACCTACTTGGCCTTTTTAGAAAGTATATCTATATCAGATCAAACTCCACAGTTCATCAAGATTTCCAAGGGGTAGGTTTGATGCTGCAGAACGTGTCAGATTGATCTAAACTGTATTATAATATAAATATATGGCCATTTTCCATTCATGGAGCAGGACCTTCCTGTGCTAAATACCATACAAACAAATAAGGAGTAGCCTCCTGCCCCACAGAATTTACAATCCAAGTGAAAAACAAGAGACAACAGGGGGATGCAGACAGACTGTTGGAGCACACTGGGACAATACTGATCACCACTTTAGGCTGAAGTAACAGCACAAAGTTCCTGGCCAATGTCAAATCTAAAACGTGTCATAAGTGAGCATTAGATGGCTCAACTTCTAGGAATACAGAGGTACACTTAAAACTAGTCATGAACTGAATGCTCTTTGTTATTTCGGGGCATTCAGTATTTCGGGGCATTCAGTATATCAAAATATATTCAACTCTTATTTAGATTACGATGCTTCCCAAAATATACTTTCCAAAGGAGAGGAACACACAGCCACCATCTTGGAAAGCTTAGAGATGCCTGAAAGGGTGAGAGTCTTGCAAACAAGTATTGTGATAATCAGTTCTATTTCAGGTTTTGTTTTTAAACATCAAACATCACAGACTGCGCCTCTAATGACATCATCATTAGTCTCTGACCTTGTCCTTATCCATGAATGGATGCTGAAAGAAATACTGAAGTAACTAGTCCCCCCCCCCCCCCCACTTTAAAAAAACAAACCCTAATTAAGCTCACTCGCTCTCATTCCTGCCACAGCATCATGAGGCCAGACTCTCATTCTGTGCCCCACTATCACTGCCTGGTATGGACTTCTTTCTGCTCCTGGTGCACAAATCATCAACCAGTGCAGAAATAAGAAAATAAAAACAAACAAACAAAAATCACTGATGCTGTCAAGAGAGCAACTACTGGAATGACACCTTCCCTTTTCTTCCTTCTCACTCAACCTGCTCATGCAGCAATGGCAGGCTTGGGGCACCTAGGATGGGGTATGGAGGAGGGTGTTTTTAGCCAAACACTTCCAGCTGACTCACCGAACAGAGGGATGCAATTTCACCATCAGTGTGAAAGCTCCAATCAGCAGGCAGCATGGAGTTAACACACAGACGATCAGGATGAGGCCTCCATCCTTAAGCTCCAATTTTCCTTGTCTTTATGATTAATCCAGAAGCTTATTTCAGTTTTTAAGATTTCAAATATTGCTGAGCCAACAGCAGGCTCCATAGCATCTCTGCAATTTTAGGAAGGCTATCAAAAATAAAATGAAAGCGTTCATGAGATGTGATGCACCTGGATTCAAAACGCTGGCAAAAAAAAAAAAAAAAAACAACCACAAACCACCCCACCACAGAACAGGAGAAAAATCAATTTCATTTTTCACCCCTAATTTGACATGTGGTGCGAATACAAAAGATTCGGACTCAAACAACTATACATAATTTTTTTCAGATTTCTCAACAACACTTGAGAGAGCATTTACTGGGGATGTTAACAGTCGGGTAAGTAGGTAACCGTGTAACTGCTGAAAATCTCAGTGGTTACACGCTGCTGGCTCTGCAGTATAAACCTTAAGTAAGCCTTATAATGCAGAGCCTGCAATGAAGCCTCTCCAGGAGCTGAACTACGCCAGCCTGAGACCCTGCTACAGAGAAGCCAACTCTTTGGGAGCCGGGTGGCCAGCCCCTGCCGGCTCCACCCCAGGGAGATGGCTTCACTGCAGCAGTGAAGCTGCCTCCCTAGGGGCTGGCTGAATTTAACTGACATTATCCAATAAGCATCAGCATATCGGTTAAACGTAATCTGTTATACTAACATCCTTAGTTTTCACATAGTCCAGAGTAGTTCTTTTTGCAAAGCAATAATTAAAAAAGTGATTTCACTCATTCCTAGGTATGAAGTTATTACGTCAACCTGGTGTCTTGTTTTCTGACATTCTAAGGATTCACAGCTTCTACTGACTTTGGCTAGAGTTGTGGGTGCTCTGCAATTTGGAGAGGAAAAAATGCCAGGCGAAGGAACGGTTGAAGATGACAACAACTTAAGGTCCTTTCCCTCAATCGCACTGGTACAGATATTACAATCCCAAGCAATATCTTTAGGAACTACATTTTATTAAGTTTATTAACACTGTGGGTCAGGAATTCTATGCAACTCCAAGGGGAGGTTACAACTCCTCCAAGAACTAAAAAGAGTGGGGAGAGGTGAATGAGAAGGAGGGCTGAATCATTTAGCGTTTGTCTACACTACGAAGAAGATCGACACTGCTGCAGTCGATCTTCCAGGGCTCGAATTAGTGGGTCTAGTGAAGACCCACTAATTCAAACTGAGTATGTGCTCCTGTCGGCGCCGGTACTCATGCTCCTCACGAGGAGCCATGCCATGATAGGGGAATGCAAGTGCAGTTACCCACAATTATGATACATGCCACACATACAATTACTATTAAACAAATTGGATATAACAGGTTGAAACTCTCTAGTTAAGGGCCCAAAAGCAAGCTATTCCACTGTGTCGGAAAGATAGAAAATATGGCAAAAGACCGCCTTGGCTTAACCACGAGATCTTGCATGATCTAAAAATAAAAAAGGAGTCATATAAAAAATGGAAAGTAGGACAAATTACAAAGGATGAATATAGGCAAACAGCACAGGAATGCAGGGGCAAGATTAGAAAGGCAAAGGCACAGAATGAGCTCAAACTAGCTACGGGAATAAAGGGAAACAAGAAGACTTTTTATAAATACATTAGAAGCAAGAGGAAGACCAAGGAGAGGGTAGGCCCACTGCTCAGTGAGGAGGAGAAACAGTAACAGGAAACTTGGAAATGGCAGAGATGTTCAATGACTTCTTTGTTTGGTCTTCACGAGAAGTCTGTAGGAATGCCTAACATAGTGAATGCTAGTGGGAAGGAGGTAGTTTTAGAAGGTAAAATAAAAAAAAAGAACAAGTCAAAAATTACCTAGAAAGTTAGATGCCTGCAAGTCACCAGGGCCTGATGAAATGCATCCTAGAATACTCAAGGAGCTGATAGAGGAGGTATCTGAGCCTCTAGCTATCATCTTTGGAAAATCATGGGAGACAGGAGAGATTCCAGAAGACTGGAAAAGGGCAAATATAGTGCCCATTTATAAAAAGGGAAATAAGAACAACCCAGGAAACTACAGACCAGTTAGTTTCACTTCTGTGCCAGGGAAGATAATGGAGCAAGTAATTAAGGAAATCATCTGTAAACACTTGGAATGTGGCAAGGTGATAGGGAACAGCCAGCATGGATTTGTAAAGAACAAATCATGTCAGACCAATCTGATAGCTTTCTTTAATAGGATACTTGAGTCTTGTGGATAAGGGAGAAGCGGTGGATGTGGTATATCTAGACTTTAGTAAGGCGTTTGATACGGTCTCGCATGATATTCTTATCAATAAACTAGGTAAATACAACTTAGATGGGGCTACTATAAGGTGGGTGCATAACTGGCTGGATAACCGTACTCAGAGAGTAGTTATTAATGGTTCATAATCCTGCTGGAAAGGCAGAACAAGTGGGGTTCTGCAGGGGTCTGTTTTGGGACCGGCTCTGTTCAATATCTTCATCAACGATTTAGATATTGGTATAGAAAGTACGCTTATTAAGTTTGCAGATGATACCAAGCTGGGAGGGGTTGCGACTAATCTGGAGGATAGGGTAATAATTCAAAATGACCTGGACAAATTGGAGAAATGGTCTGAGGTAAATAGGATGAAGTTTAATAAAGACAAATGCAAAGTGCTCCACTTAGGAAGGAACAATCAGTTTCATACATACAGAATGGGAAGTGACTGTCTGGGAAGGAGTATGGCAGAAAGGGATCTAGGGGTTATAGTGGACCACAAGTTGAATATGAGTCAGCAGTGTGATGCTGTTGCAAAGAAAGCAAACATGATTCTGGGATGCATTAACAGGTGTGTTGTGAGCAAGACACGAGAAGTCATTCGTCCGCTCTACTCTGCACTGGTTAGGACTCAGTTGGAGTATTGTGTCCAGTTCTGGGCACCGCATTTCAAGAAAGATGTGGAGAAATTGGAGAGAGTCCAGAGAAGAGCAACGAGAATGATTAAAGGTCTAGAGAACATGACCTATGAGGGAAGACTGAAGGATTTGGGTTTGTTTAGTTTAGAAAAGAGAAGATTGAGGGGGGACATGATAGCAGTTTTAGATATCTAAAAGGGTGTCATAAGGAGGAGGGAGAAAACTTGTTCATCTTGGCCTCTGAGGATAGAACAAGAAGCAATGGGCTTAAACTGCAGCAAGGGAGGTTCAGGTTGGACATTAGGAAAAAGTTCCTAACTGTGTCAGGGTAGTCAGACACTGGAATAAATTGCCCAGGGAGGTTGTGGAATCTCCATCTCTGGAGATATTTAAGAGTAGGTTAGATAAATGTCTATCAGGGATGGTCTAGACAGTATTTGGTCCTGCCATGAGGGCAGGGGACTGGACTCGATGACCTCTCGAGGTCCCTTCCAGTCCTAGTATTCTATGATTCTATGATAGTCTGTCACTTTCTGATCCAGTAACATACGTGGTCCAGCATGATTTTATTTAGCCAGATGTCCACTTATCATGGGTGTTGCAAAGTTTCCTGCAGTCCCATAAAGTTCATTTACAGCCACTAGTCCTGGCTCTCAGCGTTCTGTGCTATTATTTAGCGCTAATTTACCCCTGAATGTCTTCTAAGAGCCCAGCAAGCAGTGGAAGTGTTGGTAATGCTGCTAGACAATACTGACCTCCCATCATGTGGCAAATTCTCCAGTCAGGTCCCGAGGGTGCTGGACTAGAGAGGTTCAACCCGTACTACTATGTCTACACTAGTGATTTTTAGAAAAAATAATTGCTACCAGTGCTGAATCAGGGGTAGCACAAGTTAAAACAGGGCTCCAGCAGTTTCTGGGTTCTTTTAACACTGGTGTTTAAACCTTTTGAGAGGATTTTAAATAGAGTAATTTCTATAGTTTATGTTGTGAAACAAATGAGATAATTACTATATTATACAGAGGTGCTGGAACAATTTTTAGAGTGCTGAAGATGGAAACCATGAATTTGGATTATGGATCCGAAGTCAACAGGAGCTAATTAAATTAGGACAAATGTAAAGTATTCCATTTAGGAAGGAACTATCAGTTGCACACATAAAGAATGGGAAATAAATGTCTAGAAAGGAATACTACAGAAAGGGACCTAGGGGTCATAATGGACCACAAGCTAAATGTGAGTCAGTGAGACACTTTAAAAAAAAGCAATTCTGGGATGCATTAACAGAAGTGTTGTAAGACAGATACAAGAAGTAATTCTTCCGCTCTGTCCTGCACTGATGGGTGCTGCATTTCAAGAAAGATGTGGACATACTGGAGAAGGTCCAGAAACGAGCAACACAAACGATTAAAGGTCTAGAAACCATGACTTACGAGAGAAAATTTAAAGAATTGGGGTTTTTTAGTCTCAAAAGAAGACAAAGGGGTTATGACAACATTTTTCAAGTACCTACAAGGCTGTTACAAAGAGGAGGGAGAAAAATAATTCTCCTTGACCTCTGATGACAGACAAGCAGCAATGGGGGTTTAGGTTGGACATTAGGAAAAACTTCCTACCTGTCAGAGTGGTTAAGCACTGGAATAAGTTGCCTATGGAGGTTGTGGAACCTCTGTCATTGAGATTTTTAAGAACAGGTTAGATGACACCTGTCAGGGATGGTCTAGAACAGAGATTGGCAACCTATGGCTCCAGAGACAAATATGGCTCAGTAGGGAGCCACATATGGCTCTTTTTGTAGCTCGAGGTCAGCCCCCCTCCCCCTCGCTCCTCCTGCAGCAGGGAGCCCGCACTAGCACTCCATCCTCGTGGGCCCCCACAAAATTGAAGCACCAGCGCCGGCTTCCTGCAGGGTCGGGGGGGGGGGCGGGAAAGCCCTAAGCTTCCCCCTGCTGGATCCAGTTTGCGGGGAAGAAGCAGAGCTAGAAGCGGCTCCACACACTACCACTTTCCTTCCCCCTCCCCCGACTGGGGGACAGCAGCACATGGATGTGCTTCCTGGAGGCCTCTCTCACTTCTCCCATCGGCCGGATTCCAGCCAATGGGAGCAGCAGGAAGCCGTGCCTGGGATGCAGCGCTGGCAGTGACACAAAAGCAAGTCCCCCCCTCCCCACCCTCTCAATCCGAGACCCTGTAACCCCAGCCCGCTCACATACATCTTCCAGCGAGACCCCGCATTTAAAATGAAGCCTGGCCAACAAGGGCCCAATAGGGGCCCAGCCCCCATCTGGCCACAGCATCCTGTCCCCCGATCCCAGGGCAAGCCCTGCAGTCCGGCCCGCATCTGGCCACAGAAAGAGCTGGTGGCAGCCCCCCCTCCTGCTACAGCATGGGTGGGAGGGTAGGCCACAATCTGGCTGCAGTGATCCTGGGCTGGCCTCCATCCAGCCATCACTGCCCAGGTGCAGCAGCCCAGCCCCAGCCAGGTAAGGTAATCTGGCCCCAGGTCCCCCCCCCAAACACGCACGTTATTTCCCACCCCCCAGCGCCCTGCCCCGCCTCCTGCATCTCCCACACACCCCCAACCTCCTGCCCTGAGTCCCCCCATATAACCCAACCCTGATTCCTGCACCCCCCACATCCACAAGCTGCACCACCAGCACAAATCCCATTAAATAAAGTCTGTGAGTACAATGTTTCATTTATGCTATTCTTAATCATTGTATCAATTATCAATAATATTCAGCTGTATATATTCAGTAATGCAAATGGGCATACTTATTTACGGGCTCTTTGTTGATTACGTGTTCTGAATTTTGATGTAGTTTGGCTCTTTGGTTTGAGAGAGTTGCTGACCCCTGGTCTAGGTGGTACTTGGCCCTGCCAGGAGTGCAGGGGACTTCGCTTGACCTCTTGAGGTCTCTTCTGATTCTATGATTCAACTCCAGAAACGAATGGACCAGCTTAGTCTACACCAGTATTCTTATTCAGCAGAACCAAGAAAGCCTATGGTTTCTCCACCATCACTCCTGTACACTGGGTCTCAGGGTTGAGTGCAGATCATTCACAGGATTTATCACCATACAGCGTGATTACAAATGTAAAGAAGAAGGGGAAATCCCTTGGACATGCACACAAGCGGACTAGCAGATTCAGAAAGCATGCTAGTATAATCTAGCAAATTAAAAAACAGATGATGCAATGGAAAGAAGTATGACAACATGATTTGCAGCTATAGGAGTCTCCCAAAATTGCTATTTTGATCACAAGTATTAGTTTATGATGGCTCTGCTATAGTTTACTCTGTTGGCTACAACTTGTCAGCATCAAGTTACAACCAAAGAGCACTTTTACAACACAAAAAACCTCTTAAAATTGTGCAAATCACAGCATCACAGGTCTGGAAGGGACCTAAAGATGTCATCTAGTCCAGTCCCTGCACCCATAGCAGGATTAAATATTATCTTGACCAGGGGTACTCAACTTTGGAAGCTCTGGGGGCCACAATGATACTCACAGTACATGCTGAGGTCCGCAACTTAAGTGTGGTTGCATATACATGCAAATATACGCAAATAGCTTCTTTCACACTGATGGGCATGAATACAAAGATTAAGGCCAGACTACACAACACACAATCCCCATTTAAGTCAGTTCTGCTGATATTAATAAAATGCAATATTTACCCGATTTCCACTCATAAAACAGCACTTTTAATGAGCAATCACAGTCCAGGAATTTAACTACTAAAATGACCAGGGCTTGACAAATTATACAATCTACTCGCCCGTGGCGGAGTAGATTGTAACCCGGAAGAGCTGGGTTTGGGCGATCTGCGCATGCGCAGAACGATCTGCGCATGTGCAGATCGCCGGACCGCGTGGCTGGCGAGCGAGCGCGGCTCGCTGCGGTTCGGCAAGCCCTGAAAATGACCATCTGACAGGTGTTTGTCTAACCTGCTCTTAAATATCTCCAATAATGGTGATTTTACAACCTCTCTAGGTAATTTATTCCAACATGTAACCACCCTGACAGGAAATTTTTCCTAATGTCCAACCTAAACTTTCCTTGCTGCAATTTAAGGCCATTGCTTCTTGTATTATCAGAGTTGAAGAACAATTTTTCCTCCCTCCTCCTTGTAAACAAACTTTTAGGTCCTTAATGCTGTTATGTCCCCTCTCAGTCTTCTCTTTTCCAGACTAAACAAACCCCATTTTTTTCAATCTTGCCTCACGGGTTATGCTTTCTAGACCTTTAGTAATTTTGTTGTTGCTCTTCTCTGGACTGCCTCCATTTACCAATATCTTTCCTGAATTGCGGTACCCAGAAGTGGACACAGTACTTCAGTTGAGACCTAATCAGCACAGAGTAGAACAGAAAAATTACTTCTCGTGTCCTGCTTATGACACTGCAGCTAATACATGCCAAAACAATGTCATCTTTTTTTGCAATAGTCTTATGCTGTCGACTCATATTTAGCTTTTAAGTCTCAAAGATCTGATTTCATATTGCTCGTGCATCCAGAATTGCTAAAGTCTGCAAAAATTTTGGATGGAAAGAATAGTGAATCAGGTCCTGAGTGTATAAAAATAGGAAGTTTCAGTAACTTTTTTTGAAGAAAATTGTATCACCCTATATATCTAACTCCACTGAAAAAGGAAAAAGATAAAAAAAAACTTAAGAATTCATTTTTTCAACTACCAAAAATACTAAAAGTTGACTTAAGATTGCCAATCCACTTCAGGAGTCTTAAACTCCTATAGTTTGTATGTGTTTTGCTGAGATATTTGGATCAAATTTGACCCAGTGTTTACTATACACTTTTGTGCAAGCAACTCCTACAAAACTCAAGACAAACACAAAGAGCTTCCATTATAGGTTTTCAAAAGTAAAATGGGAAATGTTTAAATTCACATTTCTCATTCCTCTACCTTATGTTGATTTTACACACAGTGTTGTAAAGCTCAAACTAAATGGGTTATTTATACAGATTTAGTATCATTATAACTAAACGTATGATTTTATATGAATTTAGTTACTGATGCAATTTTTATGTGGACATTTATATTGATTTAACTTGTGCACAGGTGCACGCTAAACCAATGCAAGACAACACTGATTTAAAAAAAACTGATTTAAGCTAAATGGGAGCAATTTGTGCATACACAAATGTTAAGTGTTTACAATGTAAACATTATAAGGTGCATTAATACAAGAGAACCACTAAGTGAAATTTATCAACATTTCACTACTCTATTTTAACAATCCCTGCTTAAAGAAATTAATTTACTTTTCACTTTGTTGTGCAGTTTAGAGTTTTAAAATGATTTCAGTTTTAACAAACCAAGCTATTATTATTACAAGAAATTTGCTTTTAAATTGTGTATATTCAATGCAGTTTTCTTTTTAATATCACTTTTTAGAAACAAAAGCACACATATTAGTTGCAACCTCTACAATAACCTGCCTTTTTCCTCTATCATCACAGGCATGTGACTGAGTCCATTCTTATGAGGAAGCAGTACACACAAATTTAAAAGAACACCACCCTCTTAAGACTGAGACAAAAACATTCTTGTAAGTTTTCAATATGCTGCCTGCTTATTGACAAAGAAGCAGAAAAGAAGACAGAGAAAAAGGTTATCAGCTTAGCCTAATACAGTAATTCCTCGCTTAACACGTGCCCACTTAACACGTTTTTGCAATAGCATGATTTATTTTTAAGGGAACATTTTTCGAACAACACGACCCGTCCCCGCAATAACACGATTTCCCCTACCGGCCGGCCAGTCGCCGACAGCTGCGCGGGGCTTCCCCTGCCTCCTTACAAAGCAGCGGAGGTTTGCCGCTCACCGCGCCATTCCCCAGCGACTCCTCCTCGCCGGACGCAAGGCATCCGGCCAGAGGGGGTCGCCAGGGAACAGCGCGGTGAGCGGCGAACCTCTGCCACTTTGCAGGGAGGCAAGGGAAGCCCCACGCAGCTACACCGGCGACCGGCCAGCTGGGGAAACCCAGCCGCTGGCTGCAAGCCCCCTCCCCTGTCCTTCCCTTCCCTTCTCCAGAGCCAAACACCTCCCCTCCCTGCTATAACCCAGTCCTCTTTCTTCCCCAGCCTTATGTCTCGGTCCCAGCTGCTAACAAGTGCAGGCTGGAGCTGCGAGCGCACGTGCACTTGAAACGCAACCCCCACCTTTTCCATTATTTTCAATGGGAAAATTGACCCTGCATAACACGTTTTCACTTAGCACGATCATTTTCTGAAACGTATCTACCGTGTTAAATGAGCAGGGCTCGACAAATTAGTCAATCTACTCGCCCGGGGCGAGTAGATTTTAAGCCGGCAAGGCGCCGCAGCGCAATCAGCTCATGCGCGATCAGCGCAGGCACAGTGTGCCAAACCACGCGGCTGGTGAGCGGGGCTCGCCGCCGCTTGTCAAACCCTGTAAATGAATAATTACTGTACTTATTTCCATGCAATTTAAAGGAGACACTATACAGTACCAGACATGTCAAATGGTAGTCCCAAATTCATGAAGAGGATTATTAAAACGTGTGTTTCCTGAGTACATAGGTAGTACTACCTCAAATGCAAGGAAATAAACTTAAGAAATGCAATTAAACACATTATTTAAACTAGTGGAACAGTATTTCAAGGATAAGAGACATCTCCAGTATACTAGTACCTTTAAATAGTTGGGTGGGAGCTTAAGTAACTGTTTGATTATATGGACAGACATCTTTCAGTTGTTCTGTAAGGGTTTTCATAATGCTATATCAGAGTCATCCATATGGGTAAAAATTCCCACTCAACAAAATCCACTATGGTCGGTTAGCCCCATTTAATTTTCCTAGGGACCTTACTTAGGCAGCCATTCCAGTGTACATCTCGACTACAAAAAATCCCTGTCTTCAAAATCCCAGTCTTCCTCTCCCCCATTAAACACTAAAAAAGCCTTTTCAAAAAGACAATATAGCTGACTATGAAGTCATTATAATCTTGTCTCTATCTAGAAAGAGCTTGCACAATGAGCAGCTCATATGCTTTCTACAATTAACACCAGATATTTATACAAAAATTTGTTAAAAGCAACACCGTCATGTTGAAATGCAAGCTAGTTAAGGCAGGGTTTCCCAAAGTGTGCTCTGTGGAGCCCTGGGGTCCAGCAGCTCCTTGAGAAAATATTAATAACAATTGTACGACCCTGTTATTTTGTTACTAATTTTCTGATATATATTCCCCCCCACTTCAGAAAATTAAGAAATAAACAAGAAATAAAAACAGAATTTCTAAACTTTGTCTATTTATCTGGGTACCTATTAAATTAAAAATCATTAAATTTTAAGGCTCCACAAAATTTTCAGGACCCATGGAGGCTCCCTGGCTGAGAAAGTTTGGGAAACCCTGAGTTAAGGTATTGTGGCTAGCTATTGCAGCTGTCAAGAAGTTAAATCATCTTTCATACTCAGTGTAGGAACTATAATATTTAAGAACCAAGAGGGGAAATTAAGAAATAAGTCTGGCTCTTGGATTTCCAGATCTTTGGAAGAGCCATTTCATCACAGCTGTTTACTACAAAAAAAATAATAATAATAATCCCACCACACCCACACACGCAACACAAAAAGTCACCCCCATGAAAACCTTATTAACAACTACCACCCATTACTATATGTAATGGAACAGATGCATGAACATAAAAGGAAAAGCTCTAATATTCTTCCATCTTGTTCATAGGATTCATCTATCAGTGGAAAAATAGGCAGAGTCAAGATTTCCTCAATTGTTTGCATTTAATTCAAAAGCCAGGTAGCTACAGAATACCAAACAAAATCCATAAAAATTGAAGTCTGGTAGGAAAAAACTATACAACCATTATCTAAATTGCCATTAGCATTCAATCTTGAATGCTAATTGCTGAACAATTTAAAATATATCTATCTTAGGCAAAATATATTAGAAGTTATTGAAATTTGTTACAACCTATTTGTTTCTAAAGCCTTTCAGTTGCTAAGCATCACACAAAACTTTTGAAGAGCACCATTTCCAGACGTTTCAGAGGCAGATGGCTCCTTGGGAGCGGGTACATGCACAGGGAGGCGGCTCTGTGGGAGCTGGTACGCACAGAGAGCCAGCTTAAAAGCCAGCTCCCTGCATGCACCAGCTCTGGCCACCCTACCCATGCAGCCGCGGAGGGTGAGGGGAAGGACTTTGTGTAATTATGCACGTTAACTCATGAGCCCAGGCTCATGGGTTAACCATGTACACATTCACATCCCTAACAGGAACCTTATACTACGAAAGTGTAAGGCAGTTTCCACTAATTCTTCATCATGAAAGTAACTGATACTTGAAAAGCTTGTACAAAAAAGCTTGTAATTCTGATTTATAGGCAGCATGGAAAGACTAGGAGATGTTTTGCATACAGTGTCTGATACCTTACATCTTCAAGGTGCTGTGCAAACATTCTTTAGAGGGGTGTTGCGAGAATTTATGTAAATATCATTATCCCCATTTCACTGATGGGGAAAACAGTCACGTTAGTACCTCAGTCTCAATGGCCATTATGTGTCATGTGACAGATATTTTGGAAAACAAGTTAACTAGTGTTGCAATCTATGGGGCAAATTCAATTCTAACAAACAGCAGGAGGACCAGGGATATCAGCTGAATTGCACTTATACCATATACAAATTTGATCCCAGAATATACTGGAATGACAATGTTTCCACTTGCTTTCCTACTTCGCTAAAATTATCTCAGAGGGGTAGCCATGTCAGTCCATAACTTCAAAAACCATGAGTGGTCTTGTGGCACTACTGATTTGGCTAAAATGACGTACAGTAAAACCCAGTTCTGGAGGAAAAACTTCAGCAACACCCTTGCTAAGTTTAACCAACAGCAATCAGATGTAGTCGCTGTGATGAAGTTTGTTCTTACCTTCTGCTACATCATCATCTACAGCCCCTTTCACCTGAGAAAAACACCACTGAATGTCATTCCCTCCTCCTCCAGCTCCTAGAGAAAGCAAAACAAAAAAATAATTTATTCCAGTAAACAGAGATGGTAGCCACCGCTGGCAAGTGACACAATTTAGTCAGTACTGGACACACCTACAACAATCAAAATTTCTTATGCAAAGACATAGGTTCCAAAACTTGATTACAAACTGTTTCTCTGCAATGCCACCACCCACCGCCTCCCCAGTCCTGACACTGCTTTTGGCCGTGATTTGCCCAGTATTTAAAGCAACATCTGTCAACAGTAATGATAGGAATGACAAAAGTTGCTCTTTGTAACTGTTGAAAAACCTCACAGAACTATCAAAACAAGCACAGCTAGTGTTAATAAAACTACGTTATGTTAAAAATGAGCAACAGCTGGTATATTTCACAACACTTTTTTAATATAAAAACTTCAGTGCCCTCTAAAACAAAGAGCACTTCACTTACAAGGGACTTAAATTTCAAAGTAAAATATTAGATGCCAGAATGGCCCTAACAAGTTTTCCAAATATTTCAAATAATTAAATGTTGGCACTTTATAAAAAAAAAAAAGGAAACAATTTTTCTTTTGCAAAATACTTTATAACACTTAAGTACTTCAGACTAGAGGAAACAAGTTTTAAAGCAAGTTTATAATCCTCTTCCCTCCTCTGTCGTAATAGTACCAAAAGAAATTGTCAGGCTTAGATTTTTTTTAAAAGCAAGGAATCTGCGCAGCAAACTGAACAATCTGCCTTAAGCTAACAGCAAGTATAACTACCATAGAAAATGGGTCGAAGAGAAAACTTCAGGAACATTACCACCTCCGCAGAAGGTAGTGATTCATTTGAACCTCACCACCCAAAAGCACAAAAAAATCCACCCCTTTCTTTTGCATTTCATTCTTAACAAATCACTGGGCTGGGGTCCAGACAGGAAGAGAAATTGAAACAAGTTTGCTCTGTCTGCAAGAGGATATCAAAATGGAAATTCCTTCTCAACCCACAACCAAAAAAGAACAGATGTAGCTTGTGAGGCATTAATGTGATGCAACATTTTTGGGGAACAAGAGGGGACATGCAGGAAGGATCCTCCCCTACCCCACCCACACCAAGTTGAGGAACAAATTAACTTAAGTTCAAGTTAGCAACAGCAGGATGATCTCTCTCTCCATGAGGGATCAAGAGGCTGCTCGGGCAGAGAGGGCATGGGGAGGTGGAAGAATAAACCAAAAAGGATTTGATTGTAATCTCTTTTTGGAGCTTCTTACAAAGTCCAAGAATTAGGAAAGACAACGTGAACTAGAATCAGCCAAGGTGATGGGGAAATCTTATCATGATGTCAATCTATACCAGTGTTTCTCAACCAGTGGAACGAGTACCCTTAAGGGTACACAAGAGAAGTCTGGGGGGTACATCAACACAACTGAAATTTGGAGAAAACTGAATTTTTGTTTTAAGTTTTACAGTGCTTTATTATTTTTGTACTTTTTACACCCAAAAATTTCTTTGCCCGCCCAGCTACGATTAAGTTGTGTAAATAAATGTCCTGCAATGGTAGAAAAAAATGTGTGTGTGTCTGAAAACTGTAGGTACTGGGGATACTTATACATGTATCAAAAACAAATATTGCAGTTCATATTGTATAGATCAGCGTTTCTCGACTTTTTTTTTTTCTTAAGTACCCCTTTAAAAAAATATAACTAGGTACTGGGGGTACTTTTTTTTTTAAAGGGGTACTTAAAAAAAAGAAAGTCGAGAAACGCTGATCTATACAATATGAACTGCAATATTTGTTTCTGATACATGTATAAGGAAAGTATCCCACTTTCAGCATCTTTCACCAACCACCCAAAATCCCTATCCATCCAATTTCTCCTCCTCCCCCCCCAATCTCTATTTGACTCTTACTTTTAACACCATGGAAAAATTTTGAGAATGTCTGTTTGCAAGAAAAAACATTATATGCTGCAAACTGTATTTTATTTTTTATGCAACTTGCTACATTAAAGGACTTGTTTCAGCAGATTCAAAAGGGAAAGGAAAAAGAAGGGTGGAGTGACATAGCCTGGTGTGTGTGTGTGCGCGCGTGTGGGAAGCAAGGTGCAAACCTAAATACTGCCTCTCATGCTGCTCTACAAAATGCATGGCACTGAAGAGGCAATTAATTTGCAGAAGGGGGAAATGAACATATCACCACAAGAAAGAGAGAAAGAGACATCCTATGCATGTGGATAATTTTTATCTTGCAAATTGCACTTTAGGATGCAAGATAAACAATCTGAAAAATGGAGAATGAACATAAATCTCCAGAATTAAGAAAATTAGACATACAACCACCATGCATTATTGCACACACTCAGAGATACTTGAATTTTCTAAGAAACTACATCCTCTTCCCAATTTCACCTTTCTCTGCAGCTACCCACATAGCTGCACCCGACAGTAGGGTGCAATTGCACTCTAAACACAATCGCATCTGCACCCTACAGCCACTCTCCTGTACACATCTGCACCCCCTCCAAACGGCACTTCAACACAACACATACGTGCAATTTCCTTGCAAAACCAGAAAGTCTAGGGAAGCAAAAACAAAAACAAAAACAAAAAAAGACACACCCTGCTTAGAAACCTCCTAACACGCTGAACTTCAGAAATACAAGGCTTTTCCCAGACCTCCATCCACCTTCTTCCTTGTGAAACACAAATGTGTTGCAAGCAGGGAGGCAAAAGAGGGGAATGAGCACAGATTTCTAGAAGGAAAAAAATAGGAAAAGCGTATGAAATGCAAATGGCACTTCAGGTTTCAAGGTTTTAGGAATGCAAATTTAAAAAAAAAAAAAAAAAAAAAGAAGAAGGAAGAGAAACCGAGCCCACATTTCCGGAGGGAGGAATAGCCACCAGAGAGAGGGAAGGAGAAAGAGAGGAAAAGCAGACCGATGTGCCCAGCCAGTACATGCCACCTCCACACACAGCAGGCAGCAGCAGCTCAGCTTGGCTGGCTGCTTTCAAGGCCATTTTAGTGGCCTCGCCTGCCCCTCCACAGCCATCCCCCGGCCCCCTGGGCGCTGTGGGCAGCGGGGGCCGGCCCCCGGGAAGGAGGGGGCTCGCTCCCCCTTACCTGCCATGTTGGGCTCCCGAGTGGCCGGGTCGGAGAGAGCGGCCTCCCGGCTCTCCAAGCGGCCCGCTGCGCCGGGCGGGTGGCGAGCGTGGAGGGAGGATGGCGGCAGATTGTCCCCCGGGGGGGGGCGGTGTGAAGCCGGCTCCGTTCGGCTTCCCCCGCGCTCTTCGCGTCGGTCTTTCCTGCCTGCCCGCCCCCCCCCCTCCCGTTCCAAGCTTCCAGTTTCAAAATGGCGCCGGCTGAGCTGGGGGTGACGTCACTCGGAGAGGGGCGGAAGGGGGAGCAGGGGCGGGGTGAGAACTCCAGAGAGAAGGGAGGGGACAGGAGGGGCGTCCGGGGAAGACGGTTGGTTCGGTTGCGTCCGCGCCTCTCCCTGGCGCCTCTCTGCCAACTCCTGATAACCAGCCGCGTGCGCTGTGCTCACTGCACCCGCACATCTGCCCAGCTGCGCCCCACCTCCTGCCAGCTGGATCCTCACTGCACCCGCACCTCTGTCCCCACTGCACTCCACCGCAGCCAGTTGGGTCCTCACTGCACCCACACCTCTCTGTGCACTGCACCCGCACATTTGCCCAGTTGCACCCACTGCACCTGCGCTATCCCCACAGTTTGCCTGCTGCATCCTCACTGCACCCGCACGGCTGTGCCCACTGCACCCACACTTTTGCCCAGCTGTGCCCACTGCACCCCACCTCCTGCCAGCTGGATCCTCACTGCACCCGCACCTCTATCCCCACTGCACTCCACCGCAGCCAGTTGGGTCCTCACTGCACCCACACCTCTCTGTGCACTGCACCCGCACATTTGCCCAGTTGCGCCCACTGCACCTGCGCTATCCCCACAGTTTGCCTGCTGCATCCTCACTGCACCAGCACAGCTGTGCCCACTGCACCCGCACGGCTGTGCCCACTGCACCCCACCCCCTGCCAGCTGGGTCCTCACTGCACCCACACATTTGCCCAGCTGTGCCCACTGCACCCCACCTCCCGCCAGCTGGGTCCTCATTGCACCCACACATCTCCCAAGCTGTGCCCACTGCACCCGCACTGTCCCCACCCCCTGCCTGCTGCATCCCAGCCACTGCAGCCACACATCTTCCCAGCTGTGCCCACTGCACTCAGACCTGTCCCCACCTCCTGCCAGCTGCATCCCAGCCAGGGGTGCTGGAACAATTTTTAGTGGGGGTGCTGACAGCTGTTGTATCAAATTGGAAACCCTGTGTACAATGGAAACCACTTCTAGCTAGGGGATGCTGCAGCACTCCTACACCCCTAGTTCCCACACCTATGGTCCTAGCCATTCCCACCCACTGTATTCACTGTACCAGCACATCTGCCCAGCTGTGCCCACTGCATCTACATGCATCTCCACTTCTTGCTAGCTGCACCTCAGTAAGCTGCATTCACTGCACTCACAAATCTGCCCAGCTCCTACCACTCTACACAGAACCTGCACATCTGCCCAGCCCTTCCCATCAACTGCATATCCATCAACTTCTCTGCTCCCTGTGACCACTGCACCACACCTCCTCCTAGCACTTGCCACAAACATTCATTTCTCCTACCCCCCTGCCCTGCCTCCAACAGTTATGTTCCCGAACAGGGCGGACCCACTTATTGCTGGGCACGCTGCACCTCCACCTCTGGTCAACCTCTGCTCGCTACTGCCCTGTGCCTGTCAGCACCAGCTGTGCTCACTTCTCTGGCCAGCACTTGCCATCTGTGCTGCACCCACAACTGTGCCCAGGATCCACTAGCTGCTGGAGAAAAGGTTCTGATTTGGGATCCCTTTGATTCATGTTACAAATTAACGCGGCGCTTTAAAGAATTAGCACCACATTCCCTAAAGTACTCAGGTACAAACCCCATCCTAGGGAGGTTGTGTGTTTTATTTCTGCTGTTAGATGTATCGCATTAAAAAAGGCCTGGAATAGATTTCAGCATCTGCGTCCGATAAAGCCGCCTTCTCAGTGCACCAATAATTTCTGTCCTAAACTATTTGTCAAAGTATTTCTCAGCCCCATTCCTTATTTCACCCATATGTTGAGTCTTCTCTGTCTCTTTTCACTCCTCTGATGACATTCCTCATTCAACTTACCCAGTATTTTCTCTGTTCTAGCCACACCCCCTGTTTGAATGCTCTCCCCCTTACCCCCACCTCAGGATGGTTTCCACGACATCCATAGCCTTTTAGTTCATATTTTACTAGATAACCCTTCTCCATTCTCATTGCTATTCCTTGCATATACCCAACCATGCTCCTGAGCCATTTTTAGCCTACATCCACCTTTCATCCTGACAGTCTGTAAGATCTACAAAGAAAGACTTCCAGCTGAGACCAGCTTGGCACAGCTCCTGCCGGCTTGAAAAGGAGGAAGGCTCCCTTTTAGCTCACTAGGTCCCAGGTCAAGCCTCAGCCGCAATTAACATGCAGGACTCGGATAAATGACTCCATCTAATAAAGTTAGCACCTTGCAGAATTCATCAGGTTTGCATTAGAGAGATTAGCATAAATATTCCCTTTGCTTTCCATCAGCAAGGGGTTCTCAGACCTCAACTTTTACTTTGAAATTCTAGTGTGAACAGATCTAAAAATTCAATGATTTTACATGGATTGAAATGAGAAATCATACATCAGCCCCAAGAAGAAATTGGGCTGAGATTCAGGACATCTTATTGTATTCCTAGTTCTACCCCACAAATTCCCTGTGTGACTTGGGGCAAGTTGCTTAAGTTAAAGTGTTCATTGATTTTGTGTTTCCAGCTTGAAACACTTGACTAAGGGCCTGATTTTCTTAATGGAGATCTCCCCACTATTCCTATATAGAACTAAAGGGTGTATCCAGAGGTGAAACTAAGCGGATGTGCCCTGCCAGAGGCTCTGTGTGCACCCCTATTGCCCCTTCCCCCACAAGCCTCTTCATTCCTCCTTCTCTCTCCCTACCAGAGTCCCCTAATCTTTCTTCCCGTGATCCCCAATCCACTGTCCTGTAATACCAGGGCTCAGTGTGCATCCCCCACTCCTAATTCCCTTTATGCCCCCCATTCTCCTGAAAAAAAGAGTCAGGCCTCAAGAGCTAGATAAATTCATGGAGGTTAGGTCCATCAATGGCTATTAGCCAGGATGGGTAGGAATACTGTCCCTACCTTCTGTTTGTCAGAAGCTGGAGATAGATGACAGGAGAGGGATCACTTGATTCCCTGTTCTGTTAATTCCCTCTGAGGGTACCTAGCATTGGCCACTGTCAGAAGACAGGTTACTGAGATAGATGGACCTTTTGTCTGACCCAGTACGGCCGTTCTTGTGGTCTCATATTAGTCATCCAGAAACTGAGCTGCCAAAAATCATAGGCCATTTCTGAAATGTTTAGCCTTGATCTTCAACCCTTCATAAGATTATAATAGGGGGTTATTGGAAGGATAGATTGATATTTGTGAGGGACTCAGATGGCACAGTACGGGGGGCTACATACAACCCTAGAAATAAATCAAATAACTAGAATTTTCCACTCATGACCAGTTCCAGATGTGCCTAAAACACATAGTTAACTCCCTCACTGTACTTCACCTACATTTGCAAGTGTTGAGATCCAGATCTCTTGTTTGGTCCCTTACAGAATTTAGAGCAAGTCACAGAAGTCCAGAGCTAAACCTGCCCAAAGTTTAAGGAAGGTCATAACCAGGAAGGCATGCTTTTGTTTGACTCACTGTAGAGTTAAGGGCCAGCCACAAAAACAGGTTCCAGAAACTCACCCTGGAGTTTTGGGAACTCTGACCAGCAGTTTGTTCAGGTCTTGTCCATCTCAACTCACTCGGTCTATAAACCTTTGGGCAAACCTGAACAGTTTCAAATTTGCAATGGAACCTGGTTGGTTGTTTCAGAATTCCTTGACAGCAGCGCTGCACAGCTCTGAGCAAAAGTATCTGGGCACCACTTAGCAAACAAGTTTCTCTTGCATTGGGGGCACCACTTCATCCATTGATTCTTATGGAGTTACCCCAAAAATAGTTTGGGCCCATAGTTGATAGCACACATTAGTTCAAAAACTTCAAAGGCATTGTTTCAAAAACAGTTAGGCTATGTCTAGACTACAGAGTTTTTTCAAAAACAGTGGCCTTTTTTTTTTTTTTTTTTTTTAACTTCACCTGTGTCTAGACTGCCATTGCGTTTTTTAAATTAAATCAAAAGAACGCGGCAGTTTTTTCGACAGCAATAAACCTGCTTTTACAAGAAGAATGCAAACTGTGCTTTTTCAAAAGAGAGCATCCAGATTGCCTGGGTACTCTCTTTCGAAAGAGCGGATCGCTTTTTCAAAAGTCTTGTGGCGGACTAGATGATCTCTTTCGAAAGAGGCTTGTAGTCTAGACGTACCCTTAGCTCGATAACGTAAGAGATTCATTAATTCGTTTTATCATTAACACAAACTAAAGTCCATCTCCTCCACACCTCTTAGCAAACACTGAATATCATGATGCCAAAGTATCATAATACCACATAATACCAAAACTACTGCATTTTTAAATAAATTACAGATGATAATAACAAAATGTTATAAATAAATAGTTAACATTAAATCACAGTTGGGATAACAAGTAAAACATCTTCTGGTGTATGATCTTTACTTGTGTGCGTTTTCACGGCATCCAGACATTTGCACCAGTTTAGTGATTAGTGCAAAAGAGCCAGGTTTATATTTTATGGCCCCAATTCAGCAAAATTCAGCACATGCTTATTTCCCATGGACTTCAATAGGATTTAAAATGAGCACAACAGCTCTGCTGAGCCTTTAACAGTAATATGCAAAATTTATAAGAAGTCCCAGGGTGATTTACACAGCACAAAATATTCTTAACATATGCCTTGTTCAACTGTAATTTAAAAATTGATTCATGTTTGCACACATGAAAAGGTAATAAAAGTTTCATATTCACATAGTATAAATTAGACTGGGGTAAAGTCAGGAGTGACTGCTACTTAGCATTATATTTAGTACAATTAATAGACATTAAGCTTAAGAAAACCAAGAAACATATGATGGTAAATCTATCATGGGCGCATATAAGACTTCACTGCTTTTATTTCTGTTTTTGTTTATTATTTGTATTGTGGTAGCAATGCCCATCATGCATCAGGACCAAACACAAACTGAAAGAAGGCCCTTGCCCTAAAAAAAAGCTTATACTTAAAGTCATTATGTGACACATCAGGGCCATGCAAAATTTCACAGCAGCTGCAAGTTTAGAACCCATATAGTCCTGTTTCAAAATCATATCCTTACCACTTAGCTAAAGGAGACTCTACAATACAGGGACTTAGACACACACAACAAAGCAGTTCTGATTCTGCTGATCAGAGAGGGCAATGGTACAAACAGGTACACACACAAATCAATTCAAGCAAATCAAGTAAAATCCAACTGGTAACTAGAAAAAAATATATCAAACTAGGGCAACACTCAAACAAGCTAGACACAGAAAGAACTCTAACAGCAGCATACTCAGTGTCTGCTACAGTTTCTTAATAATATGGTCGTTAGACTAGATGTGACCTAATAGGTCCTTTCTGTCATTGATGTCTGTGCTCTGCTATAATTAATGCCTTTGTTATTTCTGGAATTGATTGTTATAATTCATTATCCTTTTGTCTAGCTGGCATCAGTGCAGAATGGTTTCCTACAGCATATTTTCCTGCGCTTCATCCAGTCTATTACCTCAAACACCGAGGCTTCCATCACTGGATCCCTTTGCACAGACAAAAAGACTGCAATAGTTGGCAAAGTTTCCCCAATAGTCAGTCTAAATTCTCCCATTCTGAATTTCATATCTTTGTTCCTAGTTATGCAGCCATTTATTTAATACCCTCCAACAAATTAACAACTCATTTAGCATTAGGGCACTATTGCCAGTTGGAAACTCCTGCTCACAGGCTAAGTTACCAGTATAAAGTATAAACATCAGTGCAGCACGTCTGCCTTGAGATTTGTACACTGATACAAATATTCTCAGAATAGCCAGACCACACCTGGAATGGCAATTCTGTCAGTCAAGTTTCACTTATCCTCCTTAGTTCACTATAAAGCCCCGAATATCCCTGTTCTCAGTAGGCAGGGAATCACAGCTGTAACTAGGTTTTAAAAGAAGGTAACAACTAGCATATTTCCAGGCTTATATTAACCCTGATCCTTAATACCATTTATGTAAATATTAACTTTATTCATGAGTTCTCCCACTGAAGTCAAAGGGACTATTTACCTGTTAAATGTGCTTGTAAGTGTTTGGAGATTGGGGTTATTGTCAGAGCCTATTACAAGCAGAACCCATTATAATAGCTTGATTATTAAAACTGATGTTCTTTCATTTAACATTCCCTCTTTGGAAAGATGTTAAATTAAAATTGCTAGCAGCTTTGAGCACAATCTACTTGATGAATGCATGGGAGTTAATCTCTGCATTCGCAGTGACCAGAGATCTTAGCTTTTTGGTAAAAGTGAACAGTGAGGACACACACCTTACAGACCACTTTGTAATAGTCCAATTTGGTCCATCTAAACTAGAGAGCTGTTTCCCAAGCAAAATAGCATAGCAATAAAGTTTGGTGGCTCTGTAACTCAGTAGCCTGAGCCATTCATCACTGAACAAACCCCTGCAAAGAAAGCTGCTTAACTGTCATTTTAAAAAAATATAAAGCTTAGTATCATATCATCTATATATAGTAGCCCAGTGTCTGAGAGTTCGTAACACCGAAATGCTGGCTGTTCCCTCTGGGGCGCTGTTGCCTGAAATGCTGGCTGTTCCCTCTGGGCGGCCCGTGCTGCATGGGGAGTGCGGGGCCCAAACGGCCGCTTGCTCCCCCGTGGCGGCCCGGCTGAGCGGCACAGAAGTCAGCCGAGTGCCACGGTGGTAGGCGAAGGGGGCCGGGGCGGTGACGTGCGGCGTGACAGCGGCTCCAGGCCTCACCCCCTGGCCGTGAACATCATCGCCCCGCCCTGCCCCCCTTCGCCTCCCACCGTGGCGCTCGGCTGACTTCTGCACCGCTCAGCTGGACCACCGCGTGGGAGCAAGCGGCGCAAGCGACCGTTTGGGCTCCGCGCTCCCCGTGGAGCACGGGGAGTGCGGAGCCCAAACGGCCATTTGGGCTCCGCGGTCCCCTGAGTGAGAGGCAGGAGGGGTCGAGAAGTGAAAGAGAGAGACAGAGAGAGAGGCAGGAGGCGGAGGAGAGCTGAGAGAGAGAGAGAGAGAGAGAGATGGAGCGAGAGACCAGAGGCTTAGGTGAGAAGACCGACGTGGAGGAGAGACCGGAAAATCCCGTCTTATGACGGGCTAATTGGCTAGTTGGCTATATTAAATAGCTGTACAGAAGGACACCTCAATGGGGCTTGGTATTGAAAAATCCCTATTAAATATTTTTTCAAGTTAGGGCTGTTCAGGATTTTTAGTTCTGCCTTTGCTAGCACAGAAGCTATTTGGTTTGGGAAATGATTTCATAACAGTGTTAAGTGAAACAGATAACAAAACAAGTTTAAGACTATTCTCATAATTGATTTGTTAAAGATGAGTAACTGTACAATGCCACATATTAGATCAGAGCCTGGGAGATCTTCCCAGTTTGTTGCCCTTGTTTTAAAATTTCAGTTGCAAGGGGTTTATCTGCAGTGTCAATTTCAGATAAACCAAGAAAACATCTCAGTAGAACTCAGACAAAACTGTGGATCCTCTGAAACAGGTGAAGCCCACAGGCAGGAGGCAGCTGGTTAGAAAAATACTTGTGATTATTTTTTCATAAATTCCCCTCTCCCAAAAAATGAAATTTAAAATTTTCAACCAGCATAATATTTGCTCAAAAATTACACATTTTGACTATTGAGCCAAAAACAGTTTTTTTTCTATTTATATTTTGAATTTCAAAATTCCTCTGAAATTTCACATTTTTAAAAATTTCAGTTTCAAGAGGAGGGATCTAATCAAAATGAGAGCAGAGAACTGGATTGGGAAGTTAACATGATGCTATTCAAGCTAGAGATACGGCTAGAACACAGCTCTAGCAATCATGCAATCTGGGTTTTACTCCCATCACTTATTCACTAGGTGACCTTTGGCAAAACACTTAATTCAATGTTTTAAAAAATGATAGTCTGGTAGCACTTTAAAGACTAACAAAACATATAGATGGTCTCATGAGCTTTCGTGGGCACAGCCCACTTCTTCAGATGACCGGAGTGGGTTGTGCCCACGAAAGCTCATGAGACCATCTACATGTTTTGTTGGTCTTTAAAGTGCTACCAGACTATTAGGAAAAATTTAAAAAATAACTGTTACAGACTAACTCGGCTACCTCTCCCAAACTTTCAAAAATGATGTTAGATTTTGGCTGCTTTGGTTTTGGAATACTCCACTCAAGAAATTGCTGGGTTGATTTTCAGAGATTCTCAGATCCTACAGCCCTACCTTCAGTTCAGTGCCTCTAAAAAATCATAAGAACATAAGAACATAAGAACGGCTGTACCGGGTCAGACCAAAGGTCCATCTAGCCCAGTATCCTGTCTGCCGACAGTGGCCAGCACCAGGTGCCCCAGAGGGGGTGGACCGAAGACAATGATCAAGCGCTTTGTCTCCTGCCATCCCTCTCCAGCCTCTGTCAAACAGAGGCCAAGGACACCATTTTATCCCTGGCTAATAGCCTTTTATGGACCTAACCTCCATGAAATTATCTAGCTTCTCTTTAAACTCTGTTATAGTCCTAGCCTTCACAGCCTCCTCTGGCAAGGAGTTCCACAGGCTGACTACACACTGTGTGAAGAAGAACTTTCTTTTATTAGTTTTAAACCTGCTACCCATTAATTTCATTTGGTGTCCTCTAGTTCTTCTATTTAGGAACTAATAAATAACTTTTCTTTATCCGCCCTCCACACCACTCATGATTTTATACACCTCTATCATATCCCCTCAGTCTCCTCTTTTCTAAACTGAAGAGTCCCAGTCGCTTTAACCTCTCCTCATATGGGACCCGTTCCAAACCCCTAATCATTTTAGTTGCCCTTCTCTGAACCCTTTCCAAGGCCAAAATATCTTTTTTGAGGTGAGGAGACCACATCTGTACACAGTATTCAAGATGTGGGCATACCATAGTTTTATACAGGGGCAGTAAGATATTCCGGGTCTTATTTTCTATCCCTTTCTTAATAATACCTAGCATCCTATTTGCCTTTTTGACCGCTGCACACTGTGTGTGGAAGTTTTCAGAGAACTGTCCACGATAACTCCAAGATCTCTTTCCTGATTTGTCGTAGCCAAAATTAGCCCCCATCATACTGTACGTATAGTTGGGGTTATTTTTCCCAAGGTGCATTACTTTACACTTATCCACATTAAATTTCATTTGCCATTTTGTTGCCCAATCACTCAGTTTGGTGAGATCTTCTTGGAGTCCCTCACAGTCTGCTTCTGTCTTGACTATCCTAAACAGTTTGGTATCATCCGCAAACTTTACCACCTCACTGCTTACCCCTTTCTCCAGATCGTTTATGAATAAGTTGAACAGGATTGGTCCTAGGACTGACCCTTGGGGGACACCACTAGTTACCCCTCTCCACTCTGAAAATTTACCATTTATTCCTACCCTTTGTTTCCTGTCTTTTAACCAGTTCTCAATCCAAGAAAGGACCTTCCCTCTTATCCCATGGCCATGTAATTTACACAAGAGCCTTTGGTGAGGACCTTGTCAAAGGCTTTCTGGAAATCTAAGTATACTATATCTACTGGATCCCCTTGTCCGCATGTTTGTTAACCCCTTCAAAGAACTCTAATAGGTTAGTAAGACAGGATTTCCCTTACAGAACCCATGTTGACTTTTGTCCAACAAATTATGTTCTTCTACATGCTTCACAATTTTATTCTTTACTATTGTTTGACTAATTTGCCCGGTACTGAAGTTAGACTTACCGGTCTGTAATTGCCCGGATCGCCTCTAGAGCCCTTTTTAAATATTGGTGTCACGTTGGCTACCTTCCAGTCATTAGGTACGGAAGCCGATTTAAGGGATAGGTTACAAACCACAGATAATAGTTCAGCAATTTCCCATTTGAGTTCTTTTAGAACCCTTGGATGAATGCCATCCGGTCCCGGAGATTTGTTAACATTAAGTTTTTCTATTTGTTCCAAAACCTCCTCTAATGACACTTCAATCCGGGACAGTTCCTCAGATTCATTACCCACAAAGGACGGTGCAGATTTGGGAATCTCCCCAACATCCTCAGCCGTGAAGACTGAAGCAAAGAAATCATTTAGTTTCTCCGCAATCAGGGTTAGGCAGTCACTTTGTAGACCCTCCCCAAATTAGCCACCATCAAAGACCATTTTTCCATGAACATTGGCTTAATTTATCCATGCTTAAATGTTCTCATTGTAAAATGAGGATAATTAGGCTTGTTTGAGACCTATGAATGAAGAGCACTAGGTAAATGAAAAGCATGCACACTAAGGGGAAAACAACATTGGCTTTAATAAACTTACCTGAGATACCAGGATGCATCTCTGAGGAGCAGGAAGTGACTTATAGATGAAGGCGGCCCTCACCACCATTACTTTTATGAAGTGCAACTGCCAGGCCAGCAAAGCAGGAAGAGGAGGAGTTAGGATGTACAGCTGAAAGTACAGTGTTTGCTTTTTAAAACATTCATGGATTATACACAGGGCTTATTTCTGGTAAAGGGCAGAATAGTTCTTGAAACTTTTTATATGGGAATTGCATCATTCCAATCAACTGACCACAAAAGTGAAAACTCAGACTAAAGAAGCTATATATAAGTGGCTTACTTGCTAAGAGCAGGAAGCTTTAAGTGAATCACAGTTAACCATTAAGCACCATCTTTTATAAGTATAGTTTATCTAATGCTGCTTGTGGGCTCTGGTTCCTTTCAGCTGAGGCTCTCCAAGTGCTTTATAAGCATTAGTTAATTAATGAGCTACCACTCTGTCCTGTGAGGTAGGTAAATTATATCTGTAGGGAGGAAATTTTTCCTTCTTCAAAGGGTAAACTCAAGCACAGAAGTCACAATTCAAGGGACTTACCCGCTAAATGATATAGTCATTCTCTGTGCAATACTGAAGCTCCTGTTAATAAAGAAGTCATTTCAGCTGCCACAATTGTAGCCCAGTTAAAGGGCTGAATAAAGTCCTGATTCTGCAATGAGCTACACACCGGGACACCCTCTGTGTCTCTAAGGAGGCCTATCTACTTAATTGACCGGTTATGCAAGGGGAGCAGTTGGCTTGCACACAGCTCATTGTAGATTCATGGTCTGTTTGTTAATATGAGATTGCATGAGCCTATCCAGCCTGGTGGTCCAACTTTATTTGCAGGAACACTTCTTTTTAAGTTAGTTGTGCTGTGCACCAGTGTAGGTTGGAGTATGGTGGTGCTTACTACAGTCAGCTGTAAACCCCAGCATTGCTGGCCCCACCGGTTCTTTATTCCAACTAAAAGTTCAGTCTAGTGTTGTCAGCTCTCCCAGTGTTGCCAGCCCCAGCTGCTGGAATCCTAAATATATGAGGCTCTGTTTAGTTTAGTTTCATTTTAATGGCAGTTTCTAGCTCTTGTGGTTGTTGGGAAAAGCTTTAAAATATGACCCTCTAAAAGCTCAAATGCCACTATGTAAATTAAAAACCCACACTGGTTTTTTTTAAATCTCATAATTTTTAAGCCAGTCTCATAATTTTAGGGGGCTATCTTTGAATGCCTGGGGTTAACAATTCTGTTTTCCTAACAAACTTTTAAAAAACTTTTAAAATAAGGGAAGAGTTATTTTTAGTGTGATGTAGTTAAGTGGTGTGATTATTATTGGTTTATCATTTGCTGTTTTATAATCATTGGATTTATAGTCTGTGTTATTTTGGGGTTCATTCTTCTAATGGTAATATTAATAGCATTTAGTCCTTCTAGGCTGTCTTCACAGGGTTTTAAAAATATTGGCTGCAATTAAATAAGCAATTAAAGTCAAATAAGTCAGCGATTTTAAAAAGTACTCGTGTATTGCTCAGGCTGTTTTGAGGCATTTGTTGCTTACTTTCCTTTGTCTTGGAATAACAACTGACTCTTCTGGTTGAGCGACTGAGGCAGTCTGAAAGCCAGGCTAGGAATGAATTGCAAAAGGAAGGAAGGAGGCCAGAATTTCTAAGTGGATTGTTCCACTTACATGACTTTTCTGGGAGGGAGTAAGTTATTACTATAAACAGGAGAAAGGTGTGGTCTGTGTTTAGCCAGGAAATCCTTAGTTTTAATGCTTGCTCTGTTGCTGATTCTAAAAGTCAGGCTCTATATGGCTTATGAAAGGTATCCCACATTGCAAGCCTAGTTTACATGTCAGTTGAGATGTTATTCTGAATTCATCCAGGGTCAACGCCGGTCATCTGAATAAGTGGGCTGTGCCCACGAAAGCTCATGATACCATCTACAGTAGACTTCCGATAATCCGGAACCTATGGGATTTAGGTGGTGCCGGATTATCAAATATGCCGGACTATCAGGAGGTACTATAAGCAGGTTATATATATACTGTATACATTATATACTGTATATAAAGTGTTCTTAACCCTTTTTATTGTACATACTGTATACAGTATACTGTAATGTTTTAGTTTTTTTAAGCCTTTTTTACCCTTTTTGCTCAGTTCAGCTGCTACTGCTGTTACCTTGTGACTCATTTTTTGCCAAAGCTCACTCACTAGGCTCTTGCCATTTTGATGCCGGACTATCAGGAGTGCCGGACTATTGGATGCCGGACTATTGGAGTTTTACTGTACATGTTTTGTTAGTCTATAAAGTGCTACCAGACCATTTGTTGTTTTTTTCTATACAACACTGGTTCCCAAACTTTTTGGCTTCACGCCCCCCTTTTTGATTTTTGAAAAACCCTCACGCTCTCCCCACAAATAGCAGCAAAACTTGTTAAGCAAAAAAAAAAAAAAAAAAGGGGGGGGGAACTGAACAGGGCAGCAAAACTTGATTGGGGGGAGGAGGCTGGGTTGCCTCGTGCCCCCCCTGGAATTTCTTCACGCCCCCCCAATTTGGGAACCCATGCTATACAGACTAACTTGGCTACTCCCTGAGCTTTTGTCCTTAACCAGACAGTTTATATTTTCTTTTTTTGTTCTATTCTCCTCTTTGAGCAGATCTATAGACATGCAAGACCATTATGACATCAAGAGTGCCAGTGAAGTGATTCATCGAGGGAATTTTTTTTATTCATAAACTTACTAGATTTCCAATTATCCATGGTTTGCAAAACCACAATTTCTAATACTCCCTCATTTCTCCCCTTCCCCCGCCCATTTAACACTGCCAAAAAGCTTTAGGGGTCTGTCAAGGCTTTTATCCAACATAGAAAAGGTGGGGGGGGGGAAGTGCCCACAAATGCAATCATTTCCCTTCTGCTTTGAGATGGGATTGGAAAAAAAAAAAAAAAAACTCCAAAGCCCCCAGTCCTGCTATGTATTCCACATGGAGAATATGGGCTTGAAGTAGCCCATTGATCAGGGCCCAAATCTCTGATTTACACCCTCTACACGTTAT
Organism: Rafetus swinhoei; assembly: GCA_019425775.1. NCBI lineage: Eukaryota > Metazoa > Chordata > Testudines > Trionychidae > Rafetus > Rafetus swinhoei. Next base: position 9,071,607 of record JAFJHL010000226.1, read on the forward strand.
TCACAGCTTGCCTAAGGAGAAGCCATTGATGAGAAAGCAGTGAAAGAGACGGACAGAATAAGCCTGGAGGCTGTTGCTGCAGGCAACTGCTTCCTTTCCAGGAGGAAAATATGTCACTTCCGTCAGAGGTCCCAGAGCTCTGGTGCATTCAAGTTCAGCAGCAGGAGATGCAAAGCCTGAAAGGCAAGACAGTTTTTAAAGCTGTTGTAGAGGGAGAACAGCTGAGAAATACTTAAAGGGTGATGCAGGCTGGCAGCCTCACTAGATGTTGTTTAAAAATTGTAAGCCATTCTATAGCCCAACCTGTTTTGATTCTTGACCTTTCTATTAATTAGAGTATCTTCATTTTCTCTGTGCTCAGTTTGGTACTAGTAGCAGAGCACGGTTTCTTCTGAGGTTCCTCCTGGGTACTGTTCCTCTCTGTCTGCAGACTGAGCACTCTGTAGCCATCTCCAAGAAAATGACTTTTTTTTTCTTTTCCCCCAAGTGAAATTTTCTTTGTGGGCGGCCCTCCCTAAGTGGGAGAGGGAAAGGGAAGAATACAAAAATCACTTATTGATACTAGTGTATCAACTTACTTAACGTAAACCGCCCTCCCCCAAAATAGAGTCTTTCTCCCCTCCCCTCCCCCCCAAACCCATTCTGTTAAATCCAGGAGCAGGACAGTTTGGGGCTAGGATCAGAGGAGCAAAGTATTATAATTTGCTGTTTCAGAGGCATCAGATGGAATCATCCCGTTTTATTATTTAAATCCTGTATCTGCATCACAATTTTGGCTAGATCTGGGACAAGAAAAGAATACATTAGGCAGTGTTGACATGCTAATTGTTCTGGCCAGTGGTTACTCCCTCCTAATAATACTCCTGATCCTGATTTCAGTGCCCTTTGCACTGGCTTGGTCTTTCTAGGTGTTAAAGCACCCAACCACTGTGAGGGGAAGGACAAAATGGATTTAACCACTTCACTTCCGTAACCTGCTGATGCCTTCTTTAGTTGTACTGAAACCCTTTGGCTAGTTTGTGACATGCCCCATGTACAGTAAAGTTAGTGGTACCTAAGCTTTAAAAAAAAATAGTAGTCCTGTAGCCCTGAACAAAAATATAGAGAGAGTCTAACAAAACTATATATAGTATCATGAGAAAAACACACTTCCTCAGATGAGTCATCTGAAGAAATGGGTTTTGTCCACAAAAGCTCATAATACTATATATATATATATATATATATATATATATATTTGTTAGTCTCTGAGGGTATGTCTACACTTGCACCCTCTTTCGAGAGAGGGATACAAATGAAGATTCGAAATTGCAAATGAAGCCAGGATTTAAATATCCCGCGCTTCATTTGCATATTTGCGTTATGCCATTATTTCCAAATAGCATTATTTCGAAATAACAGATGCTGTTAAGACGCGGTTATTTCGAGAGAAAACCCTTTTTTCGAAATAACTGGTAAACCTCATTGTATGAGGAATAAGGGTTATTTCGAGAGAAGGGTTTTCTCATGAAATAACCGCGTCTGTTATTTCGAAATAGCGCCATAATGCAAATATGCAAATAAAGCATGGGATATGTAAATCCTGGTTTCATTTGCAATTTCGAATCTCTTCATTTGCATCCCTCTCTCGAAAGAGGGTGCAAGTGTAGACATACCCTAAGGTGCTACAGGACTATTCATTTTTTTAAAGTTACAGACTAACACGGCTACCCCTTTCAGGCTCTGGTACCTCTGTTGTACATATGCACTTCATAGCTTCTGAGAAGTCAACCCTCAGAGCACTGATGATACTCCCCGGGATATCTCTGTCTTTTATGATCTAAAATCGGATTTTACCTTCTTATCATGCCAGGGTCAAATACTGATTTCAAGGTCCTGGGAGGAGACCAAAGTTAACTTTACCACAAGCACTGATTGGGTGGCAGATGACATCAGAAACAAACTGCTTCTGATGCATAGGGTCCTCAGTTGTAGTATCCATTTTCACAGGAATGCCCCCTAGAGTTGCAAGGTGATCTGCTGAGATTACACAGAAAACGTTACCGTTTAGGTACCGAATGCTGCAAACAATCATAAGAATAATCCATCCTGACGGTGTGTCATTTGCCCTGATGGACCCCATGGAACTAGAAACCTGGTTTACAGCCATCCCCCTGATGTCAGTAGAAACCCTGCCATTAATTTAATTGGCAACTGGATCAGGTCCTGGATACAGACACCCCAAGTGAAGGCAGATTTCAATTGATGAACATTACGTTACACTGAAGTGAGAAGAGGAGACATCTTGGCTAAGGACTTGGGGTGGAATCTCCTCACTTCTAATAAAAACCAGGGATTTTTCATATTCATATGGTATTCATATCTGAAGGTGAGAAGTACCTTAGCTAGACACAGGAGGTAAGCATGATGCATTAAACTCTCATCTGAAAGAGCTATGAACATAAATACATGGAACATAGCTTATTTCTATGAAGGAAGAAAGATTTACTCAGCCCAACTGAGATTTGAATCTGCAATTTTAGGGTCAAAGCTATTGAAATCAATGGAAAGACCCACATTTAACTTCAGTGGGCTTTGGATCATGCCCTTAGTGAGTTGCAGTCTTTTTACTGCACAAACCAGGGTGTGAGTACAAGATAATGCCAAACCACAAATGCTCACTGTTTCTGGTTGGATAGAAGAGGAAAAGTATTTAAGGTGAAGAGAGTTGAACCTACCATAATTTCCTGAGAGATGTAGGGAGAAGCTGAAAAGGGTATCTTTATTTTGGGATGTAAATTATCATTTTGGGAGACACTATCTCTGCCGTCACCCCAGTTGGCTTTTTCACATCACTAAGCCAACCTGCTGGGTGAAGTGGAATTTCTGAGGGTTAGCTGCTTTCTTTGGTTATGTTTTTCAGGTCAAACCAGCCTGCTCAACCCGCAGTACCCACCTCCCTGATCTGATTTTTAGTTTCTGTTTTTCGCGGTGGTCCAGTTTGCCTCTTGTTGGTGCCATCACAGCCAATCACTGAACACCTTAGAAGCCTAGAACCATAGACGTAGGGTATGTCCAGTGTGTTTGCAATATTGCACCTTTTAATGGGTTCTTTTTAAAAACATTACTTATTGATATTTTATAAGAAAAGCACCACTTTAAGGCATGCACACACACTGATTGTTTGCCTGGCTTAGAAGTAATTAGGGAAAAACAGAACCACCAAATCATGCATGGGCTAGAAGTTCATACAATCAATACAATGAACACAAAAGTTAAGTGAGTGAGCTTATTCAAGGACATTCTTGTTGAGCATATTGTCACTGGAAACAAATCTCATCGCAATCTAATCAGCCACAGAAAGCAAACCGCATCCATAATGCATGAAAATATGATCTGAGTTCACGGGCAGGATAAAGTATTGTTATTTCCTGTTAAATCTTATAGGACTTCTCCATAATAATATTAGAGGATCTAGTTCTTACCTAGCACTTTTTGCCCACAGACAGGGCTGCTGACAGGGGCCGGGGCAAAAGGGGCAGTTGCCTGGCAATTTAAAAGGGCCCTTTAAATCGCCACTGGAGCCCTGTGTAGTGCAGTCCGGGCGGCACTGGGGGCACCCTGGAGGAGGTGCAATGCAGTCCTGGTGGTGCTAAGGGCTGGCTGCCCAAGTCTGGCTCCTTCCACCCAAGGCCCTATGCCATCTGGGGTCTCTGGAGCCGAGCCCCCCACCCCACATTCCCCGGGGCCTAGCAGTGTCTGTTACCAGCCTTTCCCATAGATGCCAAATCGTTTTTCAAAAAAAGTCGGTGTCATTATCCCTAGTTTAGAGAAGGGGAAACTGAGCAGCAACATGATTTGCCCAAGGTTATCCAGCAGATCAGTGGCAGAGCCCGGAATACAACCCAGATCCCCTGAATCCTAGTCTGGTGCGGTATCCACTAGATCCTACAGAAGCTGAGGATGAGCCTTATTTTCAGAGGGACTGAGCATTCAGCCACTACTGCCACTGACATCAGTTGAGCTACAAGCCACTGTGGAGCACTCCAGAAAATCTGTCTTTCTTAGGTATCTGGATGGGTTCTGAGGGCTTCTGGAAGTCTGATGCTGTGTGATCTGCATAAGGCAGTGGTGTCTTTGTGCGGCCCTGTTACATAGTCACCCCCCTACTCGGGGTTAACCCTCCCCCTTTTGCCCTTTTCTGTGCCTGTAAGTCCCCTGTCCACCGTTAGGTAGTTCGAGACGTTCTTGTGACCGCTGGGAGGGAAGGGGGACCTGGACCCTCCCTCTCTCCAGGTCCCAGCCCAGGATCCTAAGAACAGGCATAACCGACGCCTCGTTCGGCCGAGTGGGGCTAATGCCGCAACTCACCAACCCTCAGGTCCTCCTAGGTCCCATCCTGGGCTCCTTCCTTCCCTCGAGTTGTCCTCTGTCCGTGTCCCGTTGTCCGCGGTCTCGCGGCTGCTCCTGTGCTCAGCCCGAGCTGGTCTGTGCCACCAATCCCCGGCGCCCAGCCAATCTCTGTTCGCTCTCCCCTCCTTCGGAGCAGGAGCCCTTCCCTTTCAAAGCCGGCGCCCGTTTCCCGGGACGCCGGCGCATGCGCTTTATGGCCCCTCGCCCCGGCACACCGACCGAGGGGACTCCCACGCCTGCGCAGGCGGCCGCCGAGCAGGCTCTGCAGAGCCGCTTCCGTGCTGTGGCGCCGGGCCACACACCGCTCAGGTGCAGGGCACGGGGCTTAACCCTTCAGCCTCTGCCACCCCGTCACAGGCCCGCAGGGCATTTTGTTTACCATTGCTCAGGCACAGAGGCTTCGTCTACACTGCGAAATCTTCCGGCAAAAAATATGCTAATGACGGGACTCATTTGCATGAATCGTGATCTCATTAGCATATTTTCTGCCGTTTCTTTTTGCACAAAGGGTTTTTGTGCCAAAAGAAGCAGCGTGGACTTTTTTTTTTTTGCGCAAAAATCCCGGGCAAGTCATAAGGATCTTGCACAAAATTAGGTTTTTGCACAAAAAAACCCCGTCCACACTGCTTCTTTTTGCGCAAAAACCCCTTGCGCAAAAAGAAATGGCAGAAAATATGCTAATGAGATCACGACTCATGCAAATGAGTCCCACATTAGCATATTTTTTGCTGGAAGATCTCGCAGTGTAGATGAAGCCAAGGTTACCAGATTCCACTGGTTTCCATCCATGTCATTTTTATTGTACCGGTGAGATTGCTAAAGTGACGCGCACGTAAAGCCAGGGCACGTGAAGTGAGGGACATGGTGATTGCATGCAACACTGACTGTGAAAGCCGTGTGCTCCTGCTGCATCCAATCAAAGCGCTGCTACAGTTCAATCGGCACATCCTGCAAATCTAGGCATGAAATGTAATTAGCGAAACTGCCCTGTCCTGGGAGACCGTCTTGTATATGACAATCTTGTGGCCCACTGAGATGAAGGAGGGCCACTTCTGTCACCCATGCGCTAGCCTAGTTTGCCCATTGCTGACATAAGGTCACCTGGTGAGTTAGTTGCAGAGCCTAGAACATATCATAGAAGTCTTTGCTCCCCTAGTCTCTTTCTGTTCCTTTTATATCATGGTCTCAGGCTATGTCTAGACTGCAAGCTTCTTTCAGAAGAAGCTTTTCCAGAAGAGAGCTTCCAGAAAAACTTCTTGGAAAAGAGCATGTCCACACAGCAAAAGTGTAACAAAAAAGCAATCTGCTTTTTGGAAAGAGAGCGTCCACATTTATTGGACACTATCTCACATTTCAGTTGTGATTTCTGTGGACAGAGTGGCCACCAGGGCACCTGTGCTTTTTCCTGGAAGCCTCTTCTTTTGAAAAAACACTCTCTTCCGTGTCTACACATGCCTTTTTCTAAAAAAGTTTTTTTCGGGAAAAGGCTTCTTCCTTGTAGAATGAAGTTTACCACCATCGGAAAAACCCCTCTGTTCTTTTGACTTTCTGTTGAAAGAATGCAATAGTAGTGTGGACATAAGTACCGTAATTTAGCAAATATAACCCGCGGGTTATATTCGTTTTTACAAACCCATAGCCCCTTGTGGGTATACTCGGGTGTGGGGTATATTCGCTAAATTACGGTATAGTTTTTCCAGAAAAATGGCCATTTTTTCCGGGAAAACTCTGCAGTGTAGACATAGCCTCAGTGACAGGATTTTATTTCTAAATGCCTTGATTTACCAGCTGTCATTTTCCTCTTTACTAATTTCCCAGCCATGTTTGCTAAACATTCCTTTCCCCCTACGGATTATCTTGAATGTAACACTTAGATTATCATTTTCTTGACCTGCCGTCTATATTGTCTTTTTATGGCATGATAATAAGTACAGGATGACTGGACTTTGAAACTGCAGTTAGAAATCAGAGCCGTCAGAATAATAAGGCAGCCCTTTGATGTTAAAGTTCAGACGCATTTTCTGTAGCTGCTTGAAACAAATTGCCACTGCAAGCTGCTGCTTGAGACTTTGCTCCTTCATTTTGTGCCAGCTTCAGAGCAACTGTTGAGGCAGGAGATCAACAGGCCTGACTTACGCAGGGCCAGCTCGGCTTATACTGGCAAACCCCCAGCTTCATGGAGCTTCCTGAGTCGCGTGGGGCCGCTGATGCTTGTTTTAGATTTGCTGCCAATGCTGCAGTGCTGATCAGGAGTGCATTGCGGAGACAGCTCTGTGGTGAAACAAGAGGAAACCATGTGGGCGCATAGGTGCTGGAAGTGGGCTTGAAATGGTTTATAGACAGGTTTTATAGCAGGGGTGGGCAAAAAGTGGCCTGTGGGCCAGACGCAGTGCTCCAGGGTTAGGGTATGTCTACATTACAGCGTTATTTCCGAAATAGCTTATTTAGAAATAACGTGTCTACACACAAAATGCATTTCAAAATAGCTTTTTGCTATTTCGAAATGGTGTGTCCACACTGAGTGGACTCTGAATCGAATTTAAGGCTGGCTGGAACCAGTTCCAGCAGGTTCTTACTGTGTGTGGCTGCTGCCTGAGGCTATCTGAGGCCTGTGCTTAAAGGGACCCCCCTGGACAGCTGGTTCTCAGCTTTCCCTGCTTGCTTGCCTACCTCGATGAGGGGACAGCAAAGCATTTTGTCTCTGCGTGCTCTGGTTGCCCTCACTCGGGACACCACAGCACTGTGCAACATGGAGCCAGAGCTGCCCCTGGGCACTCTGGTGCTTCTCGTGGACGCGTTGCTGCGAGCCTCGCTGCACTTTCTGCAGGCTGCCATCCGGGAGGTCCATCGGGGGGCCATCAGTATCCAGGATGCCTTGCAGGAGAGCTTCCACCCTGAAGAGCACTAAGAGCCTCCCTGGTCTGCCCCACTGGGGGCTTGTGCCTCATTCCTCCCTCACGTCCTTCCACTTACCCCTCCCTAACCCCCCTTCCTGATGTCAAATAAAAAACATGTATTTTCATGAACACAAACTCTCTTTATTTAACAAAACTGGGGTGAGGGAATGAAACCGATGAGACTGGGGAAAGGAGGCGGAAGAGGGGAAGAGAGGGGCTGGAAGAGGGAAGGGGGAAACCTGGGAGGAGGGAGCTGAAAGGGGGAAGCAAGGGGAAGAAGGGGGAGGGGAAGCTCAGGGCTCAGGGCTGGGGGTCTCGCTGGACCAACTTGAATTTCATGCGAACCTGCTCCTGGGTTCGCATGTGGCCTTTGGTGGCCAGGCTGCCAGCTATCCTGCCATAGACGGCCACGTTCCTCCGTCTAGTGCGGAGATCATGGAGGTTGGGGGCATCCCCCCCAAACCTGAATAAGGTCCATGATCTCCACTCTGGACCAGGAAGGCTCCCACCTTCTCCGGGCCCTGGCAGGCTCCTGGGACCTGGCAGACTGCTCCTGGGAAGCGGTGGAGGGCCGGCTGCCAGTGGCTTGCTGGCTCATGTTTTGGGGCCACTGGGTCAGGGAAAGTGACTGCTGGCTCTGGGCTGGCAGGCTTGGAGCTGGCACAGGCACTGTGGCCAGAGTCAACCCCTTTAAGGGCTCGCGGGAGGGAGAGGAGTGTTCTTGGTTGAGGCTGGAGTGGCCACCAGGGCACCCTGGGAAGGCTCGAGGCCCCCTATTTCGATATAAGTGTGTACACAGCACTTATTTTGAAATAGCTATTTTGAATTTGGCATTATTCCTCATGGAATGAGGTTTACCAAATTTGAAATAAGCGCGCCACTATTTCGAATTCATTTTGAAATAGCGGTTTGGCTGTATAGACACTAGGAAAGTTATTTCAAAATAATGGCTGTTATTTAGAAATAACTTTGCTGAGTAGACATACCCTTTGCTCCTAGTGAGCTGCTGGTGCTTTATTTACCTGCATGTCCGCCAACATAGCTGCTCACAGCTCCCATTGGCTGTGGATCACCCTTCCCAGCCAATGGGAGCTGCGGGAAGAGGTGTCCCAATCCGTGCCACTTCCCGCCACTCCCATTGGCTGGAAACAGCGACCCATGGCCAATGGGAGCTGCAAATGGGTGTACCTACAGACACACAGGTAAATAAAGCGCCAGCGGCCCGCCAGGGGCAAACTCTGGTGAACTGCCTCCGACTTATTGCCCACTCCTGGTTTATAGTGTGGTTCAATGGCTCTCATCACCCCCACTATACAAATTGTTCCAGCCCCCTGCTTGGCAGTCAGGGCATGTCCTTTATTCTGACCCCGGTGAGCATATTGTGAAACAGGAAAGCTCCTGCCACTGTTCCCTTAATAGTTTTCACAAACATGCCAGTTCTGAACACATCACCAACCCCTTCCTATGCCAACAGGGCAAAGCAATTTAGGGGAGAGAGGTCTGGAAAAGGGTTTTGCAGTGACTGTGGGCCCCCCAGATGCAATGCTCCATTTGACAGCCTTAAATGTACTTGATCCAGCCTAATGTTTGCCCAGAGCTACCCTCTCTGCCTGTTGGAAAGTGGTTTTGGCCGTGTAATTCCAGCCCATTTTGAACTGCTGATGAAAATAATAATAAACCGTCAGGGCTTTGCCTGCACGGCGTATGATGTTTCCAGGATTCCTGACAGGGTTTAAATCCATATGCCCAGGCGAGTGTTGTTATTCCTCACTTTGAGCTGACACATTCCAACAAAACTAAAATAACCAGGATTAGTTGCTGCCTGCACAGCTCGTCAGAAATCGCTGTTCGCAATGATGGCAATGTAGCAATGTTAACTGGTCTGAAATTAAACTTTATTTCCTAGTTGTCCATAGGAGTAATAATATTTATATATTTCATATTGAAGACCCATCAAGTTCTTTATGTGCTCCATGCATACAATAGAAATCACATCACCGACTGCTGAAATGCAGCCATTTCTGAGTTGGAAACTGGCATCTGTTTAACAGTATACAACAACTCTACACAATTGTTAGGCCGAGAAGTGGCTAATCTTGCAAACCTGCCTCATTATCAAAGCTGGTCTTTTTTTGAAGGCATTTAACTGAGGCTTGGGAGATCTAGGTTCAAATCCCAGCTTTGCCACAGGCTCACTGTGTAACCTTGGGCAAGTTACCTACTCTCTCTTCTTCATTTATAAAAAAAGGGGGTAGTAATTCTACCATTGTTCACCCTTTCACTTTCTTGTTTGCTTCCCTTCTAAGCTTTTCAGAGCAAGGACTTTATCTTAATGATGTTCAGATACAGCACATAACGTCACGGATCCCATTTTCAGTTGGTAACTCTTAAAACTACCATAGTGCCACTACTACTAAATAATGCAGATTTGACAGAGAATTCAGATGGTGTTATGTAGAGAGGGTTTTCTGGATCTGACTTACAGTCAAGGACCTTGTCTAGAGAAAACTGCCGGGGAAATCTAAGGGAAGAGCCTAATTATTCAAAGTGGAGTTTAGCCAGATCATTTGAACTAACACTCTTAACAATCTTTTTTTAGAAATACAGGAGATGTAGGCACTGTAGGCAGAGTGGAAAAAAGCCAATGAATACAAGTAGTCAGGGCCTTGGTTTTATTTTATCCTCTGCATGGGGAAGGGATAGAATTTCCATTACTGTGCCAAGCACTAGGATATGAATCTGACTGGCTCAATACAGAATGGACAGTCCCTTGGCTATTTTTGGACACATGAGTACTTGAGTCAATAACACAAGTGTTATAACTGTAACAAAGAGAGGCTGCCTGACCTGTCTTGTGGGTACAGTACCTCAATGGGAGGGGGCAAACCCACAGTACATTCTCTTAGCACAAGTGTTAATTCATACATATGAGAGTTAATTAAGCTCAGTCTGCAGAGTTTAAGGAACAATTAATAAGGGGTCATTGATTTTAAATTTGTTTTAAGAAAATACCAATCAATCCATCTTCATCCTCTCTTGAATTTTCCCTAGCTCAGACAGCACTGAGCAAATCGATGTGACATAGACTAGCTGTGTTTTTTATTAATGGGATATGCTACAAACAATTCCTGCCCTTTAAGTGGAGTCCATGTGGGTGTGGAACAAAATATGACCATAAATTCTTTTCGGGTCAGTTTTAAAGGCGAGCGAGCCGTTGTGTCTAGAGGCTGGAGCAGTATGGGGCTGGACGCCAGGACTTCTGGCTTCTGTTCCAGACTTTGAGAGGAGAGCAGCTTAGTTTAGTGGCTGGAACACTGGGAAGAGAGGGACATTGGGTCACCTGGATTTTATTTCTGAGTTTGTAGAGGGAATGTGACCTAGTGGTTAGAAATGGGAGAAATGGAAATCAGATCTAGACCAGATTGAAATTTTCATGCAAAGCTTTTTTTTTTTTTTTAACCACAAATTGCTTCCTCCTCCCCGTCAAAATGGAAATTTCCATGGAAACTGTTTGTGATTAAATTTGATCAGTTTTGGGGGGAAAAACAAAATTTCTGCTAAAAATCAGTTTTCAGAACATTCGGTAGCTGAAAATCATTCAATTATGGTTTTGGTTTAAACAAAATACTGACAACTTTTGAATAAAAATTTGAGTGAAAACAAAAACGCTTTTGTTTTCATTTTGTTTGCAGTGTTGCAGTAGCCATGTGGGTCCCAGGATATTAGAGAAACAAGATGGGTTAGGTAATATCTTTTTATTGGACTAAGCTACACAAAGCTCTTGTGTACACTTGAAGAAGTACACTGGACCTCCAAAGAGTGTATCTCTCACCAACAGTAGTTGGAGCAATAAATGATATGACCTCATTCATCTTGTCTCCTTGTTTTCATCGATTGTTTTTTCCTCCAAGACAAAAAACATTTCCTAGCTCTGGTCAGCAATCTTGAGCTCTTTCCGGGGTATGAGAGGGTATGCTGCCTAGTGGTTAAAGTTGAAAGGGCATCCTCAGCTCTTCAGTGCAACTCAGTGTATTTGTCCTTGGTGTGCCTAGCATAGCATTTGATGCGAAAGTCCCCGATGGAGTGTTAGCCAAGAGCAGCAGGTCCGACAGCCACTGCGGGCTCTGGGGCAAGGTGTGGGGGAAGGCCGGCTCCACGCCCCCAGAAGGGATGGAACCTCAGGTGGAAGGGGCAGGGCTGGGGCAGCCAGCTCTCAGTACCGCCCAGACCGCAGCGTGCCCGATCCCTAGCTCTCAGAGCCGCACAAGGTGCCCAGTGCGGCACTCTGGCAGCGATTCAAAGAGGCCCGAGGCTCCAGCCGCCTTTGAATCACTGGGTGCCAGGGGAAACCACCCCTTTGCCTCCCCCTTCCTCCCCGCAACAGTGGGCCTCGCCAGGAGTTTGTCTGGCCACCAGAAAGCGCAGCCAGTTAATTTCCACACTAGGGTTTGGCTGCTGATTGGTGGGGCCGTTCTCTTTCTTGTGGGACAGTCTGGTTTCTCTTCTTCTTCTGCAAAGAAAACCCAGTGCATGTCCCCCGGTTTTTGCTTGGCTCTTTGGATGAAACCAGGGCCAGCCCACAACATTTTGGCACCTGAGGCGGGGAGCTCAAATGATGCCCCCCATGTCCCCTTGCTTGGGCCAAAACTTTGAAAGGTCTCAATTCTCTGGGCCCTAGTAGAGTTCCCCCCCCACCCCAGGTCTGGCACCTGAGGCGGCCGCCTCAGTTTGCCTCATGGTAAGGCCAGCCCTGGATGAAACAGCACTGCAACCAGCAACACCACAGTCAGAGCAGGAGGAGGAAGCTGAGCCACTATTACAGAAGATGCACAGCAGACGGATTATAGGCAGCTTCCCTGGGGAATTTTATTTTATTTTTTTCTGGCCCATATCCTAAGAGGTAGAAGGATAAATAGGACTTCCAAGTGACACGTGTAAGTAGGCCGGGCACTCCTCCGATTTTGTAATGTGTTCTGAGGCAAAGCTGGAGGAGGTGTTGTCTGGTAATGGATGCGGGGTGCCATAATGAGGAGCGTGCTGCTCTGCCCCTGCCAGCGAGGCTGTGCGAGGCCAGCGAGCAGGGAAGGGTGGCACAGTCTTTATTATGGTGTCCTCTTGTGCAGGGTCATCCCGGCTGGGGCCGGGTCATGCCAGTGCGGGTAGGATCCTGCTATTCCCCACAGGACCAAAATGTCCAATATTCTGGAAATGCGCGATTAGTCATTCTATGTATAAGAAGTAGCTCAAACAAGGGACTTGGTAGTTCCAGGTTATGGAGTCCATTATTATTTGTCTTCTGGTAAGGCCCTAAACTATGCCAGCCTAGCTATAGCAGAACACCCCCACTAATGTATATGCAGTTACCCTGGTATAATCTCTTTTGGTGTGACCTATACTAGGACTTTATGAGCATAATTAGGTTAGCAAAAATCATACCATTTACTGGTATAGTCATGACCGTAAAAATGTTAAGTACGAACTAAGCCAAGGATCAGGGTTCCATTGAATGAGGTGCCGTACTGACAGGCAACGAAGACAAGTCCATGCTGGGAAAAGGGTGTGGAGAGACAATTCCAGAGAAATGGAAGTTGATCTGCGTAAGAGGTCCAGCAATCTCAGTCTAAAATGTATATAGACTGAAAGGGGGCACACGTTGGAGGACGTTGTGGTGAAAAAGATTTTTATGCCTATATAGTGGACATATCTGGTCACTAGAGAGTATTGGAATGGAATCTATAACCAAAATCACACATTTTTGAATATTTATAACCAAATACTGTAATTCTTTCGTATTCCTCCCAGGGGTTCCTGGCGGAAACAATCACACAAGAGGAAATGAAGAATTAATCTGTCATCTGTTAGAAGCTGCTTAGCTGATGGTAGCCTTTCATTGGAAAAAGAAAAATAGTCCAGCCACAGAGGAAATGTTCAAAAAACGTGGGAGAGTGTGATTATGGAAAAATTACATATTACACTGATTATGTATCCAGCAAAATAGACACAGAGCAGATAGATATTTTGGCATTTCACTCAGTAGTCAGTCAAAGTGCATTCACTGGCAACAAACAAACAAAGAAACCAACCACATTTGTCCATTTTTTTTGAATATTAGTAGTTGCTAGACATGCCCAGCTTGCTAAATTCGTGACTATAAAGATTTCGCTCAATGAAATTTTTAGAAGTGACAAATAGGTTTTGTAACGAAGCTCATTCTGTCATATAGTAACACCCTAGTAAATAGAAAGAGCTGATGACTACATTCCTGTATGTTGTCTCTTTAAACCAGGGGTGGGAAAGATCCGGCCCCTGGCTTGCCTGGATCTGGTCCCCAAGGCTCAGGGCTCTCCCCCAGCACTGGGGAGCCCGAAGGGCTGGAGCGCACAAAATCTATTAGCCTGGGCTCCTAGCCTCTGGGTTGCGAGTAGAATGTGGGCAAAGTCTTTTCCCTTCTCAAGCTGCGGCCACATCTGTGAAGATTTGGGGGTTTTTTTCTTACTTGTGTTTGGCCCCCAACTCATTTTTCTGTGCATCAAAAGCTAACTTTTGCAATGACTGTTTTGTTTCTGACATTTACATGGCAAGTATTTGACAATGTGTTAAAACTTCCTTAATTAATCATCAATCAATCAGGTAATTAAATAGCAAAGAAGCCAGTTCCTGCCTTAGAGAGTTTACAGTCTGCCATTAATGGCATTCTCTGTGAGGACTCCATAAACTCTCGGAATTGCGTCCTCTCACTTTGGTCTCAAACACCTCTGATTTAGTGACCTTCTGGGCATGCCGCAAACAGCCATCTATTTGAGAAAGTTTGGGAGAAGACTAAGGCCTGGTCTCCACTTAAAACTTAGGTTGACAGAGCTGAGCTCAGGGGTGTGAAAAATCCACACCACTAAATACCACAGGTATGCCAACCGGACACTTAGGTTGGGTTGTCAGAATGAGGCTTCTGTTGAGCTAGCTACTGTGGCTTAGGAAGGTGGAGTTGCTATAGAGATGGAAAACACCTTTCCTCACTGTAATCTGTGACTATCCTACAGGGTTATGAAGGCGTCGTTGTGGATCTGTATCTATTCCATTAAAACACTTATAATGTAGACGTGGCCTCATGCTTTCTAAATGAGGAAGGGCTGGGAAGGAGTTTTTTGTCAGTGTATGATTGACCGGTTGAGTTCTTGTTTGAAACTCTTGCACAATAGAATTCCAAGAGCATTAGAGTAGAGGCACCTAGAGCCATTTAAGAAGTTCTGACCTGTCATAATTTATTCTCAGGAAATAAAAATAAATAAAATGCACACCAGGGCATGAAAGATGGAGAGATGAGAGAATGGGCGGGGAGGATGCGGTAACAAGATGAATGAAGTTGACTAGAAAGAAGTTGGTCCAGTTCTTTGCTTGCTTCTATGTTACTTATATACAGGTGCGTGTCAAGCCCAGTGTGAAGTGACTGAAAGTCACGTGAAGTCTATACGAAACGTGGCATCACTCCATTCCTTACTGATTGCTGGTCCCCTTGTTCACAGTCTCAGCAAGTGGACCTGGAAACTGATTTACCCTCTTGGCCTGCCCTATTGGTGAGATTTGAGCTTTATCTCCTTAAAAGTTGCATCCGGGCTGGGAAACCTGGTTACAACATCATATCCACAGTTATAGCTGTGATTCCCAGTTCGTGGGCTAGGCTGGAACATGAAGCAGGTCAAGTCCCTATTCTTGGTCTGATCTGGTTTATCTTGGTTACAGAGCAAAGCTAAGGTCCAGTCTATGGCATAAACAGGAATCATGTTTATAACCATAATAGCGGAGGTCCCATTAATAGCAGATTTTCCTAGTAGATATCTAGAAGAGGATTCCTGGGTTGCCACCAGAGAGGCTCCTGTAACCAGAACTCAACTGAATTTTAAAAATAAAGTCAACAACCATCCAATGTCCATATGTTGAGCTTCTCATTGAGGGTGAAATGTATCCCTGGGTAGAGGGTCATGTGCATCGCTCTTGGTTAGAGCCTGTAGCAGCTATGGTAATGATAACATTTGAAATTATTATTTTAATTGCTGAAAATACTAACAAAAATGGTTCTTTCTAATGGGACTTGTTTCTGTGATGACTGTTCCACTGTGCAGTGGAAAAGGTCCACGTTAGAAGTTCTGACCCGTCTTGAAAATTCTTACATTGGCCTATGCTGTAAGTTTCCTGTAGGCAGCAGCAAAATGTCTTGGGAAGGCAAGCGACAAGAGAGGCTACGGAAAATGTATTCTCTGATCTTTTGACTCTTAATGGGTTTTTGTAGTAGAACTGCTATTTTAATACCTAAAACGAGCAAGAGTCATGGCTAAGCTGTGATTTTTTGGCTGCTCCTTTTAGCTCTTGTGAGGGGATCATTCCATGGGAAGCCGCATAATGTCATTTCAGTTGAGGTTTGCTGCTGGGAAAAGGCTTTGCTCCCCCACCTCCCTCGTGGTCTTTTGACCCATAAGAGTGATATTGTCATCCATGCATTCCCATTAGAAACACAGTGACATGTTATCCCCGGTGTGATTTAGCTCCAAAAGTGAAAAGATTATGACTTAAATGACATATCTCCTCCGCCCCCAGAGTGCCTCCGCTTCTAACCTCTCGTCTTGAAAGTGACAATCTGTGGAAGTGTGGGGATTAGTTGGGATTGGTCCAGCCTTGGGCTGGGGGCTGGACTTGATGACCTCCTGAGGTCTCTTCTAGTTCTATGATTCTATGATTAGGAACAGGATAGTTTACCTTTCACCTCTAGGCTGCTGGTTCCAATCCAGCCCAGGTAGATGTGACTGAATTCAGTGCTGTCCTTAGGGGGGCTTGGGGCCCAGGACCCACGCCACCCCACCTCTTGTCATGCCTGCTCCTCCCCCACTCCCACTCCACCCCTGCCCCCAAGCTCTCTCCCTGAGTGGTGCAGCCTAGTGGATTAGCGGGGGCCTGGTTGGGCCCTCCAACACTCGCTGTGATGGCAGGAAGTGGAGTGACCCAGCCCTGTCGTGCTGCGATCCCCTGAGCTCAGCTTCCAGCCATGTTGCTTGGGGGAGCGGAACAGGCTGCTGCCACTGTTGGTGGGGGTGAGCCTGACCCCTGCTGCTGGTGCTAGGTGCCCTGGGCTTGGCAGGGTCCCCCCAAAGTGCAGGGCCCAGCCCCGGGATGGTTGTCCCAAACTGTCCAACTCTGACTGAGTTGTTCCCATCTGATGGCTCTTCAGTAGCCGTGTGTGTAAGGCAGTGGTTCTCAAACTTTTCAGCATCACGCCCCCCTTTCTGATTTTTGAAAAACCCTCATGCCCCCCCCCCCCAGTGGGGCAGCACAAGTTGTTAAGCAAAAAAAAAAAAGGAACAAGGAACTGAGCAGGGCAGCAAAACTTGATGGGGGGGGGGCTGGGTCGCCTCGCGCCCCCCCTGGAATTTCTTCATGTCCCCCCCCCAGTTTGGGAACCCATGGTGTAAGGAATTTGAGTGTCAGGCCTGTAGACTCGGATAGGTTGACTGCTTCCATCACCCCAGTTGGCATCACTCGAGGAAGTGGTTTTCCTACTCTTCTGTGGGTGCCACAGCTATGCCAACATAGTTCCCCCTAGTGTAAACAGTGCCTGAATCCACTTCCTAGAGGACAGGTGTCCACACCACTGAAAACCATCACCCGCTTGATGCTAATTATCGCCCTACTAGCCGTGGGCAAGGAATGGACGAGCCTCAAAGACTGAACTTGCTTCTCCTCTGAAGAGCCTGCTCTTCTGGGGCAGGATTTGAGACCTGTTGGCCGTGCTTTGGGGGGATACTCACTCTGCAGTTGAATGTGCTGTGGATACAAGCAGGGAAGTTTGGGCACCTGATCTAGCATTTTGCAGGGGCCCAGTTGCTGATGGCTCTGAATTATTCCTTGGTAGGTTTGAGCACAAATTACTTGAAGTCTAGGAATTCAGTAGACTGAGAATCACTCAATAGGGAGAGAGACATTGTCAGACTGGATCAGACCTGACGACCATATAGTCCAATGTCTTTCTCTGTCAATAGGAAGGTGCAAGAGATGCCCAAGTAGTCAGATGTGGGGTAATCTGCCCCCACCCCCATGAAGGTTTGCTCCTCACCCTTAATAGAGATTGATTTAAACCCAGAATGGTAAGGTTGTATCTTATTACCAGTACTCTTGTTAACTTATGGGTGTGTCTACACAGCGGGGCTTCACTCAAAATAGGCTACGCAAATTGAGCTACATCAGTTGCGTAGCTTATTTCGAAATAGCTTATTTCAAAATTGGGCGCATCTGCACAGCACTTATTTCGAAATAGAGCACTCTTCCTCTGACTTCCCTTACTCCTCGTACAATGAGGGTTTCAGGAGTCAGCGTAAGAAGCATTGACAGTATATACTTGACAGTATTTTGACATTATTTTGAAATAACCTTAGGTATTTCAAAATAATGTTGCTGTGTAGACATACCCTATTATAACTCTTGTTGCCTCTATAATCATCCAGTTCCTCTTTGAATCTGGCTAAGCATTTTATCTTCACGGGGAAGTGATTGCAAAATGTGATTGTGCAGAATAGTTACTGTGTGTGCTCACATTCATACTCTAACTTCCTGCGTTGATACTTCTCACTCCACACTAAGTGCCTTTTTGTAGTTTAGTTTGATCTACTTCCCAAGTGGGCTACACTACACCAGTGGGGCTGGAGCAATTTGTACAGTGGGGGAGCTGAGAGCCACTGAACCCAACTGTAAACTCCACATCTGATGGTTCCAGCACCCCTTAGTTAATTGTTTTTGCCCCGTTCTATAGAATCGTGTAGCTCTGTATATTTGTATAGGATGGTTTAAAAAGCCTGCAAGAAATCTGTTCATTTCAATCACGCTTTTTCCAAAAAGGTGGCACCCACACTGCTTTTGGGTTGCCTCATCGCCTAAAAACTGCACTAATACTGCCATCTATGGAAAGTTGGAGGGAGACGCCCTCGGATGCCATTCAATGTCTCCTCAGCTGTGCAAAGAGGATTTGAATGCGTCCTTCTGAGCCAGGGATGTCGCCTCATGGTTTTTGACAATACCCTGGCCCCGACCATTTGATTTACCAGGTGTTCATTTACAAGGGGAGTGGCTGCAATGTGTTTATTTTCAACATAATTGTTACGAATCCAGGAAATCTTCAGTTAAGATATTGTAGTTTTGTAACAGCACCCAAAGGCTCTGATGGGCAAGGTGCGGTAACTTATTTTTTCCCTTGAAGAATCTGAATAGAAAAGGCAGAGAGGGGGTGAAAGGAAGTCATTATGATAACCATTTTGCTAACAGGGAATTGGGGTATGGAGGAAACTGAGCATTCTTTACTACTACAGGAGGGCAATTACTTGCTTAACCATTCATGTGACTAACTGCTCACCAGTTAAATCAGTTAAATCAGTCTCCTCCCTGGTTTAGACAGAGTTACATCAAGAGAAGAATTCGGTCAAATCAGCAGCTGCCTCTAAAGGGGGGGTGGATTTGCCACAGGGACAGAAAACCCTGTGGAGCACCCATGGAGTTGGCAGCTATGACTGTAACCCCTGTAATATAGCCATCATGCCCCAGGAAAAGCTCTGCAACTTGAAGAGCAGGGAGCAGGGGCTGGTTCGTGTGATGTTAGCTCCAGATGAGGAAAGGGGGCAGCGTTTCCTCTGCTGTCTTCCCTTCCGTGCCAGTTGCAGACAGGAAAGAGCCTGGGGGGGAGGGGGAACTTAGGCAGAACCTTGCAGGATTTGCAAAAGGTGGACTGAGAAGCATAATGGTGGGGGCAGGGTGAATCTCCTGTGTTGGCCCTGGGGCTCGGAGCCAGCCAGGTTTCCTGTTTGTCCTGGTGGGCTGTTTTATTTTGCTATGAAATTAGTTTTCAAAAATTCATCGGTGGGAGGGATTCTGGATGCTTCTAAAAACCAGCACAGCACCCCAATCTGTCCACTACTAGAAAATGCAAGCTCCCTGGCTGTACTTTCCTCACACAGCTCTCCAGGAGCTGAACAGTTCTTATGCTTTGGGGGCAGGGACTGTCTACTACAGGTTGAACCTCTCTAGTCCAGCATCCTTGGGACCTGACCGCTGCTGAACTATGGGAGTCAATATTGTCTAGCAGAATTACCAACAAATCCACTGCTTACTGGACTCGTAGAAGATACTTGGGGGTGAATTAGGACTAAATAGCAGCACAGATCACTGAGAGCCAGGACTGGTAGCTGTAAACAAACTTTATGGGACCCCAGGAAACTTGGCCACACCCATAAGTGGACACCCGGCTAACTAAAATAATTTTGGACCATGGATGGTGCAGGATCAGAAAGTGCTGGATTAGAGAGTTTCAACCAGTGCTCTGTGATTGAGACCTGATGTGCTGGACAGTCTTGGCTGGTCTTTACTCACTAGCATATGAAACAGGATTAATAATAAAAGGAGAGTCCACATTTAGGCCATAGGTGTAGCAGTATTGCTGGAAAAAGCCATTGTGTTATAGCAGCTGCACGGTGAAGGTCCTTTTTTACACCATACCTATTCTGGGGATTTGCATTAACACCACTCTCTCAATGTAGCTATATCAATAGCTGAAAACCTCAGAGTAGGTTTTATTGAGACACAGGCAAGTCAGAATAGTAACTGCCACAATGTATCCTCTTCAGTCTCTTCCTTCTAGCCAATGGAACATTCTTTTCAATGACTGTGTTTTTCAGGGCATTGAAACTATTGGCCTCTCTGGGTCTAATTCAGCTAAGCAGTTTTGGCTTAATATTTTTTTAAACAGGCTAGTTTGACCATTTTGTTTTTTTGTTTCAGAGCAGTGTTTCATTTTTTAATTTAGCTATAATCTAATATATAAAGGAGAATGTTTGTAAGTTTGTGAGCTAATAACTTGGACACTATAAGAGCTACTGCAACCAAACTTTGCATGAGATAACCTTTCATCCAGGAGAAGGTTTTAAGATACTTTGGACCCAATCGGGCCCAAGCTCAAGCTGTAAAAATCAAAAAAATAACCCACCATGCTGCGCAGCAGGGGCCGCCCTGCCCACCCTAAGTCCCGTGCCTGCCGCCTGAGGCCCCCAGCACCATCTTGGACTCGCCCCCTCCTGCCCGTGAGGTTACATAAGCGACCCTCTTTCCCCCCCCCCCATGCTGGCATGCAGTGCCCCGACCCCCATGCGCACAATGGCTCGGGCACCCGCCCTGCCCCACACGGAACCTGCAGCCCCTCCCGCGTGTAACCTCCCCTCCACCTGGGGTTGCACCCTCCCCCCCCGGGGATGACACGGATCTATATTTTAATCCCTATAGAAATCAGTGCAACTTTTCTACCATTCAAAAAAAAAGATAATGGACTACTGTTTTTCTACATTTTGTTCCTCTGGTTTCCCGAGCAACGCCGGGTAACTCCAGCTAGTTATTAATAAATCCTAAAGAGTAAAACAACCCCCAACATGGAATAAAAATCAAAACAAAATAATTTTCCATCACATTACACGTTGAGTTTGAGCTGAATGAAATTTCCTTTGTTTTGCCAAGAGAAAAATGAAAAATTTCAGTTTAGATTTGAACAGAACTATATTCCCACCCCCCAGATTTTTCAGTTTGCCCCTGGAACTGAAAAGCCAGTTATTCGCTCAGCTCTTCTGGTGTGTGCAAACATAGTGAAATTTCACTGTAGCAGTCTGAGGAATCCTGGTGTCATTGTTGGAATCCGGCATATATATATTTCACTTTCCATGTCAAGCTTTTCCCATGCTGGGGCAGAAGGTTGCTAGCTTGGACCATGCTCAATGTGATGGTTGCTTGCTGATTTCTAAGATGGTTTCTTTCTCCATTGTGGACCAGGGTTTGCATGCTCTGGACATCTCAGTTAGCCAAGTGATGCTCCTTATAAAGCAATTCTCATTCTAAAACACTGAACAAGCCTGCCCCATTGGCCAGGGAAGTCTTTCTGGAGGCCTGGTAAGCAACAACCATGCTTAAGCACAGAAGACAATAGAAGTGTTGGTGATGGGAGCAGTAGGCTGTGCTGCATGTTCAGTGATAACTATTCAAACCTCTCCACAAGAAGATGTTTGTTAGGGGCTCAGTCCTGCAAAGTGCTGACTGTTTTCAGGGAGGTGTGTGGGAGCTGTGGGTATCTTGCAGGACTGAGCATGTTACTGCTTAAACAGGAGAGTACTTGGGAGGCTTCTGCAGAGACGCTCCCAGTGGATTCTAAAATGTACCTACTTGTATTTAGGGCTTGAGCCTGCTTATTGCAAGTAGGGAGAGTGGCCGCTCTGAGCACCAGGTGCAAAATGAGAAGCAGGAGGAGGAGCACTGTGGAATCCAGTTCTACCCTACGGAAAGCACTGCGGTGTGGTTGCCTGGTACAGGCATGAAGCCCAGAGGAGGAGAAAGGAGCTGAGCTCCTTGTAAGGACAATGAATGTCCCTTTGCTATGTCATGTGCAAGTGTAGCAGTGCGGTTAGACTGACAGTCCTAGCACGTATGGACAGAAAGAGGAAACTGATGCATGTTAGGATGTTTGATGCATGTTAGGATGTTTGCATAGTATGTAAGTTCTGGAAACGTAATTCTGATCTGCAAGGCAATGTGCAAAGCGGATTTCATAGTGGAGCTAGTCAGTTGCATTTTGCCACGCCGCTGACAGCAGAGGACTCCCATGTACCAGAAGATTTTACAAGAGGATGTCTGGCATAAATGCCAGGCACTGCAGATTCCTGATTGCGGATTTGGTGTTCAGCTTCCCCTGGGGCCTAGTGGAGAGAACAGTGGACTGGAATTTGGGACATTTGGCTTCTATTCCTGGCTCTGCAACTGGCTTGCTGGGTAAGTTTGGACAAGTCATTTCTCCGCTGTGCCTCAGTTTCCCCCTCACTGAAATGGTGATCTTGATTCTTTGTAAAGTGCTTTGAGATTTACTGATGAATAGCTCTATACAAAGACGAGTGGTATGACTGCTATTTTGAAAACAATTTGCTTGACTCAATTTACATGTACTCAGAGGTGATGATGGCCATCCTAGGTCATCACCGGGGACTGAGGACTGACCCTCCACTGCTAATAGGCCTGGACTTCCCTAGCAGATAGTGATAGTACACTCATATGAAAGACCCATTAGAAAGGAAGATTATGACGCACACACTGAATAGTGCATTAGACAGAGAGAACAGAGATACTGTCTTTCAGATCAATAGTTCACCATTTATCATGGAACTTTTCAAGGGTATGTTTATATCATAACAAGGGTGTTTCCCCCTGAAGAATTTCTATTTTAACATGACCAGTCATGCAGCAAATACATCTAGGGGTTCAAGGCACTACAAAGAGATGAACAAGTAACATTTACATGCTGCTCCTCTCATGTAAATAGCCAGAGTTGACTATTTTTTTCTTTTGCTCTACCAAAAGCAATGCACTCTGTGAAAATGAATTCTGTACATATATCATATCTGGGTGTGTTTGGTCCACAGAGGAGACGGCTGAGAGGGGACATAAGTTGTCAAACATGTAAAATGTTGTAAAGAGGATCATGAGCAATTGTTTTTCATGTTTATGAAGAGTAAAACAAGATGTAATTGGCTCAGTTTGCGGCAAAGGAGGTTTAGGTTAGAGCAGTGTTTCTTAAACTGTGTTCTGCGGTACACCGGTGTGCTGCGAGGCAGTCGGTGGTGTGCCGCAGAGAACAGAGTTCAAAATGGCTGCCCTTAAAGGGGCAGGCGACCTTTTTCACGAGGCATAAAGGATCTGCCGACAAAGGGTTCTTGGGTCAGCAGATCCCCTTTTAGACTGCCGCGCTGTGCCAACAAACAGCTGATCGGTGCAGTGTGGCGGCCATGTTTATTTAAATGAAGCGGTGATTATTTAAATCGTCGCTTCATTTCCCTTTGTCGTCCTGCCTCATCTACATGGCTCCGTCGACGGAACCATGTAGTCTAGACACACCCCCTGTGTAGACATGCCCCCTTTGACCTAGCCACTGGCTCTTGGGAAGGTGGATTAACTACAAGTGATGGGAGAAACCCCTCCCAAAGCTGTAGTGCGCATCTAACCTGAAGGCCTGCTGCAGCCCCGATGCAGCATTTTAAGTGTAGACAAAAACCTGGGAATGCCCAGGCCCACGTACTTCAGAGGAAAATGCAATCCAGTTCTGGGCCCCCCACTATAGAAAGGATGTGGACGCATTGGAGAGGGTCCAGCGGAGGGCAACCAAAATGATCAGGGGGCTGGAGCGCATGACCTATGAGGAGTGGCTGAGGGATTTGGGTTTGTTTAGTCTGCAGAAGAGAAGAGTGAGGGGGGATTTGATAGCAGCCTTCAACTTCCTGAAGGGAGGTTCCAAAGAAGATGGAGAAAGGCTGTTCACAGTAGTAACGGATGGCAGAACAAGGAGCAATGGTCTCAAGTTATAGTGGGGGAGGTCTAGGTTGGATTTTAGGAAAAACTATTTCACTAGAAGGGTGGTGAAGCTCTGGAATGAGTTCCCTAGGGAAGTGGTGGAATCTCCATCCCTAGAGGTGTTTAAGTTTTGGCTTGACAAAGCCCTGACTGGGTTGATTTAGTTGGCATTGGTCCTGTCTTGGGCAGGAGGCTGGACTTGATGACCTCCTGAGGTCTCTTCCAGCTCTATTATTCTATGATTCAATAAACCTTCCTCATGCAGAAAATGCAGGCTAATATGCAGGGCCTGAGCTGTCCTTGATTGTGTTTGCTGGCTGCTGCCTGGCCATGGGGCTTTCTGGGCTGCCTTTGAGAGTCTCTCTGTCTGTGTGGGATAGAGCCTGTTCTCCTGGAGTCACGTTCTCATCCCCTTTCTGGGCTGTATCCTTCCCTGCTCCCCTGAAGATCCTGGCTCAGGGATTTCCACACACTCCAGCCCCTGTAGTTCCCTCTCCAGACTGACCTCTCTCACTCGGCCCTTGCTTGGGTGGCTGCTGAGATGTCACCTGACCCTCCTCAGCTCCACTCCCTCAGTCTAGGAGTGTTACTTAATTATGGCCCACGTGTGGCTGGTCACATCCTCCCTTAAAGGAGCCAGTCACCCTGTGGCAGGGCCCAATTTGACTAAGTGCTTTATAGTCAAGTAAGAGAGACAAGCCACCTCCTTCTCCAGGGAGTTTTCCATATAGCGTCAGCATAGATGCAAGAGCCGGATGAACCGATAGGGGATGGCAACTGATGAAGCCTTTAGATCTTTTGGGCAGGGACTTTTTGTTTTGCCTTGTTCAGCGTCTGCAGAGGGGCTCCTGAACGTTCCCCCCGGGCAGAGAACAATAGATTTTCCAGTTAGAGGAGACCGTTTTGATCACTCCGTCTGACCTCGTGCACGGCGTGAGATTTCACCTGGCGATTCCCGCGTCAGGCCTGTCATTTCTGGCTGAGCCGGGGCATAGTTTGAGATGAGCTCAGGCGTCAGGCATTTATTTCGGGTGTGGGAAAGTTGAGCCATACAGAGGTGTTTCCCTGCCTTTTCCAGCCCGCCCCAGCTGCTGAGCAAGGGTCATGTTTCTTCAGAATCACTGCTGGGAATGCCACGGGCATTGGTGTGATGCATCTGGTTCCATCAGGTGATCTCTCTTGACTCATGTGCAGTACCAATGAAAAGGAAACAACAGGCCGGAGGCTAATTAACGCTCTCATGGCTCTGAATCACACGGCACTTGTTAGCTAGGTGATGCCTCTTTCCAAAGGGAAGATTTGTGTGTAGCCGGCTCTGCTGTGGCTGGCAGTGGGTTGGAATGCAGCATTTTGAGCACTAACAGAATGAGTGTATCTTGCATGAGCTAAAGCAATAAATCCTCTTGCCAGAAGCAGTAGCTGTCTCCTGAACCTCTGTGGATCAGCCAGTAGGGGTGAGATGGGGTGGGGCAGGGGGGCATAAGACACAAATGGCATATCATCATCATCAGCTCTACTTTATAAAGAAGTGTGGGTCTTCTGGGGCCTGGAAGTAAAGCCGTTGTATGTAGATCTTGCGTCCCTGCTGTTTGTCACTGAATTGGGCTTTGGTTTCCCGGGTGCCTGTTTGTGGATGGTTGCTGTGTAGGGCTTAAACAAAACTGAAGTCAGTTTGAGCCCGTTGCATCAGGAGGTTAAAAAACGCTTGTCTTCCGCAGCAGAACAGATCGTCCAAAAAGGAAGAGATGATGGAAAACGCAGGAGGGCAAAATAGCCAGCGCTGCACTGAGAGGCAGTGAAGACAGATGAAGAGGGAATTCAGCAGACATCCCCAGGGCAGGGAGTTTCACAAACCAGGGTCCCTGATTGCGTCAGCCCTGTCCTTAGTCCGGGTTACTTGGAACTATGGCTGGGGAGCATGATTGCTCCTGTTTGGCTTGGCGCAGATAGGCTGGGTAAATCTCTGAGTCCATTCGGAGCTCATTGTGGTGACTGTGTGAAAGCCCTCACATTCAAGAGAGAATGAGTCCTTGGCTCCCAGAGCCTCTGTCTGTCCAGCTCCTTTGTCCAGGGTGCTTTCAAGTCCTGGCTCTTCTCTTTAGCCGAGCAGACAAGCAGAAGCCTAATGTGGGAGATTCAAAATAAATGACACACATGCACCTTTTACTCACCGGCTTCTTTCATGAGGTCTCTCAAAGCTGCTCTTTGCTGAGGGCGCCCTTTGAGAGGTGACCAAAACAGTCACCTAGCCATGCATTCTGGATGCTTTCATGTAGACTGGTACAGTGCATATGGTGTTTGGGGCTGCAGAGGAGATGGACAGAAGCTGGTACAAAAGAGCTGAACAGGCCCATATGCTTTCTTCCTGCATAGGAACATTGTACCTATCCAATTTATCATGGGCCTTTCCCTACAGAGGCAACATGCCATGATCTAGTGGACTGAGTATAGAATGGAACGCGAAATGGGAACTTCTGGGTTGTGATCATAGCTCGGCCACTGACTCACTCTGTGACAATGGGCAAATCACTTAATTCTGTCTTCTCTATCTACAAAATAGGGAGAGTGGTATGTGTCTCACTAAAGTGCTGAGGCTGAATGCCCTGAGATCTTCTACTGAAAATCAGTACACACTTGTGTAGCCATTCGGGAACGCAGGGCTTCATTCTCAACCTGTCATTAGATTCCCTAATGAGGGTAATAATCGAATGTTTACAATTTTAACTCATTGATCTTCAGTGCCTAGACTCTATCAAGATTAGTGCTTTGTCAGTACCTAAAATGTACAATAGCGAGTCACTGTCCTGTTACTGAGCTCAGGATTCTACGATGTTCATTTGGCTATAGCGAGTGATGGAACAAAACAGCTTTGTATCATGGTCCCCTGCTCTGGTACCCAACGAGGCCTGAAGCTGGTATATCTGTTCCTCATTTTGTGTGAGGACAATACCTTCACTTTCGAAGCCTAAGCTATTACATCTGAGTGTTTTAATTTTTGTATCATTCTTAACACCTCCATGCCTCTTTATGGGCATGTAAGTTTAATAGTGGATCTAGTCTTTTGGATTTTTAAGTGATCTTTAGAAATATCAGTCTTTAGAAATGTATGCAACTAGCAAGAGAACACAAGACACAAGTAGTACTATAATCATATCAGGTAAAGCTTCTATTTCTGACAGTCATTTACAGAATTCATAAATGCTATTTAATCAATATCTTTTAATAGTGATTTTTTCCAAAGGGGAACATATTACCATTTTTATTACAATAGAGCCTACCAGAGGTCAGGACCCTTTTGTGGTAGGTGCTGCACAAACACTGGAAGAAATTAAGGGTTCACAATCTAGATTACTTGACCAGATGTAACAAGCAAATAAATCAAACACACTGGTGCATGTTGGAGTAGGGCAGGACAATAGGCTGAGATTTTCAAAGGAGCCAGAGGGAATTGAGTGCTTAAATCCTATGATGATTTGCTTGGGGTTTGTCTGCACAGGGAAATCGACCAGAATAGCTATTGCAGAATAAAATATTCTGGAATAACTCCTGATGTGGACGCTCTTTCTCTGGAATAAGAGTGCTTTTTTTTTCTGATTTAGCTTAATCAAAAAGCCCTGGTCTACACTAGGGAGTTATTTTGAAATAACACCCCTTATTTCAAAATAATAAGCTGAGCATCCACACTACTAAGCCTGTTGTTTTGAAATAATGGTCTGGTTAGTTTGAAATCTATACTCCTGTTTTTCTCAGGGAATAAAGCTTATTTCAAAAGAGTTATTTCGAAATAGCAGTACCACTATTGGATGCTCCACTGCTGCTATTTTGAAATAACTACTCCCCAGAGTAATTTGAACTAATTACTCCCCAGTGCTTCCTGGGGCTCTAAGTTGAGGTAGTGCGTCCCCAATAACAGAGTCAGCCTTGGACTAATTTCAAGGTTCCTCCATAGTGGGGACACACTATTTTGATTTTGTTATTCCGGGAGTTATTCTTTCCAACTTAGTTATTTTGAAATAATTTCCTAGTGTAGATGTGCCCCAAAAGGCAGTCTTATTCCAGAATTAGAGTTTTCACGGGGTGTGTGTGTGTGTGTGTAAGGTTTTATTCTGCAGTAGCTGTTCTAGTCAATTTCTCTGTGTAGACATGCCCTTCATGCTAACAGAATGGACACCTTTACTCACCATCTGCTGAGTGCTTATCTTTGTGTATCACAGTACTGTAGTCATCACAGATGAGATGTAAGGAGGGACCAGAAGAAGGATAAGATAGTGGTTTTTACAGAATTTTGGGGTAAGATTGTGCTGGCAGTGAGAGGAAAAGCACTGAGAAATTAATCTCTCCATGTTCCTAGATCATGGCAGTTCGTAGCAGATTATGGTCTGAATTCAGTGTTGGTAAGACAATTGAGAAAACAGGTGTAAAAGTGGCAAAGTAACTTACCTGGCCCCAATTTCACAATGAGTGGCTGCCCAAACAGAGAGCAATTGTATTATAGTTTGACCACATGTCCACTTCTTGGAAAGTTTATTATTAGCCATAATGTTACTTGAACAGAGTTCTGCATCAGTAGTTGCAGGATAAATTACTGCACAGAGCTCGCCTTTGCTAATATCCTGGAAGGCAGCCCAGGTTTATATCATGCAGGATGTCTTGTAGCAAATATAGTTTTTTTCCCCCTCTCGCATCTGTTCTCTGCAACCTTTTCTACTTGGGGTACTGCTGAGCATAGCAATTGCCACTCAGTGTCCTCCAACCTCACCAAATGCAACAAGTTGTCTTGCTGTAGTATGGCTGCTATTTGACAACCACATCCCACCTTTCACCTGGGACTGTTAAATCACAATACTGGGTTTAACAGTAATTAGCCCCCATTTCACAGATGGGGGACACTGAGGCACAGAATGATTGAGACATGGCTCAGGTCGCCACACAATTCAGTGGCAAAGCCAGCGATAGAACCCAGATTGTCTGTCTCCCACTCTAACCACCAACAGAATTTCTTAGTGCCCGTATAGGAGCACTCCATCCATCCTATTCCTATCGTAACCTATTCATTTTCCCTTTGGAAACTACCTTGCAGTATGTGATGCAATGGCACTTTACTTCCCGTCCTGAGTCATATACCTTGTAGAAAATATCTGATGCAAATAATCTTAACTTTAAGGCTTTCCCCACGTCTGTGCCACTAAACGAGTGCCAAAGGATGTTTGCTAAAACCAACAAAGCTCGGCTGCCATTAAAAACACCGCTTTTGCTTGAGAGTGTCAGCATTTGGCTGTGACTGAGACTTGCGATTAATTTTAAAGTCAGGATGCAGCTCCAGATACTTCCAGACTGCTGGCTGGCTAACAGTGGCACTAGTTTCCGAGGGTAGCTGAGTTAGTCTGTTACAGAAAAACAACAACAAATGGTCTGGTAGCACTTTATAGACTAACAAAACATATAGATGGTATCATGAGCTTTCGTGGGCTGTGCTCACGATACCATCTACATGTTTTGTTAGTCTATAAAGTGCTACCAGACCATTTGTTGTTTTTAGTGGCACTAGTATGTGGCATGGATTGCAAAGCCTGCTGGGAGTTGTAGTGTTTTTAATTTGCTGCCGTATTGTTGTTACAGAGCAGGTAATAAGTGATGGGAGATCAGAGGAAATATCTCTCTGTTACTGCCAGTTGTATGAAATAGCTCTTTGTGACTGCCAGTTGTGTGAAACAGAACACAGTTATTCTCATTCATTTAAAATTAAGAATTGCTAACAATTATTTATGTCACACTAGGGCTTAGGAATGCTCAGCTAAAATTGGTCCCCATTGTGCTTTCTGCTGTGTCATAGTTAGAGCCGGTCTTTACCCTGAGAGCTTAAAATCTAAATGGAAGAAAGAGGCAAGGGAAGGGTTATTATCCCCATTTTACAGATGAGGAACAGAGGCACAGAAAGATCAAGTGATTTGCCTAAGGTCTTTCAGGGACTCTGTAGCGGAGCTGGGAATGGAATCCGGATCCACTGAGTCCCAGTCGAGTGCCTTAACCACTTCTTCTCTTTTTCCTTATATGTTGCTTCTCCTACGCATCTTAACAGAGAACAAAGAGTGCAGGCAGGAGCCTAGCCACTCTTGATGGCCAAGGGCAGATCAAGTACTGTATCCATCAACTATGCCAGACAAAGCCACGTTTAAGGCAAAATAATCTTGTGCTCGGTTAGTCCCGCATTGGGAACCCAAAGGCTAAGCAAACAAGCCTTCTTCCCACAAGGGGTCCCCAATATTAGAGCATAAAAAGTTTAGGGTAGGATATAAATGGGTTAGAGCAGTGATGGGCAAATTCCAACCTGTGGGCTGCATCCGGTCTGCCGGGTTAAATTCTTGGTGGGCCCCCACCTCTATGTTTACCTGCATCTCTGCAGGTATCGGATGATCGCAGCTTTTGTTGGCTGCCGAATGCCACAGGAAGTGATGTCCCGGTTCGTGATGCTTCCCATTGGCCACGAAAGGTGATCGTCAGCCAACAAGAGCTGTGATCGTCCAATACTGCAGAGGTGGGGGCCTGCCAGGGATTAACCCTAGTGGGCTGCCATTTTTTTTATTGCCCACCCTTGGGATAGAGTGATTCTTACTGGGTAACTGGTACCTGGTCTGGCCGAAGCAGCTCCCCACCCGTGCCACGGTGTGGGAGGCTGCTCCAGACCCGCTGCACCCTGTTAACATATAATTTACCAGTTTAACATTTTAAGCATGATTTTACATCCCTAGTTTTGGGTGACTTTATCATTCGGGCATCAGTTCACATTTCCCTGAGGTGTACCCATCTGGCAGCTAAAAGGCCTGTGGAAACATGAGAGAGCTCACGGACCAGACACGCATCCATTCCGAGCCAGGCACATGGAGCCCATGTTTTAAGGAGAGGGTGTGTGGGAGAGATTGAAATTCAGTCCTGGCTTTTATCTACCGCTGTCCTTGGAGCACATCCTCTGAACCTGAGCACAGGTCACATGGCAGCATGTTACCAGTAGCAAGTATTTAAACGCCATCCGTGTCCTTTCCAATATAGACCAGGTGAGTAAGATGTGATTCAATTTACTCCCGGATTAGATCCCTGCCAAGCTGTCTCCTTGGTATGAAACCATCAGACAGCAGTGCAGCCTAGTTTATTATGAAAGAAGTCATGGATCAGGTTTCATGTGGGACTGTGACCACAGTGGCCACAAGGTGGCACCATTGCACAGGCAAATGGTGGTTACTTCACGGGATGTAAATTTCAGATTGAAGTAAAAACTTAAAAAACAACAAATAGTCTAGTAGCACTTTAAAGACTAACAAAACATGTTAGTCAGCTCAGTTGGGAGTAGGGGGGTGGCACATCAAAAGTTGAATAGTTTATAGCACAACCAGCCAAGAGTGTTAAATCATATTGTGCCGCTTCTTGTACATAAATTGTTGCATTTCCATTGTCTTTATTTAAGTACAAGTGTATCCCCCTTACTAAACATAAACAGCCTCACAAAACTCATGTAGTTCATTAGAGGTGACTTGTGGGTAAGGCACAGGACTGGGATTCCGGAGATGGGGATTCAGTTGCTGCCTCTGCCACAGACTCCTGGTGTGACTTTGGGCAAGTCACTTAATGTCTACAGACCTTAATCCCGGTACGTAAAATGGGGTTTTAATTTGCTCCCTTCTCCAGCTCCTTGTCTGTTTAAAACATGAGCGTTTTGCTGTCTCATATGCTTGTGCATATGACCCGTGGCGCAATGGGGCGCCTGTCTCAGTTGTGATGTTTGTGCATCGCCGTCATCACTTTGAAATCCCCGTCGGGAAGACGCGCCGATGTTCCAAAACTTGATGGACCGTTGTTAACTAGAGCAAGGCCTACACACAATGAGACAGTTGGGGAAGTCACCAGGATTCTGTGCAAGCCCAGGGGTTCACCAGCATGGATCCCGTAACACGATCGGGGTCCTATTTGACTTGTC
Source organism: Rafetus swinhoei (assembly GCA_019425775.1). Taxonomy (NCBI): domain Eukaryota; kingdom Metazoa; phylum Chordata; order Testudines; family Trionychidae; genus Rafetus; species Rafetus swinhoei. The sequence goes on from JAFJHL010000226.1 coordinate 9,103,266, forward strand.
CTTCTCCCTGAACCAGGCTGGTCCCAGCTCTTCATGCCTTTACTTACATAACATTTCAACCATATTCTGTCTGTCCAGACTGTTGAGGGTAGGGTTGCCAGGTGTCCAGTTTTTGCCCGGATTGTCCATTATTCGGGTCCCCCGTCTGGTAAAAAACAGAAAATACCGGACATGTGAAATGTTCAGTATTTCCTGTTTCCCTCAGATGGAAGCCCGGTGGGACAATTTTCTCCTGCCGTGTCTGGTGGGGCCGGGGGAGTGAGGAGCACGGGGCCATTTAAAGGTGCAGCCCCCTCCTTTTTTTTTCTTTTGCTCAACAACATTTTTTCCCAGTGTTTTTTTTTGCGGGGAAAGGAGGGGTGTTCGGTATTTTTTGTTAAACCATCTGGCAACCCTAGTTGAGGGCCTGACTCCAGCCCTCCTCTCATATCTCAACAGCTGCATTCTCCTTCTGCGGCTTAGTTGCCAGCTGCAGCGATCTCCCTCAATTCCATCCACAGCATCTCCCTGGTTCCTCGGGTCCACTACTTTGCCTTCCCCCCCATCTCTATAGCTCTCCCTTCCCCCGCTCTCCCCGTCTCCATCACATCAAACACAAGCTCTTTGTCAGAGCCGGCCCAACTATATAGGCAAATTAAGCCATCGCCTGGGGCACCAGATGTTAAGGAGCGGCAAATTAGTTGGAAGAGAATTTTTTCTCTTATTAAAATATATTCATATGTTGCCTCTAATAAACGATTGAATCAAATATTGTACTTGTAAAACAGTGCATTGTTGCATGTCTAATCTGCAATGATTGGGCCTCAGTTGGAGCATTATGTCCAGTTCTGGGCAGCACATTTCAAGACAGATGTGGAGAAACCGGAGAAGATCCAGAGAAGAGCAACAAAAATGATTAAAGATCTAGTACAGTGTTTCTCAACCTTTTTTTTTATAATGTACCCCTTTAAAAAAATTATAAGTACCCCCAGTACCTACAGTTTTCAGACACACAAACATTTTTTCTACCATTGCAACACATTTGTTTAAATAACTTAATAGTAGCTGGGCAGGTGATGAAATTTTTGGGTGTAAAAAGTACAAAAATAATAAAGCGCTGTAAAACTTAAAACAAAAATTCAGTTTTCTTCAAATTTCAGTTGTGTTGATGTACCCCCCCAGACTTCTCTCAAGTACCCTAAGGGTACTTGTACCACTGGTTGAGAAACACTGATCTAGAAAACATGAGCTATGGGGCAAGGCTGAAGGAATTGAGCTTGTTTAGTTTGGAAAAGAGAAGACTAAGAGGGGACACGATAGCGGTTTTCAAGTATCTAAAAGGGTGTTACAAGGAAGAGTGAGAAAAATTGTTCTCCTTGGCCTCTGAGAATAGGACAAGAAGAAATGGGATTAAACTGCAGCAAGGGAGCTTCCTAACTTCCTAACTGGCAGGGTAGTTAAACACTGGAATACATTGCCTAGGGAGGTTGTGGAATCTCCATCACTGGAAATATTTAAGAGCAGGTTAGATAGACTTCTATCAGGGATGATCTAGACCGTGCTTGGTCCTGACATGAAGGCAGGGGACTGGACCTGATGACCTCTTGAGGTCCCTTCCAATTCTAGTATTCTATGAGTCTATGTCAGAAGTTGAGTTATATTATTTATTTCACATTGTGGAGTACAGCTGTGTATGTAAATATAGTTAAAATGTGTCACGACATAGCTTCCAGTGAGCAGCCTGCAGGTGGGGTCTGGCTGTTAAGTCATTCTCAGTAGCCCAGTGTTGGCCAGTTCTACAGTTGAGTCAGAATTGCTCAAAACAGATATTAGAACCTTGCTTGAAACTAGAGTCAGCATTACAACATGGAAATTCCAAAGATATTGATGCAATAATTTGTGCAGTAAACTGAAGGCTGTTGCATGATGACTCCCAAGACATCTTACACCTCAAGATGTACAGATGAGTATTTCTGAACACAGACGGCTCTCCCAACATCTTCATTGCTCTTTGAATTCTCTCGACTCGTCCAGGTTTCTGTTGCTAGTGAGGAGCGTAGCTTTTCAAAGTTGAAATAGATAAAGACAAACCTTTGGTCTTCCACTGAAAGAGAGACTTGTTGGACTTGTCCACCATCCTGATAAAACATGAAATCACTTCACAACTCTGTCTCAAATATATTGCCCCATTTGGAAAAGCAAAATCATGAAAAGCAAAGTTCTAAATGTTTACCCAAGTTGATGGCCCAGTGCAAAAGGGTTACAACGCAGAAGCAGACTTCTCTCGGTGTCGAGGAATAAAGAGTTTCAGAGCTTCCCAAAACTCAGTTCCTTTGGAAGGAAGACAGTTGTAACTTGAAATGCAATGTTTATAGTGTTGACCAGAAACACTGCGTATAACTCCAAATGGTTAAAACATTAATATGTCAGTTGGAGGAAGAGTGCTCTATTTCAAAATAAGTGCTGTGTAGATGCTCCCAATTTTGAAATAAGCTATTTTGAAATAAGCTACGCAATTGATGTAGCTCAATTTGTGTAGTTTATTTCAAGTTAAGCCCTGCTGTGTAGAAGCCCCCTTAGAGAGAAAGTCAACTTAAGATATGCAACTCCAGCTATGAGAATAGTGTTGACATATTTTAAGTATAATGTCAGTGGCATCCCCATTGCAGGAGGTCGACAGGAGAAACTCTCCCATTGACTTCCCTTACTCCTTGTGACCCTGTGGAGTACCCAATTTGCCGGGGGCACCATCAGCGGTTGATTTAGCAGGTCCTTACTAGACCTCCTAAATCAAACCCTGCAAGATCCATCTCTGGAGCTTTGATCTCTGGGTAAGTATAGACAAGGCCTAAAAGAGATGCTCTAGCTCAACCAGCAATGAGATGCTTCCTGAAGGAACCGCTGAGTGAGATTCTGTGGCCTGCATTATACAGTCTGGAGGCCAGACTAGATGGCCATAATGGTTCGTTTTGGCCTTACGATGTATGACTATGAAAATTATGCTTCCAAATCCCTCCCATTTATCATTGGTCAGTCAAATGATGAGTAATGACTTCTGCTTTTCTACTAAACCAGGGGTGGGCAATAATTTTTGATGGGGGGGGCACTCCAAGAATTTGGAAAGTGGTCGAGGGCCTCACTCCTCCAGGATATTAATGGAGGAGGTGGGGGTTCTGGGATGGAGGTTGGATGCAGTAGGGAGTTTGGGGTAAGGGAGGGAGTTTGAATGAAGGAGGCAGTTGTGAACTGGGGCACTGGACTGGTGCAGGGGTTGAATTGTGACTTAGGTCAGGGAATTAGGGTACGGGGGGTGCAGGGGTTTGGGTTGTGAGGTAGGGCAGGAGGGGACTGTTATCTGGGGCAGGGGATTGGGGTGCTGGATCTGGGAGGGGGTATGGGTTCAGGAGGGGAGGCAGAGGAGTTAGGTATGTGGAGTAGGGGAGCAGGAGTGGGGGGCAGAGGGTTGGGGACGGAAGGGGCTGGGGTGCCAGAGGCAGGGTCTGACCAGGAGACTTACCAGCCAGCAACCCATTCCTAAATCAGCCTCCGTGCCTGCCCCGCCCTGGCATGGGCTGTAGCCATGTGCTCTGTGAATTATTGAAACAGGCAGCTCCCATTGGCCGGTTTCTGGCCAGAAACCAGCCAATGGGATTGTGCTGGGGGTGGGAACAGCTCTAAAGCTTTCCCCCTCCCCTCGGGGCTCAGTTTTTAAAGTGAAACCGTCCCGGAGCCGCATTTCTGAGCAGCATGCAGGTGGGGCAAGGCAATCCTGGGGCTACCTACAACATCCATGGGCTGAATCCGGTGGCTTGGTGGGCTGGATCTGGCCCGTGGGCCGTATTTTGCCCAGGTCTGTACTAAGCTCTATTGTTTTTATTATTACCTTTATAAAAATGGCTCTTCCAACTTGTGCCCCACTCCATTCATCTGTTTTATCTACTTGCCGCATCCGGTCTGAGCAGCAGTTTGTGAACGTTTGGGATCAAGGACAGTTTCTTTATTTATTTGCACAGCATCTAGCACAACAGGGACCTAATCCTGCACTGAGGTGCATAGATGTAGTATTTATTATATAGATGACCAACCAGACCATTTTGCTATACAGTCTAGCTATACCAGTAGATCTTCCTGCCAAAACTCCATTTGCCAGTGTAGCTTATATTAGTTCCCCAAGTAAAATAAACTATACAAGACAAGATGACTTTTTTTTGTTGGTATAATGGCAGCTACACTAGGGCTCTTGTGGTCAAAGCAAAAAAAAAAAAAAAAAAAAATATCACGTCACTAACATATCAGCAAAGCTTTTAAATGATAATTTGGCCTAAGAAAATGAAGGGAAAATAAGTCTATGCAGACGCAAAAAACACATGAACCTATCAAATACTTCACTTTCTGTCTTCTATTTAACAAAACAAGGTGTAACTCAGCAGTTTTCTTATATTTTAAGACTTGCAAATTATTTTCCTCAGTACACAAATAATAAAGTGCAGAAAAGGAAATTTTTTACTTTGAAATAACACTCTAAAATTATATAAAATGACTCTCCTCAACATTTAAAAGTTTTCTCTTGTGGCAAGTCAAACATATATAATGGTATATATTAGAAAGGTACCTATGTTCATGTATACCGTATACGTAATAAAAGTGTTGTCCATATGTTTAAAGATTCAAAGATCGGGTACAAGACTAGAACTCAGGAGTCCTGGCGCCATCCCGCTCCCATGTTTTGATCAGTAGGCAATACTGCCTCTCCACAAAACTATATCCCCAGTCCTCAAATATGTGCCAATGGGATGCCTGCTGTGTCACACACCTTGCAAAAGAATAGCTGTGTTAAGATGTAAACCATCAGCCTTCGAGTTCTTATTGTGATGATGTGGCCAAAAGAGCCAGTGTGATCATGAGGTGCATAAACAGGGGAAGGCTGAGTAGGAAAAGAGAGATTATTTTCCCTCTGAATTTGGCACTGGTGCGACTGCTGCTGGAATCCTCTGTCCAGTTCTGGTGCCAACAATCAAGAAAGATGCTGATAAATGGGAGAGGGGTCAGAGAAGAGCCACGTGAATCAGTGAAGGATTCAGAAAACAGGCCTTATGTTAGACTCAAGGAGCTCACTCTATTTAGCTTAATGAAGAGAAGGTTAAGAGGTGACTTGATTACAATCTGTAAGTAGCTATGTGGGGAACCAATATTTAATAATGGTGTCTTCAGTCTAGCAGAGGTCGATCTAACACGTTCCTATGGCTGGGAATGAAAGCTAGACAAATTCAGACTGGAGATAGTATGTAAATATTCAACGATGAGAGTAATTAATCACAGGAACAATTTCCTGAGAATTGTGCTCAGAGGTGCTGACTCCATGCATGCTTCAGGGCTGGAACACCCACAGGGAAAAAATCAATGGGTGCAGCTCCTTTTTACGTGGCTGGGCCAAGGCCACTCCGCACAGCAGACTGTCTGTGTGCCACTCAAAAAAGCCCTCGAATCAAGGCAAGGCTTGTCCTGCTAGCTGGTGATGCCAAACATGTATCTGCCTGGACACCACTAGGAGCAAACATTGCCTGGCAGCAGAACCCTGAAGGCATGATCCCTCTCCCTGGGCATCAATGGCAAAGCGAGAACCTAGACCTACAGCTGTTACAGCATCACCAGTGTTTCCTCTGTCTCCCCTCCCCTGCCTCATGAAGGGGTGTGTACGCTGTCCCAACCATGGGGCTGCCCCAGAGATTTGTGGACTTGCAGAACTGATCCAGATCTGGAAACTTTTCCACCCTATACCTGGGGTGATGCTATCAGCTATGGTCACTCTTGCTGGGGCAACAGTTCCTAGTTCACTGTGCATGTCTGAGGATACCCACTCTGGATCTTGGGTATTTAGAGAGGGCCGTGCTCCAAGTGGGGATGACAATCAAGGGATGACAAGTTTTAAAAAGAGAATAATCAACGTGCTGATCCGGCCTGTAAAAGTTAGCAGTGTGGGCTAGCGCTGGTTCTCAAGTTTCAGGGGTCCACCAAGCCCTACCACTTCCATCTCCTGACTCAACTCAGTGGGCTACCCGGCCTTTCTGGGTTGGAGGGGAGATGCAGCCAAAAATTGCAGTGTCACTGGAGACAAGAGCTCTCCCCTCGCCATCAAAAGGGGTTGCCTCACAGCCACTGATGACACAAGCAGGCAGCAGCTAGCTAAGGAGACAGTCCACCGTCCTGCACTGCTCCATCAGTACTTCAGGGAGCAGAGCCAAAAGGAAAGCAGAAATGGGCAGAGACTCTGTGTGTCCCGACCCTTATAGGTGTCACCTCTGGTTGGAGGTTGATCTATTTAAGGTTGGGGTGGTCCCTGGGTTTAAAAAGGGCTTCGAACCACTGGGCAGCTAGGCGTTGAGAGCTGGACGTCAGGAGACTTACCTTCTGACCTGCTGCTTGACCTGAGGCAAGTCACCTCACTTCTCTGTGGACCTGTTTCTTCTCCCACACTTTGTCTGGTTCAGCTGTAAGCAAGTCAGGGCAACTCTCCTGCCAGGCAAGCCCAGCGCCCCACACAATGGGGCTCTGAGCTCAGGGGGAACCCAAGGCGCTGGAGTAATACAAATGAATATTATAAAGCATTGTTGGGTTATTGTCAGTGGTGGACTAAGGGCTGGGCTCCCAGCGATGGGGACCTAACACTTGATATTCCTTTTGTGTCTCTCTCCTCCCATCTGCTTGCTTGTTTCATCTAACTAGGCTTTGCTTTCTGAGCAGAAGTGTGTAGGGCAGGTGCCATTATTAACTGTGCGTGTGTACAGCACCTCATGCAGTCGAGCCCTGATCTGCCCAGTCAGCCTTACCTCAGTCTCCAGAAAAATCATGGAGGGGATCCTCAAGGAATCCATTTTGAAGCACTTGGAAGAGAGGAAAGTGATCAGGAATAGTCAACATGGATTCACGAAGGGCAAGTCATGCCTGACCAATCTGATTAGCTTCTATGGTGAGGTAACTGGCTCTGTGGATATGGGAAAAGTCAGTGGATGTGATATACCTTGACTTTAGCAAAGCTTTTGATACAGTCTCCCACAATACTCTTGCCAGCAAGTTAAAGGAATATGGATTGGATAAATGGACTGCAAGATGGAAAGAAAGCTGGCTAGACTGTTAGGGCCCAAAGGGTAGTGATCAACAGCTCGATGTCAGGTTGGCAGTTGGTTTCTAGCGGAGTGCCCCAAGGATCGGTTCTTGGACCGGTTTTGTTCAACATCTTTATTAATGACCTGGATGAGGGGCTGGATTGTACCCTCAGCAAGTTTGCAGATGACACTAAGCTAGCAGGAGAGGTAGATACGCTAGAGGGCAGGGATAGGGTCCAGAGTGACCTGGACAGATTAGAGGATTGGGCCAAAAGAAATCTGATGAGGTTCAACAAGGACAAGTACAGAGTCCTGCACTTGGGACGGAAGAATCCCAAGCATTGTTACAGGCTGGGGACTGACTGGCTAAGTAGCAGTTCTGCAGAAAAGGACCTGGGGATTACAGTGGATGAGATGCTGGATATGAGTCAACAGTGTGCCCTTGTAGCCAAGAAGGCTAATGGCATATTAGGGTGCATTAGGAGAAGCATTGCCAGCAGATCCAGAGAAGTGATTATTCCCCTATGTTTGGCTCTGGTGTGGCCACATCTGGAATATTGTGTCCAGTTCTGGGCCCCCCACTACAGAAAGGATGTGGACGCATTGGAGAGGGTCCAGTGGAGGGCAACCAAAATGATTAGGGGGCTGACATGCATGACCTGTGAGGAGAGACTGAAGGATTTGGGTTTGTTTAGTCTGCAGAAGAGAAGAGTGAGGGGGAGATTTGATAGTAGCCTTCAACTTCCTGAAGGGAGGTTGGTGGATGGCGAAGCACTGGAGGGGGTGGAACCTCCATCCCTAGAGGTTTTTAAGTCTCAGCTTGACACAGCCCTGGCTGGGTTGATTTAGTTGGGATTGGTCCTGCCTTGGGCAGGGGGGCTGAACTTGATGACCTCCTGAGGTCTCTTCCAGCCCTAGGATTCTATGATTCTAGGTGTCTGGATATTATTTGAATAGCAATTTTAGTCTTATTAATATTAGCAATAATATTTTTGTAATAGTGCCAAAATAGCACATCACCCTCACCTCGAAATAAGCTTTGCAATTTGCGCTACACAAATTGTGTAGCTTATTTTGATTTTATTTCGAAAGAGCTTATTTTGAAATTGGGCGCTGTCTACACAGCACCCAATTTAGGAATAAAGCGCTATTCCAAAACGTCCCTTCTCCCTTGTGCAATGAGGTTTACAGGGACACCGGAATAGCAAGCCTGTTATATTTTCATATAACGGACTTGCTCTTAAGATGCAGAATAGCTATTTCGGGATACTGGAGGCAGGCCAAAATAGCTCCGCAGTGTAGACGTAGCCTAATTTCTTCTTCCTTCTCTTTTTGTCCCAAGAGAGAGGGCGAGAACGCCTTTCCATCCCAGGCCAAATTCTCTCCTGTCCCAGGGCTGCTTTGCTGCATTCCATGGACGGATCACCGTAGTAGAGGGCTCCCATGAGGGCTCCGAGCCAATGTAGAAGATTTTATGGCACCCTTTTTGCTTACCCCAGCATAGGAGGCAAGGCCAGAGGAAATGATTCTTGACTACTGTAATTGCTCATTGATGCTATCGGCAGATAGCCTAGGGACTGCTCTAAACTACACTATCTTAGAATCATAGAATCCTAGGGCTGGAAGAGAGCTCAGGAGGTCATCGAGTCCAGCCCCCCTGGCCAAAACAGGACCAACCCCAACTTAATCAACCCAGCCAGGGCTTTGTCAAGCCAGGACTTAAAAACCTCTAGAGATGGATTTTCCACCACCTACCTGGGTAACCCATTCCAATACTTTACCACCCTCCGAGTAAAATAGTTTTTCCTAATATTCAATCTAGACCTCCCCCACTGTAACTTGAAACCATTGCTCCTTGTTCTGCCATCTGTCACTACTGAGAACAGCCTCTCTCCATCCCCTTTGAAACTTCCCTTCAGGAAGTTGAAGGCTGCTATCAAATCCCCCCTCACTCTTCTCTTCTGCAGACTAAATAAGCCCAAATCCCTCAGCCTCTCCTCGTAGGTCATGTGCTCCAGCCCCCTAATCATTTTGGTTGCCCTCTACTGGACCTCTCCTGTGCGTCCACATCCTTTCTATAGTGGGGGCCCCGAACTGGATGCAGTACTCCAGATGTGGCCTCACCAGAGCCAAATAAAGGGGAATAATCACTTCTCTGGGTCTGCTGGCAATGCTCCTCCTAATGCACCCTAATATGCCATTCGCCTTCTTGGCTACAAGGGCACACTGTTGACTCATATCCAGCTTCTCATCCACTGTAATCCCCAGGTACCTACTGACTTACACTGGGGAAACCAGCCTATTTGTCATGGCAAGCTATAATTGGGTGAACACAGTGATAGCTGAAAGCCAGCTTTGCACCCCTCCTTTCTGTGTTTCGCTTACAAGGTTCTATCCCCATTTTTGTGCTTGCTTAGCTTTAAAGTGACGCAATTAAGTTGGTTTTATTTAGGGTTTAAACTGACCTACAAAAGTCAGTTTTTCGAGAGTCCCCTTTTCTCCAGACCTGATTTTAAAAATTATTATTACTTATATTTATTTTTTAAGAAGAGGCAGGGATTTTTTGCTCCTCTGCTGATGTCTTTGGAGTAAGCCTAAGAACGCCACCACCAAACATTCTCAGATTCACCTTCTTCTACGCCCTCTGCTCCTCTGCCAGACACTCACCTTTCTTGGTGCTTCTGCTGCCTCCATTTCAGCTTTGCTGCTGCTGGGGTTGGGCAGAGGAAGCAGGCACATATGGACGGCATACCCCCCAACACTAGGCACCAACAAAAGTGCAATTGACCAGCAAACCAGTGTATCCATCAGAGCGCAGAATGTTGCCACATGCACAAAGCTGACAAACTGAAAATCCTTTTTCCTTCATTTTTCCATTGAATATCACAATCGCGAGTGGAACATTTTCCGTCTCCTTGAACATAACGGAACCATTTTTGTGTAAAATGGAAAGTGTCTGAGTTTTTGCATGGAAGATCAACACTTAGCCAGAACAAGATGAAAACTGGGCAAGGGTATTGAATATCAAAAGAAATGTAAGAAGCCTGTGAGGGTTTCTCTCCCCCTCCCAAATAATGTGAAGTCAGAATTAGACTGACTGTAAATAGTCAAAATTTACTGACTGTAAATAGTCAATAAATAATTTAAAATACCCTCTTACAAACAAAATATTGACTGTGCTAGGGACTTGCAAAAGAATTGGGGGACTGGGTAGTTGAGTGTCATTGTCATTCACTGAGAATCCTGTGCTTGCGAAGACTTACATGCATAATGGTATGCACTTGAGCAGTCCCGTTAATTCAGGGTAGCTTGAGGCAAGGAGAGTCTTTGGTTTTGTGTGAACAGCACCTAGCACAACAGGGTCCTTGTCCATGATTAGGTCTCCTAGGTGCAAGGATAGTGCAAATAATAACACGAGTGTGCAAAAGCCTCAGAGGGGGAGCCGTGTCAGTCTGTAACTGAAATTTTTTAAAAAACAACAGATTGTCTTGCAGCACCTTCAAGACTAACAAAAAATGTAGATGGTATTATGAACTTTCATGGGCACAACCCACTTCTTCAGATGAATGGATCAAGGGGTCCAGAGGTACAAATAAATAGCAGAAAAAGAGGGGAAGTGGGGAGGAAAAGGGGAAAAAAACCTTGTCAATTAGAGTGTCCCATGCTAAATTAGGCTAATTGAGTGGGCTGTAAGTGCCTGATGCTTAGCTTTTGATGTCATTTTGGTGTTGAATATAGCGGGCCAGCCAGTTCAAGTCTTTGTTCAGACCTTGGTTATTATGAACATAAGAACGGCCATACTGGGTCAGACCAAAGGTTCATCTAGCCCAGTATCCTGTCTGCTGACAGTGGCCAATACCAGATGCCCCAGAGGGAGGGAACACAACAGGTAATCATCACATGATCCTGTCATCCATTTCCAGACAAACAGAGGCTAGTGACACCATTCCTACCCATCCTGGCTAATAGCCATTGAGGGACCTAACCTCTATGAATCTATCTAGCTCTTTTTTGAACCCTGCCTAGTCTTCACAACATCCTCTGGCAAGGAGTTCCACAGGTTGACTGTGCACTGAGTGAAGAAAAACTTTCTTTTGTTTGTTTTAAAGCTGCTGCCTACTCATTTGGTGACCCCTAGTTCTTATATTGTGGGAATACGTAAATAACTTTTCCTTATTCACTTTTTCCACACCAGTCATGATTTTATAGACCTCTATCATATCCCCTCTTAGTCTCCTCTTTTCTAAGCTGAAAAGTCTAAGGCTTTTTAATCTCTCTTCATATGGGACCCGTTCCAAACCCCTAATCATTTTTATTGCCTTTTTCTGAACCTTTTCCAATGCCAATATATCTTTTTTGAGATGAGGCGACCACATCTGTACGCAGTATTCAAGATGTGGGCGAACCATGGTTTTATATAGAGTCAATAAGATACTCTCTCTATCCCTTTCTAAATGATTTCTAACATTCTATTTGCTTTTTTGACTGCTGCTACACACTGAGTGGATGTTTTGAGAGAACTATCCACAATGACTCCAAGATCTCTCTCTTGAGTAGTTGTAGCTAAATTTGTGCCCATCATATTGTATGTATAGTTGGGATTATTTTTTCTAATTTGTATTACTTTACATTTATCAACATTAAATTTCATTTGCCATTTTGTTGCCCAATCACTTAGTTTGGTGAGATCTTTTAGAAGATTTTAAATGTGTCAGATTTGCATATGAAGGCAAGTTCTGCAGTTTCTTTCTCCAGCTAGTTTTTTAAATTGCTTTGTAATTGTAAGGGTACGTGTACACAGCAACATTATTTCAAAATAACTTAGTCTGCATCTACACAGCAGGCAGTTATTTCAAAATAATGTCAAAATACTATCAAGCTGGAGGACTGCTTACTCCGACTCCTGTAACCCTCATTGTACAAGGAGTAAGGGAAGTCGGAGGAAGAGTGCTCTGTTTTGAAGTAAGTGCCGTGTAGACACTCCCAATTTCAAAATAAGTTATTTTGAAATAAGCAATGCAATTGACATAGCTCAATTTGAGTAGCCTATTTTGAGTTAAGCCCTGTTGTACAGATGCACCCTTAGAGTATAGGTACTTTTAGATCCATTAGTGAGGGTGCATCTACACAGCACCCGAAACTCGAAATAAGATATGCAAGTTGTGCTACGCAAATTGCCTAGCTTATTTCGAGTCTATTTTGAAATAGCTTATTTAATCATTTGCGCTGTTTATACAGCGCCAAATTTTGAAATACAGCACTATTTCAAGCCATCCCTTACTCCTCGTACAATGAGATTTACAGGGATGGCGAAATAGCGTGTCTGCTATATTTCGAAATAGCAGACTCATTCAAAAGACGTGGGGTAGCCATTTCGGGATACCTCTGGTATCCTGAAGTAACTTTGCTGTGTGGACATACCCTGAGTGTCTGAGCAAGTTAAAATGTTCCCCAACAGATTTCTGTGTGCTACCATTTTGAATATCTGATTGTGTCCATTAATCCTTTGTCATAGAGACTGTCCAGTATGGCCAATATACATGGCAGAGGAGCATTGCTGGCACTTGATGGCATAGATCACATTAGTGGATGTGCAGTTGTATGAGCCTCTGATGTGATGACTTATGTGGTTAGGTCCAGCAATGATGTTGGTTGTATAGATGTGTGGACAGAGTTGGCACCAGGATTGATTGCAGGGGCTGGTTCCTGGGTGAGTATGATGGAGGTGTGTTGCATGGTTGCTGGAAATAATTTGTTTCAGGTTAGGGGGTTGTCTGTAGGCGAGGATTGGCCTGTCCCCCAAGACCTGTGAGAGTGAAGGTTGTAGATTGTTAATGATGCTCTGGAGGGATTTAAGTTGGGGGCTGTAAGTGATGACTAGTGGTGTTCTGTTATTTTGTTTGTTAAACACAGTCAACCTGTGGAACTCCTTGCAAAGAATGTTGAGATGTCCATGATTATAACAGGGTTCAAAAAAGAGCTAGATGAATTTATGGAGGTTAGGTCCATATTGGGCACTATCAGATACTGGGCTAGAAAGACCTTTGGTCTGACCCCATATGGTCATTCATATGTATCTAGTTCCCTTTGGTGCCTTTGAAAACCCTAGCCTATATAAAGCAGAGCTCCACTTAGCTTCCCTCAAATTAAACATTTGAATAGCCCTTTATAAATAAAAAACTAAAAATTGTTTATACGGCTTTCCCTGATTCATATTATTTTCACATGATGGTAGGGAGGTGAGAAGTGTCTTTTCCATTCTGGAAAAGCTTTTGTTACTACATAAGCACTTTCAGCCTCCCATTGATTGTGTGGGAGTTGTAACATAGAAACTGCCAGATTGGATCAGACCCGTGGTTTGTCTAGTCCTATATTCTGTTTCTGACAGTGGCCAGCACTGAAGGAAAGTATTGGAATGCTCGCACTAGGAAGATATATGATAATCTCCTCCAGCCCCCACACACGTATCAGGTATCCTCCTAAGACCTATTCTTTATTATCTGTATCGTGGTAGCACCCAGAAGCCTCGGCATTGACCCTGGTCTGCCTGAGTCTATGCTGTACAAAAACTGAGCATAAAATAATGGTCCATGCCCCCCAAAAGCTTGCTATCTAAATCCCCACTAGTTAGAAATGGACTTAAACCCGAAAACATGAGGTTTCATCTTCCAGAATGTGTTGGCATTAATAATTATAACTGAGTATTCTTGTGATCCACATGAATGTCTAGGATAGTTAGGATGTTGTATAGGAAAAATCAGTTTCATACACAATGGACCAGCTCCTCAGCTAGTGGAAATGGTGTCGCTCCACTGATTTCACATAATGCACACCTGCTGAAGATTTTGCTTGTGAATGTGTTTGTGTGGCTCAGGAGGTTTTTAGGTTGATCTGTGGCTCATGGGTAATGCAGAAAGAATGGTCTAGAAGAGGAGAGCTGTTTTTGTAGTTAAAGCATGTGTTTGGTCTGAATCCTGTTCATGGCTCTGCCACAGACTTGCTATATAACTGTTCCGTGCCTCAGTCTCCCCAGATGTCAAATTGAGATGTTAACACTTCCTGGCCTGATAGGTGTCTGGTGAGAACAAGTTTGTTAATATTTGTGATGTACTCATCTACTCAAAATACCACAGAGAAGCCAATATATTTAAAAACAAGTGAATGTTATCATTAAGTTTATATTGAGCCCTGCATAACTCAACATGGCTGTGATCCAAATCTCACCGAAGTCAATGGGAGCTTTTCCAGTGATTTCATAGGCTCGGAATCAAGCAACATAACAATCTGTAAATCTCTGTTTTGTACTGAACTTTTGGATTCTGCCTAAGGATGAAAGTTATTGGAAAGTCTGAGCCAGGTCAACTCATCCAAGTGAGACCAGAGTGAAAATGAATAGATATGCATGATCTGCCTTGAAAAGACTCTAACGCATACATACCTGAAATGGAAGTGAACCTTTTGAGCTCCAGATTTTTACAGGTGGTTGGTCCTCTGTGAAGGCTGGTCTTCCCAGGTCAATTGCAAATGAAATAGCTGTAGTAAATGCAATACAATTGGCATATTTACCCAGGTACAGTATGCAACTACCCGTACACAACTACCAACAAATTTAGATCTACAGCACTGTGAAATAACAAATGTATATCACCAGTATTAATTAGTTTTACACAGGTGGAGTTTTCTGAGCTTTAGTTGTCTGTGGAATTCCCAGATTTCAGTTTTTAGACTATGCTATGCACAGTTCCACAGTAAACCAAGAAACTGAGAGAGAAAGGAATATTTATTTTTCTTAAAAATATCTATATCAAAAAACAAAAACTAAGGTTCCAGTTTAGCAGGGTGCATAAGCACGTGCTTAACTTTAAGTAGGTGAGTTGTCTCATCTCTTCAATGGTATAGCAAGGGAGGCATGTGTTTAAGTACACTGTTGAATCAGGAAATAGAAATAATTCAAACAGGAAAGTCAATGTAGGCCCTGATCCTACAAATATTTAATCACATGCTTACACCTGTGAGTAGGTCTATTAGCTTCAGTGGGTCTACTTACCTTAAGCATGTGTGTTTGCATTATCAGAGTCATAAGAAGCATTTTGAGTTATTACTGATGCCATGTGCATTCTATTGTAGAATGAGCCCAATTCTGCTCTCAAGGATGTCTGCACAGGTCCATTTGCTGCAAATTCATATCTGACAGCAAAAACTGGATCATGTGTGTGTTCAGTGGGGGTGAAATAAAAGGGAGGACCCATTTGCATTTCCTGATTTGGAAAGTTTTAAAATGTTTTTATACAAAGATCCATTGAAAAATGACCTCCACAGACTTCTGCAAACTGGAAAATAAGAAGATCCCAGCACACACGTACGCCCACCTAAAACATTTTTTCCTGAATGTGCTTGTTGCTTCAACATTCCATGTGGTTAGAAAAACAAACCCCAGCAATAAGACTCTCCAAATCTGCTTTTATAAAATAAAATAGAACACACACTCCCCATGGTAAAATAGTATTTGCTAATGTGTTCCAAAAGCCACGCTAGGCAAAAGGCAGTAAAAGTATCTTTTTTTAAAAAAAGGTTGAATATAAAACCTAGCAGATGTGGGTTTTTTCTGTTTTAGTGGAAAAGCACCTACTTATTGGAATGTATGGGAAACTCGAAAGAGACAATGTTTTCTCGCTTTGGGGAAGAATGAGGGAGAGCAGAAGTTTTTACCTGTTGGCTTGAAAATTTGTAAGTTTCCAAACATTCCACTGATGGTTGCTTATAAATGTGTAAAGTGGCAATGATCAATGGGTTCTTTGAAACATACTTGGTTCATAAGCAATTATCACCATGGCTCTGCTTACAGTAAATAATGCCTTTATGAGACAAGAGGGAAGAGGGAGAGAAAAAGACTAGAGATAGCTCAAGGTTTTGATGCTATGGAGCCATATTTCTGGTTATTTCTTAGAAGTATGAGGGATAAATAAATTATTTTATACTTAGTGGTTGTTTTCCAGTCACATCCCTTTAAAACAACTTTTATGGCAAATATATAAAAGTATTGGTTTACAACAAGTATAATCGAAAGGGCTTAACGTAGCTGTCTTGCTTTAAACTTTGAATCACAGCGGAGTGCTGTGTCCCCTCCCAGACCTGCCAGCTGCCTACAAGTGAACTGCATTCAACTCTGCTTTGAAATATGGTGTGTTACCCTTGCGATTTTACTTCAGTTAAATGGAGGGTCTTTATAAATCAGCAATGAAGTGGATGCATCTGACGGAGTAAATTTCTTATCCAGATCGGTGCGGAAGACTCTCAGATCGCTTTCCATACCGTTCTCCAACAGCGCTCAACCTGCCCGAGGTTTTTCCTAGCCACCTTTCCGCCACAAACTACACCGTGAAAGCAAACCATTGGTTATCTCCTCGTCTTATGTGGCTCTTGCAAGACTTTCTTCTAGTCTATTTTTGAGCCGCTAATGAATGAGCCCATGCAGAGTCCAGATCTGATGGGCAGGAACGCGCATACATGTTTTTCAGGTAGCCATCCAGGTGCTTGAAAACTTGGCCCTCGAGGCAGATCCTAACCCCGGGTCTATTTTGTTTATATACAGACGCAAGGTGGCACTTCCACCTTGGACAAAAATCACGGTGCGATATAAAACGGGGGGGAAATCGGCGACTTTTCTTCGCTCTGACACGGATGATTTAAAAAAAATCTGTCGTATGTGATGCTGGAATAATCTTCCCCGCTTTTTAAGGGACCCCAAACACATGGTTGGTAGGAGAGGGAATCTCTCTTTCCTGGCAGGGGGGCATTTGCTTTAGATGCAGCGTAAAAGTCCGTCTTGATTCATTTTCCAACCATTGTTGAGGGGTATGTAGAGAGAGAGGGCGAGGTGGGGAAAAGGGAGTATTTTAAAGCGACCTAAAACACCTGGGCTTATAAGTAATATATTGGAGCGGAAATCGTTAAGGCAGCAGGTAGCTAGTAGTAGTCAGATAGTAGAAGCAACCTACTGGGGCCGCTTATAATAAAGAAACCCACGTGAAATCTCCTCACCTGTTATTTTGATCCCACCGGGTGGGTGGAGGCGAGGGTGCCGAAGGAAATAGCCACAAACAGTTGCACTGAACAATAAGAAAAGCTGTAGCAAGACACGGCGCTTTAAACAGGGGCTCTGCATGGCATCGCTGGCACATGCGGTTCCGACCACAGAGAAATGGAGCATCACAGACCTGGGTGCGCACAAAATCCTGGGCTCTCCTGCTATCTGCTCTGGAAAGCTGAATGGGGGTGGGGGTGGGGTGGGGGCAGAGTCACTCCCCATCCTTCCTCTTGCTAAATTAGCAACCGCCCCGCGCCTTGTCTGTCCCCGGATCGCTTGGGTTGCGGTTGCAAACTATCAGTTACCTGCTGCTAAAACTCACGCTCCGGTGGCCAGCCAGAAAGGTCCCTTAGCAAACCGTTTGGTTTTAAACGCGCTTTTATCTTCTTGCAGGAAGACAATGAACGATTGCTGGAGGTTGCCTTCCACAAGTCACGTTTTAAAATGGTGCATTCTCTTTTGCCTTATTTGATGTCCTTGCCCCATGTGTGTGAAATTAACGCGCGTCGCAAACGGCTGCGTTCAAACTGCAAATTAAACCCTGTTTACACGGGTATGAATCCGGAGTCACTCCCGATGAAATAAACAGCGGTGTCCTAGGGTTACACCAGGGGGATTAGCTGATTTTGGCTGAAACGGTGTTTAAAAACACGGCGCCCGGGTGTTTTTTTTTAAAGAATTAAAACAAACAAACCTCAGAGTATAAGGATCTAAACTCTAGGGGAAGGGGGACCCTAAAATCAATGGTTCCTCTTCTTATGGGAGGGAAGGCTTGGATTACCTCACAGCGCCACCGCAAACCTGACATGCCGCCTCGAAAAAAGCACGAAGATTTAAGTGCGGCTGCATTTGAAAGTCACTTCCCTCCCCAAGTTGGACCCGTAGGCAGACTGTTAACTTGGCATTGGAAGAGAAAGGGACCCTAGGTGGGTGGGAAGGCAGTGAGTTGGGGAGGGGCCCTCGCATTTGTTCCCGGAGTGCCAAATTTTGGTGGCAGCTGTTGGGGGCAAAGAGGATGACCTGAGTCGGCGCCCTCTGACCCTGCTGTGAATCCTTAAAAGCCAGACTCCCCTCGGGGACTGTGGCACACGATCCCCCATTGTCCTGAAAACTGGCACGTTACCTCCGGCTCCGGGCTCGCTCTGTCTCACACGCTGAGCGAGCCAGAGAAGTTTCCACCACCAAGACTTTGTAACCCATTAAGATTCATTGAATAAGCATTTTAAGGGGGCCTGGTCGGATTCACTTTTACCACATGACAGGGGCAGCGAGGCGCTTGGAGCAGGTTGGCGCACCAAGTATGTAAAAGCCCGTTCCCATCCCTATTGATATCAACCAGGATGAGAACACGTGGGGTTCTTCCATCTCAGCTGTAGGAATAAATTCGGGGGCAAGTTACATTCGATTCACAGAGCTAATGATACAAATAAAAAAGCATTTACAGTCGTACAAAGAAATAGTTCTTAGAGCAGGAAAGACACATTGGATTCAATGGGCGAACATAATTTGCCTGGTATGGATTAATCACACGCTGCCGCCTGTAAATCTAGTTTGAATATTCTTGTTTTCTCTCGTTGGTTTAAATGAGCTCAGCTCATTTCAAAAACAAACAATTGCCTTCGCTGCTGAGAAATTGTATCAAAAGACCCCCGCATCACACACCACAGGAATGTTTGTTTACAAAATATATTGTTGTGAACCCCAGAACAGAAAACTGGCCACATTGGGTCAGACAACTGGTCCAGCAAGCCTCGTATTCTGTCTTCGACAGTGGCCAATGCCAGGTGCTTCAGAGGGAATGACATAACTGATTGCTGCTTTTCCTTTTGCTCAACTGACAAATCGCTCAATGCATATTTATCAATTCAGGGGGAAAGAGAGGTTAGCGTGGTAAATAGTTTTGAACAGAGATCGCGTGGAGATTTATAGTTCATCTAATACCATGTATGTCACGCATGTAGGCAGAATAATTTAGAGTACCCTCTTCGCCCCCAATCGTGTTTGAATTAAATATGCTTTTTTTTCGGATGAAAAGATTTAAATGTATTTTTTAAGATAAACTCTTTTATACTAATTATTCAAAACGTAGTCGAAAACCAGGCACTTAAGCTAGGCTTTGGATTGAAAAGAAATTTTGTTTCTCCCCCAACCCTGAAGCAGGTTAAAGAGGGGTCTCTAAATAATGAGGCAAGAAAATCCAGGCGCTGTCCCTTTAACTACGGAACATCTGATTCCTTCATCTGGCAGATGGTCTTTGAGCACAGATTTGCATTCATTGTCTTGAAATCTGTTTTCGCGTTGGTGTTATATAGATTTCAGGGGCAGATCTATGCACAGATCAGAACACAAAAGGGCCACGAAGAAAATAACACCAAGCCAGAATGATTTTTTTTTAAAGCAGGAAAACCCCTCCTGAAAATAGCGGTCTCCTTTCAGCGGTGACCATTTTTTTGCCTAGAGGGAACGAAATAAAAAGTTTTAAGGGCAGGTTTCAGAGCCCTTGTGTAGTGTGAAGTTGTGGGTGCGTTTTATGGGTTGGAGATGTATGGAACTCCTTCTCCCTCGCTGATGTGCGCACAATCTGTTATTTTACTCCTATAAAGAGCACCCTATCTTGCCCCCCAGAGCCTATGTGGGTTGGAATGGATCCTGTTTAGTTTTCGCTGAGAATTTGTCTAACAGCGCTCCTAAAGTCGGAGCATAATACATTTCAGGTGTTAAAAAAAAAAGATATTTGTTTATTTGCTTTGTTTGACAAAACCCATTGAAATCTGACGGCAGCAGCACTTACTAAACAGCTCCTGGAACAATTTCTTGAAAAGTACCTTAAATGGCTACCATCTGAGGTTAACAAACTGCAAGGGAAGGATGTTGGTAAGCAACTTATTTAACAATCAGAAAAGTCTGATTACTGTTGCATTTCTGCCCTCTCCCCCTCTCCCATTGGCAATTGTTGGGTAGCCAGGAGCGGAGGTTAGTGTATCTCTGCTCTAGAATTGTCGGCAATCCTCCAATCGGGTGCGTCTATGCAAATATCGTCCCCCTAATAAGGAACTATGCTCCGCCCCCTTCCTAGTATGTTTTCTCCTATTGCTGTAACCCATTGATGGTGACTAGCTTGGAGAAGTATCCGGACTTCCTCAGTCCGGTGTGTAATCAGACTCTTTAGCTCCTTTTCTTCCTTTCTTTCACGTTTTATCACGATTCTTTTTTTTTTTTTTTGGATTAAGCAGCAACTAGCCCTCTTCCCTGTGTCTTTGAGAAACAGGTGACCCTGGTGACCAGCGGGTAGTTTTTGGATGCCCTCTCCTCTCCGGCGTTTGAAGGATGATAGTCCCGGGCGAGCCTGCATGACTTTCCTTTGCAAAAAGGGGGAAAAAAAACTTTGTGTGTGTGGAAGACGTTTAACAACTCGCGTAGCATTTCAGAGCAGAAGAAGTGGGTTTTAAAGCTGAACTTTTCCACTGTCTGGGGATTGGTGTGTGTGCCCGTTTCGAAGGCTGCTGCTGCTGCTGTTTCCCCCCCTCCCCAAGAAACTGTCGTCAGTTGGAATAGACTTCTTAAATGTTTGGGATTCAAGACACTTTAGGAAGAGGACCGATTCTGAAAGATAAATCTCTAGCCTCTGAAATGGATTCCGTCAGGTCCTGGGTCAGAAACGTTGGGGTTGTGGATGCAAACGTAGCGGCGCAAAGGTAAATCCCAGCGACTTGTGTTTTCCCCCTTTTGAAACCTCCCTTTCCTCCCGCTGTTGTGCAGACTCGCGACTGAATTGACTTCCCTCCCCTCCTCCCCCACAGCCAGTGGAAATCCAAGAGGGCAAAGCGCTAGCTAGGGACAAACACACACAGCAGAGGAAGTCGGAGCGCGGAGAATTTTTTTTCCCTGTCTGTTTCGGGGAGGGAAAGGGAGGCGCGCAGAGCCCTGCGAGCGAATAGTGACCGTTCAGAGGCTTGTATGCCCGAAGGGGGATGCTATTCAGCGTCACCTTCATTTCCCGGTTCAAAATCAGCTGGCTTTCCTTGGTCCCAGGGCGTGCTTTGTACCGCTAACGCCACAGTCCTTCCCTCCTAGCCCCTCGACCCACTCAGGCTAGATCCACGGGAGGAGGCAGAAAGCGAGCCCAGCTTGGGTTTGAGCCAGGAGGGAGAAGGGCAGAGACCGGGATCGGCGGTCTAGCAGCTAGGAATGATCTATGCAGAGTCCTTGATCCTACTTTACTAACTGTTTAGTAACAGCGCCGTTTAGACCGCAGGGCTGGCTCTGGAACGTAAAACCGGGCCGACTGCAAAAGAAGATGCATTTTTGCTTCAATTTGGGGTCCCTAATCTTGATTGCCAATAGACAAACCCGGATGCCACGTTCTCTTAGCTATCGACCTCCTCTCCTTGCTATCTTCTCTCCGGTGGCTCTTTTTTTTTTATGGAGGGGAGAGCGAATCAGACCCCCTTCCCTAAATAAAATGTGTGCCCCATTCTGCAGGTATCTCTTTAGAACGCCTTCGGGCACACACGTGTGGGACGGGGCTGGATCGACCCGAAAAGAAAGTTGAGGACAACTTGAGGGTCACGCAATCAGCTTTGCACACAGCTACTCTGATTTAGGAGCTAATATACAAATCGCAGACAGACCTCTATGCCCCCAGTCGGATCAATCTGGTCTCTATGGAAGATCTTCCAAGCAGCACCAGAGAAGATAGCAAAGGGGGTTTTTATTTTATAAACAATGAATGTTGGTAGATGGTTTAATTTAGATGGAGGGGAATAAAAATACTTTTCAACATTCTTGGGGGGGGAAAACCGAAAGTAAAACAAATGTTATAAACATTGTAAGAAATCGCCAATTCACCAGAGCTATAGATCGGTGTTCGCATTGGGACATCGCTAACCATCCTAGATGTCTTGTAAAAAGCCAGCGCTCAAAGTTCTTATATTCAAGATGATGAAAAAAATCAAATTATTAAACTGGCCGGGGAAGGGGTCGCCTAGTCACATTGTACCTGTCCAATTGGAAATGGAAATAAGGGGGTTGCTGGAGGATATTGGTAACTTTCCAGAGAGACAAATAAATACTTTTCTCAAATATGTGACGCAATAATATTAGATGAGCTGATTTCAGGAAAGTCAGAGTTCACAGAGATGCTATCTATGGGAACCCTATACACCTATCTGTCTTCTGTGCGCTCCATACAAATCCACCAAAAGAAAAGAGGTGGAACCAATTCTGCTAAAAACCCGAACCCTGAGATTTAGAATTTCTTTTGCATGAAGAGGTTCCGATTAACTCAAACTTTGTAAATCCATGTAAGACATCACCCTACGCAGAACGTGTTACAGAAAGCATGCCTTCTGTGTTTAAATGACATGTATGTAATCCGCCAAACGGCGCTGAGAAGACGCACAAGTTGATTCAAGTGGACCAGTGACTACACAAATACAAATGTTAGAAACTTCGCTGCTGAGGGAAGTAGACACACTTCTTGAAACCAGTTGCCTTTCCTTCCCCCTCAGTACAGACACCTACCTGGGGAAAGATTTTAAGATCATTTGACCTGGGCTAAAGGAAAAGTGAACTCAGTTGGAAATGTTTCGTTTTCAGAACCTTTAGCTTATTGCATTACACATGCACACACACACGCCTTGCATTGTACCCAAAGAATGAGTTAGGAATCAAGGCATTACGAGGGAAAATATTAATCATCCATAATAAAGTTTTCAAACTTTCACATTTGGGAGAATAAAGTTCTTCATGTGGCTGCTAGCAAAATTCAAGCATGCACCATTTTAATTGTATTTAATTTTTTTTAATCGAAAGTTATGCGAGCGCACAAATTGTGGCGAGGAAAGCAACAAAATCAAAGTCATTAGTAACAATTGGCTGTTAATAACCCCGTGCGCCACACAGACGGGGAGAATCCTTTCCGCTCTCTCTAATAATTTTCTGCGCTTGTTTTTTTATTACTATGCAACCTTTTAATTCGTCTGTTTCTCTCCCCACCTTCCCCAATTCCATCTGTTTCTTTCACAGCGGAGTAGCTTTGTCCAGAGCCCACTTTGAAAAGCAACCACCTTCCAACTTGAGGAAATCCAATTTCTTTCATTTTGTCCTGGCTCTCTACGACAGGCAGGGGCAGCCGGTGGAAATAGAGAGGACAGCTTTTGTGGACTTCGTAGAAAATGATAAAGTAAGACTTCGTGGAAAACTCGCCTATTTGGGGTGTTTTTTTCTGTCTTCCTTTCCCAAATTCACCGTCGGCGCCCCCTAACTCCGCCACTCGGTTCACCCCTTTTAGAACCTGGCCTTGTAAAGTACTGTCATTCTCCGCCATTCTTTCCATACCTAAATAATAACACTTAGTCGTGTGTTCATGGACTTAGCAGCAAGGCAACCCAGCCCCGGTTCTCAACATTCTCTCGTCCTTCCCTGTTATTAACAAGGCTTGTCAATTTCTGCCGCCCTGAGAAATACAAGTGGCATTTCATACAGCCACTTAAAACAAAATAGAATAAAATAACACAGGGGGTCCAATACACTGTATTTTTGCATACGCCAGATCTTCCAGGTTTTATGAGTGCTCTCAACGACCTGGAAGGGCGAACTGTGATTTGTCATATTATCCGCTAAGCCTGATCTTTTGAGCCTCCAAAGTCACTGACTGGGCTTCGGAAACATTTGCTCTTGAGTTTTAAAGATCCAGGTATTAAGCAGTTAGAAACCTTCCTTTCCTCCAAACTATGCCTGGTGTTAGTTTAGTGACGGAGAAGGGTTTTTAATTATGAAGGACGACATGAATAATGGTCTTCTGATAAATTACAGTCCCAGTGTACCTGAGAAATGTCCTGGAAACACCACCTTCAGGAAATAAATACAATGACTTTTTGTAAAACTACTTCATTCTTTTGCGCGTACAGTTGGGTTAAAAACAAACAAGCACGTGCCCTCGTCAGTCTGCCCAGAAGCTTGCTTCACATTTGCGAGTTCCCCCGAAAAGGGCAGAGCGTTGTAGGGTATCAGGTTGGGAGCTTTCGAGCAAGTGGAAAAGTTTCTGTAACTGCCACAGAAAGGGATGTCTGTCCCGGGTCACGCGGAAGGTTAATTTCTCCCCGTCAGTGGACGCCTCCCAAAGATCTTAATGAACTTTCTGCTCACAACCATTCATGGTTTGCAAGCGGGCTGCTTTTGTGCGGGCACCGCACCGAGCAAATTTTTTTGACTCTTTTCCAGGAGCAGGGCAATGAAAAGACCAACAACGGCACACACTACAAACTTCAGCTCCTGTACAGCAATGGTAAGTCACCTACAAAAGGCAGCGGGCCAGGGGCGCAGGGGATGGGAGCGAAGAAGCCGCGATAAAGTTTTAGAGAGCGCAGAGATAAAATACAGGGAAAGTCCACCCCCCTCCCAGTCTCGTTCAGAAGCCGAAATCCCCACACGGGTAGCCGCTTTTCCGGGCTGGCCAGCGTCACAGCCTTTAGTAAGCCCGGGATTTGAAGACCAGCAGCCTTAAACTTGAAGCGATGCTTGACAGGAGTAAAAAGAAAATGGAGAAGTTACAGAGTGGCGTAGATAAGTAGGGGGTTCAATCTCTGTAACGCCTGGATTTCCTGTGTCTTCCCATTGTCTCCTTAGGTGTCAGAACTGAACAAGATCTGTTTGTCAGGCTCATCGATTCAGTTACTAAACAGGTGAGCTGAGCCCGGCTTTGTGTTGCACAATCTCCGCTTCTTCATTCCCTTTTCACTCCGCGCATTGTCCAACCCCGAATTATTTCCCCCTCCCGAGTGTCTGACTTTGCGCCTTAATTTCCAGTGCATCTGGAAAACAATACTCTTCCTTCCCCCAGTGATCCTGGGATGTTAACAATCTTGAAGTGACACTGGGTTACATGCATGTCGCCTATCTTGTGCAAAAAAGACTGCGCAAATCACAGTGTTTTTCACTTTTAAAAACCTGAATATTACAAGAAACAGACAAACCCCAAAGCCCCTTCACCTACTAATTTCCCTGTTTTTCATAGCCCATCACTTATGAAGGACAGAACAAGAATCCAGAAATGTGCAGAGTTCTGCTTACTCACGAAGTCATGTGCAGGTAAGAGCATTTTATTATTGGTGCAATAGGATGTATTCAGTTCATAATAGTAAACTTGCTTCCCAAGGTGCTAAAAGGGGTTTTCCATATAAGTTGTAGATATGATCAGTTTTGTTTTTGTGGTGGGTACCCTCTTCCAAGAGAAGAATTTCTCTTTGCATGGGTACAATGTTTGGTTTGGGTTCTATGCCAACTTATTTAGTACTACAGATCTGGAAATCCTTCCTGAGGTGTGAACTGCAGTATTTTGCTTTATTTTGCACTGAGTATGGACAACAAAATGAAAGGGCCCATAATTCCCAATTTTGTATTTCTATAAGCTTTTCCAAGGTGCCTTTCTAAAAGATTACTATCAATTTCCAGAGTCTGCCTGAAAATTAGAAAGAGTTCTTGATTTATATTTTTCCAGGTTACATGCTTTAATATTATCAATTAATTGAATATAATTAATGACCTTTAGTTCTGTCCCAAAAATCTATCTTACATATTTTTTGTAACAAGCAACACTTATGGAACTTCTATTTTAGTAAAATAGACAGAAATTACAGATGTTAAAATTACATTTTAAAGGATATTTTTAATAGCATTTGTGGATGTCTTTAGGTACATGTGTCTTATGTATGTACATCTTGCTTCCAGGGCAACTGATTATTTTGTCCTGCTCATGTAATTACTACTTTTGATACATCTCATAATGCAAACAGTCAATGGCCTTATATTAAAATGTGTTAAATTGTGCACAGAATGCTCTTTCATCAAATGAAAGGCAAACCAAACTTTGACCTTTATTAAACACATTTGATATTTATTGTATTTTTTTTTAAAAAAGCTCTTGGATCGAATGTTACTTGTCAGGATCACTGGAACAATTTTTATAGTGGGGGTGCTGTGATCCTTTGAATCAAACTGTAAATTATGTATATTAATGGGAACTACTTCAAGCCCCCATCCCTACTTCCAGCACCTAGGCGGCATGTTTTAGAAAGCACATTGCACTAATAAGTTTAAATATTGCCTTCTAAGCGCATGACATAGTAAAAGCAATTGAATAGAATAGAATTTTTTGCTGAGGGGGAAGTAGTATTCACATTTTTCAAAAGGTAACGGAATAATTGGTGTACCTGGGAAAACTGCAATAAGGGTGAAGTATGCAAAAAGGTGTGTGTGTGTGTGTTTGAGTTCATGCATGCAAAACTTACCTTTTGTATGTCACCCTCATGAACTGAGTAACTGTGTACTGTGTACTGTTCGTTACTTCTGAACATTGGAAATAGTATTTGCATAGACATGTGTGTTTGTATGTGTGATACTCAATGTGCCTTTTGTGTCCTTATGTAACAAGCAATTTACTCTGCCTATGTTTATATTTAAGAAGAGTGAAGTGGGGCATATTTTTTGGTTTCTCCAAAATTTACATATTTATTTTAATATATATGCTATTCCCTGTTTCTGAAAGGCTTGACTTATCCATACTTAGATAATCATTGGAGAAGCAAAATCTCTGGATTTCTATACACTAGGGTCTCTATTTGTAATAACAAAATGACAGCTAGTGTAATCCAGTTCTTTTTCACTCCTGCTGAATGGACAGTGGATCTATATTAAGAGCATTTTTTTCCACTCTCCTTTCTTACTAAGAAAATGGGCCAATCTTTCCTTTGACAATAATCAACATTTTAAAAGTACTAAGTAAACTCTCTGATAAGCCTTTGTCTACTGGGCTTGGGTTGATGCCTGTAAATATATTCCATGCTTGATTTAAGGTAATGTTCTACAAATGTAAACCATTATTCAGTTTGTACTAAACTCCTGCTTGATAGATTAGCCAAGGAAGAATTACAATTCAGGGCTGTCCTTTCCATGTAATGCACAGATTAGTGAACCAAATCAAAAGCTCTGTGTAACCTAATCAAGACATTTGATTTTAAATGTCTTGTTCACAGAGATACTTTTAAAACAGGATGCTGCCTATTTTGAAAAGACATTGTACCATCATTTTGAATAATACCAGGGGAATGACTCCCGCTCGAGTTAAACTTGACATTTTTTTAAACACAATAATCAAATCCTCCTCACTCTATGCTGCTTAAGTGGCAGCATCAATTTTTAAAGACCCTACTTTAGTTTGCATTAGTAACAGTGTGTAAAAAATTAATGTTCTGTGCCCGTTCTGAGGTCCAAATTGATGCCCATTGTGTGTTGTAGGGTTTTTTTTTTTTTAATTATAGGGTCTATTTTCTTTTTCCTTGTTAGCTACAGGTAAATACCCTTTTGATCTTTTGATTTGAATTTGTCATATAAAATCACTCAGATATTCATGCTGTATATAGACAAGTGCATCCGAAACCCCCTGCATCTTCTAGTCAGACAGTGACAGATGTATCCTTAGCAGGAAAGTTGTCTAAATATTGATGTGGATGCAACAATCTGTCATATCAATTGAAAGTTTAAAATCTCAGCTCCCCCCAATAATTAGTGTATTTGGTTAGAGCTTTATTTATTGAGCTATTTATGTTTGAAAAGTTTTAGCAATAGGGTTTTTATGCATTTGAGGCATTGCAGCGTAAGGGGAACTGTCCATATGGGCGAGAGTTATCTGAAATATACGGTAGCTTTTTCTCTGAATGATAGGAAATGGAATAACTCTTTGTCGTCATCTTGTTCTAGCAATTATCAACTAAGAGAAAACTAGTTGTTATGCTGCCGCCAGCAGCCGGCAATGCCCTCAGTGCTCAGAGGGTTAAAAGGTATTATAATTTGAACAGTAGTCTCAGGGCCTACAGCTGGCTAATAACAGAGTTGTATTGAGTGCAAGTAAGCCCCACAGCTGTGACTTTCGCCACAAGGCTCAGACTAGACAGGAGCTCTAATCAGCTGGGCCAGGCGGCCACTGGGGCCTGTGTCTTTATCGTCCAGATGGTGTGAATTTAGACACTTTTGTTATGCAATTGCAGGGAGGAGTTGGGGAGAAGAAAACAAAACAAAGGCCACCATGCTGTGAGCTTATTTGAGTTTGAAATTAGAGACAGATTTTTGTTTTTTTGCTTTTTTTTTTTAAAAGTTGAGGGCTGAATTTTAAGTCCATTTTAGTCGGGCTGGCAGGGAGCATGTGGGGGGGAGGGGGGAGGGAATGCATAAGCCTTTCTTTGATACGGGGCCCTATCCAGTTTCTAGGGGTGGCTTTGTTGGTCTTATTGGTTGTGGCTTTTTTCGTCAGTGCAGTTCATATTGCGAGATTTACTGTATCCTGTGTGGATCTGTTAGATAGCTCAAAGCGCAGTAAGAATTTATTTTTGTGCCCATAAGAAGTCTTCGGCCCTGATCCTACAAATTTATGCAAGTGAGTAATTCTACTGGGACCAAAGGAATGACATGTGTATATAAAGTTACTCAGGTGATTAAGTATTAGCAGGATCAGGGTCCTAATATTCACTTAAATCAACGTAATGGGCCCCATACTGAATTCAGTGAGATTTTTACCATTGATTTATCTGGGAGAAGGGTCAGCCCAGTAAAGAACAAGTATTATATAACAACCCAGTCGGAAGCTTGTCAGTTTTTTTAAATGCCACAGTGATAGGTCATTTGAAATACCTTGGATGGGGGTGAGGGGAACTGAAGATTCAAGATAGACTTTATCAGAAACTTTTGATGGGCATAATCTCACATTTTGGAAATAATTCAATCCACAACTTGGACTTGTTTTCTTATGGAAAGGGGTGGTGCTTTCAGGATAAAACATTTCATATGTTCTGGGGCTCAGAAAGTACAGAGGTGAGAGGAAATAGTTTAGTCATTTAACAAAATGTGCTACAGTGGAGGCAAACAATGAGAAAATGAATATTTACAAAGTGCTTGGACCTCCTCAGGTCAAACACATATTTTTAGTAATATATAACACTTCAAAGCTCATAAATGTGGTAACAAAGTATGCAAACTAATTCTAACAATGAGATAGGTTCATACTAGGAAGCAGTTATGTTGCCTCCCAAATCCATGTAATATAATCTAAACAAATCTACAGTGTGATGACAACCTTTCCTGGAAGCATGTGTGGACAATGAGATTTGGTGTAGGTACTATGCTTTATGTTTGAGTGTTGTTGTGACGTTCTAATCCAAAGTGCCTGTGGATAGATAATCTGTATGAGTTATATGTCCATAGGGTGTCTTGCTGGTATTACTGCAAAGAAAGACAATGATTTTTGTTTCAGTTAGCAATAAAAAAACCCTACACCAGTATAAAACTTTTTAAAAAACTAAGCTAAGACTTTTTTTTGTTTGATAGTGGCAAACTGCATGCTACATTAAAAACAATCAGAGATTTGCTCCTAATTTAATCTCCAATTGGTCATAAAATGTGTGGCTTTAAAATAGAAATCAACCCTCTACTCTTCTGAATGAGAGTGTTATGTTAGGTTTTTTCTTTGGAAAATCTGAAATCTTCAACTTTCTTACAAAAGTAAGAAACTTTGTAGAAATGGCCATTGGGCAGTGAATCTTATGAAAGGTGCAATAAAAAAAAACCAAAAAACAAACTGAAAATAATAATGAGTGGTCCTATAGCTCCTTAGGGTATATCTACACAGCAGCATTATTTCAAAATAACTAGCGTTATTTTGAAATAACTTAGTCTGCATGTACACAGCAGGCAGTTATTTTGAAATAATGTTGAAATACTGTCAAGCTGGAGGACTTCTTACTCTGACTCCTGTAACCCTCATTGTACACGGAGTAAGGGAAGTCTGAGGAAGAGTGCTTTATTTTGAAATAAGTGCTGTGTAGACGCTCCCAATTTCAAAATAAGCTATGCAATTGACATAGCTCAATTTACGTAGCTTATTTTGAGTTAAACCCTGCTGTGTAAGTGAACCCTTAGAGACTAATATATATATATATATATATATATATATATAATCTTGAGCTTTTATGGGCACAACCCACTTCTTCAGATGAGTGCAGCAAAAGGGACAAACCCTAAATTTTGGGGGGTTTCTGTCCCTTTTGCTCCACTCATTTGAAGAAGAGGGTTGTACCCATAAAAGCTCATGATACTGTATATATAAATATATATATTTGTTAGTCTCTAAGGTGCTACGGGATCACTCGTTGATTTTTTAAAGTTTTTTTAAGTTACAGACTAACACAGCTATCCCTGTGAGACTCAGAAACAAAAGACAGAAATGGCAGCATTTGGGGGAGCTTTACTGGAAGTAATGGAGCTCTGACAATTTATACCTGCCCCAGGGACTTTTTTTTTAAAAAAGATCTAGTGAATCCTTTATCTGAAAAGGAATGGACTTAATGAAAAACTGCAGGACTGAGGCAAAGGAATGTAAAAAGTGTCAAAATAGTTCACATTCGAACTGCTAACGAAAGAGATCTGCTTGTTGCATCCCATCTTGCTGGGCCGTGTAAACTCACAAAGCCATGCAGTTCCTGCCACGCTACAACTTGCAGATGGAATGCACGGACTTGAAATGCTGAATAACTGGGAGGTGGGAAGTTTTATGTCCATGTTTATATTTTAAGCATTTTATATCTGAATATTATTGACTTCAAGAGCATTAATCCTTCATATTGCGTTGCCTTGGACTCACTCCTGCATTTTTATCTGTTTTTCCTCTGGTCAGGGCAATTCCCTGTGGAAAGGAGCTGAATTCAGGCTAACTAGGAATTTTGAAAATGCATTCAGCCCCCTCAAAACCACTGCACATAAAACTCAACCATTTGGGCCCAATCCAGCTCGCACTTACTTTAGCGTAAATCCAAGTCACTTCATGAAAAGGCGACGGGACTCGCGGCTTGGTTTTATGCAGAAGCCGACTGTTGGGGCAGATGGGAATTTTGATACCGTGTGCTTAAATGTTCAGCAATTGTGGTGATAAATGTTGTTTCCCGCAGCCAGCTTCCTGGTTTTGTCAATTGGAACTTTGATTTACTACAGCATCAGGGTTCTCTTCACAGGTCTAACGGGCTTGCATGCTGCCGCTATGTAGAGATAGAAATTTCTCCATTCCCTCCCAGATGTGTGTCAATTTGCCAGATCCTTAGTTGGCATAAATTGGTCTAGCCCCATTGAAATCAGTGAAGCGATATATGTCAGGGAAGGATCCCATCCTTGGTTTTTCAGACAAAATGGGCATGTACCATGATCTGGTGCAAAGCACCTTATCAACACTGATGGCATTTAGAGTTAAGAGTGCTCTGTTACCTCCCAGAGTAGCACTGCAGCTCTCTTGTAGCATATATAAAAGTCTCAGAGGATAGCCATGTTAGTCTGTAATTTTAAAGAAATGAGTAGTCCTGTAGCACCTTGGACACTTACAAAAATATATATTTAGTATCATGAGCTTTGAGGGGCAAAACCCACTTCCTCAGATGAGTGGGTTTTGCCCACGAAAGCTCACGATACTAAATATATATTTTTGTTAGTTTCTAAGGTGCTACCGGACTACTCATTGCTTCTTTGTAGAAGATATGTGTGCTGGTATATCTGTCTGCAAGCTTAGATGCACACACACAGTATGCCTGTGTGTATATTTTAAATCAAGTCCCTCTGAAGTACTTTACTTATTGTATCCCTTTGGGGCAGGGACCTAGTTATTTTGCAAAGCCCCAGATACACCCATTGCATTGTACCTATAAAAGAGAACTTGTATGTTGGTACACTGAGTCCAGATTATATTGTACGTGCATCAGAAATAGGCCGAGACATGCAATTTCTATGCCATCACATTGCTGGACACATTGTATAGCCTTTATATTACATTCCTAGTTATAAATAAGGTTAATCATGTAGAATAAATGGTCAGTCAATTCTTACAGAGTCCAACATGTTGTTAGGATGCTTTTAACCATGGTTTGTCATCAACTGTGATGCCTTCTACTGGTGGGCGTATAACCATCTATCACACATGCTGCTCATGTCTATTACATGCTTACAACATCTGTTAAACATTAATAAATGGAGCCTTACTATCAAGTGTGACAATATTGCTTTTTCTTTTGGAGGAGATTTTCAAAGGAGACAAAGGGAGCCAAGTGTTTAAATCCCGCTGACATTGAATGGGAGTCGGGCACCGCTCAGAGATTCCCCAGTCCCCTTTTGAAAATCTCTGAATTTTCTGGATGCTACTTAAACCCTCCATCGTGCCTTTCAGTTCAGCCGAGCAAGGCTTAGAGTTCATTGCTTTGCCATCAATACTCACGGTAATACTCTCATTTTGGTTTCCTCCCCTCTCCAGCCGGTGCTGTGAAAAGAAAAGTTGTGGCAACAGAAACGAGACTCCCTCGGATCCTGTGATCATTGACAGGTAGGACATAAAGCTCTCTCTTCCACGCCACCCAGCAAACCCAGCCACACTGCTGGCTTCGTGTGGAGACATCCAGGGCTCTCCCTCGACGGCTCTCTGTCAGTCTGCTCTGCTTTGATGACAGTGCTGCAGAGTCCTAACGTGCTAGCTGCAGGGCTGGTTATTTTCAGAAAGGCTGGGCTTTCCTTGATAGAGTTTCTTATTTTAATGCTGCCCTACATAGACCAATTTAAATCTGACCAAGTATTCTGTGCATGGTAAGTTTCTGAATACCGTCTATTCACCTGGGATGGGGTCCAGCTGGATCACTGGAATAGATAAAGTTTCAAGTAACCTGGCAGCTTCATTAAAATTCCTTAACAAAATAATGATGTTGCAGTTGCGGCTTTTTTGGGAAACACATTATCCAGGTTTTAAATGCATGGTTTTGGAATTACCATAAATCTTATGCAGAACATCAATTTCACATATTTCTTGGCCTTCGGTTTCTGAGTGGGAAATGTGTGTGAGTATATATTCAGTGAAAATGTAAGGAGGCAAATTCGAAACTGATAGAAAAGGAAATTTTTTTTTGCACTGCATGCAATTAGCCTGTGGAATTCATTGACAAGATATTGAGGCCAAGAGCTTAGCAGGATTTAAAAACAAGAATATGCATCATTCTTTTGGTAAATAATAAAAAATACACAACTGAGTGCCCTATGTAGAGAGATCTTAAGCCCTCGTTCTTTAAGGCAAATGCTTCTGTCTGGATATCAGGGGTTAGGAGGAAACGTTTCCTGGGGACAGGTTATTCTATAGCTACCTATTGCAGTGTTTCTTGTTCTGCTGTGATAGTGGCCATAGCTGGAGATAGGAAACTGGAGGAGATGGACCACAAGTCCAAATATTTTGTTCCTCTGTTATTCCTGCATTCAGTGCATGTAATATAACGTTATTAGGACATCTCTATTTCATCTGCATTGATATTGGAATCAAGAATGGTCAAGCTAGTTTGAAGAAGTATCTATAATTCCCTCTCCTCATATTTTTACTACAGTAGAGTCCCGATTATCTGACCTAAACGGGACCGATAGGTGGTCGGATTAACGAAAATGTTGGATAATATGGAAACGGCCCGGGATGTGAATAAATTCTTCGCTGTATTGTGAGGGGAGTCCAGACCGCTTTAGCCAGCCCTCCCCTTAATCACCCCCCGCACCAGCTGTGCCCCGTGAGCAGCCCAGGGGGCTCCCACCTCGCTGCGGGCTGCCAGTGCGCTGAGCCCCGAACAGCTCGGAGACAAAGCAGCCAACAACGGCCGTGGCTCGGCCCCTTCCCTGCCTCCTGGTGGCAGCACCAGCCTGCGCCCCTCAGCCCCACATACGCCCCGCGGCTGGATCTCACACACTGGTCCCCCCTGCTCGTTGGAGTCAGGGCTGGTTTTGAAAGGGCCGCAGCTGCCTGGCCTAGCCCCCGCCACGCAAAGGGAGGAGCAGGAGCAGGAAGCGGCGGCCGGGTGGCCCCGGAACAAGGCTGTGCCAATCCGCAGGCAGGGCTGAGACTGCGTGTGTCACCCCCAAGCAAGCGTCGCTAGCGCGGCTGGGGCGGGCGTGGCCTGGCTGCAGGAGCCTCTGGAGAGCGTCTCGGTCTGAGCACAGAGCAGCCTACGTGGCTTCCCCTGTGTCACCCCCGTTGCATCCCTTCCCGCAACTGCCGCCCCCAAGAGGCCTCATGCCAAGAGGAAGGCCCCCAACTCCCCTTAGCATGCATCACCATGACAGGCAATGGAGTGGCCCGGCCACAGTGGTCTGGGACCAGGGTGCACTGACAGACAAAGCAGCAGTGGTATGGCTATGTCGGATAAAGCGGAAGGTCGGATAATTGGGACTCTACTGTAGTCAATTTGACCCCAATCCTTTATGGAGATTCTGAATTTTGTTAGCTGTTTTTTCCTTTGCCTTTATTTTTGCACTTTCACGTTGTGGCTGAGACCAAAGATGGAACCACAGTATTCTGGCTAGAAAAAGAAGAGTGGGAAAGGTCAGACTGAGCTTGTCCGCACAATTTCTAGCCTAATTTTGGCTGACGTGAAGTCTGGTTTGAGTCCGTAGCTGAGAATTTTCCAGTCTCAGTTCTGAACTTCTTGAGGTTTGTCCATTGCAGCAAGGGAGACAACATGATGCACTGGATGACAAGTCAGAAGCTCTAGGTCCTATTCCTGGTTCTGCCCCAGACTTGCTGAGTGATCTTGGGGCAAGTTACTTTCCCTCTCTGCACCTCAGTTTCCCCATCTGTAAAATAGGGTTTGTGCTGCTTTATGTGATTTTGAGATCTGTGAATGTACAATACTATGCAAGGGAAACTATTATTATATAGGGATGCTAATGAGTACGCGTGAGGCTTACCGGTATGCTTACTGGGTAACTGGCTCTTGCCAGTTAGCTCTGGGGGTGGCCAGCTGCACTGGGCTGGAGCTGGGCTGATGGGTCAGGTGGTGGGACCTAGGTTAAAATGCTTAACCAGTTAAGTGCTATCATTTAACCATAAAAACGAGTCGTTACAGACTAACATGGCTACCCCTTACAGACTTTTTATCATTTCACCAGTTAACCTTTTTAACATACCTATTATTATACAGAGAGACCAGGGCTTTTCTTCCTAACTCAGCCTTTGTAGTAGTTCATTTCCAAGGGATCTCTGAATGCATAAGTGTCATAAAGTCCTTTCACCCCAGTCTTCGTTGGTGAGAATTCTGCCACATGTTAATGACTGCACAGGGCCTTAGAGGGCCAAAGACGGTTCCCACCAGAATACTCTGTTGACTGTTTCATATGAAGCATTTTTCTCTCTTTGGCAGCCATGAGGGGGACTTTCCGCCAAACAGACACAACTCCAGTATACACTATGTGAATAGTGTAGTGGAACTGATGGATCTTAGCTCAACTTACCACGGCATCCCCACTGCAGGAGGTCAACGGGAGAAACTCTTCCATTGACTTCCCTTATTCCTCATGACCTGGTGGAGTACTGGAGTCGATGGGAGCATGATCAGTGGTTGATTTAATGGGTCCTTACTAGACCCACTAAATCAAACCCTGGGAGATTGCTCTCTGCAGCATCGATCTCCCGGTAAGTGGAGACAAGCCCTTAGCTGAAACAGTTAATGCATTACACTGCTCTTTAATGGCTGGCCTCCAGATCAGAGCTGGAGCAATGTTGGTGGAATATGCCCTGCCACTGGAGAGCAGTGTGGTCCAGGGACTTCTTTTCCCAACTCTGCCACTGAGCTGCAGAATGGGCAAATTGCTCACCTCTCTGTTTTCCTTCTCACTCTTTGTCTATTGTGTCCATGTGGATTATGAGCTCTCCAGGGCAAGGATAGCCTTAACCAAAGTGATACTATAATGTAAATAGAATAAATCCTACCAATGCTATGCCTAGCCTACATTTAATTTCCCAGAATCTGGCAAACCAGATCCTTTCTCAAGCAGTAAAAGCCCCTTCAGGATTTTCAAATTGAACAATAAAACTATAGTCAGTGAATGACCCACCCCAAATGCATATATGTTAGAAAGCTAGATTCTAATTATTTTCAGAGATTTTACCTTGCTCTTTGGCAGAAAGGAAACTGCTGCGGCTAGTCATTCTGTACCAGGTGGAACATCGCTCCTGCAAGGCGGAATATGTTCCTCCAGTCACACATGCTGATGGGTAGTGGACCATCGTGTGCATGTGTATTTGAAGAGAGGGGTTTTTTAAATGATTATGCTAAATAATGATTTGTTAGTTTAATGTTGGCTTCCTGTGTGCATTATTTTAACTTTAAAACTATTCTCAGAGTTGGGTTGAAGCAATCTGTAAATATGGAGGTTGACCTTTTTACAATGTAGCAACTGTGTTGGAACTTAGAATTTCTTTGATTAGTGAACATCACTTCCTTGAAGGCCACGTTGGCTCTGGACTGAAAGGCAAGGAGCAAAAGTTCCATCTACACACACACACCCACACACACATCAGGCACAATCACACACATAGACACAGACACAGACACAGACATAGACACACACACATCAGGCACGATCACACACACAGACAGACACAGACATAGACACACACACACACATCAGGCACGATCACACACACAGACAGACACAGACATAGACACACACACACACATCAGGCACGATCACACACACACACACACACACACACACACACACACACACACACACACACACACACACACACACACATCAGGCACGATGACAGAGATCTTGTCTGTCAGTAGAGTTCCCTCTGATTAGGAGGGTGGGATTCACTTACCACGTGGCATGGTTCTGTTCTGCAGGGCGGATGGGGCTGATCAGTGCTTTAATATGGCCCAGAAATGTGCTGAAGTCTCTTATTTTAGCACAGTCCTGGGTCACCAGTGAAGCGCAGCATCGTCCAGCCTGCAGTGCGACACCTAACCCGGCCTGGGGCTCATCCCGTTATCTGGGGTCCTCTGACACAGGTGACTGATGCCACATGGAGAGTCCTTGATTCTGCAGATTTGAACTTGTGGGGGGAGGGATTCCTTTCTTTTCATAGTACAATCATAGCACACTAGGAGTGGAAGGGACCTCAAGAGGTCATCAAGTCCAGTCCCCTGCCCTCACTGAAGGACCAAGTACCAGCTAGATCATCCCTGACAGGTATCTGTCCAACCCACTCTTAAATATCTCCAGTGATGGAGATTCTACAACCTCCCTCGGCAATTTATTCCAGTGTTTAACCACCCTGATAGTTAGGAAGTTTTTCCTAATGTCCAACCTAAACCTCCCTTGCTGCAATTTAAGCCCATTGCTTCTTGTCCTTCCGTCAGAGGCCAAAGAGAACAGTTTTTCTCCCTCCTCTTTGTAACACTCTTTTAGGTACTTGAAAACTGCTACCAAGTCCCCTCTCAGTCTTCTCTTTTCTAAACTAAACAAGCCCAGTTCTTTCAGTCTTCCCTCATAGGTCATGTTTTCTAGACCTTTAATCATCGTAGTTAATATTAGTCTTGACTTGAGCGAGGACTGCAGGATCCGGCCTAAGGAAAGGACCAAAAATGGAGGAAGAAGGGAGAGTGAAGAAATTGTGGTGTTCAGCTAACCCATGTCTGGAATGAATTGGTGAGAGATGTGAGACACGACTAGAATCTCCCCTCAGAAGGGAAGGAAAAGAGAGGCCACCGAGAGACTGGCTGGATTGAATATGAAGCACTAGCATTCCCTTTCTAACTCATTCAATTCATATGCACTGTTGTTGCTGCCAGGGTTAGTGAGAAAATGGTGATTGGTAAACAGGAAGGCCCATCTGCATTGTAATTCCTAGCAGGGTGTAAGGGACTGGATTTTAAGATGGCTAAAACCAGATTCCATCTTGCAGCATAGAATGAACCAAACAATGCTGCATCACAAAAAGCAGCAGTGTGGTTGGGGAAGAAACCAAACACTTCTTAGTCCTACCCATTGATTGCTCATCTTCACAGTGCACCCACCGTGCAAGACATTTTGGGTGCCCTTTTGGTTCCAGCAGATTCCCCAGACTTTGTGGCCGTTAGTGAAGCGAAGATTAAGACCGCAAACAAAACTTGTAGGATGCTCACTTAAGAGTGCTTGGACCAGCTAGTCCAAAGTCTATTCCCATGTGGATGCAGGTTGTGATCTTCCATTTGACAACATGCTAATCTGACCGTGCCCTCAGATTCAGCCAAGATGCTGAATTCTTGGCCCAGATCATCAGCTGGCAGAAATCAGTGCAACGCCATTGGAGTTATGCCAGAGTATGCCATCTGAGGACCTGGCCCTCCCCTGTGTTTGATCAGAGTATTTTAGAATGTTACAACCCATCCCCTTCAATTGTGTTTTGCCTGCACGCCTAACCCGGCATGTTGTAAATTCCACCCATGTAGTGCATGACAATACCGTGACTTCTGCTGCTGAGTCGTGGGCATCTTGCGCTTATATTTAAAAAGGGGGAAATAGTTCAATGGAAAAAATAACATCAGGCGGCCCTGAACAGAATCCAAAAATCCTCATGCTGAAAAAAAAAACCAAACCCAACCAACAACACATTTCTTCTGTAACCTTTGCTTTGGGGATGCTATTTAGTTCCTAAGGACCTAGTAGTTAGCTTCCTCTCAATCTTGGCAACTGATGTTTCTTTTTTTTAAAATATGAATTGGAGCATGAATGTTGCCTCGCTTGCATTCACCATCCAGACATCTCCCTGGGCAACTATCTGTCGGTTACCTAATAGGTCCCTTCCCCTCCACGCGAATGCTGATGCAAAATCCCCCTAAAGGCTCATTCTAGCTTCACCAGAGGAAATCACTTGCTCAGCAAAAAGCTGAAGGGTTGTTGCGGTTTTTGGGGCAGGCAGGTGTGCAAAGCTGTTATTGGCAGGAAGACTCTCCTCTCCCCCCGTGCTTCCCCTAACTCATAGCTTTGTGTCTACTCGTTAGCGCGCGGATAATGTTGTCAGCAGGATGTTGGTTGGAGTCTCACTTTGGCTGTGCTCTCCCAGCGGTGAAAAGTTATTTCAGTTGTTGTTGAGCTGGGCAGGATTTGTTCCGATTGTTGAGCGTCCATTTCTTGGTATCTGGAACATGGTGCGAAAGGGGTGGTTTTTGGAATGAAATCAGTAAATTTCCCCTCTGTGTTTTTTTTCCCCTCTCGGTGGGCCAGATTCCGATCTCATTTACCCTGGTCCCAATCTGAAGATGCTGCCTTGACTCAACACAACAGATTTACACCAGTGTAACTGAGATCACAATCTGACTCATAGCTATCATTAATGCAAAATATACACTGCCCTTTTAATGAGGAATCTTGCTACCCTAAATCCCACAGTGCTGCTATCACAGCCTTATGAGTACAGAACGGGTCAGATCTCCAACTAGTGCAAACAGATGAAACTCCACTGGTTTCACTATGTTCATATCTCAGGGTACATCTACACAGCAGGGCTGAAGTCGAATTAAGAAATGCAACTTCAGCGACATCGATTGTGTAGCTTA
The DNA here is from genome assembly GCA_019425775.1 of Rafetus swinhoei. Classification (NCBI taxonomy): domain Eukaryota; kingdom Metazoa; phylum Chordata; order Testudines; family Trionychidae; genus Rafetus; species Rafetus swinhoei. The sequence continues at coordinate 9,142,865 of JAFJHL010000226.1, forward strand.
AGTTGAAATAGCTTAATTCGGCTCTTGGCGTTGTCTACACAGCAGGAAGTTTAAGGAAGAACACTCTTCCTTCCATTTCCCTTACTCCTCGTAAAACAAGAGTTACCAGGAGTTGGAGTAAGAAGTCTTCCAGCTCAACATTATTTCAAAATAAAGGCTTGTAGTGTAGATGCGCACAATGTTATTTCAGAATGACGTCAGTTATTCTGAAATAACGCTGCTGTGTAGATGTACTCTCAGTGTGTTCAAGCTTTAACGCTAACTTCAGCCCTGTCCAGAATAGTTCCTGAAGGGTTGTAGCCTCTTTTGTATCCTACCTCTTGCTTTATTTTTTAAGCTATCATCTAGGATCTTGGTAGCATTCTGAGCTCTGTGAAATTATCACGTTCAGCCAAAGCCAAGCTGGAGTCTTTCCCATGGCTGAAAAGACACTTAGTGCTGTTGCAAAGTATTATGGCACCCTCAGGAATTTAGGGTGTTGTACAAGAGACTAAGATTTTCTCATATGCTGAAGGAAATGTGGGATGACAGTAAAACAGTGCTGAAATTCTTGAGGCCGATTTTTGGAAAATTCTAAAGCCTTCATCTTGCAAATGAAACTTCCCGAGTGGAAATGGTGGTTTGTGTTGTGTCTGTATCATAGGAAACAGTGGTTGGTGTTGTGTCTGTCTTCTGGATATCAGTGCATCTGGTTATTTTTTCAGGGCCTGGAGTGCAACTGAAAAGGAAAATTGGTCTTTTAGGTAAAGCACTGGGCTGGGAGGGCACATCTACATAAAGGGGTAGGCCGACTTAAGATACGTATTTACATAGCTGGAGACGGCGTATCTTGAATCATCGTCCACACAGCGGAAGGTCAACAGAAGCAAATGCTCCTTACTCCTTGTGAGGAGCACCAATAGGGGCACCCTCTCAATTCAAATTAGTGGTTTTATACTAGACCCACTAAATCAAACCCCGGATCGGTAGCGGCGACCTTCTGCGTAGTGTAGACATGTCCCAAGACAGGAGATCTGGGCTCTCTCCATTGTTCTGCCATAGACTCCCTGTGGCGCAATTGGCTCAGATCTCCATCTGCAGACTGGAGCTGATAATCCTTTTGTCTCCCATCTTTTCTCTGCCGTGTCTATTTAGATGTAGGGACTATCCCTTTCTCTAGGTGCTGTTTTGTGCCTAGCACAATAACGCCCTGATCTCACTCATGTGTGCTCCAGGTGTGCTGGAATACACGTTGCCTTGTGCATACACCGGAGATTCTCTATCTCTGATGACTGTAGTGCCGCTTGAGCTACTAGCGCTAGGTCTTTTATCAGGTTCAGTGAGGTCCTGGGTTCAGTTCCATTTCTGAAGTGGGATTTGTTCTGGAAAGGGCCTACTGCACGGATGGGCTCAGTATTGAAGCCAGGATAATCCCAGGGATAAAAGAGAGACACAGAATTTGAGAGAGCCGTTGCGGGGAGTATTATCTTGGTTTAGTGATGCACTGAACTACCGCAGAAAGAATCAACCAGATCCTTAGCTGAGGCCCGTGAAGTTATGACAGCTGGGTATCTGGCGTTATAATTTCGGTAGGTGGGGGTGCACCGCAGATTTGGTCCACTGACACACACTGACGATATTTAATCATTTGTTGGGCTAGTAACAAACCCCAATCCACCAGCACTTGTTAGCATTTGTGCAGGAGAGCCAAAGAGACTGAACTGCATTCTTTCACCCGAGGATGGTCCTTGTTTCTCAGCAGAGATGGGGCAGCAGGGAAGGAGTTTGCATAGCCGCTGTATGGCTAAGCAGAGGGCTGAAGTCTCCAGGGCTGTCTGGCACATTTCACAACCACTGAAAGTCACTTTGGGCAAGACAGTCGCTGCTAAATACTATGAATATGCCACTGTGGTGTCGGTGTAGCATGTTGACGTGCTGGGCTTGATATGCCAACATAGGAGCGGGGTTGTGTTGCACCATGTCTTGCTGCAAGTGACAACTGTGATTTAAACATGCATGATTTCAATTGCCCACTCCTGTGGTGGAAGAACACTTAGTCGCTCGAAAATAGCTGGACCTTCTCTTTGAATTTCCGTTTTCTGCTTTTGATGATGTCGGTTGTTATTCCTACCCTTGGAAGCAGGAATGGATGAGGAGGATGCAGTAGTTTCTAGTGGTTCAAGCACAGCAGTGGGGCATGGAAGACCTGAGTGGAATTCCTAGTTATGCTACACACTTACTCTGTAACCTTAGTCAAGTCACTTAACTGTGCATGCCTCAGTTTCACCTGAGGGTAAAATGATGGTAATTACCCATCTTTGTGAAGGGCTTTGAGATCCTGGGGTAGATATTTTATTATTCTTTCATACACCACTTCTAGCAGCAATTCTGAATACTTGGTAGCTCTGGAGTTGCTCTATTTGGGCCTCTTTTAATTCTATTCATTAGAACCCCCCCCCCTAAACTTCCCCCCGTGAAGCTGCCAGAGTGATGTAAATGACTCTCTGAAGCTGCACTGCTGCTGCAGAGAGAAGTTATGAGGGTAAAGCAGACACAACTCTCTGCTGCTCCCCGCAGCCCGCCTCCAGCTATCCCCCTCACCCCTCCAAAGCCTGCCGTGATCTCGCCCCTTGTCCGAGGCAGGCCAAGTTCTTTGTTTGCTGCTAAACCCAGCACTCCTGCAAGGAGCTGCTGTTGTGCCATCTGTCTCTCTATGAATTTTTTAGTAGACTGGATGTTTGCGCGAGAAGTCAGTAAGTTAGAACGCGCTAGCCCTGTCATTTGACAAGCGGTTTCTTAGTCCCTTAAAAAAAAGAACAAAAAGAACAAAACCAAGCCCAAGTTTTTTGGCACGCTCCGGATTCGAAAAGGCTGCTCTTCAAAGCGAATAGCGGCAGAACAGTCGCTGAGCTGGGGACCAAAGCAAACTGGCTGCTGGTTTCAGGGTCTCACTTAATCAGCGTGTATGATGTGGTTAGACAACGGATTTGCCAGGGAGCGGAGTCAAAAGGAGCGTAAGAATCTCCTTGAATGGACGTGCCAGAAAAAAGGGGAAAGGACGGTCCAGTGAATAGGGTGCAAGCTGGAGATGCTGGAAACCCAAATTCAGTTTCCTGCTCCACCACAGATTTCCTGTGAACCCTTCTGTGCCTTGCTTCCCCATCTCTACAATGGGGCTAATAGCACTGCCCTACCTCACAAGGGCATTGTGATGATCTACCGCATATTTGGGAGAGTTTGTTTGTCTGTTTGTTCAAGAGCTCCTCCTAAACGGTTAGGGTTAGCCTCACCAAATTTGGTGTGAGGCTTCCTCTTATCCTAATTTAAAACAAACTCAGGGTTTGGCCAGGCCAGGAAAATGGGAATGGGATTGCTTCTCATAAAACCATGCAGAAAAGAGACAGAATCACCAGACAGGAGAAAATAGGTTAGCTGGGGGTATGCTCTCTCTCTGGGACTGCTCCAGCCCTTTGCCTCCCACCCCTGGCTGCCCTTTAGGGAGGGCGGGGGGAGTTTGTCAGGGACATAGCTGGCTGTCCCCCTTCCTCAAGGAGCAAGGGGAAAGTGCTCAGTTTGCTGCATTCCTCACTCTGGCTGGGGAGTGCAGGGGGCAGTCAAGGTGTGCACTTTGTGCTCACTCCCTGACAGGGACAGGAAGGGGAAGAGCAAACAGCCCTGGTAAGAATCTCGGGGTAGGGGGGCTCGGCACCCCCCACCCGCCTACACACACAACACACACATGCATCTATACACACACATGCACCTACACACACACACACACACACACACACAGATACAGAGTCTCCTGCCTACAGCCTCTCCTCACCCCCCCAACCCTGACTCCTGCACCCCCAATGCCCACAGACCCTACCCTGAGACCCTCCTTTAAGACCTGAGCAATGCCCGGTAAATGTGCTAGTGATAAATACATGAAGGATTCTGAGGAGCTTGGATACTACAGTGATAGGATCCAGGACTTCTAGAATCTCACTAGAAGCAGAGGTGGGGGAAGCCACTGGTGCCCAAAGCATGCCCCCTCTTTTGAGGACCCACCACTGCCACCCCTCCCCCACTAAGCTCCTGCCCTCCCGCTGTTAAAAATGACAGTGCCCCTGAACTGAGTCATAGAAGTACCTAGCTAGGAGAAGAAAAGGAAGACAGAAGCACTCTGAACATGATGCCATTTTGCAGCAGTATTTTTTGGATGGGACGGGATAAGAGGTAGGAAGCAGCGGGAGGCAGCGGCGGGGGAGATGCGTCCCGGATTGTTCCTGGAGGTGGTTTTAGCAAAATGCAACAGTTGGTGTAAATTCAGATAGCTCCATTGAGTTCGGCTAGTTCTGATCCCAGAACTGTGAGCTGTCCGATGCTGCATGTTGGTGCTCAGCTTTAGTTCTTCCTAAAAGTGTTCCCCCCTCCATGCTGTCAACTGCTACCCGTGGTGGGAAAGCTTAAGAAAACCAGAGTAACAAAAACAAGTCCCCAAGGACTTTGGTAGCTGTGCAATCTGATAAAACCCAATGAGGCTGGAGCAGAAGTTGGACAGCCAGCATGGACGGAATCCAACCATATTTGCCTCTCCGTGCTCTGCCCCAGATAACAGGCATCGCTGCCTGGTTAACCCATGTTAGATTCCTGATCAACCAGCTCTAAGTCTGACCGTGCAAGGCACAATGAGTGAAATCCTGGCCATGCTGATTAATCAATGGGAGTTTTAACCTTGACTTAAATGGGCAGGAGAGGATTTGCCTGGTCTAAGTGTAACCCACACACTGGCAGGCTACGTCTACACTGGCATGATCTTGCGCAAGAACTCTTTTGCGGAAGAGTTCTTGTGCAAAAACTCTTCCAGAAGAGAGCGTCTACACTGGCATGTGCCTTTGCGCAAGAGATGTGCTTTTGCGCAAGAGCATCCATGGCAGCGTAGACGCTCTCTTGCGCAAGAAAACTCTGATGGCCATTTTAACCATCGGGCTTTCTTGCGCAAGAAATTCATGTTGCCTGTCTACACTGGCCTCTTGTGCAAGAACAGTTGCGCAAGAGGGCTTATTCCTGAGCGGGAGCATCAGAGTTCTTGCGCAAGAAGCCCTGATTTCATACATTAGAACGTCAGTTTACTTGCGCAAGAACTCGCGGCCAGTGTAGACAGGCAGCAAGTTTTTGCGCAAAAGCAGCCACTTTTGCGCAAGATCGTGCCAATGTAGACACAGCCCTAGTGTGGTTCACTATCCCACGTAGTGGTACTTACACCACTTACAATGAGTGAATCGACCAAGGGAGCTCTACAGGCTAAGGTGAGAGCCAGCTGGCTTTATAGCTCAAGCTGTAGAGGTCCCAGGTTCAAACTGCCTGGTGGTGGTTACATAAGAACCAACACCAGTAGAACTGTTGAGTAAAGGTATCAAGTGTCCTGGCAGCAGCTAATAATAAGGATCTTAAGGGGACAAAAAAAGAAGGGCTGAAGGAGATGAGTACGAGTAGCCGTTAAAGGTAGTGATCTGGAGGGAGTTGTATTTATGGTACAACTGATTTTCCTTCAGGATGCACACATGTGAGTGTGGAATGCACTTGGGACGTGGGGTACATTCTCCTTTCTGGTTGATCCTCCCACGGCAGTGGTGTGCGCTGACACCACTTAGTTGGGATTGGTCCTGCCTTGGGCAGGGGCTGGACTTGATGACCTCCTGAGGTCTCTTCCAGCTCTATGATTTTATGATTCTATGACTCCCAGCCTACAGATTTAGTTGCATGTTCATGCAAACCGGGGAGATTTGTGCTTTTGGTACTGATGGGTACTGGGGTTCAAATTCTGCTAGCTGAGCCTGTGGGCACATTGTTTCATGTACACATTTGACCTGGATGTGGTTCTCGCAGAGAAACCGTGCAAAACTCTGTTTTGTGTGTGTGTGTGTGTGGGGGGGGAGTTGTTTGTTCCATGACTCAGACCAGAGGTGAAAGTAAAGGGGTGCACTCCCATGTGCAGCTCCGGCAAGAACTGGCTGAGCTGTGGCAAAAGCCAGCAGGGAGCTATTTAAAGATCTGGCAGGGACCCGGGAACCTGTAAAAAATTTAAGTTCCTTTCGCCCCGACTCAGACTGAAACCCAGAGGGGTTGACTCCCCCTACACTGTGCACACACAAACTGAAACTGGAACAGAGTTTCCCATTAACCAAAATTCCATGTGGACGGGAGAGGACCCTATGGATTATTTTTTTGCATAGTGGGTTTCATAAGAAGGACAAACGGTTCTGATTGTGTGGAGAACAGCTGGGTCAGTAATCAGCTACACCAGTGCTTTGCCAAAATGAGTATCCAATTCATTGGTCCCACCCATGCTGGAGGGGTGGGAGTTCAACAGCAGGGGACTGCGGAGAGCCATGTTAGACACACGTCCATGGTCTGACATGGCTACTCTAGTGTACGCTTCCTTTGCATGTACCTGACCCGAAATGCTTCCTTATTCCTTGGCACTTTTCTACCCTCCTACCTTATCCTCTGTCTAGACCAGTGTTTCTTAAACTGTGTTCCGTGGCACACCGGTGTGCCGCGAGGCAGTCGGAGGTGTGCCGCAGAGAACAGCAGAGTTCAAAATGGCTGCCTTTAAAGGGACAGGCAACATTTTTTTTTTGGTTCAATAATTCCCCCCCCCCCCGACTTTTTTTTTTTTTTTGGTGAATAACTTTTTCCCACTTCCCCCCTTTTTTTTCTCAACAAAAAATCCTTGGTGTTCCTCATAAAAAAAATTGTTTGGTGTTCCTCGGTCTTAAAAAGTTTAAGAAACACTGGTGTAGACCTTGATTTATGGACTTGTCATCTCTTCTTCCACAAACTTGCTCTTCATGATGGTCTCCTGATTCCCATTTCATTTCTCTTTAATCCCTTCTGTGATCCTAGCATGCTGACAACTCCAGCTGTTCCTAGTGCAAAGGTAGGAAGCAGGAGGAAGAGGGACAGATGGGTCCCCATCCTCTATACATCCCCAATTCCTGCCTCTATAGGCTAAGTTGCTTCATTCCCTTTGTACCTCATTCCTGAAGGCCTCCCATTTGGCACGTGGTGTCTGTTTCCTCTCTTTTTCTCTTATCCAGTGCCTGGTCCAAAGTGCACTAATTTCCAGAAGACTTATTGATAGACGTTGAATTTTATATGCTTGTATCAGCACTGAGTACTGCAGGATATGAGTGCACCAGAAGCTGTAATGTATCTACCCTCAACATCTCAGTGAGGCAGGGAAGTGCTAGCAAACCAAATCTACAAATAGGAAACTGAGGAAGTAAGAGACTATGGCCCAGATTTCCAAAAGTATTCAGGTTGATGACTTCCATTAGTTGCAGGATCTGGGCCTAAGTGACTTGCCCAAGGTCATTTAGATCATCTGTGGCAGAGCACAGAATTAAACTCTGGTCTCATGAGTTCGAGGCTACTGATCTGACTACTTGCTCATCCGCCCTCTTTCTTATGTACACAGGGCTGACAGTCACCATGGGGGCTGAGGGAAAAGCGTGTGTGGGGACCCCGGGCGGGGCGTGAGGCGGAACAGGTGGGGTCAAGAGCAGTAAGCCTGCCCTTAGCACACCGGGAGCACACTGCTGGGCCTCCCCTTCCAGCCCTCAGAGCTGGCAGCAGTTCCAAGAGGCCCAGGGCTCTGGCTGTCTCCACAGCTGCAGTAGCAGAGGTGGCGGCCGGGACCTCTGGGCTCCTTTGAAACATCAGGCCCCGTGGCAACTGCCTCCTTGGCTCTTCCCTGTCTGCGGGCCTGCTTATGTAACTAATATTTCTATTGATAAACTTAAAAAACAACCAATAGTCTGGTAGCACTTTGTAGACTAACAAAACATGTAGATGGTATCATGAGCTTTCGTGGGCACAGCCCACTTCTTCAGATGACCGGAGTGTTGAGTTTAGGATTTCCATTGATGTTCGCAGTGTGGTTGCAACCATTTTGGGCTCACAGTGCTAGAAACACAAGGTGTGGCAATACGTTCTTACTGGAACGGACTCCGGAGATGAGAGAATAAAGGTTCACTCTTACGCAAATCTCTAGTAGCAGTGGAAGCTCGGAAGTTTGTTTCTTTCATCAACTGAAACTGGTCCAAAAAGAGATAATACCTCCCCTACCTTGTCTCTCTCATGTCCGTGATGTCTTTCTCTTATTTCCCTTGCATCTCAAATGCGCTTCTCTTTTCCAATCCCTCCCCCCTTCTCCTCTCAGTTAATTTCCTTCCCCGTTAAAGAACCTGGTGCTTATTTCTCTGTGGGCGTTCCATTTATAACCCCATGTTTGGTGGTTTTTACCATTGAGCTTGTAAATTGTATTGGATCAGTGAGCCTATAATGAGGCTCCCAAGTCCAAACAGTGCAATTCTGCTGGGATTTTATTGTTCATAAAGCTTCTTCCCCGGGGAGTGATAGAGTCATTAGGTGTGTGCTGTGTTTAATATTTGGTCATGACAGGAAGCCATAATTTTCTTTCTTTACTGTGGCTCCTGAGTAGTTTTTAAGTAGTTGGCTTATTTGAGTCAGAGTGACTGTGAACCAATTAGGCAAAAAAGGGCTGCTGTTCTCAGTATGGATTTGTATTTCTCCTATAAAGGCTATTAAATAAAAACGTGGCGACTTATCGCCACGTCGTGGCTTTTAATCACGGCTTTGGCCCTCTCGTGAACTCCTTAGATCTATAGCACCCGACGGGAGGTGGGAGAAAGCTGGTGTCACCAGACAATGAAACTGCTCTGGCTGGAGTGATTGGATATTTATGCCTTCAGAGCAATCAAGGCTCCTATCTGTGCATTGTTAACCTCACCCTTAGAAGCCCGATCCTGGCCCTGGTGGAACTGACTTCAGTGGGAGTGGGATGATGCTTATGTTGAAGTATTTTTTTCCACACAGACGTTGGTAGAAATAATTTGGGCCAGAGTGATTACTGATTTTGGGAGACAGAAATTAGGGACACCCCTCGAGCTTTAAAAGAGCTGATACTTAGCACTGGAACTGGTTGAGACGTGGGAGGGATTTTTTGGCTTTTTTTCTTTGGCCAAAAAGCTTTCATTTGGCATAAAATGTTCTGGTTTTGCCTGAAAAACCAGAAGCCAAGAACCGTAATACATTCAGGGTTTTTGGTTGAAACCCATTTTCATGGGAATTTGGGGGAAGCATTTTTTTCAGCATTTCCCACGATAATTATTATTTCTCAGCCAGCATTTTCTGTAAACGAAGCCCTCGTTTTAAGGGGTCTCAGACTGGGAATCCAAAATCACTTGATCTTGACTGTCAGTTATTTTCCATTTGCCCTCTCTTGGTTCCTGAATGCTGGTAGTAGCTACCGAAAGAACCAATTTATTAATTTAAAAAAATCTTCTGAGCTTTGGAAGGTTTTTTTTTTTAAATTAAATGTGAGGTTCAGACGGCATGTACGGGGTGAAACGTTCTCTCTCTCTCTCAATTTTCTTCCCAGTAGCAGCCTGACACAACCAGCATGAAGAGGACAATTTTCACTCTAGTTTCTTCTGCTTTCTGGTAGAAAGTTTTCTTTTGACCCCAGGTAGTGGAAACGTAAGTCATACATAAACACTCCCTCCACACTTGTACTGCAGCAGGGATACAAAATTGAGGCAACAGAGGGTAGGCGTGACAATGCAAACGGTTATTCACAGGAAAGCAAATCCAACCTAGAGAGAGGTTACATAAGGCGCCACTTCCTGGCAGTCAGTTGGCAGAACTCCAAGGTGTGCAGAGTTTTTTGTTTTAAGAAAGATCCTTCTCCGTGGTGGACGGGGTTCACAATGGTGGAGTGAATGGCAAGAGATTTTCGTCCACCATCCAGGGCACTCACTCTTTATTGCTGCTTTGTCCCTAAGTTGTCCCTGACTGTGTCCCTAAGTTTCTCATTCTTCTTTCCATTCAGGTATCTGTAGCTGACTGAAGAGGCACAATGCCAATATTCTTACACCATGCATACGCTAGGGCCTGATTCAAAGCCTCTTGAAGTGGGTGGAAAGACACAATGAAAAAGACTTTAATGGGCTTTTGGATCAAACTCCTAATCTTGAGCAGGAATCAGTAAACACATGCAGCAGCATCCTAACAAACCTCTTTTCCTTTGTGGGCAAGGAGGCAGCTGTAAATAGAAAAGACAGGGAGTTTGGGGCAAGGGAGTATATGAAGCCTGGGCCACAGTTTTGAGAGGTTGTGATCATAAATAGGTTTTGGTCTTCTGTTAGCCTTGTCTTCAAAAGGGAATTTAATTATGTTTAAATTTAATTATGCTTAATTTTTAACCATTAGGAGGAGGACAATGTGTTCTAGTGGATACGTCACTGGAGTTAGGAGACATCAGCTTTGTTCTTGGCTCTGTCTTGCTCTGCTGAGCAAGTCACCGCCCCCCCCCCGTCGGTGTTTCCACATCCCACCCTTTTGCTTTGTCTACACTAACCCCCAGTGTTGATCTAATCTACATCACTTCAGCTATGCAAATAGCGTAACTGAAGTTGATGTACTTACCACAGTGACTTCCACGCAGTAAGGTTGGTGGGGACTGCTCTCCCATTGGCTTAAGCTAATCTTCTCCGGGTGGAGTACCGGAGTCGATGGGAGATCACTCGGAGATTGATTTATCACATGTAAGCAGACACGATAAATCGACGGCAGGTGGATCGATTGCTGCAGCATTGATCCACCGCATAGTGGAGACAAGCCCGTTGTCTGCCTTGTCTATTGAAACTAGAAGCTCTTTGAAGAAGAGGCTGCCTGCCAAGCGCAATGGGGCCCTGATCCTTCTTGGTGCCGCTAGGCATTGCGGTAATACAAATGATGATGGTAATTTGACATTGTGCTGACCACAACAGGCCGGAGTAGACAAGAGCAAGCTGTGTTCAACATCCTGTCAACTAGCAAAGGGGTAACCCAGCTCCTCTTAGTGTTTAATTACAACTAGCGGATTGGTTGTTGAATGTGACTTGTGCTTGTAACATGGGTCAAACAGCATCTTGTTGGCTAACATGACCTTTTCATTCGCAAGCCTGAGGGCCAACAAATTTCCTCCTGGGTTGAGCCGGAGTGGGTGACCCATGGAAGTCCTGCAGTTCCTGCCATACAGTTCATCCGAACTTCATACACATATGGCCGAGAAAGCGTAGAGACGGAAGTGACTCAGCAGCCTATGGAATATTGAGTGTATCTCCCCCAGCTCAGTTTTTGGCATGAAGGCAGTGAATTTGGTGGTGTGATAAATAAAAAAATCTCACTGGAAATTTGGACCCCCAACAAACTAAAACACTGCTGTCAATTACCATAAATCCTTTCAGATACCAAGCCTGGTGGGAGGTTTCTCCTTTGACCACTTTTTTCCCTTTTGTTATCGATGAACCTCTCGAAGAGCTAGCCCACTTAATCCACAGGATGTGCCCACAGTGGTGCCCGCCTCTTGCACTTTCTGCTGTTGCTGCTGACTGCAACCGGGGAGCTGTATTTTCAGACCGGTTGTAGGCGTTTGTTTGCTCCATATTAGTCTGTTCGCTTTCCCTCCAGGGGAAAGTTTTCCATCAGTGTGTTTTCCCCTGTGGATCCTTGATCTTTGGTGCTTTGTAGAAGAGGCTTGTAGAAGAAAGGAAAGAAATAATTGTCTTGCTCTTATGGGTGCTTACCGCAAGCGCTGCATTGCAAAAACACAAGTGTGCCGGGTGTATGTGCATTAACCAACCACACACACACACACGCGGGCATGCTTTTTCAAAACGCCCACCGTGGAGGAACATCACGGAATTGTTTTTAAAGAGGTGCCATAATGAGGGTGATGACAATGGAGTCTGAAGAAATTGGAAGCCAATACAAAGCGAATAAACCCCCAGCTAATCTTGTATAAAGAAACTGGACTTGCTGCAGTGTGTGTTGGTGGCAGATTCAAGCTGTATTTAATTATCTTTCAAAGGCCACAATTGTGCACTCACATACTACATTCATAAATGCCATTTATCTAGGCCCTGATTCAGCAAAGCACGTATGCACCTGCTTCATTTCCGCCAACTTCAATGGAACATAAGCATGTGCTTGCTTAAATGCTTCGCAGAAAGGGTCTCCCAGAGCGGAGGGATGGTCTCGTGATTAAGGCATTTGGACTGGGATGCACGAGACCAGGGCTCAACTCCTGCCTTTAACATACATTTTCAGTATCAGAGGGGTAGCCGTGTTAGTCTGAATCTGCAAAAGCGGCGAGGAGTCCTGTGGCACCTTATAGACCAACAGAAGTGTTGGAGCATAAGCTTTCGTGGGCAAAGACCCACTTCATCAGATGCATGCCATCTGACGAAGTGGGTCTTTGCCCACGAAACTTATGCTCCAACACTTCTGTTAGTCTGTAAGGTGCCACAGGACTCCTCGCCGCTTTTTCATAAACTTTCATTGTGACTTCAGACAGGTTATTTAATCACACTCTTCCTTAGCTTCAGCATCTCTAACATAGGGATAAGCACACTTCCTTTCTCCCACTATTTGGGTCTGTCTTGTGTATTTAGAATGTAAATTCTTCAGGGCAGGAACTGTTTCTTGAAAAGAACACGTACCAAACCTAATTTCCTGGCATCCCAACTACAGCTAGGAGCCTCCAGACCCTAGTGTAAGATAAAAAAATCCCAGATAGATGGTTTAAACTTAAAAAAAGAGTGGCACTTTTAAAAACTAATAAACTTTAAGATGAAGGAAAAAAATTATTGAGTTGCTACAGGGTATTTTGTTTGGGTTTAGCAGATATTCCCTTGCAGAGACTATGCAGCATAATAAAAAAAATGAAAGACCAGAGATGCGGATGAATAGGCAGGCAAGTTTATTTTCACTAGTCACACACAAGTGCAAAAAGTAAACAGACAGCACATTGCAGACAGAAATTTAATTCAGTTTGGTAAAGGTGCCTTGTTGTAGGAACCTGCCTAGATACACCAAGATATAGAATCTGCAGTATTGCCAAACTCAAATGCTCAGTTATTGTGAGTCAGGACCTTTCTCCCCAAAAATGTGACTTCAAAATCAAGAGATGTAATAAATCGGTGGCTCTTTTCTGTTGTCTTTTTGTTTAGGGTTCACATTTTTCAAGCTTGTCTCCATAACTGAGGGTATGTCTACACAGCAAAGTTATTTCAGGATACCAGAGGTATCCTGAAATAGCTACCCCGCATCTTTTGAACGCGTCCGCTATTTCGAAATATAGCAGAAGCGCTATTTCACCATCCCTGTAAACCTCATTCTACGAGGAGTAAGGGATTCCTATATATAGTGCTTTATTTCAAAATTTGGTGCTGTGTAGACAGCGCCAAATGACGAAATAACCTAATTTGAAATAGACTAAGAAATAAGCAACGCAATTTGTGTAACGCAAATTACATATCTTATTTCGAGATTCTGGTGCTGTGTAGTGGCCCAGAAACTTTTGTTTTTAAAAACATGAAAGCTAAAATTCTCATGTGTTCACGACACCAGGAGGTGGGACTTTGAGAAAAGCACCAACCATCATGGGAGTTGGCAATGCTGAATATGTGTCTTTATTTGTAAAGTGTGAAATAATAATAATAATACTTGGCTCTTATAGAGGTGCACATAAATATAAATATAGAAATGCTACATGGCATCTTAAAGCAAGCTACACAACATTGGCCCCTTATTTGCTATTTACCAAGTGTAAAAACCCCACCGCTTTGTTTCTAAACGATGCCATCAGGTGGATATTCCTCATATTTTTTCTTACAAATGTTTCTCTTCAAAACCTTTAGCAACGGGCCCCAGCCTGCAAACTACTCCATAAAAGCAGACACCTTTGCTTCCAGTGTGTTCTGTGAGGGCCAACAGGTCTAGCTGGGTTAAAGGTCCTGATTCTGCAGCTTTACTGAGTGCCTCCTCCAAGGTGACTTAACTCCAAGGTCTTCACTCACTGTGCTGGAGATCAATGTTCTAGCGTTTTGACTTAGCGGGTGTAGTATAGACCCATAAATCGAATGCTGAGGGCAGCTCCAGCTGGCACCTGTACTCCCGGCAGTCGTGAGGAGTCAGGGAAGATGGTGAAAGCATTTTCTCCTGTCAGCCTCCTGTTGTGGGGATGCTGCCACAGTTGGTTTAAGGGAAGCCGACTCCAGCTACGCATTCTACACAGCTGGAGTTGCATACCTTAAGCCAGTGGTCACCAACCGGTAGATCGGGATCTACTGGTAGATTTTGGAGCCTCTAACAGGTGATCCTCACTGGTTTGGCCAAGAGGCTACCAAGCGCAGCACTTCAGCTGTCCCTCCCCCCACTTCTGCGCATCTCCGCCCTTTGCCTTGGAGCCTCCTGCTTGTGGTGCAGAGCAGGGGAGGGAAAGGAGGGTGCTGATGTCAGGGTGCCTCCCTCCCACCCTGTAGTCTATCTCCACAGAACGGAGGGGAGGGGGGGAGCACAACAGGGCTGGGTTGGAGGGAGTTTGCTGGCTGCTTTTGAGAGTGGTGCAGGGCCAGGCCAGGGGTGAGCCTGCCTTAGCCCCACTGCACCACCACCCAGGAGCCACCTGAAGTAAGCAGTGTCCAGCTGGAGCCAGCTCGGATCCCCTGCCCCAGTCATGAACCCCCTTCTGCACCCCAAGACCCTGCCCCAGGCTCAGCTCAAAGCCCCCCTTACATTCCAAATCCCTTGGCCCAAGACCAGAGCCTGTGCCCCAACCCTCTGCCCCTGCCTAGTGAAAGGGAGGGAGAATGGGGGAGGGAGGAGTGAGGGAGGACGGAGTGAGCAGGGGTAGGGCCTCAGAGAAGGGACATGAAGGAGGTGGGGCAAGGGGATCTGGGTTTGAGGTAGCTCCTGGATTGCACTTAAATTCAAAAAGTGATCTTGTGCTTAAAAAGGTTGGGGACCACTGCCTTAAGCCGACCTTACTGGTCTAGTGTAGACTTGGTCTTAGTGCCTTCTGCAGCTGGCCTAGACCCTGACTGAAGAAAGTTCTGCACGCGTCCTTTAAATCCATTCTGAGTTAGGAAAGCACTGATCTCAATGGTACTTAAGCTCAAGCTGCCTTGAATAGGGCTGGTTTCCTGAATGAAGGCCTTTTAATAGAACCAGCTGTGCAGGTTTAGCACCTTTTGGATTGCATTCTCAAACTGCAGGGCAGCATCTGCACCAGTGTAGAACAACATTCTGTTTGATGTTGACCAAATACCTGACCGGGGAATGCCTGAGACAGCTGCTGAAAAAATGTTATATGCCTGGTCAGTCAAAACCCTTCAATTAAAAAGAGGGATGGAAAAATATATAATGTTGTGTCAGTGTCACTTGTTGACAGGGAGCCTCAAGATCCTTTGGGACATTCTTGGTAAAGGGAGGGGAAAAACAGCCCTTTATCTTAAGCATTTCCCAGCATTCCTTCAAGACATCTGGTTCTCTCATTTTCTATCTTGAGTTCTGTGCCTTCAAAAATATCACTGTCAGTTTTTGACTATTTAGCCAAGCAACACAAGCCAACTGGGGGTCCTGCATGATAACTTGTCTAAAACATGGTTGTCTTTCAAAAGCAGTGACCTTAACCTTTTCAGTGGTATCGGTTTTGACATTGTTTCTCTGTAGTGCCTGTTGCCATCCACCCGCTGTGGGTTTGTAAGCAAAAACTAAAACCTTCTTCAGATAAATTAGGCTGATGTGTTGACCTGAACACCACCAGCATTTCCATGCACACGTGTTGGGTGGTATTTCAGTTCCATGGGGTATCACCATTTGACAAAAACAAAGCCAACGCCTAACAAACTGCCCCGAGGATAGCTCTGGTTGGTGCCAAAGAGGGGCTTTTGAGGTGGTACTGGGTGATGTAGAGGGGCATATAGAATGATGTAATAGAATAATATAACTGGAAGGAAGGCCATCTAGTCCGGCCTCCTGCACTCATGGCAGGATTAAGTATTATATCTCATAGTGCTATGTATCAGAGTTATTACCATTTATATCAGCTGAGGACTCGTCCCTTGGACTTGAACACAAAATGGCCGCCTGGGATGTTCGGTGTGGGTGTGTACAAAATGGTGAGGTATTGATTTGTTAACAGAATTTTGTTGCTATTTACTTTTCAAAATCTACCTGCTCTTTAAAAATGGGTCCCCAGAATCTTACCACCACCTCAGTTTAGCACCCAATACTTATAAATATTTGTTTTTAGTTTCTTTTTACTATGCCAGACTTTAACCTTTTGGCCTGAGCATTTCTGTGCTGGATACCTGCCTCAGGCTGAATTCTGTTTGGAAAATATCAGATAAAACCATGTCTACCGTTTCTGAGAACAAGACCAGGAAAAAATATGTTGTTTTGCCCATGGTTAAAAAAAAAATGTGTAGACCTTTGCTTTGTAAAGATCCTAGGCTTTGGAACAGGGACTTCCGATTTGGAGGGGAGTGGCTTTAAGTCCAGGATGAAAATCTGTCCTAATTTGGTAGGGTATGGGAGTGAGGCAGGTCACATGAGGAACCAGGAGATTGGATTGGGAACTGGGATTGGCTGAGCACGGAGATTGGGAGCAACTGCACTGATTGAGGCAGGGGTTCTGTGAAGAAAACAAAATGTGAAACACTTAGTAAAAGACTGTATTATAATGCAAATCCACAAGGGGGCTGAATTCACATTGCACAGGCTAAGTGTGTGTATAGCTATCTGTATAGATACGTGAGGGTGTGTATATTCTGTGTGTGTATGTATAGTATATGTACAAGCCTCTCTCTGTGTGTGTGCATGTATATATATTCCATTCATCTACTATGTATGTAGCATTTTAAAATAATATTTAGATTTCACCTAGTTTAATGCTCCAGCTCTTTTTTCAGGACATTTCAGCTGCACCTTGCCTGTTAGTACTAGGTTGAGCAGAGGGATTAAACCGAAAGTCATTGGAGAGACTAGCTGGTTAAGTGCTGACCTTTCCTCTGAAAGACATAGATCTGAACTTGAGAAATTAACTTTGCCTGCCTGTGCTCCTGCTGCGTCGAACCCATATTGCAAACATTAAATATAAGCTTGCAGAATGGAGTATGACTGGCAGTCACCTCCTCCAGGAGAGGAGGCCCCAAGGTGGAAGGCGTACAGATAATGAATTGTTTGTCTTTATCCCGGGAGAGGGATAGTAGCATAAATTCCCACTCTACTCTGCCGTCGCCCACACTGCCTCAGACCCCCTAGATACAAAAGGAGCCTCAGTTTTCAGTGTCATAAATCTAAGTTTTCAGAGTTTTTATTTTTTGGCCAAGAACTATCTCAAATTCTTCATTTCTCCCTGAAGTAGAATCTGTTCCCCCATGAGTTATTTGGTGTGTGTTAACCATGTAATTCCTTATGTGGCATTTAGACCACCTGGAACCATGTGCTTAAGGTATCTTTCCTGTGGAAATATTGTCTAATGGTTAGAGCAGGGGAGAGGGCTCTGAGTCTCTCACATTTAGGTTCTGGCCCTGGTATTCTGATTCCTCTTAGGCAAATTGTTTAGCCTCCTTGGTTGGGATTTTCAAGAGCATTGACATGCTCTTGAAAGCATGAGCCCAAGTCCCATTGAAAGTCATGGGCTCTATGCCTTAGTTTGATCATTTGCAATATATGGGCACAATCCTCAACAACTTCATTGGTGGATTGACAAATACTATGAGAGTTTCTTCTGCAAAGTGCGATCAAAGCGGTAAAATATACCTTTGCGATGTTAATGTGTCACAAATAATTAGAATCCGGATCCCATTTAAACCCAGGCTGCCCTGCTCTGATAAAGGGGCCTTAAAGTAGCAGTATATTTGCCATTTTAAGACCCTTTTACATGTCAGTGAAATAAATGCTTTTAGTGTAAATGAGAATCAGCCCCTTAATATTTACTTACATTCTTTCTTCTTATTCTTTGTCTACCTTGTCTCTTTAGATTGTCAGCTGTTTGAGGCATGGACTGTCTGTTAGGGTACGTCTAGACAGGTATCCCGAAATAGCGACCCCGCATGTTTTAAACGCGCCCGTTATTTCAAAATATTTTTCGAAATAACAGGCGCACTATTTCAGCATCCCTGTAACCCGGATGTGTCAAAATAGCCCATTATTTCAAAATTTGGCACTGTGTAGATGCGCCAAATTTCGAAATAAGCTATTTCAAAATACAATCAAAATAAGTTACACAATTTGTGTAGCGCAAATTGCATATCTTATTTCAAGTTTAGGGTGCTGTGTAGACACGCCTTTATTAGTGTCTATTAGTGCCATGGTCTACGTTGCAGTCTCTATATGCGACTGTGATGCAAATAATATTTTTAAATAGAAACTATTAATTGCCACCACTTGTAGAGAATTACATGTTCATTAGCTGAACTGGATTGAAGAACTTGGTCTTTGTTCTTTTCTTTGTGTTTGCAGCAAACCTGAGCTGTGGTTTATAAACCTATCTCTAGAACTGGCTGAATTTTTATTGTTTTTACAAATTTTTTACAAGGTTGATGAAATTTTTCAGTTGTCCAAAAAAAAAAAAAAAAATTAGTCCTGGTCTATCACTTCTTGCAAATCCTGTAAAAATTCCAATAAAAGTTTTCATTGAAACTTTTTTTGGAGAGGAGGTGCTAGCAAAAATAGATGATTTTTTTAATTTAAAAAAGTAATCTCAAACTCCAGATTAGGAAAATTTCAGTTGGCTCCTAAAGATTAATCTAATCACATATGGATATTGTACCATTAACACAAATAATATTTGCTGCAAATGAGAAAAAGTAGCTTTGTGCCTTTTAGTCAGTTGTTCTAATCCAGTGGTTATCAGTGGGAACTGAAATATACAATGACTTTTTGGGGTATGTGTGCATGGCATCTGGGGGAGAGATCCCCAGCCCAAGACTTGTGCTAGTGGGGCTAGCCCTAGAGTGTCAAAAATAGCTAGAGGTTGTTTTTATATTGCAGCTTTGGCTGGTGCTTTATTGTCACGCCCCATCCCCAAAATTGCTCCATGATGCTGTGTAGACATACCCATAGTGGTCTATGTGAAAGATCTGATTTTTTTAAAAATTATGATTTGTCTTAAACAAGTGCCTGCGAGACTTGATCATGAACCAGGCCCATTGTGCTAGGTGCTGTGCAAATACAGAACGGAAAGAGGCTGCCTACCCCAGATTTTAGCCCATTATTGTTTTGGGCCAATGTCCACATCACAAAATGACCACCACAAATGGCACTAATTGGACACATGTGCTCACCAGCTGACAAAATCTGGGCAGCTGTGGAGACTTTTTCCCAACTTTGTCAGGATTCCTGTAGATTAGGTTCAGATATGTTGGTGAGGTGGTCGCTGTCTTTACTGTAACCATTTTACAGATAAACAAATAATTTCAGTCACCAGGATGGTCCATGTGCAACCTTCCACCAGTGCTACAGTAATCACCCCTTATCCCAGTGTTTCAAATGTAGTAGGTTTCGAAGTTCAAAGAGGTGCTCAAATTGGAGAAGGTCCAGAGAAGAGCAACAAAAATGATTAAAGATCTGGAAAACATGAGCTATGAGGGAAGACTGAAACAAATTGGGTTTGTTTAGTCTGGCAAAGAGAAGACTGAGAGGGGACATAACAGCTTTCAAGTATCTAAAAGGTTTTTACAAGGAGGAAGGAGAAGCATTAGTCTCCTTAACCTCTGCTGATAGGACAGGAAGCAATGAGCTTAAATTGCAGCAAGGGAGGTTTAGTTTGGACATTAGGAAAAACTTCCTGTCAGGGTGCTTAAACACGGGAATAAATTGCCCAGGGAGGTGGTGGAATCTCCATCGCTGGAGATTTTTAAGAGCAAGCTAGACAAACACCTGTCAGGGATGATCTAGATGGTGCTTGGTCCTGCCGTAAGTGCAGGGATCTGGACTTGATGACTCTGGAGGTTCCTTCCTGTTCTAGTGTTCTATGATTCTTTCTCTTTCTATCTTTTTTTCCCTCTCCCTCTCCCTCTCTCATTAAAGCTGTGTTTTCTCCTGGAGTTCGCTATTGTTTTCTTAGCCCACCCATCACAAAGCAGAGGTCGCATCAACATGACCTTTCGCTGGTACAAGGAGGCTGCTAAATAATTCACGTGGCCAACTTGATTTCGGGGGTCCACATTTGTTTTTTCCACTCTCCTAATCAGGATGCTCATTTAATTCTATTCCAGCACCTGTTCAGCAATTAACACCCTACAATTTGCATCTTACCCTGACATTTGCTATCTTTCCAATTAGTTTTTATATCAGTATAATTAGGTAAGGTTATTACAGTGCATCAAGCAGGGTCGAGGATATTCCCAAGCCTTTAAGCTCTTTCCCAGATTTGTTTAGGGAAGCCACTAAGGGTAAATGGTTGATTAGGATCACTGTTTTTCTTCTTCATTCAGATCAGGCGAAAACTGTTTCCCCATGTGGCTCATGAAAGATCAGGGAAATATGTCAGTCTATAAGAACTGATATTATGTAGTTCATGACTTTTTTGTGAATGTACAGAGGATTATAAATAAGGGCTGTGCTATGCACCACTCCTTTTGTCTTTAATGGGGAACAATGTGGGTGAGCTTTGTGTGAAGATTAGCACATTTTTTAATTGTGCCTTCAGTTTTCAAGATAAATCTTGGAGGTAACGTATCTACAACAGCACTAAAATGGAACAAAGCCTCAGAGGGCAGCTGTGTTAATCTGTAACTTTAAAAACCATGAGCAGTCCTGTGGCACCATAGGCCATGTCTACACTACCAGGTGATTTTGAAATCATTATTTCGGGAGTTGTTATTTCGAAATAACTTATTTCAAAATAAGCTTATTCCTCTTTATGGATAGGAGTTATTATTTTGAAATAACAAGCCCATTATTTTGAAATAACAGGCTTGGTAGGGCTCATCTAGACTACGCTGAAGTTTTGAAAGAGGATATGCAAATTCCACAGGAATGTGCATATCTTCTTCCAATCTCACTTTTGAAAGCGGCGCTTTCGGAAGCGAAAGTAGTTGGGCGCGTTTTTTTTGGCAACCCCCCCTTTTTCGAAAAGCTGCTGTTCCTCAAAAAATGAGGTTTACGTGGCTTTTCGTAAAAGGGGGAGATTGCCAAAAAACCTGCGTCCCGACTACTTTCACTTTCAAAAGCTCCACTTTAGAAAGTGAGATCAGAAGAAAATATGCAAATTGCCATGGAATTTGCATATCCTCTTTTGAAACTTCAGCGTAGTCTAGATGATCCCGTAGTGTGGACGCTCGCCTTTGTTATTTCAAAATAAGGGCGATTATTTTGAATTATCATGTCTGATAATTCAGACATGCCCTTAAGATACTTCTACACTGCATGCTTATTTTGAAATAAACTATTCCGGAATAGTCATTCTGAAATAGCTTATTTCGAAATAGCATGTCTATATTGCAGGGAAGCCTCAAAATTAGTCTGAGGCAGGTTTCCCTAATGTAGATGTGCTATCTCGATTTAGAGCCCCAGGAGGCACTGGGGAGGAATAACTTAGAATGGCCCTGGTGAGGAGCTATTTCGAAATAGCAGCAGTGAAGCGTCTACACACGCCTTATTTCAAAATAGCTATTTTGGAATAGGCGTTATTCCTCGTAGAATGAGGTTTACAAATTTTGGAATAAGCTGCCCATTATTTCAAAATTATTTCGAAATAATGGCATGGCCGTGTAGACGCTCGCATTGTTATTTCGAAATAACGCTAGTTATCTCGGAATAACGGTGCAGTGTAGACGCACCCTTAGAGACTAACAAAAATATATCGTATTGCAATTGAGAGGTACCTTTTTTTTCTGTTATAAACAACTTGGTGTCTGTTATTTGCACTCCAACTCCTCATCTGATGAAGTGGCTTTCACCCATGAAAGCTCATGATGCTATCTATTTTTGTTAGTTTCTAAGGTGCCACACGATGACTCGTTCTTTTCCAAATGGGACAGTTAGAACCGGGGTCTAGAGGGACAATACTTGTTTATATCAATGGAAATGACATGGCCGCGAATGCCTTTACATTTAAATTGAACTGTGTGAACGTCTGGGAGGATGTAGGTTATTAGCTTTGTGAGTCAGGGACTGTGTAGTACGCTCAGCGCCTAGCACAGAGGAGCCCCAGGCCTAACCATGGCCTCTTGATGATACTGTAGTACAAATAATAAAGGATAATGCATCTCGCTGGTGGCATTGAGCTTTCTGTCTCTGCACTGCTCTCCTCTGGACATCAGTCGTATGGATCACAGATGGGACATTCGCTCTGATCTTACACCCTCCTGCTCTGCATGGTGCCTGTTTCTTTCTTCGGTATGAAATGTGACTGTGCGCAGGCAGGCGATTAACTCTTATGCTTAGTTTGAAATTACACCTCCCCCACCACTTCTTCCATCATTTATCTTAATTCTCTAGGTGCGTGCACAGGAGTATGCCATGGGGAGGGGATATTGCTTATGACAAGATTGTGGTGTAGACACAGTGTGACATACATCTCGCTGTGTGGGAAGGAGAGCTGTATAAACCCCCAGGCAGCCGTGCGTGTTCTGATCTGAATCTGCTTCTTACAAACATTCCCTGATGTTTCTTGTAGCACAATCCACAGTGCTGGAGAAAAGCACTGAGATAAATACCCATCTTGGATAGCTGGTGTGGGCTGAGTTGAAAGCAGTCAGTAGGACTAACTTGATTCTTTGTCCAAGCAAACCCTCCTCTCGTGTCCCTCTGCTTTGGAGTATAATACCCGTCTGCTCCTGCTCTCTAGCTTAGCGGTGATGAATGGATGTCACCTCTCTCCACTGTGTCTTTTTATCTCCTATAGGCAAGGTGGGTGAGATAGCTCAGTAGTTTGAACAT
Source organism: Rafetus swinhoei (assembly GCA_019425775.1). Classification (NCBI taxonomy): domain Eukaryota; kingdom Metazoa; phylum Chordata; order Testudines; family Trionychidae; genus Rafetus; species Rafetus swinhoei. The sequence goes on from JAFJHL010000226.1 coordinate 9,165,635, forward strand.
TGGCCTGCAAAATCCACGGTTGTGAGTTCAATCCTCTACGGAGCCACTTAGGTATCTGGGGCAAATCTGTCAGGGATGGTATTTTATCCTGCCATGAGAGCAGGGGACTGGACTCAAAAACCTCTCAAGGTCCTTCCAATTCTATGATTTAGGTAAAATTAAGGGGAACCCAGCTGAATCTCTGGCTAACTAATCCTGTCAGAGGGGTAGCCGAGTTAGTCTGTAACTGGAAAAACTTTAAAAAACCAACCAATAGTCTTGCAGCACCTTTGAGACTAACACATATTCCCCAACACTCCCAGTGTTCCATCAGAGGTTCGTTTGGGGCACCTATTAGCCTGAAAAAAAAATGCAGTAGATTTTTAGCCAAGTCTGATGAAGCCCCATGCTGCTGTCTTCAAACTCAATCAGTCACTTGTGCTTCTTCAGGGTCAGCTGCATGCTGTGTGTATGAAGACAACAGCTGTCATGGACCCAACCAAGTCTGATCTGCTGAGGAATGATAGAATGCAAAGAAAGTTAAGGGGCATGGTTGGGGTGGAGATGCTGAGAAGCAGGGACGGGGAAGGGAGCATGTAATGAAAAAGCAATATGGGGGCTAAGTGGATAATGGAAGTTATAAGGTCCAGAGTAAAAGAAGGGGATTATCTGGTTGGAGAAAGGGTGATCAGGGAAGATAAACACATTAGCATCCAAACTTGATAAGCTTCAGGGAAGCATCCAATCTCTCCTTTCTAGGATGGACCTGAACCCCATTGTCCTACCAGTGTTTGCTCTTAAGGTTATATGCTGCAAGGGTGCATCTACATTGCTCCCGTAGCTCAAAAAAAGCCAAGCAAATTGCACAGCTTACTTCGAGTCAATTTCGAAATAGCTTATTTTGAAATTTGGCACCATCTACACCGCACTTATTTCGAAATAAATCGCTATTCTGAAATGTCCCTTACTCCTCGTGGAATGAAGTTTACAGGGACACCAGAATAGTGAGCCCGTTATATTTTGAAATAATGGGTGTGCTCAAAAGACACAGAATAGCTATTTTGAGGTACCTCTGGTATCCCAAAATAGCACTGTAGTGCAGACGTAAACTAATGGTGTAAATCAGCATAAGTCCTAATCCTTCATGATTCCAGTATTCTTTTTGTGTAGCTCTCCCTCATGAGTCAATTCCCACCTTTAATTTGTCAGCCGAGGGTTTTTGTAGGGTTGGTCCAAAATTTTCCATAGAACTTTTTTCAATAAAAAATTGTTTTTTTGAAAACATGAACATGATTTCATGGAACTTTTTTTTTTTTGAGGGGGTGAGGGAGAAAGTAAAACCACACAATAAAAAATTAATTGAAAACATGTAAAATGATTTTTTTCAGCTGAAAATGTTGTGGTTTTTCAGTAGAAAGATTATAAATGTAGAATGGTCAGAGAGAGAGGAGGGTTTCCAACCAGTTCTAGTTTTTCCCTTTTTGGCCTTTTTTTTCATGCAAGCTGCCTGTAGGTTTTTCTAAACTTAAAAAAGGAGGAAAGGAAGGTAAAGTAGGACCACAAGAATCCGGAGTTATACAGATTTAAAAGTATTTATTGTCTATACTACAGAATTGCCTTTCAGTGCACATACTTATAGAACATAGAGTAGTAGGAAAGGCTAGAAATCCAGGTCTGAGTTGCAAATAGATCAAGGCCCTGGGCCTGAATCTCTGGAGTTTGGGGAACATCTGTGAACAGATGTGAGCTTCTACAGTTTGGGATTCATTAGGGCTTTCCCAGTTAGCCCTGGTCTACACTGGCACTGTATTTGTAACCCCCCCCCCCCCCCCCCCCCCCAGTCCCCAAGGATGAATTTATAAACAGAGCGTCCACACTACCAATCCCGTTATTGAGAAATAACAAGTCGCTTAATTAGAAAGCTGTATTCCTGCTTTTCGTGAGGAATAACACTAATTCCAAAATAGTTATTTCGAAATAATGGTAGTGTGGACGCTCCGGTGCCTCTATTTCAAAATAACTACTCCCCCAGAGTAATTTGAACAAATTACTCCCCAGTGCTTCCTGGGGCTTCAAGTCCAAGATAGCACGTCCACATTAACGGAGCCTGCCTCGGACTAATTTTGAGGCTTCCCCGTAGTGTGGACAAGCTAGCTCGAATTTGCTAAATTGGGAGTTAAGTGAAATTTACTAATTTCAAAATAGTTTCTAGTGTAGACGTGGCCCCAGGGATCTGAGACATGGGTAAGGATGAAGAGTAACAAATCTTTTTCTGGAGCCAATTTTGCCTTTCACTTTTCCAGGCCTCCAGTGTTTGGGATGGATGTGCTGGAATACCAGGAGAGGCTGTTGAGAAGGACAGGAGTGTGTTCTCAGCTGGAATTCAGCCCCTCCTATTGCAACAGTGCTACAGTTTGTTGCCCATCTTACTATTTAGTACAATAGTGCCTACAACTCAGATTGTGCTAATTGCTGTACAGGCACAGAACCCAATCCAAAGCCCATTGTAATAAATGGGAGTCATTCCATGGACCTCAGTGAGCTGTGAATCAGAGCCATAATAAGAAAAGACAACTCCCTGTAGAATTTACATTCTACACAGATAAAATGGTCAGGGTAAGGAGGGAAATAGAGGCACAAAAAGGGGAAATGACTTGCCCCATCTCCCACAGTAGGATAGTGGTAGTGCTCGGGCGATAACACACATTGTCTCCTGACCCCTAGCCCAGCCCATTAGATCACAGTGTCTCCCAGAGTAGACGACCTGCATAGCCCATCTGTTTGCCAGAGGCGGAGAGTATTGGGTTCCTTAGTAGATTGCATGTTCTCAGGATGCTTTTTTAAAATTTCTACTACTAACTTGGGTTTGGGGCTGTGCTCTTTTACTGACTTGGACTTTTTAAAACCGAAGTGCTTCATTTGAATATTCAAAGGTGCTAGGAAGTTTGTTATAAATGTATTTAAAGGGAGAGACAGACACCAATGAGATTTGCAGTCCAGTTTTTCAGACTTGACCTGCTCAGATAAGCATCTAACACTGAGCAACCTGAGGGTGATTTTGACTTTCACCTCTGTATCTAGTATTAAAATCTAGAGCCTCATATACTATGTAGGTGGGGAGAGGGGAGAGTAAACAAATAGCTCAGATTAAAATGGTAACCGTACCCACTGTTGTGTAGGATCATGTCATTATCCGATCATCTTGTCTGCCCTGAAATCTCATACTTCATCTTTCCCCCTTAATAGATTTCACCTTGGAATGCAAACACATTTCTGCTATTGAGCAACCTAGTTAATACACTGCCCGGTTATACTGGGGCAGAGAGAGAGAGTTCCTTAACCTACATCAGGAATGACTTAGGGTGTTAAAAGGCGAGCAGCTTCTAATTGAACATCCACAGGATCATCTCAAGCTGTTGATATTGATTTAGGGAACTCTGGGCGAGTGGGGGAGGCGGGAGGCAGAGAGAGAGAAGGGAAATGTAACCTCCTGAAAGGATTAGATCTCATGGTTGCTCTTTGCAGGCTGTTCTCAAATCCCCGCACTTGCTGCAAATCCAAGCTTTTCTCTGAAAATGGCCAGGCTTAAGGGTCAAGAGTTTCAAAAATAAGAGCCTACAGTTAGTCTCTTTAAACCCTATTTTGACTGCCCACGAGATGAAAAAGACTGGGAATTAAGATTCCAAATCCACTGGGCGGCTTTCCAAAGATCTCCCCCCTCCAAGATAAGTGACCTGAAGTCAACGGGAGCTTCAGGGTGCTCAGCATTCCTGAATACCGGGCCATTTACAGCCTAAATATGGACTTTAGGAGCCTCTCTATGAAGCAGACCTTCTACTGGTGTGAATTGCCGCAGCTCCATTGAAGTTAATGGCTTGGGCAAATTTATGCCTTCTGAGGATGGTGCCTGTGGTTGAAAATTTTGTCCAAGGTTTTTAAGTAGTCAACCATTGGAACAATGGACTGAGGTTGAGGGTAGATTCTCCATCAATAGCAATTTTAAAATCATGATGGGATGTGTTTTTAAAAGGACGTTCCAAAGAAATTATGTTGGGGAAGTCTTATGGCCTATGTTATCGAATCATAGGAGGGTGGGACTGGAAGGGACCTTGAGATATCATCTAGTCCAATGTCTTCCACTCTGGGCAGGACTAAGTATTATTTGGACCATCCCTGACCAGTGTTTGTCTAATCTGCTCTTAAAAGTCTCCAGTAACTGAGATTCTTTCCTTATGTGGAAGGTCAGCCTAGATTATTACAATGATCTTTCCTGGCCTTGGACTCTATGAATGTATGAAAAAATCACAGGGTAACATTTTCAAAAGTGCCTAAGTGACTTCGAATCTAAGCCCCATTTTCAAACATAGGTCCCATAGTATATCATTAGCAGGGCTCGCCAAGCGGCAGCGAGCCCCGCTCGCCAGCCGCATGGTTTCACACCATTCTGCATTCTGCGCATGTGCAGATTGTTCTGTGCATGCACAGATCACTCTGCGCCGGCTCTTCCGGGTTGTAATCTACTCGCCACGGGCGAGTAGATTACATTATTTGTCGAGCCCTGATCATTAGACTCTAAGGGCATGTCTGCACAGCAGGGCTAAAGCTGAAATAAGCTATGTAACTTGAGCTACATCAATTGCGTAGCTTAAATCGAAATAGCTTATTTCAGCTTTTGGCGCTGTCTACACAGCAGGAAGTCTGAGGTAGAGCACTCTTTCTCCGACGTCCCTTTCTCCTTGTAAAATGAGGGTTACAGGAGTCAGAGTAAGAAGTCCTCTAGCTCAACATTATTTTGACATTATGTTGAAATAACTGCTTGTAGTGAAGCTGTGGACTATGTTATTTCGGAATAACGTCAGTTTGAAATAACACGGCTGTGTAGACGTACCCTAAGTGATTTAGGAATATAGGTCCCGGTCCCTAGTGCCTAAGGCATTTCTAGTCTAATGATATACATTGGTAGCTACTTCTTTTTGTAGGAAAGAGAATTAAATTAGTACGAAGCCTTTTGTACCAGTCACTGAGCAGAGAATTGGCTTCTACAGTTAATACTGTGCTTTAATATGTCTCCTTGCATCCTTATTTCTTAGGCTAGTCTGTCAATGGAATCAGATTTATAACAGCTTAGATCTTTTCCATCTCTATTACATCATCTAGTGTGTTTCCAGACCCAGCTAAGGAATCTCCTATTGAACTTATTAATATTTTTTCCTGCTGTAACATAGTATATTGTTTCCCTTAAGGCAGGTGGCCAACATGAGTTATGTTGACAAGCAGAGGGAAGAATTAGTATCTCAGTGGTAGTATCTATGGGAATGTAACGCAAATGAAAGTAATCAAGGAGATGAATAATAATACTAATGATGCTTGCGAAATTTCAGGTACAGCATGCTGGCCAGTGTAATTGCTCCAGCACTTTGCATGAAAACCAGCATGCTGAATGAGAAACATAAATTGAATATTCCTCCTACACACACGCGCGCATTGCCATTAATAAGGGTTTTTTATTTCCTGAAAGCCTAAAAATAGGAGCACAGAGTGTATGCAAGCGAGATTTGTAAATCTAATCACTAATAACCGTGTTCCCAACTGTATTAAATTTCCTTTCGTTTCTGGTTTCCAAGCCCGGATGGAGCTTTGTCAGTTGCATTAATAGGAATAAAAGTGCCTCTTTTGTTTTTGGTATCCATCCAAAGTAACCAGCCTGACCATTTCTTAAAACGTTGGCTTCTCAACACGTTATTAAACCCAACTGGTGTAAATCTCTGCAAATTCCTCTTTAATCTTTAAAAGCAAATTTTCGGAGAAATGGTTTTTTAAAACTCCCTTCTACTTTTAAGTTAAAACCAGAATTAAAAAAATATCCCTCAGGCTATGTAGTATCAGCCAACTGTGTAATACGCTCTTTGAGTTTCACCCCCACCCTTTAAATCATCGCCAATGAACGAAGCGATTCCAAGATACAAATGGCATTTGCTGTTGTTTGGAAATAAATTAATATGTAAGATGAAAGGTCGCACAAAATATTTGGAAATTTTGGAGATGCGGGAGCTGAACTCAGTCAGCAACAGGATTAGCTGTCAGGCTTGTCTGATTTCTCTTACGGATTCTCTGTTGCAATATAGGCCTTTAGTTTTGGGGGGGACTATTTGGGGGCTGGATATTTTGCTGCTTGGAACAGGTGACTGCTTGATTATTATGCTCCTGTGTTTTGTTCAAAGAGGTGTGTGGGGCGGGGGGAGAGAGAAAGAGAGAGAGAGCTCTGTGTGGTTGCATTTTAACACCTTCTCTGCTAAGCATGAGGCCAGCTCAGGGTGCTAAATTCCTGTCTGTGGCTGTCTGTGAAATAAATCTGCGTGTTGTGTAGTCCCAAGCTGTCAGCAACGGTTTGCGCTGATGGACTCTGAAAGAGGTTTCCTTTCACTCTGTGGAACAGTCAGCAGCCGCTAGGGAGCTGTCTTTAGCTCATATTTCAGAGTTAGCTCATTAGACCAATAACAGCAGACACCTTCTTATTTCTTTTAAAAGAAAAAGAGCGGAGGGGAAGGGAAAAAGTATTTGAAAAGTCAGATTATGTATATATAAAGTTAGGGCCAGACAATAATATTTCCCCTTGCCTCCTGTAATGGCCTAATGATTTGTTCTTTCACTGAGGCAAACTATCCCATTTAGTTTTCTTTTCTTTTCTTTTCTTTTCTTTTCTTTTCTTTTCTTTTCTTTTCTTTTCTTTACAGTGAATTTGTTTGGAATCGCAAAGTTCTGTGTCTCTTTGCAACGTAGGGATTTGGTCCTTTCCCTCGTGATCCCTCGTGAACAGGAGCCCGAGTGGATTTTGCGTTTGAGGCTGAATATGCTGAATGTTCTAAGTCTCGCTCATTTCCATTTCCCATTCTCTCTGACCGCTTCAGCCCCGCTCCTCCCCACCCCTCATTTCCCAGATGCATAATGCCAATAATAAACTGGGTTAGTTCTCAGCAGCCTTCTGGCCAGTCATGAAACCATGCCAGTAAGAACTGCTGAGTTGAGCTTTTTTATTTTCCTCCGTCAAGCTGCTCTTCGGCCTCTCTAGCCCAAATTCACTTGACCAGTTTTTCTATTTAAAAACGTTTCTACTGTCAGCTCTTGCCCTCTGCTATTGGCCCTGGGGCGGTGGCAAGGATATGAATATCTTTTATGGAAACCAGGCTGGGGGAATGTTACATCATCATTCAGATCCAATCACAATAAAAATCCATTTTGTGGGATGGGACACTGGCCCGTTTGTCCGGGTCAGTAAGGCAATTCTGGCCGCTGTTGGGGTGGAGAAAATATGGTGCAAAGAGAGGATTGAGCGCCAGGAATTTAAGTTCTAATCCTAGCACTGACCGTGATACCAAGTCACGTAACGTCTCTGCCTCAGTTTCCCCATTTATAAAGTGGGAGAAAACACCTGCCCTCATTGAATCATGTTTGTACCAGAAGAGAACTTACTTTGTCTACAACTCTCTTCATATGTAGAATCAAGAGAGGTTTTGGAGAGATGTAGAGCACCCTGAGTTTTTCCATCTTCAATATGCTTCAGTGCCAGGGCATGGGTAGATATCATCACCAGCTTCCAAGTGGGTGAGGCTCAGAGAAAGGTTAATGATTTGCCCATGGTGCAGAACACAGTGGTGATAGGGCTGGGGTTCGAACTCCTGTGTTCCTAGTTCTCTGCTTTGATAGAGCCTGTTTCAAAAGGCAAGAGCAGGAACTAGGGATGTCATAGTGTAGTCGATTAACCGATTAGCTGATAAGCAAAAGCTACACGCATTCCCCTCCCCACCCACCCTTGACAGTAATTTTTTTAGCAGGCTGGCCAGCAGTCCAAGTCAGTCCTGGCTCATGCTGGGTCTGGGACCTACCTCCACTGAGGCTCTGCATTTAAAGTGTATAAGCAGTCAGGCAGGCAGGCAGCCTGGCTAGGTCTGGGACCTTAGACCCCCTTCCCCCAGATAGGGGCTGCTGCCACCCCACTCTGCTGCCTCTGTATCAGAGACAGCAGCGCAGGGTGACAGGCAGCCAGTCTGCGAGGGGAGCTGTTTTTTAAACTGGCTCCCCCCGTGGATCAGCTCCCGCCTGGCACTCCATGCTGCTGCCTCTGTATCAGAGGCAGCAGCTCAGAGTGGCAGGGGGCTCCTTGGGAGTGAGGCCAGAGCGCATTGACTGCTGACCTCACCCCCGGGGACTATAGAATAGTCGAGTAACCGATAGGAATGCATGAGGTTAATCGGAATGAACCAATATTTAACATTCCTAGCAGGAACACTTACAGGTTAGGAGCAGCATATCTCAAACTGGCACAAATAGGGAGGAAATGTGGAGACTGTCTAAAGCATAGGGCTAAAATTCCTCTTGACGCTCACAGGCAGAATGGGATTCCCGAAGTTCTGTCATTGCTCTGCATGTGGATTTCCCCCTCGAAGCTGATGAAGGAGAGATTAGTCAGTGGACGGGGAACAGAAAATGAATCTTACTGACTTGTGAGGTTCTGGGAGGAGAATTTTACCAGAAAAGCAATAATAATGCTACTTGCACCATTCTAGCAATACGCTTTTTGTTCCGGTCAGAATAAAGCCATCTTCCCCACTCCTTGTGGGAAAACATCCTGGTTTTACCAGCATACCACCTCTGCCTATGTACTTTTATGGGCCCTGCCACTGTACTAATCTGTACATAATAGTTTTTATCTTCATAACACCCCTGTGAAGGCGAGATGTATTCACCCCATTTTACAGATGGGGAACTGAGGCACAGGGTAGTAACTTGCCCATGGGATCTGAATTGGGCAATTGAGCCCAGGCCTCCTGGGTCCTGCTAGAATAACTCTCAGGGAGCACACAAGTCCCCATCCACCCATCAAGGCGCAGTCTGCAGGGAAGGTGAATTGGATGTGCTCGAAACTAAAATGAATAACGAGTTAGCCCAAAGTTTTGTCCTGTCGTGGATGGAATAGGAATCTGTTAGTTATATCATAAGCCTTATACGTCCAACAGCTGAAAGATATTCTCATTTTAAATGACAGGCTGTTCTTAGGCTAGGTCTACACTAGGGGAGAAAGTTGACCTAAGATATGCAACTCAGCTACGTGAATAGTGTAGCTGGAGTCAACACACCTTAGGTTGAATTGCCACAGTGTTCCCACTGTGGGAGGTTGATGGGAGAAACTCTCCTGTTGACTTTCCTTACTCCTCGCGACACAGTGGAGTACCGGAGTCAATGGAAGTGCAATTAGTGGTTGATTTAGAGTGTCTTTACTAGACCCACTAAATTGAACCCAGGGAGAATGATCTCTGCAGCTTCGATCTCCCGTTAAGTGGAGACAAGCCTTTACTGGAGAAGGAGGGCCTGAATTCTTGTCCTGCTGGTGTTATAAAATGCCACATAGCTGGTGAGGTGCAGCAGTAGCAGCCAGAATTGGTTAAAACACCAGGGAAAAAAAATCATGAGGATTCTTAGTTTGCAGTATTGTTATAGCATGTTGGTCCCAGGATAGTAGGGAAAACAAGGGGCAGGAGGTATTATCTCTTATTGGATCAACTTCTGTTGGTGGAAGAGAAAAGCTTTTGAGCTTATATGAAGATCTTTTGACTTTTTTTTTACTGTTTTTTGAACATTTAGAAGTGCTTTGGAAGACAGGATTAAAATTCAAAATGATGTGGACAAACTGGAGAACTGGTCTGAAGTAAATAGGAAATTCATGAAGCACAAATGTTCTTCTTAACTTCTGTGGATAGGACAAGAAGCAATGGACTTAAATTGCAGCAAGGGAGGTTTAGGTTGGACATTAGGAAAAACTTCTTACTGGTCATGGTGGTTAAACACTGGAATAAATTTCCTAGGGAGGCTGTGGAATCTCCATCACTGGAGATGTTTAGGAGCAGGTTAGACAGACACCTGTCAGGGATGATCTAGATGGTGCTTGGTCCTGCCGTGAGGGCAGGGGACTGGACTTGATGATGTCTCGAGGTCTCTTCCAATTCTATGATTCTATGATTCTAGATCTAGAATTCATGACTCTAGATCAGACCTAGTCCTGACATGAGTGCAGGGGACTGGACTAAATGACCTTCCAGTTTTTTTGCTTCTATGATTCAACTATTTTTTTTTAATTTGAAAAAAAAGCTAGCTTTTGCAGCTGTCCTCCTCCCACCCCCCAAAAAAATGTCAATTCACATGCTCCACAAAAACTTTTGGAAGGTTTTGGGGGGTTGAAAGTCACAATTTGAATTATTGATGAAAAGTTGAGATTTTAAACATTTTGATCTGCTCTAGTAGCCATGAATTCCTAGTGAGTGACAGCTTTGTTATGCTGTGGTACATCAGCCTTTTAAGCTGGGGCCAGCAAGAGAAGAGAACCCCCTCCACCCCGACGTCAGTGCTGAACATCTGAATGAAGAGCTAAGAACATTCCATGGAAACTTGCTACCTGGTCTCACTGTGGTGCAGTACTATGAGCCACTCTTTGTGATTAGACAGAGCTTTCTAAGCCAGCTGTTCTGATAGGGGAGGATGAGGATGAATTGTGATCTCCCATTGTGAAGAGCTGTCATCACCCAGTATCATGTTGTAACCTGGAAGCTTGAAGGTGAACCAGTGATGGCTTGGTGCATATACATAATCTGCACCTGTTCTGAACTCTTAGATTTCAACTGGGTTATGCTGTTGAAAAGAGAAATAATTAAACATTGTTCTTAGACTATGACATTTGTTCTATTTAAAAAAAAATCTAGGAGTTGGGGGACCTAGGTTCAAGTCCCTGCTCCACCACTGACTTCCTGTGTGACCTCAGGCAAGTCACTAAATCTCTTTAGATCTCATTTCTCCATCTGTATGCGAGACCGTTCCTACCTCTTTAGGGATGTTGTGAGGATGAATATAGAGTAAAGGTCATGAGGGGCTCAGATACTATGCTGACGAGGCCAATTGTCTGGTGCGAATTAAATGATGCTTCTCAGTATCTTAGGCATGGGGTGGATTGCACATGGTGACAGAAAGCAGGAAAGCCACTAATGGCCATGTCATGATGCAAATCAGGGGAATGGGAGTCTTGATGTTGACTTAGATGTGGAATGTGATTTGGCCCGCAATGTGGTTGTGTGGTGGTTATCGTAAAACAGGATGTTTCTTTTTAACCCCCCCTTTTGATTCTGTATGTAATGCCTCCGTTCATTCGTCTTTCCGGTAGGGATGTGAATGACTAGTCGACTAGTCGCTTTCTCCCCTTCCCCCCGCTACCTCTATCAGAAAGGAGGGGGTGCTTCAAAGCAGCAGTGCCGTGTGGAGCCTGGGGCCGGGTTCTCTGCGGTGTTTCAAAGTGGCAGCACCGCATGGAGCATGGGGCCAGCAGGGGACTGCTTGAGTCCCCCGCTGGCCCGTGCTCTCCACAGCACTTTCGCCTTTCAAGTGTAGCAACAGCACTCTTCAAAGTCGGAGGCGCTCTTATCGATTAATCGAGTAGTTGATGCACTGAGTATTCGATTAGCCAATGAATCAAAATGTTACATCCTTACTTTCCGGGTGCCCTGCTTTCTCATTCTGCACTCGTTACCTGTGGTAGTAATTAGAGTCAAACTCCATGTGTGGCTACAACGTACGTCATTCTCCCTCTGAAGATGGTACACAAGTCTGTTCTGTTTTGTTCAGGGCAGAGCTACACCAAACAGTTTACACCCTATTCAAGGTAAAAGGCCTGTAGACAGACAGACTCTCTTTCTGTGTGTCTGCAGGTATGTAATGTATCTTGGATGGAAAGGGATGTATCTGATGTATCTTGGATGGAAAGGGATAACATTCCTGACAGCTTGGGCAGGTTGCTTGAGCTTCTGGTCTCCAGATAAGAGCAAAATAACTGGAAATGAGTGTAAAAGTTTCCAATACAATGTCAGAATCGTTGGAAGGACTGGGGGAAGGTGGCTACTTGAGACCTGCCGACACCTCCAGAGGGCAGGAGGTAGCAATGGACAACATAGGCTAGTGAGTGGGCTTCATGAGTGGCCCTTCTTCATCTCAGTGGGCCGCAAAATTGTCCTAACCAAGATGTTCTCTCGGGATGAGGTAGTTTGGCCAACTGTGCTTGCGTGCCTAGACTCTGTGTGTGTGTGTGTGGGGGGGAATGCCAATTGAACTGCAGCAGCGCTCCGACTGCATGCAGAGGGAACGCACAGCTCTCACAGTCAGTGTTGTGAGCAATCAGCACACGCCTCCATTTACATTCCCTGGTTTTAAGTGCATGTCTCCTGAGTAATACTGATGAGGAAAAACCCACGCAGACAGAATCTGGCAACCCTGCACTTGGGCAAGGGTAAACAAAATGTCTTGAGGGCCACACAGAGAACCCTGATGTGCTGCAGGTTGCCCACCACTGGTATGAGGCCTGAGCCAATACCCACTGATGTGAACAGGAGTCATTACTTCCGGCTCCCCTGAGCTCAGTGGGCTGTAGCTAAACCATTCAGTGGGGATGTAGGAAACTAGGGTTCTATTCCAGGCTCTGCCACTGAATTGCTGGATGAAAGTTGCTTTCTTGCTTTAGAACCTATGAGCGGCCATATTGGGTCAGATCAAAGGTCCCATCTAGCTCCGTATCTGGTCTTCTGACATTGCCAAGTGCTTCAGAAGGGAATCATCAAATGATTTATCCTATTACTCATTCCCAGCTTCTGGTAAACTCAGGCTAGGGACACAATGTGTGCCTTAGTTTGCCCACTTGAAAAATGGAGATAATGATAGACTTCCTTTGTGAAGTGGCTTGACATCTATGGATGAAAAGCACAGTAGAAGAGTGAGGTGTGTTAAGGCTATGCTATTACTATGCTTCCTCCCCACCACCATCTTCTTGTAGCTTCTTAGCAATGGCCAATCAGAAAAGCTAGTAGAGATAATGTGGTCTTGTAGACAGGTACGTGACTGAGTGTCAGATGATCTTGGTTCTAATCTCTACTCTGCCACTGACTTGCTGTGCAGCCTTGGACTAGTCATGTCACCATTTTGTATCTCGGTTTCCTCTCCCCTCCTGTGTCTGTCTTGCCGAGTTATATTGTAAGTTTTCCAGGGCAGCACCTAGCACAATGGCAATAATGTGACTAATAACAGTTGGGAGCTGTAAGTAACCTTTTCCCAAATATTATATTTCATCTTGTATGTCCTCTTTCTGCAGGGGAATCATCATGGATTGGCAGAGTGTGGGAGAATAGATGCCTTAATTGTAGGTACCAGTCGTTAGTTGGTACTTAGATCCCATTCCCTTTTGTAACAGGCAAACAAGAGATTCCCACTTGGAGATGTCTGGCCAGAAGCATTGGCAACTGTGTATTAATTAAACAGCTGATAAACTTTCATTTGGTTCATTTTCCCTGCAATAAAACCCTAATGATACCAACATGAGAACATTTAGAAGCATTGCGGCAGTGTGGAATTGAAATGACCACAATCACATGGAGCTCTAAATTAAGAACATTAATTTTAAAAAAAATCTCATGTTTAGAAATCTGGAAGGGAAGGTTAGATGATGACTTTTGCACTAACAACTTACAAATTGATTCTGACTTCACAATGCCAGATTTTAATAAACGCATAAATTCTTCAGTAAACCCAGCGCTTAAACATGAGCTTAAAATTAGGCATATAGAATCATAGAATCACAGAACGCTAAAACTGGAAGGGACCTTGAGAGATCATCGAGTCCAGTCCCCTGCCCTCATGGCAGGACCAAGCACTATCTAGGATAGATGTCTATCTTACCTGCTCTTAAATATCTGCAGTGATGGAGATTCTACAACCTCCCTAGGCAATTTATTCCAGTGTTTAACCATCCTGACAGGAAGTTTTTCCTAATGTCCAACCTCAACCTCCCTGCTACAAGTTAAGCCCATTGCTTCTTGTCCTATCATCAGAGGCAACAGGGAACAATTTTTCTCCCTCCTCCTTGTAACACCCTTTTAGATACCTGAAAACTGCTATCATGTCCCCTCTCAGTCTTCTCTTTTCTAAACTAAACAAGCCCAATTCTTTCAATCTTCCCTCACAGGTGATGTTTTCTAGACCTCTAAGCATTTTTGTTGCTTAATATGTTTCTATCTGTGGGAATTCAGTAAGGTGTTTAACTGTTTTTGAGTCTTAGTATACATCTTTACTATGAGTAATGGATGTTCTAAGTTATTGAGGTAGGGTTGATAATCTGACCTTTAAAAACTTTATATATGCATAGTTAACTGCTAGAGAAATAAGGTCCTTATGGAGTTGTTTTGGCTTAGTGAATAGATAATTGTCACAACAAGCTGCCCAAATATGTGTTTACATAAGGACACCTTCTGGATCTCTTGGGTAAATATAGAATTCTAAAAAATTGCATTAAGGTGTATTGGATTGACAGACTGGGAAAATTCTGAAGAAAACAATGTGTTAAAAAAGACATCGTATCCAAATATACATTTACCCATTTGCAAGATCATCCGTGTATTTCACCTAGAATTACAAGTGCTTCCTCTTTCTTTTTAAAGGACTCCAGCCCTTGCAAATCAAGATCTCAGTTCTGATCAGTTTGGGTGTGGTTCAAGACCACTTCTAGTTAGTTGAGATGGCTTTGTGAATGGGTGTGATTTTATTGCCTGTTTATAGACAATTGATATCTTTCTTCAAGTCCCAGTTCCTTGGGTCACGTGCTTACCTGAGTTCTCCAGAGTTCATGTTGTTGGTTTTTTTTAAATAAAAAATCTCCTTCATGTTTGCTCAGAAAACTATGAAAATGGGAACCATCAAAGCTGACAAACTGGAAGGCAAATAACACCCCACACTGTTATTTTTAAAAACCTCATTATTTCTACCCAGCTTTGTTATTTTGGGGGGAATGGGACCCTCATTCAGTGTCTGGTTAGCAATAGTGTGGTGGTTTCTCTTTTATGCAAGCAGCATTTACGGATTTGGGCACTGCATCCAAAAGCTATAGCTGAGGTTTACAAGGGCAGTGGTCATGGTTTGAGGGCTGGGCATTCATCCTCTATGGTGAACTCACAAGATTTAGTTAGTCTTGGAAAGGGGAGAAGCAGGAGGGGATTCCCTTTATGCTATCCTGTAGCAGAACCAGGAGGTTGACGAAGTCCCTTGAAGCTAATGCACAGTGGGAGGGGAGGTATACATTGAAGGTGTAAAGTATTCTTTTGAAAACTGAGGCTTCTATGAACATCTTAAGGGCATGTGTACTTCATGTTAAGTTCATGTGTACTTCATGTTCTAGGTGTGTGAGAAAATATAAATAACCTGACCTCTAAAAACATAGTTTCTGGCTAAACGTTTAAGGAATGAGGCATGTAGCAAGCCAGTGGAATTCTCGCAGGAGCTTATAGATTGAGGCCGCAGCTGGACTTCCATAACGACAAATATCAGTGGCCCTTAAACTGTACGTTAAAAGAGGATGGGGCCACTGTAGTATAGCCCAGCATGATTTCATGATTGCTGAGTCCAAGCTAGGATTTAGAGGACACCCTGTTTGAGTAAATGAGGCAGCACAGCTATTCAGAGAGCTTGACAGTCAGAGAAAACCACCAGGTTGGTAACTTCGTGCTTCTACCTCATCTCGTTTTTGACCCTTTATTCCAAATGCGTCGTGCCCTGGTCCGAACTGCATAGAGGAAGTTGCCGAGAGAATGAAGAGGGGGATCCCCTTCCTTTCACAAAGCAGGCTGCAAATCTGCGTTTTCTGCTAAGCCCCTGCTTCTCTCTCCACTTTCCTTGACTCGCGCAGGCTGGCACCTCTCTCCTGTGCTGTATAATGGCCAAAGGGCCATTGTAGCTACCTCTGCTAGGCTCTGCCGTGCACAGATGCCTTATGCAGCTGACCGCTCTGCTGCTTGTCTGCCCAGCTGCTCTTGTTACTGCTGCTCCAACGTCTACCTGTGGGCTTGGGCATGACACACCTTGCACAGAGCAGCCCTGATCCCCCGTGTGGGAGGCCCTGAGGATCTAGTGCAATACAAAGATTTAGCCATAATAATAATAATAATGCCCTGATTAATCGATATTGCTTTGCCAATGGAAAGGAGGCATCCATGAAACTCGGGCCTTGCTTCAAACCTGCATTTCTGTGCAGCCACGATGTTGGATGTGAGCTTTCCCCACACATGCACCAGGCTGTAAGTTTCATGCATGATTTTCTGCTGTAAGGGGCCCATGTTTTTCCAGGGTAATTTGGTTGTGCCTCCTCTGAGGCTGGCTACAGTGTAGTGAGAATAAAATAGGACCAGGAAGGGAAACTGCAGCTTCTTTTAGCATTTCAATTCCTTTTCTGTCAAATGACATTTCAAGCGCTGACGCCTGGTAACGCTCTTTCTCTCCAAGGAGCCGAGTTTCTTCTGAGAGGCGCACTATGGGGAAATGCAGCAGCCGCAGCAACAACAAAACTGGAACCAGAATCCTTCAGCCCTGGGCATTCTCTAAAGAGCGGTGGCTGTCATAATTTACACACCTTGCCTAATTCAGAGCACATGTCTCAGCTACCACAGGCTTTCAGGAGACACACTGCTGTCTTCCTCTCAGTGGGCCCGCTGTGAGTTTGTCAGCAATGCCGTTAACAATGACAAAGGCGTTCATCGATATTTTTTTTTTAAACACCAATATCCGAGAAGCAGCAACAATCTTGTGTGGGCAGGTTCTTTGCCTCTGGAGCAGTTTTCAAGAACCTAAAAGGGTGTTACAAAGAGGAGAGAAATTGTTTTCCTTGACCTCTGAGGATAGGACAAGAAGCAATGGGCTTAAACTGCAGCAAGGGAGGTTTAGGTTGGTTATTAGGAAAAACTTCCTAACTGTCAGGATGCTTAAGCACTGGAACAAATTGCCTAGGGAGGTTGTGGAATCTCCATCACTGGAGATATTTAAGAGCTGGTTAGACAGACATCTATCAGGGATGACCTAGCTGGTGCTTAGTCCTGCTGTGAGGGCAGGAGACTGGACTTGGTGACCTCTCGGGTCTTTTCCAGTTCTATGATTCTATGATTCTAGGACTTAGGAGCATAAGCCCCTTTGGCTTTTATGGAAGCTTGTGATTTTCACTCAGGCCCTGTTGAAAATCCCACTCCAAACTTTCAAATTGCATTTGGGCTCCCACTGGGTGGTTTTGTCCTGTTTGTGTTCTTATCCCAAGCTCATCACTGTGGTGTTGGGGTGCTGCCTGAGTCAGACCCAGTAATTGTTCTAAAATCACTCTTGTCCACAGTTTTCCATGCAGCGGTGTAATTCCCATTCATGTCAGTGGGAGTGGGCTAGAAACTGGCTACTTGCAGAAAGCAAGAATAGAATAGGTTCAGAAATGAGAGGAGAAAATTCTTAGAGGCGGAAAGAAATTCTCCCATGAGGAGAAACTGAAAAGGGCCCATTGACCTCAGTGGCAAAACTCCTATTTGATTTCCATGGGCCCAGATTTTACGTTGAGTGTGTTGGACTGAGAGAGGAGGGGGCAGGGTAGAGGTATATATACTGTGGTATAAAAATTAGAAATAATTTCCCACAGTACAAGAACTAAGGGACATTCAAGGACATTGGAACCTGCCAAAAACTGATAAAAGGAAATGTTTTTCTAAATGATGCCTAATTAACCTGTGGAACTCATTGCCACATAATATTGTGGAAGGCAGGAGCCTAGCAGGATTGAAAAAACATGATTAAAAATGTATGTGGGTAACAAGAAGATCCATGGGTACATGAGATGGTTTCATTGTTTTTAGAAGGGATATAAATCATCATGCTTCAGAAATGCTAATTGGCCGGAGGACGGTAGAAATTTCATCGAATTATGGAATCCTAGGGCTGGCAGAGACCTCAGGAGGTCATCAACCCACTGCTAAAAGGAGGACTAATGCCAACTAAATCATCCCATAGTCTGGTAGCACTTTAAAGACTAACAAAACATGTAGGCTGTGTCTAGTCTGGCAAGTTTTTCCGGAAAATCAGCCGCTTTTCCAGAAAAACTTGCCAGCTGTCTACACTGGCGCTTGAATTTCATAAGAACACTGACGATCTCATGTAAGATTGTCAGTGTTCTTGAAATACTATGCTGCTCCGTCGGGCAAAGTCCTTTTGCGCAAAGCTTTTGCGCAAAAGGGCCAGTGTAGACAGCTCAGATTTGTTTTGCGCAAAAAAGCCCTGATCGCGAAAATGGCGATCGGGCCTTTTTTGCGCAAAAGCGCGTCTAGATTGGCTCGGACGCTTTTCTGCAAAAAGTGCTTTTGCGGAAAAGCGTCTGTGCCAATCTAGATGCTCTTTTCCGCAAATGCTTTTAACGGAAAACTTTTCCGTTAAAAGCATTTGCAGAAAATCATGCCAGTCTAGACGTAGCCGTAGATGGTATCATGAGCTTTTGTGGGCACAGCCGGTCATCTGAAGAAGTGGGCTGTGCCCCCGAAAGCTCATGATACCATCTACATGTTTTGTTAGTCTTTAAAGTGCTACCAGACTATTAGTTGTTTTTAAAGTTTATCCTGTACAGACTAACTCTGCTCCCCCTCTGAAGCTTTTAAATCATCCCAGCCAGGGATTTGTCAAATTAGGACTTAAATACCTCTAGGGATGGAGATTCCACCCCCTCCCTAGAGAACCCATTCCAGCGCTTCCCCACCCTTCTAGGGAAATAGTTTTTCCTAATATTCAACCTAGACCTCTCCCCTGCAACTTGAGACCATTGCTCCTCATTCTGTCTTCTGTCATTTCCCCTCATAGCGTGTTGTCCCAGAGTAGTCCAGACAAGATTTCCTATACTGCCAATACCTGAAACATCTAGATCTTCCCATTGTCAGGCAGGTTTCTGGATGAGATGCACCACAATACTGATCCTACACAGCCATGCCCATGGCCAAGGCCTCTGTAAGTTTTCAGAGGCGTTGAATCAATGCCCCCTGGCAATAGAATAGGTGACCAAATGCAATCTGAGCGAGCAGCAAGAATAAATAGAAAACCAACTTGCAGCTGTGAACCTCACCGATCCCACCTTGTTTCAATATTGAAGTGTGACACAGTTCACAAGGGTTATTCCATCCTCTGTCTCCATTTGCAGCATTGATCTGAGAGCATGCTGAGGCATGTACCACGCCCCGTCAGCTGACTGTCATTTAGGAGATGTTGACCCCCCCAGAAATGTACTGGGCAATAAAATAGTGAATGCCACAGTATTCATCTTGCTTTTGTGAGTTTTGTGTTGGTCTTCAGTTTTCTGCCTCTTGGCAGGGCTGTTGTTTATGGAGGCAGCTGTGTTGCTTCCAGCCCCCGGCGTGATAGGATAGAGCAGGGGACCATGGAACAGGCATTTGGGGAAACTGCCCCTCTCCCAGCTGATCTGGCAGCCCCAGTCCAAAGTCAGTGTGCTATTCTGGCTCTGCTTACATAGGGTACGTCTACACTGAACCGCTATTTTGAAATAAGCCATTCCAGAATAGTTCTTCCGAAATAGCTTATTTTGAAATAGCACGTCTATACTTCAGGGAAGCCTCCACATTAGTCGGAGGCAGGCTTCCCTAATGTAGACGTGCTGTCTCGATTTAGAGGCACTGGGGAGGAATAACTTAGAATGGCCCTGGGGAGGGGCTACTTCAAAATAGCAGCAGTGGAGCGTCTACACATCTTATTTTGAAATAGCTACTTCGGAATAGGCGTTATTCCTCATGGTATGAGGTTTACAGAAGTTGGAATAAGCTGTCCGTTATTTCGAAATTATTTCGAAATAACGGAACAGCTGTGTAGACGCTCACATTGTGATTTCGAAATAACGCTAGTTATCTCGAAATAACGGTGCAGTGTAGACGCACCCATAGTGCCCAAATGGGACAGCATCATGACAAATCCTATAGAGAAAGCATATGCACTTCTCCTGAACGACTGAAGGACATGTTTGTCCATGTTACTTCTGGGTGGATTTCTTTCCCTCCCCAGGAACTCATTTCTTGACAGGAGAACACAACTGTCTTTTCAGGAAGCCTCTCTCTCCTCCATGAATTCTGCATATCTTCGCCGGCTTTCCACCAGCACACAAATAGGTTTCCTTCAGTCCCCTCGCAGGCTGGACAAGGATAAGAAAGGGGCTGGTCTACATGAAACACATCACACCAGTGCAGTGCAGGGCAACCTGGGCTAGTGAGTGGGCCACAGGAATGGTCCTCTGTCCTACTGGGCCACAAGGTTGTCCTAACCAAGATGGTCTCCTGGGATAGGGGAGTTTTTCTCACTGTACCTAGAATTTAAGGGGTGTGCCAACTGAACCGTGACAGCGCTTTGATTGGATGCAGAAGCAGCACTCGGCTCTCACAGTGCTGTGTGCAATGAGCACCCATCTCTCTTTAAGACAGGACTATGCAGCACTTTAAATACTAACAAGATGGCTTATTAGGAGATGAGCTTTCGTGGGCCAGACCCACTTCCTCAGATCAAATTGTGGAAGAAAATTGGCATGACCATATTTCAAAGGGATACATAGTCCTGTCTTTTGTTTCAGCAAGACCAGACTAACACGGCTACATCTCTATTACCATCTCTCTTTAAGTTCATGTTGCTTTAGTAATCCCCGGTAAGCGGGGATGGGGAGTGGGGAACTATGCAGACAAAAACCAGCAGAATCTGGCAACTCTGCGTGTGGGCAGCAGTAAACCAAATGTCTCATGGGTCACACCCAGAACCCTGATGGGCTGCAAGTTGCCCACCACTGCATCTGTGTAACAAAATCAATTAAAAAAAATCTGGAAATCTACATACGCAAAGCTTAAACCAACTGAAGGGCCGCTGCGCTTGGCTTGCACCGGCATAACTAGATCAATTCTAAATTAATTCATTCGTTCTTGTGCAACTTGCCTAACGAGAACAAGCCCAAAGGCATTTTGTTCGTCCAAAGGAAGACAGGAATTCAAGTGCTATGGTTACACTTAATGTGTTCTGCAGTACAAAGCCATCCACGCTCTTTTTCTAACAGGAGATCAATCTTTTGTGTAGTGCCAGGTATGGCTCTTAATTGCCCTATTGTAATGTGTTATCCCAGCGCTAATAGTTTGAGTTATTTCTTTGTTAACCTTTACACAGCCAATAACAAATTAAACATCATTATCTGAGTTTAAAATAGGCTGTAAATCTCCAGGCCCCGGTAATACGCGGGCACTTTCAGTGTGGGAGCAATAAAATGACATTTAATGATGCTCTGAAACACAACGCAGGAAGTGCTGTAAGCACAGGAGCAGAAAACAGGGCAGTTATGAATTATCCATTGCAAAGAGGAGTTTATAGATTCATTTGAAAACAATAATCATTCATAACTTGGTAAAAGAGCAAGGAGAACAAGCCTGAAAGCCGTAGTTTCTGGGTTCAGGGCAGGTAACATGGCTTTTGGTTCTGTGTACAGTGCCTGACACAGTGAGGTGGTGGTCTCTGTCAAGAGCCCGTAAGGCAAATTGTATATGATAAAGTAGCACTAGTGGGAAAAAATTTTCATGAATATCATCTCCATTTTGTTACATGCGCTCCCTCTCCCGGAGAAATTTTGCTTTCCTATTTAATCCAAACACATGGTTATTTTTCCATGCATGAATTAGCAGGCCAGGTCCTGAGTTGGTGTAATTGTTGGGGCTTCCTTGATTTCAGTGGAGTCTTGCTCACTGACCTTAGCTCAGGGTGCGCTCTTGCAATTCCGAAGCCCTCTTTCTCCCCAAACGGACTACTTGTGGCTAGATCTTGGCAAAAACAGGCAATGTATTTAGAGAAAAAATATTTTTCATTCGCATAATGTCCTCCTTCCCGCCTCCCTCAAAACACAGAAAGGTTTAATCAGTGCCCAGTAATGCATTCATTTCCACTTGCAAAGGGAAATGCTGAGCAGGAAAAATAATGGAAAGTGGCTGATTTTTCAGTAAAATGCTGCTGCATTTTCACATGAATTAACATGATATAAGTGAACGTCAATGCTGAGCAGTGTTGCCTGTTGGGAATATTTCACTCACTTCTGCCCACGGTGTCCAAGACTTTCTCTACTGGACCTCCTGTCAAGAGATTTTGGTTCTAAAAGTTACCTGCTTTGCACACAAATTTGCTATCCCCGTGCCTTTATTATTGAAAATTATTTGCATCAAAAATTAAGAATCCTGATGGAGGGGTTATCAAAAGAGGTATGTGTGCTGAAGATTTAGGTCTTGGCATGGTAAAAGTTACACCTCTAGCTCTTATGTGTATACAAAATAAAAAGCGACCTCAGTTTTTGGGTGGTGTTCTCCAATACAATCTGGGCCTCCGGGTTGGAAAAATTGGCTTAGTTTCAAATATCTTGTGCTTTCCTACTCTCTGGGACAGGGAGTGCATGCAAAAGCAAAACAAAAAACAAACCCAGAAGTTTGGTAGAGCTACATCAGTGGTCCCCAATGTGGTGCTCACGGGCACCATGGTGCCCGCCGGGCCATTTCTGTGCGCCCGCCGAGTGATCGGGGGCCGGCTCTGCCCCCGGGCGCGCGGCACAGGGACGGTGCCAGTCCCGGGCGCGCAGCACATGGGTGGCCCCGCCTCCGGGTGCGCAGTGCATGGGCTGTGCCGGCCCCGGGAGCGCGGCGTATGGGCGTCCCCTCCCCCCTGGGCACGCGGCACAGGAGCGGCGCTGGCCCCAGGCACGCGGCGCATGGGCACTGCTGGCTCCTGGGTGCACAACACAGGAGCGGCGCTGGCCCCAGGCATGCAGTGCATGGGCTGTTCCGGCCCCGGGTGCATGGTGTATGGGCAGCCCCACCCCTGGGTGTACGGCACAGGAGCGGCGCCAGCCCCGGGAGTGCGGCGCATAGGTGGCGCCGGCACCAGGCGCGCGGCGTATGGGTGGCCCCGCTCCCGGGCATGTGCGTGGCCCCGCCCCCGGGCACGTGTGCGGCACTGCCCCCGGGTGCCCGGTGCGTGAGTGGCCCCGCCCCCGGGCGCCTGGCAGCCCAAAAGTTTGGGGACCACTAAGCTACATGATCTGAATCAAGGTCACATTAGAACCTGAAGTTTTTGAAATATGTCCATTATTTCATGCATCAGTTTATACCCTTTGTGGCATTACTCACTGCTCTCCTGCCAACTTCTGTTCCTCTTCTCTAGATCCTATCCCCACCAAATTTATGTAGATGAAAGACTTAAAATTGACAGAGGAAGTAGTGTCTAGAGCAAGGGGCTAGGCATCTGGGCTCCTGGATTCTTCTACTGGCCAGGAGGGAGGATAGTCTAGAAATCAGAACAGGGGACTAAGAATCGGGACTTCAGAGCTCTATCGTTGGGCCTAGACTGTGATCTGTTGATTCAGATTAGACTAGGAGTTCAAATAGGAATGTTCTTGAACCCCAGATCTGCCACTGATTAATGTAATGTCTAGATTTCCATGCCTCAGTTTCCCTCTGTATAAGATGGGGACCGTATGTGGTGGAAATCATACCTAGGATACAGGGGGTTATTGTGAATCTTAATGAACTGCCTGTAAAGTCCTTTGAAGGCGGAAGAGTAAGCACCAACTGCTAGTCAGATGGCTGGGGAAGTGCTCTCACTTTGCATCCATTTTTTATCCAAGCTTGAACAATCTAGGGCTTTAATTGCCAATGTGGGCTCAAGCCACACAATTCTGATCTGATTATAACATCTCTGAATTAGAGAGCTTTTGAAGCCAGGATTCTGGGTCAGGCTTATGTCCTATTTATTTAATTTCAGTGCAGCTTTATTTACCCTGTTTCTGCTGTAGCGCGTTGGCAGGCATTCTGTATGTGTAGTGCTAACTCTAAGTTTCATTATGCCTGGGTGGAGATCCCAGAGAAGCTGAGAGGAGTATGCTTACCAGGTGCAGATTCGGCTCTAACCTGACCTTATTGCACATAGAAGCTCTGGGAACAACTCAGGGAAAGTTTTGTGCTGTGAGTCGGATGCTGGTTAGTTCAATTTTGTAAACCAAGATTTGCTAATTTTTAAATCAAATGCAGCTGACTAGATTTAGTATCTCTTGTATGTTTGGTGTACAGTTCTCTACTACTTGTGTCCTGTCAACCTCATTTTCCTTTATTTGGGAGAATGTATGATTGTTTATTTCCAAAGACTACAGACTGTATTTTTGTTTTCTCTAGAACTGTGCGTGTGAGAGAGAGTGACAGAGAGAACAGGCTTGCAATCATAAAATTAGCCACAACTCTGATTTTTTTTTGCTTTTATTTTTACTTTCATGTTGAACGTAAGTACTTTAGCAGGGTCTGATGCATATCTGTGCCTTTTAGGTAATCTAGTATGGTAGTAAACATTCAAATAGAGTTTCTCCATGAGCTAAGTAAAATTCACAATGGGTGTGTGAATAAACACTTGGGCCTGGTCTACGCTACAGCGGAACGTCAAATTAAGATATGCAACTCCAGCTATGTTAAATACATAGCTGGAGTCAACTTATCTTAAATCGTGTTTCTGCGCAGTCCACACTGCGGGAGGTTGACAGGAGCTAATGCTCCTGTTGGCTTCCCGTACTCCTTGTGAGGACAGGAGTACTGGCATTGACAGGGGCGCTCTTTGAGTTTGATTTAGTGGGTCTTCACTAGACCCTCTAATTCAAACCCTGGAAGATCAAACACAGCAGCATTGAAGTGCTGTGTAGTGAAGACATGGCTTTGGAGAGGGAAGTGTGGATGCATGTATCTGGCAGATGTAACTTCAGCCTTCTTTACTCATGTTACTGATGGTATCATGAAACTTCTTGTATCACTGCTGGATACAAGAATGAATGAATGAACTTGTTTGTGCATATGCTATACAGTGTATATTTAATATACATTACAACATATGGAATATTTGGAGATTAAAGCCAGGCATGAGATGTTAGAGACCTGTTTTCTCCCCCCGGCTCTGATTCACTTTGTGACCTTTAGCAAGGACCTTTGCCTCCTCGCCAGGTGTCACTTTTCCTATCTGTGAAATAGGGATTATATCCTACAGGGGGACTGGGAGAGTCACTTCACTACGGTTTGTGAGGTTTGGGGATACAAGGGGCTATGTAAGAAGAAAGTATTATACACCAGGCTGGATGAATGCATACGCAAATTAGGCATGTGGTGGGGGCCCAATATGTATGTGGAACTAACAAAATCAACATGGATTTGCCTGAGAACTGAACAAACTTTACTCACTTGAGAAAGTGGCATTGTGGTGTCACAATGCCATGCAAATTTGGCCCAGCCCACTCTCTATCATGCTTAGGGATGGCCAGGCCAAATTCGAGTGGGCACCACCACCACCTACTTCAAGTGAGTGACGTTCTTTCCGTTCACATGCAAATATGCACTAGCACATGGGCAGACAGAGAGAGTCTTACCCAGCCCTCAGACTCACTTTGCCCTTCCTCAGACAGCCAAGGAAAGAGAAGGGCACTAGCAGGCCCGGACTTTGGGCAAGGCGAGCGAGGTGGTTGCCTTGGGCCCCATGCATTCAGGGCCCTACACTGCCCAGCTCCTGGCCCCATCCACCCAGCTGTTCACTCATCAGGGCATCACGCTGCCCAGCTCCCAGCCCAGCTCCCAGCCCCGCCCACCCAGCCTCTCACTCGTCAGGGCATCGCGCTGCCCAGCTCCCGGTCCCGCCCACCCAGGCTCTCACTCGTCAGGGCATCGCGCTGCCCAGCTCCCGGCCCCGCCCACCCAGCTTCTCACTCGTCAGGGCATCACGCTGCCCAACTCTCGGCCCCGCCCACCCAGCTGCTGACTCGTCAGGGCATCGCGCTGCCCAGCTCCTGGCCCCGCCCACCAAGCTTCTCACTCGTCAGGGCATCGCGCTGCCCAGCTCCCGGCCCCGCCCACCCAGCTTCTCACTCGTCAGGGCATCGCGCTGCCCAGCTCCCGGCCCCGCCCACCCAGCTGCTCACTCGTCAGGGCATCGCGCTGCCCAGCTCCCGGCCCCACCCACCAAGCTTCTCACTCGTCAGGGCATCGCGCTGCCCAGCTCCCGGCCCCGCCCACCCAGCTTCTCACTCGTCAGGGCATCACGCTGCCCAACTCTCGGCCCCGCCCACCCAGCTGCTGACTCGTCAGGGCATCGCGCTGCCCAGCTCCTGGCCCCGCCCACCCGGCTGCTCACTCGTCAGGGCCCCAAGCTGCCCAGCTCCCGGTCCAACTTAGTCACACTGCCTTGGGCCCTGCAAACTCTTTGGCTGGGCCTGGGCACTGGGTAAAGAAATCACTGCTTTCTCCACCAAGGTAGGGCCCCAAAACTGTCTGTTTGCCTCTGGCTCAGTGATGGGCTAATCTAGCCCCAATTACATGGGCCCATGTTGTAAATGTTGGCTCTAGATTAGAAATCCCAGTGCATTTGGCATTCAGACTGGATGATAGCGGAGTTAGGGGAGTAAGGCAGTGTCCCCCCGTGTGAGAAGAATTTCACCAGCAGTGCTGCTAACTTGGCACATGCAATTACACACACTGTAAAACCGTTTTTTCCCCCTTCGGTGAACAAGACCCGAGACACTGGGTATGAAGTAGAGATGCCAACAGAGAGTGGGCACAGATGCACTAAAACTGCAGCAGCATCGTGGGGGCAATGTTGAGATGAGGAGGGCTCAGCTGTCTTCTCTGAACACTAGAGATGGGGGGAAAGTTGAAGGAAGTTTACTCTGCCTCGGTTGTACCCAGCACAGCGGTAAGGGGGAGATTTAGGCCTGGGGCTTAAAGGTTAACGTACATTTGGTTAGATCTCTGGGGTTGTATTGTGTGCGTATATGTACGTGTCTACAAGCTTGCAGTCAGGTCAGCCACAACTCGGATTGTTTTGTTGGTGTTTTACTTTCATGTTGCACCAGAAGTACATTAGCAGGGTCTTATACACATCTGTGTATTTAAGATAATGAGGTATAGTAATCATCATTATAGAGGTAAGGGTATGTGCATATGCGGGGTGTAATATAGTTTTGGGGGTTTAGTATACCGGGGTGCGTGTGTATGTGTATCTACTAGGGATGTTAAAAAGTGGCTAATTAGGTAACTATGTAACTGTTACATTTTTAACACTTTACTCATGTTAAGTGTTAAAAATCTTAGTGGTTGCACAGTTACACACTGTGGGTTCTGCAGCTGGCTCCTTAGGAGTGGCCGGCAGCCAGTGTTCACTGGGAGCCGGCTCCCGGCTCCTGGCTGCCGGCCCCACTCCTAGGGAGCCAGCTGTGCTGCTGGCTCTGAAGGATAAGCTTTATACTGCAGAACCCACAGTGCGGGGTGGCAGCGGGCTTCCTGGGAGCCAGTGCGCACCAGAAGATGGCTTTTAAGCCACCTCCTGGTGTGCACGGGCTCCCGCCTGCGGCCTTGCTCCTGGGGAGCCAGCTGCCACCTCACACTGCTACCTCTGTATCAGCAGTGCATGGGGCAGCAGCTGGCTGCCTGGGAGCTGGTGTAAGCCAGCTACTCCCAGCCCCGCTTCCGGGAAGCCAGCTGCCACCTTGTGCTGGGGGCTCTGATACAGGTGGCTGCCAGCAATCATGTAATCCTAGGGCTGGAAGAGACCTCAGGAGGTCATCCAGTCCAGCCCCCTGCCCAAGGCAGGACCAATCTTGTCTATTGGTTAACCATTTAAATGGTTACACTATTACATCACTAGTACATACACACATACATGCCCACTAGATCTGACCAGTCAGCAAAGTCTTTTGGGCACTTTTCATTGCGGCTCAGAGGAGGAGACCTGGACTGACTCTGGCATGGCTAGAGCGACATGGGTAAAATACGAGCTTGCATAGTCAATGAAGCGGGATTTAATAATCCCCGCTTCATTACATAATGGCGCCGCTGTGCACGATCAGCTGATCCGCACAGCGCGGCAGTCAGACGCGCGCGGTCGCATGCGGAAGCCTTTGTCGACCGCCTGGTATGCTTCGTGGAAACGAGGTTTACCGGAGCAGTAGACAAAGGCTTCCTTGTCGCATCGCGCTGTCCAGACTGCCGCTGTGCCGGATCAGCTGATCGTCGTCACAGCGCGACGGCCATTTTTACTGTAATGAAGCGGGGATTATTTAAATCCCTGCTTCATTGACTATGCCGAGTAAACTATTTTACATGGCTCCGTTGATGGAGCTATGTAGTCTAGACGTACCCTTCCATTCTGGGATGGCATCTCCCATTATCCATATCCTGCTTTTCCCAAAGAGCCTGGCTTCCCTGAGACGGCAGGTTTATACTTATCATGAGAGTCTGAGTGGCAGACAGTTTTCAATGAAATGGCATGAGAGCCTGGGCCAGGGGAGGAGAACGTCTGTCGTTGAACGTGCTTCTTGGATTTCAAAATGGATTTTGACCTTGGAGTTGGTGGCATGTGGCTTGCTCACCAAAAGCCATGTCTGTCCTGTGAGCCAGCAGAAGAAAGGCGAGTTCCCCTCTCTCAACAGAGAAAGGCATCCATCGGGGGCTGAGATGAAGAACAATTTTGTCCTGAGGGTCAGACAGATTCATAGAAGGAGGAGCAGGCATCATTAAGAGGCAGCCCTAGAAATTACTACCCTTGCAAAAATGGCATTGACTGTTCTATTAATTATACAGTGGTAACATCAAGGACACTGAAAGGAAGGATTATTATCCCCACTTTAGAAATGGGCATCTGAGGCACAGAGAGATGAAGTGACTTGCTCAAGGTTATGCCTGGAAGTCTGTTGCAGAGTTGGGAACTGATCGCAGATCTTGTGACGTCTAGTACAGAGTTCGACCAAACACACCGTACCATTCTTTGTCTCATAATTCACCACCAGCGGTAGCAATAGGAGAAGCTGTAGTTTGGACGAGGCATAGGTGCTTGTTACAACCATGTCATCTATGCCTTTGGAGGCCTGCGTCTGGAACAGCTTCTCTCCTTACCGCCTGTGATAGAACTGTGCTGGACACAACACGTTTTTATGAGTGTGAACACAGAGCTAGAGAGGCTGAATTCTGCCTCCTTCCCTCAATACTTTCCAAGATCCAGGCCTGGGACACTTCCAGGGTAGGCGTGTCTGCACCAGTCACTTGCTGATTTTTTTACTGTGTGAAAAATGTCAACCCAGGGGTACAAAATCAGTGAAGAGGAGAGAAGTCCCAACAGGATTTTTTTTTTTTTTTGGTATGTCACAAGGGGACTAAGATGGCTAAGTCCTTTCCCTTTTTTGTAAATGCTGCAAAATATATTTAATGTCGTTAAGATTCCCAGGGTGCTTTTTTGTATGAGGGTTGTTAGCCCTGGGGTCCCAGCCAGATCCCAATTTAGGAACTGGGTCATTCCATTTCTAAAATTCCTGATGGGTTACAGCTGTCCCTCGTGCCCTGTACTAAGCAGTTGTTCAGACTTGCTGATAAAATGTGTCCTTCCCCAGAGGTGGTTGCACTTCAGAGGTAGGCAAAGAGCTAGGCCTTTCTCCTGATTTGCCCACGTGCCCTCTCTTTCCCTGGAGTCCTCTAGGATGAAATTTGCAATAGCAATGGAGAATTATTACTATAAGTCTCCATGTCCCTACTCCATTGAAAAGACCTGATTTTTGGCTTGTGGTTGGGGGGTAAATCAGGCTATTTGGCATTTTACTGCCCAGTGCTATGAGACACAGGATACCAGTTGCAAAACTACAGTGGTTCTGGTCAAAGCAAAGACCTGATCATGGAGGTGCTGAGTTGTGCTTGCTGGATTGTGCCATGGAGTGGGCTTGATTACTGAAAATAAGCTCGGCTAGCTTTTTAACGTCTTCTATTGCAACTTAAAGTGGCAACAATTTTTTTAAAAAAAAGGCAGCAGATACTTGTTTCTGGGCTGAGATCTTGTTTATCCAATGGGATTATAGAGGGCTTTGTATTATAGCTGGGAGCAGCTAAATCTTGGGCACAGCTGCTTATAGTGAAAATGCTTGTCTTAAAATACTGCCGAGTAATGATCACATATAGGTTTTGAGAGCGTGGGCATGATTCAGGGACCTCTGGTTCTTGGCTCAGAGACATTTTCTGAACAGCATCCTGAGACTAGTGCTTGGTTTGTATTTTAAAACAAATACTTTATTGGTTTATTTTGACTTCAAGGGACTTGGGAAAGTTTGTGATGCACGAACATGTCCGAAGTGGACTCTGGGCATCATTACCGGTGTCAAAGGTCGGCGGTCTAGAAATTGACACACTTGACCCATTTCCTTGCCGCACTGGACCTTGAGTCTGATGTGAGGTTCCCCGAGGGACTGTGCAGAGGGTTTGAAGCTGAATCTTCAGCCCCTTCTTCCCATGAGGTGTATAATTCGATATTTATAGCCTTTCTCTCCAGCAAGGTCTATGGCACCTCAGGGACCCATTCGGTAAAGAATGCTGATTCCCTTTATGAATTTTTGATGGGCGAGGAGGAGCATTGGAGGCCGCACGGGGAACTTTGTGAAACGTTCACTTTTTTTCTTTTTAGCAGCGTTGTGAGCAGCGCCTCTGATTGCATTTCCTGGGATAAAGTTGTTGGAGCCTTCCCTCTCCCCCCCGGCCCCATTCTCCTGTGCAAGCCCACCCCCTCTCCAAACCCTCTGGAAGCTTTATGCTGCTGCAAAACTTGCAGTGCTCCTAACACAAGATGCTCTCTGTGAGCAAGGAATAAACCAAACCTCTTTGTGCTGCCTTGTTTTGGTTTTCTGTGGGGGTGGCTCTCCTGGGACTGGGAGAGTCTGGCTGTATCTCAATGCAGAGGAGGAAACCAGGATTCTGCTTTTAGTTAGTATGTGTGAGTCCTCTGTGGCGCTGTGGGATTCTCTCCCCCCACACCCGTCTGTTCCTTTAGGAGGTAACATTTTCACCAAACAACGAGAGGGTCTAACCACAGCTTCCTTCCTGCAGCATCTTTTTATTTTCAGTGAGGTTTGAGCAGAGTCTTGTGGGAGGCAAACTCCTTTTTTTTTTTTTGCCCTTTCTCTGCTATACCATTTGAATCTGGCTTTTGTTTTTGTTTTTGTTTTTCTTTTGTTTGTCTTTAAGGGTGACATCTGGGCTGTCCTGTCATAAAGTGAGACGAGCCATTCAGGTTAAAAAATCTCAGCGGGAAGTCGTATTAGTCTGTAACTTTAAAAACAAGGAGTGGTCCTGGTCTACACGAGGGCTTTATTCGAAATAACCCCCCTGATTTTTGAAATAACAAGCAGAGCATCCACACTACCAAGCCCGTTAAACATGAGGAAGAAGGATTCTTGCAAAAGGGTTTTTTTGTGCAAAAAGGCGCCGTCTACACAGCGCTAACCTCTTCCGAAAAAAGGATCAGAAGAGAAAATGCAAATGAGAGCACGACATATGCTAATGAACTCTCTATTTGCATTTCCTTTTCCGGAAAAACCTTGTAGTATTGCCGTAGTGTAAGGGAGCCTGCCTCGGACTAATTTTGGGGCTTCCCTGCAGTGTGGACATGCTATTCTGAAGAAGTGGGATGTGCCCACGAAAGCTCATGATACCATCTACATGTTTTGTTAGTCTATAAAGTGCCACCAGACCATTGTTGTTTTTTTCTGTAACAGACTAACTCGGCTACCCCCTGAAGCTCCTATTTTGAAATAGTTATTTTGGGAGTTATTATTTCAAAATAAGTTATTCGGAAACAATTTCCTAGTGTAGACGTGCCATAAGGTGCCACAGGACTACTCATGGGTCATTCAGGTTAAGTCTGCGCAGCCAAGAACATTAGCCAGCAATCAAAAAGGACGGAAATACCTGAGCTTTCATCAGTAAGAAAAAAAGGGTAGTGATGTTGTGGGAAGTGGCCATATAGCCCGAGAAAAGAATATTTTCACTTTAAAAAGAGGGGCCATGATAGACAGAGATGTTAGGGAGACTATGAAGAGGCACTGGTGTCTATGGACTGGCAATTGGACTGGCAATTGGGAGACATTGATTTTGTTCCTAGCTCTGCCACTGATGTGCTTGGAGACTTTGGCCAAGTTACCTCTCCTCTTTGCGCCTCTGTTTCCCCTCCCATTATTTATCTGCCTTATCTATTTAGATTTTCAGTAAAAGGAGTGGGTTTCACTGTGTGCCTAACACATAAGTTTCTCAACCTTAGATGAATCTTTCAGGTGCCAGTGCAATACAAATAGTAGTAATAATACCAAATACCTGATTCAGAGCTCTTTGGTGTCAGAGGAAAGATCCCTGTTGATTTCACTGGGTTTTGGATCCCATCCTCAAGACTGGATTATGGTACTTTCCCCCATACAGTACGACTGCTAATAATGATAATGATAGAGATATATAAGTGACTGGTATAGAGAAGTGACAGCCATTGAACATAAAGGCAACACATTTATAACGGATAATTAACCCTTCCCTCCAAACTGCATAATTAACCTGTGGGACACATTGCCACATGATTGTGTTGAGGGTAAGAACTTAATGGGATGCGCACGCGCACACACACACAAGATATTAAGAAAATCCTCCATTCCATTACACTGGATAAAAATATTGTAAGGGGTATAAACTATTATGCTTCATGGCACAAATCGACCATTGACTGGCTAGAGTTAGGAAGAAACTTCCCCTATGGGAAGGTTGTTCTATAATTGTCCAATACACATTTTCTTGCATCTGCCTATGAAACATCTAGCATCGCTGTCTCAGTGTCCCTGACATAGGGATACTAGTCTAGATGATCAGCTGGTCTGATTCAGGATAGCAATTCCTGTGTGTGTTTTGAAGTTGCTATTTTAAAGAGCCTATTTTAAACTTACTTAAACTTTAATTTAATATGAATTAAATCCAGTTCCAGCAGGAGGCCAGTTTAAAGTGTGAGCCATAAACTTGGACAACAGTCCCTTTACATTCGGGTCCAGCCAGCCATAAAAAATCTGATCACCTTCTACCACCAGAGGCAAGAGAGGCGTTTTCACTTGGAACCATGCTGCATCTGAAATGTCATGGTCTCCCTTAACAAGACAAAGCCCCAGGCAGCATGATGAGCTGGGCTGCTCTTTCAGTACTGGGAGATATGCACAGTACTGAGGCCAGGCCCACACTAGGGGACAAAGTCGAACTAAGATATGCAACTCCAGCTACGGGAATAGTGTAGCTGGAGTCGACGTACCTTAGTTCGAATTTCCACAGCATCCCACTGGTGGGAGGTCAACAGGAGATAGTCTCCTGTTGACTTCCCTGACTCCTCATGACCTGGTGGTTTACCTGAGTCAATGGGGCTGCAATCTGTGGTTGATTTAGCAGGTCTTTACTAGACCTGCTAAATCAAACTCCGGGAGGTCGATCTTTGCAGCACTGATCTCCCAGTAATTGGAGACAAAGCCTGAGTTGGCAGCAAACAAGTTGTAACATCCACAGAGGAAGGAATAGTCCATTTCCTGACTACCAGAATTACTTCTGTCACAGCACAAACCATTTTACTTCCACCACCTTCTAATGTTGGCAGGCAATATTTCGCCTATTCAGAAACCAGGACACTGAGCAAATGGCTGTCTCCCCCCTGAAAACCTGTTATGTTATTAGGGGATGTTTACATGGAATTTAAAAAAACATTGGGCATATTGTCAGAAATTTCACTGTTCAAAAGCTCTTCACCAGTGTTTCTTATATATTTCTTATGAATATGCTGAACAATTAGAATCCAAAGATTTTAGGAAACTTTTATTTTCTTTCCAGCATGTAATAGTTATTACTGGGACTAAGGGTGGTATACTCAAAAGAGCACAAGGGAACTAGGTAACAAATTTTCATGGAAAATCCATGGAAGTTTGGGTTCTCATTATCTTAGGGTGGGATTTTCAAAAGCACCTGTGTGATTTGTAACTAAGGGCTGGTCTACACTGAAAAGTTAGGTCAACCCAGCTATGTCACTCAGAGGTGTGAAAAATCCATAGCTATGGATGAAACATACGTAAAGTAGCCCAGCCTTGGTGAAAACAGAGGTAGGCCAACAGGAATCCTTCAGGCTACATCTACACTATGAGTTTTCGTGGCAAAAAATATGCTAATGAGGGACTCATTTGCATGAGTTGAGATCTCATTTGCATATTTTCTGCCGATCTGTTTTTGCGCTAGAGGTTTTTGCGCAAAAACAAGAAGTGTGGACATTTTCTTTTTGCTCAAAAACCCCTTTTTCCGCAAGATCCTTATGCCCCCAAAAAGAAGATATTCCAATCATGTGGAAAAAGGGGGTTTTGCGCAAAAAGAAAATGTCCACACTGCTTGTTTTTGCGCAAAACCCCCTGCCGCAGTATAGACGTAGCCTTAGTGTGGTTCACTGTCCCATGTAGTGGCACTTAGACCGCTTACAGTGAGAAATAAGAACAAGGGAGCTCTACAGCCTACACTGAGAGCCAGCTGGCTTTTAGCTCAAACAGTAGAGGTGCCTACACTAAGCTCCAGAGATCCCAGGTTTCAAATCCACTTGGTGGCATAGTAATAGAGAGGTAGCCATGTTAGTCTGATCTTGCTAAAACAAAAGGAAAAACTATGTTGCACTTTAAAGACTAACAAGATGGTTTAATAGGTGATGAGCTTTCGTGGGGCAGACCTACCGGTACTTCCTCAGATCATATTCTGGAAGAGAATTGGCATGACCATATATACCAAAGGAATACAATGAAAAAAGTGAACACATTATTAAACTGACAAATCAGATTTAGTACAGAAAGTGGGGTGAGAGGGAGGGAGGAAGGGAATAGCTATTTAAGAGTCAATGAATGGCAAATCAGGGGTGATAAGTGGGGAAGCTATCTTTGTAATGGGTAAGGTAATTAGCATCTTTGTTAAGGCACATTCGTAAAGGTGTCAAATTTAAGCATGAATGAAAGTTCTGAAGTTTCTGTAATCTGGTGTTAAAGTCTGTTTGAAGTAAGATGCGTGTAGTAAGGTCGTTAAGACTATGTCCAGGTAGGTGGAAATGAAAAGCAACCGGTTTTTCCTTGTGAAGATGTCTGATGTCTGATTTGTGGGCATTAATTCTTTGGCGAAGTGTCTGAGAAGTCTGTCCAATATACATAGCAGAAGGACACTGTTGGCACATGAAGGCATAAATTATATTTCTGGATGAAATATTATTATAAATATTATTACACTAATCTATGCTTAATATTCTCACACTTGGATTACACCAGCCTCTTTTCCTCTTTTCCTCTTTCCCCTTCTCTCCCTGTTCCAATTAATCCAAACATATTTCTCCAAAATAATTTTTCTTTCCTCCCAGACGTGTTGCTTCTCCTCCTCCTCCTCACCGAGTTTAAACTACTCTTTTTCAGGTTGCACGGTTTGGCTTCTACCATATTTCTTCCTCCATCTCATGATCCGTGTTTGCTCTATTCCAAACCATTTCTGACCTCTCCCCTATCTGTCTCCTTTCTTATTCCAGCCTTCTTGAGGTCCCCCCCCCCCCCCCCCCCACTTCCAGCCACTTTGCTAATGAAAGAAAAGCTCTGTCATTGTTTCCTACAAAATTTCCTTAAAGCTTACCTGTTCCATGAAGACCTTTCCTCTCATGTATGTATTGTATTGGTCGATTTTGTTTTGACAATATTCTAGCTCATGCTTTTGGATAGTTAACTCTTCAAGCAACCGGACTGGTGTGACACATTGTTATGCATGCTTCTGCAACCCTACATCAACAAGGCTTTGTTAACAGTTGGGAAAAGGGCTTCAAGATCCTTAGCTGGAAGGTGCTTTCAAAGTGTAAAGTTTCTGTCCACATGAATGACAATAATAATGAAAACTCTCTCCACTGTAATAAAAGCAGGCAAATGTTGAACACTTTTATAAACACCCCTGCAGTAATAAAAGTAAAAGCAGGCTATAGAAATGCTGACATCTGTCTCCCTCTCCCCCCAATAAAAGGAGTTGGCTATTGAATGTTTGTATAAATCTCCCCATTGTATTAAAAGGTAGGATATTACAAAATATTGTTGGACCACCCCGCCATAATAAAAGTAGCAGAGACTCTACAGTCTTCCATAAACTGCACCACCATAATAGAAGCAGAACATTCTACAGAAACCCATCATAAAAGCAAATTAGCCAGGCAAATACCACAGGCATCTGCCAGCAGAGTCCCTGATCTATTTTGAGTAACTTGGAGCATCTCCGTTCCCACCAGCCATCTTGACATGCGGCTGCACTGTAAATTGCTTAGGGAGAGAGCCAACACTCCAGCAGTCATCAAAAAAATGCTGCCTGCTGCTGCTTGAAACAATGACTGCTTTTCCTTGGATGTTTTCTAAATTTTATTTTAACACTCTTGCAATAGGCCTGGAGTCCTGACTCTAGTTTCGGGCACTGGGGGTTTTCTCTAGCTCGTCTGTCTCTTTATCTAACTGCTCTCTCTCAGAGAGAGGGGGAAAGATCCGTGCATGCGTAACGTTCACTCTACTTTTCACCATGTGTCAAGAGTTCAGTGACAGACACCTCTGATGGGCTCTGGGGCTGAGGCCAACCTGCCCACCGGCCTGTGACGACTGACTTTCTTCTGGACAGGGTTCATGGTGCTTTACCTACCACTTCAAAGTGACAAGGGGTCACTTTTATTTTTGTGATGTGACAGGAAAAGGGACTGATAAATGTGCGTGAGGTGTGGGGGGCTGAGGTTAACTCTTCATTGTTCAAGTGATGCTGAAAGTGTCGCATCCTCTCCCTTGGCCCCCAAAATGTAGAGCGTGGAACGGATGCCGCAGAGACAGAGATGCTCGCAGAAGTTTTGAGCTTGAAAGCTGCCTAGGGGATTTAGAAGCCCATTTGCCATTAGAAATTGATGGGAACTGAGCTTCTAAATCCCCCTTGGAAAACTGTAAAAAACCCCATCTCAAGGGTCCACTACAAACTGAAGACGGGGGCCAACCTCCCGTCAATTTCAACATGAACAGGATTGGACCAGGGCTCTGGGCCCATATACAATTTCCATTGGCTTCATCGGGAGAAAGCACAGGCATGGGAACTATTCTTCCAGCACAGGAAGCCACACAAGAGTCCATGCACCACTTAAACCATTTGCATGGAACCTAGTGGCATGCAGAGCTTTCTGCATGGGGATGAATTTCACTTCTATATCTGATGGCAATGTTAGTCCATGAGATTCTGCTTCAGTGCTACTTTTTTCCACCCATGTGTGAAATAAATTTTATGTGCACCAAGGCATGTGTGGATGTGCACCACCAGTAGAAACACATGTTGCCCACTCTGGTTGCTCTGCTAATCAGCTGGGCTGCATTTGAATCTCTGCTGGGTGGCTGCCCAAATTCTCAGCTTACAGGGAACACTGTCTTATTGTATTTACTACTCCTCAATAAATAACAACGGTAGACATGGCAGCTAAATTCAGGGTAATCAAATCTCATCCTTCAGGGCATAAGACTGGAACAGAGGTCAGGAAGAAAACTTGCAGTACAGCATTGCACAGCTGGCTGTGTTGATTCTGAATGTCTTCCCTTCTCTGAAGCATTGTGCATTGGCCACAGAGGCAGGCTAGCTACCATTTTTACAGGACCCTAACAGTACGATCCAGTTTGGGAGAGATATAGGTGGATGGTTGTGTAGTTAAAACAAAAGAGTAAGACTCAAGGGACCGGTTTTCAATTCTCAGCTCTGCCACAGACTTCCAATGTGACCTTAGGGTAGTCACTTTGCCTCTCTGTTTCCCCATTTGTAAAGTGGGAATTGTCATGAAGCTAAAATAACTAATGTCAGCGTTGTGGGTGCTCAGATTCCATAGAGCTATTAGAAATGGGGAAGCTTTAAGTAGGTAAAAAGGCTGTATTGCAATTTTTACTGAGTTTTTTTGAATGAACCAGGTAAAAAAGAGAGAAAATCGTTCATATATGCATTTAATGAATTCTAAATGGATTAAAAGGTGGACCTGCAGTTCAGAAAATTCTTTGAATACTTTGTTTTAAAGCTGATAATGTGGCCAAAAGGCTCTGATTTGTCTTTCCCTGCTGGGATGATATTTTATGAGGGCTCAAGTGGTTTTGTGTGTGTGTGTGTGTGTGTGGTTTTGTGTGTGTGTGTGTGTGTGTATTTTAATCTTAATCAATTTCCAGCCTGCCTCAACTCCCAGTAAACTAAAATCTCAACAAATACTGTAGGTGGTTATCAGTCAGTTACAGGCTCTGGGTTGTTTGGTTCGACCCTAACTTTGAAAATGCTTCTCTTTCTGTATTCCCTCATCAGATCTCGGCCAGATAACGGCCCAGACCTGGGAACACGAGATTTTAATGTGAAATGAATAACTACCCTGAGACTGAAGCCTGTCACTAGGGTTCATCTGGAATCACTTAGCACAGGGAAAATTCACTAGAAGCTGCAATTTGAGTTAACACTGGAGTTTAAAAGGTGGCACACAATGAAATCCTCTTAATGTCTCAACAGTCTGATGTTGACAAGTCCATCTCATTAACCCCAGTTGTGGCAAAGCCCAAAACCTTTATTTGATACCATTAGGCAATTTTAGAGAATTTAAGTCTCTTTACTTTACCCTGAGATGTCCAATCATGAAAATATTTACTCACAACGGCGGCAAAGAATTTAAAACCTGTTTTTCATCCCTCGCCCACTAGTGATTGTAACGCTCATTGACTTTGATTGGAGTTGTGGGTGCTAAAAATTGAGCTCCAGATTTTTAATGAGGACTCTTACCGGCTGAGGTTATTTAATTTTCATGTAAACTTCTGGGCATCTTTTTTTGCAGTATACAAGGAATGGAAATTCTACGCATTGGGACTGTATCTGTTTGACAAATAAGTAGGAGAGAAATACAGGAAATCATATCCAAATACTACCCGTCTTTGGTTAAAACATACTGTATTTTTGGCAGCTAACGCCTGCTTTATGTCATTTTCCTAAGACTTTTGCCCAGAATATTATGAGTGCTTCTAAAGATGTTGAACAGTCATTCAGCTTTTATCGGGGCCTACAAACTGTTATGGAAGTTACAAAACTTAGCACTTGAACAGTGTTAAATAGCTTTCCGTGGTAGAGATTGCCAAATTGGCTAAATTCTAGAGATTTTAATTCTAAAGTGGGGGAAGAACATGGAAAAACATGCATGTTGTTGTTAGAACTATAGTCAATGATGATTTAACAATTTTTAACCACATCCTATTTCCCCAAAAAGGTTTTAATTTATTTTCCTAAAATACATGATGTAATGCAGTTTATTATGTGAGAAATATTTTTTAGATAAGGAATGAACATGGGAAAACATCTACATTATAGAAATATTTATTTCATTGGCAAAATTGGATGTTGGTTTGAATCCTATCTAAGAAGCTCATAAAGATTAACAAAGCAGTGTAACTCGAACCACATCTGTTCATCTTCGGGGCTGTAATTTTTAACTTTTCGTTGGCAGCTGCGTGAGCTCTGACCTAATATAACCAGAAACTAGTGTTGCTTAAACAGAATTCTCCTGTACTCAGATTTTTTTTTTAAATTCTCCCATATCACCCTTTTTGTAATACCAGTTTTTAATTCTTAAAAATAGCTTTGATGTAGAGAGCCAGAGAAGTATTTTTCCTTAATATTTACATAAAGATAAGGACATCCACATGCTCTCAACTCCAATTCTCAGCCAAATATTTTATTTTTATTAAAAGTTTACAATTCACACAGCTTAAAAAAACCAAACCAGACAGACATGTGTTGCATCGTGTATTTACAAACAAAGGCTAGAATTTGAAGTGCCGTGAATCCATAAGTATACATATGGGTACAGCAATTCTACTGTGGATTCTTAGTTACAGTGCTATTGTAATTGATATAAAATGATCAGAAAATATGACTGTTCTTATGTGTATTTGTCTAAATTGGCCTTGCTTTTGTAGCAAATATTTTTCAAGCTTAATGACAACCTTAGCTCCTTTTAGCTAGATATACATGAGCAAACACATGAGATATTCTAATTATTATTGATAGTATTTGTTGTTTGTATTGCACTAACCGTCAGAAGTATTGATCGCAGATATAGGCCCCATTTTACTAGATATTCTATAGACACTGTGTAAAAAAGAGGTGGCCAATTTTGCCTGACATCAAACTGGGGCAAATTTTGAAATTGTATCTAGGATTAGTTTACAGGCACTAATGAACAGTTTAGACTGCAGTTATGTTTAATTGGAAATTGATGCAAACTTTTATCTCTTGATGAGCGGAGGGGGACCCAGTTTAAGAGATCTAAAACACTGAAATTATTGGAGCAATGTAATATCCCTAATTAATCTTTTGTCTCTGGTTTTCTATTTTAAAGAGGCACTGGCTAGTTCTCTACTCCTGTCAGCTAGTAACGAGGGGGGAGGAGCAGTCGGTAGCTTGATTGTTCTGGGTGAACTATCAGCGATCCATTGGGAATACTGGTACTTTGACCTCTCTGACCCTCAAAGTGCTGAGTGTGGAAAATGTGAAGTCTCTATGGACCTCAATATGCACAAGATGTCAGAAAAATGCAGTTCTTGGAAAACTGTACCTTTAAAAAAAGATTGTGCTAACATTACAAGTTTTCATTCTTTTTTGTCCCCAAATGTATGTTTTCCTGTTTTCCTCCTTGGATAATGTATGGATTTTGGTTGCATTTAGGGTGTTCTCACTTGGTCTGAGAGTACAAAAGCTATTATCAAAGATATTAAGAAAAACAGTCATATTGCAAGTTGCATTTTGTCCCTTAACTTTGCTTCCTGGTGCTAGGATCTCCTTTATAAGCATCCTGCTCACATTTCACCAGAATCTCTGCTGAACTTTAGTAAACTCCCTGCAGCTCCTTTTGGAATTAAGGGTCAAACTATATTTCAGTTTTTATATTAGGGAGTTTCCTTGGCAACGTTTTTCCATGTGGACACAAACAAGGCTATGGATCATGCTTGTCTGATTTCCCAAAATATTGTTGAGTGTACTAGGCAGAGCTCAGTACGAAGATATAGAATAAGAAGCATAATTACAGGCTGGTTGTTTGTGTCTGATGTGATTAAGGATTTATAAGCATTTCCAGTTTACACGCCAGCATCCAGAGATGTATACAATGAACATAAAACTAGAATTAGGGATTAAGCTTTGTTGGGTAGGCCAGTTTACTTTGTCTGTGAGGGTTCAATTTAAAGCTTATTTGATGTGTCTCACACACACATAACTTATCATACTGCAAGTGAACTATTAGGCAAGAATCAGCATTCTCTTCTGCTGACTTGCTGTAATTCTTTGAGCAAGTTGCTTAATTTTCCCATGCCTCAGTCGTTCCATCTGTAAAAGGGGAATAATGTTGTTCAAAGGCTACGGATATACTATGACTTTTGCTGCAAAGAGCCTATGCAAATGAAGCACAGATTAGCATTTTCCTGTGCTTCATTTGCATACTCTCTTTCGTTCCGTTTTTGCGCTAGGGCTTTTTGCGCAAAAGCAGGCAGTGTGGCTGTGGCCGTTTTGTGCAAACCCCCCTT
This sequence comes from Rafetus swinhoei, assembly GCA_019425775.1. NCBI lineage: Eukaryota > Metazoa > Chordata > Testudines > Trionychidae > Rafetus > Rafetus swinhoei. Next base: position 9,206,991 of record JAFJHL010000226.1, read on the forward strand.
TTTCCGCAAGATCCTTATGCCTGTCCCAGAGAGGCATAAGGATCTTGTGGAAAAAGGTTTTTTTGCGCAAAACGGCTTACAGCCACACTGCCTTTTTTTGCGCAAAAAGCCCTAGCGCAAAAACGGAACAAAAGAGAGTATGCAAATGAAGCATGGGAAAATGCTAATCCGAACTTCATTTGCATAGGCTCTTTGTGGCAAAACTCATAGTGTAGCCATAGGCAAAGGGACATGGAGAGCAGATTTAATAACTGTAAAGAGAATATCAAATACGAGTGCAAAATAGTAGCATTTTGTATGTGTACAGTGCCTAGCACAATAGAGCATCAATCTCAGCTGTGCTCTTTAGATGCTACTACAGTCTATAGTAACACACATAATAATTACTGAGGAACTAATTAAAAAAAATCTAAGCTGATATGCCACAAACTAGGTGCAGTTTTTTAGTTTCTTTTGATATATCATAACTATAGATATATTTGTAAAAATGGCCAAGATAACATGGGAAAGAGGGAAGGCCTTGTTCATTTATAATTAGGCACAAATTTCATAATGCAACATCTGCATCTTGGACATGTAAATATCAGAATGGATCCAAAGGAGAAATATTTCCATACAATGCATTTGTATGGGGAAAAAAAAAGAAGAAGAAATCAGGCTGGATTCTCACACCACTCATAGAATCATAGAATCATAGAACCATAGAGCTGGAAAAGACCTCAGAAGGTCATCAAGTCCAGCCCCCTGCTCTGCTAGTATAAATTAGAACTTATTCCCATCTCTAAATTGGCAAAGTAGTGCAAAAGAGTCTTAATGTAAATAAGAATCGAGCCCATTGTATTTAGTTAGAAGAATGATTACACTGCCTATATCCCCCCCAACCTTAAATGCATATGTAAATGATTGGGGTCCCCCCCCACCTCTCTTATTTACATACAAACAAAACAAACAAACTGCTTTACTTCATATTTACCAAACAACTCTTTTGATGGTTTTCTAGCTGGCAGGTAAATAATGAACATTTTACAGAACCACCTAATTATATCATTACCCTTGATATAGAGTTTGTCTCGTGAGTAAATTATGTGTTTTATGAACTTGGTAAAAAAATAAATACAATCCCATTTAAATAACGTAAGAGGGGAAAGGGGCTGTTTTATTTATTTATTTATTATTTTCCTGCTGTAAATGGACTATATCCTTGAGGTGCAAAGTTTTGGCAGACGTTTTTCTTAATTCATACCATTCTGCATTTTGCCTTTATTTTCACAAGAGCCAGAATTTGTCAGAATCAGCCTTAACTTTGAATTTCCTGTTTTTTGTCAGCTTAAGCCAGACACTTAACCTTATTTGAAAGTATTTTTCTCTATATAATGTTTTTCCCTATGGAAGCAGAACTGTTATGAAAAATTGAAAAAAGACTCCACACTGACATTTGACTCAAACAATTTTGAAGCCCAAAGTTATGTTTTGAAGTTTCTTGTAAAAAACTGAGTTGAAAAATGCTCGTTTTCCCCCCAGAAAAGAAAAAGGAAGGTTAAAAAAGCACTTTGTCCCTGATTTTGACTTTGTTAATATACTTTTAAAAATCCAGATGCATGATTAAAGTCAATGACTCAGAAAACAGTAAATAATATAGCAGATGCTGCTATAGAAAGGTGTACCTATTGCTGGGCTTAAAGAGTTAGTAAGAAGTAGATGTAGAGATTTTGTATTTGTTCATGAACCTTAAGCTAGTGTGACATACAGTAACTGATCAATATTAGCGTGTGATTTAAAATACCAACCAACATTTGCCTGCAATAATTTCGATCATAAACTATTCTTCCAGGGCCCTCATATCATATCATTCAGGGCTCATAAATCAGAATCCAGAGTATGTTGCTTGTGTCTTGCCGGAAGATGGTTTCTGTCTGGAAACGTGTCCTTGTGTGTGTGTTCTCTTCCAGCTCTACAAAGACTCTCACCGGATCAAGCCTAGAAAGTCTCGGCTTCTGATCTGGTAGAGTTTGTTACCTCCTGGTGGCCATTCATTGGTTTAAGTGGAGGGTCTCCATGCCACACGCCAGTGACTGAATCTATTAAAAATGCAAAGTTGGCAGTTCCAACACAGATTCCAAGAACTGAATGGGCCCTGGAGGTGGAATTGACCTTCCACTACCTGAAATTGTCCTTGCAGAACAGGGTTGAGGTGAAAAGCTTGCCTAGATTCCTTCCAGCACTGTAAAAATGTTGTGACTGCAGAGCGACATCTGGTCGTTAGGTTGAGAGCTGGAAAACCTGGGTTCAATTCCCTGGTCTGTCACTAAATCCTCTGATGTTCCACACCTAACCGTTTGAGGCTCAAAGGTGCCAACTGTGACTTTTAAAGGCATCTACTCACGTGAGATGCTTCAATAGTGCAGGAAAACGTATCCCTTACTTTTTCTGTGCCTCAGTTCCCCATCTGCCCAATGGGAATGCCCTACATCAGAAGGGGCTTGTGAAGAGAAAGACATTAAAGGATTGTGAGGGGAACCTGAGGGAGAGAGAGGTGTAAAGTGGTTCTTACAACAGCAGTCCAACTGAGCTCAATTCTATCCTGTTGCCACGACCTGTGAAGGTGATGCTCTTCAGGGTGGCAGCCTTTGCTTTGTTTTTTTTTATTTTGTCCAGCACCTAGCACAATGTGTTGCCAATTCTCTAGTGGGGGATCCCGGGGCTACTGCAATACAAATAAAACACAATTGTCCCTCATGCACAGCTGACTAAGACTGTCCCAAAAATAAATACACTTAAGAGAGAACTCTGTGACATTTGCAGCATTGGGTCGCTTCCGTCTGATGCGCGAGAACTTGGACAAACTCGCATGAGAGCAGCTTTACTTGTTGTGGGATATTTTATTAGGGAAAAGGAAAGCAAACCCCTAGGTTTGCAAGTCTGTGGAGAGCTTAATTAAACTGATTTGTTATTGCCTAAAATACGTCCACACCTGCTTCTCTGGTGCTTTGAGAGGCTCCAGTCTCCTGAGACTAGGAAAGGTGGGGAAGGGGAGGGGACAGGAGACTAACACTGCTGTTTGTTTTGTTTCATCCACGTCTATGCGCTTTGAGCTTGTTCCTCTGAATTTGAATCTTTGCAAGGCAGTTTAAAAAATCAATACAGCTTAATTCACAAAAAAGAGCTGGATGAAAATTTGAAAACTCCGAAATGATTTTTTCATTCTGCAGGTTTGGAAAAGGAATTATTTTTGTTTTGTTCCAAAATTCTGGGAAACTTTTATAGAGAGTATGTGAGGTTGAGGTTTTTCTTGATTTTGGGGATGTTTTCCCTCTTTTTCTTTCACTCTTGGTTTTCCTTTTTACCTGCCCCCCCCCCCCTTTTTCCTATTTTGCTAGTGAGAAAGGAGGCAGGATTGGGGGAGAATGGAGAACAAAAATGAAAATCTGATACATTTTCATTTTCAGATTTGTTAGAAAAATGCAATACTTTGGGCGTGGAAAACAATTTCTTTGACAAAAATAGCAAATGGGTTTATTTTAAAAAATCATTTTACAGAATGGAAATTTTAAATATTTCAGTTGGGAAACTTCAAAATGACCTTATTGATACGTAGCATTTTGGTTATGTTGAAATATTATAATATTTCATATTAACTACAAATATAAAATTAATACATACAAATCAAAACAGAATGGAATAAGAATGTCAAAACATATTATTTCTTAGATTTCCCATCAAAAAATGTTGTTCAACTCAACACTTTCCAGCAAAGAATTTCAATGAAGACAAAATAGATTTTCAGATGGAAAAAATTCCGTCAATAATTTTCTGATCAGTGTCCAGTGGTGGCCACTGTTCCCTGGAAGCTGAGTGCTTGGGCAGCCACCCAGGAGAGATTTAGATGCCACTCAGCTGATGAGCAGGGTGCTCACAGCCAGCAACATATGTTTCTGCTGGTGGTGCACATCTGCACATGCCTCAGTGCACATGACAAAATTATTCCACACATGGATGGAAAAAAATGAGAGGGAGATTGGTGTTGGCCCAGTTTCAGAGGCAGAGGATCTGATTCACTTCTACCTTATACCTTCTGCCATTTGCATGCAAGCTTGGTGTAAAATGCTACCCATCTGGTGTGATTAGCATGTTTACACCTACTCCACACACATGTAAACAGCTTAGCAAGGTGCAAGGCAGGTCCAGTGGGTGAACAGGTAGATCAATGAAGCCACCTAGTGGTACAGGGTCATGGTACACCTGTGCTGCAGAATAGTAATAGAGATGTAGCCGTGTTAGTCTAGTTTAGCTGAAACAAAGAACAGGACTATTGCACTGAAAAGCCTTGTATAGCTCACTCTGTGCTAATTCGGACCCCGGTATGTTATTTGACTACACCCAGATGAACATGTGACAGATCAGGAAGATAATGGTGGTAATGATAATGCTACTTTAAATATTTAAATTGATAATGCTAATGCTAATTTAAATATTTGTTCAATAATATAAGGGCCCAGACACTAATTACTTCATCGTGAGCTCCATTGTGAGCTGGCTACTGCACCTGTCGGGTGGGGAATGAGGCCGTAACCCACTTGGGCCGCATCACGGGTCACAATATCAGGGGAAGAAGAGCTGCTGGGAGTCTGCTCCTCACCTTCTGTCTTGCATGGGTAGGTGGGCTGGAGAGGGAGCAGGGGTTGCTGTGGTTTAGCTTCCCCGGGAGCTGGCTGGCACTGAATGGGAAATACGCTGCACTGGGAAAAGAGCTAGTACAGGGTAGGTCCCCTGTGGAACAAGGGGGAGCCGGGATAACAGCAGTAAAAGGTGACCGAGGTGAGTGAGCGGGTCGCAGGAGTGGCCCTCCTTCATCTCAGTGGGCCACAAGATTGTCGTAACCACGAGGACTGCCCAGGATAGGGTTGTTTCACTACCTGTCCTTGTGTCTCTAGAATTTGTGGGGGGTGCCGATTGAACCGTAGTAGCTCTTTGATTGCATGCTGGGGCAGCGCCCGGCTCCCACAGTCAGTGTGGCATGCAATCAGCATTCTCCTCACCCAGGAGCGGCCTGAGGTGGGCTGCGGCAGCTGGTGTCCCAGGCGGAGCGTGCGATCGGCACCCCCGCCTGCACGGCCATCAATGGAGTGACATTATCATCGGGCGCCCCGGGCGCCCCGTTGAAGGCGGTGCCCTAGGCAATGGCCTAGTCGGCCTATAGTCACGGGCCGCCCCGACTTCACCTCACCTGCCCTGGCTCGACGTGTGTCTCACATTAATTATACCGGGAGGAAAATACCATGAATTAGCTAATATAACCCGCGGGTTATACATGTTTTTTACAAACCCCGCCCCGCTGTGGGGTATACATGTCCATGTCTTATATAAATTGATTTTTACTCCAGGAGCATCAGTTCCCCATAGCAGCTCTGCCTGCCCCCCATTAGAACTGGGTCAGCTCCACTGCAGGGAGGTCCTGACGCGCTTCCAGCACGTATGCGCTGCGCTCTCCATTTCCCCCACCCGGAGGAGGGTGGGTGGCGCCTGGCTGCGGCTGTGCGGGCCGGGCCTGGGCACGAGCGTGGCTCCCCCCTCCCGCAGGCCGGCCGGCTCGCTGACAGCAGGATGGCCGTCGCCTTGTGTCTGCTCTCTATGCGCTGTTGCTCAAGTGCCCAGGGCTGCTGCAGAAGTCTCTGTGGGTTATACACGTCCACGGGTAATCTATTATTTTTTTTACACAGGATAGAAAAACTGCAGGTAATACAAGGGTGCGGGTTATACATGGACGTGGGTTATATACGCTAATTTAAGTACCTATGTAGACGGAAAGCAGCAGAATCTGGCAACCCTGTGGGCAACAGTAAATGAAACATCTCACGGGACACTTGGGGTAGGACTACACTGCGGCGCTATTTTGGGATACTTCCATTATCCCGAAATAGCTCTTCCGTGTCTTGACAGTGCGCCTTTTATTTCGAAATATCGTACAAAATAACAGGCCCGCTATTCCGACGTCCCTGTAAACCTCACTCCACGAGGCCTAAGGGACATTTTGGAATAGCAGTTTATTTTGAAATTTGGGTCTGTATAGACAGCGCCAAATTACGAAATACGCTATTTTTGAAATTAACTCGAAATAAGTGACGCAGTTTGCGTAGCTCAAATTGCATCACTTATTTCAAGCTAAGGGTGCAGTGTGGACGCACCCTTGTAGAACCCCAATGGGCTGCATCTACTGTACTAGATTTAGTCACAGTTCGGTCCCTGCTCCCCTCCTTTGGCACTGGAACTATAAGTTGCACCTTAGCATTAGTAGCAAGGGCGTGCAACATGGTCACCTTAGATAATCAAACGGTACCTAAATGGAGGCTTATTCTACCAAGCGTTCCCCTTAAAATCAATTGAACTAGTCACATGTTGAGACCTGGGTGTGTTAGAAAGCGTTTTCAGGGTCAGGGCTTGCAGTAATACTGTAGACCTAATTGCGCCTCTTCCCCTTTAAGGGAAGCATTGTTATTTCATCGGGAAGGGTGAGATTCTGAAAAAAAAACAACCACCCCGTCTTTTCATAAAGAATACATTGTGTTCTCCTTTCACCCTCCCGCCTCCAAGTCTCAGCTGCAGATTCCCAGGCTCCTCTTCTCCTCTCCGTTCGCAGCAATGATTTAATAAATATGTTTTAAAATCACTTTTTCCTCTGCTGTTCTCCACCCAGCTGCAGGCTCCCACCCCCGATGTGCATGTGCGTGCCGCGTTCACATACAGAGCTGATGGCAGGTCTGATTTCACCCGGGCGTAGGCACGTCATGATTTTTTCATTAGCTCCCTTATCATTATTTCCTCACCAATTTCCATTGGATGCCACTGAGACTTGGCCAGCCATGGCCCATGTGGTAACAATGAGACCTTGAAAGAGATGTAAGGACAATGGATATATTGGGGAATTGCAGGGTCCCGGCATCTAAGCATGCTGCTGTTCTGCTTCCCCCAGGTAAGCAATGCAGAATACTTTATAAAACAGCAAGGACCTGTCTCCACCGAAATATTCTTCCTGATCAGTCAAGTATCAGGGGGTAGCCGTGTTAGTCTGAATCTGCAAAAGCGGCGAGGAGTCCTGTGGCACCTTATAGACTAACTGAAGTGTAGGAGCATAAGCTTTTGTGGGCAAAGACCCGCCGTCAGATGCATTTGCATCTGGCGAAGTGAGTCTTTGCCCACCAATGCTCTCCCACTCAGTTAGTCTATACCTGATCAGTGTTGCTCAAAGCCATACTAAGAGTATTGAATTCCCTCCTGATGCTGTACAGCAGGGGTGTGGAACCATGGGCCCAGGGGCCGGATGTGGCCTGTGGCTTGTGTGGGTCTGACCCCTGAGCTTGGAGCACACAAAATCTAACAGGCTGGCCCCCCCAGTCTCTGGTGTGTGAGGGGAATGTGGCACTGTCCTCTACTGCCAGGGTGTCGACAGCCTTTCTACTGCTGAGAGCTAACAGCAAAGCACCTGATTTTCAGAGGTGCTGAGCTATTGTGATTCCCTTTGACTTCACTGACCAATGAGGATGCTTAGTGTCTACACCAGGGGAGGGCAATAATTTTTTGCCAGGGGCCACTTCAAAAATTTCTGAAGTGGCACCGGGCCGCACTGGAAGGGGAGGGGCTGGGATACTTCCAGATTCCCCACCCCAGACCATAATTGGTCTGGAGGTGGGGGAGTACCTTTGCCCGCCTGCCCTCCCCCCCCCCGCTTACTCCTCTGCCTACCCCCCGCCTTCCCTCCCTTGCCCCTAGTTGCCCATGCCTGGCTGGGAGGAGACTTCCCACACTCCCCCACCCCCAGGCCAATCAGGGCCTTGGTGCAGAGGAGTTTCCTCCGCTCTCTCCTCATCCTGCATGGCACTTAAAAGTGCCATGTGCTCCTGGCAGGGCGGGAGGAGGCTTCGCGCACTCTCCCTCCCCCAGGTCCCTTCTAAGTGCCGCGTGCTCCTCTCAGGGAGGGGCCAGGGTGGAGGAAACTTTGCGCACTTCTCCGCCCCCAGGCCCTGATTGGCCTGAGGTCAGGGGAGCGCGAAAAGCCTCCTCCAGTCCTGTCAGGAGTGCCTGGTGCTTCCAAGCTCCACGTGCTCCTGGCAGGGCGGACGAAACGTCACGTGCTACCCCCGCCCCAGGCCCTAATTGGCCTGGGGCCGGGGGGATGTGGCAGGGCCTCCGCGGGCCGGATCCACCTGCTTGGCGGGACGAATCCGACCCGCGGAGGCCCTTTTGCCTACCCCTGGGCTACACAAAAGTGCTAAGAACATAAGAACATAAGAACGGCCATACTGGGTCAGACCAAAAGCCCATCTAGCCCAGTACCCTGTCTGCCGACAGTGGCCAATACCAGATGCCCCAGAGGGAGGGAACACAACAGGTAGTCCTCATGTGATCCCTCTCCTGTCATCCATCTCCAGAGAAATAGAGGCTAGGGACACCATTCCTACCCATCCTAGCTAATAGCCATTGATGGACCTAACCTCCATGAATCTATCTAGCTCTTTTTTGAACCCTGTTAAAGTCCTAGTCTAAACAACATCCTCTAGCAAGGAGTTCCACAGGCTACACAGTGATAGGTTTTCTTCTGTCCTATGCTATGCCTGTGTGACATAGTGGGGTCTGTAATATACAGCCTCAGTGTCACTCTCTATTGTTGTTGCTGTGATAGCATCAAAAAGAGCCTACTGAAATTGGGAACTCAGTGTGCTAGGCCCTATATAAAACACATAGTGAGAGACGGATCCATTGACTCTAACTCAGTGATGGGCAACCTGCGAACCATGGGCCGTCTGCAACTCATGGGTCGTCTGCAGCCGATCAGGGTTCTATGTGTGGCCCGCAAGACATTTTGTTATTGTTGCCCACACACAGGGTTGCCAGAGTCTGCTGGTTTCCTTCGGTTTTCCTACCAGTATTACTAAAGTGATGCGCAGGTAAAGCCATGGCACGTGAGGTGAGGGGCGTGCGGATGGCACACAGCACTGGCTGTGAGAGCTGTGTGTTCCCTTTGCATCCAATCACAGCGCTGCTACGGTTCAATCGGCACATCCTGCAAATTCTAGCTACGCAAGCGCCATTAGCAAAACTGCCCCATCCCGGGAGTCTGTCGTGGTTATGACAATCTTGTGGCCCACTGAAATGGAGGGTCACTCATGTGGCCTGCTCCAAATCAATGAAATATTCCAGGTCTGTTTTTACATCTGTGGCCATTTTCTCCTCCTTTACTTCCATTTGGCTTCTTGGAAAGAAAGTCCGCATAAAAACCCAACCTTGGATCAGGTTGCCCAATCCTGATCTAACTAGACCAGACAAAGGAGGATGGGGAAACTGAGGCAACCCCCAAAGTGTCACAGAGGACAGCAGTAGTAATAGGAATAAAACCCATGTGTCCTGAGTTCTGGAATGGCACCCTGTCCACTGAATTATGTTGTCCTTTGTCAGCTTTAGTTTAAATGTACTTAAGCTCCTCGCACCTTAGTTAAAATGAATGCACAAAAAGGGATTAAAGAGCCAAATTCTGCCCCTCTACTCACACCTTATTGTGGGAAGTTTCCTCCGCAGAACAGACTGCGGTAGGGCTGCTCTTGCTACTGCTGCGTCACATGAATATGCTGGGGACAGAATCCGGCCTTAACTGTCTTGCAGCACTTGTAATGTTGCATGTATATTAGAGCTGCCTTATTGGTGCAACGACATATAGCAAAGGCATTAAAGGATATGAATTTAAGTGAAGTAATGTAAGACAAGATCTGTCAGCAAGGGCTTTAATGTTGCTTAACAAAATATGTTACAGTAAATCTTTATAGACTGTATAAGTATGTTGAGTTCCAACAAAGTAAACCAAAGTAAACATTTCTCTTATGGGAAATTAAATTCCATGTGGTTAGGGCAGAGCTATGATTAATTCAGCGGCAAGGAAAATATAGTAAAGTTATTGACTATATCTGAGAAACAATTTAATGTCGGCAAAAAGAAAGGGGCGTGCCAAATATTTAGAGGGGGAAGAAATAAAAGTAGAGTTTGTGATCTTTGATTCTAAATTAGTTTATTGCTGCTCTAGGTGTCATTTGCATCCGTTACTGATACTGTGCCCACTCTAATATAAGTCAGAAACCCTCATGTACACCGAAGAATCTATGAATGGCTGTGTGTGTCGTTGAGTCTTCAACCATTATCAACAGGCACAGTGAGCACACTAAGGGCTTTGGACGGAAGCCTCAACCAAGTGCATGGTTTCATAATGTTCATTTTAACTTTAAATGATTTTTAATATTCTACATATGGTTTCATGGTTTTAAGCCTCCTCACTGGGAATGAACAAGGCTGCGGTATTATGATGAATAGTGGATCAAGTCCAGGAACACCCACTTGCTTCCCTACATATCAAACATGTGGAGCTTGCATTAAATATGGGAATCTCTCTGGGGGTTCGAGTTGTCCTATCTAATCCAGTCTTAGTTTGTTCCCTCGCCCCGGATTGAGTAGGATGCATTGTTCCCATACATTCTTCTTTTAATTAAATGCAGTAGATATGTCATATCAATGAAATATTCCAGGTCTGTTTTTACATCTGTGGCCATTTTCTCTCTCTTTACTTCCATTTGGCTTCTTGGAAAGAAAGTCCGCATTAAACACAACCTTGGATTAGTTGATTGGCTATGTATGTGCTGCCAAAACAGCTCAAATAATAATCTTATTGTTTTTTTTTAATTTTTTTGTCTATGTACAACTAGACTGTAATGTTACAGGAACCCTATTCCTCCGAGAAGTTTAAGCCCCACCAGCAAATTCATCATCCAAATTACCTGCCTTTTTAATTTTTTTGTGTGTGGATAATTTTTAAAGCAATTGCATTGAATATTTTCTTCCTCGTTGTTGTATCTGTAGTTCCCATCGGTATTAGCACCGTGGCCACTAAAGTCGGTTGTTTTTTAATTTGCAGGAATTATTTGGTAATTGATCCAATTGATATAAAGTGCCATCATAAAATACTCTTTGAATATATGCCAGGAGATTATCTGGGTCTGAAAACTGATCTCCTATTAAAACTACCCTGTTCAATTAATATTTTTAAAATTCTGGATTACAGCTAGCAATCCACAAGAGGTTAAACTGGAGCCTTATTATGAAGGGAACTACAAGTAAACATTATTAATTATAAAAAATTGCTTAAATTAGGGGTTTTTTCCACACCTGCTTCTTTCTTAATTAGCTTGTAGTCCACATATTTCAGTCACTTGAACTCTTTAGTATTTATTCAAGCATACTTGACATTAACATACTGTTTGATGTTTGATATCCTGAGTTTTTAATTTAACCACATGACAACAAATGATATTTATGAAATATCAGTGAGCTGGAAAAATATCTTGTGTTGCATTTGCGTGCTGTAGTGAGCCGAAAGATGTTTCCTCTCTGAGGTGTAGAAAGAGCTTGAATGCTCTAAGGGAACATGTGTCTTTCTCAGGGTAAAAACTGGAGACCAAAAACTTTCAAATCACCACTGGTGCAAAGCTACCAAGAAACACTTGATACAGACTTGCTGTGTGAGTGGGGAAGGGAGAAAACTCAGAGTCACTTTCGAACAATGTCCCAAGTTAGGTTGTTCCTTGCAAAATGAAATTCCCACAGATGAGTATAGGTCATTGGCAAAATACTTGACATCAATGATGTGATTGTTTTTACTACACTTAGGGCTTGTCTACATTGCCCCTGAAGTTCAGACGCTAGGGGTGTGAATAACAGCATGCACCAAAGTGCTACGTTGAAACCCACCCCACCCCCGTGTGGACGCTGCAGGCACGAACTAAAAGGTTCCTGGTTCACGTTATCATAGTCCTTTTTTAACAGGATTATATGATACAAACCAGGAACCTTTTATTCACACTTGGCAGCCCTGATCTACGCTAGGGCTTTATTTCAAAATAACGCCCCTTAGATCAAATTAATAAGTGGAGTGTCCACACTACCAAGCCCGTTATTTTGAAATAACAGGCTGCTTATTTAGAAATCTGTACTCCTGCCTTTCTCGAGGAATAACACTAATTTCAAAATAGTTATTTCGAAATAGTGGTAATGTCGATGCTCTGGTGCTGCTATTTCGAAATAACGACTCCCCAGAGTAATTTGAACTAATTTCTCCCCAATGCTTCCTGGGGCTCTAAATCGAGGTAGTACGTCCACATTAATGGAGCCTGCCTCAGACTAACTTCGAGGCTTCCCCACAGTGGGGGCACGCTATTTTGATTTTGTAAAATCGGGAGTTAAGTCAAATTTACTTATTTTGAAATAATTTCCTAGTGTAGACATGCCCGTTGTGTTCACACCGAGGCGTTACAGTGCAGCACTGCAGTGTGCTCTGCTATTCATGACCTCAGAGTTGAAAGAGTGGGGTCATTGGAAGACTTAGCCATGATATTTGTATTTACCTTTTGTCAGAAGATCTCTAGCAACTTGCAAACATGCAGCCAAAGCTCACAACACTTTTATTATTTATTATTTACCCAATGTCAGAACCTATGGGCCCTAGCAGAGATTAAGGCCCTGTTATGCTCAGCACTGTACGTGCACATAACAATGCCACCTATGCCCAAAAGAACTTGCATTCTAAATAGACCAAAGAAACAAAAGGTAGATGGGGTAAGAAGTGCCTCAGAGAAGTGACTTGTAAACTGTCACACAAGAAGTTGGCATCTGTAGTGGGAAGAAAGCCTGGTTCTCCTGAATCCTTCTCTAGCGCCCTATTCACTACACCACTCTGCCTTGTGAGAATTAGATTAGTATTGTCATGCCCATTTTCAAGATGGGAAAACTGAGGCATAAGTGAAGCAGTCAAATGACTTTCCCGAGGCCCCCTTTTAAGTCAATGGCAAAGCAAGGAAGCCAGTCTCTCAGCCTCTCCATGAGGAAAATTGTTAACCTCTGGATAAACCAAATGTCTTTCTGTCGATAGGTTAATTATTTTTAGGTTTATCGTTTCAATGCCATTTGGACATTAGTGATGTTTTTAGGAAACTGAGTTCTAGTAATCTGCCACTAAATTTGTCAGAATCTTTATGCCTGTTGTTTTAGCCTTTTTATCCCCTCTTGTACCTGGCTTAGGGAAAGAGGATTGGTTTTGTGATAAAGACTCACATGACTAGGAGTCAGAAGATCTGTGTAACTTCTTGGCTCTGCCATATAATCATTATGTGGCCTTGGACAAGCTACTTTGACTTTTTGTGCCTCAGTTTACCCATTTGTAAAAAAAACCCTCCCCAAAACAAGCTTCCTTTCCTCTTAGGGGCATTATGAAGCTTTAGTTAATCAGCAATTGTAAAATATGTTGAACTCCTTGTATGAAAGGTGTTGTGTTTATTTTTATTATTAATCAATTATGAGTTATTGCATTTTGATTTCTTCCTTCTCCCCTGGACTATAATTCTTATTAGAGCTCTGTAACATGTATTGATTACATCATGGTACTTTTTTGACCATGTGCAGAGAAGTGTCTCTGTAATGTACAGATTCTAGCTAATGATATAACTTGTTGCAAGGGATTTATGTTGAAGGATGCTGGCTAGCCTCCAGAAAGACACCAGTTTACATATGATCCTGATCAGTGTCTGTAATTCATTTTAACTCGGGTCATGTAGATATATATTTGTTCACACCACCAAACCATTGTTCTGGTTTGACATCAGTCATTAGCCCCGGTGGCCTGCCTGGGCCACTTGAAGGCTGGCGGGCAATGAAGAGTGAAGGCTGAAAAAAAAGTGTGTGTCCACACCAAACTGCTTGAAAGACGGTGTTCATACAGTACCTCAGAAACGCAGCTGCTTCGGGGGTGGAGTGATAGCAGCCAGATTCAGGGCAAGTTGCAGAACAGTGTGGTGGAGGGAGATTTTGAGTTTGGACACAGGGACAGTACGGGTGCGTCTACACTGCCCCGGAGGTTGAAATAAGATACGTAATTTGAGTTATTTCTTATTTCGATCTTATTTGAAATAGCTTATTTTGAAATTTGGCGCTGTTTATACAGCACTTATTTAGAAATAAATCGCTATTCGGAAACGTCCCTTACTCCTCACGGAGTAATAACGGGCTCTCTCAAAAAACTTGGAATAGCTATTCTGGGATATACTTCCAGTATCCCAAAATAGCACTGCCGTCTAGACATAACATACCTGTGCTCTGAGGGGGGTATTCCATGGAATCTCTTTAAGTTCTCCAGAGAGATTAAGGATGTTTCCAAAGGCACAAACAGGAGTCATGCCTTGTGTCACTTCCTGTGACTTTCAGCAGACACAAGGTAAATCCCGGCTAACAAAATCGCTTGTAGTTTCCACATTTGTTATCTGCCTGAGATTAACACAAGGGGGAGACAAAGATTTGCTTCTAGAACTGGGCAGGGTTTTTTTGACTGAAACTTTTGGTTTTTTTCGGCAAAAAATGCAGAAACCGAAGTATTTTGTGAATTCATGTTGATTTACCCAAATTGTTCCCCTCTTCACTCAAATCCTGTTTCAATTTTTTATTTGAAACAATTTTTATGTAGACATTTTATTTTATTTTATTTTATTGATCCTAAAATGTTTCAAAAATGCTTGACATTGAAAAGAAACTATTTTAATTTCAGGCCAAACAAAATTTTGTTTTCAAGCTGAAATTATTATTTTTTTTATGGGGGAGGTGATTCACTAAAATGAAAAAAAAATTGGTTTGACTCAAAATTAAGCTTTTGTTTTTTTAAAACTAACAGTGAACCCTAAACTCCCGTTATTTGTCTAACTCTTTTTACCTCAACCTGCTAACGCATATCAATACTAAAACTATATTATTTTACCTTCTGTTAGTACTACATATTGATTAACACAAGGTAAGAACACACCCTTTTTTTTAGTGTCCTTTGTGCCAAAGAATATCTCACCTTATCCCCAAGAAATAAAACTGAACTCAATTCATTGATCTTGCAAGGACAAAAGGTGGCTGCCCAGAAAGCCAGCCTTAGAACCTTGTGAATTCCAACATGAAGTGTTGACCAGTAAGTGGATATTGGGTGATTCTTGCAAGGTTTGACTCAGATCTCTGGGCTGTATTGTTAAGTTTGGAAACCTTATGTCATGAGGGAGAAGCACTGCGGTGACAGCAGCAGATGGCAGAGAACACAAACTGGAGTAGTAATGCACAGTTACTTGTTGCTAGACCTCCACCCAGGCTACATCTAGACTTCAGGCTTCTTGCGCAAGAAGCTTTTATTGGAAGAGATCTTCCACAAAAACTTCTTGCACAAGAGCGTGTCCACACTGCAAAAGCACATCGAAAAAGCGATGCGCTTTTGCGAAAGAGAGCGTCCAGACTGCATGGACGCTCTCTTTAAAGTAAGCTCTGATTGCTATGCACAGAATGGCCACCAGGGCACCTGTGCTTTTTCCTCTTTCCTCTTTCCTCTTTTTGTGCAAACCGCCCTTTCCTTCCCTGTCCACACACACCTTTTTGCGAAAGAGCTCTTTCACAAAAAGGCATTCTTCCTCATAGAATGAGGAATGCCTATGCTGGAAAAACCCCTCTGTTCTTTTGATTTTTTTGTGCAAAAACGTGCTTGAGGTGTGGATGCTCTATGAGGTTTTTTTGGAAAAATGGCAGTTTTTCCAAAAAAACTCTGTAGTGTAGACATAGCCCCACTTAGGAAGAGCTGGTCAGACAATGGAAAAAAAATTGCAAACCTTTGAAAATGCCTTTCTTCTGAAGTTTGCAAAGAGCTGATTTAACTTTCAGGACATGTATTCTGAAAATTTTCATTTGTTCCCCTCAATCTTTTCTCACTCCCCACCTCCCCCCATCTCTTTTTTTTCTGTTTTGCCAGTGAAAAGGAGAAAAATAAAGGGCATCAGATTGGAGTAACAAAAGAAAAAAGATATTTTTTGCTTTTTTTCATGGGGGTGGGGGGAAGGGAGTTGAAAACTTTGAAAAAAAGTTTGAGACAGTTTTGTTTTTGCAATGAGACCAACTTTCCACAAAAGAAACCAAAGCCGACCACTTTCATTTGAACATTTTTAGTCACCTCTAAAGATCAAGGATTTGGAAGTAGAAGAAAAACTAGATCTTCCAGTGCATTAGGAGGAAGAATCTAGTCCAGGGCTTATCTAGACTTCGCAGAACAGTTGAAAGAGGATATGCAAATTCCGTGGAAGAGGAGGTTGGACTGGAAAGTTATATCTTTCCATAGATTCACAGGTCTGTTTTTGTGACAAAGGAATTTTGATGAATACTGGTTCATGTACAGCAGGTTTTATTCATTCCGTTCATACTATCATGGCCAAAATATGGAACTGCAGCTGCTGCCAACAAATAGCATCACTGGCAACACAAAAAAGTGATGCTACCTTCTTCCTATCTCAGAATTTAAATTAAGGTTTTGGATGCAAAGAAATGTTGGATCCTGTTTTATCAAGACTGCTTTTGCACATAACAGGTTCCCCATAACAATACGATTAGGGATAGATCCAGGAACACACTTCATATAAACATACTCTTTCGAGCACTTCTATTTCACATAATACGGAATTAGCCTGTGGAACTCCTTGCCACATGATATCATACAGATCAGGAGTTTACCTCAGCTCACAAAGGATTTGACATTTATCTGACTGACAAGAGTATGCAGAGTTGTTATAGTAAATATTTTATTTAAAAAGCTTACACGAACACTTTATTTTTAGGAGTTAAGCCAACAGCGAGCTAATAAAGGTTAAAACTGAACTTCTCCTAGGTGCATGCTAGCTTACAAGTACTCATCTGAGACAGAAAGCCTTCCTCTACTTTTGGATTAAATGGACCAGTGGTTTGTTCCAGGATGGCAATTCCTCTATCCAATGCCCACTGAAATCAATGATGATCTGTCCTCTAAGGCTTTGTCTACACTACACGTTTTTGTGGTAGAAAATATGCTAATGAGGGACTCATTAGCATGAGTTGCAACATCATTAGCATATTTTCTGCTGTTTCTTTTTGCGCAAGGTTTTATTGCGGAGAGGCATAAGGATCTTGTGCAAAACGGGGTTTTTGCGCAAAACGAAAGTGGCTACACTGCTTCTTTTTGCACAAAAACCCCTTGCACAAAAAGAAACAGCAGAAAATATGCTAATGATGTCGCAACTCATGCTAATGAGTCCCTCATTAGCATATTTTCTGCCACAAAAATGTGTAGTGTAGACAAAGCCTAAGTTCATTGTGCTTTGACTCAAGGAGTCGGTTGTGTTAGAGTGCCTAGGAAGTGCCATTGTATTGGGCATTGTGCAGACATAGAACAAAACAGCTCTTCTCCTGGTGAGCAAGTAAATCTAAATAGGTAAGATGAACAAATGGTGGTGGTGGGGGGGGAAACACCCACACCCACACCCACACCAGGGAAGTAACTTGCCACAGTCCCACAGCACAGTAATGGCAGCAAACAGAGCCCGTTTTTTCCAAACCACTAGCCACTAGATAAGTGGTGGGCAACCTACAGCCCTTTGGGGTTGTGTCTGTGGCCTGTGAGACATTTTGTTTACTGTTGCTCAGGCGTAGGGTTGCCAAATGCTGCTGGTTTCCGTCTGCATAGTTTTTCCCCTGCTGGTACTACTAAGTGACACACACATAAAGCCAGGGCCCTTGAGGTGAGGGGCATTCTGATTACACACCACACTGACTGTGAGAGCCGTGCACTCCCTCTGCATCCAATCAAAGCACTGCGAAGGTTCAGTCAGCACCCCCCTTCAATTCTACGTACACAAGTGCAGTTAGTAAAACTAGCCTATCCCGGGAGACTGTCTTGGCTACGACAGTCTTACGACCCATTGTAATCTTACGGCCTTTGAGATGAAGGAGGGCCACTCATGCAGCCCACTCACTAGCCTAGATTGCCTATCACTGGTCTAATGGCCTATCCACTAGACAGCATTTCCTTCCCCAGAACCTAGAATTTCCTTGTTTTCCTCACCAGCATTACACCACTGTCTGAGTGTGGCAGGTGATTGAGTTGGGGTTGGTCCTGCTTTGGCCAGGGGGCTGGACTCGATGACCTCCTGAGGTCTCTGCCAGCCCTAGGAGTCTATGATTGTAGGTGGAATTGGTCGTACGGATTGGTAGCAGATCGTTTGTTGTCTTTTGGCAGGGTGTGCGAAAGAGATACGCACTACAGGATGTTAGCCAACAGGGCATGCAGCCAGCCTGCCAGCAACTGTGGAAACAGTGAGAAAAATGGTGACAAACCATGTTGCTTTGTTGTTGCTCCTGCTGTTGCGATTTCCAGTTGCATCAACAAATGAAAGGCGGATGCGTCTCTGCGGAGGGTGCAACACGTTTGTGTTCCAAAACCTCACAAGGAGACACAGTTCCTTTGACACTCAGACGTGTGACATCATTGCGGCCCACCTGAGGAAGAGGAGAATGGGTTGGAGCACATCACAAACCCATTCAGATTCTGTGGGACTGAGATTTTCTCTTGGACCGGGGCTTTTTTTTAAAATGCAGCGTCAGTGAGAGACCATAGCAGGGCCTTAGCAATGGATTAAAACCAAGCGTTATGATGATTTGGCAACTTGCGTAGGGCTAAGCACCTTCGTCTCCCCACAGAAGTACAATGGGAGGGGCTAACTCAGTATTAGGCCCTCAGAAAACCCCCTGAAGGCGAAGCTGGTGCAATAAACCACACAGAGGATATCAGCAAGGTAGGAATCCTGGATCTTTGACCCAAAACAGCAGATCTCTATTACTTGAGCTAAAGGAGTGACTCATCCAGTAGGAGTAGTAGGCTCTTATCTTCTATGTTGACCAGGTGGATACAACAAATATTGTAACCCCTATAAGCTTGGAGCTGTAAAACCGAGGGCCTGAATTATGGACGGGAGAAGAGGGATGGATGATATAAAAGGAGAAAGCTGGGCATATGGTTTTATGGCTAAGGCACTGGACCAATACTCTGGAGGGCCTGGATTCAAGTCTCAGCTTTGTCACAGCCCTTGGGCAAGTCAGTCTCTCAGGACCTTGATTCCCCATTGGTAAAATGGAGCTGGTACTGACTTGCTGCTTAGGGCTGTAAGGAGGATACATCTATTAGTGATGATGAAGACCCAGATACTGTAGGGGCTGAGAAGTACTTGAAAAGGGCTTGTGAGCCTTTGGAACAGAGGAAAGGGGCTACCGAAGGAGAACCTGGAAGCAGCAGTCCAGGAGAACCAAAGGGAGGGTGCTGGCATGAACTAGGTGACTGGAAACAAGTAGAACTGGAGGAATGGCGCCATAGGGAGAGATCGTCCTGGAAGAAGAGTTAATGAGCACTGAAGAGCGTGCCAACGCCATTGCAAATGAGAGTGGGATGCAATCCTCTGAATCTGTGACTTCCTTTTTCATGCCACAGTTCACTTCAGCCCAGATGGGGCTTACCTTGAGTTAGTATTTTGCTCCTTTAAGCAGTCCTACTGTTGCCTTCTTGATCCAAGGCACTGACTCATCAGAAGTAAGGGCATCAGAGCCTGGGCTGCGTTCATTTAATCGATTTTACAGACGTCTTCTGAGTATTTTTCCCATGTAAAAAAAATTGGAGAGAAATGTGCAAACCACAAGAATAAACTTAAAGAGAGAGATTTTTAAAAAAGTGCTTTAGAACTTAGAAACTCAGAAGGTTTCCTTGCTCCTGGCATTTACAGCCATGATTTAAGTTTGAAGGTGCCTTGGTGTGGGGGTTTTACCTTTATGAAGCATATCTTTTTATTGGGCCACTAAAAAGATGTTTTTAAGGCCTCCATCCGTCTATCAGTGTATTCCAAAATTAGGAACCGAGCCAGATCAACAGAGCTATGTAAACAATACACTCAGACGTTGGTCCCTATATTTTCTTTATTTTATTTTTTTATAAAGAGGCTACTTCAGATTCTGCAGAAGTAATAATAAAACCAGACCTAGTGGGTCACCATATGTGGAGAGGAGTTCTCTTGGGTCTTAAGACATACACTTAAAGAGTGAAACAAAGAAAAGGAAAAAAGCAGTAATATTGGCAACTGTTGTTAGGTAGTATAAACAATAGCCAGCCATTGGCTTGGAGCAGAGGATCAAGTTCCAATAGCACTCAATAGGGAGCCTTCCTTAAAAAATTAGAAGAAGCTGGGTTGGAGCTGGTCCATGCTGAGAATGGCAGAAGAAGCAAAAACAAGAGTAAATGAATGGAAATTAAGCAGCAGGAAATGGGGATTTGGCACAAGGTCGGAATTTGAGACTGCAGAGAGGTGTCAGTGATAAGGGTTGGATAGAGTTTCTGGCCAAAAACAGAAAGAAAGAATGCAGATGTGTTCATTGAATAAAGTACAGATGTAGAAAGTGAAAGGGTGTGGGGGGAGGGAGATTAAAAAAAAAAGGAAGAAGAAAAAAAAAAAGAGTGAAAATCCAGGAGAAATAATGCTGCGTGTAGGTGCATTTACGTTTAGCATTTTAAAAACATTATTTTCTTTGTGGGGCTGGATAGAATTACAGATTTGTGTCTCTTTCAGATTTTTGCAATGTACCAAGATTGTGTATTCGCCTCTACTTTGCCCCTTTCCCTTAGCATATTTCTACTCTGTGTAGGGTGGGTTGTGCCGTGTTCTGCGTCCAGGTGCGAGGTGAGGTTTGGGGATTTGCTCATTTTATCACCTGCCTGCCTGTATCTCTTTAAGGAGGGGAAGCAATGTTATATTGTGGAATTTGGGCTTTTGAAGTTGTTATAAAGGGACTTGGATGCCAAGGGCGTGTCCATGCACACTAACTGCATAGCTTTAATTCTACCCAGCCTAACGTGGGTGTTGTTATTGTGAGTAATCTAGCTAAGGTACATATATGGCCCCCATCATTTTATCGGTGCACCTCACAATCTGTAACACCTTTATCTTTACAACATCCCCTGTGAGGTAGTTAAGTGATGTTATCCCCATTTTACAGAGACATGAAGCGTTCGTCTATACAATGAAACAGGTTGATATTAAGCCCTGATCCTACATTTCTGTCTGTGCGATGCCTCATCGACTTTCATAAGACTCCACATAGGTGCAAGAGTTAACCCATGAGGATCATATTGCAGGATTGGGGCCTTAACTAATTCCAGCTACACAGAGCAATGACCATGGGTATTTTTAATGAGATATGTGTATACACACACTATTTGTTTAAGAAACACTGATCTACACGGCCATTTTGAAATAATTTCAAAATAATGGATAGCTTATTCCAAAATCTGTAAACCTCATTCTATGAGGAATAACACCTATTTCAAAATAACTATTTTAAAATAAGGCATGCGTAGACACGCCACTTCTGCTATTTCGAAATAGCCCCTTAACAGAGCCATTAAGCTATTAAGAGAGGACCTGCCACATGAGCATTGCCAGGCAAGTTGCAGGATATAAGCCTCATCAACAGCCCTGTGTTTTAAGTATCATCATCACATCTATTGGACAGATGGGGAAATCAAGGCACTGAGAGTTGAAGTAACTTGGCCAAGGTGAAAGTGACTCAGTGGCAGTCTAAAATAGAAAATTTAGCAAGATTCAAAGAGGAGGAAACATTTATATGGGTTACAAAGATATCTAGAGTTGTTTCAGTAAATACAGGTTGAACCTCTCTAGTCCAGCACCCTCAGGACCTAGTCGAACCATAGAATTTTCCGGACCCCGGGAGGTCAATATTGTCTAGCAGCATTTCTAACACTTCGGCTACATCTACACTACAAGGTTTTTGCACAAAAACAGGTGGAGCGTCCATACCTCAAACACGTTTTTGCACAAGTAAATCGGCAGAAGAGAGGGCTTTTGCCAGTAGAGTTATTCCTCTCCCCATGAGGAATAACTCCTTTTTGCTCTACAGCTCTTGCACAAAAAGGCAGGTGTGGATGCTCCGGAGGGGTTTTTGTCCAAGAAACCCCTATCAGCAAAAGCACAGGTGCTCTGATGACCATTCTGTGAATGGCAATTAGAGCTTTCTTGCGCAAGAGTGTCCATGCAGTGTCTTTGAGGTCTGGACGCACTTTTGCGCAAGAAGTTTTTGCGGAAGATCTCTTCCGCAAAAGGCTTCTTGAGCAAGAAGACTGCAGTGTAGACGAAGTCTTCTACTGCTTACTGAACTGTTAGAGGACATTTAGGGGTAAATTAGAGCTAAATAACAGCACAAAACACTGAGAGCCAGGACTGATGTCTGTACACAAACTTTATGAGACCACGGGAAACTTGGGCCATACTCATAAAAAGTGGACATCCGGCTAATTAAAATCATTCCAGACAATGGATGTTTCCAGACCAGATTGTCTTGGACCAGAGAGGTTCAACCTGTACTGAAAAAAGTTTTAGGTGGGCTATTAACCTCATATTTTAAGGCTGAAGCCAATTTTGCTTGGGGGTTAGGACAAGATGTCGTGGAGGGAGCTACACCATAACTATGGGTTTTAGTCCCTTGCTCTGAAAGCATCTGGTGCCTGGTAGTGCCAGAGATTTCTTACTAGACTAGAAGGACCTCTGATGTGATACAGTTTGGAAATTCCTGTCTTAAATGACCCATGTTCTATGTGCATAAGGAGACTATTTTCAGAATAATTTTTTAAGGGATACAAACCCGCATGGTTGAAGGCATTTGGACCTGGCCATTGTTGGAGACAGGATACTGGCTGGATCTGAGCTGGCAATTCCTGCCTTTCTGATTAGCAATGTCGTCTGTTAGCCTCTAGACAACACCCGCTTGTTTGGAAAAATTGTTTTACTGTATTTTATTAGTACTTGGGGAAATCCTTCCAAGTTTTCTAATTTACATTACAGTTTCAATGACTGAGGCGGGGCCTTGCAAATGCCATCTCTTGCTTAAAGAACAATGGGATGAGACAGTTTGAGAGTCATAAAAATACAATAAATGCTGGTTCACTGAAGTCATGGCAAGGAATGCTTCGTTGCCATTATTTCTGAACGTAGCCCTGTCTCGAATGTTTAAACTTTCTAACGGAGTTTTTCAGCAGGACGTTCCAATGAATCTGCAGCCCGGATTTTCAACCGAGCTCACATCTCGTTTAGGCACCGAAATGAAGGAGCTAGGTTTGTAAAATGCTCCGCATCTAGCACTTTGGGAGGGTCCTTGGAGAAGTTTGGTCCCTCAGGGCTGATTCTTCACTCAACGCTCTTCTGATACTCTAAAGGATGGGTTCCCAAACTGGGGGGTGTGAAGAAATTCCAGGGGGGGGGCGTGAGGCAACCCAGCCCATCAATTCCGCCCCCCCCCCAAGTTTTGCTGCTATTTTTGTTTTTTGGCCCCGGTCAGTTCCTTTTTTTTTTTTTGCTCAACAAGTTTTGCTGCTTTTTTTGGGGTGAGGGAGGAGCATGAGGGTTTCTCAAAAAATCAAAAAGGGGGCATGATGCTAAAAAGTTTAGGAACCACTGCTCTAAAGGATTCAGGGAAGCATTTAAGTATGTACTTAATTTCAACACTGAAAAGAAGTGCTTTCCTAAGCACATGGTTAAGCGCTTTCCTGAATTGGGCATTCGGTCAGGGGACGCAGCAGCATTGCTGAGGTCTTTTTGTAATCTGGCCATGGAGGTTTTGTCATGAAAGATAAGGCAGTAAAGAAACACGCCTTTATTATATTGCATGCACAGGAACAAAACAGTAGTCATTAGCTAGGCCATTTTTTGCATATGAGTCACAGGATAAGTTTTGGCTTTTTAAAACAGGATATCGGCAAAATATTCAGTGATGCCCAGATATCAAAATATCCTGAATCTAAAATACACACCTCAAATGCAGAAAATATTTTGTCCTTTGAATCCTATTATGATACTTTGTCTCAGCTGTTGTTTTTGCCCCAAACTTTTGCATATCACTTCTTTATGTTTTAGAGGTTTTCATTTGTTTCAAATTAAATCCATATTGATATCCTGTATGATTGTCTAGTTTAACATTTGCCTCTGTTTGTTACCCCTGGATCCTGCCTTCCCTCTGAAAAAAAAATAGCAATTGATGCACCTGACTCCCTGAATGAATGAATATTACATAACTTAATATGGAAATGCTGAGTATCTGCTGCATTTTGATACAGTGAAAATAAGCGGCAGAACAAGTCTTGCACAAGAGGGTTTTTTTTGCGCAAAACGGAGCAGTATAGACTGCTCCTTCTTGCACAAAAACCCCTTGCGCAAAATGGTGGCTCATTAAGTATGCAAATGAAGTGCAGCAATATTCATCACCGCACCTCATTTGCATATGTTCTTGCACAAGACTGGCCAGTATAGATGTAGCCTGTGAGTTCAAGGGCTCTCAGCACCTTACAAGATCTGGTCTTACAAGCCTAATACTGTAATCGTCCTTGCTCAGTGAATTCTCTGGATCTTCTGCCTGATTTCAGATTGCGTGGTAAAGTGAATAAAGAAGAGTTATTTACTCCTTCCCATAACATAAGAACTAGGGCTCACCAAATGAAATGAATAGATTGTAGGTTTAAAACAAACAAAAAGAAGTACTTCTTCACACAACACATAGTCAACCTGTGGAACTCCTTGCCAGAGGATGTTGTGAAGGCCAAGATTATAACAGGGTTAAAAAAAGAACTGGATAAATTCAAGGATAGGTTCATCAATGGCTATTTGCCAGGATGGGCAGGAATGGTGTCCTTAGCCTCTATCAGAAGCTGGAAATGAGCAGCAGGGGATGGATCACTTGACGATTACCTGTTCTGTTCATTCCCTCTGGGGCACCTGGCATTGGCCACTGTCGGCAGACAGGATACTGGGCTAGATGGACCTTTGGTCTGACCCAGCGTGACTGTTCTAACATGGATCAGACTCTTGTTAATCTAGGTTGAGTTTCTTCATGCCAGCATGTTCATAAGGTTTGAAACAGTATTTGCAGCACAACTAAACATATTCAGTGATCTGATCTACAGCAGCCCAATCCTGTGAGGTACTAAGCTCCCTATAATCCTTATTGCCTTACATTTGTGTCAATTTCCGAGGGCTCCATCCTGCAAAATGCTGAGCCCACTCGACTTGGGGGTGGTGGTGGGATTTTTAAAGGGGCCTAAGAGAAATAGGCATCTGCATCCCACTTAATTTCGATTGGATCTGAGTGCCTATTTATTTACTTTTTACATATATTTTAAGGCTTGTATTGCAGTTGTGCCTAGCAGCTTAGTTACGAACCAGAACTCCACGTCAGCGGGGCTGTACGACCGCTGAACCAAAGCGCCTGTGCCCCTCGCTGCTCAAAATCTAACTTCTTCAGGCGCCTTTGAAAATCCCAGGTTTAGAGACTTAATGTGTTTGTTGAGGTCTCTCAGTCCCTCCCTCGATAAGCTCCTGGATGGTGTTAATAAATAAGCTAATAAAACAGCAAAACCAAATGCAGTTTGACTAGACACGGAGACTGGGCAATAAAAGGATCACAGTCCCTGCTTTTAAAATAGCACCTCTCCAGGTTGGGTTTTTTCCCACCGCTCCATTCCTGCTTTATCTTTCCCCCTTTTACGTGGTCTTTTACCTAGAGAGACTACTTACATGCCTAAAGCGCTGTAAAACGACCAGTGCAAACCCTCTGTAAATGTATAACAGATGCGGGATGGTGAGAAAGGCACATAGACAGCTCTGTCATCACATTGGAGGCCTGGCTGAGCTGTGATTGTTATGGGCTCTTCACCCTTGCCGCAGCCTTTGCTTCCTGGACCATCGCAAGCAGAGCTCAGCAACTCTTGTTCTCATGCCACAAATGCAAAATAGGGCTCCGTCTACATTAGAGAAATTGATACCCAAACCCCTAGCGTATGTGAGTTGCCCTGATCTAAAGCACAGGTGGTGCTCCTAAATCAGTTGAATAATCAAAATAAGCTTCAGTGATGTAAACCCTACATTACATCCCAGTTCTTAAGACGCTGAAGATTTTGTGTAATTTTGTGTGTCCACGAATCCATGCGTATTAAGCCCATTCTGAGCAGTTTGATGATATTGGCATAGTGTGTCTAAATAAGAGGTCATGTAGTAACTATGGATTATAAACATTATAATTATTTTCTAATGTGTACAGGGTGTAAATTCTATTTCACTAGGAGGGTGATGGAGCCCTGGAATGGGTTCCCAAAGGAGGTGGCATCTCCATCCCTAAGGGTGTGTCTAGACTACACCTCTCTGTCGACAGAGAGATGTAAATTAGGCACATCAAAATTGCTAATGAAACGGGGATTTAAATATCCTACACTTCATTAGCATAAACATGGCCGCCACTTTTTTTCAAAATGGAGCTTTTTCGGAAAAAACCAGCAGTCTAGACGCGGATCTGTCGAAAAATAAAGCCTTTTTCGAAAGATCCTGTAAACCACATTTTATGAGGGCTAAGGGATCTTTCCAAAAAGGCTTTATTTTTTGACAGATCCGCGTCTAGACTGCCGTTTTTAAAAAAAAAGCTCCATTTGGAAAAAAAGCAGCAGCCATGTTTATGCTAATGAAGTGCAGGATATTTAAATCCCCGCTTCATTAGCAATTTCGATGTGCCTAATCTACATCTCTCTGTCGACAGAGAGGTGTAGTCTAGACACACCCTAGAGGTTTTTTAGTCCCGGCTTGACAAAGCCCTGGCTGGGATGATTTAATTGGGGTCGGTCCTGCTTTGGGCAGGGGGCTGGACTTGATGACCTCCTGAGGTCTCTTCCAGCTCTGTGATTCTAAATCTGTTTTGCAGTCATTGGCATGCCAGAGAAAAAGTTTCCTCACTGCCTTTTTATAAAGTAAAATATATAAATACGTGTCCCCCTTTTTTGTTTTTTTTCTTCCTCATTCATCTTCACTACTTTTTTCTTTCCTGTTTGTTCTTGCTTTTCCCCAACATCCTTCACTTTTTATTTTCTGGTTGCCTCCTCCTTCCTTCCAAGTTTCTTCCCCCTCGTTCGCCTAGCTCTTCATGTTTGCTTCAGTTTCTCCCCAGCCCAAAAAAGCCTTTCCTAGGGGTAGAGCACCATCATGAAACTAACAAGATCTGTTTTCACTTTTCTGCTCCCTGCCAGAACAGAGCAGCAAAGTGAAACTGACAGGTGTTAACAGCTGATTTACAGTGCCATTAGAGGAAGTCATTTGTGGCACACAAGTTTTACCAGTCCCACAAAACCCAAGGACTGTGCTGCATATTATTCAGTCCATGTGCTGGCATATTATCTGTTAACTATTTACACGCATACAGAATAGAACACTCCTGTAACAGAGATCTTAGAAAATTTGGCTGCTCCATCAATGCATGAAGCAGAGTTGGCTTCAGCTGGAAGGGATCCCTCTGGTCTAACAATATGCCTCTTCATACACATAGGCAGGACAGATGGCTAACCATAACCTTTGTGAACTTTAGTTCCCTACCTTTGGCCTTTTGTGCATATGGAACCCACGCACCTGGGTGTGATACCGTCCCATCTAGTGGTGCTGTGACCACTTACAGAGAGAAAAATGAGTGTGCTCTACAGCCTTAGCCGACAGCCGGCTGGCTTTTAGCTCATATGGAGGTCTCAGGTTTGATTCTGCCTGTCAACATTACGAGTTCACTATACAGCAGACTCATTGTTCTTTCTGTAAGTGGTCTCGGTGCAATGAAATGGGACAGTGCCCCACACCCGTGGGTTACTCATAAAATGTATATGTTTTTGCAATAGTCTCATTAGCCTGATTTAGGAAAATATATTTAGGAAATATCTGGCCAAGGGACAGAATTCCTCATCTGAACTCCCCCCAGATTTGGAGGTGTTTGGACCAAAGAGTTTCTGGTTAATCCCTATGTACTAAGTACAAGGCAGCATGATCCCAACCAAGGTTAGCACAGAGAACTGGAAGGCATGAGTTCTAGTTCCAGTCCTGCCATGGATGTGAGCTTTTCTGTGCCTCAAATGCCTCTTCTGTAATGTGGGAATTATCCTCTTCCATCTCTGACTAACTTAGGCTACGTCTACACTGCAGAGTTATTTTGGAATGAGCTATTCCGGAATAGTTATTCCAAAATAGCTTATTTTGTAATAGCAAGTCTACACTGCAGGGAAGCCTCAAAATTAGTCCGAGGCAGGCTTCCCCAATGTAGACGTGCTATCTTGATTTAGAGCCCCAGAAGGAATAACTTAGAATGGTCCTGGTGAGGGGCTATTTCAAAAGAGCAGAAGTGGAGCACATGCACATGCCTTTTTTTTGAAATAGCTATTTCAGAATAAGCATTATTCTTCATAGAATGAGGTTTACAGAAGTCGGAATAGGCCGTCCGTTATTTCAAAATTATTTCGAAATAATGGAATTGCTGTGTAGACACTTGCATAGTTATTTTGGAATAATGGCCATTATTCCGAAATAATTTTGCTGTGTAGACACACCCTCAGAGATTTATGGCTGATCTGGGGTTTTAGAATAGAATCATAGAGCTGGAAGAGATCTCAGGAGGTCATCAAGTCCAGACACCTGCCCCAGGCAGGACCAAAACCAACTAGAACAAAGTAGAGGTGTCAGCAAAGTAGAGATGTCAGCAAATGTTGAATTTTTTTTTGCCAGAGGTAGGTTGGAGGGGGAAGATGAGAAATCAACATTTAAAGCTTTTCCACACTAAATATTTTGGTTTTCAGTTGTTTCTGGGGGCAAAACAAAGTTTTAAGTTTTGGGGATGAAAAAAATCAAATGTTTTGAGTCAAAATCCCAATTTTTCAAAGTTTTGATAGGAATTTTTGGATCAGCCCAAGTGCAAAGTATTATTATTATGTACAAACATGGGCCCTGCCCTACCAAACATTTATACGCTTGTGTAACTTCACATATTTGGGTTGTTAAAGTTAGGTGCGTGCCTACGTGTTTGCAAGATGACCGCCTAAAGCAGTGTTTCTTAAACTGTGTTCCGGGGGCACATTGGTGTGCCGAAAGGCAGTCAGAGGTGTGCTGCGGAGAACAACAGAATTCAAAATGGCCGCCCTTAAAGGGGCGACTTTTTTTTCTCAATAACTTTCCCCCGACCGTTTTTTTTCATCAATAACTTCCCCCCCGACCCTCTTCTCCCGACTGCCCCCCCTTTTTTTTGCTCAACAAAAAAATTTTTGTGTTCCTCGGTCTTAAAAGTTTAAGAAACACTGGCCTAAAGATAGTGGCCTAAAGACACCAAGCAAGGCGCCTGAATTGAGAGGTACATTTGCACCTTTACGGATGTGCATGAAGAACAGCCTACTTCACTGGGGCTTTCAGTCTCTAGTGCTGTTAGTTCAGTGTCTTTTACCAGCTCAGAATTCATGTGTGTATGTGCGTGTGCACACACATGTGTGCATGTAAATATATTAAATGGTATTTTTTGTGTGTGTATATATACACATATTTATTAGTGGTGTTTCAACAGATGTTCTATAGAATGAAATAAGCTCTCAATCCTGTATAGATTTATGTACATGATTGATTTTAAGCACGTGAAGACTCCTATTTAGTTCAGTGAGAACAAGGCACGTACTTGCAGTTAAGCATATGTGTAAATCTTGGCAGGATCGAGTGCCTATTTTAGTAATTTCAGTTCTGAGCTAAGCACTTCAAAAAGTTTAAATAAAAAAAGAGCCACATTTAACTACAAATGATGTGGTGATGGGCCCCATCATTTTTAAAAGCCCCAGAGAAATGAAAGTCTATTTTTAATTTGCAGAACTTGTTTAAAAAAAGCCAGACAGCTAGGGAAAAAAAATTGATAAACCGAAGTTGCTGCTGGGCTGTTTGCTTCTATGCTAGGTGTCGGGGTTTGTTGGACAAAGCTAGGCCTCTGATGTCTGGCTTTGAGCAGCTAGCGTACAGTGGCAAAAACGTCACCATTGGAATAACACATTTTCATTTAGGTTTTGGGGGCAGAGGCTTTAAAATGTTGCCCGAGGGCTACAAAAGTTGGTAAGCTTGTGTTACAGAGCCCAAAGCCAAAAATCTGAGCCCAATATTGCACGATTGAGGTGACTTTTATGACCCAAGGTCAGTCGCTTTCCTCTCTCCTCTTTCCCTGCCCTCCTCCTGGAAAAAAAAATCTGTTTTTATTACACTCTGGTTGTTAATTTGGCCATGGAAAATCACCATGTGTTTGCCTGTGTCAACATGTGTTCTGTAGACTCCAGGCCTGAGCTACATTCTGAATTTGCATCCTATTTACCTGAACTTTGCAGGGCCACATGTGCGATTGGTGAAGGCAAGCCCCCACCCCCGCCCTCAGCCCCGCCCCTTCTGCTGAGGCCCGGCCCCCCCACAGGAGCCAAGCCACCTCCCCGCCCTTCACCAGCATGGGGAAGAGAGGAGTGCAGGTGGGTGTGCGTGGCCTAGCCTCCCTAGCCCCGGAGCACAGGGAGGGTGGGCTGGCACATGCTCCAGCCTCTCTGGTCAGGAGCGCTAGGAAGGCAGATGCTGTGGGCAGCAACGCTCCGCCCCCAGAACGCCTATTGGCAGGGTTTGGAGGTAGAGTGTGGGCGGGGCCAGGCTGGCAGTTTGGGAAGGCGATGCCTTCCCCTGCCTATGATACTGGATGCCCATGCAGGGCCATGGCTTAGATCAGGGGTAGCCAACCCGTTCCAAACAAAGACCCAAAATAGCAGTGCATACAGCGCAAAGAGCCGGGGCAAAGTTGTCGAGCAAAAAAAAGGAAGCCCCCCAGAGTTGTTGAGGAAAAAAAAAGGACTGCCCCTTTAAGAAATGTGTTTAAAGGCTTTTTGGCCACATCAGGTTCCCGCAGGCCGCCACCATCTTGAAGACACCATTTTGAATGGCCGCGGTGGATGGCTCCCCTGCCATTTTCCGGGGCGCAGGGGTGGCTTTGTGAGCCACACTTTCGGGGGGAAGAGCCGCATGCGGCCGTGAGCCGCGGGTTGGCCACCCCTGGCTTAGATGAGTGACACCATTCAGGGTCCATTCTTCACAGTGCAGAATCCCCTTGATCAGGGCTGGTGACAGACTTCGCTGAGCCCTGTGCTATATGCCCCCACCCTGGAAGATGTAGGGCCTCATGTGGAAGGGGCAGGACTAGAGGCAACCAGCTGCTTGCACTGCCGTCATGTGGGGCTCTGGCTTCTGCTGATGCCCCTGCCCCCTGCCCCATATCAGTGGCCCAGCCCTTGACTTCAGTAGGCGTTTAGGTGGCATGGACTTTGTAGCATCAAGGTCTTACTCATTATTGGACATAAAAGTCAGTGTGGCCTGGTCTACGCTAAGGGTATGTCTAGACTACATCCCTCTGTTGCCAGAGGGATGAAAATTAGACATACCGACATTGCAAATGAAGCAGGGATTTAAAGCTCCCACGCTTCATTTGAATAAAAATGGCCGCCGCGTTTTGCCGAGTCAGCAGTTTGTCAGCAAAAAGCAGCTGTCAAGATGGGGATCGGGCGACAAAGAAAGCCTTTGTCGCCCGATCCCTAATGCCTCATAAAACGAGGGTTACAGGATCGGCTGACAAAGGCTTTCTTTGTCGCCCGATCCTCGTCTTGACAGCCGCTTTTTGCCAACAAACTGCTGACTCAGCAAAACGCGGCGGCCATTTTTATTCAAATGAAGCGCGGGAGATTTCAATCTCCGCTTCATTTGCAATGTCGGTATGTCTAATTTACATCCCTCTGGCGACAGAGGGATGTAGTCTAGACATATCCTAAAACCTTAGTCCGAAATTAGCCCCCCAAAGGTTGAATTTATAAGAGATGTGACCACACAACCAAGCCCATTAGTCCAGAATAAGAGGCCATGGAATTCAAACCCTGTAGTCCTGCTTTTCACAAGGAATAATGCTATTCCCGAACTGGTACTTCCAAAATAACGCGAATGTGGACGCTCCAGTGCCGCTAATTCAAATTTACCAGCCTCCGGGAGGCCTCCTGCAGCTCCCCGGATTGCTTGCTGGGGTGCTGAGTTCAAGGTAGTGAGTCCACATTCACAGAGCCTGCCTCAGACTACATTCGATGCTTCCCCATAGGACATGGAGTTTTGAATTTGTAAAATTGTGTGCCCAGAAGTCGAACTTAGTAAATTCAGACTAGTCTAGTGTAGTCATGGCCTGTGTGAGAGTGGGCATTAGATTGAATGGGAATCAGATGATCTGGCGTCCGCTCTCAGCTCTGCTGCTGACCCACCCTTGGACCTATGGCAAGTCACCTGCCACTCTGTGCCTCAGTTTCTCCATCTGTGAAATGGGGAGAATACTTGCCTACCTCACAGGGGAGGTGTGATTGTTTCTAAAGGGCTTTGACAGGCATGGTATCTGGGTGCAGTCCTGTTACTAATAATATATAACCACACCCAGTATAGGGATGTAAGCGCGAGTAGTCAAATAGATGACTACCTGATAAGCAAAAGCTTATCGGATAGTGGACTGGAATTTTGACTACTCGCTTCCCCTCCTCCCCACCCCCGGTGCTGACTCTATGAGAAGCAGCAAGGGGGGGGGGGGAAACAGGTACCGGTGCTGGGAGGAAGCCAGCCCCTCCTCCATCAGAGGCAGCAGGGGGGGGATAGAGGAGGCTGCTGTGATAGAGGAGGCTGGGCTGCTGCCACCAAGCAGCCTCTGTTCACCGCGGACAGGGCTTTGCGTGGGCAGAGGCTGTTCTGGCAGCAGCCCCTGTCCATGGCTAGCCCTGTCCACTGCTCAGCACATGTTGAGACTGAGCAGTCCCTGCTCACACTGGTCTGGGACGCTGCACCTCTGCGTTTTAAATGTAGTAAGAGTCCCAGTAGTTTTAGGGAACGTACGTAGGAACAGGGGCATTTTAAACCTAATGATATGGGGAACTACTTAGTTGCATGTCTTCATGTCTTCAGGTCATTATTTGGGGTAGTCTTTGTGATTCTCAATTGTTGATTGTGCTTCATAGCTTCCTGAAAACTCTACGAAAGCGGGTCCAGGAATTTATTATCGATTTTAGAGTGTGTATCATATACGAATATGTACAGACCCTTCCTTTCCATTAAATCTATTTTCATACCCACCACCATTTCAAACAAACAACAGCAACAAACCCCAAAACCAACAGACCCAAAGCATCGTTTGCCCATCTGTTTTGTTTAACAGGCCCCAACCCTTAGCATGCCTAGGAGCATTGGGATATCCAAAACGTGTTAGCTGGATGGAGACGTTTTCCAACCTCTCCTTGTGCAAACAAAACTAAATATGGGTCAAACTGAAACCGGAATGGGCAGGAGAATAAAGAAAGGCGTGAGTCATTTAAAAACGAAAGAGAGAAGGGAATTTAAAATCTACCCACTGATCTGTGTTGCTCTGTAGAAGATTTTCAGCACTACGTGGTTATGAAAAGGGTCCAGCGTCTCTGCCAAGCTTGATTTTGAGATCAGGTAGCATTAAGGCTGCTGCCTGGAACAGTAGAGAGCCGATAAATCGGACAAGCTCAATTTTGTGAACTGTAGAAAGGAGAGTGGTGTGAATGTGAAAACCACCCTCGGTGTTGTGGCCGGAGACCCCCACAGTTAAAGCACAGAGAAGGAAAGGATTAAGAAGATGCAGCAGAGTTTCTGAATTGGGCACATAGTGGGATGTATACATGCTAGAAGTGTATTACATGAGCACAAGACTGAATTCCTGTTATTCATCTACCCATCTGCCTACATTCCATCTGTCACTGGCTGTCTACCCTCCCACCCACCCACCCATCCATCCATCTACCCATCCATCCATCCATCCATCCGACCAGGCTCTTTTATTGGTACCCATCTGTGAAGTATCTAGCCTCTAACTCTAGGCCTGATATTGATCCCATTAAGGTCAGTAGGAGGCTCTGTCATTTTGCCTCACTGGGAGCCAGATCAGGTCAATTGTTTTTGGCACCTTGGGCAAGCAGCATCTCTCTGCTTCATTTTTCCCACATGGTAAAACTACCGTGTCCAATGGGGATGTTGTGAGACTTAATTCTTCAAAGTTTGGAAAGTGATGTTGATGAAAAGCGCAGAGCAATATAGTGTGAAAAAATAAATACAGTTAGCATGGCTTGAATCCCATATCCTATACGGACAGCAGTACTGAAATGCAGTCACTTCTGGGGTGGAATGCAACAAACAGGGGACGTACATCATCCTGCACAATGTGGGACATTTTGGCACATACATGCCCAGGCAAACCTTGTCCCTTAACACGAAAAGTGCCGAAGGGAACTGAATGTCTATGCAAAGCACAGGAAGTCTTAAAGTTCTCATCAACCGCCCCCACAATACGGTGCATTCCACCTCTTTGCCTTGGAACAGCAAGGTGATGCCGTGGTCTGAAGACGGAGGGTCTCGGTATTATTCGTTAAGATGCTGAGTCCTTGAAGCTGCCCAGTTATATCCCAATTAACCTTAAATCAGAACCAAGCTCAGAAATTTGCGGTACTGGCCCAAACCCGAAACCGGCAAATGATCAAATATATTTGGGGACAGATTCTGTGCTGTGCCTCCTGGGAATCCCCCACAGTGCTCAGCGCTATTCTTTGCCCCCTCTGACCTCCAACCCCTTTTGTATGTTCACTGCTCTGGGGGCTACAAGAAAAGAGGGCTGGTTATAGTGGCCTTATGTACTCCTGCAGCAGGGGAACACTTCCTGGCCCATTGCAGCTCCTTTACAGGCTCTGTATGCTACCAGAGCTGCATAGAGGGGGCTGATTTTGTCCCCTAAATTTCTCAAGAGCAGCACTGCCAGTTTTCAGAAGCATCCAACTGACAAAAGGGAAAAAATAGTTCACTGGCAAGTGAGGAGAAGCAAAGTGCCCTGATCTAGGATGATGTATTAATGCTGAGCTCTGTCTACACGAATAACTGCAAGATTATAGCATGGATCATGGTCAGAAATGTTTCCACTGCGGACATCCAAGCTCTGCTTTTAAAGGCAGGCCCAGTTCCTGCATTGGTGTGCCTACTGAGTTGAATTTGCATGTGAGAAGTAAATCTGTCGGGGTATTTTATATGGCCCTCGTCCCTGCCAAAAGTGAGTATTTGTAATATTCTCCATGCAACCTTTTCCCCCAATCATTGTGTTAGGGGGTGCTTTATTTCCAGAGTTGTTCTAAGCCAGTGATGTACATGAGGTTGCCCACAATGATGTTCTCATTGGTTAATTTTATAATACAACGGAGCATCTCTCTTGCTGACAATGGAACTGAATCAGAGTCCCATGCTGGGAAAATTAGCACTGTGCAAAAACATAGTGACTTCGCCCCAAATTGAGCATGACTCTTTTGGTTTCGGAGGTTTTATTGCGGATTTGAAACTAGGACCAGGTTCGTCAATAGAATTGAGTGGACCTTGTGACCTAGGTAGGCTAATGTTTCATCGTGAAAGCCACAGTGTTGAGTAAAGACGGGATGAGTCACACATTGCAAATTGAATTCCAGACACACAGTTCATAGAGCCAAGATTTCATTTGAGCTCATCTCCAGTGTGGAAGCAGAATGAGGTGAAACCTAATTGTCTAGGGTAATTTTTGTGTTTGTGTGAACCCAAAATGCAAAGCAAAACTCAGCGAGGGTGTGTGCACAAACCACAGTGAAGTGAAACTACAGAGACACACAACTCTGCTTACAACGAATCTTCTTCCATCAAAAAAATGCAAGGATCAGGCATGCATGATGAAATGCTTATGCATAAAATGTGCACAAGTTGCCTTAACTAGACATGGTCCTTACATCAAACTTTGGATAATCATTCTTTGCAGCATCTGTGCATGATCCTTGCACTTTTGATGCAATGCGCAAATTGCATTTCCGCTTACAGGGAGCGTCTGCTTAAACTGAAGTTCTGTACAAATAGTTACTTCTGCCTAGAAATGTTTCAAACAGCTCTCCGGATGTGCGTTCCTGTCACAAGAAGGTGCTATTTTATTTTATCCCAAAACTGCAAATCCATTGTGTTCTTTGGATTTTAGCAGTTTGGCCAACTATTTTAATTACTGTCATTGCAGTTACAAATATTTACACGTAACAAAAGTGGAGAAAAATACCAAAATGTGCATAATTTTTCCAATTTAAACATGAAATAATAATTTGCAAACCAGCTAATATGCAACAAAAATAGAGGAATGTGGTGCTACTGGAGAATAGCTTTGAACTTGCTTGTGCGGAATAAGAACCCAGAATGAGGGGGCTGAAGGAATTGTTAAGAGCACAGGATACTTATAAGACCCTGATGGAAAAGTCCCATAGAATTTAAAGGAGAATGAGACCCTTTCCATATGACTTTTGACACATTCTGCTGCCTAGATACAATTTACTATTAAATTCTGTTTCCCTGATGTAGAATTCAATAAGATAGTTCCAAAAAGCCTATAAAAACCCCATTCCCTATTAAATTCTATAAGTTTTTAGAGTAAAATTCTATAGACTCACATATTAAATTGGTACAGAGTCATACTGGCTTCTTCCTTATTAATTTCTATAGGACGTTTCCACAAGAGAATTGTAGTATTAATTTCTTTAGCTATAACCATCATTGCCTATTACATCAGTTTCACATGTCTGCATTAGCCATGTGCATCGGTTGACAATAGATTTTGAAGTGAGAGTCCATTGTGTGGAATGTTTGAAGTAAATTTAGGTCTAAAAGGAGGAATGTTCTCATCAGAGAGATGTGCTGGAGTTCAGGCAAATCAGTAAATATAGGACAAATAGCAGAGGTTCATGACTTTCATATTGCCACTCTCATATACCAATTTAAAAAAAAATCAAAAGGAACTGTGAGTGAATATCTAAGATTCTTCCTTGGAATCAAACCTTCTGACATCTGTATGTTTCTGTGAAGATAAGGATGTTTCTCCCTATAAAAAAAATAGCAGACATGTTTTGCTTTTTCTACTGTATCCATTCATTTCAATGAGGTGCTTATTAAGTGCTCTTTCTGTAAGCTAAAACTTGCTAGTTGTAACAGATTCATATGTAGCTTTAAATTCTAGTTTGAGGTTAAGATATTACTCATCCCTATGTGTTTTAAGCTGGATGGAATTTTTGACAGCTGTGTAGCTCCATTGATTTAAAAAAATATTTTATTTTTCTAATTTCTTTTTATTTCAAAAGGAGAGAGAGGGAAAAAAATAACATTAACACAAAGGAGCACTTCTTACTAGGAGTAGGTGGGGAAAAGCATTGGAAAAATAATACCTCAAGATGCATTGAAACATTTTAGGGAATTAGGGAATTCTGCTCTCCTGAAAAAAAAAAAAGGAAAGAAAATTAATATTAAAGACAAGCTGTGAGTTTCCATCTGGCCTTGCCGCTTTCGACTAACGCTTCCATGACGGAATTCATCTGTCCATCAACTGTCAAAAATTCTCCTGTCAGTAAGTCCCAGGGCACTCCATCCCGCCCACCCCACTCAAAAATATTCTGAGCCACAAAGTATTCCGAATTCAGAATCTTTCATTTCTTTTCCTTTCAGATCTCTGCACTCAGTGATACAAAAGTTGTTGTGGTGGGGTTGTTTCCCCCTTTTTCCACTCCTTGTAATTTTGGGGTGCTATGGGAAAGAATGTAGTAAAGAGAGATTGGGGAGTGCTCAATCAACTGGAGATTAAATTCCCACCAAGATCCTCCTAAGTCTTTCTATTACAGCCTGACAACAGACAGCCCACATCTGTTTTAAAACACTGAGTGGTTGTGAAGTGTGAACTCCCCACTGTTTAATGTAACTACATGACTATTTAATGTACACAGTGGTAGAGCAACTCAGAATGCCAAACTGTTGTGACATGCCTGAAGGACATATATAAACATAATATACAGTGGTTTATTGTGACAAAGTGCATTTATACCACTAATAGAGGAGATCAGGACTCTCGTTAGTGGAGTCAAAAGAAAGTGTAATAATATTTACCATGTTTTCTTTTCATTGAAGGTGTAAGACAAATGTACATGACACTTATGTTCTTTAAAATTGCAGAACATCTATTTAAATTCCCAGAATAAGCTTGACGAACTGGGAGCCTCTTTAATGTACAGTTCCTAAATAGTTGCAGATAATATAATTACAAAGGAGGAGTAAAAGGGGAGAAACATTTAGAATGCATCTACCTACATACAAAAGGTCAGTTCGACACATGGTGTAAATCTGCGTAGTTTTACTCTGCAATGCCAGTCTAAGGATCTGGCCCAGAGAATTTTCTAACTTCCCATATTCTCTGTGGTTGAAGGGGTTACACATCTCAAAACAATTTTTGTTATCTCTTACTATGGTTTTTCCTGACTATATTGAAAACTAAACTGTATTTGAAACAGCTGCCTTTAAGATGGTGGAGGGTGTGGGGAAGAACATTAAATCTTTAAAAATACATTTGATTTCTATGTTTTTTTCTCCAAAAGGGGTTGGTTACTTGTGGCTTCTGACACCTCATTAATCAAATGATCAGAATTCAGTATTTAACAGCAGCAAGACCAATTAACCTTTGCTAGCTACGTAGCAGCCAAAAATAATTTCTAATTGTCAAACTGGAAGGGGGAAAAAAACCCTCTGATGTATGTAAGAAAAGCAAAGTTTTTTTCTCCTGCTTTTGTTTTACAAGCATTTAATCAGAAAGGAATTTTAAAACATGCACTCATGTATTTCTTTTTCTGGACTTGAAAAGTGATGGTGAAATCTGGGTAGATGATGAAAGTTCAAAGGTTTTAACTCTGTACAACCATATGGTGCAAGCCTGTATGTACTTCTATATCCTTTTGGATGAAAGATAAGATTCCTGCCACCTCTTCTTGTAATTGAATATTCCTGTTTTATAGAAAATGATCGGTTTCACAGTACAGATAGGGAAAACAATCAGTTTGAGAATTTTAGAACAAACCATATTTAATTTTTTAATAAGAAAAAAAAACTTGAATATTTTCACTTATCTATTGTTATTCAACTTACTGCAGCTAGTTTCATAGGCTCTAACACTCAGCTGTAGATCTTAAATTCATAGTCATATTCATAGCAGATAACATTGTAATTTACACCAGCTGGGAATTTGGCCCGGAATACTTAATATTGACATTGGACTCACTTATTTAGTGCAATGTATGTGGAATGGTTGTCTTTTTTTTTTAACTTCCAATATTCTGGCTTCATTTTCTGGTTCTGACCTAATGGTTCAAAACCAAAACTAACTAGAAACTAGCTTAGGAGTCACTTTTCAGCAGATATTTGTTGCCCTTTTAGAATAATGCATTTTTATTTGGGGGTTATGTTTTATTATCAACAGGGAAATGACAGCTTAAATTATATACTCGGAATGAGACCTAGTTACTAAGTGTTACTTGTGGGCAGCATATTATTTTAAAAAATATATTTGAAATGAAAAACAAACAAACCCAACTTATTTTAAGATCTAAAATTATGCAAGGGGATACTTTTCCAGGTTATCAGCTGTTTAGCCTCCGTATTATTTCTTTTCCAAAGGGTGAGAAGATACGTTTCATCTATAGTCTTGAAAATGTCATTGGTGACCTTGAACCATTTATGGGGGAAAGAATCAGTTCATAATGTATGTACAGTACTTTTCAGAGTAGGACCCTGATCCCTGACTGAAGACAAATCAGAACTGCCCCAAGATAAGAATTTTGTTTGCCTTTTACATTGCTATTTAAACCTATACCCTGGAGTATTTTCACCACAATAGATTTGAAGCCGACTTTGGTAACGAGAAATAAAGTCACCTTAAGATGCAGCTGGTGCATAATCTTAGCAAATTTCTATTCCTTTTGGGGCAGACTTTAAACATTTACATTATTGCAGCTGATGTTGGGTTGAGGTTTTCAGTTAAAGCAGGACTAAACTCCTTCAGTGGACACAGCGCAAATACGGCTGCTTGTTTACAAATGCTTTTCACAGGCTAATTGAATTTTTATATATTATTATTATTACAAAGCTAAACTTCACAACCCAACAGGGGCCAGTCCCTCTTTTAGGTAGTATTTTAAATCCTAGGTCCCCCTGTCAGTAAAATCTCATCAATCATGCTTTTAATTAAAAAGAAGGACATCTACATCCTCACTTTGGACACAAAGTGCATAATGAAATTGTATATCGGGGAGGACCTGTGAGGGTTTTTTTTTCCTCCAGTGT
Organism: Rafetus swinhoei; assembly: GCA_019425775.1. Lineage (NCBI taxonomy): Eukaryota > Metazoa > Chordata > Testudines > Trionychidae > Rafetus > Rafetus swinhoei. The sequence continues at coordinate 9,247,022 of JAFJHL010000226.1, forward strand.
TGTTCAATATATTCCGAGCAGGGGAGGTCAAAAACACTGGTGCATATGCAAGAGCCAGACAAATAGCCTTTCTGATAGGGTTGGGTGACATGTGTCAACCCCTGTCATCCAGGAACAAGAGCAGCAATGTGCCCAGACAAAGAAGAGGGTGGAATCTCAACACACTGGCAAAACCTGACCCACACGCAAGGGCTTTATGCAGCAGATGCCGCCTCTTATTGTTCCCTGACTCACTCCCCACCACCCCTGACAACAGCCACTGCCGCTGGCATTTCACCCTGACATCTGTTCAGCTTTATTGATGCGCTCCTGGAGGAATTCCCAGTGTAAACAGGGAATTCTCTACGGGAACCCCATGTTGTAAAAGGGATGAGCTGCATAATGCAAAGATTTAACCACTATTTAAAGGTGTGACACTTGATTGAAAGTGACTTGATTCCTCCCCCCTTCCTCCCCCACCCCCCCCACACCCCTTAACTATATTTGGCACAAACTGTCTGTGTTGGTTTGGCGGTTGTCCCCTCCTCCCCGATTTTGTTTTTGTGAAGCACCACGGTCAGGAACAGGAAATAAAACTACACACACCCTTCAAAATAACCCCACCCCCCAGCCCAACCGAAAAGTGGAGAGGGGAGGGGGGGCTAAGAAAAAAAATCAGAATGATAGTTCATTGAGTTTGGTTGCCTCTTGTAAGGCCTGCGTATGCCCACCCACTCTCAAGGCCAGCTGGAACTCCCTGGTGGGAGTTTAAAACAAATCAGGACAGTGCAATCTGATTGTACAAGGACTGGCGTGGGGAAGCAGGAAATGTTCTCTCTCCTCATTTGACTTGGGCCTGATCCTGTAAGTTCCGCCACACCCTGATCAATACCAGCTGGATGCCACACAGGCCCGGCTCTTTCGGGGCAGACTAGTTAGCAGGATCTGGCATCTCTAGGGCCTGATCCAAAACCCATCGAAGTGAATGGAAAGCTTTCCACTGATTTTTTTTTTTAAACAGGGTTTGGACCAGGACTTTAAGCAATGAAATGGCCGAAATAGCATAACGGCTGGCCATTGCTGTGTATTCTTGCCACTCAGGAGTTACCATGCAAAGACCAGATTTTGCATTATTTTGCCTCCCTGAGCCACTTAAAATACTTGAGGAAATATACAAACACCAATAAGTAAAATGCAAACACTAGATTCCAACTCAAACTTCTCCAACAGAAAATCCCTGTACACAAAAGTAATATAGAACTGAATAGCAGTAAAACCAACTTACTTTTACAGAAATTACTCTATAAACCAGAGGGCCTGGTCCAATGTTCCTTCTAATTTGTCCATCCATGTGCAGAATACATTTTGTCATCTGCACCAAGGCATGTGTGAATGTGCACCACCCATAGAAACACTTGCTGCTGGCTGTTGGTACTGTGGGCTCTCTGCTAATCAACTGGGCGGCATTTGAATCTCTCTTGGGCGGTCATCCAAACGCTCAGCTTACAGGGAACTCTGACCTGGTCAGTGTATCTCTAGCACACGCATGCTGATTTGCATTGGCTGAAGTCCTAGCCCATCAGCTCTCCTTCTCTACTGAATTCTTTCTGTGACTTTTCCTTTTTAAGCCAGCCAATAGAGTTTTATACTGAGGATGAAGTCTCATTAAGTTCTATAGAACTTCTCCATTAGAAAAAAAAATACAACAAAAGAGACACTAGATCTAGGATTTTACACGATTCGGGGGCCAGGAGCAGGTTACAAAAGTACATGTAAGAGGAACAAGAGTTACAATATAATGACCTCTCCTATATCCTAAAATGTTATGCATAAAAACTTACTTTATATGCTGATATGGAGAATGCTATGTGTGAATTTTTATTTTAAAAGCAATACCTAATCACCCAGCTAGAGCTATATTAAGTTTATTGACTCTAGGATGACTAAAATGATCTTAAATATTCAGAGTCTGCACTGTTTAGATGCAATACAAATTGCTGTGGGAGCTGTTAGGGATAAATCTTATTGAAATCACTTGAGTTTGTATTGGACATTCTATAGAATTTCACAGGCGGTCGAATCCCTGTTGTAGATTTCTACGGGAGGCTTTAAAAAAACAAAATAAAGAAAGGAACTCATTCTCAGTAAATTCCCGTATAGGGTTATGAGAATGTTTTTGTTAGAATCTCTTGGCTTAATTCCCATTAAATACTGTAGGACTTTTCCAGGAGGGAGGGGTAAAGGAATAACAAATCAGAGGTCCTATCCTGTGAGGTGCTCAGCAGCTAGGGAAATCATGTGTTTTCACCAGTTGTTAGCATCATATAGATTAGGGCTTGATCCAGCTCCAAGGAAAGTCAATGGGAGTAGGATGAAGTCCTTAGAGATTATTTTGCAGGGTTCCTAGGCAAAGAAATGAGTCTTCTAATGAAGGTACAGTGATCACAGAAAGGTAGATTTGCTGGTAGATGCAATAGTGACTCCAATTAAAATGTCTTATTTTTTCCTCTCACATTTGATTTTTCCCCTTGCCACCAGTAGCTGAAAAATACCAAGTATAAATAACGAAATGTTGACGGATGGCCAAGGTCTTGGCCAAATCCCACTTTGCCTTCTGTACATTTTAAAATAAAATGTGAAGTGAATCTGCTTCTAGAATTCTCAGCATCGGCAGAGCAAGAGTAAATTTACCATAGAAATCCAGCTTCTCCTAGGAAAGAAACACTTCAATATTTAAATATGTAACCCTATCTCTAGCAAGACTCCTATCCAAGATTAAAGGGTTTCAAATGAATATGGTTTTCTCAGAATGTGCTTATTGACAGTGTCATCCTTAAACACTGATTTATTTCACGGAATCTCTGTATTTCTTTTGGGACTGGAAAAGAATTTTGCAAAAGCTGAGCGGCAGAGAGACTCGGTTTATGCATTCGTGGTCTGGGAACAGCCACAGATTAATATACAAGTAGCATGTGTGTGCATAATTCTGTCTATAACTTTGTGTGGCTGTAATTATTTCTGTATTTTTCTGTGTATATAATGTGTGACACACACATATGTACGTGTGTGTACTTACCTTAGTATACAAGTCAAATAACAATTGTTTTTTATTAAGGGCAACTTTTATTATCAATTTCCTGGTAGATTCAGGTAGTGTTCTGTGGTGGGTTTTTTTAAGTCCACATCTGAGCTTTTTCCTAATCAGTTCTCTCATTTTGCTAATATTCTAACGACTATCAATTTATTTCACTGGTGCCATTTGCAGAATTTTCCAATTAGCAGGAAACCTGTTCCACCTTCTCCCATAATTACAGGGGACTCGCTTCAGATCAGCTGTGGCCAGACAGCATATGATGTACTTGCCAAAATCTGTGCAGTGTGGTTTTTTTCTTTCTTTTTTTAACCTTTGCTTGAGCTGGCACAGATTTAACATCTCTGTTTGTAGGCAGGGAGCTCCCTCACTAGTGGCATGTGTCAAAATATCCAAATAATTTCTAATAAACACGCCACAAGGAAAACACAAATATGTACATACTGTTCTTTGAGTGATATAGTATGTGATGAACATTCAGTTTGATCGTGTGTGTGTGTGTGCTCGCACACACATGCAGATAGAAGGCTATTAAGATCAGCTAAATACTCAGCACTTCCTTGTTTCCTACTTGTCCAATATGTTTTTCTTTAGGAGACATTCATTGGCCTCTTTTTACCACCTCGTTCCCTAGTGCCGAACAGTGCCAAGCAGCACAGAAAAGACAATGTTGTTCTGATGTCTTTTGATATTATAGAGCCTGATCAAAAGTAATCAATCCCTTTTTAAAAGCCGCTTAAACAGCTGATGTTGCCGCCATAACAATAGAGCAGCAATAACGATCATTGTGACACGAAAAGAAAATATATTTAATAATAAGCTCATTGATTTTTAACAGCATCTCTGTGTTGCCTAATTGATGGGAAGTTGTATGTTTGTGTAGCCAACGGGGGTTATGAATTAAATATGGTCGTCATTCCTTGAGGGACGCATGTCAATGCAAGAAAGATGGAGGATCTACATTTCCCCCAAGCTAAACAATCCCCGTGTAACAGACATAGGGAAGTCTGAAACACAGGGAGCAAGGAGGGAATAAAAAACATCCATCACTGTTTATTAAGTGCTGCTACTTGAACGCAAGAGGGGTATTGAACTGTTTTTAAATTGGAAGGAATGTAGCTAGACAAAACCTTGATGGTAATATTAGGTTGGTGACAAATTTTATTCTTTTGTCCACATTTATCAAAGTAGCAATTTGGAGTGATTTATTCCTCTTCCCCTCCCCCTAGCCTTTTTTTTTTAAGTGCATGTTTATTCAGAGTCCTTTAGTAATAAAAGAAACTCTTCTGGTAGCAGCTGCACAAACCATGGGGTACTGGCTAAGATCAAATGATATTTTTTTAAAAAAGTGAACAATGAAGCATTTCAAAAGGGGCTAGTGATTTTGGGTAAATAGCTTGAGATTCCTGAAAGGGACCTAGCTTTCCAGAGGCGGGTGGTCAGCACTTTCAGAAAATTGCATCCGCTTAAGTTGGGCTTTCAAAATCATTAGGTTGATTGAAGAAGAGAAGAGTGAGGGGGGATTTGATAGCCATCTTCAACTACCTGAATGGGGGTCCAAAGGGGATGGAGAGAGGCTGTTCTCAGTGGTGACAGATGGCAGAACAAGGAGTAATGGTGTCAAGGAGTAATGGTGTCAAGTTGCAGTGGGGGAGGTCTAGGGTGGATATTAGGAAAAACTACTTCACGAGAAGGGTGGGGAAGCACTGGAATGGGTTAACTAGGGAGGTGGTGGAATCGCCATCCATAGCAGTTTTTAAGTCCCAGCTTGACAAAGCCCTGGCTGGGAGGATTTAGTTGGTATTGATCCTGCTTTTAAGAGGGGGCTGGACTCGATGACCTCCTGAGGTCTCTGCCAACCCTAGGATTCTATGATTCTATGTGGGCTTCTGAAAAATCTTGGCTGACGTGTGCCTGGCACAGGCGATGGGTGAGGAATACTTGGTAACTTGCTCTGTTGTGCTTAAAGAGGCCAGATTTTCAAAATCACTCAGCACCCATTCTTGCAGGCACTAGGTGTTGTTCAGCACTGAGTGCATCTCAAATCCAGGTTGTCAGGATTTAGGTGCCTAAATGGGAGCTTGAAGGCTTTTGAAAATCAGGCTGCTTAGTTAGTTGTGTGAATGGGAAGCATTGGGTGCTAAGCTCTTTTAGAAATCTGGCTTTTTCCTTTTGGCTTCTGCCAGTTTTTCCCAGTGCAAACTCAGAAGTGCTGAATTTGAGACTGTAATTAGTCTGTAATTAAGGCGGAGTTAATGAACCTCTTCCACAGATGATGAGCAGATGCAAGAGGAGTCTCATTCCCTTGGATGGGACACCATGTATAAATGCAAACTTCTTTCTCACATGGGTAAACATTCAGACTCTCAGCAACCCAAGAATATTCTCAGACTCAGTTAATTTTCCATCTAGATGTGTAGATCAGCAGTGGATGGCATTATTAGCACGTGGTGGATTTTCAGGTGTCTTCTCCTTCTTTTAGCATCCTTACCTCAAGCTACCTCCATCACGTCTGAGACAAGGACGGTGAGGTAATAATATCTTTTATTGGGCCAACTTCTGTTGGTGGAAGAGGCAAGAGTTCATCTTCAGGTCTTGGCCTGACTTGTAAAAGTGCTCGGTGGAGTGTGAAAACTTGTCTCTTCCATAGCACTTCCACCCACCTAATTTGGTCCATGAAAAGATATTAATAGAATCATAGAATCATAGGGCTGAAGAGACCTCAGGAGGTCATCGAGTCCAGCCCCCTGCCCGAAGCAGGACCAATCCCAACTAACTCCACCCTCACTCTTCTTGTCTTTCTCGTATCCTGGGACCAACAGCGCTATAGCAACACCACACACATCTATCATTATCATCAACTGTAACATCAGGGCATAGTTCAAGTTGGTCAAAGATTGAGGGAACAATCTCAAAAGACTTTCACGGACTTCATTGGGCTTTAGAAATGTCGGTAAATGAACAGTCTGGGGAAAGGCTGAGGCAGTCTGGGAAGTTTGCACTGCCACAACTTGTACTGTGGTTGTTCAGTAGATCTTGATCCCCAGCATTATCAACCAAATGCCTTTCACAAAGATTCGGAATCCCAGATTTCCACTTCGTTCATCTTTCTAAGCTCTAGTGCAACCCTTTCAGGGCCATGTCTGCTATTTTCAGGGGATTATACTGGAGTGCAAGAGTACACAGCATTGTTTAGAAGACCATGAAGTTTGGGTTTATGTTGCTGAGATAACTTGGCTCATAGGGTGAGGCCAAAATTGACATGACACCCTCTATGCAGTAATACCATATTAAGCCTTGCTTTAAACAGGTAAGAAATTCCATTGACTCAGTATTAAGCAAGTGTGGTCCCATTTAAACATGCAGTACTGTTATACCTATCTCACAGAGCTAGAAGGGACCTTCAGAGGTCATCAACTCCAGTCCCCTGCCCTCACAGCATGACCAAGTACCATCCCAGACAGATTTGCCTGAGATCCCTAAATGGCCCCCCTCAAGGATTGATCTCATAACCCCAGATTTAGCAGGCTAATGCTCAAACCACTGAGCTATCCCAGTTGGATATGCTTTTGTGAACACTTGCTACAAGAAAGCACAACACTCACTCCCATGAGTCATCTTACATCAACCACTTTCAGTCAAGTCTTGTGCTTGTTAGTATTCGCAGCACATGGACCCAAGTTTAGACCAGACATGCTGATAGTTCAGAGTAGGGTGGGTATGGATATCAAGGAAGGAAGGATTCTTGAAAAGGGGTACACTTTAAGGGGAAAGTGGGAGGGAACTTGGTAGACTGGGAGTGGCTGAGTTTTGTTTTTAACAACCCATTTTTAGTCAGTTTCACTTTCTACTTCTGTTTAAGCACAATGCTGAAATGCACGGGTTGCATATGTTCCAAGGAGGATATTTATAAAATTAAAAATACCCTCATTGGAACTGGGAATGGGTGAAAGTATTGGAACCCTTTCAACTGATCTTCTAGGTTTTTAAAAATTTGGGACATGGTCCGTGTCTTCATCTGTGTTTTTACCATCCCTAACGCCACAAGGCCCTAAATTTGATTAAGATGCTAGGGGATACCACAGTATAAATGACCTCTCTAACAGACTGGGAAGCTCTCTATAAGCCCCTGAGTCTTAGCAATCCTAGCGTGCTTTTTCCAAACCTTCAGTAGGCCTGAAGCTCCAGCATTTACATTCATGATTCTGATGCCCCCATCCTCTCCAGTTAATGGCAGAGAGAAACGCCTTTAAATATAATGTAACAAATTAAAGCAGCGGTTTTAATTTTATGTGGAGGCTAAATAAAATCCTCCAAAAGGGTTGCTACACAATCCATGTGCACTCACATGCACACACACTCACAGAGCATGCACATACATACCTACACCATATTCATTAGTCAATGTAATTAGAATGAAAACATGTGTTAAGCTTGTCAGCTGTCTTCTTTCCCCAAAAATCTTATTGGATCATGATGTGTCCAGAATAATTATTTAGACCCTAATGGTTCCTAATAGTTAATCTTGGAATTCTATTTCAAAGTGTTTTTCTAAGCTGTATCACAAACCAGTAGTTTAATTAAACCACAAAAGCCTGTTCAAATACCCTGAAATGTCACAGAAACATGGAGTTAAAATTGAAACTCTCGGCCTGTTGAATCTAGGTTTTTCACGATTTATGTATACGTAAGACTGATTGCCTGCCAGAGACCCTGAAAATGGTCTAGTACACAGGACAGAGTTTCTGCCTTCAAATTTCAAGTTGTAGAGACTTCTAGCATGAGTCATCTGCAGAATTTGAACTTGAAAGCTTTAGATCCACAGTGCAGACCTCCACTGTTTGAGTTAACTTGTCTAGTCGATCAGCCTGGTAAGCTCTTCTCTTCAAAGTGAAGCAGCGAACTGGAAGAGGATGTATGAGCATTTTTTGCTGAGTTTTAGCCATATCAACCCTATACAAGAAATTGGATTTAAGATACGCAGCTCCAGCTAGGAGATTAGCGAAATTGAAGTATCTTGAGTTACCTTTCTGTGGCATCTCCACAGTGGGAGGTGGTTGGGAGAAACTTTCCTGTTGTCTTCCCTTACTCTTCATGACCCCGTGGGGGACCAGGGTCAATAGGGATGTGATCAGTGGTTGATTTAGCGGGTTATTACTAGACCTGCTAAACCAAACCTCGCAAGTTCAATCTTCAAAGCGTCAATCTCTGGTTAAGTGTAAGCAAGCTCTCATGAAAGAAGTTAGGCATTCCAAGCCTGTTGACTCTCAATCCCAGCTCTGAGCTTAGTTTTCTGGCCAGAACAAGACTCTCATGATGTGACTTCACATAGGAGGAGATCTGTTTTTATGGCTATCCTGGAACAGTGATGTTTGTTTTCATATTCAGACCACTTTAAAAGCTCATGCAGACTTAAAAACTAAACCAAGCCAAACCATTGATCAGATACTGTTCCCATTTCTCATGTGTTGCACGGACATATTTAGACCTTTTTTTTTAATGCAATAGTTATTACCTTGACAGGCTATATTGGCTTTGCTAGAGGTGTTGTGGTCTGCTATAAAAATCTACATGTTAGCACCATTTTTTCCCTCCTGTCCCCGCTTCCTTCTAAAAAGTGGATTTTGGACCCAACGGACCATAACAGCTCTGAAGCAGCTGTTACACAATGCTTTGAGTTAATACTTCAGAACAGCTCCAAAGGAACCATTACAGGGCGTTGCATCAATTCATGGTCTGGAGCCATTAGAATTTTCAGACATTTTTGCATATTGGGAGGAAAAAAAACATTATGGGAAGGGAGGAAAAAATATACAGTAGCTGATTTGCAAGGGACCCGATCCTCGGCTGGCCGCAATCATCGTAGCTTGATTGACATCAATTTACTCCGGCTGAGGATTTGGCTGTAGTTGTGTAAACTGTTTCAAGAAAAAAAAACACTTAAAGATCTTGGAGAGTTCATGAAGCGAAGGGCTTATTCTACATGCAGAATTGTGCCAGGTTATGTTAAGGTGTGATTTTAAAATCAATTTTAGTTAAACCAGTGCAAACGGCTTTATGGAAGCTATTTTATTTCTATTAAACCAGGCTTACTTCACTTAAACTTAAATCGATTGGGAAAACATCTATTAAATTGAAATAAGATGCTGTTAAACTACAATAGGAATGTCCACATAGGGGGTTGCACCTGTTTAATTACACTGATTTAATGACACTAATGCAAATTAGTGTACAGCCGCACCCCGAGTTGCGAACGGTCGACTTACGACCATTCGCAGTTATGATCGAAGCTGTTGTAAATGGCGGACTCCGAGTTATGAACGCGATCCGTGCTTACGAACAGCACAGTTGCATGTAACTCTATGGGGTCCAACTTACGAACGAACCGAGTTACGACCAATTGCTTGGTCCGTAACCGGTTCGTAAGTTGGGAAGAGGCTGTATAGTGAAGGCCTGATTATTACATCCTGTAGTCCTTCCATTAAAACCAATGGAAATTTTGCCTGAGCAGAAGACTGCAGGATCGGGATCATACTTTGGAATACATAGAATCATAGAATATCAGAACTGGAAGGGACCTCAAGAGGTCATCAAGTCAGTTCCCTGCACTCACTGGATGATCAAGCACCATCCAGACCATCTATGATAGATGTTTGTCTAACCTGCTCTTAAAAATCTCCAATGATGGAGATTCCACAACCTCCCTTGGCAATTTATTCCAGTGCTTAACCACCTTGACAGTTAGGAAGTTTTTCTGAATATCCAACCTAAACCTCCTTGCTACATACACTGCTTATGCAGGTTCCCAGCATCTTTTTGCCATAGAGAACTTGAATACAGTGCAATGTACTATGCAGAGTAGCTGTCAAGCAAGATCTTAAATATTGAGATCCAACTGCTCATTGTGTAAGTTAAATATCTAGGTGAAATCCTTGGGTGTGAAGTGGCATCACTCCATTGAAATCTAGCCTGGAGTTTTAGTGAAGCATGGCATGCAACTTAGATATTTTAATGCTGAAATTCATAGAATTTTGTCCCTTTGCACCAGCTAAAGATCTGTCCTCCTCCTCCTCCATGGCACATCTAAGAAGCAATATGGGTTTGCTCCAATGTCCTTAGCTAAAATCTCCTCCTCTGACTTCATCTACCTTGTCTGGAGGTTGCCGATAGATAGCTGCTGTACACCTCAGACTTGGTTGCATTTTAGTGGTGAATTATTTCCTGCTTTTGAGAGCTTTTCAAATATGCTGTATGGCTGTATGATACAAATGACAGGTTAAATGTTTTTGTTGAAAATAATTTCCTTATGGAAACATACCAAGAAGGGCAAAAACTAGTATTCCTGTTTTGATGTATCCTAGCTAGTGAGATGTGTGTATGCGCAAAGGTAGAGCGCAAGGATATAAAGTGTTATTACATCAGATTTGACTCCAGCTGTGCATATTTCCTTCAACTTTCAGCCCATCTACACTGCACAGGGAAGAGATGATGTGGAACCATGTTGTTGCTGCCATGCCAATAGTATGTAGAGGCCTCAAGCAAGATCAGGGCACCATTGTGCTAGGTGCTGTACATACCACAGTACAATATTGTCCCTTAACTGAAGAACTTGCAGTCTAACTAGACAAGACAAAAGGTGGGAAGGGAAGCCCAAAAAAGTGAAGGGTCTTGTCCAAGGTTCTGGGATAGATCAGTGGCAGAGTTGGAAATAAAACTCTGGTCTCAGCTGTCCTGATGCAGCAAACTGGAGCACAACCCAATGCCAAATAAACTTGTTACAGAAACTTTGAGCTTTCTTTTGGGAGCTTCAGAAAATCCTGTCACAGCTGCATGAGCGCAACGAACATGCGTTTAAAAACTGGAAAATAAGCGTATGGTAACTTTTCAGTCACTCTGCTTTTTAATTGTTTCATGCTTGGGTGAAAGAACCATAAAGCTATGTCTACACTGCAGGCTTTTTGCGCAAGCATGGCTGTTCTTGTGCAAAAACTTGTGGAGTGTCTACACTGCACGGCTGTTCTTGCACAAGTAAATTTACAGTAAAGCATCAGAAGAGCGGGCTTCTTGCGCAAGAGTTATTCCTCTCCCCATGAGAAATAAGCCCTCTTGTGCAAGAGCTCTTGCACAAGTAGACAATGTGGATGGGAACAGGAGTTTCTTGTGCAAGAAACCCCTATGGCTAAAATGGCCATCAGAGCTTTCTTGCGCAAGAGAGCGTCCACACGGCCATGGACGCTCTTGCGCAAAAGCACATCTCTTGTGCAAAAGCACATGGCAGTGTGGATGCGCTCTTGCACAAGAACTTTTGCACAAGAACTCTTGCACAAAACAGTTCTGCGCAAGAAGCCTGCAGTGTAGGCGTAGCCTAAATGTTTAGAACAAAAACGCACACAGTGCGGCCTCTTTTCATGAGGCGTTCTTTCCAGTTCTGGTTCAAACCCTGGTCCCCAGTCTGTCAGTCTCGATATGCCATGTGTTCCAACAGGCTACATGTATTCAATCCCTTAACCCACTGTGACACTGAAGGCATGGGCTTCTTAGTCTAATGTCTCATCATACAAGGTCTTTCTAATGACAATGCTACTCCCATTAGCTTTCCTTGATGTCTATTTACTCCAACAGCTTCTAAATTATTTAAAATGCAAACATCTGGCTTAAATAAATGAAGAACATATCCTGCAAAATGGTGCAGGCACTCCAAAACTTTACCTTTAGATTTATGAGTGGGGTAGAACTTTGAAGAGGAAAGCGTGCCAAATGCAGTGACTACTCAATGCTCGAGGCATGCCGGACTTAAGTCCGAAAGCCAAGAAGAGCCAAGAGGCATTTTTTTTTCCTAGAGAGCAAATTGTGATAATGTGCATAGAGCAAGCACATATTATTTAAAGTCTTGAAACATGGAAAAAAATTTAATCTGTAAGCTGGAGGAAGGCAGATGCAAGTGTATAAATTTTATACCGTATATATAATATACAATAGGCTGTATATCTCCAAGACGGAAAATGGATTGGACCAAGCTGCTGCAAAGCCGTTCAAGGCCAGCAAAGCATACGTTTTGCTCCAGAAAGAGATCCAACTGCCACACTGCCAAACCCTTGAAGAGGCTAATATCTTGGCGTCCGCAACACAGGCTTATCCACGGAGTTGTAGCTGGCTCTATGATCTCAGATGGGGGAAGTCTACGAGGGGAGTTTGAGGTGAAAGAGGAATGTAGACGGTGGTGGCTGCGCTTGGAAACATCTGGAGCCCGCACACAGTCTCATTAGGCCGGCCATAAAGCTAAGCATTGCGAAAGCCTTACCTTAATGAGGTATTTAAAAAAAAAAGCCCAAACGACCTCTTTGGGTTCTGACTGGGACATAGGAGGCTATTAACTGTGTAATGCTCCTTACATGATAAAAAGAGCATTAACCGCAGGGCTGCCTTGTGTGGCCAGTGGAAAGAAAGTTTAGCCAAGAAGGATCTGGGCCCAGGTTGTTTGCATTCTTCAGCCTTCTGGAATTCTCATCAAACCCAATGTGCCAGGATCGGGCCCATGCCCTCTAGGGGAAGGCGACCCAGGCACCAGATGCTCAGTTTTGGATTTGGTGTGTTTCACGAGACTAGTCTGATTCCCATACGAGGAGAGTCAGCTGCCAAAATTAATAAGCGGCAAGCTTAGAACCGGCATAACGAAATGCTTCCTCCCTCCGTAGCATTCCCTGGTGGAAGTAGCCATAGACTCACAAACACTGAATAATTGTGTGACTGACAATAACATTGACATGCAATGAACTCGTGGTCAAATACATATGGACACTGTGATGGTCTCACATGCGTCAAACCTGTGACCTTCCTCACCAAAAACCACAAGCCCCTTTGCTCTAAGATGGTGTTTCCTAAACTTTTTAAGACTGAGGAACACCAAACAATAATTTTTTTTTATGGAGGAACACCAAGGATTTTTTGTTGAGCAAAACAAACAAAAAAAAAGGTCGGGGGGTGGGGAAAAAGGGTCGGGGGAAAGTTATTGAGAAAAAAAAAGGTTGTCTGCCCTTTAAGGGCAACCATTTTGAATTCTGTTGTTCTCTGCAGCACACAGTTTAAGAAACACTGCTCTATGAAAAGGAGTAGCTCTACTAGCTGCCTGTAAGTAGCAGGCTCCTAATCTTACTTGAGGCAGCCACTAAAACAAAATGTGATCCCATGTACTACATGCCCATTTCTGCACTCACAAACATCAATGGCGGAGCTTCTGTTGACTAACATGGTGTAGGATCAGGCCCTGGGTCGGTGTGTTATTAAAATGAAATTAATCTCAATCCTTAGGCTGCATCTACACTGCACCCTTAGGCTAAGGTTTAGCTTGAAATAAGCTATGCAATTTGCAAAATCTGGGGCCACAATCTTCTGGCAAACCTTAAGGCATGTCATCATTGACTGGTGATTTTTGAATGCTTCAACTTTGGGGTGCCCAATTTAATCCACCTTCGAGGGAGCTGCTTTTCAGAGGACGGGGCTCAGCCCTGCCTGAAAATCCAGGCCCCGTAAGGTGTCTCAAATTGGCCATTCCAGAATCATTAGCTGTTTCTAAGAAGTTTGGCTTATGTCCTATGCATCTTTATGCCATCTCAGGGCAGGGCGTATGTTCTGAAATCACTGACAGGGCCATAAACAAGCAAAGTAAAATGTTCTCGAGCGCCATCAACGTGTTCACTGAGCCAAACAAAGATGCAAAATTGAAATAGAAGAGTCTTTTTCACTCAACTTTGGAAAAGCATTTAAACATCAGGTACGTTCTCTGAATCAAGCACCGGTCCTACAATTGACAGGTACCTTTTTTTTCTGTTATAAATAACTTGGCTTCTGTGATTTCCACTCTAGCTCATCGTCTGATGAAGTAGGTTTTGCCCAGAAAAGCTCATAATTCTATATATTTTGGTTAGTCTCTAAGGGCATGTCTACACTAGGAAATCATTTTGAAATAACTAAAATTGATTTAATAACCCCCAATTTTAACAAAATCGAACTGGTATGTCCCCACTATGGGGTAGCCTCAAAATTTGTCCAAGGCAGGCTCCATTAATGTGGATGCGCCACCTCAACTTAGAGCCCCAGGAAGCATTGTGGAGTAAGTAGTTCAAATTACTCTGGGGAGTCGTTATTTCGGAATAGCAGCACCGGAGCATCCACACTCCCGCTATTTTGAAATTAGTGTTATTCCTCAAGAAAAGCAGGAGTACAGATTTCATAATAAGCGGCTTGTTATTTCAAAATAATGGGCTTGGTAGTGTCGGTGCTCCGCTTATAAATTCAACCTAAGGGGGTTTATTTCAAAATAAAGCCCTAGTGTAGACCAGAGCTTTGGTGCTGCAGGACGATTTGTTTTTAAAGTTACAGCTAACCTGGCTACCCTTTTGAGACTTGCTGCATTTTTGACACCCACCCATTGCCAATTGATAGAGTTCATGTTTGTGTTTTCTCATTTGATGTGTGGTAGAGCCCTACAGTAGGACTGGGATGTATCCCACACAACCCACTTCCATAATAGTGGGTGGGAGAGGGATTATGAATAGTTTCATGCAGGACTCCAACGTGTGGTTATTTTCCCATCTAAAATCTGGCATATTTCTGAGCCTCTGGCATGCATGCACGGTTTCAAAGGGTACTGAAAAGGTTAATTGCATTTGCAAACTACCAAGAAGAGATGGATGAAATGTTTGCAAGGCAAGTTGGAATCACTTTAAATTTGTGATTTTAAAAACAAATGTCAGTACAGATTAGAAATGATTTCCTCTTGCCCCCAAATATGAAACTTTTATCAATGATTTCTTCAAAAATCTGCTAGTTTGCTGGTGAAAAGATTTCTGTGCAAAAATATTAACACACGACTAAAGACAGCATCAGAGTATTTGTTAAACAAACAAACAGAAAAGTTAAGGCTGGCCATTTTCTCTGATGCCAAAGAATTGCAGATTTTGAGGGGCCCAGAAGAGGTCTGAAATGAAATGCTGGACACCATCTTGGGCTTCGTGTTAGTTCAACACCAATAATGACCATTGCCAGAGTCAGGGAATTGTGAAATTGTAGGAAACCCCGAAAAATCAATAATCGCCCAAGAGATGTGGATGTTAACATTTGTTGCTGGCCACATGTTAGAATGTAGCAGGAAATTTGCATTACTTCACTGCAAGAATTGACTCCAAAGAATAACGGAGTATCAGCTGGCTTGATCGTATAGACTGGCCTGGTACACCGGCGAGCCGATTTCCATTGCTGTCTCTGCTTTGGACTACCTGCGTGACCTTGGGCTAAACCCTCTGACACAACTCAGCCCTAATGTAACATCACTGGTGTAGGACTGGGGCCGTGTTCCATGTATTGTTTTGGTTTGAAGTCCTTACTCAGTGTCTTCCATACCTATTGAATCAGATATTTAAAGAGAGCAATTTCATATAAAATAAAAAAGCACGTGTCAATTTATTTTCATCCTCTTGAGCTCCTGATTGATTTCAGTGATGCATTAAGGATTCGTCTACACAGCAACATTATTGCGAAATAACTAGCGTTATCTCGAAATAACTTAGTCCGCGTCTACACAGCTGGCAGTTATTTTGACAACATGTCAAAATACTGTCAAGCTGGAGGACTTCTTAGTCTGACTCCTGTAACCCTCATTGTACAAGGAGTAAGGGAAATCGGAGGAAGAGCGCTCTATTTCGAAATAAGTGCTGTGTAGACGCTCCCAATTTCGACATAAGCTATTTTGAAATAAGCTACGCAATTGACGTAGCTCAATTTGCGTTGCTTATTTCGAGTTAAGCCCAGCTGCGTAGACGCACGCTAAGTGTCTGTGGATAAACTCTGCAGGTGGAGGTCATCTAAAACGAACATAGCAGAGAATCGTTATAGGATCTGTTCTGTTAGTGGGATGGTCTAGCTCTAAGGTACCATGGAGCAACGTCCACGCGTTGCTTTGATGTCATTGCTCTGTCTGTCAGATGGTTAGGGTTCAATGTGGGTGCTTGGTGTAGCTCAGAACTTCCGGATAACTTTTCTTCTCCTCCATGAATTTAGCCATGATTCCGAGGCTAGTGATTTTGGGTGCCCCTCTTGAGACACCAACCCACGCTGCCACTTCAAAGCATGGTCTGCACTGCTATTTTTAGATCCCTTGTATGAGCCCCGTTCCCACCATGTCTGGGCTGGGAGGCTCGCTTCTGTGAGCTGCGTGGACATACTCAAAGTTGCGTGATTGACAGAAGATGCGGAGCACCTGCTCTCTGAAAATCAGGTCTCTGCTGGCTAGCCAAAATCACTAGTCCCTCGTCAAACAAATGTAGCTGTTGACATGAGAGTGGTTGATATCAGTTATTTGTAGGGGTATGTTTTGGGGGCAACCTACTGAAATTCATCCCTCTTCCCAAGTTTTCTCTCTGCTGATTCTGTCTGGTTCAATAACTTCCCAGAAAGGGAATGCATTTTCCCCCGATCTCTTCGCTGTGGGTCACATCCTGAATTCCTGGTTCAGCAAGGGGCGCTGATTGAGTAAAGGACTAAGTGAAAACTAAATAAGAACCTTACAAGCTGACCCTGTATTATTTCTAGTTTGCATGGTCGCTTGCTAAATATACCACAAAACTCTACATATGCTCCGTCTATAGGGTTTTTTTTTCCATCTCTCCCCCTTTTCTGCACAATTAAATCACTCCTTGAGATCTCAGTACCTGGTTTCCTTTCTGCATTAGGGTAGTCGGGGATAGACTCTGTGTTGTGTTGTTGAGCTATACGATTGCATGTTTTTTTGGAATCCTTTGACACACATGTTTGTTTGAGACTAAGCTCTTCAGCATTAAAGCAAAACCCTTCATTTTAATCATTACTGAATGGATCCAGTACTAATGACCCTTAATCGTTTCACTAGAATGATTTCCGTTGGTTTTGGCAGCTGAAATGAAAACAATTCCAAATACCATCAGAGGAGCTTATCCTCACGCAGCATGTACAGGGCGAGTGTTTTGAGATACAAGGGCGTGTTAATATCATATCATCTCCTAATGCTACATACGGTTCTGTAATCCTTTTCCGTCTCAGTCTATGATCTCAGAAGGTAAAAGCCTAAGGAAGAAAATGCAGAGGCAAAGAGCACATTAGTCTCTGCCCCTGAAAATAATGGTCTAAAAGTTTGCTTCATCCATATACCTATATTAATCCTGACTTCCCGGTGTCTTGTCCGCTAGTTTGAATTTGTATGCGACATCAAACATACCTTTTCACATATGTTCTTTCCAGATTTTTTTTAACAGTTACTTAGCAGTTTATAGAAGGAAGTGAATGATCTCATCAAGCTGCTTAGAAATTTAAAAAAAAATCTGTGCTTATTAATTATGCAGGATTAGTCTAATTATAATTCAGCAAATTAATTAGCGACAGAAGGTGTTCTGAAACATTGGAGTACATTTGCATGTTAAATGGAGAGGCTAGTCTGTAATATATGTAAATTTATGCATGGCTTCATAGTTTAATTTAAAAATTTGCAGCTGCATATGGTATGGGAGCAGGTGAAAAGTCAGTTTTAGTTTAATGATGCTAACAAACATTGGCTGCTGTCCTGTCTTAGGGAAGGAATGCCCCCTTATCTGCCAATCTATAAATCTGTTATAGGAATATAAAGTTACACCCATGATCAGACTCAAGGTCATCAGTGAGTAGACCCATAAGTACAATAGGTGTAAAACTACAAAGTGAATAGCCCTTGGAGGAGGAAGGGGGAAAATGTCTGTGGATCCAATGCACTTGGATGTCAGTCTGCTGCCTCAGCAAATGAATGCCTATTTATTCCATACAACAACAGTTTAGGGACATGCAAAGCTCCTGACTTCAGAGATGAGTGAGAGCGTTTGTCTGAGTGATATCCACCCTGGCAGGTATAAAAGAGGTGCCTAACCTTGATTCTATCTCAGAACATTCACTTCTGCCCAACGTTCCGATCTCCTGGAGTCACGGGAAAGTTATTACCAAGTGCTAAATTAATGGCAGGGTAGAGTGTTTTTATGCTCTGCCCTCTACCATCTGGCAGCAATAGTAAAAACCAGTGGACCACTCAGCAGCAGAATGACTATTGGTGTAATTGGTGTTCACAGTTCAGCCTAGCATGGATTATCTGTGTGGAGGGAGTGGCGGAAGAATCCAAAGGTAAAGACACTGGGTAGGATGTGTGTCAAATAATTTTGCACTTTCCAAGCAATAGTCTGTGCACTAGAAAAAATGAATGGAGACCAAATTCTGCTCTTGTTTACACCTCATGCAAATCTCTTTGTAGCCACTGGGGTTTGCAAAATGTAACGAAGGCCATATTTACACTAAATGGAAGAATGCCACTGCTGGGATCCATCTTCCGGAGTTTGATTTAGCGAGTCTAGTTAAGACTTGCTCAATCGAATTCAGAAAGTGCCTCCGCTGTCTGCCAGTATTCCTGCTTGTGCCAAAGAGTAAGGGAAGCCGATGGGAGCATTTGCATCGGCCTCCCACTGTGGGGATGGTGGGGAAATGTGAAACAGGGTATGTAATGAATGTAGCTGGAATTGCATCTCTTCCTTCAACGACCCCTTTAAGTGTAGACCTGGCCTAAGAGACAATAACATTACAGACACCTGTGCAGGTGTAACTGCAAGGGTAAAGCACCACAAAAGAAGGTATAGAGCACTGTAGAATTTGGCATGTGTGTAACTGAGGTTGTGTAGTACAAAGCATGGCTGTCATGGAGGAGAATTTGGTCTAGGGTCTGAAATCTTGTGCAGAGTTACAGAAATGACACCACTGATCTTCGGTTGATAAGAAGTGATAAAGGCACAGATTGGGGACTTGAAAGACATTCATTTAATTCACAGTTTGATCTCAGAGAAGCTCTATGATCTCGGGCAAGTCACCTGAATCTCTCTGTGCCTCAGTTCTCTGTAAAATGGGGAACATTTGTCTGCTCTGTCTCTTTGGATAATACATTCTTTTTTGAGGATGTGACTACCTTGCAGAGCTGGGGCCTATAAGTACTGCTGTACAACAAAGAAGAAGAATATTTGAATCTCCCTTTCCACAAGCAGCCAGCCCAATCCGCTGTTTCTATTGACTTCCCGTGGACTGATTATGCTAACACATTTGGTTATGGGCCAAATGGTGTGACTAATCTGAATCTTACTATATAAATAAGCTCTCAGCCATTGTGGTGCAAGTTACTGGAAAGTTTTAGAGCAGAAGGAAAACCCGAAGGAAAAAGGGAAACTGCTAATATTGCAAAAAGCCCTCGAAAGGCTTTTTTGGAGAACAATTGCAATTACAAACATGCTGTTAGTGTTGTTGTGTTTCATTTTCAATTCGAGCCCATAGAGTTCAATTATTATTTTCATTAATGGTGTCAGATTTTCATCAGCGTGCAAAAAAAACAAGGCGGTTTTCCTTGGAGAGTCTCTTTCCGAGCGAGCGTTGCCATGCCAAATAACTGCACGCGGCATTGAAAAGCGGCTGTGTAAGTCATAGGCGATGCACACTCATGTAATCCCAGGTTTTTTTGAAGATGGGCTCATTTTGCAAGACACTGTAAGTGAAATGTTTAGCAAGTGGGTGAGAATTGGAGCCATGCATTTATAGGTCCGTGGTTGCCCCACTGGCAGTGGAATCATAATCGATTTCAGAGTAGAAATGAGCAAAGAAAGTGAAGAATGAGGAAAATGTGTGTTTGCTTGCTGATAGGCTTGGGTGACATGTTGGTGGCTTTACATTTGCTTAGTGTTCGTTAGGAACTGCACGCAGCTCTTGGAAAAAAAGCCCAGCCACTGGTCAGCAAGGAATGCTGTGGTTTGGAGAGAGCCAGGATGTGTGAGGAGAGCTAGTTTTGTGGAAAAGGCATGGGACTGGAACCCAGCAGAACTGCACTCAGTTCCCAGGGCTTCACAGAATACTTGGGTAAACCACGTCATCCCTCTGTAAGATTGGGATTTCCACGGAGATCAGGCTACGTTTAGACTGCAGGCTTCTTTCGGAAGAAGCTTTTCCAGAAGGGATCTTCTGAAAAAACTTCTTCCGAAAGAGAGCGTCCACACTGCCAAAGCGCATTGAAAAAGCGATCTGCTTTTTCAAAAGAAAGCGTCCAGACTGACGTAAATTAGGGGTAAATTAGAGCTAAATAACAGCACAGAACACTGAGAGCTAGGACTGGTGACTGTAAACAAACTTTAGGGGACCACGGGAAACTTGACCACACCTCTGTAAAGTGGACATTTGGCTAACTAAAACCATTCTGGACAATGGATGTTTCCGGACCAGAGAGTTCTGGAATAAAGAGGTTCAACCTGTGAAAGAAGGATGGTTGCAAGAAGTTATCTTGAGGACCAGCAAAGATAAGCTGTGATTCCTATGGATGGAGTGGCCACCAAGGCACCTGTGCTTTTTCCTCTTTCCTCTTCTTTCGAAAGAACTCCCTCTTCCCCATCCACATATGCCTTTTCCTCTTCCTCGTAGAAAGAGGTTTACTAATGTCAGAAAAACCCCTCTGTTCTTTAAATTTTTCCCCCGAAAGAATGCGATTGCAGTGTGGATGTAAGTGAAGTTTTTTCAGAAAAACTCTGCAGTGTAGACATACCCTCAGTGCTGGATGGTTAAGGGAAAAGGAGGGATTTGGTGGTGGCTGTGTCAGTCACAAACTGGCATTGAGGGAGTCATGAAACTAATAGAAGGAAACAAAGAGAGCAGTTAGGAGAGTGAATGGGAAAGCAAGTACAGGGAAATAAAAGCAGGAAGAACCTCAGAGCTGGGCAGAAGGAGTCTGAGGCCTGTACTGAAACCAACCCTGCTAGGTCAGCCAGAGGGAGAAATGTAGCTAAGCTGACCTAAACCCTGGGATAGACCCTGCGAGGGGGTGGGGTTATTACAGTGACAACCCTTCCCCCTTCCCCCCGTCCGTCTTAGCAATGCTGTAGCTGCTGTCGTGCAGGCATGCCCTGTGTCTAAAAAGGGGAAAATCCAGGCAGGCAAAGCGGGGATCCAAGTGTGGAGGATGGTGCTTGTATGTATGGGTATGTCTACACTTGCACCCTAGTTAGAACTAGGGTGCAAGTGTAGACATACCCTATTAGAATTGTATCGGGACCCCGGCTCAGACTCTCTGGGACCCCCTCTGCACACCTCCCTCCACTGATGTGCGCAGGAGCCCTGTGCGCAGACTTTGCCAGCGCTGGGGGCTGGAGAGAACTCAGGCAGCAGGTCGGTGCCCCAGTAGCTAAACCTCTGTGGATTGGTGCAGGTGATTTTGTCTGACAGGAGCAAAGAGCCCCCCCTGGTTTTCCAAAGCAAGGGTGGGGACACTGTGGAACTGAGTCACGAGGCACATGCTTTAAAAAATCTCTCTTGTGCAATTGGAGTCTCTGCTTCCGATACCAAAAAGAGACATGGACTGGTACTGTGAGCCTAGATTTGGGACCCAGAATCACTTGGCTGCTATTCCCGACTTCAGCAGCGGTTCCTTCTATAAACTTGGGGAAGTTACTTAGCAGCGGTAGCAGCTAATGCAGAGGAATGTTGCGAAGCTAAATGAAGTGATGTTTGTGCAATAGCAGACACTTGCTAGGGAATATTATAATAGCGTCCTTCAGTTCTTACACCAGCACAGGGCACATTGACTGCCTGCTGACACGGAGCAGAATGACCCTAGTGAGTAAAGCATTCGCAAAAGCAGATCTTTGCCCACAAAAGCTTACGTGCAAATAAACCTGTTAGTCTTTAAGGTGCCGCAGGACTCCTCGTTGTTCTAGCGAGTAATGTGCAGATTATACAGACGATATTGCGAGCTTCATCAACATGATGATATCCGATAAATGCAATTAATCAATTTTGAGCACCTGCGTAAAAGGGGCAAGACCTGAGTCCACACCAAAGCAGGAAATTCAGAATAAACCCTTTGTCCTTTGTGTTGTAGCTGTGGGTAAGGTTACGTGCCATGCTGATCTCAGAGCCTGCTGTTCCAAGACACACACGGGAGACTTAAGTGATGACTGAGATCCTGCACTCAGAATTTCCTTGCTTTGGTGAAGTTGAAGTCAAGGCCTTCATGTTAGGATATGTCTGATGTGGTTCTTGCTGTGTTTAATATTAATATTAATACAATTGCATTAAAATAACGCTATTTGAAATAGCAGCAAACAGTATTAGGAGAGTGAGTTATGGAAAAGACCTGTTAGATTAAGTCTCAGCCTGGCAAATGCCAAACAGGAGTGGCAGAGGCAAGAACTCTCCCTGCAGGATGTGTCTGTTGGATTGGGTCCTAAACAAAAGGCCATTGCAGGATATTTGGGCCTCGAAGTTTAAAAGGGAGTGGGAGCCGGGATATTCTTTTTAAATGCCAGAGGAACCTAGATAGTGGCACCTCCCAGCAGATCAGAATCCTGCTGAAGTCACCGTAGGATCAGATCCTGGCACCAGCATTACCCTCTGCATGTGCGTCTGCATTCAGGTCCTGTTTCTGGTCACCTCCTGAGCTCACCACAGTTCTGCCCCACCTCATTCTCTGACTTCATTTCCCCCGATCGCTGTGTCTCCTGTCCCGGCCCCTCTTTCTCCCTCTCCCAACGTCATCCTTTCCTCCACGCCTTCCCTTGCGTGTCAGAGTGGCCTCCCAAGTAATCATTGCAAAGTGCCCTCCCTCTCCTTCCGCTGGCTGCTAAGATCCTGCCTGGTCCTTAGTGCCACAAGCTGTAATGTCCAGATGTTGCATTTCATTAATGGCACAAGTACATGCAGCAGAGGAAATAAACTGTAGTCCTATGAGGTGGTATGAGCCTTGAGCGCCGAGATTAATGGACGCTGATGGATATCAGCACCTCAAAGGATCAGGTCTTTAGCTTATAAGCGTTTTGTAGAGGGGAGCTGATTTCACTGGGGTTTTTAAAACAGTTCCATTGTTGTTAATATCATACTATTGCTTAGAGGAGCCAGCTGAGATCCGAGCTTAGCGCTACATACATCCACTGAGGGGCAGTTTCTGCCCCCAATTTACAGCTATGGAATAGAGGTATGGGCAGATTAATAGATTCTAAGGCCAGAAGGGACCTGGCCTCCTCCTGGATAGAACCAGGCCATTAAGTGACTTGCCCAAAGTCACACAAGAAGTCTGGGGCCAGCTTGAGATCGGAATCCAGGTCTCCTAAGTGCTAGCTCAGTCCCCTATCGCTACAATCATAGAATCATAGAATACTAGGACTGGAAGGGACCTCGAGAGGTCATCGAGTCCAGTCCCCTGCCCTCATGGCAGGACCCAGTACTGTCTAGATCATCCCTGATAGACATTTATCTAACCTACTCTTAAATATCTCCAGAGATGGAGATTCCACAACCTTCCTAGGCAATTTATTCTAGTGTTTAACCATCCTGACAGTTAGGAACTTTTTCCTAACATCCAACCTAAACCTCCCTTGCTGCAGTTTAAGCCCATTGCTTCTTGTTCTATCCTCAGAGGCCAGGAAGAACAAGTTTTCTCCCTCCTCCTTATGACACCCTTTTAGATACCTGAAAACCTCTATCACGTCCCCTCTCAATCATTGAATCCTAGGGCTGGAAGAGACCTCAGGAGGTCATTGAGTCCAGCCCCCTGCTAAAAGCAGGACCAACCCCTACTAAACCACCCCAGACTAGACCAGTCTTTGTTTCTGAATGTGGAGCCTTGAAGAGGTACGATGCTTTATCAATAATTGGTGACAGCAGGAACCAGATTTTTGGTAGAATGCACAGGGACTTCCAACATGACACCTCCAAGGCCCTCTCTGGTTGTGGATAAAACAACAATACGAGGAGGAATAAAAAAGAATTTTAAAAAATGGTGGCCCCAAACATCTCTTAATTTTTTTTAATATAAATGCATTACAACAAACAAGTCTTCTCTAGCGCTGCCAGATATTTCCTGGTAGTCATTCAAAGTTCACTTGCTTGTTCCTCAGTGCCTTGAATGTTGTTTTACAGTATGAGAGAGCCGTATCTCTCACTTCTTGGCTGGAAATTGGCGAGTCTGCTAAACCCATAGTTAGCATTCTCCTTATGCAGGAACAAAGGCCAGCTAAGAAATCGGTTCAGTTGGGTTTTTTTAAGCATGTGTGGGGTAAGTCCAAAAAGTTGCTAAAAGTTCTAATCTAAAAAAATGAATAAAGCCCCTCTCTAATTCTCCTGTTACCCCTAAATCAACTTCATTCAGTGTAAAGCCTTACCTCCTCTTTGTTTCCCCCTACCAAAAAAGTCCATTTTTTGTGGTAATGCCTCAATAAATATTAATGTCTTTCCCAGATGCAGCCATTTAAAATATATATGTGTATATATATAAAATGACAGGCTGGATACTTTATATGGGTACCCAGTTGCAGTTAAACTGGACTGAAAAGTATCCGAAAGGAGAGAGTGAGTTATCTGATTCAACTGGCGGAAAGATGAAAATGCCTTTTTGCAAGCATTTAAATAGGTCTAAAACCAAGGGGGAACATTAAGCACATGAGTAGAACCACTGGGCTCTACAGAAAATATAAATGCCATGAGCCACCGTGTAGGCCAGGGGGTAGGGAGCCTCTGGCCCGGGGGCTGGATGCAGCCCCTGGGTTGCCTGGATCTGGCCCCTGAGGCTTGCCCCGCCTCCTCCCCAGCATTGGTGAGCCAGTGCTGGCACTCCAGCCCCCCTGCCACCTCCCCGCAGCCCCTGACCCCCTGACTGATTTTTCTGTGGGTCAGGTTCCCCACCCTTGACATGTCGGCAATGGCAGAATAGACTAGAATGCTACAATACTCAGGCCAAGGTTTTCAAGAGTGACTCTAATGATTTTGGGGGCCCAGCTTCAGACCCTGCAAAGGAACCCTATTTCCAGAGGGCAGGGCCCAGCACTTCCAGAAACGAACCTTTAACACGTCTCTAGTTAGGCCCGGCAAATCACTAATCGTTGTTGGGTATCTTGGGGCACATCCCTGAAGTCTCAGGATGCTGGAGTGGTCTTCATCTCAATGAGGTCCATGAGAGGTGAGGTCCATGAGAGGTGATCAGGCCTATAAGAAGCAGTGAATCCAGTGAGTCCAGATCGGCAATGGGCAACCTGGGGTCTGCAGGCCACATACAGCCCATCAGGGTTCTATGTGTGGCCCATGAGACATTTTGTTTACTGTTGCCCATGTGCAGGGTTGCCAGATTCCTCTGGTTTCCATCTGTGTAGTTTTTGTCCTAAAGCGACCCACACGTAAAGCAAGGGCCCATGAAGTGAGGGGCATGAGGACTGCACACAACTCTGACTGTGGGATCCGTGCACTCCCTCTGCAGCCAATCAAACCTCTGCCATGTTTCAATCAGCACAGCCCGCAATTTCTAGGTACGCAAGTGCAGGCGGCCATCTTGTGGACCACTGAGAGGAAGGAGGGCCACTCCTGCGGCCCATTCAATAGCCTAGGTTGTCCATTTCTGGCATAGATAGTCTGCTAATGGCTTAGACGTCAATGGAGTTTTGCAGATTGACACCAGCTGAGGACTTGACATCAGACATTTTAGATTTGGTTCATAGGAGGTTTGACTTAGGTTTAATTTCTGTGTGTGTGGACCTAGATGGAGAGAGGTGGGGAAAAAATTGAAGCTGGGAATAATTTTCCTGATAAATTTATCCCTTATTTCTGTTTACATGTTACTTACAAACAGGTCATGCTTCTTAAGACTTTGCAATTACTCTGTGAATCGTTACCTCTTGGTTTGTTTGCAAACATTTGTTAGGGACAGTTGCTTGCATTGGTCACATGGCAATATTTGTTTTCCCTGCTTGGATGACCTAAGCTTCCTAACTGGGAGGGGTCCCTTTAGCTATTTGCAGATTATCTGTGAGCGTTCGTAATTGTTTGAATGCCGCAAAAAGAGTGTTTGCAAGTGAGAGCGTTTCTGGCTTGAAGTGACAAATATTCATGTACACTTGTATGCACAATGCTTTTCCTTTCTGGAAATATGTTTGCTAATACCATTTTTCTCACCAAAAAATTAAGATGAAAGGGGTCATGAGATCCCAACAAAGGGAATCAACAGGGCTTATTTGCAAAAATATTAGTGAATATGTTTACACTGCACTCATTCACTCAGCTGTGCTCGTACGACATGAAGTTTTGTATGATTTTGGTTCTGTGTACACCCAGGGGACTAAGGCTCTGTTCATAGAAGTTGCCCTCTGACAACAGGGCATTGATCCATCTTTCACTGCTGAACTTGAATACCAAAGTAGAAAGCAACTGTGGTTTGGACACTGCGCTTTTTACCTTTATCTACATCACACAAAGAACCAAGGAGGTTCTACATTTGTAAGCAAGAGGAAAGCAAGCAGCAAATGACTGGAATAAAATAATAGCTTTCGTTTGTGAAACTTATGAGAAAAAAGGTCAGAAAAGGGTCATACTGGTTTAAAAATAATAGAACTCTGTAATGTTGCAGGCTGGTTTTGCTGGGGTTTTTTTGGGGAGGGGGGATTGTAATTTTTGAGACGCATACAAAAGAATCAGATTCTTAAGTTTTGTGTGTGTGTGTTTGGGGGAGGAGTGAACGTTTGAGAGGTGTAAATAAAGTGAGGGGAGGAAGCAAAGTTGATTTCTGGTTTATTATTATTAATATTATTATTATTTTGTTGTTGGTAAACCCTGGAAAATATACATCTTTCTCCTTTAAAGTTCTAATTCAAGGCATGAATGTGTGAGTTCTGAAGGGACTTTGGGACTGTGGTAAAAAATCGTTGTCATAGTAACAGAAAGGGAAATAGGCCTAGCTCACCTGGGACTTTAACTTACTGCAAAAGCTGAATTTTTTTTTTTTTTTTAAGAAAAGCACTCAGCAAATGAAATAAATAAATAAATTGTCCACTGTATGCCATGCCAATTCTTAAACTATTTAAAATCTCTCTCCTATGCTAATGCTTTCTCCTTCCCTCTTCTAAGCCTACGCAAATTTTCTTGTCCCAGTTAAACCTGGTTTTGTTCTCCAAATGTAAATGTGCTACTAGAACAGAATCATCGAAGTTGTTCACTTTCACCATGGAGGACCCTTTAAATATTTCTTATCTGTCACACTGGGATGGTGATACTGAGGTTGGAGAGTACTTTTGAATCTGAAAAGTGCAAATGTTTGCAAACCGTTGTGTGAGCCCCTTGCATCCCTGAAATTCACGAGTCTGATCGGTGCAGATATTATTAGACAGATGGATTTGCTTATTCACATGGAAGACTTTTGTACTGAAGGGTCTGTTGAGAATCTACTCTCTAGTGATAGGATGTCAAGGTTGTGCAAAATCCAAGCACCGTGGTTCATAAACGTTTGGCGATTTCTGCCAAGAGTGCTGGAGACGCAACTTACATAAATGACAAGCTACAACCATGCAGAATTGTAAAGCACAACGGATCGGTATATTTGAAAGAAAAAAAAATTGAGAATTTGTACACCACCAGTATGTATACCTACTCTAAATCATCACCTATAGTCTGCATTGACTCTGCTATATTGCCTTAACTTCTGTTTTTGCCACCCTCTCTCTTACTATTATGAAAGAGTGTAATTTGGACTGTCAACAGTTCTATTTATGTTTAATAAAAAAGTAGTAACTAAAAGGGCACTGTCAACATGAAATCTGGTCAGCTTTTTTTTAATGAGCTTAAACTAGTTTCAAGCCTTTTACCTGCCCCAGAGTTGCCCTGCCAATTTTTGTGGTTTTTACGCTAGCATTATCCACCAATATCGGTGCACAAAAGCGCTACGCAGACCACTGAAGAAAGAAGAGAAACTGGCTAAACACAAAGGACATTCAAATCCACAAAGTAAGGACATTACAAAAAACAGAATGCCAGATTTTTAACAGGTATAACCCAGTATAACTGACGGAGCTAGGCTGACTTCCAGCAATTAAGGGCCAAGTCCAAAAAGGATATTTCATTTCCTATTTCATTTATAATCACATTAGATGTTACTTATAAGTAACAAATGTCAAAGAGAAATGGGATTGATTTATTTTATTTTCCAGGCAATCTGGTTGTACACCCTCATGTCCCTCACTATAATATCAATGCAAAGCAGGTAAATACTAGATGCTAGTTTCTTGTTAACGGAAATGACATGGCCTTTTCTCTTTGCAGATTCTTCTTGAAATTTTTCCTCAAGTGCAATCAGAATTGTTTGAAAACAGCAGGGAACCCCAGAGACATGAGACGTTTTCAGGTAAGTGTTAGGAGACTCAGCATTAAGTAAGTTGTCTGCTTTCCTTTCTTTTCCTTTCTTTCACTGATATGACTCATAATAAACAAGGCGACAGTAAATGATAAACCCCGTCAGATATTGTTAAAGATTTTCTTCATTTGCTGCATTTAAGCCTTTTTTCCCCTCCTCCCTCCCTGAATCCCCAAGGGGGGGGGCATTGTACTGTACCAACCAGCGGTGGATATTTGATTTGACACCCTCGGGCAAAGCATTCACACCCACAGCAGGGATCATGTTTGTGATACTTAGATGCCTCAGAATTTTTCAAAGTGGCTCTGTACATGGTACACAAGCAACCTTCCCTTTTATTCCCCACTCGCCCATTTTTAACTCTTGCATGCCCTCCCGTTCAGCCTCTTTAAAAACAGCAGCCAAAAGAGTCATGGTCACTTTAAGATCTCGCACAGCAAAGCAACAAGACCCCTGGGACAATGGCCCAGCTGCTTTGCAGAGAAATCTGCCACTGGTTTCATCATAGCTGTCGCTGATGTATTGAGAATACCAGCTAATAAAAACACAGAGGGAGGTGAAGTGTGTCAGGTTGCAAACACTGGTGAGGAGAAAGGCAGACACGGTCTCTCCTCTCTCACCCCTAATCTTTTAAGCAATTAGATTTAATAAATAAATATTGCACCTGTAATTCCCCCCTCACAGAAATTAAAACCATTTCTAAGGCTTCCTGGCAAGGTTTCAGGGCATTTTACTGTGGTTAGAAAAGTGACCTTAAAAATGGCTCCTCCGTATCCCATGTGCAGAGACAGTCTGGCCTAATGGCAAGCCAGGAGACCAAGGTTCTGTTCCAGTCTCGGTAGGGTGACCATCCATCCTGTTTTTCCCGGGACAGTCCCGTATTTAAGGTCTGTTCCCAGCCTCCCGACTTTTTTTTTTTCCAGTGGGCACATTGTCCCATATTTCCACTGCAGCAGGGGGCAGGGAGAAGCCACAGTACTCAGGGCTTCAGCTGCTGAAGCCCCATGCGCTGTCCCTCACCCTTGCTGCAGGACTAAAGCCCCACGCATTGGCAGCCCCCCCCTTGGTATCCTACATTTGGCCTCCGGAAATATGGTCACCCTATGACTCAGTCGCTCCGCTCTCTTTGACTCTGAGCAAGTCAGTCCACAGTTCTGTGCCTCAGATTTTCCACCTGTAGATGGGGCTAATGCAGCTCACGGATCTCTTAAAAAAAATTGTCTGATTGGCCCTGAGTCAGGAAAATACTTACACACATGCTCAAGTGCTTTGCTGAATCACGCCCTTTGAGCTTTATGGAGGCAAAGGACTATAGAATCATAGAATCATAGAGACCTCAGGAGGTCATCAAATCCAGCCCCCTGCCCAAGGCAGGACCAACTCCAACTAAATCAACCCATCCAGGGCTTTGTCAAGCCGAGACTTAAAAACCTCTAAGGATGGAGATTCCACCACCTCCCTAGGACTATCTAAGTAAGTGAAGCAAATATTTATTGTCACTATCACAGGTATGTTGCCTCCTTTCATTGTCTGTTCTAGTGAGAATCAGTTTGGTAGGGGAAAGGTTGCTTGGCTGGTTGCTCTGCAGGACTTGAAGTTATGAGAGCTGGATTTCATTTCTGATTCTGCCACAGCCCTTTGAGCAAACCATGCCACCACCATGTGCCTCAGTTTCCCCATTTGTAAAATGGAGACTGTATTTCACGGGCATTTTATAAGGGCTAGTTCGTTAACTTTAGTAGCTAGATATTGCAGTGTTAAGCTTAAGATAAATGTCTAAAATACACAGAAAGCCAATATGAGTGCATGGTACATGGTCCTGCCATGAGTGCAGGGGACTGGACTTCTTCTGGTTCTATGGTTCTGTGATTCTATGGCTAGGACTCTATTCTGACTCCTGTATATGCAACAAAAATTCTCAGTCAAGCTGCTCGGCTGCAGAATTTTTGCAGGGACAGCATCGTCTAGGTGGGAAAGTCAACAATGCCTATAAGAATAAGGATAGGACTGCGAGACTGGCACTCATGTGCTAGACTCCTACCTGTGCATTTGAGTTGCTGGGTGGTCTCAGCCAGGTCTCAATAAATATTCTGTGCCTCAGTTTCCCCATCTATACAATATGAATGAAACATGCTTACTTATAAGATCTGTCGAAAGGTTTGGTTCTTGGGTCAGTCCTGCAGTTCTTACATGAATAATCCAATTGATGTTGGCGGGGCTACTTGTATGAGGAAGGGTGGCAGGACTGCATAAAGTGCTTTAAAGATGAAGGGGCAGGTGGAAAAGAATGGGAACTGTTAGTTGCTGAGCATTTTAAAAAACTGACCACTAATGTTGGTGCCCAAAATGAAAGCTGATGGGTTCTGAACACTCAAACATATTGAATCATGGGTGGTTAGGGTTGGAAAAGACTCAATAGGTCATCTATTCCATACAGGACGAGCCCCAACTAAATGAGTTATATGGCACACAGAGAGCCACAAAAGCACTAAACGTTTCCATTTGTGGCGTACAATGGCCATCATCATTAAAGACTTCACGCACCAAAAATTATTGCTAGTTGCTGGTTGAAATTTTTTCATCAAAATACTTTTGGACAGAAAACGGCTTTGACTGATAAAGTAAAAATGTTCACAAAAAGGATCGTTGTCAAAAACTTTCAGGTTTTCAGTAAAAACCTGAAAAATGAACATTCCAGTTGCCAAAAACAAACACAACAAAAGTTTTCAAGTTGCAAACCTCAAAAAATTCACAGAAAAATGTAAAGACCAAAACAAAACAAAACAAAATATAACCCCCACTTGTTCATTTTTGTTGACTTTTTTAGTGGGGAAAAATAGTTATTTGTAAATAGACCAATTCTAATTATCATTCAAGGGGTTCAGATAATTCATCATTATCTCCTCGTCTAAATTTAGGGAATGCTCGTGATATCTTGGATACAACACTCTGTTAACTTTCAGCAAATGAACCTTGGCTTTTTAATGGCAACCCCATCAGCAAAGGAACATAGATTGTTATTTTGATCCCAGATGTTGCCTGCCAAGATTCCAAAGAAAAATCCGAGACAGGAAGAAAAATCATCTCATGACTCGTAAATGGAGCCAGCAAGTATGAAGACTGACCAAGAGAAAATGATTTTGGATTGTAGTGAAACGAAACTGTAGGGAATTGTCTTTTTGTCCTGTGTTTTGTACAGGGCTTAGAACAATAGGGTGATCCTGGGCAGAGATTGGGGCTGGTAGATAGCACTGCAATAAAAAAATTGAAATACATAAGAATGAGGAGTCCTGTGGAACCTTAAAGACTAACAAATTTATTTGGACATCGGCTTTCTTGCCCTGGCACCTACTTTACAGATGCATCTGATGAAGTGAGTTCCAGCCCACGGAGGCAGTTGCTCAAATAAATGTGTTAGTTTTTAAGAGGGCACGTCTAGACTACGTTTTTTTTCAAAAGGAGATCTGCAAATTCAGCGCTAATTTGCATATCTTCTTCCGATTGCATTTTCAAAAGCAGGTCTTTCGAAAGTGAAAGTAGTCTGGATGCAGTTTTTTCAGAAAAAAAACCCTTTTTTTCGAAGAACCACGTAAACCTCCTTTTTTTAGGAAGAGTGTTTTTTTTAAAAAGGGTTTTTTTTCCGAAACACCCGCCCCCTAGCGTCCAGACTACTTTCACTTTCGAAAATGCGAGCGGAAGAAGATATGCAAATTAATGCCAAATTTGCATATCTCCTTTCGAAAAAACCCCATAGTCTAGATGTTCCCCTAAGGTTCCACAGGACTCCTTGTTGCTTTTGCCAAAACAGACTAACTCATAAATCAATTATAATATTGGTTAGAGGCATCCCCAGAATGAAACTCTGGCTTCCAGAACACCTCAGTTTTAGAGAGGTTCAAATCTAGTTTCAGTGTTTTACTGCATTGCCACATCTCTACGGTAGGTGAAACCAAACTCCCGGGTTTAGACTATGCCCTGAACTGTGGAAGAGTTTGGATCTGTATCCAGATTTTCTGGCTGAGACCAATCTTCAGCCATCAGCCTTGTTCCTAGTGTGATTCTCTTGCCTCAGATTCCAAGGTGCTGATGTTATGGAGCCCGGATGAATTTAAATTTCCAGCTGAACATGGAACAAGGAGACTGAAATCAGCCTTAGTCATTCACATGGTTACCAACGGAATGCCGCCTGGCATGCCTCGCACACATGCCTCTCTGTTGCTTTTGAACTGCGTACCAAAATCAGCAGCTTATTGGAGAAGAAAATGAGCTGGGATGGACTCCTTCTCCTTCTGGCTTTCTACCTTGCTGCATGCCAAGCCTGAAAACGGAAGCCAAATGAAATTCTCTAGTTTTGTTTCATAGAGCTGATTTGAACTCTCTCTGCTCTCTCTCTCTGTACAGGTTTAGGCCCTTGGAGTCACACTTAGATCTCGAGGTTAAACCCAAAACTTTGTCAAGAGACTCAGTCACAGCCCCCTGGTTTCCCTAGTTCTGTGTCAACACCATGATGCTAGCATGACTTTGGTCCAAAATAATGGCAACATCTTGTTTATTTCAGTGAGAGCAGGATCTTAGTCCAGATTTGCTCAGAAACATTCATGAGCTTCCAGACGAGCCAGGGCTTAGTTCCCAGTTTGTCACAGAGCCTGAAATTTAGGTGACTTCAAGGACAAGGAAAATGTTGTGAACAGCTAAATGTGTGAATAATTTCCATGAGGGTTAGGTAAAGATAGAAAATGAATGTAGGAAATGATTTCCTTATGAGCAGTGCGGTGGGTAGGGTGCAAAGAGCATTTGGATGGGAATTCTCATCTTCTAGCTCCACCTAATTCTTTTCTCATTTTAATTTGTGCAAACACCTGTTTTATCTGCCTTGGCATCAGACAGACGCTGCCGGCACGCCTCCACGGTGTCAAAAGTTTAAACTTGCGAGTCGTTCCAAAATATTGGTTGTGCTCTCACACTCCAAACACATGTTCATTTTAATTCCACTTGGTAAGCTTTACATCAACAAAGGTATGAATGTGACATTTTTTAAAAAAAAATAGGTTAGAAAGGACAGCTGTCAATCCTAGAAATGCGAGACCATCATAATTGTGTAAAGCAAAGTCGGACTCCGAGGCAAAAATAGGAAACAAAGCTCTTCTATTGATTTTCATGATTTAATTCATTAAGTTTCATTTGTGGACAAGACCAAAAGAATTTCAATGGGTTTCCTTAGTATTATTAAATCCTGTGAAAACTTACACAGGTACATACCTTTACTTACATAAGTAAATTGACTTCAGGGTTGTTACTCATGTGATACATTGTGCACGAAAACCTGCTAGCTGGAGAGTTTTATTCATTTACTTCTACAGGTTGAACCTCTCTAGTCCTGGCCGGTTCTGAACCAGAGAATTTTCCTGTCCATGGAAGGTCAATATTGTCTAGCAACATTACCAACACTTCCAATGCTTACTGGGCTGTTAGAGGAAATGTAGGGGCAATGTAGAGCTAACTAACAGCACAGAACACTGACACCCAGGACTGGTGGCTATAAACATACTTTATGGAACTGCCAGAAACTTTGCCATGCCTACGAAAAGTGGACATCCGGCTAATTCAGATCCAGCCTGACCATGGATGTTTCTGGACCAGGGAGTTCTGGTTCAACCTGTATTGTGATAGCACCTTCCAACCCCCATGCAGGGATTGGAGGCCCAATTTACTAGACAGTGTAAAAACAAAGAACAGAAACACAGACCCTTGCCCCACACTGACATGGTTAAGATTTGACCTGGTTTTATCACTTGCAGTGGCCTTGGTTTCCTCTGAGGAGACTTTGTATGAACTTGGGGTGCATTGTAAAGCATGAAGCACACTCAGGCTTTACTGTTAACACAAGTAAACATGATGTAGATGTTGCACTATATGATTACCTTTTCCTGACATTTTCAAGCATAATTGGCTAGATTACTCATAACTTGGAAGAATCTCAAGGTAATGGTTATGATTAGAGATGAGTGTGAACCACAGAGCTTGGTCTTTAACTGGATCACCACCAAAGTTAAACTTTGGTTTATTTGTAGGAATGGTATGAGCCTTAGTGATTATATTGCACTGCTACATTAGACTTTTTTTTTTTTTTTTTTTTTTTAGAAAAAGTTCATTTCATTTATTTTGCACCTGTTTTTAAAAAAATAGAAAAACAAACAGGTTAAATTAACACTGAATTGTAAATGTAATGCATCTCCAGATGCCTACAGAGTGTGGGGTTTTTTTTCAGGGGGAGGGCTGCTTTTTTGTTTCTTGTTTTTTAAGAATAGTTCTTCAGTTTTGAGAGCAACACCAGATGGTTTGTGATCTCATCAACTGTTTGAAATGTGCTTTGCTACCGAGCCGGAGCTTCAAAGACACAATGAAAATCACTTAACTTGTGGCCTTTTTGACCAATAACGGAGTCAGTTTTCTACTGTTGAGAAAAACCATCTATCTGAAAAATGAAATGGCTTGTGATTGTTTTATTTTAAAATATTTCCAACACACACACACCTTTCTTATATGCAACCTAATGGCTAAAGCAAGAGACAGAAACCAGGACCCCTGAGTTCTGTTTCTTACTCTGCCCTTGACTTGAGTTTTGACCTTGAGCAAGTCAGAACATCTAGTAAGCTCCTTTATTCATATGTAAATTAGGTGCAATAGTCTTTCATGGGGGATGTCGTGAGGTTTAATTAATGTTTGTAAAGTGCTTGGCAGCACTTGGCTGAGGCTTTAGAAGTGACCTGCACTATTTACAAAACCAGAATTCTGGAGGGAGGGAAGGGTTCTGATGGTAGGAGATGCTCCACTGGTGTGTGCGGGGGTAGGGAGGACCTCTTGGCTGACACACCAGGGACTAGACTGGAGACTTTGAGAACTGAAAGAATAAACCACTACGGTGTGTGCAAAAGAGCCACAGTTCTGTAATTGTGGCTGTAACAGATTCGCATCCTCTGTGGATTGGGCCCCGATGGGAGGAACCAGTAACATAGACTCACCAGAGGGTTGTGGCAAAGTAGGTTGAAACTTGGTCATAAAATACGTCCCAAAGTATTTTTTTATTATAATAACGATGCACTCTGTGATGGTCATTTATAGCAGTGACTTGCCTCAAGTATTTGAAGTCACTTCCCGTAGGTGCTAAAACTTGCACAACTTTCAGAATTGGGGAATATTTTACCCAGCGCAGTGATGGGCAACCTAGGCTAGTGAGTGGGCTCCATGATTGGCCCTCCTTCATCTCAGTGGGCCTCAAGATTGTTGTTACCAAGATGGTCTCCTGGGAGAGGGTAGTTGTGCTCACTACGCTTGTATCCGTAGAATTTGCAGGGGGGGTGCCGATTGAACCATAGCAGCACTTTGATTGGATGCAGATGGAGCGCACAGCTCTCACAGTCAGTGTTGTATGCAATCAG
The DNA here is from genome assembly GCA_019425775.1 of Rafetus swinhoei. Classification (NCBI taxonomy): domain Eukaryota; kingdom Metazoa; phylum Chordata; order Testudines; family Trionychidae; genus Rafetus; species Rafetus swinhoei. The sequence goes on from JAFJHL010000226.1 coordinate 9,282,762, forward strand.
CACGCACCTCACCTCATGGGCCCTGGCTTTATGGGCATGTCTCTTTAGTAGTACCAGTAGGAGAGAGGAAAAAAAGTTTGTGGATGAAAACCAGCAAAATCTGGCAACCCTGCACGTGGGCAACAGTAAACAAAATGCCTCATGAGCCACACATAGATCCCGATGGCACTCATGCGGCTTGCGGCCCACATGCTGCCCACCACTGTCCAAATATTGGCCCCACAAGTTCTAGCCAACTCAACCTATCCGCACATTGATTTATGAAAATATTTGTCCTTTGAGATGAGATCCTCAATGGAGCTGAGCTGTTTACACGGGCTGAGGATCTGGCCTCATTGTTGAATATTGGCAATTAGCGTTCACCCGTACTGGAAATGTGAGCTTAATACCCCCGCATCCATCAGCACTGTATTCTCAGAGGGCAATTCCCCCAAGAGCAGCATAGAAAACCATGATGCACGATTCCACTCCACTTAATGAGGACTTCTCCCAGGAAACTTGATTGAAGTCCAACAATACTTAATGGTAATGACCGCTGCATAATGGGGAGGGGGATGGTAATTCTGTCGACTTGCGCTGAGGCACTTCAGCTAAGATGCTTCAGCTGAGAGTCAGCACTAAAGCATTAGCCTCCTGTTGACTGGGAGTTCTCCTTGCTCCTGGATCATTCCGATCAAGCAGATCCTGTAGCCCCCGCTGTTGTTCAGAAATGGGCAGGAAAGTATTAGCTCTCTCCACAGGCTCGTCTGGAACAATTTGTAGCAACAGCAGAGAGAAGGGCCAGTGCCTGCCCACTGCATTTGCAAGAAACCATGACATGGGTTTTCCTCGTCTCAGTGTTCCAGAGGAAGGAGGAAAGGGGCGGGACCTAAAGTATATTTCTAGGGATATTGCTTCCTGAACCCCGAGTGGCTCAGTTCATCCCTGAGCATGTGAGAAAAGCTCACCTGGGCTCATAATTACTCCACAAGTTCCAACATACTAGAACCCTGGGCACCAATATGCCCCCTGTTTTTTTATTTGTGTGTGGAATAAATTTTGCTATATGCGCTAAGGCATGTGCACTAGTGGAAACATGCAGCTGGCTATGGGCACTCTAATAATCATCTGGGTAACATCTGAATCTCTTCTGGGTGGCCACCCAAATGCACAGCTTACAGTGAATACTTCCGGGCACTCTCGTGCCCTTGAAATAAGGGCCTTGCAGCTAGTTCTCTGTGCCTTCATTGTGGGATTGGGGGTCTAAATGTGAAAGTCCCACTGAAATCAATGGAAGTTTGGTGCAGAGGGAGGTAGCTGGCATTTTTCTAATTACTGTTAAGCCCATCCCTAGTTCAGCTATACAGCAAACACAGTGCACTAAAGCATCTAGTCCTGAAGTGCTTAATTAATCAAAACTCCCACTGGCATCAAAGGGAATCTTGCCTGAGTGAAGACGGCAGGATGAGGCTCATATGGGATAGCTTCCATCCAGATAGAAAATAATAATTAAAAAATCCACATAGTTATTCTTTTGGAAAAATTAGAACTAACATGGTACCATGACTGACTGTACAATTAAAGGGAAAAGTGAATCAGGAATTTAATATTGTTTCCAGATGTCAAGTGTGATAAAGAATTTTTTCCTCACTTGGAATGGTAACAAAAATTGTTATTTTAGGGGTCCTTTCCACAGTGCTGAGTAAGGATAACCAGTTACTGGTTAACTAGTACCTGGGCGCAGCCCTGTGGGGATTGGGAGCTGCCCCTCCTTCGCACTTGGGGCTGCCAGTTCCTGCTCCTGGACCCCCATAGGGGGGCTGGCAGGGGCAGCCAACAGTCCCAAGTGCGAGGGGGTCAGCACCGGCAGCTATGCATGCATGGGGGTGGAGGCAGGAGCAGGAACCCGCTTAATTGGTTATCCTGGTTAACTGATTAACCAGGATTTTACATCCCTAGTGCTGAGATGTGCTGCATGTACATAAATGTACGTATGCGTGTGTCTGCATGTGCAAATAGGTGTGTTTAGGGCTACAGAAGCAATGTATATTGTACATATGCAACGTTGTACGCATTGATATGAATATATACACTTTGGGGTGGAACACATTTGTATGTGTGCGTGCGCAGAGGCAGATTTAGTGGGCGTATGAAGGGGAGATCACTTTGTACCTACAGTGCTTTTCAGCTCAGGATCTTAAACCACTTGACAATAGCAGCTAGTTTTCCTAGCAACACATCTTCAGGATAGGTAAGAAGTCCCTCTTCCTCGCCTCCCCCTTGTACATTGAAATCTCCACCCTGCTGATGAGGGGACTCAATTAGCGAGGACCCTCCCTTGCCAACGTCCAGCTGCTAGCATCCCAGGTTTAAATCTCAAGACTGTTAATCAAAGCCATCTAGACAGCTCTTCGCTGTCAGAAGGGGGTAGCAAAGAGGTGGCCACTCACTCAGCTAGCCAGGTGAAGATTTGTAAATTAAAACCAGCACTTTGAATTGTGTTGGGAAGCAAAAGGGAGGCCAGGGCAGCCTGCAGAGCCCAGGTTGCATGTGCCAGACATGGTCTGTTCCCCGCAGTCGTGGAAACCATAGCTTGGTCTGCAAGCAGAGAGCATTATAGTAACCCAGCTGGGAAATGAGACTGACACAGGGATGTAGTGAATGCAGATTTGAATGTTGCAGGGGAATAATGAATTTATCGCCGAGGCCAGTAACGAGGATCCATCCTGACTAGCAAAGCAAATCTTAAGAATGACTGAAAATCCCACTTATAAGACCACAAATGGCTCTCCATTATTCCTGCAGCAGCCTAGACGCAACTCTGTGAAGGACCTTGTGAACGTGTTGCCTTGTCCTTATTTATTCTAACTGTTCAGGTCTTCGTTTTCTTCTCAAACTATGGTTTGGGGACCCGGATGACTCCAGGAATCGGGATGCGGAATGTTTTGCTTCTACATAACCGGTTAAAATCAAGCCCAGGTCAGCCCTAACCCCAAAGGGTGTTTGATGCCCCATGGAAATAATTAGGAATTTTCAGTCCATGTCCCATAGACCAGAGCCTAGCAAGCCACAACAATGTTTGGCACCAATTGGTGATCCTAGTGGAGCCGTCACAAACTGAATGGGCATAGCGGCCAAATCTCAACCGTGGAGGTGGTCTTACCAGATCAGGAATCAGAGAGGTTGGCCCAGGAGTAGCAGAGGTAACTTGTCTGTGCTGTGGATAAATCTGAGGACTTAAATCTCCAGGGAAGCCAGGCCGGCACCTTTCACCAGCACTCAATGCACATAAAGAAAACAAAGCTTGCCATGTTTTACGATCTCGGGAGAACAAGTGGTATTGATGGATAGGCATTGAGAGCGGCACGGGCAAAAATGCCTATAAATGGTTAACAAGGTAATGGTAAGAAATGTTGACCTTGATTTGTTTAGCTAAGATGTAAAGATTTTTGAAGGTCAAAGGTGTCCTTGTGTAGTGTTTTGGAGTCTAACTGTGTCTGACCCTCTAACATTAAGCTGCTGTGGCCTGTAGTTTGAAGAGTGAAGCAAACCAGGGGGAAAGGGAGAAGGGGGAGAGAACAGGAAATGGAGTGAGGTGTTTCAGGAAGTTGTCAGGAGTTGACTGATTGATTCCAGATGGAAAGGGTCACCCTCCGTGACCCAGGAAATACTCACTGGGGGAAAGCAGTTGTTGGCTTGTGAAAAGGGAGGGCCTGGGAGCTAGAGACTATGGTGGAATGCATGTTCTGCTTCCTTTTATTCTTAAAACATTGAATTTTAATCTTCAGTATAAAACAATTTGATTGTCCTCACTCGGCAAAGGTGGGGGGTGAGTGGAGCTATATCTGGAGCTCTAGTAACTTTACTACCATCATCTGAAATGTTCTTACTCTATAATATAGATTAAAAAGTGAACCAGGAGAATCCTAGCACAGAAAACACAAGCTGTCTTTTACTGAATTGCAGTAATGCCAAGTGATGGGCCCAAACCAAAACCAAGCTCCAAAAGCCTCCAAAACACTGAGCAAGGTCAGATCCAGACCCAAACTCGGAGACATCTGTGAGGATGGCTTTATTTATTTACCTCAGGCTCCATCCCGTAGGTCCATGCTGTCCAACCTGCTCCATCATGTAGGTCCAGCCACTATAGTGATAACAAACCAGCCACATTGTTCTGAAAATGTAAATAGTTTTATGAGCCAACTAGCTGCACTCAACCAGACAAATACCCATACGTTGGACACCACGGCTGTAGGTGGTAATCTCTTGGCCCTCTGGTGGTGAACCCGAGAGGTAACAAAACAAAACCACACATGAGAGGGGTCTGACAGGAATATTCCTACACACCATTGGAGGGGGCTTAGCAAGATTGCAATTTCTATCTGGAAGTTATCACTTGTGTTTCAGGGCATAGAAACTAGAATATTGTAAATGTAATGTAGAGCATGAATATTCTCTTACTTTTTATGTATAGTTCCTTAGCCACACACCTGTGATGTGTATGATGAAATTTGCGTGTATTAGTATATTAATCTATATAATGTGTGTGTATTCTGTGTGGATATATAACATTGTCTTTGTGTGTGGGTATTTGTGTATTTTATATATATATATATATGTGCGTGGGTGGGTGTATATCTATATACATGTATGTGTATATATGGGGTATATTTTTGATTTACATTTGGTTACAATTTAAAATCTTGTCATAAATATTTCAGACACTGGAATGATTCAGGTCTATTCCCCCGTTGCCTTAGTGTGGTCTGTGCTGGCCAGTGAAAGATTAAAATTTATTTCCATTGTTTAATGGAAAATAATGAAGTGCATCTGACTGGGGTTTAGCTATGTCATGCGGGAAATGTTCACTTTGGAACAGAGTCTCACTCCACCCAAATGTGCAATGATGAAATCAGTTGGCACACACCAAAGCAACACATTTTGTGACAGGAATGCATGAGAAGTATTAATGTACAGTATGACAAGAGCCTTTTGGAATGAATTAACCTTGTCGTAAAAAAAAGAGAGAGAGAGGGTGAGAGAGAGAGAGAGAGAGCATTCTTTAAACCAACAAAATCCTGCAGGAGGGGCAAGGTTTCCCTGCTGTGTGCTGAATACAGTTTATCAACAATTAAAGCCTGAAATTCTCTTACTTAAAGCATGACAATTGCATCTTTGAAAATTCATACACACGCTCAGGGGTCAGTTCCTTAACAGCAAGCTGCAAAGGAGGGCAGCTCTGTCGAAGCTGATGTAGTCCTGCTAAGGCTATGGACTTCAAAGTTCTAATGAGATGCACGTTCGTCAGACTTGTTAAAATGAAGGGTTTCTTTTTTAAAATAAATGTGGTTTAAAGACTCACGTATCTCTGCGTTTAATAGAGTTATAGTTGAGGACATTTTGTTTTAAAGAGAGATCTCCATGAGGTTCAGTAACTAATACAATTATTTCCTCTAGGAATTTACTTGTGTCCTATTAGAACCCAGCAAGACTGGGCAAAAAAGGGCAAGATTTTCAAAATCTGTGATTTTGAGAGCCACAATTTTTGCATGCTCAACCTGAGACACCTTAAAGGCGCCTGATTTGTATTGAAAGTGTCCACTTACTGAAAATGAGGCCTTACTACCCCTGGTTGCTAATGGAAGTTTCTGCTTAGCTCAGAGGATAGAGAGCAATGTTTTAGGAGCAGATGGTTGTAAGTTTGATTTCCTACGATGCACGTGTGTGCAGTATAGCAGATGGCGGTGCTTCTATATGTACATAGCAGAGGGCACGTTATTTGGATGCTCCGCAGTCTGCCCTCATTGTCTGTACCTACAGACCTCTATGCTACAATGCATGACAGAAAACGAAACCTGAGATTGTCTCTAATCACTGGTTCATTATGTCATGTACATTGCGGATAGCATATGGCCCTTCGGGTGCCATGTTAAACAGACTGAAGGCACAGGATAGAAGCGGAAAATACTCCCCCCCCCTCCAGTGGGAAATAAACAATTATATTTTAAAACTAGAACTAGGATTTTCATGCAGTATAATAATAAATACATCAAAAAGCTGAATACTGAAACAGATAACTTCCCTGCCTTTTTCCCTAGGTTGTGTTATCAACAACAGTGAATGTTGATGGGCATGTCTTGGCAGTGTCTGACAACATGTTTGTTCATAACAACTCTAAACATGGACGGAGAGCAAGGAGACTTGACCCCTCAGAAGGTTTGGAACTTTGTCTAGAATACGGTACACAATGAACACAAACAGCCACACTTTGCACTTGGATTTTTTGGTGGGCGTGGAGAACCCCCAGGGCCTTTTTAGAAGGAAGATGAACCAAAAAAATAAAAATAAAAATGCAGAATAGGGTCCTTCTACCTCTAAGAGATTGACTCCCCATGTCTATTAGTTAGTTTGTTAATGCTTCTGCAGAGTTTTTTCTCTTCACAGTGCTGCACAATTAGCCAAGAATTTCAGACTTATTGCTCAGCTGGCCTAGACTTGATTTCAGGCAAATTAAGCAACATGACATCTTACTTAAACAGACACATTGCAGTGCAAGATGTGTATGAAAAAGTGTCAGTGGTTCCCTAAAACAAACTGTGTGCAAAGCATAACAACGCAGAAGGAAACTGACACTAATTGATTTTAGTTTGTTTGGCTAAGCAGGAACTGCCGTCGTCTATGGGCTGGTTCTTGGGGTATATTAAAGCAATTACCAATACCTGTATCTGTTAAGCTTCAACGTGGGTAAACCCCTCCTCGCTCTGCGTCTGCCCCTTTCACAAACTCCACTTCTGCAGTACAAGCGCCACTTAAAACAACTTAAAAATCCTATCTCTGTCTCTCCCCGCTTCTCCAATCTCCCTGCAGCCTGTGAAAGAGAGAAGAGTTTGTGATGTTAGTAGAAGAGACAAGCAAGGCTATTATTTCATTACACTGTTTTGTTGCCCCCTTTTAAAATGTGCCCTGTATCAACCTAAAGAAGAATTAATGAACTGGAAGAAAATGATTGAATCAGTAAAGAATTCAGAGTGGTGTTAATTCCCCCCCAGCGGGCAGTGAAATGGTAGAAGGAAAATCCCAGGATTCCAAGCCTAGGAAGCCATCCAGTTTTTCCTTGACTGATTGGATGTGATTGACTGGCTGTTCAAAGGAGTCTCATGTTTTTGGAGCCCTGCCAAAGTTCCCCTCCACCTCTGACCCTGTCAACATTGGGAATGGAGTGATGGATTGACTTTGGTTATGGCCTGGAAACCATATTGGGTTCCTGATGGGATGTATAGTCCAGAGGCCTTGAACATATGGAAAAGAGCAGAAAAAAAAATCTATTCCATAAAGTCACAACATTATTAGATATTGTCTCTTGATAGGAACTGGAGGAAATGCAAGATATTTCCATCTCTCTTTATCCCATTGATAAACAGAGTAAATTGTAACACATCCCACCTACAACCTGCTTTTTTCACTCTTCTGTAATCATATGCTAATGAGTGTTTTTAAAACAGCCTTTGCACAATCACTTAAGTGTTTCACTTTTACACCCACTACAGTTGGCCTATTAGGCTTTAATGACACAATGTTAAGTGCAATAAACAGGGGAGCAATTAACACTACCAAGGCCGAGAACAAAATTATTTTATTTTACGCGGAGTTCCTTGGAACGGCAAAGGGCCTGCATGGGTGAACGAACTGAGGGTTGTGTCCTAGCTGTGGCAACACTGGTGAGACAAGCCAGCAATCCAGCTGCAGCAATGCAAGCCCCGTAAATTGGACAGGCAAAGCTGCAATGAGACACAATTTGCACCAGTGCAGTTTCTTTGGGCAAACAACAAGTGTTGCCTATCCACGCCAGTCCTGACCAACACAAACACCAAGGTTCCAAAACCTGTTGTAAGAAAACTAACCTGTTATCTTTTTGTTTGCTTGCTTGTTTAGCCACACCATGCATCAAAGCTATTAGCCCAAGTGAAGGCTGGACTACAGGGGGAGCGATGGTGATCATTATAGGAGACAATTTCTTCGATGGGCTACAAGTTGTATTTGGGACCATGCTTGTATGGAGTGAGGTAGGCAAAAGTGACTTGCTATTTCATAGCCAAAGACAGATATTGCTGGTACAGGTTGGACCTCCCTGCTTTGGCACCCTCAGGACCTGACCTGTCCCGAACGAGGGCGTTTGCTGGACCAGGGGAGGTCAATTTCAGCCCTTCTACTCCTGGTATCCTGGCTCTCCACAGTGGGCCACCAGCCTTCCAGCTAACCTCCCTTCATGGTCACCAGGCTCTGGTGCTCACTGGCCCAGACTGCTGGGCTCCACTGCCAGTCCTGGCAGCCATGTTCCCAGCCACTGGATGCCCATCTGGCTCCTGCTCCCATCTGGTTGGGGCTCTCTGGTCCAGGGATTCTCTGTTCCGGCAACATCCCTGGTTGTTGACAAGCAGCCAGACCACAGATGTTGCCGAACCAGAGAGGTTCAACCTGTATAGAGAAGGTAAATGGGGAATTACTATTCACCCCTTTTCAGAATAATACAAGAACTAGGGGACAGTCCATGCCATTGAACGACAGTTACTTTAAAACTGATTAAAGGAAAGGCTTTTTCACCCAACACTCGGCTAGCCTGTGGAACTCTTTGCCATGTTATCTCATTATGTATATGCACTTTTAGTCAGATTCAAAAAAGGTCTCGATGCTTACATGGAAGAATATCCAGAATTAAAGGGAGGACTAAAAGAAAAGGCAGGAGTTTGGGAAAGGAAACAATGTTTCATTAATGGGGGCCGGGAAGACACTTCCCTTGGAATCAATTTATCCTGTAAGTGGCCTTCTGCAGGATTTCTTGTACTTGCTTCTGAAGAGCTGATGCTTCACATGATTGGATGCAAGGTGCTGGAGTAGACAGACTGCTGGTCTGAGCCACTCTGGCAATTCCTAGGAAGTCATAAACAGTTGTATCTGCATGAAAAACAACCAGGGGCCAATGGGGGAAACCTCAGACATCCCATATATGACATGCTTCTCTCTTGTTGTTATTTCCCAGCTGATCACACCTCATGCCATTCGAGTCCAGACACCCCCTCGTCACATTCCTGGTGTAGTCGAAGTCACACTCTCGTATAAATCCAAACAGTTCTGCAAAGGAGCCCCGGGCAGGTTTATTTACACTGGTAGGTGAACGTGATTTACTGGGGTGGGCTGGAACAGGATTGTCTCTTCCTCTCACTCTTTTTTAAATACTTGCCACATGCCATTTGAAAACTGTTCTGCTATTTGGAGCATTTGGAAGTTTAATGAGAGAGCTTCATCATTGCGTAGAGGTTGTAAGGGACTGTTACTCCACATGTTAATATATTTTGCAGTTTAAAGCTCATGCTGATACAGTATGGCTCTCTCTCTAGATATATTCAGTGTACAGTAACTTCAGATCATTGCTCTGCATCCTGGAAGATGTTTTATTTATAATGGTATTTATTTTACATTTCTCTCTCACTGGGGGTAACCTCTTGTTTTCAGGAAGGCCCCCAAGGATAGGCAGAATGCCTTGTGTCTAAAGAAGCCAATGAGCTGAGTGCAAAATGAATTTTGATGGTTTTAATTTTTAAATGGACATTGCCAGTTTATTTAGTGGCCAACATTTACACACACACACACACACGCTCTATAGCTTTAGAAAGAGAAACCAAAGCAGCTAAACAACTAAAGAAGAAAAGAATCTTCATTTGTATCAGTATGCCATTCAAGTGGCAGCGTGTTTTAGAATATATTCATGTATTTATTTATTTAGATTGGAGATAAATTAGATAATTAATGAGAGTGAGAGAGGGCCAATTCTGATCTTTCCCCTGAATAACCTCACTAACTCTGGATTTATACCAGTGCTTGTGAGGTAAGACTTGGGCCATATTTTTTTTTAAAGCAAATTCCAGTCAAAAAGACTGCTTTGATTTACCTAGCTCTGTGCAAGGATAAATCTGAGCCCTCAATTGGTTGAGAACAACTTCCTTAACTAGCAGCTAACTAAATGGACCGCAAGTGACTGAGACCTCCAATCTACATGAAAATGTAATTGTATTGTACAGAGACTAGATTGAAAAAATCCATAAGGGACCCCGACCTAGCAACCCTTATGCAAATGAGCTTTCTCATGGATTTCACTTGCCAAGGGGCTGCAGGACCAGGGTTGGGTCTGATATAAAATTTACAAGAGGAGAGTCTGTTAATTCTTGAGCATTTCATGAGTCAGAGCCTGAAAATTTAAGTTCTTGTATGGCCGTTCCTACTTGTTTAGGCCCCGTTCCTGCAAAGATATAAATGCATGCATATTGGAAAATCCAATGGATTTGGGCTGCTCATGTGTTTGTGTGTTTGCAGAATCGGGGCCTTGACAATGGAGAAATGCATAAAACAGAGCAATGTATGTCTATTATGGGAAAATTATTCCCCTTTTTGTAAGTCTGTATTTTATGAGCAGGGCTTATTTGTGCCATCTATAGAGGGTTGAAGTCAAACTATAATGCAGCTCTCTGACATGTTAATTAGTGTATTTACCAAAGAGGACATGAAGATGTACATGACAAATAGCAGAAGAGAGAGACGATAATATAATCTGCCTATTTTGTTCCTGTTATCATCATGGAGATATCTGTTTAGATTCACTGAGGAGCGAGTGGGTGCTTACCGCCATATGTTACACACTAGCACGTTAGCAGAAGATGCAGAGGTACATAAGCTGGTGTAAAATTAGACAACTTTTCAATCTATCTATCCAAGGACATGTAGTTCTCTCATCATCTTAGGCAAAATGATAAACACAGCCATTAAGGATAGATTCACCTGGTGTAATCAATTCCCCCAGGTCATTGCTGCTGCTAATAGCAGCAAAAACAACGTCCGAGCTATGAAAATAACATGTTTATTTTTCTCTCTCTGTGGCTGTGATATCATGAGTCTGTTTTGAAGAAATGCAAGGGGTTTTAAAAAAAAGGTCCATAGCTCTTTTTGTGCTCAATGCTTTACAGACGTTACCTACTGCACCAGTAAAATGCAGCCACTTCTTGGGGGGAGGATGGTGGCCGACGGTTACATACAATAATAGTGAAAGGAAGAGAAATATATCCAAACACAGGAAAGCCTCTCTTGTGGAAAGTAAAACACCTAAAAATGTCTTAAATACGTCCTTGATGTTATAAGCATTCTGTGTAGGTGCTCAAATTTGTGTTGGGGAAAGTAGTCTGTGTGGTGGCAGATGAGTGGTTGGTCCATGAGGCAACCAATTAAAATGTGGTCCACACTGTGAAGAAGTGGAGAACCCTTTCTGTAAAGAAATACTCTTTATGCTCATCTTCCATTAGGCAATACTCCTAACAAACCCATGGGCCATAACACCACCCCCAGACGATTAAAGAGGGAGGAAGATGCAGATCTCCTCTTATTATTATTATTTTTATGGTAGATTTTAAAAGCCCCACATAGAATCAGAATCCCAGGTGCTAGGCCTTTTGGCCCAGTTTTTTAAAGATATGTAAGTATCCTCCCCCTTGATTTCAATAGGAACAGGGTGTCTAAATGCTTTTAAAAATCTGGGCCTTAATATTTATAAAGTACTGTGAGAGCCTCAGGTAAAAGGTGCTAAGTGTCATGCAGTGTTAGAAGCACTGAATAGGTGGCTAAAGGCAAATCATGAGTGTAATTATAATAATTAAATAATACTTAGAATCATAGAATCCTAGGGCTGTACGAGACCTCAGGAGGTCATCGAGTCCAGCCCCCTGCCCAAAGCAAGACCAACCCCAACTAAACCATCCCAGCCAGGGCTTTGTCAAGCTGAGACTTAAAAACCTCTAGGGATGGAGATTCCACCACCTCCCTAGGTAACCCATTCCAGTGCTTCCCCACCCTCCTAGGGAAATAGTTTTTCCTAATATCCAACCTAGATCTCCCCCACTGTAACTTAGTCCTGCCATGAGTTCCGGGCACCAAACTAAATAACTTCTCGAGGTCCCTTCCAGTCCTGTGATTCTATAACGATGATCATTTACATGTCTTACATTAGTCTGTATCTGCAAAAACAGCGAGGCATCCTGTGGCACCTTAAAGACTAGCAGATTTATTAGGGCATAAACTTTCATGGGTCCAAACCACTTGTTATTGGCATGGAGACATCTGTTTAGATTCACTGAGGAGCAGGTGGATGCTTACTGCCATTTGTTATGTTTCCATGCATCTGACCAAGTGGTTTTGACCCATGAAAGCTTATGCCCAAACAGAGCTGTTTAAGATGCCACAGGACTGCTCATTTTTTAAAGATAATGTATACTTTAATATTACATATAAAGCTAGAGACCTGAACTAAACACAAGGTTTACACTGCAGGGCTTAACTCGCAATAAGCTATGCAAATTGAGCGACGTCAATTGCGTATCTTATTTTGAAATAACTTATTTCGAAATAGGGAGCATCAACACAGCACTTATTTTGAAATAGAGCACTCATCCTCTGATGTCCCTTACTCCTCATACAATTAAAGGAGTCGGAGGTTACAGGTTATAGGAGTCGGAATAAGAAGTCCTCCAGCTTCACAGTATTTTGATACTATTTCAAAATAACTGCCTGCTGTGTAGACCCGGACTAAGTTATTTTGGACTAGCGCTAGTTATTTCGAAATAGCGCTGCAGTATAGACGTACCCACAGGGATTTATTGTGCGTAGACATGCTGTATCCTGAAACAGATGAAAGGAAGTGTTATTACTCCAATTTTACAGCTGGGGAATTGGGACAGAGAGAAATTAAGTAATTTGCCCAGAGTCACACACAGGGAATCTGTGGCAAGGTGGGGAATTCAACCCAGGTGTTGTGAGTCCCAGCCCAGCGTTTTAACCACAAGACCATCTAGCTCTATTATAAAAAGGTGGAGACAGAAAAGAAATGATTTTGAAATACACGATTCCTTCTGATTAGAGTAAAGTTTTCGATATTTAACATGCGAGCAGAACTGCCATGTTCCACCTGATGATGCTTTAGTTTTTGTATAAAATAGCCCCATTGACAAGTTGAAGAAGAAAGTGATATAAACTGTTACATACAGGAATCAGAGAGCAATTTCAAGGGTAAATCTCAATGCCACTGTGGTGCCGTTACGGTAGTGCATCTGCTCCCCGTAATGTATGTTCATAATAGGCTACTAAGAGAGTGTTCTGTATGAGCAAGGCTGTAGTTGAGGGTCTGTCAGCATTTCCACTCTTCGGTGCTATCACTCAAGGGGCTGCAATTCAGCCATCGAATTCCTCTCATCACCCACATTTGGTGTGTGGTTTCTTCCATACGGATCCCATTATGGAAACTGCGTACCGAATTGAATGGGATTGAGAGTTCTATGGAAAAGTCTTGACAAAGCTACTGAAATGGCTATTGCTATTTTCTGGAGTTTGTTGAACAGCCTTGTTGAATTTGATCTTGTGGATATGATTCCAGAACGTTTTCTATTATAGATAAAGTGCGAGAGAGATAAAAAGCGCGTCTCTTCTTTTAATCAATGACAATGTAAAATGTCATCCTGTAGGACAAACCATTGACCTTTATAGCGTGAAGTACAAAAAGGTGAAAGTCGCGAATGAAGGTTACACACCCGGTTCTGAGTTCATAGAATCATAGAATCCTAGGGCTGGAAGAGACCTCAGGAGTCATCGAGTCCAACCCCCTACCCAAAGCAGGACCAACCCGAACTAAATCATCCCAGCCAGGGCTTTGTCAAGCCGGGACTTAAAAACCTCTAGGGATGGAGATTCCACCACCTTCCTAAGGAACCCATCCCAGTGCTTCACCACTCTCCTAGGGAAATAGAATTTCCTAATATCCAACCTAGACCTCCACCACTGTAACTTGAGACCATTGCTCCTTGTTCTGCCATCCATCACCACTGAGAACAGCCTCTTTCCATGCTCTTTGGAACCTCCCTTTAGGTAGTTGAAGGCTGCTATCAAATCCCCCCTCACTCTTCTCTTCTGCAGACTAAATAAGCCCAAATCCCTCAGCCTCTTCTTGTAGGTCATGTGCTCCAGCCCCCTCATAATTTTGGTTGCCTTCCGCTGGACCCTCTCCAATGCGTCCACATCCTCCCTATAGTGAGTTCTGAGTGATCACCCTTTCCTTAGCCATTCTTGGTACAGGGAGCCATTTGTTCTTCACAGCAAATGGAGCCGTTGCTTCCCATTGTGCCTATAATGAGATGTATGCCCAAATTCTTGACTTCAATGGAGCAGTGTTGATTTGCGTCAGGTGAGGATCTGGCTCCTCTTGGATCTCCAACTTCACCCCAGCTCTGCATGTAGTTTGATGCAGGAAAACTAACCTAGAAAATAGTGTGGCAGAAAGATTTTGAGCAAAGTTTTTCCTCATCTGTAGAAATGCTCAATGATGTAGTCTGATCGATGCAGTGTAAGAATAGGTTGGACAAACAGCTGACAGAGGTAGTCAAGGTTTATTTGATCATGCCTCAGCACAGGGGGCTGGACTTTGATGACTTGTCGAGGTGTGTTCCAGCCCAGCATTTCACTGATCTGTGGGATATACTGCAGTCCCAAGGGACTTGGGTCGGGTTATATATGCCAGCTGCACACTGTAGAAACACAGGTGCTGGTTTTTAAGGTTTGCCCATTGGAATTGAGAATGCCTTGTTATCCTCCTCTGAGAAGCAGGATGGAGCTGGAAACAAAACATGGAAAGAGCATGTGATTTGCATGGGGACAGCTGCTGTCCTTTATGAGCCTATGGGGCATATTCCAGAAAGGGGCACTAATAAATAATAATAATAATAATAGCCATAGGATCTTAGGGAGTTGTCATAAATTAAAGGGTGATATAAGAGTCAGGGACACAGGGATCAGATTGGGGAAAAAGAAAGGTAGTGGTACTCTTTCAAGCTCCACCACAAAATAAGCTCCACCCACATGATCTAACGGTAGATCATTCTGATGATCAATATATGCTTGATGGGCTCTAGTCACTTGGCTTTATTGTTGGTGAGGTCACAACACACCGCTGGGCTCCTTATTCTTGACTTCCCTTTTGTCAGACCTGGTCCAGTAGGCTTCATGAGCTTGGTTTGCCTTTGCAGAAGTTTATCAGCTACCCTTCTAGGCACTCCTAAATTCCTTGGATTGGCCCCTTCTTGACAGGAGGGGAGGGAAACAGGTGGCATCTCCTATGATCATTTGCTGGTGGTGTCAGAATGAGCTGTCACTCACAGTAGACTGTGCATATCATCCTCCCTCTCCTGTCTACATGATTTGATTGAGCCACAAAGTAACAATGCTGCTACCATTTGGCTACCATTGGGTATTTGAGTTTGCTTTTTCTGAGGCCTTGTCTCCGATTACTGGGAGATCGAAGTTTCAGAGATCAATGTTCCAGGATTCTATTTAGTGGGTCTAATAATGACCACCTCAATCAATTCCAATACTTCACCGGATTGCAAGGAGCAAGAGACATCAGTGGAGGAGTTTCTCCCGTTGACCTCCCGCAGTGGAAATTCAACCTAAGGTATGTCACGCCAGCTATGCTATTCACGTAGCTGGAGTTGTGTATCTTAGGTTGACTTTTTCCCATAGTGTAGTCCTGGTCTGAGAAGGGTTGGGCAGAGCTATTGTTTCAGATTCTGCAAATGCAGACAGATGGCACCAGTTGCATGAGTGGAAGATGTGTTATTTATAATGGTACAGCTACAGATTTAGGACTTGACTGTACACAAAGTTCTTCCTGGTTATCTGCAACTGTGGACACTCTTAATCCAGAATTAGTCATCCAAAATGGATTAAGCTAAACTGAGACAAGTCACTTGTATTCTGGACAACTGCAGAATAGCAAGTCTGATAAATTTCCAAGTGTAGACAAGATCTTACTTTTATTTTCAATGAAAGTATATTCTGGAGAATAAGAGGCAGCATAAAAGAAGTACTGGTATGGCATACCAGCTGAAGATCATGCCCTTGCACAAAAGCAACTACAGAAGTCTTCTGTGCATTTAGACCTAGTTCTATTATTATCTATTAAATGTTCTGTTATCAAACCAGTTACACCAGAGTGATGTGACTAGATTAGGTGCCAATTTGATTTGCTTTTAACTCTTTTTACCCCATTGCCTTATGTCAAGACACCATTTTTTTCTGTCCTTGAAAATTCAGCAGCTGTTTAGTGTGTGACACTTGGCTAAGGAAGCCTGCCAAAGTGGTTTACTGCAACCACAATGATCTGAAACAGGGAGATTTCCTAAGACTTGCAGGCAAAATGCTCACAAGTGACTGATTATTCTCTGGATGGCATGATATTTAGCTACCTAATTTGGGACACCTGAAGAGCTCAGCATTGATCCTTCAAAAATCAAGACCCCTGAAAGATTCTTCAGCTGTGCACTCCCAGTTGCTTTTCAAAATCTTGACCTGTAATCTTTTGGAGTGAGCACTTGTAAATATCTTCTGTACCCTGAAGAGCCCACGGCATTTTTATGGGTGGAGGTGGCAATCTTGATGTCTCATTTTAGTGTGGGGATTGATCCGAAATCCGCCCATGCACCCTGAAGCCTCTTTTGGAAGTGTTACCGGAAGTGTTCCCCTCAGATGTTTCATCGGTGACTAAAGCGAGCAGCTTGGATGTTTTGGGCATGGCCTTTGTGATCGAAGACACAACATATATAATGTGTGTAAAATGGCTGCATCCTTCTCATGCTAGTTTTATATGATCTGGGACAGCAGTTCTCACACTGTGGGCTGGGACCCCTTTGAATGGGGTCTCCAGGGCTAGCTTAGACCTAATGCCTGGGCCCCACTGCAAAGGGCCAAAGTCAAAGCCAAAGGGCTTCAGCCTTCGGTGGCAAGGGTCAGGTTTAGGCCCTGTGGTTTGGGGTTGAAGGTCTTGAGCTTCAGCTTTGGCCTCCCCACCCAGAGCAGTGAGGCTCAGACTTTGCTCCCCACACCTGGAGCAGAGGGGCTGAGGCAGGGTCACGCTTTGGTCCCCCCCCCCCGAAGTAATTTTTGTTGTCAGGAGGGCACAGTGCAGTGACAGCTGAGGATTCCTGGTGTAGGAACACAATACAGATCCCATGGAAAACCAATAATTTTGGGTAGTAGCCTGTTCCGTTCCTTGAGTAATAGATTTGGCTATTCCTCACTAGATATACATATATGTTTTTTAAAAGCCTGTGTGTTTCACATCACTTTAGCTTAGTTCAAGATATACCTAAACTAGGGATGTAATAGTGTAGTCGATTAACCGATGAACTGATAAGCAAAAGTTTATCGGTTAATGCTATAGACTACACCGGGGTGGCCAACCCGCAGCTCACAAGCTGCAGGCGGCTCTTCAAAGAAAAAATTGCGGCTCCTGCACTCACAGCTCATGGCTCTGAAAGGGGCAGCATGTTTCTGTCTGAAAGAGACAGAGACAGAGTCACGGCATCCTGTGCAGACTTCAAAATGGCCACCTTCAAAATGGCTACCTTAAAAAGGGCAATGCCTGCTCTGCTCTTAAAAGGCCGGCAGCTAGGGCTTTTTTTTTCTCAACAACTTTTTTCCCTCAGTTCTTTGCACTGTATCCACCACTATTTTGGCTCTTCATCTGTAACAGGTTGGCCACCCCTGGACTACATGCATTTCCCCCTATCCCCCCAACCCCCTCCAGCCAGTAAATTTTTTTAGCAGGCTAGCCAGCAGCCCGGCTCAGTCTCGGCTTGTGCCAGGTCCGGGACCTACTCCCGCTCTGGCTCTGCATTTAAAGTGTATTAGGAACTGGGGAGAAGGCAGCGCAGCTCAGTCCTGGCTCATGTCAGGCCCAGGCCCTACTTTCGCTGTGGCTCTGCATTTAAAGTGTAACAGGAGCTAGGCAGGCAGGCAGCCCAACTCTGTTCTGGCTCACTCCACGTCTGGAGCTCAGGCCTCCCTGGACAGGAGCTGCTGCCACTCCACGCTGCTGCCTCTGTATCAGAAGAAGCAGCATGGG
Organism: Rafetus swinhoei; assembly: GCA_019425775.1. Lineage (NCBI taxonomy): Eukaryota > Metazoa > Chordata > Testudines > Trionychidae > Rafetus > Rafetus swinhoei. Next base: position 9,300,727 of record JAFJHL010000226.1, read on the forward strand.
GGACAAGCAGCCAGTCCGTAAGGGAAGCTGGTTTTTAAACTGGCTCTCCTCGTGGACCAGCTTCCACCTGGCACTCCACGCTGCTGCCTCTTATATAGAGGCAGCAGTGCAGAGTGGCAAGGGTCTCCTCGGGAGTGGGGCTGAGCTCACAGGCTGCCAGCCCGGCCCCCAGGTACTATAGAATAGTCAAGTTACCGATAAGAATTCATGAGGTTACTCGACTATTCAATTAACTGATATTTAACATTCCTAACCCAAACTAGTAGACTCTGAAGCAGTAAGAGAGATGGCTCATAATGATGTATAGGCCCTCCAGAGAATTGTCACAAATTCTCAAGATTGGCAAAAAAAAAAAAAAAAAAAAAACCCCTTTTCTCAAATGGGATTTAGATTCTGTGGCAGTTGAAATGTGTATTATTAAACTCCTTAAGCAAACCTGAATGGTTCCCAGTGGAGAGCAAAGACATTCTAAGTATAGACAAGACTAAATTCTCTGGTATGGGTTTTCTCTACTCAATTCCCTCTTGATTAGCTCCTGTAATATTTAAACTTCATGCCATGCCATAATTATTTAATAAAAAGTAAATATAAAATGTATCTCAGTGGGGAATATGACCTTTTACCTTCGTGGTGTTATACCAAAGACAGACACAGATACGCCGAAAATCTGGAGCCAAGTAATATTCTGTGTCACTTTGATGGTTTCATTCTTCTAATGCAGTGGTTCCCAAACTTTTCAGTATCACGCCCCCCTTTCTGATTTTTGAAAAACCCTTACGCCCCCCACCAAAAAAAAAGGAACTGAGCAGGGCAGCAAGACTTGATGGGGGGGCTGGGTCACCTCGCGCCCGAATTTCTTCACGCCCCCAGAAGTATGACGCCCCAGTTTGGGAACCCATGTTCTAATGCCTGACTCTCTGATTCAGAAAGGTGCTGAATCAGAGAGGTGCTGGGAAACGAATTCAGTGCTGGATAGGATTAAACCCTTTCCACTGTGCAGGTAGCACCATTTTCACAGATACAAGTGGCATAAGAGAGTGGAAGCAGCTGCCACTGGATGGTGATTCTGCCAGATTTGTTAAGGACACATTAATCACGTTGGTCATTCAATGGTACAAGGCATTTTTAGCAAACTTCTCAGTCCTTGGTTGAGTAAATTTCTCATTTAAATCCCATCTCCACCCTCAAGTAGTTTTTTTTCTTTCAAAAGCTCGATCCTTAATTTTATTAGCAAACCCTGTTTCTGAGACAGCCAAAGACTTTGGATTCTCAGGGTATGTCTAGACAACATCCCTCTGTCGGCAGAGGGATGCAGATTAGGCAGGTCAACATTGCAAACGAGGCAGGGATTTAAATATCCCGTGCCTAATTTGCATAAAAATGGCCACCGTGTTTTGCCGACTCAGCACTTTGTCTGCAAAAAGTGGCAGTCTAGAGGGGGAATCTGTCGAGAAAGAAAGCCTTTTTCGACAGATCCCTTATGCCTCCTGCAAGGAAGTTTACAGGATCTGTCGAAAAAGATTTTGCTAGATTTATGCAAATTAAGCGCGGGATATTTAAATCCCTGCCTCATTTACCATGTCGACCTGCCTAATCTGCATCCCTCTGCAGACAGAGGGATGCAATCTAGACATATCCTCAGAGATTTAGGGGAATCAGTGATGGTTTTTAATATCAAATTTGAAGGTGGGGAAACAGAGTTAAATTTTGGATCATCAAAGTTGGGACAGCTGGCATTTGGATAATCAAGGTTTCATAAGAGGCCTATTTCCCCACACAAAGGCTATGTCTACACGACAGGGTTTTGCCAGCAGAGAGTATGCTAATGAGCACTTCATTAGCATACTCTCTGCCGGCAAAACCCTGTCGTGTAGACATAACCAAAGTGTCTCAACAAGAACTACCACGTTGTAGTCTTCTGTTTTCAGAAGTAGCTCATGATTTTGTGGGGCATTTTTTTTTTTTGAAATCCTGACTTGAGACACCTAAAAGGAGTTGATTTTCCAGAACATGCTAAGCACCCACCCTCTGAAAGTCACCCAGTAGAGGCCTTAGAGTTGGCACCCAAACTCACCCCTAGCTTTTGATAGTTTGGGCTGCAATGCTTTGTCTTTCGATTGACAACCACAAAGCATTTCATGGGCATCAGGTCAAGTTTTAGGATACTGACTAGTGCAGAAGGATAAGGCACCTTTAAGAATAGACATGGAAGGTGTTGAAGTGGAGAATGAGAAACCAGATCAGGAATGTTAAAATTGCTCTGCCTTTCTTCCAGATATCCTCTGTCACCTTCCTCCTCCCGTTCCTCCTCCCAGTAGTAATGAGCTGGAACTTGGTGCCAGCAATAATGTATTAGCCAAGGGCTATGGGTCTAGAGAGTCTAGAGCAGTGAGATTGCAGGCAGGTTCAATCTGTAGCATCAGTGGGGTTGGACAACTCTTCTGGCAGCCATAGGAGGCCTACGGTGGTGGGATGTGTTGCATTTACCAGGTGGGAGGGAACAGGACGAAAAGTGGTAGGTAACAATGAAGAAGAGAAACGAAGAGTTCAGCTACCTTGAATTCCAAGGCTGACTAGAGGATTTTATAGGTAAAAAAGTCTCACAAGAGTCCTGAGAGATGGGCAGGAACAGAACAACAGAGAAAGCGACTTAGCTCACAGACAAAACTGGAGTAGAAGCAAAGGGCCAGATCTGTAGCTGGTGCAAATTAGTAGAAGTCAATTGATTTCAGCGGAGCTTTGTCAATCTGCATTGGCTGAGAATATGCCTCCAAGGGTACATCTACACTGCAAAGAAAAACCTACAGCACCAAGTCTCAAAGCCTGGGTCAATTGACTCTGGTTATTGGGCTCAGATTTTGGGGTTCCAAATAGCCGTGTAGATGCTCAGGCTTGAGCTGGAGCCTGGGGTTTCAAAGCGCAGGCTCCAACCTAAGTCCAATGATATACTCTGCTATTTTTAGCCCCTCTGCCTAAGCTGCACAAGGCAGATTCAGTTCATCCAGATTTGTGGTGTAAACATACTCCAGTATCCTTGACCAGAGCTCCCTGTAAGCTGAGTGCTTGGGTGGCTACCTACAAGAGATTCCAAGACCACCAGCTGATTAACAGAGTGCCAAAGCCGACAGCATGTGTTTCTACTGGTGGTGCATAGTTGCACATGCCTTAGTGCACATAACAAAATTTATTCCACACATTGAACGGAAAAAATTAGAGGGAACATTGCCCTAGACTACTCTTTGCTCAGAGAAAGTGTAGTCACCTGTAAGGACTGTTACCTTGTTAGTCTGAATTTTATAGTTTGTTTTCCCATGTATCTTGCTCTGTATTTTATAACAGGATGGTGATCATCTTTGCTCAGATTAATGACTCAGAGCCTAATGAGGAGTTTCTCAACAGATCTCCTTTATTACATCTTAAAATTATCCACCAAATTCCAGGTCTATATTTTTTTTATGAGCAGTTTTCTACATCAGTCAGTGTTTGAAGCTGGGGTGGTTGTAAGTTGAGCTGTTCTGAATTTTCTGGCCATGGTTTTTTTTTTTTTTTTTTGTTATTGTTAGAAAGTGCCCTCCACTCACTAGAATAGAAACTTTTTGCTTGAAAAGGTCAGTTTTGACTAATTTTATGCTTCAGATTTACAAAAAAAAAAAAAGTTTTGAAATTGTCAAAAAGGTCCTGTTTTGACTTTTAAAAAGGACTTTTTTGAAATGTAATTTATGTAAAAAAGGTTAATTTAAAAAAAAAAAGGTTAAAATCCAAATGAAATATTTGACAATGATCAAAAAGACTAACCTTCACTGACATTTTTTTGGCTCTCAAAAAAATGTTGATTTTCGGGACAGGAAAATCCCTCAAAAATCTCAAATTCTCAGAAGATGGGAAAAATTGGTTCTAACACAGCTCTAATTTTAAGTACACAAGTCACATTTTTTTGTTCACTGATTGGACAAGCCCCTAATTGATCACAATTATGTTACTGTTGTGAACACTCACTTAGATACTTTGCAAATAGTGTGCAACTTCCACTTAAAACTTGCTGTTTGCATCAACCATCCGACTTGAATGTGTTTGCTAGAAAATTTTTCAGGAGGTGAATACAAAAAATGCCTGAGTACGTTAATTCACGTCTCTTGTGTATATTGGAATGATACATTTGGGCTGTGTTCTCCCAGCACTAAGTTTTGGTCGGCAAGGTATCATTATAACTCTTTTTTAGGCAACAGATTAAAGCGATACTGTAGGATTGTTCATAAACACCAGGTAATTTACAATGCAAATAACGGCACGCCCCATCTCTTTGATTCAATGAACAGAGTGGAGGATTAAGAGGCAGGAGACCAAATCAATTGCATCTCCATGCCTCGGTTTCCCAGCTGTAAAATGAGGATCACAGTTGAAAAAGATTCTTACATGTAAGGTGCTCTAATGGCCTTGTTTTGTCTGGTATGGTACGTAATCCAAGACACAATGACACCTTAAATGTGGCCAGTTTGTTATAATGTTAAGGACACTGTGGGGTTTGGTGTTCTAATCAGAGTTTCCCCTCTGGGATCAGCTGGATTTGCATCAGGCTCCTGCAGAACACACCTCATGGCTTTGTGTTTTGTATTGTGCTTTTTTTTTAAACAGCAGTTGTCAAAGACTCACATTCATGTCTGGTTACTTTTCTTTTCCAGCTTTAAATGAACCCACTATAGATTATGGTTTCCAGAGACTGCAGAAGGTCATCCCAAGGCACCCTGGTGACCCCGAGAGACTAGCCAAGGTAAAAGATTTGCTGGCATTTCACGAAAGCTTTTAAATGGTTTTCATTCATTTCTAAAACATTAAGGAAACACCATTAATACCATTACCCTTAATGATAATTCTCCCTTGTATATCGATTAATTCGGGGTCAAAATCAGAACCCCCTCATTGAAAAGCTGCAACTTTCTTTTTTGTTGCTGATATATATTAAAGCACAGAGTGGTAAGTAAGATCCAACCAGTACAGCCCGTGTTTTGCATGCAGAATCTCTTTTATTGCCTGAGGGAGAATCAGTTCCATAGCTGGGAACCTAGCATTACAGACATCCTCCCAGACCATATCTATAGTCTGCCTCCCTTTTCCACGCCAGAAGACCTTTGTGCTCATGTGGCACCCCATTGAATTCTTAAAGAATCCATGTAGATGCAGGGATCCTATAGTTTCAGGGGGGCAGTCAGCAGAATCACAGCAGGAAAGGTTTAAGGTTGCTTGCTCTGAAACCGTGAAGAACCAGATTCATTTATAATGTGTTTGTACAGCACCTAGCACAATGGGATTGTGGTCCATGACTGGGGCACTTAGGCACTATGGCAATACCAATAAAAATAATAATAATAGCCAGGCATGACCCTTCCATTGAAGAATCTACGCCTAATTTCTGATTATATTTAGAAGTAATCATAATTTTGAATAATTTGCCTGATGAAAGAAGATAGGACTTTTTTTTAAATAATTACTATTATCATCAGAGTTGATAAATCCACAGCTGTCAGGAACAATGTAAGAGGACTTGGAGGAATCCTAATTGTTTATTACAATTACTGAGGAAAAAAGCATGTGTGTCATTTAAAGGATACATTTCAAAAGTGCCTGAGTAAGGAACACAAGTCCTGGAGAAAGTCAATGGGACCCAGGCTCGTATTTCAACTAGGTGTTTATGAAAACCTCACCTGAAATCTGATTATAATCAATGTTCTGAAGAGCAATTTCAGGACTATGGAGAGCTCCGAGACAGAAGGCTGAAGCTCTTATCAGTTAATGTATAAAACTGATCAGTTGATGCCTTTACATGTAGCTAAAACTTTCCCTGAAGGGGGCCTGATTTTTTTCAATAGGTGGGTGGTCAACACTTTTTGAAAACGAGGCTCCTTCGAGGGGTATTAAGTTGGACCCTTCCAAAAGACTGGTTAGAAAACGTTGGTCCTGGCTTTTATTTCAAACCACAAATCAGGGCAGCAAATTATCCTTCTTTAGGGGGATCTGAATGATGCCATCTCTTCCTCTCCTAGGAGATGCTGTTGAAAAGAGCAGCTGACCTCGTGGAAGCACTGTATGGAACGCCACATAATAACCAGGTTAGAGTGGCTTCTTTTCGGGTCTGGGGGGTAGGTGGAAACTTTTCAAGGTTTTGTAAAAGTGTCCTGAAGTGAAATTGACTTTAGGCTGCTGCTGTCATGTAGGATATTATTCTGAAGCGAGCTGCAGACATAGCAGAAGCTCTGTACAGCGTCCCAAGAAATCCCGGCCAGATCCCTGCTTTGTCTAGTTCTCCAGCTCATAGCAGCATGATGGGAATCAACTCCTATGGGAGCCAGTTAGGAGTCAGCATCTCAGAGTCAACACAGGGGAACAACCAAGGTAATGTCCATTGTGCTGTCTGCACAAAGTGTAAAACTCTACCCTAAAATGTGATTGTAAAAATAGTGTTGGGGGTATCCCTTTCTATGTTGGTCTCTCAACTTCAACGTCAGCTCAGCTTAAAAGTAGATGTATGGCCTTCTTAACAGCCAGCAACACATTAGCAAAATGGATAGGTGAGTTTCGAAATTAGCATTATTCCTTGAGAAAATCAGGAGTACAGATTTTGAAATAAATGTTCTCAGAAAAAGTGCAAAGAGCAGATCTGATACGTAAATGCTTGATCTGAAGTCTGTTGACGTCAATGGATTTTGGAGCAGATTTGAAGAGGGAGACATTTGTTACACAGGGCAACGTTTTCAAAGGACCTAAGTGAGTTAAATTCAAGAGTTTAAGTCACTTTTGAAAATGGGACTTCAGCTTCTAATTTTCATTGAAGTCATTAGAATTTAGGAGCATTTGCAATTTGTATCCACAGTCTCTTTTTTGGTAAACGTAAGGCAGAATTCCAACTTCCATTCTAATCCACATTTTTGAGTCATATCCATGCCCTCAGAAAATATCAAGACAGTAAATACATCTACTACCATTGAGGGAAGAGGCTGAGTATTTTTAAAAGTTAATTGTTTCTTCTACGATGTCAACTTTGCCAAATTGCATGTATTTACTATTGCTGTTTTCCTTGTTGAATATGAACCTTAATGTGCCATTGCTGGTAATGCATGCCATAAAATACATGCAGCACAGCAAAGCTAACATCATGGGAGCAATTTAAACTTTTGGAATATCCTGACTGGAGTGCTTGATTTCTCAGTTTAACACCAGATTCCTGTAATATACAATCTGGGTAGCTTGAATGTACAATTAGTTGGACACAATGTCCCCCCGGGAGGTGAAAGTCATGTCATATGAACTTATGTCCAGGTATATCCTGCCAAATGTAATTAGAAAGGTAATTTTACACAGACTGGCAGTAAGGTCTTAACATTGATTTAACCTGGATATCAGGAAGCATTAACAATCTCTATAATGTAATATGCAAAAAACTCATAATTGTTCATACTGATTTGCGATTCCTTTATTAATTTACCTGGACTAAGTCTCCTAGTAAAATCTACTGATTTCTAAATTGTAACAAACTAACATTAAATTAGAGCTGAATGAAGTTCTAATGAAGTTTCTTTACTGAAAAATAACCTGGAGTTTAAAATTAAAATAAAAAAAAACCTGGTTTTGAATTTACTTCATTCCTCTTTTTTCCAGTCATTTGTGAACACTGAAATTGTGTTTGATGGGGGTGTGTGTGGGAAGACTAAAACCTTCTCCTAAAGTATTTCCAACCATTGTCCCTACTGGTCAAGTTGGGCTAATTTTTCTGAATTACATGACCAATCTTTTCTCACACAAAGTGAAGCAAGAAGCAAAGAGTATATTTAAAGGTTGAGTCTATAAGTGGCTGCACAAATGGTTGTATTTTCCCATTACTAATACATTTTGGGACTTTATTTTTAACTGGTAATTATTTGGAAAGTAAAACCACAAGCCACATATAGTAGCAAAACCCAGATAAATTACAAAACCATTAAAAGATGAACTCACTCATTTTTTTCATCTTAGACTCCAATTTCATGTTTTAAACAATCAAATCTGACTAGGAAAATACACCCACAGCCTCAAAAATGCAAATTCCTGTTAGTGTTTTAGGCCCTGTTTCAGCAAAGCATTTAAAAACAGCTCCATTAAATCAATGAAATTTGTTGAAGTGTTTTGTTGAATCTGGGTCTAAAAGAGCAATTTCAAAGGATTTCTTTCAGGCAGGAAAAATAGAGAAAAGTTTTAGGCTATATTCACTGACTCACAGTGAAATGTTTAATTTTTTTTTTTAGGTTACATTCGTAATACAAGCAGCATCTCCCCTCGAGGTTACTCTTCCAGTTCAACACCTCAGCAGTCTAATTATAGCGCTTCCAGTAATAGCATGAACGGTTACAGCAACGTCCCGATGTCTAACCTGGGAGTTCCCAGCTCACCCGGATTCATTAATGGCTCTCCAACAGGATCTCCCTATGGAAGTAAGTGTCCTCCTCTTTTGTAACTGACTGTTGGGGTTTTTTGCTTAAGCCGCCTGTGGATCAAACTTACAGTGTCTATCAACTGAGGATCTCAAAGCCTCTAACTTTACATGTGAGGCATCTGTCAAGACTTAATAATTTGCCATATCCTTCTCATCCCCTGGTCGTCTCAGCAGAGGCCAAAAACTTCCTTGTCCGATATAATGCCATAGAAAAAAATCACATCTAGACATTCAGATTTTTATCCCTGCTCCGTAACAAGATGGTTGTAAAATGTCCGTTATAATTTTTGGACGTGGGTTAGGTTTTTGGGAGTCATTTCTATGAGACCTTCTAGGTGTTCCTCCTGGGACTTTGAAAGGAGCCCAAGGGAATTATTCACCCAGGACACATTCAGGGTATGTCTTCACAGCAGGGTGTGGTTGCAGTTCATGTTGACATATCCAAGCTAGCGTTCACAGGAATTGAGCTAGTTCTTTGGCCATCCAAGGCAGAAAACATTTTTGGTGCCTGTCCTCCCCAACCCCAGCCACTGAGAAAAAATAATGAATCAGACCAGGTAGCCGAAAAGCAGAGTAAAAAAACCCAAAGCCAAGTGACATGGCAGTATGGTGCCCTCTGGAAGTTGGTGTCCAGGGCAACAACCCCCGCTGCTCCCTCTGCTTCTCCAGCCCCACAGCACCCCACCTTCTCCTGTAACCACCAAGGGGCCAGGGCCCTCCACTCACCTCCACCTCACAGAGTCCCCTGATGACCCCCCAACTCCACCTGACAGCACCCCACTTCTTCTTGTAACCGCCAAGAGGTTAGGGATGGAGCCAGTGTCCCTTACCCCCTCACCCGACAGAGCCCACTGCCAACCTTCTGCCCCTCAGCTCCTGGGCCCCACCCCTCCAGCTGCTGGGCTCCTACCCCACTCCCTGCAGTGCAGGCTCTGGCTGCCCACTTACCAGCTCGGGAAAACTGAGGGCACAGCCCAGCTTGGCAACCACATGGAGGCACTGCGTGCGGGCCCAGACGCAGATGGGGCTGTCGCCAAGCTCGGGTACCTGGGCAATGAAGCTGAGGCAGCGAACATTCTGCATTCCAGGTCGGCGTGGATAGCCCTGACGTGCACAATTCTGCAGCTTCATTGCTCCAATATCCACCTGAGCTCAGCTAGGTTTCCTTGAGCTACAGTCACCCCTTGCGCTCGCAGTGTAGACATATTGCAAAGTAGATTGGAGTTAAGCACCTGACTCCTTTGGAAGCACCTTTGACAATCCAACCCTCCATCCCTGTTAAGAGTTGAATGGGCTGTGAATGCTAATTTACCCTTCTTATCCCTAGCAGTGTTCCCTGTCTTCTGGATAGCTGCCCATGTGCACAGCTTAGATTAAATTGCCACCCAGCTGATTGGCAGAGTGCCGGCAGCATGTGTTTCTATCGGTGGTTCACATAACAAAATTTATTCTGCACAGAAATGGAAAAAATCAAAGGGAACGTTGGTCCAAACAGGACTGGGGCGTAGTGGTGGGGGAAGCTTATATTACTATTGCCATATGCTACCTGCTCTTTTAAAGCCACCCAGCTATAAAATGCAGACTTAAGTCTCCAGGTCTGTCAAGCCAGTGCTACATTTAATTTTGGGGAAAAAGATCAAATTACACAGGATGGCCCCAGCCTGAGCCTAGAACTGCATCATTCCAGACAATCATCACTTAAGCTATAACTTTATCCCATTTCTATGGGTTCCTATGTGTAAGGGGCTGCACAACTGGGAACTAATAAATGACTGTGCTAACACACACACATGTGCTATGAAATTATGCTTAACATACATCATGCACACAGTACAGCCCCGTATAAAAAATGATCATGAGTCTGCAACTGCTATTTGTTTTGCCATTTCAAATGGAATGAGGCTCTATTTCAAATAGAAAGGTTCACAGTTTCATTTAAACTCCTTTTGAATTACACACGTGAACCCCTTCTTCATCCATAGAAAATAAAACTTGCATCTTCCATTGTTTTTGTGTCAGTAGAATTCCAAAATGGCCAAACAGATGTTTTTCAGATTTTTACATACAGCCTTCACTTCCCTGGCTGTGCTCTCCGTGCCAAGTTTGAGCAGAGGGAGAGAGAGAATTTTATGGCTGAATTATAAACCCTTGACAATAGGGGTTTATAATGAAATGCTGACAGACCCCTTAACTAAAGCAAATGTTCTCGTCTCTGAGAGGAATAGATGTGGGGTAAATTCCAGCTGTGAATCTGTGAGCAGGGCCTTGTGTGAAGCCAAGAGGGTGTTTGCTTCATTTTGGTCTCTGCCAAGTTGCAGCTCCACCAGTATCATCACATAATCCATGCTGAATTACTTGTAAAAGATACATTTAAAGTCACTTAATCCCCATGAAAACAATACATGAATCGAATTAGCGGTAACGGAAACAGCGTTCCTGCCGAGTTTCATTTTAATCTTGACTATGAATGAGTGACAGAGGGTTAGAGGAGGGGTCTGGAAGTCAGAACCCACTTCTGGCTCTGCTGCTGACTTTCCCTGTCACTTCCCATCTCTGTGCTTCCATTTCCTCATCTGTAAAAAACAAAAAGAGTTGCTTTCCCTCACATTGATGGAGGGAGGCTGAGCAGAATCCTGTGGGGTATTTTAAATGCCCAGGCTGAATGTAGCCCTTCTAGTGCAAAGCATTTTTGCAGTTGTGAATAATCTAGAATTTCACCCCTTGTCCTGTGCCTAGATGATCATAAAGGTGCATTCTGGCCCTGAAATCTTTGAATCAATCACAGTTTTGGGTGCTTGAAAAGAAATCACGGCTCTAATAGCACTGACATTAAGTCTAAAAACGATACACACCACCTCCAGGTAGATACAGGGCCAGTTCCCCTGTTTAGTGAATGAGAAGTTTTGCCAGTGACTTCGGTGGGAACAGGATTGGGCCCCACACCATTTTGCTGCAGTTATTTTAGACGAGTACCTTGTTTAAGTCTGAATTCTTTGGGCTCCTTCAAACAGAGGTTTGTTACCCCTTGCCCCTTTGCCAGTCTCTGACTGACACCTCAGCGAAGTAACAAAGCCTCGTTGTGCAGATTGTTTATTTCTGGATGGCAACCATGAAGCCGTTTCATACTTGCAGGGTTAACATAATGCTGCGGGGCTTTTTGAAAGGGGGAGAGGTGTTTCTAGTCCTATTAATTTTTTTAAAAATGAGAAATGTTGAGATATATGTATGTTTGCCCTCCTCTTCCAGTGGGGAAAACTAAAAACTGAAATAGGTTTCATTTCATTTGATTTTTACACTTTTTATTTAAAACTTTCCATTTTGGGAAGGGGGCATTGTTATTATTTGTTATTATTATTAAATCCCCTCTATCAACTTATTTAGCAGCAGAACATTTGTTGTTTCCTACAGCCGTGTACACATCCTCTTGTTTCATACAACCCATGAGTAAAAAAGCACTATTCTCTGTAGCTTCTTTATAGTAACAGCTCTGGGATATTATTCTGCCATTTTTCAGCTCTCCCCTGAAAACAGTATTGCTCAAGCTTATATTTAATTTTACAAAAACTGTGTTTAAACTGTGTTCATAGGATTTGCATGAAAGCAGTCATATTAAATAACATTGCAGCTGCTTTAGATGTATCTATCAGGTGAGCATATAGGATCAGTTTATTAGTAGTCTTTTTACACATACATAACTGAATCAAGGTGGGAAAACAATGTATGACCAGCTCAAGCAATTTTACCTAGCTTCTTATCGATTCTACTGCTGACGAGGTTTTTTTTTTAAATTTTGCAGTAATGTCTTCAAGTCCAACCGTTGGCTCTTCCAGCGCTTCTTCCATCCTTCCATTCTCCTCCTCCGTCTTTCCTGCTGTCAAACAGAAGAGTGCCTTTGCTCCTGTCATCAGACCCCAAGGGTCTCCCTCCCCTGCCTGCTCTAGTGGCAATGGAAATGGGTTTAGAGGTAAGAAATTTATGATTGATTTTCAGCCTGCCCTTACGCAGCAGACCCTGGACTGTAGGGAGGGGTAGCAATAGAATCGCAAGGCTGCAAAGATCTAGGGAGCTAGGTGGATTTACACCAGCTCAGGATCTGACTTGTGGGGTTTATCTACAAAAAGATTCTGCACCTCTTAAAATGAAACCACTGCAGTTAAATTCAGCATGTGGCCCCAAGGGGTGAGAAATTCACTGGTTTTCCCCCTACCTGGGCGGGAAAGGGAAATACCTCACGATACATCTTAAATTGCTGCAGTTTGAATGTATTTTTAAATGACATGAAGACCACCTAGCACTTAAGGGGGGGGGATTTCTCTTCTCTCCCTCCCCCTACACCTCCAGTCCTTTTACCAATTTTTCTAAACAGAACGTGTAGATAGATCCCAATACTAGACCAGATGCCCAGCTGCTATAAATCAGCACTGGAGACTTCAAGAAAGTGAGCTTGATTTCCATGGAGCTAGGTTTGACTCACACCAGGTGAGAATCTGGCTCTTCAGGCAACGTCTACACTAGCACATCTGTCCGCAAAACTTGTGTCACTCGGGGCGGGAATGTTCCATGCTTCCTGAGCGACGTAACTAACGCTGGTATAAGTGCTTATGGGCACAACTCTATGTCAAGCATCATTTCCACATGCATTGCTGCCATGCCGGTACAGCATTGTAAGTGTAGATATGCCCTAAATGGTATTTAAATGCCAGCTGTTTTGAAAAGAAGGGCTTGTCCCTGGCCGCCGGGGACTTTTAAAAGAAAATGTGCCCACTGAGCTAATCCACTGTAGGAAGCAGCCGGTTTCTTGAAACTTGCTGCAGGAGTTAGGCTCAGAGAGGGAATTGAGTCTCACAATGCATTTACAGCCTTTTTTAAATAGGGTGATCTGCAGAACAAATGTGAACATTGAGATAAGAATGGAAAGCTGTCCTAAATTCAACATGCATGGGGCACACAAATGCACTCCAGCTCTTCATAAAAAAAAATTATAGGTCCTGTGAAGCGATCTGGCTCCTTCAGGGTTCATTAGCGATATTCTAGATTATACAACTGGGACTTCAGCTACACCAAGAGATGGTGGTAATTCCAAAACGAGCCATGCAAAACACATCTGTGGGGTGAATTATTAATCCCTACCTAGGCATTATTAATCCCCATTTTATAAAATAATCACATCCCATATGTGTGTGAGACAAAAATAATTATATTTTTAAAAGCTAACTTAGAAAGTGTGCTATAGCTATTAACAACCACCACTTACCTGAGAGACTTCATGCCTTTAACACAGGTTCAGATGAAGCAAGTTAGTTTCAGCGAGATTTCCAGAATGTTGTCTGTCTTCAGATAAACACATTTCACAAAGAGGGAGAAAAGAATACATATAAGTACTTCTCTCCCAATCTGTTTAAAAGGGGGTGAAAAAATGTCAAGTAATTACCTGAACTGTGAGTAAATAAGGCTTTGTCTCCATAGAAGCTGTACCCATTTAAAATTAGTGTGTGAATGCGCTTAAACCGGTTTGTCTCATATCAATTTTAAGTCATTCAAATTGATTTAGCAATATCTACATGTGCTTTGAAACAGATATAAGGCTTTTCTACACAAGAAAATGTCACTGGCTTAATTTAGGATGTGAATTTAAACTGATCTAGTTAAGTTGGTAAAAACCCCTGTGTAGACAGTTTCATTTTTGTTTATGTTGAACCAGTTCCAATAGACAAGAGCTTAACTGAAACAACACACCAGTGTTAGCAAAATCTGTTTTAAAAAGCATTAGGATTTGTCCACACCATAGTGCAGTGCAGACTGCAGGAGGGTGAATTATAGATGGTGCTAGCAAGTTGCACTTTACCCGCTCCATGTAGAAGTAAAAGGTACCTAGTTCACTTTGATGTAGTCCTGTTAGAAAGGGGACAACACAAGCCCTTTAGTAAACTGCTCCAATTGGTGTAGAAACAAGTCTCATTTTAGGAAGTTCCTAGCATGCTGTACCGTACTCAAACCTGTGATTGTGCTACTCAACCTGTGTAGCTTTGTCTACACAAAAAAGTGTGTAAAACAATTCAACCAACCTCAAGTGAAAATCCCGCTTTGCATCTACATTAGGTTCTGGCATATTACAACTGTGTTAAGCTAGTAGGGGTCGACCTCAGGCTACCTCAAAGTAGCTAATTCAATTTTTACAACACATTTTTCCTAATCTAGACATATCCACTAAAGCTTGGTTACACTGTATATTAAGGTCCCATTTTAAAATAGTGAAGCAACCTGTTAAATGAGCAATTGATTTATCTCCCTCCATAACTCATGTTGCTCAATATTCAACATGTTTATACCGTCTATTAGCCCTTTCTCAGTGGAACCTTACTAGAACATGTGACCAGACACAAGTTGGGTTGGAATTCTCTCTCTCTCTCTCTCTCACTGGTAGTCTCCATGCACTTTTCATGTAAGTTGTAGTGAGGGTGCAGTTGTAGCAATGAAAGGCACTTTCAAATTTATTTATTTTGTTTATTCCCTTTCCACACAGTAATAACTCTAAGGGGGAAAAGCATCTTTATACCAATATAACTGGAGCTATACCATGGGAGTGGTACCGCTACAATTAAAGCAGTACATCTTTCACATTTAGACATGCCCTCGCTCTATGTATGTACAATACGTCCCTCTCAGCAATACGGTAAATACTAACATCAAGGAGCATGTTAATTTTCAGAAAAGACTAGAAAAATCACATCCCTGTTTAAAACTGGGGGTCACCAAAAGAAATTAATAGGTAGCAGGTTTAAAACAAACAAAAGAAAGTATTTCTTCACACAATGCACAGTCAACCTGTGGAACTCCTTGCCAGTGGATGTTGTGAAGGCGAGGACTTTAACAGGGTTCAAAAAAGAGCTAGACAAATTCACGGAGGTTAGACCCCCCCCCCCAATGGCTATTAGCCAGGATGGGTAGGAATGGTGTCCCTAGCCTTTGTTTCAAGCAACAGGAGAGGGGTCACTTGATGATTGTCTGTTCTGTTTATTCCCTCTTGAGGCACCTAGCATTGGCCACTGTAGGCAGACAGGGTACTGGGCTAGATGGACCTTTGGTCTGATCCAGTCTGGCCGTTCTTATGTTCTAACTGATATAACTTTTAGTATGGAAGCAAGTTTATAAAGGAGCTTGTATAACCAGAATATGTAAGTTTATACTATACTGGTTTCAATCGCTACAATGACAGTAGTACTGAAAACTGTGCACAGACCAGCCCTCAAAGGACCTGCTGCAAGGCCAGGGTATTGTAATGGAGATTTCAAATCCCCTGCTGTTACTACACAGTAAATCCCGTTACGAAGCCTCCGTGGAATGCTCCTGATGACTTTTTGGGACTGTTGACACTGTGGGAATATTAATTTAGAAATTAGGTCATATATCCGGATTCTTTCCAAAACAAAAGTTCCCCAGAGGCAGGCTCCTTTGTCAACATTTTTAGGGCTGGCCTCGAAGAGGTTAAAGGTATCTTTTTTCAAGCCACATTAGCTAAAATCTCACAGGGCAAGTTGGTCTCTAAGATGTGTTAGCTAGTGGATGTGAACCCAGCATGTTCTAAAAATATACATTTTATTGGAGCCAGGCAATGCTCTTAGTGCAGCCTGATCCAATCCAATCTTTTGTTATCAAGGGCATTCTTTCCATGAGCAATTTCAGCTGATTTTGGATCAGGTTCATGGAAATGATATATATAGCCTAGTGATGAAAGCACAGGCCAAAGAGTCAGATGTAGGTTCTATTCCCAGTTCTGATACTGGACAAATCTATCTCAGTTGCCCCATCTGTAAAATGGGGATAATACGTAGCACTCTCACAAGGTTTAACATGGCTATCCCTCCAAGACAAGGTTTTTGTAAGAATGAATTTAGTGCTTGTCTACACAGGAGCTGTTCCTGATCCATTGTCTGTGTGCATGTTCTTATCCCAGAACTGGAGTGTCCACATCGGGGAATAGCTGCTGTGCTTTAAATTCACACCTAGTCAGGCCTGCCAACATGGTGGGGGGGGGGGGGGGGCAAAAGGGGCAGTTGCCCCAGGGTTCAGCAATTCAAAGGGGCCTGGGGCTCCCAGCCCACTGCAGCCTAAGCTGCAGACCCCCCTTTAAATTGCCCTTCCGGGCGACTCTGAGGGTTTGGGGGGAGGCGCACTCTATGCAGCATGGAAAGCTGACTGTCCTGGTCCCACCCCTGACACCTGAGGCCCCACCCCTTCTGGGAGCATGGCGTCCTTTCCTCCCCACACTTGCCCAGGGGGCCCGTGGAGGCTGTCAACACACCTTGCACCGACCATCATCATAATTAACTTCTCAACGTAGGCAAAGCCTGTGTTTGCAATGCACCCATTAGCGTGGTTCCGCCCTACCTGTCAGGTTCGGGACCTTACTCCTGCCACTGGTGGAGTTTACACCAGTGTTAGCAATGGTGAAAAACTCTTACCAACCCCCCCTTGAGTGGATAAGGCCTTTGTCATCCTTAGAGGGAGGACACAGCATTGTTTTAGGAAGCAGATGTCGAAAGCACGCTGTACCTTCTGGAGTGAGGCTAGACAGCAATCCCACATGCCACTGGGCTTCGTGGTGTACAACAAACACACCCAAGCCATGCGTGGATACCCTCAGATAACCCCACCATGTGTTCCTGCTTACCTCTTTCCATCTGCTATACATTCCCGTGATATAGCCGAACATGATGGGGGCGGGGAGGACAAGCCGCAGTCCATACTGAACGCCGTCCAAGTCTATACACATGCCAAATTGATAGCAGGCCATCCCACTCCGAACAATTGCATGCTGAGTTCATGTCGTCAATGTCGCACCAGTTTAAAAGTGGTATAGGGGAGGCGTAACGTGACGTGACATAAGATGGCAGGAGGGGTACCTGAGGCCTGATCATCTCATCACAGATGATCGGAAAGGAAGCAAATTGGAAGCTGCTGGAATATGGACTTGTCCACCGTACTATTGGCCAGCTCAGGACATTTCAATAGGAAAAAATGCAAGGAACGGCTGGCAACCCTCAGAAGGTCAGTTAACCCCCAGACTCCTTCCCAATCCAAAGGGCATTCAAGTCTTGGCCATGCTATGGCATGTCCCCAACTCAGGCATCAGCATAGCTGCAGTGAGCCCTTAAGGACACAGGAGGACTTTGGGGGGTGGTACCCTTTGGGGTTAACCTCAGCTTTGAGATGAAGTGACTTATTCACAGTTGCAGAGCTGGAAACCCGCATCCCCCGATTCCCAATCCAGTGCCCTGTCATTTTCAAGGCTTTGCCTGGGGCGCCTCCGTGATGCAGCTACACAGCTCTTGGTTTGCACAGCATTTAATAAATGGGCAACCTGGCAAAGGCTTCTAGACACCGCCACATTATATACATCAATAATGCACGTCAGCTGATTTATTCCTGAGCACAGAAGAATGTCTTACGGCATGTGGCAGGTTACCCGCAAAGGAATTTTTAAAAATTGGTTTGTACTCATTTCGGGCTGTCTACACATCAGGAGGGAAGAGATTTTGTCCAAAATGCAGGTTTTCTGTATGTTCTTTACATCCAAGGGTACGTCTACACTGTACCTCCGGTATCCCGAAATAGCTACCCTGTGTCTACACAAGCCACCTGCTATTTTGAAATATTTTTCAAAATAACAGGCACGCTATTTCGCCATCCTGGTAAACCTCGTTGCACGAGGGATAAGAGATGGCTCAAAATAGTGTGTTATTTTGATATTTGGCGCGGCGTAGCTGCGCCAAATTTCAAAATAAGCTATTTCGAAATAGATTTGAGCTAAGAGACACAATTTGCAGAGCTCAAATTGCTTATCTTATTTAGAGTTTGGGGTGCTGTGTAGACGCATCCCAAAATACAAGGGGACTGCAAGGATTTTTCTTTAGCCTCTTGGCTGTAGAGAGAAGTATTGGTAAACTTCACACGTCAGAACACAGGGGATCTTAAAAATGGTCTTTCCTCTGCCGGGCTTTTGAGCCATTGAAGCAATTCAATAGGCATTAACTAAAACTTAAAAGTTTTAAGCCATTATAACAAAAGGATTCCTCCTCCCTTGACTGTTGCTTAATTTCCCTCTCGGAGATGTCAGTTTCACTAGCTCTCCAGGTGCCCTACAATCATGCAGGAGAGACAAGACCTTCCTTTCTAATGTGAAATACAGCAGGTTTATCTATTTTTAATTGGAAAACATCTGTCAGGCCCTGTTCATCACACACCATAAAGAGGAGAATGGCAGGAAGTGTCCAGCTTTTGCTTTCCTTGCTTCTCTGCAAGGGTATGTCCACACAACAACCAGGTGGGGGTGATTCCAGCGAGGAAGCCACAGTGACAGCAGCACAAAACTCACCTGAATCCTAGCTGGGGGTTAAGCACTGGAATGGGTTACCTAGGGAAGTAGTGGAGTCTCCATCCCTAGAGGTGTTTAAGTCTCGGCTTGACAAAGCCCTGGCTGGGTTGATTTAGTTGGGATTGGTCCTGCCTAGATCAGGGGGCTGGACTTGGTGACCTTCTTTTCCAGCTCTATGATTCTATGATTCTAGCTACGTACCAGGGGGCTAGACCCTCCTGCTGTGTCATCACTGCTGTGTTTATCAAAGCAAGGTCAGATGTCCTGCAGTCACACCTCCCCCATGCAGGGTAACCCTACAAAGCCGGTCCATTTCCTAGGGCTGGATGGTGAATGTTACAGGAAGAATGGGGGCAAGTTTAGTGCTAATTGGGGCTCACAGGAAAGAGCTAGTTTGGGGAAGGCTAGCCCCCAAACATGCCTCTTCCAGGGGGCCCCCAGAGCCACTTTCCCCCACATTTTGCCCAGCGGCCTGGCGAGACTGTTGCCAACCTTATAGGGAACAGAGGCCTTATTTACACACCCCTTTGCACCGGATTAGTTACATGGATACAAATCGTGATGGGGACGCTCGTAAGAGCAGTTTAGATTGGTGTAGTATAAAGTCATTCCTAAGTGTTTTAGGCTTTTTGCAGTTTAGCTTTTCTTCAACTGAAATAAGAGCCTCCCTCTAGCCTTTTGCACTAGTTTAATAAAGGTGGGATTTTTTTTGTTTGTTCATCTGGCGCAGATTTCCACGTAGACTAGGCCACGTTCGCTTATTTCTCCTTCCATTAGGACTCCAGGGGCTTGTTTAGTCTGGGAAAACGTGGGGCAATTTAAAACAACACCTAGCAGCTAGTGTAGACAAAGCCTACACTACATGACAACTGTGTTAGCTGCTCACAGTGAGGTCTGCAGGGTTGGCCCTGTCCACCTAACTTAGAGCTGATCAAATAGCCATCAGTTACACTCATGGAAAATTTCACCTTAATTATGAAAAAACCCCACCAAAAACCCATCAAACACCCCCAAGCAAGAGACTCGCTCTTCCCCTATCACAGTTCAGGCTATCAAGGATTTATCCATGCCTGATCTGTCTAGTTTTGATGAAACCAGTGCTGATGATTTTTTCATGGAAATGGGCTTAGCCAGTGTTGTTTGCCGGCAAATGACAGTTACCTTTGGAAATCAGTTAGTGGAGTGTCAAGAGGACAAACCACCAGAATTGTCATAAACCTCAGGTGACAGACAAAGAAGTCAATGATCCTCCCTTGGTGTGGTATTGTTCCTGCTGTACCAGGCAGATGAAGAGAATGGTTCAGGAGACTCAGAAACCACCGCAAAAACCAGCTCCTGCAGTAGTTTCTGTGGCACCAACTTGAAAGATCCATTGATAAAGAAACCTGAAATTAAGCTCAAGCTTGATACCCAAACAACACCCCCAAACATAATTTTTCCACAGCTGAGACAGGGGACATGAGGCACTATGGGCCAGAATCCCTACCTGAATCACATCTCTCTCATAGTGTAACCCACACACTTAGGCTATGTCTACACTAGCGGCTTCTTGCGCAAGAATATCTTGCGCAAGAAAACATCCACACTGCCATGTGCGCGCTGTGCTTTTGCGCAAGAGCTCCCATTGCAGTGTGGACACTCTCTTGCGCAAGAAAGCTCTGATGGCCATTTTAGCCATAGGGGTTTCTTGCGCAAGAAATCCCTGCCGAGTGTCCACACTGCCCTCTTGCGCAAGAGCACCTGCGCAAGAGGGCTTACACCTGATAAAAAAAAGCTTAACTCTTGCGCAAGAAGCCTTCTCTTACCACACCGTACTGTAAATTTCCTTGCGCAAGAGCGGTCGGGCAGTGTGGACGCTCTGCGAATTCTTGCGCAAGAACTGCCATACTTGTGCCAGAAGCCGCGAGTGTAAATATAGCCTTAGTGTGGTTACTGAGCAATGCAAGTGATACTTAGACCACAGCAACAATTAAGACCAAGAGACCTCTACAGCATGGGCTGGCAGCCAACTGGCTTTTAACTCAGAGGATAGAGGCTCCTATACTCTGCTTCAGAGGTCCCAGGTTCAAATCCACCTGGTGGTGATAACAATTGCTCAGCTGGTGGGGAGACTGTGCATTGTAATCCATGCTTTCCTACCTTAACCTCTTCATGCCAATGCCCAGTACAGAGCAGCAGCTGATATAACCCACACATGTGCAGCATGGTCCCATTCTTCTGTCCTTATCTCGTGATTACGTGCATAAGTCAGCCTGCAGCAATTAGAGGAGGGAGAGAATTAAATGGCCCAATTGTTTTTGTGAAATTAAAACAAAACAAAAAACAAATAAACCCACATTTCAGTTTAATACAAACATCTTCATGGTTTTAACACTGAGACTTAAACTTAGCATTTGCCATCCATCATCCCATCTGGATTCCTGGCAGCCATAGCAAGCTCTCTGTTTTTATACTGAAACCCATTAGCAAGGCCACAGCTGATCAAGTGCAGGCTTTCTGTGCTACAGTCAGCCATGGAGACCCTGCAGAGTCAACACCGGACGCTGCCAATATACAAAGAAAGGTTATTTCCACCACACACATACAGACACACTCTAAGTTGATGGGTACGGCAATTTTCTGAGCCATATTTTGCACTGGAAAATCTTACACACATACAAAAACCCTGACAGTTGCCTTAAAAAAGTTCTTTGTCTTTGAAAAAAAAAAGTGTTTAATGAAAAATTTCAGCCAGGTCTATTAAGAGCCAATGGGCTTGATTTTCAGAAATATTGCAGCTCTCATTAACATCAGCTGGAAGTGTTGTCTGCTCACAAGTTAAACCTCTTATTATCCTGTAAGCCAACAAATTACTTGACTTCTCAGGCTTCCTTGGGCTAGGAAGTGCTGGAGCTGGCTACTATGAGAGCCATCTGCTGTTGAAATGGAAGCCATCTTCCTCTTGCCTCCATGAAACAAAAGGCAACTGATGAGGCATGTCTGCTTGTTCCTGATGAATCCAAGTGTAATTGGAAAAATCGGTTCCGTTTGTCTTTCAACGATTAAGGTGGATGCATTTTAATTTGATTAACAGGTTTGACTTTTGAACCCCAAAATGGCTATCATGCCATCAACACATTTATTTAATCCTAATTAGAAAGGTCTTTGAAAAATATCAACCCTAATCATAATGTAATTGCTGCATTTGTCGTCTCATAGCGAGGAGGCAAAAGAAAATATTCCCAAACCTGAAGTTCAAATTACCAGAAAAGACCAGGCCTTTGCTAGAGGGAAACAAACTTTAAAGAGGTGGTGGTAAAGGGCAATATCTAAGGCCACATCTTCACTCTGTGGAAGATTGACACTGCCATGATTGATCTTCTGGAGTTTGATTTAGTGAGTCTAGTTAAGACTTGCTAAATCAAACTCAGAGGGCGCCCCTGCTGGCAGCCAGTAGTCCTGATTTTGCAAGGAGTTAGGGAAGCTGACAGGAGCATTTGCTCTTGTCGGTCTGCCGCTGTGGAGACCCCACCAAGCTCGGCTTAAGGTAAGTCGACTCCAGCTACGTATTCTATGTAGCTGGAGTTACGTATCTTAAGCTGAGCTTCCGGTCTAGTGTAGTCCTGGCCTAAGAACTTGTTAGACCTTGGACTGCTTAGGTTAGGCTGTGGTCAAAAAGCTACCATGGTAACTGCAAAGAAGCTGGGGTGAGCGGTGCAACAAGAAATGTTTTATATTTAAAATAAGAGTAAATGTATGTATTGCATCCAAAAAACTATGTTGGAATAATGTTAAAGTTGCAAAATCAAGCACCCAACAATTCAGAAGTGCCACAATTAAAGTCACCTGGGCAATCTGCTCATGTCCCCAGCCTTTCTCTGGCCTCTACCCTCCTGCCCCAACCAAGAGCACTACACCTATCAAACACCCCCTTCTCAGCCTCACACACACATGTACCAGTTCTAATCTCCCTGGCCTCTGATTTTCATAGGTATGAGCACTGACAACTCTCTTTGACTCTCACTGATAACTCTCACAGATAACTCTCATTAACTAAGAGCTCACTGCTTCTGAAATCCCAAGCCTTTACAAAAGGGTTTCTACACACACTTTCAGATGGCCAGAAATCATGGGTGCCTAAGTAGAAATACTTTACAAGGGGTCAGTTTTTCAGAAAGGGCGGCGCGCCCACCCCTTTAAAGGGCTCTCAAGTTGACCACCTAAAAATCACCAACTGTTTCTGAAAATCTGGTTTGTGCGGGTGGGTACATTCATATTGCCCTCCTGCCTCTTTAAAACCCTTCCTAGCCTGCGAGGTGAATTCCACGAGGAACACAGAGTTCTTTTCCCTGCAAGGCAGGAAGAAATGTAAAGGGGTCATGGCAGTGTAGTGTCTGATATTAATTACACACACTTAAGGAGCCTCTCACCATAGGATCTGGGTGTGATCAGTGTTCGATTCATAGATCTATATAAAATTCTCCGTCGCGACAATTTTAATCAAGTGTTTCACTTGATAATTGCAAGCTGTCAAGGCTAATACAATAAGGCTCATCTCTAATTCTTTTTCCATTTCCTTCCAAGAAAAAAAAGCCCCTCGGAGATAATGACTGTGCTTTCTATATTCCCAACTCATCAGGGAGTGTCCTGCATTGAACCACCTTTATTGAAAAGTTACATCGATTCAATATATAGTAATACAGGCAAAAATAATTACAGCTTTGCTAGCAGTGTAAGACCTTAATCCAAACCTCACAAACATTCAATAAAAAGTGGTACAGGCTGGGAAATAGGCTTTTGACAGCACAGCCCCAAAGGGAAGTGGGGGGGAGGGGAAGAGGGTGGGGCAAAGGAGTGAGCAGCAGATCTAAGCTGTTTCATGAGCTATGGAAAGAAGGGGGGAGTTAGAAAATATTCTTAAATCTACTTTCTCATTGTCACAGAGGCAGCTGGAGGTGCAAGATTCAGATGAAAGGTCAGGGGTGATTAGAGTTCGGCCCACCACTAGGAGAATAGGGTTTAATTGGCATTCTTGCCCTTTGGCTCAGTAAAAATATTAGCCCAATCCACTGGATTATACGGCCTTTTTTAGAACATAAGAACGTAAGAACATAAGAACAGCCATACTGGGTCAGACCAAAGGTACATCTAGCCCAGTATCCTGTCTGCCAACAGTGGCCAATACCAGATGCTCCAGAGGGAGGGATCACAACAGATAATCCTCACATGATCCCTCTCCTGTCACCCACCTCCAGAGAAACAGAGGCTAGGGATACATTCCTACCTATCCTGGCTAATAGCCATTGATGGACCTAACCTCCATGAATCTATCTAGCTCTTTTTTGAAACCTGTTAAAGTTCTAACTTTCACCGCATCCTCTGGCAAGGAGTTCCACAGGTTGACTGTGTGCTGAGTGAAGAAAAACTTCCTTTTGTTTGTTTTAAACCTGCTGCATATTAATTTCATTCGGTGACCCCTAGTTCTTTTATTGCGAGAATAAGTAAATAACTTTTCCTTATTCACTTTTTCCACTTTTATTTTTAAAATAAAAATAATAATGAATTTTGTTAACATCCCTGTTCTGACAGCTCTCCCACCTTAAAAAGAATCCAGGGCCTGATCCATACCCAAAGTTGCATCAGTTTAACTAAAGGTCCAATGTTAAACGGATTCAACCACTGACGCTTTGCCTACAGCCATTCTTCCATTAATTTAACCAATGCCCCTGGTGTGTGCAGACACACTCCCAGCTCTCTTTTTCTTTTCTACATGGGGGAGGAGAAGGGACTTGTTAATGCACAGGGTTTTCTGGTGCCTGTTTCAAGCTGTGGCATGGACCATCCTCTTTAGTCCAGCACTCTCAGGATCTGACCGGTGCCGAACCAGAGAATTTGCCAAACCAGAGGTCAGTGCTGTCTAGCAGCATTAACAACACTGCCACTGCTTCCTGGGCTCTTAGAAGACATTTAGGAGTCAATTAGAGCTAAATAACAGGACAGAATACTGAGTGTAGGACTGGTGGCTGTAAACCAACTTTATAGGACCAAGAGAAACTTGGCCATACCCATGGTAAATGGACATCTGGCAAACTAAAATCATGCTGGACCACAGATGTTGCTGGACCAGAGAGTGCCGGATTAGAGAGATTCAACCTGTATTACCTCATCCACCTAAGCTTTCTAATATCCTGGGACCAAGATGGCTACAAATCAGGAATTCTTTGGCCTTTTTTTTAAAGAGACTCAGCATGGACAATTAATCTAGACTGGTCAGTTTCACTCTCTCTTTCTGGCTCTGTGCCCTAAAATTGCAGGGTAGATTTATTCCTCATCATCATTTCTGAATACAAAAAAACATTTCTTTGCACATCATGCTAAATGATCCTAATGGTGGGCCTAGATCCAGCTGCTTAAAATCAACATCGCTCCACAAAAATCAGAGGCTTATCCCCGATGTTTGCAGTTTATTTTAACACAAACATAAGGGTGAAATGTAAGGCTCTGGAAAGATGGGACTTTAAGTACATGCAGAATCTCACTGATTTCAGTGGGCATAAATCTTTGTGGGACTAAGGCTTTACACTGCAAGAAGGCCCCTTGGAAAATACAACCCATTGGCTTTTGTTTTAAATATATATAAACAAAACAAACCTTGCCCAGTGATGCCTTTGGGAACAGGACCAATTCCTGGCAGCTTAAACTGCTCCAGTTGTCCGTTAGGAAAGATACAGCTGCAATTAAAGCTGGTGAGAGTGACTAGTAAATAATTCACGTGTCCAGTGTTCTGGGAGCATGCCCAGTAACGACAGCAATTCAAACAAAGGGGGTAAACCGAGCAAAGGAAAGGCTGGTGTATGACTTCTACTGAAGCTAACTGAATACAATCCATTGGTCACTCTCAGATGAATTGGGAATTGGCCCAGATCCTGTACATGTTTAGGGTCTACCTCCCATTTGCTGCCATGTTACCGCTGCCTGGTCACAGCTGAACCACTTCTATATGTGTAACATGGTAAGAGAGATGGATGACCTTCCACTCCATCAGCCAATGTGCTTGCATAAGCCTCATCATCTGACTAGAGACCCTTAAAAGGAGCTCTTTTTAAAAAAGTAAACCACGGCACTAATTCAAAATAAGTCATTAACAAGGTCAAAGCTGGAGAATTCATTGTCGGCCTCGCTAGGCTTAGGGAGAAGGAGCAGTGCAAGCTTCCTCCCCTCCAGGTACCCTGCTAGCAGGTCTGATTCCCGTTGGGAAGGGGTCCAAGCAGGGTTGGCCACTCTGCCATGTCTGCTCACCCTGGGACCCGGTGGCCGCGGTCTGTTTTGACATCTGAGCCTACGTTTTGAGTTGTGGATTGACCATGTAGGTGGCCCAACCTGAGACACCCTAAAGGGGGCCAATTTTCAGGGAGTTCTGAGCACCCCCCCCCATGAAAATTGGGCCCTGAGAAAGGATCTCAAGAAGGCCACCAACTCCCTTCATTCAGCCAACAGAACATAAGCGGGGAAGAACCCTGGGAGGCGTTTATTCTAGAGGAGTGGCTCATTCATCACTTTTGGCAAGCCGAGCAGGACAACCGATGCTAGATCTTCTTTTCTAGCTGCTAACTGGCACCAAAAGAAGCAGAAAGTTTTGGAGGAGGGCTCAGGCAGTGGTGCACCTTAGTCCCGCCTCGTCTCTGCCTATGACGCATAATAATCGAGTCCCCTGCGGGGTGTAATACTTTGGTCTAATTTCAGTTCTTCGGTTTAGTGCAGGGCCACTGATAGGGGCAGTAAAGGGAGCAATTGCCCTGGGGCTCAGTGATTCAAAAGAGCCTGGAGTGCTGGCCCTTTAAATCACTGCCAGACACTGTGCTCCGAGTGGCTTTGAGGGAGGCAGGGGAGGGGGAGGTGTGCTGCAGCCCAGGGGGCGCTAAAGGTTGGCTGCCCTTGGTCCCGCCCCTTCTGGGAGCACAGAACTGCCCCCTCCCCCCCATTGCCCAAGGGCACAGCAAGACTTTCAGTTCCTCTGGTTTAGTGTATGGGTATTGATGGCCTGTAATTCACAGGAGGGTCAGGCATGATGATCTGGTGATCCCTTCTGGCCTTCAACTCTACGACGACTAGCTTGCCTAGTCGTGCTTTTCCACCGATAGTTGCCATGAGGATACTTGATCACATGTGGGAGAGGAAGTGACTCACGTGTCTATGTCTCTATTGAAGGGTGGCTCACAATTCTGCATTGATAAAACAGCTGCCAAAGTTTCAACCTTGTCAATCTTCATTTTCAGCCATGACTGGTCTTGTCGTTCCCCCCGATGTAAAAGAAGAGGATATTTTGCTCTTTTTTGTTTCGTTTTTCATTTTTCTTTTACAGCACAAAACTACTTATTGAGATGGACCACTAAAAAGAAAAAAAAAAAAGAAGCACTACGAGCTCTTTTTTTGGGGAAAGCCACACCCGGAAAAAAAAGGAACAATTGTTACAAATTGGACAAGATAGGAGTCTGGATCTTTTACTTGTTCCATGTTTCTTATGTAGCTATGTCAACTCCTAAAACATTGCAAACAAAGAGTTAGCCAAGCCAGGCTGGACAGCAGTTGGCATGATGGGGTCAGAAACGCAAGGTCTTTTTTGATGGACACGAAACCTTCCTAACGTTTGTAAAATATTAAAAAGAAAAAATTGGCAAATGATTCAAGCTCGCTATTTTGGATACTATTTGTTTTACTTTGTAGGGGAAAAAAAGTTGAAGTTTCTATTTTCTATGGAGTCTTTCAAATACCAATTTAGTTTATGCAGAAAAACAAACAAGCAACAAAACAGGGTACCAGCATGGAAGAATTTCTAGGACAAATTGACATGAATGATGGAACTTTGGTGTATGTGTGTGTTTATCTATAGTTTAACCTCTTTAAAAATGTAAGATGTTTTACAATTATTTAAATAAACTTGTAACTTATTGTATGTAGAGGTAGCAATTAAGACCATTTTTGGACTTTTTCCTCCTGTTGTACAATGAAGAAAAAATGATGCAAAAATGTAGTGACAACTTTAAGAGACGTACGATTATTGCTGCCGTAGGCCTTCACTTCTCTCCTTAGCCCCCTATTGAACCATGTGCAAGGATGTATAGGATTCTTTCCAATTAACTCATCACAAATTTTTACACACACTACTATATATATATATATCAATCAGTAGTTAATGTAAGAATTTTATCCGCAGCTTTTTCCTCTCCATCTTTTGCTTCAGTTAAAATTTTAAGGTACTGGGATAAGGTGGCTAGTTTCAAAGACCCTATTGGCAAATGAATGGCTTCTACGTGTTTGAACAAATCAGATTTTTTAGGTGAAAATGAGTTTATTTTTTGAAATTCTCCTATGAACAGGAGGGGGATCGAAACGGTTCTCTCATAGTTTTCCATGATACTATGGCAGACGTACAAAAATACGATTATATTTTATATTAAGGGTGCATTCATAAAGGGGTATGTAACAGTAATAATTAATAATCCCCCCTAACTGTGATACAGCGCTTTTCATCAGTAAATCAAAAAATGCTTCAAAGTCTTTAATGTATTTTATTAATTAGTATCTTTGAGTAAATGGCCATTCAATTGTTGTGGAATCCACTGAAGTTCTTTTTATAACTAGAGCTAGTTTTAATCAAACAATCCTTAGCATTTTTAATGAATACCACAAATTTGTTTGGTTCAAATTTTTTGGAATTTCAATGAAGAAACCAACTTGTTTCATTTTCCATGTTCTGTTTCCAAATCAAACAGAGAAGGAAGGAAGCACAAGGGGAAGGGAAACACACATAAATGAACATTTGTTGGTTTCCTGATGAAAACGGTCATGAAAATGTCCATTTTGTGGAAGTGCCACTTTTCACAGAAAATTTTTCAAGCAGCTCTAAGCATCCTTAACGCACTCCGCTGAGGGTTGTAACATTCCTAATTTATTTTGCTATTTATAAATGCATCCTTAAGATAAAGTGACACCCAAAATTTGATTTGCCCATTCACCAAGGAGACTCACCATTAGTTTATTCTGTGATCATTGCAGGTGAGCAAAGCAACACTGGGCTAGGGGTGGTAGGCATTCATGACACTTTGGCTGTGCTGAGCTAATGTGTATTTCTGTTTGGGGAGTGGATTAAAAATAGGCTATAAAGCCTCAAATCTAGCTCAGGTTATTAGTAACTGAAAGCTACTGTGTGTCCTGACTTCATAGATCTTAGTCTAGTCTCTAGTGGACAGGTGTTTTAATCTTGAACCGTCATCGTAGGACCATATGCTTAAAAAAACAGACACCTGGGCAACTTTACTCATGTAAATAATTCCAGTGGAGTCAATGGGATAGATTAGTTATGGTCCCGATCCTGCACTGTACTGCACCAGGGCTGATCCACGGGCGGCTCCATCCTTATAGAGTGTAGTGCAGTATCAGGGCGTGCATGACAAAATTTACTGAACGTGCCTAAGTGTTTGCAGGATTTGGCTCTTAATTAGCACCCAGCTCGGCAGAGAGGCCAGGTAAACTCAAATGATCCCTGTGGGACAGAACTCGGAACCAGAGGAGAGAGATGCTGGGGCTGTTTGATAGATGATTTGTGAGGCGCCTTTTCACTGGCATGAAATCCACCTTGAAAAGGTTTTTTATTTTCTTTTAAAATCAACGTCCCCATTTAAAGAGCAGCACAACTGGCAATTAAGTGCACCCTCCAGGAGAGAATAGGTCGGGCCTATTTGGTGTTAAAGGAGCAGCATCAGGAATACGGAGCTAACCAAAGTCTTGCAGTTGGACTAGATACAGTGTCTGAATTCCAGAGAAGGTAAAATAAAGTTATGTGGCTGTAAGGAAGAATGCCTCTGCAGATCCTTGTGTGCCCCTCTCTCCATCTGGGAGTGAACTCTTCATGAAACCGAATGATCTGCAGAAGGTGAAAGGACCTTATGTGGTAAGGAGTCTTGAGGAAAAGCCTGAACTATCATAAATTCCTTATTCACCTCAATCTGACTAGCCTGGTGACTGTTATCTAGCACAAACAATCTAATCATTATATACTCAGAGATATCAGTATCGCAATGAGACTAGAAGATTGATGTTTGAGGCTTCCTTGTGTACACAGAAAATATGCATTGAGGGCTATAAGGACCGAAGTCAAAAGTCCCATTGACTTCAATGAATCCCTGCCTTGCCAAAAGACTGATGAAACTCACCAGGGGTATTTTTCACCCCTCACTGTCCATCTGTCATTCAGGGCCTCTCCCAAAAATGCTGAAGTGTCTCATTTTTCCATTCTGTGCCACTAAAGCAGTCTGTTTGCTCCATCAAGTGCATAAACGTGCATGTCCCTGTTTTCACCTCTCCAATAATTCTCATTGGTTACCCTCAAATATTGCCAATTGTCTGCTATCAAAAGGAGACTGTGGCAGTCTTAAAACTTCTGTGCACCATTAAAATCCTGGATATGGATTTCTAGACTGTATGCTGGGCAGTAGCTGCTTGCTAGTTGAAGCTATTGAAATTTTTTAATTAAAAAAAAGTATTAAAAAGTTTCTATTTTTCAAAATTTTTCATTGGAAACAATTCATGAAAATACTAGCCTGCAAATTATTCAAAATGTCCTTTTATTGATTGGTAATCTTAGACATATTGAAAAAAAATACTGCCTCTTTTGAAAATGAAAAAAAAAAAAGATTAAATTCTCAGAAAGTTCAGAGAAAAAGAAAATCAGACCATTTAAAACAAATGCTTCTGAAATTTTCAAAATTCATGTGGCATTTAAAGACATTATTTTCATGAACTCTATTTGCTAGTCATTCTCTCTACTTGGAAAGTCAGGTGTCCAATTTAGACCTAAGGAAAACGTCCCTGAAAGACTCTCTCAAGTACCTTGAGAAAGAGACCTACAAATGTAGCTGCCCACAAAGTGAACAAAAAGGACATCTTAGCTTGATTTGAGCTGTCTAAAAGTAATGAAATTAACATGGCAATGATTTAGAATATGAATTTTGCTCATGCATGGAAAGTGTCTTGTTCAACTTGTTGGCAGCTTTATGTGGAAAACCGTGTAAATAAAAAACAACCACGAAACAAGGACTTTGGCAGTGGCAAAAATAAAAAAAAATGTGTAAATTTGTGTGTAAGGATTTTTTTTAAAAAAAGGAATAAACTAATCAGTCCTTTTTCTAGTCATTGCTGTTAAGAATTCTCTATCAAGTTTCCTTTTCTTTTGACACTAGAAAGACATGTGTTGCGATAGGTAGTTACAAATTTTATCATAACTTTCAAAGAGTATGTTTTATTTCATTATTTATCTCGTTATAGCATCTTTATTCTCCCTATTTCTTTGCACATTTTCAATATGCATGGTTTTTAAAGACCGTTCTCTCCCTTTTGTAAAATAATTTCTCCCAATTGTATAGTTCATTTATTTTGGTTTTTTTTTTGCTTTGTCAGTTATTATATACGGTATGAAGTTGCTATGCACAGAGCTTTTTGTAAAGATAGCTTTTTTTGTTTACTGTTTTTAATGGTCCTACTTATTGAAGAATATCTTGTTTGTAAAATGAATATGTCTACTTCAGTTTTAAACTTTAAATTATCCTAACAAAAAAAATAAAATTTTTGTACTGTAAAAAGAATGGTCTGGAAATTTCTGAAGCTCGAAATAGGCTTTATTGTGTATTTCTTCTGTCCTTGATGGATCTAGGTAGGTACTTTGTGGCAGTAAAGGCTTATTTTGAACAGCAGGTGCAATTGACTATTACATCAGGTTACCAACGATTGTGGGAAATTTGCCACCACGTGAAATCTTTAGATCAACACTAGATGTTTTTTCTTACAGAAAGGTTCAACCCCAAGTTTTTGGGCAAGATGCAGTAATCTTTGGCAGACCACGATACATGATAATAATGACCACTTCTAGCCTCCACATTTATTGGTATGGTCTTAAAAAGGGGAGTTTATTTCATTTTATTGGTGGAAGGGGGTCAAACTTCAAAATGTTCAAATATTTGACTAGCCCTAGAACTCTACAAATGAAAACTCATTTTCAGGTAGCCAGATAGTGTTTTAATGATTATTTATTAAAGCATGGATTTCAATTAGAGGCATACAGGGTTTTTATTTGTCTTTTTGAGCTGGCAAGCAGCAAGTCATAGACTACAGCTGATCAGCTAGGGAAAAATATGAACGTTTTTCCATTAAAAATATGTGTTGAGTCCGGTTTGATGTGACTTATGGGTCATATTATTTTACATGACCCATAGTCATGTGGGCTAGCTACTGTCTCTAGACAGAACTCTGAGCAAGAGTTATAACATCAACAGCCGTAGTCCAGCAGGCATTGTGACTCAGACTTTGAGTCGCTAGTCTCTCTTGCTTCATTATGCACATATTAATTTGCTGCTGGCTTATATCAATAATAAATGACCAGACTCTCTGTACCAGCTCAGCTGTAATGACCAGCAAGTGGGTCGAAGCAAAGAACACCCTTGGCCCGAAATATTCCCATCCACCTGCTCCTACAAGGGAGTAAGCAGACACTTTCTTACCTTTATGCTTCTGGAGCCAACCCATATAGGTAGCTAGAATTGGTAAAAAAAATGCTGGTTGTTTCTTGTGAGACATTTTGAAAAAGGAAATTTGAAGGGAGGAAGGTCTTTTGAAACTTGTTCCAAGTCCTCTCTCCCCTCTGATCTCACAAAAAAAATAAAAAAATAAAAAAAATCTGACGATGGCACAACATTTACTTTTGAAAAAAAATTAGGCTTGCAAAAACTGAACATTGTTTAGTGTTTTTGTCAAACCAGACTCAGACTGGTTTGAGTGAATTCTTTTGCAAAAATTTTCACACGGGGGAAGAAAAAGCCATTTCCCCCAGACAGACTTTTGGCACAAGTTTGTTGACAAGCTCTAATGCTTCACTTCAAGACAGAATCTGGCACTGAGTGAGTGTTCAGACATCTCAGTGAAAGTGTTGCAACCTCTCAAAGTGTCATCCACAAACTGACAGCGGAAAAACACATTTTTCAATCTTCATCTCTTCCAGTCATTCATTCAGGGAGCAGAAAGAATAGCTATGCAACCTTGTTAACAAACCACACAGCCCTAACAGTCAAAGTGAAGAATCCATCAACTCGTCCTGAGTCGACCTATCCCAGTTTACACCAATTGAGGATTGGATCCAGATTATTTAAGATTAGGCTGGGCACTTTTTTTTAATTGGCTGCTGTGATTTGATAGTAAGCAAAGACTTCTAGGGATATAATTACACATTTAGGGTACGTCTACACTGCAACACTATTTCGAAATAACTATCTCTATTCTAAAATAACTTAGTCCGTACCTACACAGCAAGCTGTTATTTAGAAATAGTGTCAAAATACTGTCAAGCTGGAGGATTTCTTACTCTGACTCCTGTAACTTACTCTGACTCCTATTTCGAAATAAACTACACAATTGATGTAGCTCAATGTGTGTAGCTTATTTTGAGTTAAGCCCTGCAGTGTAGACACACCCTTGGTGTGAAAGGGAATCCTATTCCACACCAGTGACCTCGTTTTTATACGCAAAGGGGGGAAAAGCTCATTGTGATGGTACAAAAAGCGCTGAGATTCATTACACTGTGCTACCAATTTGTAACCTCTTTGGAGAAATTTTTTATATACAGGCACACTGTGTGCTTGTGATATGTTATCTGACTGACCCTTAGAAACCCCTCATCTGAGTCAGAGCAAATGCCAAACAAAATATTGGGGGTAAGGGGAGAAATGCATAGAAAACTTATGGCTAGTCAGTTTTAGAAAAATGATCAACTCTTGACTTCAGTGTTACACACACACAAATGTTGTGTTGGGTTAAACACATACGAATTTAGCCATGCAGAAGAGGATATGTGGGCACGCACTCTGTTTTGTAAAGCTCAGTCCACCCTAGAAAATAATCTGTCACTGATCTTGGTTTGGCTTTTGTCGTTTCTTAAGTGGGTTCAGAACAACACACAGTTACGTGCCTCATCTCAAAAGCAGGACTGACAAGCATTTCGTGACCCGGACTGCAAAAGGCAAAACTGCCTTCAGAAACAGGACCAGCTCACACAGATTCATCTTCCTGCCACGCACTCAACACACTGCAGCTAACACAATCTTCCCTCAGCACGTGCCCTTATGGAGTCCACCACAAGGGGCACCAGACCCAACGAGTTGCACCAAGTCAAATGATTCAGTCTCACTTTTGTGGCTGCGGACAGTCCCTTAGGGATTTCGCTCCTTCCCACCATGGTCTAAAATATGTTGTGCCAAGTCATATGGTCTTTCTATGCCCCTCCCACCCAACTCATTGCTATATTTAGCAACGATTCCCTCGGCGTGCAAATGGTTCCTTGATTGACGTCGTCCAAGTCTGTCCTCTAAATGCATTTCCTCTATTATGCATTATTGCTGGGATTTTCAAAGGTGCTTCAGGAAGTCAGGTGTTCAACACCGATACTCCTCGTTCCCTTAACCTCTTGGAAATTCAAGCCTTACCCAGCCCCCTTCTATCCCACTTTGCCTCATAACCCTTGACCTTTAGCTCACGTTCAATATTAAACCAAAGGCTTGGAACACACAGGCAGCCTGGAAAGAAATGGCCAGTTGTGTTGCTTTCCCAGCGCAATCCTGCATCTGTCATCTATGTATTATATTAAGCTGTTTGCACTGGGGGCCTGGGTTTCTTATATGATTGCAACATCATGCATAGGGTACTATGTCTGAAATCTTCCCCCTAACATAACTGAGGAGAATATTTTGAAAAGCTTAGCCTTCCCCCACAATGTGAACGTAAAGTGGCCTTTCACCACTTTTTCCAAATTACATAGTACCCTGCGGTTCTCTGCATCATTAAAGGGATCTCAAAGCATTTTACAAGTGCATTTATCAACCCTGAGGACACACCAAGGAAACACGATTTAATGGGCCGGCCTCCTAAATTCTAGTCCAGAGCCCATGAGTTCTATACCTCACTCTGCTACTGGCCTGCTGCGTGACCTTAGGCAAGTCACTTCCTCCCTCTGGGCCTCTCTCTGCTCTTTCACTCTTTGTCTGTCTTATCTGTGTAGACTTCAGGGCACAGTCTGTCTCTCCATATGCACCTGTACAGCTTCTAGCACAGCAAGGTCCTGTCCTCTGCTGTTACCTCTAGGGGAAAATGAGGCCTACACAGAGATTAAGTGACTTGTCCACATTGGTTAAGAGAGACAGTGGCAGGAAGACAACCAGGAGTCCTGACTGAAAGTCTTCTGCTCCGAACCTTGGCCAGCTCTCCCACCTGACTGAAGTTTTCTCTGTGAAAAATAAGATGGGGTCCTATTTCAAAATTGGGCTCAAGATCAGTGTCATGTTTGCGTTTTGTACAGCACCAAGCACACTGACACTTCCCTTATGATTGTAATTGTAGTGCCCTGTGCTGTGCAAGAGATACTGTTGAGAACTGTCGGCTGGTACTTGGCCCAAGAGGGGAAAGCCAGGATCCGGCTCTTTACCTTGTAAATATCTGAAATACCTCCCACAAGAAAGGCCCAGTGAAAACTAAATTCTATCAAACACTGACCATCCCTGACCCGCCTCCTTACAGGTTGTTTTTAGGCATCTGTTTGGCTGGAAGTTGAATTCCAGTTTAATACACAGTGAAACAGTAGCTTCTCTTTCAGCCACTTATGCCAGGCAACTAGGGAATTGATGGAGCAGTTAAAATATTTATCTCAATGACAACACGCAGCTGCTGAGGTGCCAAGATCTGAGGCTCTAATCACACCAGGTTACATAAGTAGGAATGTCTCATTAACTCTGCTTGCGGGACTGGATTAACCAGACAGCTGGTGGCCATACAAGAGGGTGCAGACAGAGCAGCCATGAAACAGAGACAATGTCTAGCAAACATCAACATCGACAAGGGGAAGTGGGTAATCCTACACTTCCTCCTCCGAAACAGACGGCACCAAAATACTGTCCCACAGAGGCAATCCAAGGATGGTGTCTGTCTTATCAGGTTTCTTGGTTCGCTCTGTGTTTCTGCTAAACAATCTATCCTTCACAATAAACCTCAGCCCCTTGCATAACACAAAAAACAGCCAACCTTGGTCCCAGTATCAATCATGATCCATTGTTGGTTCCTTTTCTGATGTCAATATATGGGTTGGCACGGCTGCTTCATTTCTGATTTCTATTTAATGTACTTACTAATCTGTTACAATTTTATAGCACAGTAAGTAGGTGAACTTGTCACACACTCTTATGTTTATGAATATTATCTCTGATCAATGGAACCCCCCTCGGGCACAAGCAGCTGGATTGTTTTTGGATGCTGTTCCAACCTAACCAGTAAATTGTGCATGATCCATGATTGTGGGACAGAAACATGCAGCTATGTACATTATGTGGCTGGGAAGAAAATGTCGAGCAACAAGGTTCGCTAGCGTAGGCAGAGTTCCAAAAGTTGGATTGCTGGCAAAAGTCAAAACCCACAAGAGCTGGAAGTCAATGCCAGGCTGAAGGCTGAAGAGAGACTCAAACATCCAATGTCCTCAAAGTTCAAACTTGAAAAGCAAAAACTATTTCCCTTAATAACTGGACTACACAATGGCAGAAGGTTGGAATGAAATTAACACGTGTGCATCTGAAATACACTGGCATTGGTCTTGGTTCTGTAACATTGAAGTCCATAGGAGCTTTGCTATTGACATCAGTGAATACACGATCAAAACTTAGTGCATGCAGTCACATGGAAAGCTGGGAAATAGAATTTCTGTTCTCTGGGAAAGACCAGCATTTAAAAAGCTTAATTCAAATAGGAATGCAAAGCTGGACTTTTAAAATGAAACTTCCAAACGTTCTCAGGTTGGAACTCTTGCCACATGTTTGAGTTGATAATGTTGATCTGGGTTATTTTGATATGGTAATACATTCCAGGTCAGCTGTATGATTTCAGTTCTGTCCATTTTGACTTTTCATGTTACATTTACGTAGATTGGGATGGGCAATAAAATGGTGATGGTTCACCAGGGCTGCTGTTACCTGCAGCTCCACAGGTACGGGCAATCACAGCTCCCATTGGATGGGAACAGAGATCTGTGGGCAATAGGAGCTATGGTCACCAGACCTGTGGAGGTGCAGGTAATTATGGTGGTGTGGGAGTCCACCAGGGGCTAACCCTGGCAGGCCGATATTTGCCCACCTCGGATGTAGATAGTGTTTATATAGTCAAAATTAAATCAATCCAGATGATAAAATTGAAAAAAAAAACCTTTCTACAAACAAAACGGAGGACTTGTTTAAAATGTTTCCTGTCAGAATCAACACATTTCCAAGGAAAGTGTCTATTTCTATTAAATTCCTTTTTTTGATAGAAAACCGTCATTTTTTTTTATTCGGCTCTAGTCATGTGCTTTTCTAGTGACCGTCAGAGCCTGCTACTTCCTCAATTTTTAAGGCCAAAAGGGACTACTGTAAATTAATCTGGTTAGATCTCATGTAGCACACGGGACCTTGAGTCTCTCCTATCTGAAGATGTGCTACTTTCTTTATCTCAACTGGTAGGGGGTTGGGTTTTCCAGGGGAAAAGGTCCTAGTATTGCTCCCACAGAAAGCCTTTGGAGCTGTATGCACACCATTGACACCACATCTTTATCTACCTTAAAATTTCTGCCCATATTATTTCCGAGGTGGTGGAAGGAAGAGTGAGGGGATGAGTAAATAAAAGTGAGAGAGAGTTTGCCTCTGGTGAATAATACTATCCCTGTCTTTGCTTACCAGCTGAAACTTCTAAAAGACACAGGCCACGTCCTTGGTAGGCGTCAATCTGAGTCAATAGAACGACACTGATTTATACCAGCTGAATGGTGGACCACACAATTACTTTCCCCGTTGGCTTGCAAGCTAAATGCACAGCTATAAAACACAAGAAAAAAACAGAGAACTTTTGAGATTATTTTAGCTATTGCTTTCAGATCCTGCTCAAGCTAGTGCAGGGTTTCTCAAAATTTTTTTATAAAGTATCCCGTTTTCAAAACAAAAAAAGTATAAGTACCCCCAGTACCTACAGTTTTCAGACACACAATTTTTTTTTCTACCATTGCAACACATTTGTTTAAACAACTTAATTGTAGCCGGGTGGGTGATGAAATTTTTGAGTGTAAAAAGTACAAAAATAATAAAGCGCTATAAAACTTAAAACAAAAATTCATTTTTTTCCAAATTTCAGTTGTGTTGACACCCCCAGACTTCTCTCGAGTACCCTAAGGGTACTTGTACCACTGGTTGAAACACCGAGCTAGTGCATTGCCCAGGAGCACAAAGATCACTCTCGTTAGTACCTACAATGCAACAGGGCCTACCAGCCTCAAGAAGCCATTCCGAAGCATAACAGAAGCATATTTTCACGCAGACACGTTATAACTATAATGGTCCGGTTTCTCGTTTAAACGAAGGCTCTTTTACATCACTCTGGCCAGGTGAAACATCCTTTTATGGTCTGGGGCAATGTAATGTCTGCCTTTGTGTAGGTCCAGTAACGTTGTCAACCTCCATGGTCCTAATGCAAGTTC
This sequence comes from Rafetus swinhoei, assembly GCA_019425775.1. NCBI lineage: Eukaryota > Metazoa > Chordata > Testudines > Trionychidae > Rafetus > Rafetus swinhoei. Next base: position 9,339,124 of record JAFJHL010000226.1, read on the forward strand.
TGGTAAGTTGTATAAAGCCTCAGTTCTTGGAGGCATGTGATTCTCAGCTTTCATTTACACACATAAATAGCTTTCTGCCTTACTTGGCTGCAGAGAAAAGCTTGAAAAAATGAGTCAAGTGAATTCTAAATTTCCAAAACCCAGAAGGCAAATACATTTCTTAAGAGATCTTAAGGATTTTAAACCAGAGGTGGGCAATAATTTTTGATGGGGGGGCTACTCACAGATTTTGGAATGTGGTTGAGGACCGCACTCTTCCATGATATTAACAGAGGAATTCCGGGGTCAGGGATGGACGCTGGGTGCAGAAGGGAGCTTGAGGTAAGGGTGCAGGAGGGAGAATGGGGTCTGGGAGGGAGTTTGGGTGAAGGAGGCAGATATGACCTAGGGCAGGGGACAGGGATGCAGGATTTTGGGATGTGACCTAGGATATAAGGGGATTGTGCTCTGGGGCAGAAGATTGGGGTGCCAGATCTGGGAGGGGGTATGAGTGCAGGAGGGGGCAGAGTGTTTAGGTATGTGGAGGGGGGGGGCAGAGGGTTGGGGAAGGGAGGGGCTGGGGTGCCAGAGGCAGGGTCTGGCTGGGAGGCGCTTACCAGCAGAAACCTGAGACAGACTGTCTGCTGCAGGCTGCTCCACTGGCTCCACTCCAGGCATGAGAGAGAGGAGGAGGGGAAGAGAAGGGAGGGAGAAGGCTTCCTACACTGCCCCTGCGCCCAGCAAAAATTCTCAGCTCCTATTGGCTGGAAACTGAGAGATTGGCCAATGGGAACTAAGAGATTTTGCTGGGGGGCGGGAACAGCATGAGAAGTCTCCCTCTTCCCTCCCCAGTGGTCCAGAATGGAGAACAGCTGGCTTTTTAAAGGGTGAACTGTTCTCTGCCTAAGGGCTCCGGCAAGCCAGCCGTGGGTCGGATCTGGTGGCTTGGCAGGCTGGATTCAGCCCACTGGCAGCCTCTTGCCCACTCCTGTTTTAAACCAATCTAATGATCTTCTGAGGATTCACTCGTAATTTTTTTTAAATCAGTCAGGCCCACACAATCTAATATATAAAGGAGAATGTTTGTATGTTTGTGCGCTAATAACTTGGACACTATAAGAGCTACCGCAACCAAACTTTGCATGGGATAACCTGTCATCCAGGAGAAGGTTTTAAGCGACTGTGGGAGGGAAAAGATGAGAGATGGACGCCTCTCCCTGGGGCTGCATGGAGCTTGGCAGTGCGGGGAGAAGCGCCTTCCCGGGGGAAACGGTGGGGACAGTTACTTACTAAGGCTGGCGGAGGGACAAGGAAGCAAAGGGCGGGCTTGGGAGCCAGCAGCAGGCGCGTGGCTCCCTTTCCCCTTCCTCCCCTCAGGCTCCTCACCTCAGTTATATCAACTGTCCCGAGCAACGCCGGGTAACTCCAGCTAGTAAAGAAATATTTCCAAAAAGTGAGTACTCTGCCAAGATTGCACCAAGTTAATAAGGGAGAATGCAACTCACTTTAATTAGAGGTTCTAGATGTACCTCGTATTTCTCAATGCATTCCAGGGAAAGGGGAAGGTGCGGGGTTAAGTGCCAGACAACCTATCACAATCCAGCAGTTCTGTATGATCCAGCTGCAGGAGGATCTGGTCTCAACACTTTATGGAAATATTAGGCACTGATTGAAATTTACCAGCAGGGTCCCTATGACACTGCAGTTGCTGCAGTCATTTCTTTGTCTTTAAAATGCCATATAATTGCTAATGTAATTAGTGATGTATACAGAGGGGGCCCGCGCAATTACCAAGTCCTAAGATCAAGTAATTAATGTTCTGTCAACAAAACAGCAACTGTTTCATTAACAACTGTCTGGATCTGAAAATAGATCAGCCCACAATGTTACCAACTCGGCTGAGTTCTTCCCTCCCCATCCCCTTGCCCCGTACGAGCAGCAAATTCAGAGGAAAAGTACCCTCGCTCTGACTGCAGGAGTGGGGGGAAGAGGCCCAACCACAAGGAAGAGTTGAGGCACCCTGCCGCCAAAGACACACCCTGACTTATTGGGAGAACTGACCCTGGTGATTTCTGGAATGGCCTTGAAGCCTCAGGACTCATTCATACCTCTCCTTTAAGTCCTCTCTCTCTGCCACCGCCCATGCTGGCATCCTGGAGTTTACAGCTGGTGCTCCTGCTAATTGCAAGCATTCAGAAATCATGCGTCGGGCCCCAAGATGGAATTGGCTTAAAAACCATAAGCCTAAAACCATGTTGGGTTCTTTCCATTTGCCTTTTGCTTTATGAGACTTGGCCGCCCACTTGCTTCCCATTTTTCGCCAGGACTCTTGCGGGCTAGAAACTTACTTAAATGAAAAGGACGCTCATGTTGTCATAGAATATAGAACTGGAAGGGACCTCGAGGGGTCATCAAGTCCAGTCCCCTGCCCTCCGGCCAGGACCATGCAATGGTCTCATGCAAGTTCTCAATTCCAAGAGTTGGGGCTTGAAACAATACACCGAAAATTGTGAGACAATCTAAAACAGCACAAGAGATGGCCATACTGATTGGGAAAGTCTATTCAAGGCTTTGGACAGTAAAGGTAACTGAGTACCAAAAGGAAGGGCCAGTTACAAACCAGCGATTTCATCTCTCCCACCGTCAACCAAAGCTTGACCTACCTCCTTAGTAAAATTATCTTAAATTCAGTACAACAAAATCAGCTGCTTTTAAAAACGTCGCTCTCTCTCTCCTGTCTCCGCAACTGCCACTCTCTAAACGAGGCTTTAATCGAAAAAACTACCTTGGCTCCTCCCTTGTTGCTAACACGCCACCAGTAAAAGTGTTTCCAAAACATGGCTTCTTCTTGGCTCCTCTCTTCAGTGCGGCTCTTCCAGGCTGCCAGAGGAAGCTACGGTGCCGTTTTATTGCTCCTACGTAACCCAGAGGCAATACTAGGTATTCTTGATTGCCCTCTACTGGCATCTTAATCTGTTAGCTGTCTATTTACATATATGCAGAGCCCTCTGGTGACAGCTTTGAGACCACCTCCTCCATAACAAATAAGGGTAATGAAGGCCCTGATCCTGAAAGGCCCAGAGTCATCCCTCTGGCTTAAATTTAAGCACATGCTCCAGTCTCTTGCTGAATTCAAGGTCTTAATCCCTGTGCACGAGATCGCCATTTTGTACACTCCCAATGTACTGGCCATGCAGTCTTTCCACTGTGTTTGAACCTGCCAGAAACCAGCTTCGAAGCTGGCCCTGTCTCCCAAAACACTTCTTTGAAGAAGCACATCACACGCGGGTAATGTTGTTAAATGATAGCCGAGGGAGAGTGGAATTAGGCAGTAGAGGCCAGGGGATCGGAGAGGATTTCCGACGGGATTTGAAACACAAACACACACAAAAAACCCTCAAAAAGTATACAAGTTTTCCTCCGCCCCACGTGTGTGTCATTTTATTACAGGATAATTAAAGAACACTTTAAAATTGTGATTAATAAGCTCTTTCGCGTCAGAGAAACCAGATCTTTGATGACAGTCATTTAAACATTCAGTTGCTGTGCCATTGAGGAATGCAAATAAATAAAGGGTTGGTGTATATCTTTCCCTTTGGTTTATTAACAGAAAAGTTTTTGAACGTGAGGTTTTAAACAGAGATAAACCATAGCTGGGACCACAATCCAAGCCCCTTGAAATTCAGGGGAGTGAATCAATGCTTCCGTTACAGCCAGTTGGAATGGGAAAGAAATCCTGGGCATGTTTATGTATATACAGTTTGCCCCTGATTTGCTTAGGCCTGCTAGATATACAACTGTTAGGGTGTATCTACACAGCACCCTAAACTCGAAATTTGCTCTACGCAAACTGTGTCTTTTATTTTGAATCTATTTTGAAATTTGGCTCATCTACAAAGCGCCAAATGTCGAAATAACATGCTATTTCAAGCCATCCCTTCTCCCTTGTGCAACAAGGTTTACTGGAATGGTGAAATAGCACATCCGTTATTTCGAAAAATATTTCAAAATAACGGGCTGCTTGTGTTGATACAGGGTAGCTATTTTGGGATAGTGTAGATGTAGCCTTACAATGGTGTTTTGATCCTTGTAACCATTTTGGCTGTTGTGGGGGTCACAAATTGTGTTAGCACAAAATACAGGAGTTGTGAGAGAGGATCACCAAGGCTTGCGGTGATTGTGGGACTGCAGAACGTCAGACTGTGTTGAACTCAGTTCAAAAGGCGAGACACGGTGGCTACGTCTACACTGCAGGCTTTTTGCGCAAGAACAGCTGTTCTTGCACAAAAACTTGCCGGGTGTCTACACTGCACGTGCATTCTTGCGCAAGTAAATTTACAGCACAGCGTCAGAAAACAGGGCTTCTTCCGGAAGAGTTATTCCTCTCCCCATGAGGAATAAGCCCTCTTGCGCAAGAGCTCTTCCACAGGCAGTGTAGACAGGCAACATGAATTTCTTGCGCAAAAAACCCCTATGGCTAAAATGGCCATCACAGCTTTCTTGCGCAAGAGAGCATCCACACTGCCATGGACGCTCTTGCGCAAAAGCACATCTCTTGTGCAAAAGCACATGGCAGTGTGGATGCGCTCTTGTGGAAGACCTTTTGCACAAGAACTCTTGCACAAAACAGTTATTGCGCAAGAAGCCCGCAGTGTAGACCTAGCCTGCCAGTATAGAGAACCTTGGATGGACAAGAGCTTGTCTGCCAAAGATCTCTGAAGTGAGCTAGGGAGAGAGGACTCTGAGTCAGCGAGCTGCATGGGCGCCAGGTGTGAGCTGTAGTACTGGTTCAACGATAGAGCTAAAGAACGGCTCCATAAGGAGCTTCTTTTAGTATTTAAATATTCTCCAGTGGATGCTGGAATCTCTTGTGGCTGGACTGTGCTAAGAGCTGAAATCCCTGAGAGCGGAAATCACTAGGTTTGGCCCAGAGCCAGCGGAAGATGTGATGAGCAGCCAGGAGGGGGGCAAGCGGTACCAGAGAGCAGCGAGCAGGTGGATGGCGAGTGACCAGCAGAGTAAAATGCCTCCTAGCCCCTCCGCCCCAGGCTGGGAGGTGAACTCTGCAGATGCACCTCTGAACTGTGGGTCTGCCCTGACCAAGGGCAGCAGTTGTGGATGGGGTGTACAGAAGGGCTGGGCATGTGAAGGGGACATTTACATTGCTGGCCTAAAGAACCTGTGAGGAAAAGGACATGGCCCAATGCACTTGTGGTGGGACTGTTACCCATGGTGTTGGTTATGAATTCTTTTTGTGGTGTTTTCCCAAATCAATGCCATGTTATTTCTCTTCCCTTTTATTAAAGGTGTCTTTTCTACACTCAGACTCTGTGCATGCGAGTGGGAAAGCATTACCTCTCAGAAGCTCCCAGGGGTGTTGTGTGAATTTCCCAGGTTACTGGGTGGGGGCTCAAGCCAGTTCTGTGTTGGATGGATGGAGAGGAACCCCTAGATATTGAATCCGGCCCTAGCTGCGGCTGACGCTACCTGGCAGAAGGGTTACAATAAGAAGACAGAAGATGGTCAAACACTGGAATGTGGGCTTGGGGGTTATCAGAATTGTTCTTCTTCCCTCAAACACACACAAGAAATAGGAAGGGAAATATCAAGACATCAACATTTGTAAAATTTCAACCAACTGGTCAAAAATCCGAGACAAAAAGTCATGAAAAATTCCCTAGCCCCCTTTATTTATTTTTTATTCAAAACTGTATTTTTATTAACACACATTTTGAGATATTCTTGGACAGACCGAGGAATTGCTCATTCGTAAGGGTGCTCAGGTAAAACTGAGATTAACTTAATGTGCTGGCCTGACGTTTCAAAGCACCGGGCAAATAAAATGGCCATCGGTGAATAAGTGGGTTAAAAATTGATTTTTGTACTTGAGGTAATCCATATTAGGACAAGATTCTCCCTTCAGAGCACAGAAACTGGAGGATGTTCAAGAGATTACAGATTAAAGACAGGCGAGGCCATTAGATCAGCAGGTCTGACCTAAGGAACTCTGGGAAGGAAGGAGGCAGAGAGCAACTAATGTGCATAACAAACATTGTCAGAAAGCCGTGGGGACAGCTCAGAGAATGTGCATTGCACTCAGGTTCCACGGCCATTATGCCTTCAGCCACCACTTACTGCAGCCCTGCTTAAGGAGGAGAATATTTTCTCCCATGACAGACTTTTCCAGTGCTGCTTTGAAGAGACCCGAGTCACATGCTTTTGTGTAGCACTTAATTAGAAAGGGAAGATGAAAACCTCAGGAGTTAAGATTCTGCCTTCCTAATTTACATATCCCAGAAAGCAGCAGAACATCGGTACACTAGCCATGGATTCCCCACTCGCACCATGCAACAATGCCCACCAAAAAGAAATGAGTAAAATCCTGCCATGCCTGCTTGCTAGTTAGCTGCAGTTACTTATGTACAAGGCACGCACAGGGCACTGTACAATTTATACCATATGCCAGCTGCTTGATTTATGCCAACTTGGCAATGGATGCAGCTGAGATATTCAACGGAGCAATTCAGATTTCTTTGTGTGTGTGCACATTCACATTTCTGAGATTACTCTGGTTTATGGCAGTGCAGGCAAATGCCAAGGAGACAGCTTATAATCTAAACCCAGGTAGTTTTTCAGCTTGTCAGTTGCATGTGGGAAACTCACATTGACTTCTATGGGGTTTGTTCAGCCGAGAAAGGTGAAAACCTTGACTATAGAAAGCCCACCTTCCATGTAGTTAGAGGTAATTGGGGCACTACAGCTAACAGGCTTTTCCCCCATAACAGTTCAAACAGGAGTAATTTTGTTTTCTGACCAACTCATCTTCTTTCAATGGGTGTTTACACACTACAATTTGTGCTAACATGGCTAAAAATGGTAGGGTAGATGCAGTTGTCAGCATAGTCCGTGCAAGGCCACCTGGAATCCTGGGTATCTCTGAATGATGCTCAAATCCTCGGTGCTGCGTCTGCACTGATCTCTTTGTTAGCCTGGGTTCTGAGCTGCAATCAACCTTCCAATAGCTGGGGACAACATCTCCCAGAGGTGAATCCATGCAGGTTAGGGATTGGGGTAAGAAATTAGTCAATCTAATCTGCCCAGCTCCCATGTTCGGGTATTGGAGACATGAACCGTATGCCTTGGATCCCACCAAGAGTAACACAATCAGGTCCCACCTTCGTTATTTCTGAAGCGCCTATACCCCTGATCAGCCCCAAATTCAGAACTGATGGTAGCCACAATAGAATCATAGAACCATAGAGCACTAGAACTGGAAGGGACTGCAAGAGATCATCAAGTCCAGTCCCCTGCCCTCATGACAGGACCAAGCACAGTCTATATCATCCCTAATAGATGTCTGTCTAACCTGCTCTTAAATATCTCCAATAATGGAGATGCCACAAACTCCCTAGGCAATTTATTCCAGTGTTTAACCACCCTCGCAGTTAGGAAGTTTTTTCCTAATGTCCAACCTAAACTTCCCTTGCTGCAGTTTAAGCCCATTGCTTCTTGTCTTAGCCTCAGAGGCCAAGGAGAACAATTTTCCCTCCTCCTCCTTGTGACACCCTTTTAGGTACTTGAAAACCGCTATCATGTCCCCTCTCAGTCTTCTCTTTTCCAAACTAAACAAGCTCGATTCCTTCAGCCTTCCCTTATAGCTCACGTTCTCTAGGCCTTTAATCATTCTTGTTGCTCTTCTCTGGACCTTCTCCAATTTCTCCACATCTTTCTTGAAATGTGGTACCCAGAACTGGACACAATACTCCAACCTAAGGCCTAATCAGTGCAGAGTAAAGCGGGAGAATGACTTCTCGTATCTTGCTCACCGCATTCCTGTTAATGCCTCCCAGAATCATGTTTGCTTTTTTTTTTGAAACAGTGTCACACTGTTGACTCATATTTAGCTTGTGGTCCATTATGACCCCTACATCCCTTTCTCCTCTAATCTGTTAATCATGTAATAGTAATAGTGTCTCTTGTAATCCATTGGCCCATGTTGCCGCTCTTTATTGTTGTTGTTTTCTCTCTTCTCCACTCCTCTCTTCCTCCCTCATCCATAACTAGCCATTTGTGGTACTTACATGCCCCCCATTACAATACCTCAGTCTTTAATGCATTTATCCTCACAACCAACCCATTTTCTAAGTGGGGAACTGAGACACAGGGACTAAGTCACTTGCCCAAGGTCACACAGGAAGTATGTGGCAGAGTAGGAATTTGAACACAAGTCCCTCAAGTTCTAAGATAGGGAATCAATAAGATTCCATTTCTAAGAGAAAAGTGCCTTCGGGGGGGGGGGGGGGGAAAGTGTGTCTTGCAGTTTTGATCTAAACACATTAGTATGTAAGGAGGCATTGACAAGTAACCAACATTTTTAGCTTTGGTTCACTATTTGTCAATGGTTTTCCTCACGAGTCTCCACCCTCCCCTTCAAATATTTGCAACATGTGTTGCATCTATATGCAGATTAAAATTATGGATGCTTCTGGATGAAAGGGAAGGGGGAGGAAAAAGAACCAAGTTTAATACTCTACTGCAGTAGCACAAATCTCCTGGGCATAGAACATCGTTCAGGTAGACACAGCTGGTGAAATGCATCACATCAAATTAGTATCAAGGGTATTGAGACTCTAAGACGACCGGCAGACAATTCCCCTTCTAATGTACTGCTTTTTAAATTGCTGAAGAAACTTGAATCCCAAATCTCATGTGAAATGAGTGATACTAACATGCCTGCTCAACTACAGAAAGTGAAGATCAAAGACGCAGTGTCCAAATTGGCTTTGCAAACAAAGCAGCCCCCAGAAAGCCCCAAGAGAACGTGGTGCTAATTTTATCAGATCTCCTTGACTTTTTCCTCCAAACAGTTTGCCATTTAAGAAAAACAATAATCAGGCAAAGGCGTTTCTTGGTGTCTGTCAGAAGCCTGCTTGTAAGTCAAACTCCCTTTTAAGCATATTCTTTGTGGGTTACCTAATAGTCTTAATCTATTTTAAATGAAAAACGAGACTGACTTACATTCAAATCTATGTACACCTCATCCCCCCGCTACACACATACACACTCCCATGAATATTTCAATACAAGTCAGGCTTTCAGATCAATACAGGCAACTCTCAAGCTCTATTGATTTTCAGAGGTTCAACTCACCAGGGTGATAAAATATTTCTCAAGTTATGAAACCTGAGTTAAAGAGCTTTTGCTGATACTTCAGCATTTACTAGCCCCACATCTCACTCTCTCTGGATTTATGACTTAGCAATAAGTCTCCGTAAGGTGGGCAATACCATCCTTTAGGGCCCACTCTGGGTCAGAAAGAGAGGCCAATATGGGCATGTCTACACTAGGAAACTATTTTGAAATAACTAAAATCGATTTAATAGCTCCCAAAATAAGCTGTACCAGAGCTGTGTCATATCAACACTACTATACGGCTCAGAGTACTGGCAGATGACAGAGTGCAACCGTGCCAAGCTCTCATCCTTCCACACCACCAGCCTTTGTAAGATACTTCGCATCTTTTGGCCGAAAACAATCTCCAACCACAACCTGCTCCTGTGATGCCACCAGGGGGACATGACCACTATGTCATGGAGATGCATAGGGCACATGATGAGAAGGGAGGCAGATGCCATTGTAAAGATAGCACTTCACTAGACACCTGAAGGACGACGGAAACGTGGGAGGCCCAAGACAACATGGCGGCGTCCCGTTGAGGCAGATATGAAGAGAATGAACTACAAATGGGACACACTGGAGAAAATGGCCAAAGACAAACAAAAATGGAGAACCTTCGTTGCTGCCCTACATGCCAGCAGGCGTAATAGGCATTAACTTAACTAAAATAACAACACTGAAATAGCGTGTCCTCGCTACAGGGAAGCCTCGAAGTTAGTCCGAGGCAGGCTCCATTAATGTGGACGCGCTACCTCAATTTAGAGCCCCAGAAAACACTGGGGAGTAATTAGTTCAAATTACTCTGGGGAGTTGTTATTTTGAAATAGCAGCACCTGAGCAACTACGCTACCGCTATTTCAAAATAATTATTTCAAAATTAGTATTATTCCCCGAGAAAAGCAGAAGTACAAATTTTGAAATAAGTGGCCTGTTATTTTGAAATACTGGGCTTGGTAGTGTGGTATAAATTCAACCTAAGGGGGGTTATTTTGAATTAACTCCCTAATGTAGTCCAGGGCTATGATAAGTCAGCCTTTAAGGTCCTCAAACTCCAGTTTTGTGAGGTAGTCTTCTCCATAAACCTGAAATTCCTTATTCTAAAAGTCATTCATTAGTGAGTGGATACAACTCCCTTTCGATGTATCCTTTAAACCATCTAAAAAAAAGGGCCACCAAATAAAGCAATTCCCTACTGAGGAGAGGCAGCTAATCCTCTTCATACGGAAAAAGAAATAGACTCTAATTATGTTTTTATACACTTTGGATTTCAGGCTTTTTATGTTCTTTCAGTTAGTGGCACAATGATCCAAACCTATTTTATTATAACGAGCCAACATTTGTATTATTCAGATACAGTTTCCCTGCAGACTGCTGCAATTCAGTGCAATTATTATTATTTATTAGTTGTATTACCATACCGCCAAGAAACATCAGTCCATGATCTCTTTGTGTTATGTGCTGTACAAACAGCCTTTGCCCCTTGCTCTAAGTAATTGCCACAGTCCTCTGGACTCTGGATTTTAGTTCCAAAATAATAACTATCTTCTATTTTTTTAAACATCCTTTCAGATAGGATTCCCTCTCCCCTCATCTGCTTGGGGATAGGTCTTTGACAGCTGTTTGGTCTCCCTGGTAGTCAAGAGACCTGCCTCTGCTACTGAACTGCTGTAGAACTTTGAGAGCAAGTCACTTAATCTGTCGTTGTTTCCCTTTCCACTTTGACTGTCTGTCTTGTTTAGTTAGACTGTAAGCTCTCTGGAGAAGGAAACATTTGTTATCACATTTGTATAGTGCCTATCATGATAGGGCTACTAGAAAACAAATTAAACCAAGAACCAAGGCTGTTAGGCGCTATTGAAAATCTCAGCGAGCAATACCGTTTAAACTAATAAATACATTGCAAATACTACATTTTGACACTTGAAAATAAAAAAATGTATCTCATTTAATTAGGAGAATTTAAGAAGGGAAAAATTTCAACTTCTTAAAAAGTATGACCATGCTAAAAGGCTTGATGGAGGCAAATTAACCACAAAAATTGGGCTTTACTCAGTTTTCATATTGGTTTCGAACATCGTTAATAGCTCTGCCCTTAATCTATCACTTAGTCACCTTGACACACTTTATAAGCCACAATAAGTGGCTGCTTATTATGCTTTGAAGAAGCATAGGAATATAAGGGAGAGGAGGCTAATTTACTTGACCAAGGTCGTTGCGTGAATCAGTAGCAGGTCTCTTGGCTCCCTGCCACCTGTCGTAGCCTTGAAATATGTTTCTCCATTTGAGGCTAGCTCTTGTGTCCATGAGAATTAGGATTCACCTTCCATCAATTGAAATTAAGACCCGGGTCTTAGAAGAACCTAACTAGCTGCCAATAAATCCTACAGGTTGCAATTACACTCAGATGAGATCCTCTTCCTACAGTTTAACCATAAATACTGAATACTGGCCACATGCAAATATATCAGATATCTTGGGGTGTTGTATAAAATGTGTTTGTTTAATTTTAGTGGGAAATAAATATGAAATAACAGATGAATGTTAAAGGACATGGAAGATGAAATAATTGCTGGCACTTACTCAGAAGCAGTATTCCTTTAAGCCCTACTCTCTTTTACGGCAGTTGAAGAACTAGCTTTTAATACACAGAGCCCTGGTCTACACTAAGGAGTTATTTGGAAATAATAAACGGAGCGTCCACACTACCAAGCCCATTATATTGAAACAGGCTGGTTATTTCAAAAACTGTACTCCTGCTTTCCTTGGGGAATAATGCTTATTTCAAAAGTGCTCTTTGAAAATAGCGGCAGTGTGGATGCTCCACTGTTGCTATTTCAGATTAACTACTCCCCAGAGTCATTTGAAGTAATTACTCCCCAGTGCTTCCCCATAATGGGGATATGCTATTTCGATTTGGTTATTTCGGGAGTTGTTATTTCGAATGTAGTTATTTCGAAATAATTTCCTAATGTAGACATGCGACTGTGGTTTAGAGGGCTGAAATCTGCTCCAGGTGCAGGAATTCTAGTCCCAACTCTGTCAGGATGTGTCTACACAGCAAAGCTATTTCGGAATAATGGCCGTTATTCCGAAATAACTACGCGAGCATCTACACAGCAATTCCATTATTTTTAAATAATTTCAGAATAACGGACGGCTTATTCCTAGTTCTTTAAACCTCATTATACGAAGAATAACGCCTATTCCGAAGTAGCTATTTCAAAATAAGGCGTGTGTAGATGCTCCACTTCCGCTATTTCGAAATAGCCCCTCACCAGGCTATTCTAAATAATTCTAAATTATTCCTCCTGGGGCTTTAAATCGAGATAGCACGTCTACATTAGGGGAGCCGCCTTGGTCTCATTTTGAGGCTTCCCTGCAGTGTAGACATGCTATTTCGAAATAAGCTATTTCAGAATAACTATTCCGGAATAGCTTATTCCAAAATAATTGTGTAGTTTAGACATAGCTTCAGTGACTTCAATAAAGCCATGCCATCTTACCCCAGATGAGGATCTAACCTTAAAGCACTCAATTCTGCCTAAAGAACGGCCATACTGAGTCAGACCAAAGGTCCATCTAGCCCATTATCCTGTCTTCTGACAGCGGCCAAGGCCAGGTGCCCCAGAGGGAATGGATTGAACAGGGACACCTCAAGTGAATTTTCCTAGTTCTTTTTGGAACCTTGTTAACGTCCTCGCCTTCAGCCCCTTTAATCAATTTTGAATACTTCCCTTCAACCACAGAGGCTTCTTTCCGGAGGGGACTCATCTCGCTTTCCATTACAAACAATCAGAAAAAGCCCTCGGTCCAGGGCTGTACAAGTCTTCCTACAGAGCAAATGCTTTGCTCCCCGTGAGTGGCAACCAGGGTTCTTGACGTCTGGCGGAAGCAGTTTAACAATCAGATTGCTCCTCTGATTTGTATTCGCTACCTGCTATTAATGCATTGCACTAAGCTGGTTAGCATTTTTTTTTCTATTGCAGTGGCACACTGGGATGATGGCTTGGAGGATTTTTCTACAATAACCCCCAAATCCCTTTGCTGATCAGTATGCTCTGTGGCTCTCCCATTTCTCATGTTCTCTCGGTTTTGGTGCATTGCCCCCAGACTTATTATTTTCCATTTGTCTGCATTAACACTACATTTTCCATTTGCTGCACCCCGAGGAGAGCTAAATCCTTCTAAACGGGGTGGCATTTCCTTCTCCTTACCCACTGCACCTTCCACTTTTGTAAGATCCACATACTGCAGATTGTAACATTTAATGTGCACTGTCAGGCCACCATTTTCAAGGACAGATGTTTAAAGAGAGGCTACAAAGTTAATGTCTCAGCTGGAGCAGCCCCTGTCCATGGTGGGCCCTGTGGGGCTGCAGCAGCCCTCTGCCTGTCACAGGCAGGGACCTGCTCCATCCTTTACTGGTTAACCTTACAGCGTGATGCTTACTGGTTAACCTTTCACATCCCTAATTGAAACATTCTTCTTTATTAGCATTAATTGTTGGCACCTGAGTAGCCTCAAGAGGCCTTTGCTTGGCTCAGGCCCATTGTGTTGGGCATCATATAGGCACCTGGTAAGAGCTTGTCCCTCCCCCAAATTGCTTACTAGACAAGAGACACAAAAGGTGGGAAGGGAAACTGAGGTACAGAGAGGTAGAGCCCAAGGTCAACAAGCAAGTCAGTGGCAGAGCTTATCCCACAGCAAAGGACAATCTCTGGGCTGAGCGGATAACTGTCTACATTCACAAGATAAAGGGTAGTCCTGTGGCACCTTAGAGACTAACCAAAATATATAGAATCATGATCTTTCATGGGTAAAACCCACTTCATCACCCATGAAAGCTCACGAGTCTATATCTTCTGGTTAGTCTCTGAGGTGCCTGTGATGGATAGGAAGAGTGCTGGCCAGCACTCGGTGACTAAAGGATTAAACTCAGGTAGCTAAGGGTGTTGGCAGGAAGCCAGAAGAACCAATGGGATACAGCACTGAAATTTAAATTCTAAATATATACCTTGCCTGCTCTCTTTGTGTGGGAGTTCTAAGTTAGCAGTTGGAGAACAAGATGAAATAATCAACCAGAATTACCATATCAGCAAGAAATATTGGCATGGGACTGAACTGGGCCTTGAGGTATGGATCAGTACAGATTGTGAGTAGAGGGAAAATGTATATTTAGTTGTGATCAGGTTGTTTTTATTTTGCTGCTTGCTAAAACTTATCTGTGTGAAATCCATGTGCCTCCCTCCCCCCATTTACTATACCTAAGCTGCGCCCAGAGATATTTTTTCTGTTTTAATCAGCTCTTTTCTTAGTTGCTCTGTAACACCTAGCAGCCAGGTATGCTTTATCAAGTATACTTTTTTGTTTTGTTAATAAAATCACCCTTTTTAAGGCGATGATTTGATTCACGTCTCCTGGAAGGTAACAGGAGGTCTGTACATGTGCCTGCCTAGCCTGAGAGGTCAGCTAGCAGAGACACAGTTTGTTTGTTTCTTTTTTCAAGTTCTCTTGTGGCAAAATAACTTGGGGTAGCCCTGGGGAAGAAATTCAAGTGTTTCTTCCTGGTTTTCAGGGTGTTTTTAAATCACTTGATGGTGGCAGCCTATCTTGCATCTGTGACTCGGGAGTATTTTTGCAAGTAGAGCCTACACAGGCAAGGTATTTAAGGTCTTTTGCGGGCCCCCATCTTCTGCACTCGGAGTACCAGAGTGGGGAACAGCCCTGACAGTGCCACAGGACTACTTGTTATTTTTAAAGTTACAGACTAACCCAGCTACTCCTCTGAGGGTATGTCTACACTACAGCGCTAATTCGAACTAACTTATTTCGAATTAGTTAATTCGAATTAGTTAATTCGAAATAAGCTAATTCGAAATAACGCATCTAGACCCAAAAACTAATTCGAATTAGTGTTTTGCTAATTCGAAATAGCACGTCCACATTGAGTGGACCCTGAATTGAAGGTAAGGCTGGCCGGAACCAGTGCCAAAAGGGCATCAGGGTCAGACTTAGTGTGTGGGACTGCTGCCTCAGGCTAGCCGAGGGCTGTGCTTAAAGGGACCCAACCACGCATCTCGGACAGACAGTTCTCAGGTTTCTCTGCTTGCTGGTCCATCTCAGTGAGGGACAGCAAAGCATTCGTGTCTTGGAGTGCTCTGCTTGCCCCACTCGGGACACCACGGCACTCTGCAACATGGAACCAGACCTGTCCCTGGGCACGCCGGTGCGTGTCGTGGGGTCGTTGCCATCAGCCCGGCTGCACTGTCTGCAGGCTGCCATCCGGGAGGACCATCGAGGGGATGTCAGGATCCAGGGGGCCCTGCGGGAGAGCTTCCACCCTGAGGAGTGCTAACAGTCTCCCCAGTCTGCCCCACCGGGGGTCTGTGTCCCATTCCTCCCTCTCGTCCTTCCACTTACCCTTCCCTAGCCCCCCCTTCCTGATGTCAAATAAAAGACACGTATTTTCAAAAATAACAACTCTCTTTATTTAACAACTGGGGAGGGGGAATGAAACTCTGGGGAGACGGGGGAAAGGAGGTGGGAGAGGGCAGGAGAGAGGGTGGGAGAGGGGAGGGGGAAACCTGGGAGGAGGGAGCTGGAAGGGGGAGGAAGGGGAGGGAAAGCTCAGGGTTCGGGGTCCTGCTGGCTCTCCCATCTCGCAGCACTGAGGGTGCAGGGGCATCAGGGGGGAGTGGGTGTGGAGGGTGGGGCAGGAGGGATGGGGGATGTGGAGGAAGCGGGAGGGGGAGCAGGGGTGGGAGGAGGAGCGAGAGCTGGGGCGGCTGCAGGGACTGGAGCAGGAGGAGGCAGGAACCTGTCCACCAGGGTCTGGAAGTGACCTCGGAGGGCACGGCCCTGATCCTCCAGCGCCTGCAAGCTCCGCTGCCGCAGCCGCAGGTCCTCGCAGACCCAGTGCTCCTGGGTGCGGAGCTGCTGCTCCAGTAGCCGCAGGTGCTCCTGGCTGTGCATGTGGCCTCTGGTGGCCAGGCTGGCAGCCATGTGGCTGTAGACGGATGCGTTCCTGTGCCTAGTGCGGAGATTGTGGGCATTGGAGGCCTCCCCCCAAACCTCGATGAGGTCCACGATCTCTGCACTAGACCAGGCGGGCGCCTGCCTCTTGTGGCCCCGGGCAGGCTCCTGGGAGCCGCCAGCCAGGTCCTGGAAAGAGGTGAAGGGCTGGGTGGCAGCGGGTGGCTGGCTCATCCTGTGCCAGGTGCAGGGTCTGCTGGCTGGATGCTGGCAGGCTTGCAACTGGCACAGACACCGTGGGCAGACCGTGGCCTTTTAAGGGCTCCGGGGCTGGGAGGGGGGCAGAAGAGTTTTCCTGGTTTGGCCCAGTGTGGCCACCAGGGCAACCTGGGAAGGGCTAGCCTCCAGTTAGTTCGAATTAAGTGGCTACACAGCCCTTAATTCGAACTACTTAATTCAAACTAGGCATTACTCCTCGTAGAATGAGGTTTACCTAGTTCGAATTAAGCGCTCCGCTATTTCAAATTAAATTCGAAATAGCGGTTTGCATGTATAGCCGCTATTAAAGTTAATTCGAACTAACGGCTGTTATTTCGAATTAACTTTGTAGTGTAGACATACCCTGAGATATTTTAAGCTAAAGGGTGTCAGAATTTTCCCCATTTTACAGAGAGGGAACTGCCTACATGGCAGTAAAAGATCTGAAGCTGGCCTCAGCTAGCCAGCTCACAGGGTTTGGGGGCCTTAAAATTGTAGTGCAGACATCTGGGTGTGGGCTGGAGCTCTGAGACCCTCCCCCGCATAGGGTCACATAGCCCTCGCTCCAGCCCAGTTCCAAACATCTACCCTACAATTGTATGTCCTACAGTGTAGGCATACCCTTCGTTCCAAATCTGTAAAATGGGGAAAACTCTGACACTCTTTATCGTGTGAATTTAGACAATAAAGTCCTCAGCCCAGGGATCATCCTTTGCTGTGGGATTAGCTCTGCCACTGACCTGCTTGCTGTCCTTTGGCTCTACCCTTTCTGTACCTCAGTTTCCCTTCCCATGAGCCAGATTCAGCTGACCCAGACCAGCTGTGGGACTTTTATCACCAAGTAGATGTCCCCAAAGGTAGAGAGAGATTAAGGGCTTGATTTTGCAATTTAATCCATGCAGGTGGATGATTTGAGGTACCCGGGCAGATCCCCACTGAAATCCACTGAGCTGCAAGAAGATGAAATGGTGCTCCCTGGCAGACCCATTTGCTGGATCTAGCTCCCAAAGTGAATTCTCCATGGTCACATGGGTTGTCTGTGGCAGTCCTCAGAAGCCAACTCAGATCTACCGAGTCCCAGTCCTGTGACTTGAACTGTGATTGTCATTCTTCCTTTCCCCTTAATAACACATGCACACGAGTACCAGCGCATGCACATCGTAAGGCACACAAGTCAGATTCAGCCAATCCTGCTGCACCCCTCAGACCAAGTCCGCATTTCATCCCCCATAAGCGATCAAGAAGCCTCATTTTCCACCTCCTCTAAAAACAGAATTAAAATGGACTCCATGGCACAGCACAATGAAACTCACAGGAGCTCTGTGGTTGCCTCCCAGATCACCACTTGGAAAGTTTACTCCGAGTGCAAAGCTATCCAAGCCAGATGCACTGCCTCCCACAGCAGCAATACTTTGAAGAACTCCAAGTTAGTTAAAACTTCCCTCCAAAACCCAAGATGGCCATCTCTAATCAAATTACACTTTTCAAGCTGTTCACTCCCCAAATCCCATCAAATGATTTCTAATATGTTTCCCACAACTGGTGTTAAACTATAATTGCTCGCTGTATCTTTCGCCCTTTTTGAATAATGGGTGGTAGATTTGCCACTTTATAGTCCTCTGGAATGTGACCCATCATTATAAAACTTCTTTTAAAAAAAATCAATTAACACTGCACAATTTTCTCTCCTTTATTCCCTTTAACAGCCTTGAATGTACCCTCTCAGGATCAGATACTTGACTGGCCTTGGAGCGCTAAACCTTTACACGGTAATTTCCATAGTCACGTGGATGCAAATACCTTTCGCGTACATACTAAGAGGGTCACATCCTCAGCCAATATAAATTGGCTTTAATATGCCAGTTCACACCAGCTGAGGATTTAGCCCAGAATCTGGCAGTTCTCCATCTACTACCCTCTTCGGTAAATGCAAGCAAAACGTCAACTGGACTGATCCAATGTTCAAACCCAGGAATGGGCTTAAGTACCTTCCTGAACTGGGAACTCAATTCGTACGTTCAGGGCCTGATAGTCAGAGGTTCTGAGCATCCCAGCTGCAACCTGAAGAATGTAGCACTGATGGGTGCGCCACACCTCTTCAAACCAGGCCCTTGGTAAATGAATCAAATCGGAGATGATTCGAGATGAAATGATCTCCTGAGATGCAGACAGAAACTGCATCTGCCCATTCGAATGAAGGGACAAGAATATCTGCTTACCCCAGCAGAGAACTTAACCTTATATTTACAGACTCTACCCTGCCCTTCTTGTCACCAGATTGCTTATCTATATGGAAAAATTTCAAGAGTGCCTGACTGCTGGGCCTTTGGGTATAGAACCATGAAACTGGAAGGGGCCTTGAGAGGTCATCTAGTCCAGTCCCTTGCATTCATGGTGGGATTAAGTAATATCTAGACCCTCCCTGGCCACTCTGTGCCTAACCTGCTCTTAATCTCCAGTGATGAAGATTCAATAATCTCTCTAGGCAATTTCTTTCAGTACATGTTGAATCTCTTTAGTCTGGCACCCTTGGGACCTGACTGATGCTGAACCAGAGAATTTGCCGAACCACAGGAAGTCAATATTGTCTAGCAGCATTACCCGCCCTTCCACTGTTCACTGGGTTCTTAGAAGACATTTAGGGGTAAATTAGAGCTAAATAACAGCACAGAACACTGAGAGCCAGGACTGGTGGCTGTAAACAAACTTTATGGGACTGACGAAAACTTGGCCACACCCATGATAAGTGGACATCCAGCTAACTAATATCATTCTGGGCCATGGATGTTGCCGGACCAGAGAGTGCCGGACTAGAGAGGTTCAACCTGTACTTAACCACCCTGACAGGTAGGAAGTTTTTTTCCTAATGTCCAACCTAAACCTCCTTGCTGCAATTTAAGCCCTTTGCTTCTTGTCCTATCCTCAGAAGTTAAGGAGAATATTTTTTCTCCCTCCTTGTTACAACCTTTTATGCACTTGAAAGCTTTTATGTTCCCTGCCAAGCTTCCTTTTTCCAGACTAAATAAACTCATTTCTTTCAGTCTTCCCTCATAGCTCATGTTTTCTAGACCTTTAATCATTTCTGCTGCTCTTCTCTGGACCTTCGCCAATTTCTGCACATCTTTCGTGAAACATGGCCTGAAGAATTGGACACAATACTCCAGCTAAGGCCTAACCAGTGCAGAGCAGAGCGGAAGAATGACTTCTCGTGTCTCACAACACTCCATACGCTGAGCTGCAGGTGTGATTCCCAGCTGCAGGAGACAGACTTGTGAGCTCATGCTGTTAACATGCTTAAAAGAGCATTGCCATGATGGCACGGGCGGTTGGTGAGAGGGGACTAGCTGTCATTAGTGCACCACTGTCAAAGACACTAGGTATGTATTTGGGGCAGCTAGCCCTCCCACCACCATGACAACATTCTGGTTTTCTCTCGCTAGCTCAATTAGTGCTAGCAGGACTACATCTCTGTTAGCTGGAAATCACTCACAGCTCAAAGTGTAGACATGCCCTTAGACTCCAGTACCGCTCGTAAACTTTGGAAAATGTTACTGAGGATTGAAAATTATTACGTCTCTTGGCTTATACTTCAGTTGGAAGCTCTTTGGGGGCAGGGATTGTCTTTTTGTTATGGGTTTGTACCCAGCACAGTGGTCCATGACGAGCGCTTGTAGATGCTATGATAATGGAAATTAATCCAGCACCAGGCCTTCAGCCAGAGAGCTCTTTGTCACCCAATTTATTGTCATCTCCCTATTTTGATAGTCCTTTACCTACTTGGGGATTGCTGCTTTTTACAAAGGTCAACATGGTATGTCCAAGCAGCCCTACCTTTTGCATAGCACACACCCAGATGGTAACAACGCAGACTTAGAAGGACTAGGACTGTACTACTGCTTTCCTACAAAGACACAAAGTCAGAGAGAGAGAGAGAGAGAGAGAGAAGAGTGTGTGCTGTATTCAGAAGTCTTGCTCGAGCTCCTGTAGTAGATTGACCCCACGACCTTCTTCAACAATCTTTAATATACAATGTTACGTGATGCCTAACGGCACTTGTTTTGGAGCTGGGTAGGGCAGAGGTCAAGGTCTGGAATGTTGCAGTGGCCGCTGTTTACCGAGCAAAGACAATTAGACGATTGTCTGGACAGCCGCGCTTTGTGCTGTGTGATAAGCATGTCATCGACTCTCTGAGATGGCAATAAACAAGTTTTCCTTCTTTGGCTTCCTCCTCCATTTCATCGGAATCCATTACAGTCTTCCTCTACGTGCCCAACAAGCAGTCCCCTTCCTCTGTTGCCTTTGACAGCATTTGAGCTCCTTGTGGCAGTAGAATGCTATGAATCGTGGCGGTAGGCTCAAGTCATGAAGAGAGATTTTTCAAAGGCATGAATGGGAATTAAGACATCTCACGCCTATAGGCTTTCAATAAGAGTTAAGAGCCCACCGATTCTTTGTGCCTTTGAAAAAAAACCTCTCCCACATCATCAACAATTCTTATTTCTTAGTCACTCCAGTAAAGGGAGATGGGCAGCACTTTGGGGCAGGAACGGTCTTTGTTCCGTGTTTGTACAGTGTCAAGCCCAAGGGGGTCTAAGGCAGGGGCATGTAGATGCAACCACCACATGCATACATAATAAAGATGGTTCCCCAATTAATAGCAAGAGAGTTCTTTTCCACTCGGTGCTAACACTTTCGTGCTCCTCAGAGTCCATTTCTTTCCTTGGGACTGATAATCTCATGGCGGTTTAAAGCTGATTTTCCATTCAGTGAGTGCCTGGTTCAGGCCTGAGCCCCCAAAATGGTGGGAGACACTGGAAAGCATATCACAGACCTTGTCTACACTATAGCGCCAGTGGGCATGCTGGTGTGAATATGCAGGCTCTGATGCAGTAAAGCATTTAAGTGATTGTGTCTTAAGCTCATGCCTAAGACATTGCTGAAAGACAGTTTCCTGAACTGGGACGTTGGTGTTTAAACAATGGGGGACTAACTCATTGTTGACACTGTGTTGACACTAGGAAACTATTTCAAAATTAGTAACTTCGACTTAACTCCTGGATTTTACAAATTCGAACTAGTGTGTCCACACTATGGGGAAGCCACGAAATTAGTCCGAGGCAGGATACCTTGGACTTAGAGCCTCAGGAAGCACTGGGGAGTAATTAATTTGAATTACTCTGGGGAGTAGTTATTTCAAAATAGCAGCACTGGTGCATCCACTACCATTATTTTGAAATAACTATTTTGTAATTAAAAGCTTCAGAGGGGTAGCCGAGTTAGTCTGTAACAGGAAAAAATTAAAAAACAACAAAGAGTCTGATAGTACTTTAAAGACTAACAAAACATGCAGATGGTATCACGAGCTTTCAAGGGCAGAACCCACTTCTTCAGATGACTGGAGTGTTGGAAGTCCAGATCCAAGAGCTTGGACTTCCAACGCTCCGGTCATCTGAAGAAGTGTGTTGTGCCCACGAAAGCTCGTGATACCATCTACATGTTTTGTTAGTCTTTAAAGTGCTACTAGACTATTTGTTGTTTTTAAAGTTTTTTTATTTTGGAATTAGCATTGAAAAGCAGGAGTACAGATTTTGAATTCCGTGGCCCGTTATTTCAAAATAACGGGCTCTGTAGTGTAGATGCTCCGCTTATAAATTCAACCTGGGGGGGGGGTGGTATTTAGAAATAAAGACCTAGTGTAGACAAAGGCTAACACAACAGAATCTTGGTCTGGGGAAAACAAGTAGCTATTGAAAGACAAGTTTAATTGATAGAGCGATAAAAAAATCTGAATATTATCTACAATATGGTCCTCACTGGTGAGAATTTGTGAATCAGGTTCCCAAGCATATACGCAGACAGATGGAAGGCATACTACTCCCACACAAAGATTTAACTACTGGGGTGAGGTGTTCCTCCTAAAAAAAGAAATCACAAGTAGTTATTATTTAACAAGGAATGAAAATGTTCGAGTGAAGTGTTCGAGTGAGCTCCGTTACATTCAAGAATGCTCCTAGCCATCGACGTTGAATAGTTTTCCTAAATTGCCTTTCAATATTATGTAAATGAAGACAGAATGAGGCGCAATGGTCTCAAGTTGCAGTGGGGAAGGTTTAGGTTGGATATTAGGAAAAATCTGTTTCACTAGGAAGGTGGTGAAGCACTGGAATGGGTTACCTACGGAGGTGGTGGAATCTCCATCCATAGAGGTTTTCAAGTCCTGGCTTGACAAAGAACATAAGAACATAAGAACGGCCGTACCGGGTCAGACCAAAGGTCCATCTAGCCCAGTATCCTGTCTGCCGACAGTGGCCAGCACCAGGTGCCCCAGAGGGGGTGGACCGAAGACAATGATCAAGCGATTTGTCTCCTGCCATCCCTTTCCAGCCTCTGTCAAACAGAGGCCAAGGATACCATTTTATCCCCTGGCTAATAGCCTTTTATGGACCTAACCTCCATGAAATTATCTAGCTTCTCTTTAAACTCTGTTATATTCCTAGCCTTCACAGCCTCCTCTGGCAAGGAGTTCCACATGCTGACTACACGCTGTGTGAAGAAAGACAAAGCCCTGGCTGGGATGATTTAGTTAGGATGGGTCCTGCTTTTAGCAGGTGTTTGGACTCGATGACCTCCTGAGGTCTCTGACAGTTAGGATTCTATGAACAGTCGATAAACCCACTGAAAAAAAATTCAATCTGGATTTCAGATGCCCTAGAGGCTAGGGATATTCGGATCCTGAATTGGGTTTAGATTAAGAAAAAGGGCTCATTTTCAAAATTCAGGTGCAGGGCTGCAGAATCCCAAATTTCTTTCATCCTCATCATGTTTTATCTGAACATAAAATTACTATCTGAAGTGGCCCCCCTTCAAAAATTATTACCCACCCTGGGCTAATCCCAGTTACAGTCCTGGCGAACGAACCTGTGCAAATGGGCACAAACACAACAACCCCAAATCCAAGTCCAGCAAATATGGACTGAAGAGAAACCAGGCTCATTAGCACAGATGTATTTTCCAACTTTGAGGCCTGCAAGTAAACCCACCCGGACTGACTCCTATACACACATGTTATAGAACCCCTTTCAAACCAAATTGGGGAAACACACATCCAGGAAATCCTCCCTCCAGACTCCTAACCAGAACATTGGAGCAACCAAATAAGAGTGTGCCCCAAGACAGCCCTTCCCAGGATTCACACCAAACCCACCCACAAGTGAAGGGAGCTATTTTCCAGCCCCATGCAGTATAGCACAGATACAATCAATCAACCTCCCAGTTGTGTGTTTCACTATCAAATCACACTGCCTTGAGATCTAAGGAGCTGCCAGTAACTTAACAGAAAGCAATGCACAGACTGAACATTAAGTGAGGACAAATTCCCTCTTACATCATCCACAAGTTGACTGTACCACGGTGAAAAGCATGTCCAGGACAGCTTACATTTAATTGCCTTAAATAAGCCTCACTGGAAAACTTGGACTTTTAGATTTTTGTTTTAAACCAACTTTTGTCCATTGAGTTTGTCTGCAGGTTTCTTGTAAAGAACTGAACAAGTTTTGCCCAGCAAAGCCAGAGCTGTATTTACTATTCTCCAAGCTTCCACGACACCTCCTTTCACTCTCATTGCACTATGATAGGGCAAGGATATAAATCCGGGGAAATTAATCAAGGCTGTTCATAGCCAAACTATTAAACATAGAGCTCCTGTTTGCGGGCCTCCAAGGTTTCTTAAAGTGGAAAGAAACATTGTCAGTGTAAGCATGTTAGGAACTGTGGGGCTTTTTAAAAAATGATCTAGTGATGGTTTTTTTAGGGGCCGCCACCTAGTATAAAGGCTTGCCTTGCATGAATTTAGATATTTCTATTAAAACAGGGGAGGAATGGCCCACATCTGTTCAAATAGTCTCTCTCGTCAAGATATGGAGAAGGCCAGGCTATTTGATGCTTAGAAAGACTTCTGATAGGAGAAGAAATGTAGAAGATTAAGGGTGACATTTTCAGTGCATTCAAGTGACTTAGGTGCCTTCCCTGTGTTCTGAGTCCATGGCTCTCTAGTTCTCATGCAGCACTTCAGCCAGCTGTAAAGCGCTCAGATCCTGTAGCGATGGAGGTCTTATATTTCCCTAGCAGCCTAAGTCACTTCAATGTTTTAAAAAATTGTACCCTATGATTATTTATTAGGGAAGGGCCAGATTCAGAACATAAGAATGGCCATACTGGGTCAGACCAAAGGTCCATCTAGCCCAGTATCCTGTCAGCCGACAGTGGCCAATGCCAGGTGCCCCAGACAGAATGAACAGAACAGGTAATCATTGAGTGATCCATCCCCCGCTGCTTATACCCAGCTTCTACCAAACTGAGACTAGGGACACCTCCACACACACCCATCCTGGCTAACGACCATTGATGGACCTTTCCTCCATGATTTTATCTACTTCTTTTTTGAACTCTGTTTAGTTTTGACCTTCACAACACCCCCTGGCAAGGAGTTCCGCAGGTTGGCTGTGTGAAAAAAATGCTTCCTTTGGTTGGTTTTAAACCTGCTGCACCTCATTTGGTGACCCCTAGTTCTAGTGTTATGAGGAGAAAATAAAAAGGTTGACCAAGGTATTTAGGCACCAAAGCACACAGAGGCATCTGGTGACATTTAGATAAAGTTAAGCACTGATGTCCAATTTACTTCCATGGGAATTAGGCATTTAGATGCTTTGGTAATCTCCACTGGGCTCATTCTTAAGGATATTCTGTGGGGGAAAGAAGCAAGCTCCCCATCAGGCAGATTACAGCACAAATGGGGTTTCTCATTGCCTCTATAGCATCAAGTAATAGCAAATGTCAAAAGACAAGAGATCAGTCTGCTAAACCCTGGATCAGATTTGGCATTATCTAGGTTCTGAAATCCATGACTCTCTAGTTCCGATGCAGCCCTTAAGTCAGATGTGAAGCTCTCAGATCCTGTGGCAATGGAGATCCTCAATTCCCCTAGACTTGTGGCTTTCTGCCTTGGATGCGGTGCACAGCGGCGTGAGGACCTTCTGTGGACTGAGGCGGAAGAAAGAGGAAGAGACCACCTGAGGACCCAGGAAAAGGTGCGACCATCCATGCCTCCCTGGAAAACATTAACAGATAAGAGGAATGTGAAAAGGGGGTAGAAACTGGTGCCAGTCCCTGTAAACAGACCCAGCAGGGTGTGCTGTGTGCGTCATCCAAGGAGACAATTTATCTCAAGTGGTAGGAACCTGTCCTTGTGGTCCCTGTCCACAAGCCAATCTGGGTTTAGCACTGTGGGGTCCTGGAATCTCCATCACTGGAGATATTCAAAAGCAGGTTAGATAGGCATCTATCAGGGATGATCAAGACCGTGCTTGGTCCTGCCGTGAGGGCATGGGGCTGGACTTGATGATCTCTTGAGGTCCCTTCCAGTTCTAGTATTCTATTATTCTAAGATCAAGACAGGGACCATCTTTTTTTCTGCATCTGCAGAAAAAGAAGAAGAAAAGACAGAGATATGCACAATCTGTAGGTATTTTGCAATAACCAGTTCAGGTAAGTAAAAACTTTATCGCAGACTGTAGCTTATTTTAAACTTGTTCATTCTCTCCTATTTATTATAAACCTCTTACACACTTCTGTAGCATGGACCACCTCTCCGTCCTTTCATACAATCGGACCACCAAAAGATGTGAGTGCCCTCCTCCAGCCTCTTCTCTACCTCACTTTCCAAAATTCAGCTAGAAGCTGCTTTCTTCCCCGCTTGCTTGTGCCTCTTCATTTCTCCCTCAGCTGTTCTTTAACTCATTAACTGAATTAATGTAACCATAAAGCACTCCAGGTGAGTAGAGTTCAGGAAACATCTGATAAAGTCTCAGACCCTCATGCCACTAGCTACGTAAAGGAGCCTTAAGTGTAAATGAGAATTAGGCCCTTATTTTACAAATTCTACATCCCCGTGTGATTCACAGACTCTGCTCAGTAACAAAATGACTCTAGTTGATAAAGTCACATGTCTCTGATGTAGACTAAATATTCAAGTATCCTGGACTGTGGAGAAATTATTCTTGGACCTCTATGAAACAAGACCATCCATCATTTTCCCCCATACGTGCGTCTTACCAAAATGCCTTTTTAAAAAAAAAAGGTGTTTTATTAGAAAATATTGGGAACCTAGTAGATTGCATAATGGTGGCTTTTCCTTTCGCTTGTAAGAAGTGACTGAAGAAGAAAAAAAAACCCCGAAACTTAGCACAGAAATAACATGGAAGTGGCCCTAAAGAATGTTTATTTTTGCTAGGAACACCGATACCTTTGAAACCTAGCAAGTTTCTTTTTCAGGTCAATTAAACTTTTGTTCAGTGAAATCGCACAGGAGACAAGAATCTGAGCATACGAGGTATTGATTGCAACCTCCTAGCACCTGGGGAGGGGCCGCTCCATCTGGACACGAGTAAGTGGTTTCAGAGTCTATAATTTCGCACATACATGGTCAAGTGAGAGAGGGGACAGGGTTGTCAACTGAGATTCCAATGGTATATTCTGTCCACTCTGCCGTTAATGGGGACTATGGCAGACACCTCCTCGTAGACGATCATATCAAATTCAAGTTCCTGATCCTTATCTTCAAGGCACTTCGTGGTCTGGACCTGGACACCGAAACGACTGTTCAAAGATGAGAGCCCCGGTCAGCATTCTCCTTTGGTGAAGTGGGACTATCTGCCAGGAGGGTAAAGTGCGTTTGTGCAGAAGACTTGGCTTTTGAGAGGCCCAGTCCAAGGCTGCATTTCTGCAGGATGCAAGATCTACCCCACACTTCACTGCTTTCCCGACCAAGTTCAAGGTGCATTCCTTCAAACCGCCTTTACTAATAAACAGCCTCCCAAAATCACATGCTTACGAAAAGAAAAAAGAGCCAATGTGGTCCACCGAATAGGGAAGGGGCCCTGAACATAACAACATTAGAACATAAGAATGGCCATACTGGGTCAGACCAAACGTCCATCCAGCCCAGTATCCTGTGTGCCGAAAGTGGCCAATGCCAGGTGCCCCTTAGGGAGTGAACCAAACAGGTAATAATCAAGCGATCTGTCTCCTGCCATCCATCTCCACCCTCTGACAAACTGAGGCTAGAGACACCATTCCTTACCCATCCTGGCTAATAGCTATTAATGGACTTAACCGCCATGAATTTATCTAGTTCTCTTTTAAACCCTCTTATAGTCCTAGCCTTCACAATCTCCTCAGGCAAGGAGTTCCACAGGTTAACTATGCGCTGTGTGAAGAAGAACTTCCTTTTATTTGTTTTAAACCTGCTGTCCATTAATTTCATTTGGTGGCCCCTCGTTCTTATATTATGGGAACAAGTAAATAATTTTTCCTTATTCACATTTTCCATACCAGTCATGTTGTTATAGACCTGTATCATATCCCCCCTTAGTAGCCTCTTTTCCAAGCTGAAAGTCTTAGTCTCATTAATCTCACCTCATATGGGACCCCTTCCAAACCCCTAATCATTTTAAAAAATGATTTTTTTAAAATCCTCCTCCTCGCCGCTTTTGCAGATTCAGACTAACACGGCTACCCCTCTGATACTAATCATTTTAGTTGCCCTTCTCTGATCCTTTTCTAATGCCAGCATATCGTTTTTGAGATGAGGAGACCACATCTGCACGCAGTAGTCAAGATGTGGGTGTACCATGGATTTATATAAGGGCAATAAGATATTCTCCGTCTTATTTTCTATCCCTTTTTTAATGATGCCTAATATCTTGTTTGCTTTTTTGACTGCCACTGCACACTGCGTGGATGTCTTCAGAGAACTGTCCACGATGACTCCAAGATCTCTTTCCTGATTATGGAGATGTGAGTTCTGTTCCCCCAGCTCCACCACTGATTTACTTCACTTTCCGCCTCTATTTCCCCTTCCCACCTTTATCGGTTTGCACTGTTATCTCCGTGGGGCAGGGTTTGTTTCTCATTATGTGCCTGTCCAGCACCTACAGCAACGAGACTGTGGGGGCCTTTCAGTTCTATTGCAAAACGTATTTTTGAAAACGGATACATATTCTACCTTCTCCCCAATGAGGAGTCGGGAGAGAGGCAGAAAGAACGAACCCCACGTGACTGACGCTAGCAACCTCACCTAAAAAGCATGTCCACGCTACAGCCACGCACCCCAAAGAATGTGTTCTGTTCTATTCCATATTGGTGACCTAAGAGCTCTTTCCTCCTCTGTGATTTTTAGAGTTCAGCCAATTTAAAAGCCTCTGCTAGTCAACAAAATGCTCTTCACAAATCCACGCCAGAGCGAAAGTCCTCGTATTGAAAACACATCTGAGACTTGGATCAAACTGACCTAAAATCCAGCCCCTGTTCTTGCTGGTGCTTTTCCCTCTGAGCAGTAAACAAAGAGTAGGGCTGAGAAGCTAAGCCAAGCTAATTTAGCCCGTTATTATTTGATTGAAAGGTGACACTGCACGTTTAAATGGTTTATCCCCTTCTTGTTAGTGTCATCATTCAATCAGGACTACTAAGCCTCCAAGTGAGTGGATTGCAAGCGCCCAGGGAATTACTCACTCAAACCAGGAAATGTGGGGTTTGTTAGTTCAAACAGCATCTGTAGGAAGCTGGTAAACAACAGCTGAGATGATGAAAGATCAAATCAACTCCGTGCTTTGAAGTAAAAGATATTAAAACCACGAGTGTAACAATTCTTATTATATCTCATCCCCCCTGCCTTCTGCTCTACCAGAACATGGCGTGGTTGCTCTAAGCTGCATAACAAGCTATATAATAAAAATCCATAAAAATATCAACAAGGCACTTGAAAGTGACATGGAAAAGCGACCGAGGCCTGTTTCTGGTGACGCTGCCAATAAAGGTAATTTGTTACTTTCTGCCTGGAATGAAATCAAACATTCTCCTGGATGGAGTGTGACATTTTTATTCAGCTACATTAGTTTGAAAATCAAGACATGTTGTCATCTGGATGGGCATACTACAAATACCCGGAGACAGAATTATTAGCATTATTTGTTGTAATGGGGGCATGTCAGGTGATTTACAAACATAGAAATGAAAGGATAACATTTTCCAAGCCCCTAACTAACTTTGGAGACTAACTAAAAAAATAATCGTGGCATTAGACATTTGCCACCATCACATAGTTCACTCTGCTTATGTGTTTTAGCCCTTCCACAAGTCCGTGTCTTTCTTGTCTATTTGGATAAAATTGTACTCCCCATCTGTCTAGATCTAGCTGTAGTCTTATACTTAAATGGTAAGTCTTTGGGGAAAGGGAGCATTTTTTGTTCTGTGTTTGTACAGCGCCTAGCTCAATGTGGTCATGTGACTCCTAGGGGCTAACGCAACACATATGTCAACTAAAAATTTGCAAAGGTAACTTGATCAACCTTTCCTCCATCGCATGTATTGAATGTCATCTTTCTAAGGACGATGCCGCGTCTACTTTCTACCCAGAATTGAAAGGCTGGAAATACAAATAAACCCATATTAGGTTAACCGCTGGCCTACACTTTGGAGACAGTTTTAGGGATGATTGAAAGGGACGAATGAAGACTTAATACTCACAGCTGTTCTCAGAAGATTCAGGGCCTTGGCATACTTATCTGTGTGGTTTCCAGTTCTTCAGCTCAGCCTCTCAATATTTTGCCAGTGCAGGTTCACAAGGCTTTTCCTTGTAAGCAAACCAAAAACAAAGGGTCTAGGGCCAACAAGAATGGTTTAAAAGCTATGGGAAATCTCCTATGAGAGGTGCCTGAGGTCAGGCCAAAGGCTCAGATGCCATGGTGATAGATTAGTCCGAGAACCCGAAGAGAGCAAAACGGAGTAGAATTTTAAGGCCAGCTCCCGGTTAGGCACTTAGATGAAATGGCTGATATTTCCCGAAGGGCTCAGTCCCCAGCAGCTTCCATTAAGGAGCCTTTGACTCATTAAGTTCATTTAAAAATCTGCCCCTTCATTTTAGGGACTTAGCCGGGATCTGAGCTTCTGAAAAGCTGCCTCCTATTTATGGGTGCTGAGCACTTTTCAATAGCTGGCCTTAAAATCATTTCTCTCCTTTAGAAAGCAGCCGGTTCCATTCTAGCCAAGGCAGAGCTGCACAAATCACCTTTCTCTCCTGCCACTCAACCAAGCTGAGTTTCCCTTGCTCCCACCATATTAGACTGCAGAAATGTCTCAGCCAAGGCCCTGCATGAACTTATCCTCATCAACAGCTCTATTTTCATTTCTTCCTACAACTACACTCACGCCCAATAATCCTCCCAGTCCTCTTTCCTTCCTCCTGCCATTCTTAGCTTTGCACCCTTTATTGGGCTGTGTTTACACTAGGAAACTAATTTTTGAAATTACTACATTCGACTTAACTCCCGATTTAACAAATTAGAAATAGCGAGTCCTCACTATGGGCAAGCTTTGAAATTAGTCCAAGGCTGGCTCCGTTAATGTGGAGAAACTACCTCAGACTTAGAGCCCCAGGAAGCACTGGAGAGTAATTAGTTTGAATTACTCTGGGGAGTAGTTATTTAGAAATAGCGATACCGGAGGGGCCACACTACTGCTATTTTGAAATAACTATTTTGGAATTAGCGTTACTCCTGATGAAAAGCAAGAGTACAGGTTTTGAATTAAGCAACCCGTTATTTCAAAATAACAGGCTTGGGAGTGTGGACACTCCGCTTATAAATTCGACCTAAAGGGGGTTATTTTGAAATAAAGTCCTAGTGTAGACCAGGGTTCATTGTCCTCCTGCTGCTTGGAGCCATCATCCTCTTCCAGTCCAAAAAGACCTCTCTTTTCTCCACCCCTTAATTCCGCTAAACCGTTTCTTGAAACCCAGTTCTTTCAGGATTTCTTCCTTCCTTCTCTATCCTTCTTCCTTTAGCTGCCACCCTCCATCTTGCCTTCCCTCTGAATAAAAAGAGACTTCATTATCCACAGCATAGGGCAACTAGAAAGAGTCATGATGTCTAGGTTCCGGCTCTACCATTGACTGCTGGCTCTACCATTGACCATTGACTTAATCTCTCTGAGCCTTTTGTCTGTAAAATGGGGATAATGTTACGTACCTTTCTTTGTGAAGTGCTCTGAGATGTGTGGATGAAAAGTGCTATCTACAAACTAAGCCTCATTTAACTGCAAGCTCTCCAGGGGAAAGGATGCATCTTATTTATGTTTGCAAGTAACATTTGTTTTGCTGTGTAAATAATTTTTCCACTATCAATTATTAGGAACAACAATCGCCTCCTTCTTTTGTTTCTGCAGCCTTGGGCTTTTTCAGTTGCCTGGGCACACCACTAGATAATTGCTAGGTCAGTAGGAATGCTACAAACAGCTGTAATTCTCCCTGCCAACATAGTCTCTCTGTGTGGAACTAATATAGCCCCATGCCAAAGAAACCTAGTGTCAGCTAACTCCCCTCCCCTCCAAAAAACCCACTCCTACATTATGCTCTTTTGTAGTAATGGAATGATGCACAAGAGATAATATCTAAACACATATGGAAATTAAGCCAGTATCACTGGCATACACAAGGCAAGAAAAATGAAATAGTAGTTTGTCAACACATTTGCCTCACCATCACTGTTCCCGTTAATCTTTTCCAACCACAAGCAGAATAAATTTGTGTATGTGCACTAAGGGATGTGTGAATGTGCACCACCAGTAGAAGCAAAAACCTAGCTGTGAGTGCTCTGCTTATCAGCTGGGAAGCGTCTGAATCTCTCCTGAGCCGCCACACAACACACAGCATACAGGGAACACTGCTCACCATAGTATTTTAATGTCTCTTTACTCTATAGGGCTAGAGGGACTTACTGAAATACTTTAGGGTAGTTGTTCACAACCAAGGGTACATGTGAAGCTCGGGGTATGTGCTACAAGCCAGCTGGCTATTATTTTCTCTGTAACTGGTCTCAGTGCCATTAGATGGGACAGAACACCACAGGTGTACCCCTGGGGGTACTCAGGAAGTCTTCCAGGGGAGCATCAACTCTTCTAGATATTTGTCTGGTTTTCTAACAGGCTACGTCAAAAGCCTAGCGAAGTCAGTACAAACTAAAAGCAATAAAGGGTATGTCTAAACTACATCCCTCTTTCGAAAGAGGGATGTAAATTAGACACATTGAAATTGCAAATGAAGCCGGGATTTGAATTTCCTGCGCTTCATTTGCATAATGGCAGCTGCATGGTCTTTCGAAAAAGGGCTTTTCGAAAGTAAAACCACTGTCTAGACGCGCTCTTTAGGAAAAAAACCTATTTTGAAAGATCCCGTACTCCTCATTTTTTGGAGCACGGGATCTTTCGAAAAGGGGGGGGGCAGGTTCGAAAGAACCGCGTCTAGACAGTGGTTTTGCTTTCGAAAAGCCCTTTTTCGAAAGACAGCGCAGCTGCCATTATGCAAATGAAGCATGGGAAATTCAAATCCTGGCTTCATTTGCAATTTCGATCTGTCTAATTTACATCCCTCTTTCGAAACAGGGATGTAGTTTAGACATATCCCTAGTGTGGGCTGTGCTGCTTTTGTGGTTTTACGTCTGATTTTGTAAACAAGCCATTTTTAAGTGAGATGGAACTTGGGGGTCCACAAGACAAAGCAGACTCCTGAATGGGGCACACTGGAAAGGTTAAAACCCTCTGTTTTGGGGTAAAGTGTATCTCGCTTCTGGGATAAGCAAAGCTCCGATCTTGTAGTGAGCACTGTCCAGGCTGACCCGATGCACAATGGAAGACTCAGCACTTTATCAGCATAAAAAAGGACCCCTCCCCTGCCTTGGAGGCCACAAAGCCAAGAATGAAGCATGCAAGAGCTGGGGCTGAGTCAAACTCAACTGAAGGGATCCAACTATGTAATCAGATCCTAAAACTGGCACCCTACTGTACTAGGCGCATGCTATGGCAAGAAATGGTCCTGACTTCCAAGAGCTCATTGTGTAAACACACCAGACAAAGGCTGAGAGGAAAGTAATATTTTACTGATGAGGAACTGAGGCACAGAGGGATTAAGTGACTTGCCCAAACTCACACCAGCAATCGGTGGCAGAGCCAAAAACAGAACACAAATCTCCTAGTGCAGTGCAGTAAGCCCAAGACCAGCCCCTCCTTGCCCCATCACCAGTCTGTCCTGCCTTAATGAACGTGGAGTCAATCAACTCTGACATGAAGGATGCAGGAACAAATCTCATTCTATTCCACCCTGAGTGGAAGGCTTAGTGCCAGCACTGAACAAAAGGCAACCGCTGAAAGTGAATTAGTTACACTCCATAAAAGAATAAAGTGGGCTCAAAATAGTGTTTTATTTGATGCTGCAAAAGACAAGACTGGGAGATTAAATTCATAACTTCGCTAGACACGAAAAGATCATCATTTTGATAAAGACACTGGATTTATGGCTGGTGACAAGCACCTGTAATATACTAATCCGCTGTTTTGTCCCATGACTATAGGGCTACGTCTACACTGGCAGCTTCTTGGGCAAGAAGGCTGTGTCTAGACTGGCATGATTTTCCGCACATGCTTTTAACGGAAAAGTTTTCCATTAAGAGCATTTGCGGAAAAGAGCGTCTAGATTGGCACGGACACTTTTCCGCAAAAGCACTTTTTGCGGAAAAGCGTCCGTGCCAATCTAGACGCGCTTTTGCGCAAAAAAGCCCTGATCGCCATTTTCGCAATCGGGCTTTTTGCACAAAACAAATCTGAGCTGTCTACACTGGCCCTTTTGCGCAAAGCTTTGCATAAGGACTTTTGCCCGAACGGAGCAGCATAGTATTTCCGCAAGAAGCACTGATTTCAGACAGTAGGAAGTCAGTGTTCTTGCGGAAATTCAGCGCCAGTGTAGACAGCTGGCAAGTTTTTCTGCAAAAGCGGCTGCTTTTGCGGAAAAGCTTGCCAGTCTAGACACAGCCGAACTGTTTTGCGGAAGAGTTCTTGCGCAAAAAGTCTTCCACAAGAGCGCGTCTACACTGGCATGTGCTTTTGCGCAAGAGCGTCCATGGCAGTGCGGACGCTCTCTTGCGCAAGAAAGCTCTGATGGCCATTTTAGCCATAGGGGTTTCTTGCGCAAGAAATTCATGTTGCCTGTCTACACTGCCCTCTTGCGCAAGAGCTCTTGCGCAAGAGGGCTTATTCCTCGTGGGGAGAGGAATAACTCTTCCAGAAGAAGCCCTATTTTCCGATGCTAGACTGTAAATTTACTTGCGCAAGAATGCGCGTGCAGTGTAGACACCCGGCAAGTTTTTGCACAAGAACAGCTGTTCTTGCACAAGAAGCCGCCAGTGTAGACGTAGCCTAGGAGTGTTAATGGGCCAATTCGCCTTGAATGGTCACTTGGAATATGTGCTAACTACTTATGCTAACGAGTGGTCCTGTGGCACCTTAAGCCATGACTACACTAGGAAACTATTTCAAAATTAGTGAATTCGATTTAATAACTCCCAATTTAACAAAATTGAACTAACGCATCCACACGATGGGGAAGTCTCGAAATTTGTCCAAGGCAGGCTCTGTTAACATGGACACCCTACCGCGGACTGAGAGCCCCAGGAAGCATTGGGGAGCAATTAGTTTGAATTACTCCATGGAGTAGTTATTTTGAAATAGCGGCACCAGCACATCTGCACTATTTCGGGAATTAGCGTTACTCCGGATGAAAAGCAGGAGTACAGATTTCGAATTCTGCGGCCCATTATTTTGAAATAATGGGCTTGGTAGTGTGGATGCTCTGCTTATAAATTCGACTGGCGCAGGGTGGGGGGGTTATTTTGAAATAAAGTCTAGGGCTATGTCTACACTCGCGGCTACTTGCGCAAGTATGGCTGTTCTTGCGCAAGAGTCCGCAGAGCATCCACACTGCCCGCCCGCTCTTGCGCAAGGAAATTTACAGTACAGCGTGGTAAGGGAGGGCTTCTTGCGCAAGAGCTATGCTCTTTTTTAACAGGTGTAAGCCCTCTTGCGCAGGAGCTCTTGCGCAAGAGGGCAGTGTGGACGCTCCGCAGGGATTTCTTGTGCAAGAAAACCCTATGGCTAAAATGGCCATCAGAGCGTTCTTGTGCAAGAGAGCATCCACACTGCCATGGGCACTCTTGTGCAAAAGCACAGCTCGCACATGGCAGTGTGGACATTTTCTTGCGCAAGACTTCTTGCACAAGAACCCTTGCGCAAGATGTTCTTGCGCAAGAAGCTGCCAGTGTAGACATAGCCCTAGTATAGACCAGGGTCTGAGACTAACCAAAATAGATAGACTCATGAGCTTTCATGGGCAAAACCCACGTCCTCAGATGAATTGCAGTGGAAATAACAGAAACCAAGAGAGATATAGATGAGCAGAAGAAGTACCTGTCAATAGTAGGCCCCGTGTTAATAAGGCTAATTAAGTGGGCTGGATGTGTCCCCTACACAACTTTCGATGTGGAAATACAGATGTTAATGGCAGGAGAGATTGGCTTTGTAATGCACCAGCCAGTTCATGTCCGTGTTTAAGCCCAGGGCAACTCTGTCAAATCTCTAGATAAATTTCAGTTCTGCAGACTCTCTCTGTAATTGCTTAGTAACATTCCTTGTGCTAAACTATCTGCTCAAGCTTGTGTTTAGTGCAGACTTGAGGAAGAGCATTGTCACTTGAAAGCTTGTCTCTCTCACCAACAGAAGTTTATCCAATAACATTACCTCCCCTCCCCACACACACACACTGTGTCTCTCATTTTATTAAACGGTTTCCCAAGTGGTAATTGAAAACAGAAAATTTGATTTTCAAGTTTCATTTCTCACGGCTCTCACCGTGACTGAATGGGACGATGATCATATGGAGAAACAAACATACACTGGAACAATCGGTTGCGTGCCAGGAAGGCAAATTTGTATCAAATGAATGTAGCGTAGGTTTATTGAAACCTGCTATTCTATCAGTCACCACTCCTCCCTCTTCCCCCTCCCGTCTATGAAGGTATTTGCCTGAGTTAAGGGGCTACTAGTAATGCAATAAAAAAAAAAAACAGTTTTCATTTGACTCTTGTTGCACTGTATACCAGAGCTGCATGCTTTACAAGTCTACTTGAGAGAAATAAAAAGTAAGACTTCCTGTATGCCTGCTCCATTTCTCAAGTTATGAGGCAGAGAAAAATCAGTAATTGCTTCGCATAGAAACGGGAAAACAATTTTAGAACTCCCCAGCCCTGTATCAACGTGCATGCATATGTCTTTTATCGGCTCTGAACGGCATATCATCATAACACGTAAGAGTCGTGATAAAGGAAGTGTTGCACTCTACGGTTCTGCCTTGACCTCCTTATACGCAACCATTTAAAAAATTACTCTCTTTCCCCAAGCTATGCAGGGGTGGAGGCGAGAGGAGCAGAGGACTCCACAGCGTGTTTTATTTTGCCTTGAGAAGCAAAGTTAAATATTTGTGACTATGAACTCACCCCTCCCAAATCGCTTTAAAAACGGTTCCAGTATCGAAAGAGAAGGGGGGAATTTAACAGGTAAATTACAGCAGCCCCAAATACAGATGTCATTTTATACGTACTGATGCTTGTGCTAGCCTGGGCACTAGTGTTAATGTAGTAATAGAGACAGCGTGTGCATGTGTGAGTGTGATAATTGTGTACGTTGTGTATATTTCATTGAATCCATTGAAAGAGGACAGAAAGAAATTGAAATAAACACACACAGCCTACATTTACTGAATAAAAAAAAAGAATGATCAATTGTGCATATTTCACTAAATCCAGCAAAAAAAATTAATTTCCACAAGGGCTGATCTACACCTATTTTGCACCAAAATAAGCAAATTCACCCATTTTGTTATTTCGGTGCCAGTCTGTGCACATACGCCAGTCCCGTGTTTAACTATATCCATCAATAACAGAACATGTGATCCAGCAAGGAGGGAGAGGGGGAATCAATAGCATGCAATTAAAAACATTTCTTCTAAGAAGTAATAACATGTCTTTTCCTTTTGCAAAGCAGACAGCTGAATGCTCATACAGTATGTATAAAAAAAAAATTAGCCCGGTTGGACGTTCTCCTCCAGCATT
The DNA here is from genome assembly GCA_019425775.1 of Rafetus swinhoei. Lineage (NCBI taxonomy): Eukaryota > Metazoa > Chordata > Testudines > Trionychidae > Rafetus > Rafetus swinhoei. The sequence goes on from JAFJHL010000226.1 coordinate 9,376,554, forward strand.
CATAAGGAAACACTGGCGCTCTCTGTAATGCTTGAGGGAAAAAGAAAGTGCTTATATAGCATGATGAACTGCCAGCAGCAAATTTTAATTCTTTCCCCTCCCCTATGCCTGTTTGACCGGCCTGTTGCATATGGTCAGCTCATTCTTTGAACCCCAATCAGGGCTGCATGGCAGGAATTATAGCCTCTCAAAAGGGGACCACAGCACAACGGCTCTGCTAGTTAAAAGTAATGAGTTGCGGGCATGAACACAGCCTATGGAATGCTTCGGACCTTGATCCTGCCAGGAGTTAAGAACATAAGAAAGGCCATACTGGGTCAGACTAAAGGTCCAGCTAGTCCAGTATCCTGTCTTCTGACCATGGCCAATGCTAGATGCCCCAAAAGGAGTGAACAGATCAGGGAATCATCAAACAATCCCTTTTCCGTCACCCATTTCCAGCCTCTGACAAACAGAGGCTAGGGATACCATTCCTACCCATCCTGGCTCATAAATACTGATGGATCTATCCTCCATGAACTTATCTAGGTTTTTTTTTAACCTTGTTAAAGTCCTCGTCTTAACGTCCTCTGGCAAGGAGTTCCACAGGTTGACTGCATGCTGCGTGAAGAAAAATTTCCTTTTGTTTGTTTTAAACCTGCTACCTATTAATTTCATGTGGTGACCCCTAGTTTTTATGTTATGAGAACAAGTAGATAACTTTTCCTTATTCACTTTTTCCACACCAGTCATGATTTTATAGACCTCTATCATATCCCCTCTTAGTCTCCTCTTTTCTAAGCTGAAAAGTCCCAGTCTTTTTAATCTCTCTTCATATGGGATCCATTCCAAGCACCTAATCATTTTTGTTGCCCTTTTCTGCACCTTTTCCAATGCCAATATATCTTTTTTGAGCTGAGGTGACCACATCTGAACTCAGTATTCAAGATGTAGGCATACCATGGATTTATGCAGAGGCAATAAAATATTTTCTGTCTTAATCTCTATCTCTTTTTAATGATTCCTAACACGGTTTGCTTTTTTGACTGATGGTGCACACTGCGTTCCTTGCAAGTCAGACTGCTGAGTAGGCCCACTGACGTCAATGGGCATACACGAGCTACTTACAGAATTTGGTGCTTTCATAGATTTGGGGCCAGAAGGAGGCAGGATATCATCTAGTTTGCCCTTCTGCACAGCACCGTCCAGAGAATTTCACCCACATTCCCCATGCGGAGCCCAATAACTTGTGTATGGCTAAAGCATATCATGCAAAAAGCATTCCGTCTTGATGGATCCAAGGCATTCATCTGAGAGATGGAGAGTCTATTACTTCTCTTGTTCTAACCATTAAATAGCCTTAGTATGGGTATGCCTGATGAGAGTTAAAATTTCAAGTCAAACTGCAATCAAAAGGAAGACTTGCCAAAATTGCTAGGGGAGAGGAATTGTGAGCATGTGACTGGATGGAATTTTGCTCTGGCTTCTTTTTGTGCTCCTTACATGCCACATTTTTCACACCAGCAAGATTTTCTGACTGGCTTGCTGCTTTGCAAGTTAAAACAGATAGAACTGAAAGGTGAGAGGGGTGGAAGTTGTTATGAGTAATCTATAACATTTGATTGCGTTGCAGGTTAGAGTTAAGAGGGATAAGCATCAGTATAATTTGAATTCTATTTTTCAGTTTTGTATATTAATAAAGACAAAATAGTTTAAAATAACACAGAACCATCTTATTTTTTAATGAGCAATGAATTACTCGTTTCATTTTTCTCAGTTTTTACAATGGAAACTTGGAAACGTGCCAGACCACGGGTCTAATCAATCCAGTATCTCATCTCTGACAGTGGCCAGTATTAGCTGCTTCAGGGAGAAACAGCAATGTTACCATGTGGTCTTATTATGGTAACCCTTTTCCTTCCTTTGCCCCCTTTCCCAATTGCTCATTCACCATGCTATGTCTTAAGTCAGAAAGAGGCAGAGACCATGCAAATCAATGGGGGTGGGAAGGTCTTTCCATCTGTTTCAATTGGCTTTGGATCAGGCCCCACATGCTCTGTAAAGTGACAAGCTGATCAAAAACTTTGTCAACATTTAAAAAAAAAAAAAACCAGTTTTCCACAGCAAAAATTCTGATTTTTTTCCCCAATGGAACACAAAGAAAAAAAATTTTTTTTTTGAGTTTCAAGATTTCTAAAGTTGAAAAGATTCATAGAAAACTTCAACAAAAAGATTTGCTTTCCCCCAATGTGTCCAGCAAAAAACAAATGACATTTTCTGGCCAGCCCTAATCAGTAACTTTTGAGCAAACTGATATATAATAAACCTCGACATGGGTCATTATGCAATAACCTGCCCACTTGAAAAGTTTCTGCATAGCCCCCATTAGTTTATGTTTGGCTTAGATAGAGACACATGCGATTTTATAACCCTTTCCAACTTTAAGAATTTCTCTTCATATTTTTGCCTAATGTGACCCTGGATGTTCTTATTCTCCATATAAATATCTTTTTTTAAACCAGCATAGCTCTTGGTCTCAGTAATACTTAGCAGCAATGAGTTCCACAGGCTAATCGCTTTGCTTGAAAATTTGCACATTTCAAACACAGGCCAAAAAAATCTCAACTACGGGATCAACTTCATATACACAAGATGCAAAAGGGTCCTAATTTCAAGTATCTTACAAGACTCTATTGAGTACATTGCACAGCAATGTAAAAATGGTAGAAAATTGCTTCCGTAAACCTAAGACATTCAGTTGAGTCTGTGGGTGTATCAGAAATTCCTTCCATTCAAAGTGACAGATTTTGTTCCATGGGTATTTTCCACAGGTCCCAAGGGGATGAGATAGTGAAGAGGCAGGATAACATTTTCACACTAGCCTATTGACTTTCAAGCAAAGCACCGAATCCTACAAGTTTTCAAACATCTAATTCTGAAAAAAAAAAGCAATAAAAAATGTAATGGCGGCTCTGAGATAAATGAACGAGGAGAAAAAAAAAGTGTGGGCAGTCTCTCTACCCATGGCATTAAAAGGACCCGGTATTCTGAAGTCTACTAGCTGCGTGTGCCACTATTTATATGCCTATTGGATACTAACCAAAGATTATGGTACTGCCTAAGCAGCAAAATAATGATTGGCTGGAACAGCAGCTCAGCCCCCCAGATGTAATTTCATCCGGAAGTGACACAATCTAGGCAATTAAACCAATTTACATACACTGAGTTTTGTGATTTTTGGATTATTATCTGCATTGCGGTAGGACATCAAGATCCCGACCAAGATGATGGCTCCATTGTTCTAGGAGCTGTACACTGTACACATATTGTAGGAAATCTCCTGCCTTGAAGGGCTGAGAATCTCAACAAGAGGCAAGGGCCGGCAAAAAGAGACACTTTAGAGACAGACGCAGAATGGTTAAGCCCCCAACCCAGTGCCCACTGAAGTTAATGGAAAGGCTTCCCCTGCTCTCAGGGGAATGGGATTTTAAGTGACTTGCTCCCAGTGACACTGGAAGTCTATGGCCGAGCCAAGAGTGGAATCCAGATCTTTAGCCTTACCCACTAGACCGTGGACCGTGGGTGAATTTAGGGGCTGGGGGAGGCAACCCCTTAAGCCCACCTCTTCCACCTAATGTCCCACCCTCTGTAGGAGCTAAGTCCCCCCCTCAACACAGGCGCAGGGCTCCAGTTCTTCCCCTTCCCTTGCAAGCCACCCCCTTCCACTGCAGGGGCAGGTCTCAAGCTCTCCGCATGAGTCTCACCTGTCCCCCAGCCTCCCCGTCCCCAGAGCATGGGGAGGGAACACAGCGCACGGTCCCAGCCTCAGCATGAAGCCCAGAGGCAGCCTGGGAGACATGCTGAAGCAGGGGGCGGATTGTGGGCGGGGCCACGCCTGGCAGTTGGGGAAGGCAACGCCTTCCCCTGCCTCTTATATCCATCGCCCGTGCACTAGATCATCTTTCCTTTTAATTTCCCCTTGTTCTTTAAAAAAAAAAAATCATTTCTCCCCACCCCCATCCCCTGCTCTGCTTTGCTCTTTGGCGGAACGAGAAAGATGGCACTTTAACTTTCATAGCTGCGCTCTGTCGGTTCTTCCTGCCACTTGGGATGTGCTGTCGCTTCCATGGAAACAGAATCGTGAATCTTTTTCCCTGGAAACATCTCCAGCCTCCTTTATTTTATTTGGTGGTGTTTGTTGTTGTTTTCAGGTGCACGGGAGTGGGGAGGGGGAGGCGGCGCGGGAGTCATGCTGTTATTTAATGTAAAAAGCCTTGAGAATCTAAATGAGATTCTAAGTTATATAAACGGACGACATCCTCTCCGCTTTCAAAGCCTTCCCTCTGTTCTGCGGCGGAGCTCCTTTGGCAGCGTGTGGCTCACCGTTCTGAGGGCAAGAGGGTATTAAAATATTCACCACAGCATCTGTATGTACAAGTAAAATAAACTGGCTTGACAACGGGGAGAGTTGCGCATGTGTACGGTGTCCGTCACGGTTGTGAAGAGACAGGACTCCAGTGTCATGCACAGAGAGGGGTATTCTCTGCCGAGGCTGCTGGACCCGGGCACAGCTATGTGGCTCACTCTCAGGTTAGCCGGGCCTGTGCTTCTTGCAGTCATTGTGTGAGGGCTGCCATCTTGGCTGAGTCTGGGGATTGACCACAAGTCTCTACACTCTTGCTGGGGTGGGGAGACACACACTGCAGCAGGCCCAGAGGGACGGGTGGGTTACAACCACACAGGGCCTTACATCCTGGACTGGATTAAGTAGCTAAGGAATAGACAGCTGAATATAGCAGGGCACATCACACGGTTCAGTTATTGTACTGCAATTAGTGAAGAGGGGGACTAGAACCTCTCGTTTATCACTAAGCCACAGGGAAACAAACAATTTGGAGCAGGTAAAAGGCTCCCTCTTCCACTCCCAAAAGCTTTGACAATATGATGACTGTTCAAAGGCCTATGTGAACTCAGCTGACAGGTTTCAGTCCACAGCCAACAGGACACAGGAAAACCACAAAGCACACTTGGTACCCTGGATGGCAATTCCTTCAGAGTCCTGCCCCCAAAGGACTGAATGGATCACAGGGACAAAACTGTTCCATCCCAGGAAGTGGGTTATTTCATGGCTAGAAGGAAGTGGAGCAGCATGGAGGACTTCGCTGTTGCTACCTGTACTTCTTCCATTGGTCAAATGGAGAATGTCAGTCTCCGGGGCTGTCAAGCAGGTGTCCCTCGTGAGCAGCTTATTGTGATCCTCCTGGAGAGGAAGGATGGTCTTGAGGCTAAGTGAGTGAATTAGGTCTCAGAAGAGCTGCAGTCAGTGCCTCTGCCACAGCCTCCATGCACAACCTTGGACCAGTCACTTGATCTCTCCATGCCTCAGTTCCCCATCTGTAACATGGGGATAATCACCTTTCCTTTCTCCCACTGTTTGTCTTCCTTGTCTACTCAAATCATATGCTCAGTGGGTGTGAAATTTTCATGGGGTGTGACTTAGGAGCTAGTCCCCTTTTCAGAAGCCTCATAGATGCCTCATTGTCATTGAAAGTCACTGGGAGCTGGGCTCCTAAGGGCCTAAGTTATTTTTAATAAAGGGAATTAGGCTCTTAAGTCACGAAGGCTACGTCTACACTGCATGCTCCGCCTCGCCTCTGACTCCGGTTTAAGCCCGAGCCATCTTCCCTCCACATGCAAAATAGTCTGACTCAAGTCAGCAAGCACTCAGGGCCTGAGTGCTGGGCTTTGCTAAGGATCAGAGCTCAAATCCCACCAGGACCCCGGTCATTGTGCAGCATCACATCACAGCCAAGACTCAGAATACCTGCACAGTGCAGTACGCAGGTGTCAACACAGCTGTGAGACCCAGGTCCAACCACCACAATACTGGGCTTACAATAGAGATGGAAAGAGTTAATCAGTTAACTGGTAAGCATCAGTCTTCCCAGCATGCTTACCCAGTAACTGGTTAACCAGCAGAGCAGCCGGGCCGGAGCAGCCCTCCCCCACAGCATGATGGGCTCAGCCTGGCCAGGGAGGGCTGCTCCGACCCGACCAGGCCTGCCTCATCATGCCATGGGCGGAGGGCTGCTCCAGGGTTAACTGGTTAACTATTTAACTGGGAGTTTACATCCCTAGTTTACGAGGCAGCACATGGAGGCTCAGGCACGGGCTTGGGAACTAGAGTTGCCAGATGGTTTAACCAAAAATACCGACCCCCCCCACCCAAAAAAAACCCAGCAGGAAAAAAATTCTGTTGAGAGAAAAGAAAAAGGGGGGAGACCAAAGTTGTTGAGCAAAAAAAAAAAAGGACCCCAACAGCAGTTATTAAGCGGAAAAAAAAAAAAAATCAGCATGGCCCCTTTAAGAAGAGGCTTTTTTGCCAGTGGCCATTTTGTTTTTCTTTCCAGCCCCTGAGGAACCAGGTAAGCGGAGGGAGGAGGGGGTCTGGGGAGGGATCCGGGGGGCCCGGCGGTGGGTTCGAGGGGCTGGGCCCGGTTGCTGAGTATGTCGTAGGGTTGCCAGGTGTCCAGTATTTTCGCCTCCTGGCAGGGTAAAAAAAAATCAGAAAATACCGGACATTTTAGGTGTCTGGTATTTTCTGAATTTTTTTTACCGGACAGGAGGCAAAAATACTGGACTGCCCGGGTCAATACCGGACACCTGGCAACCCTATTTGGAACCCCGAGTCCACAAGCTCGGTTCCCACAGACCTGGGCTTAGCATGCAGCATAGACAAACCCAAGCCAGACTCCCAGCCAGGCAGGCAGGCAGGCACATGCTAGTGGGGCTTTAGCTGGGTCACCAAAAGGAGCCATTGTGGGCTCTGGCAAAGACTCAGGCTGGCCGTCCAAGCTCAAGCCCAACCCATTACCTAGGCTTGGATCAGATGACTGGCTCAAGTATCTGCTGGAGTCCGCAACATCCAGAGCATAGCTTGAGCCCCAGCAAGAGACTTGCTCCCGGCTGAAGTGTAGGCATGCCCTTCAAACTCCAAATTCTTTCCCCTCTTACTGTATGTGCGTACATACATGTGGACGCACTGGAGAGGGTCCAGTGGAGGGCCACCAAAATGATGAGGGGGCTGGAGCGCATGACCGACGAGGAGAGGCTGAGGGCTTCGGGGTTATTTAGTCTGCAGAAGAGAAGAGTGAGGGGGGATTTGAGAGCAGCCTTCAACTTCCTGAAGGGAGGTTCCAAAGAGGATGGAGAGAGGCTGTTCTCAGTGGTGACAGAAAAAGGAGCAATGGTCTCAAGTTACAGTGGGGGAGGTCTAGGTTGGATATTAGGAAAAACTATTTCATTAGGAGTGTGGGCAAGCACTGGAATGGGTTACCTAAGGAGATGGTGGACTCTCCATCCCTAGAGGTTTTTAAGTCCCGGCTTGACAAAGCCCTGGCTGGGTTGATTTAGTTGGGATTGGTCCTGCTTTGGGCAGGGGGCTGGACTCGATGACCTCCTGAGGTCTCTTTCAACCCTATGATTCAAATAGCTAGTGCAACAGGGCCCTGATCTCAGGTGGGGCTTCTAGATATGCCTGAATTACAAACAAACACAACAGTCGCTAAAACAATGGACACTCCATGCTCTTCTTAAGAGCAGCCTATGGAAATCTACCCTGATATGTCAGGGGGTTGTTAACCAAATGGATCCTGAGGCTGTCTCTTCCTACATGCCACGGAGGCAGAGAAAATTCCTCAGTCATGTCCTTGCACTAACTGACAACTTACAACAAACAATTCTGGCTGTAGAAGAAAATTCTCCCACTGTTCTGTCTGCAGTGCTACTGCAATCCACAGAACCCGTGTTGGTTTCATGTATCATAACAGCCTGAGGGAAACTTTACTCTCTTTTTTTCCTTCTCGTTCCCATCTCTTTCTCTATTCCCCCCCTTCCTGCAAACAATTAATTATAAAACTGCACCTAAATTATAAATTACCAACTTTAAGGGAAGAAAAAAATATATTTCTTGATATTCCGAAAGGCTGATATGTCAGGATCGGAGAGAAGCAGCTGTTTTGGAAATGTTGCCTTTTTCTTTGTTCTGAATGCTATTTAAACATTGGCAGGGGGCCTCATTAAAGATGAATCGATGAATTAGTAAGTAGTGTTGTAGCCAGAAGAGACAGCATGTGCTCCTGTGGTGAAAACAGATTTACACAAAAGAAAGGAAGGGGAGAGAAAAAATACCCCCAATCCTGATGCGTAACAAAGTCAATGTTTTACATTATTCTATCACAGCTGTGTTGCTCTGCACCGATTCCAGATGATATCCATCAGCATTTCCAATATAAATTCATATTTGGGGATGGAGGTCAGACCTCGGATGCAAAAATTTGCTCTGGGCTAAAATGTAATAAACAAGTTTTCTACCCCGGAGCAATTTAGTTACTAAAATGTTATTAAGTGTGAAACAATAATTAGCAACATAACATGTGAATCACCAAATGCCAAGATATAATACATCTGAGTAAAGCAAAGGATGGCTGTCACAACAGATAGATGCATATATTAACTTTAGTTTGGCATATTTATGATTGACCTGAAGAAAAGCTCTGTGTGAACGTAAATGCTCAAATACTTCACCAGCAGAAGTTGGTCCAATAAAAAAGGCATTACCTCAAGCCAGGTCTACACTAGGGGACAAAGTCGAACTAAGGTACGCAACTGCAGCTACCTGAATAGCATAGCTGGAGTAGACATACCCTGGATCAAGTTACTTTGGCATCTCCATGGGGGGGGGGGGAGGGGTTCAACGGGAGAAACTCTTCCATCGACTTCCCTTACTGTAGTTGATGAGAGCACAATCAGCAGTTGATTTAATAGTCTTTGATAGACCTGCTAAATTGATCCCTGCAACACCGATCTTCCATTAAGTGTTGACAAGGCCCCACCCACCTTGTCTCTCTAATATCTTCAGTCCCACAGATGTTCAACAACACAGCATTCAGCAGAAGTGTAAGAAAAGCAAACAAGATCTAGGCAAGGATCTACAGAAAGTTTTCAAAGAGAGTCTAGGATGGTTAGGGAACTTGAAATAACGAGCAGGAAGATGGATCAAAACCAGAACTGTTTACCTGACTCCCAAATGTCAAGGACTCACTGAAGACAGTGAGTGGTGAGAGATGGTGCAGCATCAAGGCCTGATTCTGGAGATTCAGAAATAAATAGTAAAGGAACTCAAACCCCACTGCCTCCTTGATCGGATTGTAAAATTCAAAGCCAGAATCCTAGGCCCTTCCCTAAATAAAAGCAATCAGTATTTGCTTCTAAATGTACATCAGGCTGTTCGTGCCTTTGTCATGTAACGATGGCCAATCAAACATAAAACAACTAAGTTGGAGGTGACTCAAAAATTGAATTTCCTCTTTAAACAAACCTTAAAGTTGCAGAGAATGAGACACTTGCATTGATCTAAAAAGTATATACAAGAGCTTGGATTTTGCAAGGCTCTATTATTCATTTCCTGATGAGGGTATTTTGCCTTCTGTCTCATAAGTACAGGCATGGAGATTTATCTGGTGTCCTTCCAGGATCTCAGTGGAAAATGAGCTGATCCACTATTATTTGTATTACAGCAGCGTCTAGAAATCAGAAGCAAGCTCAGGCCAAGTTCAGCATTGCACAATTACATAGTCAGAAAGAGTTCCAGCCCCAAAGAGCTTACACTTTAAAAACAACAACGACACAGGCTGGGAAGAAGGAGAATTATTATTTAGTTTTGCCAGTGGGGAATTGAGGCACAGAGAGGTTAAATGACCTACTCATGGTCACTCGGGTAATCCGTGACAGAGCCGAGAACTGAACCCAGATCTCTCCCATCCGTCATCAAATCTGGCCTTGCTTCTGAGCTTCAGATTCATTTTGGATCTTCCACCATTAACAAACCTCAAGAAGAGTCTTTTTAAAGAGACATTAGAGGTCTGGTTCTCAGTTCTGCCAAGGCCCCTTTGCAATACTTCGGCAGGATTAAGGGATGAATTCCTACCCTCTCCAAGCTTCCTTCCCACTGCCAGAGCAATCCAAAGGGGTCTTGGTGTAGCTGAAAAGCAAGCACTTATTGTCTCCATCTCCAGAAAACCAGGCTTCCTACCTTAGAAGATTCGCTAAGATGCTCAGTAGCTCCAGATACAGACGGTTTAGTTGCAGTAAATGTCAACAGTGAAATCAAATGTAAAACTTCTTTACCAATGGAGCTGTGATTCGAGGTACTTTCTCTTTCCCTCTCCCCCTGCCAAAAAACCTACCCTGAGGCCTGCAGAAATTACACAGATCTGTGCACTGGGGAGATGAGGCGCAAAGAAGTTTGACGACTGACACAAGGTTACCCAGGGAGCCTATGGCAGAGGTGGGAACTGAACTTACATCTCCTGAGTCTCAATGCCTTAAACGTGAAGAAGTTATCCTCATGCTGCCCACCAGTGCTCCCTATAAGATGAGCGCTTAGGCAGCCACCCAGGAGAGAGTCAGGTGCCACCCAGCTGATTAGCTGGTGGCTATGGGCGTGCTGCATGTCTTGCTACAGGTGGTGCACACCTGCACATGCCTCGGTGCCCATAAACTTTATTCCGCACATGCATGGAAAAAATTAGAGGGAACATTGCTGCCCACCCTGCATCCCTGAGCAACATACCTTAAATGAATAGGTAGACTACATTGCTGCCTTAACTCCAGCTCCGCCAGTATAGAGATGGATGCTTTTTATAACCGTCTTCCTTCCAAAAGAAAAAAACACTCACTGGCATTCAAACCATGTTTGTGGTATGAGCATGCGGCCTGCGTGAAAAGAGAAGTGTAAATGATTTTAGATGGGATTAAAGCCAACACCACAGCTCATGGTGTCACTTTAAGGTGGATATGAAGGATATTAACTACACATTTTTTTAATTAACTTTATGTCCCTTGATTCCTCCTCAGCCCCCATCTACGCATTATTCGCTTTGATTTCCTATGCGCTTTGGAAATGTGACCCAGATTCTCTCCAATGCAGCTATCTGCTCAAGCAGAAGAGTCGAGACCTTCAGGGAGCAAAGATAGGCCTCCTTGATTCTCCCGGTGCACCCACCCCAGCCCTGACTCAACAGGCTCCATTACGGCAGCCTTTACGCTGCTCTAACTTATACCTGATGACAAAGGGCCCCGTGAGACTGCAGGACAGTTGAGAACGGGAGGAATACTGTGCCCCACGGCCTCCTACTTCCAGAATGCACCTTCCCGTCCCTCGTGCCAGCATGCGACACACATCTGGCATAGGGGCCGGCCATGCAAACTGAAAACTCCCCTACTCGTGAAGAATTCAGAGCAGTGAATCGTAACTTGGCCGCCAGAAGCAGCCAGAACAGTGGGAGAAACATCAGACCCTGCTACTTTGGCTTTCTCCATTCTTTGGCTACATGGTAACTTGAAAGGTATCCCACATATAGGGGGCAGATTCTGCCACCCAGACTCACAGTATGTGCAAAATCAGTGGAACTATTTGCAGACCAAAGTACTACAGAATGCAAGGAAGGGAAGCAAATTATAAAATATCCCATATTAAATTATGCATTGGATGGGATTACCACGAGCTAGGGTAAATTCTCCTTCACTTTGGAGTCTTTAAATCAAGGTGGGAGCCTTTCCAAAAAGATGTACCCTTGCTGCACCATTATCGATCGGCCTCAAGTCAGCAATCACTGGGTGAAATTTCTATGCCCTGCATTACTAGATCGGGCTAGATAAGCACAATGATCTGGGTTTAAAATCTATGAGGCTGCAACATTTTACATTCTAAACAAGGTGCAGATGGAAAAACTGGGAAAGGGCAGTAGGAAGAGAAGACACATAATTCAGGGATGTGGAATGCCAAAGAAATTCCAGGATCCCAGCCCAGAGATGGTTAACGCTGAAGTTGTCTCATAAAAAAAATCTAGCTTGCTGCTCTTCCAAACAGACATGGCTTCCGTTCAAAATGTGTGTTTCATCCTGCGGCCGGGGCTCTGGCTTGGCTGTACTTTCTCTGGGTAGGGTCATAAAAAAATATTGTACCTTAAAAAATGTACTTGAAACTATTGATTTCTGCTGTGCTAAAGCCCCTGACATTCTGGCGCGATGAAGATATTGCTCTGGACCCTGTGTGCCTCCTCATACTTCTCCTCTGCTTATAAGGGTCTCTAAGGATGGTATTAAAGATATTGTAGTTCCCACTTTCCGACTCTGGGATATCAGCGAGATCCTCCTGTGTAAAGAATAATTATCAGCACTGCTGTTACCTCTAGTAAGTGTGTAATTACATGCTCTGTTTTGTGGGCTGTAGGCTGTGCAATTTTAAATTATACAATAATGTCAAATTCTCTCTCCATTTTCTTCCCCACTTCCCTTAACAAATAATAATAATAATAATACAAAAAGGGAGAGAACCCTCTGTCCCCTACCAGGCTTGGCAATTCTTGTTTATGGCCAGATTAAAAGGAGCCCCCTAAAAGCTATGATTTCAGCCACAGAAGTGAAAAGACCTTACAGGAAGGGGGAGGTAAAATAAAGGAGAGGGGGATCGAGAAGAAGAGAGGGGTGGGAAGGAAAGAAAGACGGAAAGAAAAGAAACAAAGAGATCGGAGAATGAGAGTGGAGCATTCTCCTGTGCTTGCTCTCAAGTCCAATCATGCAACGGAACTTGAACCGCCTTTATGGGAGAGCCTAGTCCATAACAGAAGCCCAGTGCATATTGGAATCCTTTCCCCAAAAAATAAATAAATAAATCTCTCCCTGCCGGCCTCAGTGTGAGATTTCTCCACAAACAGAAATCAGCGCTCGGCGAAGGAAATTAGCCTGATCGTGCTAAACAACATGGAGTGCAAAGCACATGTAATCAGTTCAAGAGATCAGATGTCAAAGTGTTCCCTTGCATGTCCCTTGATCATCACACCAATTAGTGATGAAACATTAAAACAAGTCTGCTGTATGTGCGCCGAGATGGCTAGCAACTATCGTGCATATACTCTCCTGCACACGCAGACAAAGACTTAAGACACCTATGATGCCCACACACTGAGCCTGTTTAGAAAACAGGCAACAACAACAACAAACTGGCAAAACCCCATTTGCAGTGACAAAGGCAACCTCTCCCCTCCTGTCTTAGGAAGATTTTCTTAAAATTCTTAAAAAGGCTTAAAAGACTTAAAATGTATTCGTGGCCTGTGGACCAGAATCTCAGCTGGTATAAATCAAAATAGCTTGTTTGGCCCCAATAGAGCCATGCCAATTTGCAGCAGTTAAGGGTCTGGCCCACAGTACAGAAATATATTGTAATTCTACTGCTTTTATATGGCCCATGCCTATTTTCATGTGTTTTTTCTGCTGCTGCTGAAAATTATAGGCATTCACACACTATAGGGAAGTCCTATGGAATTTAACACATGATAGACTCAATAGGGATCTATAGAAATTATTGTATAAACCTATAGTATTTAAACATAGCATTAGATTATTTATATAAGCTGTTCTTTTGGGTAAAGATGGGGGTGGAAACCATCCTATCGAATTCTATGACATGGATTCAATTTTCAATTAAATTCAATCAGATGGCCCCAAACCCCACCCAAAAAACTATAGGTAATTTATCACATACCATTACATTATACAAGTTGAACCTCCCTAGTCCGGCACCCTTGGGACCTGACCAGTTCCAAATGAGAGATTTTCTGGACCACAGGAGGTCAATATTGTCTAGCAACATTGACAACACTTCCACTGCTTACTGAGCTGTTAGAAGACATTTCGGGGCAAATTAGAGCTAAATAACAGCACAGAACACAGAGCCAGGACTGGTGGCTGTAACCAAACTTTATGGGACTTCAGGAAACTTGGCCACACCCATGAAAGTGGGCATCCGGGTTACTCAAACCATGCTGGACGACAGATGTTTCTGGGCCAGACAGTGCCAGACTAGAGAGGTTCAACCTGTATTGGGTTTTCTCTACAGTGGCAGATACCGTTCCTGGCTCCAATCCCACAATCCTTCCTCACATGAGTAATCCCTATTCACAAAATTAACCCTTTTGACTTCCTATGCAAGTACAGATCGTCATGTGAATGAGGTTTGTACAACCCGGTTCTAACTGCTTGTAGGGAATTCGGCAGCATGGCCAGTGTTTTAAAGTAACTCATTCTAAGCTACAACAGTCAATAGGTCTATTAGTAACTAGAGGCTCAGTCTGGAGAGAAGATGAGTGCCATTCAACTATGGAAATTGAAAGCACTTTGTGCTTCCCTTGTTTGAATTATTACTATTAAGTGTTTGTATTATTGCTCCACCGAGGGGCTCCCATGAAGATTAAAAGTACATAGGGCCAGATGATGTGCAGGCACATAAAAAGAGACAGCCCCTACCCTAGATGATCTTATAATCAGAACAAATAGCAAAAGGAGAAACGGAGGCCCAGGGAAGTGAAAACTTGTCAGCGGAAGAACAAGTCTCCCGACACCCAATCCAGTACCCTACCTACTAGACGATACTGCCTCCAAGTCCTAAGCTCTGTTGCAACATATTAAGATCATACTGTACTGTCAATAAGTGTAGAAGTATTGCAATTGTGAAATTATATTTCCATTGTCACAAACACATTTTTCACATTGTATGGGAAGGGGAGGAGTACTTAACTGTCACAAGATGTTGTATCAAATCACAGTCAATTGGACACAACAAGCTAGCATAGACAACTCCAGTTGGGCTTGTATCTCTGACACAAACAGTTGTGGGAGACTCATACCATCACAATGGGTTATCTGCATGTGTTTTGCCTAGAAGTAAAAATACTGCCAAACCAAATAGGTTATTAATGGATTTTGCTTCAAAGATACAGATCAAAGCTCATAGAGAGATGTTCTTTCTGCTCCTCTATAATGCTGCGATTTTTAAAAGAGACCACTGCATAAGAGGGGAAAATACTATTATTAACTATACTTCATAGTAACTTTCCACCTCAATGTGCATGTTAGCATATGGCTGTGTTTAGTTTTCCGTATTATAATTCAGTACTGAAAGTGATCACCTGTATAAAGATGCTATAATGCTATTTGCTTGTAAGAGTAAATATATTCACACTGCAAATGTCTTGTTATGTATGATTAACACATAGAGAGAAGGCAGCCTGGGATGAGAAAACCATGCAAAGCAGTCAATCACTTCTGGAAATCCAGTTGTCACCCATTAATGGCTCTATCTTGCAACAAGCTGAATAGTGTGGCATATGCTTACCTTAAGCACTTAAGCAAACCTGTTGAAGTGTAGGGGTTTTTTAATGGGCAAATAAAACACCTTAAAAAAAACTATTTATGTTCCAATGGGAGCTAATAGAAAATTTCCTTTCCCTAGAATTTTTGTCCCATTCTGTAGCATTCAGCGAGGAATTACACCTTTGCAGTAGAACTCGATGAGATAATTTAAAAACAAACAAGCAGAAGATCTCATTTTCTGTTCATTTCTATAGGTTTTGAGAATGACTTCTGTGAACCCCTATTGATTTAAGGAAAGATTTTTTTTCAAGGTACAATGGGCAGTTAGGGGAAGCCAAAGGGATTTGGGGACCTAATCAATGTTCCCTCTAATTTTTTTTCCATCCCTATGTGGAATAAATTTTGTTACGTGCATGTGTCGGTGTGCACCACTAATAGAAACATGTGCTGGCAGCTGTGGGTATTGTGGGTGCTCTGCTAATGAGCTGAGCAGCATTTGAATCTCTCCTGGGTGGCCACCTAAGTGCTCATCTTATACACTGAACTTAACTAACATTTGTACCTTTGAAAAATCTTTCCCTGCTAATTTCAGTGGGACAAATTCAGGTGCCTTCACATTTCATTGGATTGGGCAAGATTGCTCAGCATTTTGCAGGATCCAGCCCTAAAGGAACAGGAAGAAGGAAATGTGATTCCGAGACATCCAAAATAGAATTAAGTCAACTGTGAAAAATTGTCATTGAACAGAGAGACGATATTTTTGTGCCTTTCCTTTACTGATTCTTATGGGGAAAGTCACTAATAGGCACTAAATCAATAGGGTTCCATAGGAATACAATCAGGAATGGTGGCAATGCATGGGACCTATGACATGGTGAATTGCTGTAAGTGCCAACAACAGTGACAGTAAGTCCTCTGGAAGGGAAAAGAACCGAAAACTCTCAATCGTTTCAGGAAAGGAATAGCAAAGAGCGAGACGGGGGGAAATGAATTGCGAACAGCTGAAGAAAGGTCAGCGAGGCGAGTTATGTAGAGTGAGGCCACAGACACAGAGGCGCAGACAAGGGTGCAGCTAGTCCACATACTGTATTCTGATGACCAGAAGAAAAACGATGGGCCACATTGACCAGGAATATTAAGCCCTCTGTCTGAGGGTCCAGCAAGTGGTAGGAAATCTTGGAGACAATTCCTTGATGGGAGATTGGAGAGAAGCTGATCAAGGCAGCAACCACGTTCATTTGGATTATGGAGTGACCTAGAAGTAGCTCAAGAGAGGATACAATTGGAGAGGGACCAACTGCATCTGGAAATCCAGCAGCTTGCAGTCCAGGGGCAAGAAAAAGCAGACCAGAAACCTACAAGTGGGGGTCATTTGCTGGGCAACCAAGGGGAATACAGGCGCAGTTGCCATGAACTGAGACAGCGTTCTACAGAAACGACTCTAAAACCTTCCGCTTCCAGTAGAAAAGGAGATTGTATAAAAAAAATTGTTTGTAACTGTTCCATAGAATTCTTCCATAGAATTCTACAGCAGGGATAATATATATATATATATATATATATATATGCTATAGGATATTCCAAAAGCTATGCAGAGGAAGGGAGACTGCCTTCCAATAGATTCTGTGAAGATAAAATTAATGCTATTTTACTTGTGTGTCCAAAAAACAGCTTGCCCTAAGCCAGCAGAATTTTATTCTGCTGAGTTTGAACAGACTGCAACTGAACCAAACTGGTTTTCAAACTGGCTCTCAACAAATTCCAGTGAAAACCTACCTAATCCTAAGCAACATTTCAGTATCCAAAGGGTAATTTAAAACCTCTAGCATGATCTTATTTTACACTGTTCTGTGACAGAAGAAGATCCCCTCACAATTAAGAGGAGGTACATTTGGAACAGAAAGAAAGCAACTACTTCAAGAAAATGAAGGCTCAGTGGTTAAAGCCCAAGCCTAGAACTTTGGAAACCTTGCCTCAAGTCCCTGGTTTGCCACAGATTTTTCCATATGACCATAGGCAAGTCATTTAATCTTGCTGACTTAGTTTCCCATCTATACAATGGGGACCATCCTTCCTACCTCACAGACATGTTATAAGCTGTTCAAATAGTATGTTTAAGAGAAACCACATAAATACCTAAGACCAACAGGAACTCTTCATTGCAGGAAAAAAAAGAATGGAATGCCATTAATTGGATTTAGTCATTTAGCTCTTCAAGCTAAAATAAGGGTGACCAGATCTTACACTTCAGGGTCAAACTGATGCACACCAGGCAATTGTGAATGTGGGACTGGATCTTGCAGAGTTATCATTGCACCTCTCCTAACTCTCCTCCTCATCCACCTCCCGAAACCAGACCAAAGCTAATTAAATGCAGGGACATTGTTTTTTACATCTGTGGAATACCAGGCACATTTATACTGCTGTGTCAGTGCTATTCATTTTATTGTAATGCTTAAAGAAGTTCACCTCCCCAGCTCCAGGCGCCTGTAATAATGAACAGGGTTATGTGGTTGACCAAGTGCATTATGGGTATTTCATCTTCCTGTGGAGCATCTGGTATTGAATGTGGCCAGAGGCAATGGACTTGCTGGGTCAATGCCCTGTCCAATACGGCAAATCCTAATTTTTACCACATCTAATTTTCAGTGGCAAAGAGGTTTAGGCAAAGCAAAGAAGCAGAGAAGATGGAGTTAACACAGTGTGAAACCATGCAGCATGTCTGCAACACGCTTGTTTTGCACCATGTCGCAGCCATAGTGCAACATTTGCCTGAGAAGAGAGTGCAAATTAGAACAGATGTAAATCATAAATATAGCATGCAATAGGCCTGGATACCAGAAGACACTAGCTACCGAGAATTCCTATTCCCTTTTCAATAAAGAGCTCCAGCATTCACATACGAGCCATGCAGATCCTGACAATCAAATAAAGCTAACACATTGCAATGAATATCCAGACCATGCTCGGCCATAAGTTTATCACCTTCCCTGCGTGGCAAGGAAGCTACTGTGCGCCTTACAAACGGAGAGAGCTATTAAAATATGGAATCGCCTCCCACGGGCTGTAGTTGAACTGCAGAATATTCTATGAGAACCAATCTAAGGGGATGAATTTGATGAATTAATGGGGACTGTACATCTCCAGTTTCTATGCTTACTGAAGGAAACAAAGAAACAGGGAAATATTTTGGAAAATAGCAGCATTTTTTAAAACGAGGCTTTTGTGATCTTTACAAACCATGGGCCCGATCCAGCTGACCTTTAAGTATGTGCTTTGGTCCCATCTTTTGCCTCCTGGGGCAGAGTAAGGGGAGCAGAGCTCTGTGCCTGCCTCTGCCACCTACCCCACATCTCTGCCCTTCCAGCAGAGCCTTTATCTACACAAATCCAGCCTTTATCCACACAAGAGGGCAATTCCTAAAAGAATTTGGCTTACTTTCTTAGGGGCATTAGGAAATTCCAGCCTGAAACTGGAATGCTACTGGATGCAGGGGTGGTTTTTAACCATGTGCTTGTGCCGTGCTTAGCCCAATGAGGCCTTGATCACAAATAACTGTTTCAAAATTTGCTAATCGCAAAGTATTTAAAAAAATACATTTTCTCTCTAGGATCTGTGTTTCCCTGAGGTAAGTCACAAAGGGCCTGCTTCCAGTTCAATTCTGGGTGCTCGGCACCTCTGAGGACCAGAATCTTCACCTCTCTTATGGACCTATAAAAGTAAATGCAAGCCATACCTTTATCACTGGACTATCAGGTGGCTTAAATGACATTTGTACATACTATGGGATCCTTCGATGAAAGATGCCTAGTAAGCACTGTTCACTGAGAAACATTTTAAAGAGGCATGAAGTAAATTTTTTACCTCCAAAAAATTTCCAGTGATTTTTGCCATCTTCCCTCTCCCTATTCAGATCTCGGGACTGGGGATTTTAACCTGAAAGCCTCGCCCAACACCTGTGTCAGTTTCACATCCTCTGATTCCACATTGCAAATAGGTCAGCCCCTGAACTTTTACTTTCCCCAAGATGGATCATAAATTTAATTTCTTGGTTATTCGAAAGCTTATAAGCCCCTCCCCCGCTTTTTATTTTTTGAAAGCAGGCAGGCCTTCTCTGTTCCAGTCAGGGGTATATTTCAGATTTCAACTGGATCTCCTCGCTGGAGCTTAATTGATAGTGAAAGTCTGATTTCTGAAGCCAAGGTAAGGTACTGAAGGTAAGTGATCAGAACACTGCCCTGGTAATAAATCACTGTAGTCCAGGTCACGGTTTGGAGTGTGAATGCAACGTTCAATAAAGAAACACACGCCACCTTTCAGCTTCACGCCGACCCCGGCTAATTGACCTCCTTGTGGTCCCACCATTAATCATTCTGGCACAAGGGGCAAGAGGCAGCTCCATTGCGGAGACGTACAGGAGGAGGGGGCTAGAAATAAAAGGTAAAAGGAAATCATAGACAATTCTCCATTAATTAATTCATTGGATTTTCTGCTTTGTTGGAAGCAACTTTGCCAAAGGAATATCAAGACCCACAGACCTGGGTCGGGCTGGCCTGAATTTGCTTAGTGCTCACAGCAAATAAAAGCAGATGTGAGCAACTGTTCTGTATATAGAACCAGGCAAAGACTCAGACAATGACAAGACAGCTTTCCAGTCCTTTGTGCTCACCGAGCCTTCCGACCGTCCATTCATAAAACCTCTCATCAGCTGTTTGCAGCCGGATTCCGCCGTGTCCTTCACCTCATGTTGTCATTTATATGGGAACAAGAGAAGTGCCAAATATTACTTAATCCGAATGGGGGCATTTTCCACATCCTGGCACAAATGACACGCCACACGGTGCAGATAAATGGAGAAGCTGGCTGTTTGTTTGCCGTTTCAACTTATATGGGGAAGGAACAGTTTCGGCTCAAACTCAACTCAGGATTTTGCACCTACAATTAACGTTGCCTATAGGTTAGTCTATGTACTCAGTATGCAGGGGCACTTACAGGGCAGCTATGTCCTTGGTGGTATGCAGGCCACCACCCGTTTAAACTTAAGGTTGGAATGTCAAACCACTGGTGCGAAAGGCCATAGATCAAATTTTCAAAAGCTCCTCAATCCCATTGCAAAAGGAAACTTAGGCTGAGTCTATTAGCCAAAAAGATCTTTGGCCGTGAGTCTCAGTCATCTGGCGTGGACTCGGAGGGCTGCATCTATGGGGCTGAAAATACCAGTGTAGAGGTTGGAGCTCAAGCTGAAACCTGGGTTCTGAAATCTGGTGAAGGAGGAGGGTCTTAGAGCCCGAGTACAAATATCTACACTGCTTTTGTTAGCCCTACAGCACATGGACTAAAAATTTCTCCATTGGCCTAGCTACCGCCTCTCAGGAAGGTGGACAATCTATCCTGGTAGGAGAATCGCTCCTATCTGCGTAGGCAGCATCTATACTCAAGAGCTACAGAGATGCAGTTGTGACTCTGTAGCATTTAAAATTCAGACAATCCCTTAGGCTATGTCTACACTACAAGATTTTTGCAGCAGAGAGTATGCTAATGACGGACTCATTAGCATGAGTCGCAATGTCATTAGCATATTTTCTGCCGATGCTTTTTGCGCAAGGGGTTTTTGCGCAAAAAGAAGCAGTGTAGCCGCTTCCGTTTTACGCAAAAAAAAACATTTGTGCAAGATCCTTATGTCTCTCCCTGAGCATCGGCAGAAAATATGCTAATGACATCGCGACTCATGCTAATGAGTCTGTCATTAGCATACTCTCTGCTGCAAAAACGTTGAAGTGCAGACAAAGCCTCAGGCTCCTAAGTCTCTTTTGAAAATGAGACTTGGGCACTTTTGAATTACTTTGCACCTTATTTTGTGTTGCATCTGGTTTCGTTTAATTCCATTAGGAACAGGCCTCCGAAAACCCAAACAAGCTGGAATGGGAAAGAGCAATTGTTCACTCAGGACTAAAACTTTGGTTGACCTAGATACATCATTCAGGGCTGTAAAAAATTTCCTACCATGGGAAACATAGTTAGGTTGTCCAAACCCCCACTGTAGACACAAGTAGGTTGACAGATTCTTCTGTTGACCTAGCTACTGCCTCTCAAGGTGGTAGATTTATTACAGTGATAGAAAAACCCCTTCCGTCCTGGTAGTGTCTACACTACAGTAGCACAGCGCTGCTACACTGGTGCAAATTTGTGTGGAGACAACCGCCTCTAGGCTGATATCTTCAAAGCTGTGTAAAGAATTTTAAACACGCAAGTCCCATTAAAGTGAATAGGAACAAAGGGTCTGAATTTCCTTGGCAGTGCTGCATCTCTCACCCACAAGGAGTGCTAGCAGTGCTTTACTCACCAAGGATGCCAGAAACAGATCCTGTCTTTCAGAAGCACAAGTCTGCAGGTCCTTCTTCAAAGCGATTCATCTCAGTGGGTTTGATGGGACAATTGAGCGGGGCAGGGGCTCTGCGTGAGCTGAGGTATACAGGATCGGGCCTGATGCAACTGTATCACAATGACAGTGAACACAGTTTATTTGTAGTACCATGGTGCCTAGAAGCCCAGACCCAGCTCAGCACCCCATTGTGGTAGGCACTGTGCAAAACACAGGACAGAAAGATAGTCTCTGCCCCAAAGAACTTATCTTTCCTGTCCAGTGCTGTACTCGATGTTGCCTTCAAGTTCAACCATCTCAAAATTGTTGGCAGAGTTGCATATAACCATATCATCATCATCATCATCATCAACAACCACCATGGGCTCAACGCCCGTTGGTGTCCGATGCCTCCCTCACTATTTCCTTCCATCTTTCCCTGTCCACTGCAGAGTGGCTTAGTTTCTGTAGACTAGCTCCGCACCAATCTACTACATCACCTACCCATTCTCTGTAGGACCATCCATTATGCCGAATACCAGGGGCTTAACCTTTCGCTCCTCGTTCATTTTGCAGATATGCCTGAATAGCTGTAACTACTGCTGTATAACCTTCTGCAGTAGGTTCTCTTTTGGCTGTATCTTCCTAGATAATGCCTCGTTGGTGACCTTCTGCATCCATCCTATTCTATATCAGTTAGTTGTACTGGCATCAGGTTTCATTCGTATTGTTGTTTTACAATCAGCGCATCGACACTCATCTGACCAGCCCTCCTCCTTTATCCAGGCTTGGGACTGGCATGAAACCCCTAGAGGCTTCATGGCGGAGTTTATATAACCATAGCAAGAGCTTAAAGCAAAATGCCACTCAGGACTGGATTTTTGGAGCTCTTTTGCCTCCCTAGCCCCATGTATTCCAGAGACCAGCGCAGCTGAAAATTCTGGACCCCAAACTTCCATTTTTGAGGCTTGCTCCAGTCTTCACTGAAGCATTTTCCTGTCTTTGCAGCTTCTCTCCATTTACATCGTGCGAATGCTTGAATGCTTCCCTGCTAGCAATACAAAGAGAGGACAATCCCCTTGGAGCTTGATACACAGAACCTATTAATAAGCAAATGGAAAGAGCTGGCACATATTCCTCATTGTTTAAGTCCTCAGACACCCGAGTTTGAAGCATTTCCCTGCAGGGTTCCATCCATACAGCGTGGGAGATTACTTAGGCTATTGTCTTGAGTGAACTCCACAAATTCTCACATCCCAATGGCTTGCAGGCTCTGATTTAAAAACCAAAGCTGAGATTTGGGAGGTACCCCAAGGGGAGGACAAAAAGTTTGAACCCCCCCAAAATCAAGCAATTAAAAATCAAGTGATTGTAAACAAAAGTATAGCAAGCATGGTATTTTAGGAAAGCTTGTAACATTGCTCTGAGGATCATAAGAACATAAGAACATTCATGCTGGGTCAGACCAAAGGTCCATCTAGCCCAGTATCCTGTCTGCCAACAGTAGCCAATGCCAGATGCCCCAGAGGGAGTGAACAGAACAGGAAATCATCACATGATCCCTCTCCTGTCATCCATTTCCAGGCTCTGACAAAGAGGAACAACATTCCTACCCCTCCTGGCTAATAGTTATTCATGGACCTAAACTCTATCAATGTATCTAGCTCTTTTTTGAACCCTGTTAAAGTCCTGGTCTTCAAAACATCCTCTGGCAAGGAGTTCCACGGGTTGACTGTGCGCTGTGTGAAGGAAAAACTTCCTTTTGTTTGTTTTAAACTTTCTACCTATTAATTTCATTTGGTTACCCCTAGTTCTTTTATTATGGGAACAAGTAAATCATTTTTCCTTATTCACATTTTCCACACCAGTCATGATGTTATAGATCTCTATCATATCCCCCTTAGTCTCCTCTTTTCTAAAATGAAAAGTCCAAGTCTTTTTAAACTCTCTTCATATGGGACCCACTCCAAACCCCTAATCTTTTTTGTTGCCCTTTCCTGAACCTTTTCCAATGCCAATATATCTTTGAGATGAGGCGACCACGTCTGTACGCAGTATTCAGGCAATAAGATATTCTCGGTCTTATTTTATATCCCTTTTTAAAATGATTTCTAACATTCTCTTTGCTTTTTTGCCTGCCGCTGCACACTGAGTGGATGTTTGCAGAGAACAATCCACAATGACTCCAAGATCTCTCTCTTGAGTCGCTGTAGCTAAATTAGTCCCCATCATATTGTATGTATAGTTGGGATTATTTTTTCCAGTGTGCATTACTTTCCAATGTGCATATCATTAGGAGATAAGACCACAGATTGTGGTTGAATCTCTCTAGTTTGGCACTCTCTGGTCTGGCAACATCTGTGGTCCGGCATGATTTTAGTTAGCTGGATGTCCACTTACCATAGCTGTGGCAAAGTTTCCCATGATCCCAAAAAATTGTTTACAGCCACCAGTCCTGACTCTGTGTTCTGTGCTGTTCTTTAGCTCTAATTTACCCCTAAATGTCTTGTAAGAGCCCAGCAAGCAGTGGAAATGATGGTAATATTGCTAGACAATATTGACCTTCTGTGGTTCGGCAAATTCTCTGGTTCAGCACCGCTCAGGTCCTGAGAGTGCCGGACTAGAGAGGTTCAGCCTGTAATTTGTACATATTGAAAACCATGCTCATAAACTTCAGCCCATTGCACAGCAGAGCTATAAGGGAGATGCACGTCCCAAGCTAGTTGTTTACATCAGGGCTACTCAACTTTGGAAGCCCCAGGGGCCACAATGATACTCACAGCACATGCTGAGGGTCGCAACTTAATTGTGGTTGCATGTACATGCAAATATATATGCAAATATATGCAAATAGCTTATTTCACACTGACGGGCATGAATACAAAGATTAAGGCAAGACTACACAACATATAGGCCCCATTTAAGTCAATTCTGCTGATATTAATAAAATGCAATATTTACCTGATTTCCACCCATATGACAGCACTTCTAATGAACAATGACAGTCCAGGAATTTAACTACTAAAATGCATAACAGAAGACCATTATATTGACTACATTTTTGTTTTGGCTCCCACCCACGGACCACATGTTGAGCCCTGCGTAAACCCAAACGGCACCACGAGCTGCAAACGAACAGGCTGCATGTTTAGTAGCCCTGGTTTACATGAAAATATTTATAGGTGCCTATCCATTGTCCACCTCAAGAAAAAAAAAGGATGTCCCATTACGCTACTCTTCTCATGCTGGTGAAGTGCTGGGGTCAATGGGAGAAAGCTCAGAGATCGATGTATCGCATCTAAGTAGGCGTGATAAATCGACGGCTGGTTTTCACTCCAGCATTGATCCCCAGTGAGGTGGAGACAAGCAGGAAGCACCAAGTTCTCCTTACTCTGGGAAACTGTGTAAAGGCAATAGGTAACTTGTATTAGAAAAGGGATTGTACCTAATACAGAAGTGTGAAGAGGTTCCACCCTTATCTTTGTTGACTGTGTAACTTGTGTGTGTTTGCTTTTCCCTAGTATTTTATTTTTAGATCTGTCATTTTCCTATTAAATAACCCATTTTGGGTACTGTACCCCAGGTGGCTCTCTGCTGTGGAAACTGTGGAGTGTATGTGTCAAAGGGAAGTGATAACTGGTGGGGAAGGGGCTGGTTTAATTCCTTCACGGTGACAAATTAGAGAGGAAAATCTGAGCTTCTTGTGGCAGGGACTGGTAGCAAAGAACTCAGGAAAGAGGAATTGGGGGAGATTGGTAGGGCTGTCGGTGTTACCCTACTAGGTGTAACTAGCCTGGGGGAAGCCAGGGTGAGATACTGTATTTGTGGGCAGTCTACTGGTGTTGGCGACCTGAGCCCATCCCAGCACTGTATTAAGGCATCCCGAGATAGTTGGACAGGCGGCAGACAGAACCACTTCCTGGTCTGTATGGGTGTGTCTAGACTACAGGGTTTTGTCAACAAAAGTGGACTTTTGTCGACAAAACTATACCTGCATCTACACTGCCGCTGAGTTCTGTCGACATAACGTCAGCATTTTGTCGACAGCTGTAAACGTCATTCTATGAGGAATAACACCTTTTGTCGACAGAGCTCTGTCGACAGAAGGCGTTATTGCATCTACACTGTCCTTTGCATCTATACTGCCATGTCGACAAAGCGGCTTGCTTTGTCGACAGAACTGGATGTAATCTAGACGCTCTTTGTCGACAGAAGCTTTGTCGACAGTATCTGTCGACAAAACTTCTGTTGACAAAAGCCTGTAGTCTAGATGTACCCTGTGAGTCCCAAAATGTCACACAAGGAACAAGTTTCTCTCTCTCTCTCTCTCTCCACACTGACCACACCTCTGTGAGTGACTATGAGTGAGTCAAAAGAAGATGGTGAAGATGGCTGGAGAGAAGATCAAGTCCTGCTCTCTAACCAGAAACCTGTCACTTACATTGTACTCTGGGCCAGGCTGTCTCAACTCCGCTCTATTGCCCTTTGCAGCACAGGGCTGTCTGAATCTGGTTTTAAATGGAGCACCCCCTGGTGGATCATCTGGGGAATTTTTCATTCCCCATTTGCTTTAGTGACTGCAGATAGTACCCAATTCACTATTGCCTGGAAATCCACACAGTCATTTCCATCAGTGCAGTAATCTGCCGTTCGGATAATAGTAACATTTTGCATTTACATCCGTGCGTAGTGTATGACTACACAAGGGGTCTGATCCAATGTCCACTGATGACAATCGAAAGACTCCCGTTGATTCCAGAGCCATTAGGTTAGGCCCAAGGGAGAAAACATTGGAGAACTCCTGTCCTACAGGAGTTTTCCAGTCTGCAGGGTGAGTTCCTGTATTTTTTTTAAAAAGGACACCCTTCCTACAAGCCAGGTGGGATATTAAGTTTCTAGAACCATCTATTACAGAATTAAAATAAAACAGCCCTTGTTCCTGTGGGGTAAAATCTTTGGTTCTGTGCCATCCTGCCTATCCTGGACTCATCTAGTAACAAAGCTGTGTGTTCGACAGATTGCAATCCTCAGCGCTCATAGCAGGAAAGGCACAAAGGCTGGGAAAGCAGGCACTCAGATACAAGAATTGTATTTGCCACATAAAGTAAACATCTTCTGCTTCTGCCTCCCCTCTAGTGTGGGAAACAAAACCCAAAAAGGACATTTCCCCTACAAGACAGACCCCACCCTATTTGCTGGGTCCTCTCTCAAAGTTTCTATCCTGGCTCTTCCCATAGCAGGCCTACTGAGGGCTTAAATCAGTCGACGTGGCAATTCTATAGGGCATACCATGCATTATATACTTAAATCATTTGCTTGCCTTTCATATTGACACCCTCTCAAACTCAATCCCATCTCGTAAGTGTTTTGGTGACATGCTGAATATATATCACACTCCCTGGTGGACACTGGTCATTTTAATGTTGTGAACAACTTGTCACACCTTTCAGTTTCCTGCCACCTTGCTCCATTTGCTATTTCAACTGTATAAATTGGGGTGACCAGAGGATAACAATAATCTTACATTTATATAACACTTTTCATCCCAAAGGATCCCTAAGCACTTTACAAATTTTACGTATTGTTCTCCCTGCTGCTTCACTGGCTGAAACATGGTACTAACCAGCTTTATAAAAGCTGAGAACAAGATGCAAAGAATATTGTCTCCATTTCAAGATACAAGGTGAAATTGTTAAGCAGAGTGAAACTAAACGGGGATGTGTCTAGGCCAAAACACCTCTTGCTAACAATGCTTTGTCAGGGGGTTTTAAATAAATCCCAAGTGGGAATGAAAGCTTATGTCTCACAATAATGCTCGATAATGCCCCACAAAAGGACAAGGGCCATTACTAGACACAGGCAGATATTGAAATTTACACATGGGTGTGAAATTTATCCATTTGTTCCTAACCCTCTTCTGTTGACACCTTAGTCTGGAACAGTTCCTCAGATTTGTAACCTAAAAAGGACAAGCCACTTTCTTGGGATTGTGCTACCTTTGCATGGAGTTACACGAGTGAATATTTGTGACAAGTACATCCACAGAACATTAACAACTTCCCCTGATTTATTCAACTAATCAACATTAAGTACAATAGCTCAGATGGAGAATACTCTGGCAGCTCCATTCAAACAGTAATCCAGAAATTATGGCAAAGAGTGAATAAGTTCAAGGAAAGGCTCATTTGCTCAGATATTCGTCAAGTAAAAAGAGACACCAAGTTGGTTATTAGACTATTTTTGTCAGTAGAGAGTACTTAGGTACTCCCTCTGGGTAGCGCTGATGGCTAGGCTGAACTGCAACCTTACCATCACAAGCAGCCTGCTATTTTTAGTGCGCTAACTCCAGAGCTGAAACTAAGGTTTTCTGTGCCTGGGGCAAGCTACTGAGCTGTGCCCCCCTCCCCGCACAAAAAAAAAAAGATAAAATTCTTAATTTTTTTTATTAATTGTATTCATTGTTCATGTTGTTAATTGCACATATATTGAGATTGCAAATAGATGATAGTAAAGATATAAAAGAAATAATATTTTAACTTTCTAATTTTTAATTTTGCAAATGCCCCACTTGCCCCACCCTTGTTACGGCTCTGGCTAACTCAAGCAGAGCTGGTGCACATCTGTCTATCTGCACCAATAAGCACACTCCTAGCTGCTCTGTGCACACTGACACACATAGCAATTCCTTGCAATCCCTCTGGGAGAATTTACTGTATCAAGTTTGTGTATCACTGTAGGCCAGGGGAATTGTATATAATTCAATGGAGAGAAAGTGACCACAGCACTACAGGAACTATAATGGGGCGGGTGGCGAGGGAAGGCGGCAAATTCGGTCAGGTTATAACATCTCCAGAGATATATCACTATCTGGGGAGTCTCTCATATTCTGGTTCAAGTGGGATTCTGTAGATACCAGCTGATTCAGGACTTCTTTCTGACCTAGCAAGCAGATGGAACGTTCTCTCCAATATCCATGTATGGAGGGAGACAACTCTTAGGGAAGGGCTGGAAGGACTGATGCTAGCCAAAGCCTAAGTTTGGAGTTGCAAGACCTCTGGTAAGCTTTTTAGTATGTATACAGGTTCTCTCATTGTTTGTAACATGTTTTCTCAATAATGCTTTCACCATAAGAATAAATGGGCTTGCTTAGAAAGAGTGGTATGGTGTAAACAGGGGCGGCCCGTCCATATAGGTGAACTAGGTGGTCGCCTAGGGCACCAAGTTAAATGGGGCACCAAATGGTGGCGCAATATCATTGAGGGGTTTGGAGGTGGGGGCGCCGATTGCATGGTTCACCTAGGGCGCCAGTTGCTGGCAGCTAGTCTAGGGCCGCACCGGGTGTAGATTATAGGGTTAACCTGCTTGCTTGCCTATAGATTAATTATTTCCTTTTGGTTTTGATTATATGTTTATTATAATACGTCACAGTAGGTTCATATTGGCAGTTTGGCTGTAACACAAGAGACCTACAGGCCACGGCCATGTATGTTAAGACAAATCTAGCATGCACCTTTCTGGGGCCTTTCACCCAGATAGCAGAGTCAATGCTTATATATTTGGGACCTTTCACCTAGATAAAGCAACCTTCAATGGCAGAGAAGCTTCCAAGAATACCCTCAAACTTAGCAAGTGCCTCGTTACTTAGAAAAGCCCTAAATAACTGGTTAAGACAGAGTGAATAATTACAAAGGACAGAAATACCAAATGTGATAGATAACCATAAAAGACCCATGGCAACGAACTGACATATATAATAAGTTGAGATGAATGGTATACTGAGCTATAGGAAAAAGATACTTCATGATTAGTAAGATGAGGAAATACAAATAAGAAAAAAGACGCATCCCTTACTGAATATGTATCAAACATAACAACGTCAGCATAACATACTATAAAAGTGGCATCCCAGCCTCGGGGCGGTAGGAGAAGAAGATGTAGTCAAAATGTAGTTAAGATGTTGCAAAAAAACCAAACATGATTCTGGGATGCATTAACAGGAGTGTTGAGAGCAAGTCATGAAAAGTCATTCTTCCACTCTACTCTGCACTGATTAGGCCTCAGTTGGAGTATTATGTCCAGTTCTGGGCACCACATTTCAAGAAAGATGGGGAGAAATTGGAGAAGGTCCAGAGAAGAACAACAAAAATGATTAAAGGTCTAAAAAACATGAGCTATGAGGGAAGGCTGAAGGAATTGGGCTTGTTTAGTTTGGAAAAGAGAAGACTGAGAGGGGACATGATAGCAGTTTTCAAGTATCTGAAAGGGTGTCACAAGGAGGAAGGAGAAAAATTGCTCTCCTTGGCCTCTGATGATAGGACAAGAAGCAATGGGCTTAAATTGCAGCAAGGGAGGTTTAGGTTGGACATTAGGAAAAACTTGCTAACTGTCAGGGTGGTTAAACACTGGAATAAATAGCCTAGAAATAAATTGTAGAATCTCCATTACTGGAGATATTGAAGAGCAGGTTAGACAAGACACCTGTCAGGGATGATCTAGACGGTGCTTGGTCCTGCCGTGAGGGCAGGGGACTGGACTTGATGACTTCTCAAGGTCCCTTCCAGTTCTATGACTCTGTGATTTTGTAGTCCTTGGGAGGTGCCAGAATGATAGCCACTGATGATGACGGGTCAGGTGAAAGTGATGAGGAAGATGATGGCTAACACCACAGGTTGCTCTAGAAGGAATGGCATGAGTAGGTGGTATGGAAATATAGCTGTACGTTCCCTATCTGTCTTATGAAATGGGGGTTTGTGACTGTGCTGAATGTATTTCTAAACTATATTTGTAAATCTACAAGAGTTCCTAGAGCAGGAGTGTTACAACTGTGCACATCAGGCAACTGTGGTAACTCCTGTCTGCTGGCATTACATTGTGTGCAGTCTTTGAAGAGCAAGTAAAGCTGGCCAGGTTAGGCAGTCTGGCTTGCCAATAACACCACACTGCAGTCAGAGAACCGTGCAGCCTGGAAAAAGCCTGGTCAGAAGGGAAAGAAACGCATGTTTCCCAGCAAAAGAGCAATGGCAGGGAGCCACAATCCTAAAAATGGGTGTCTTTGCTGGACCACAGAGGGGTAACCACAACAGACATATCCCGAGAAGAAGCATCGTCTAAATCACCACCACAACTTCCTAATGTATCCTGCATAAAACTGGGTGACATTTCTCAAAGTTGGGGGTCGAAGGGGAAATTTAAACAAATTTGTGCATACATTCCTCTTCTGGGTTTTTTTCCAGCTAACTCTAGAACTGATCAAACCCCAAATTACAAGTAATAAATGGGTTCAGTTTTATTGAAAACCACCGTGAGGATAGCTTTTTCTCATGGCATGCCTGTATTTCCTCTTCTGGCTGCAATCATCCCCAGCACACAAGTGTAGGAGAACGACCTGTAAGGAAGTCTCAACAGTCTCACAAATAAATACATACAAAAACAGGGTGTAGGTTTAGTTAACTTTACATTTTGGGTCCATTTTTATTTTATCTGATCCAGTTTACTTATCCTTACAGGAGAAATATACATGTTTCGGCCAAATCATATAATTGTTCTTTCCCCGTCTTCTTTTAGAATTCAGGCTCTTTTATCTTTCCCAAATACTACCCCTGCTCTCTTTTACTTTCTTCCACACCACCAAAAAAGTATGCAGAAGTTCAAAAGACTTACCTTTCTGGATGGGAGGAAGTGGTCTCTCCGGCAGACTGAAGAGCCAGCTTCCAGGACTTCCTGAAAAGTCAAATGATGGATTCTTGCATCAGCAACCTGAAAAGGTTCACTGACAAATAATGGCATCATTGGATTAAGGACCACAGTGACAACTTCAGCAGCCTAAACGGACAAGCGGTAGCTTCAATCAAGTTCTGAGAAACAGGGAACAAAGTAAAACTTTTCAATTCTATTTAATCGGAAAGAGCACTCCCACCGCAACAGCTACGCAGAAAAATTCTGATCCCGCTATAACCTTTCCCAGTGCCCAAATGGCTTAAAATATAGGAACTTAGGCCAGTCACTGCCAAAATACTTTAAAAAACCAACATTCTAGCAATTTAATGGGCAGGATTGATGTGATCTAGTGGGCAGGATTGTGGACTGGGTTTTATTCTGATGCTGATCTGCTAGGTGACCAAAGACAAACACTCCTCTCTGTGCTCTTTTTACCTACCCACCTGCACATCCACTAATGCAGTGGTCACCAACCAGTAGATCAGGATCTAATGGTAGATCTTGGAGCCTGTGACAGGTGACCCTGACTGGTTTGGCTTAGAGCTAGAGCACTTCAGCTCCCCTCCCCCTCCCCCCCCTCCCGCTCCCCTCTCCCCACTGCCATGTTACTTCTGGCCTCTGCCTGGGACCTGACCCCCAGGGGACTTCTGCTTGCTGTTTAGGGTGGGGGAGGAAGAAGAGAGGAGGCACTGATGTCAGGGTGTTCCCTTCCTCTGTACCCCCATCTCCACAGAATGAGCAGGATGGGGCCTTGGAGAAGGGGTAGGGAAGAAGGTGGGACAAGGGTTTTTTAGGTTTGAGGTAGATCCTGGATTGACAAATTGGAAAAGTGATCTTGCACTTAAAGTTGGATACCTCTGCACTAATGTGATCTCTGCCATCAAATGCCAGCAGTGCCCCTCTGCCATGTATATTGGCCAAACCGGACAGTCTCTATGGGAAAGAATTAATGGACACAAATCAGATATCCAAAAAGGCAACACACAGAAACCTGTTGGGGAACATTTCAACTTGCCCGGGCACTCATTAATGGATCTCAAAGTCACCGTATTGTTTCAGGCCAATTTCACAAGCCAACTCCACAGGGAAGCCTTAAAACTTAATTTCATTTCCAAGTTTGATTCCTATCGCAGAGATATGAATTAAGACATTGGCTGAATGGCCTGCTACATTCCACATCCTAATGACATAAAAAACCCAACAATGGGTACTTAATAACAATTAGTACCTTCTCTATCAGCTTCGTGTAGCATAGACATTCTAATTGACTCTCTCTTTCCCCTTTTTTCTTTTTTTCCCCCTTCTTTTTCCTTCTCTCTCCCCACCCCCATCCCCTATTTATTTAGAAACTGGACCTTTAATAACTCCATTCATCTGAAGAAGTGGGTTGTGCCCACAAAAGCTCATGATACCATCTACATGTTTTGTTAGTCTTGGGTGCTGAAAGACTATTCGTTGTTTTTTTTGGTTTTTCTACCTACCCACCGTTTGTCTGACACATTTATTTAGAATGTAAGGGTGTGCCTACAGAGCACCCAAAACTCAGAATAAGATATGCAATGCAATTTGTGTTACGCAAATTGCGTAACTTTTTTTTGCTTCTATTTCTAAATAGCTTATTTCATATACGGCCTTGGAGCTGCCCCCCCGGGGACTTCTGTCTTTTAAATCAAAGAGGACCCATCTCAAGCAAATCTCTCTGAAGGCCAGCGATGGGACACTGGATGGAGAGGGTCTGCAATACAACAGAGAACATTTTCCCCGGTGTCTGGCTGCTGGGTCCTGCCCCCATGCTGAGGATGGAAAGATTACTCACCTTGTGCAGTAACTGGAGTTTTTTGAGATGTGCATTCCTGTGAGGGCTCCCTGTTAGGTGGTGGTGCATCCCAACACCATCCATCAGCAATTTAACGAAGCAGTGTCCACATGGGTCACGCAACGTGAACGGTGCGGTGAGCGCTGCACACGTGACCTGAACCTTCCAGGTCCTTCTCAACCATCCTCAGCTGCTGGTGGAGCTCAGAGGCAGTGCTTCACCGCACCCTAGACCATTAGAGAAAACGTAGAAAATCATAGCGGCTAGAAACAGCTTAGATATTTCCTTCATGGCCCCTTAGACATCATTTTCAGTTCAACTCTGAGCCCGATCCATACCTGATCTAACTGATCACCATATTTGGGACCAGGAAGGATTTTTTCCCCCCAGTCAGACTGGCAGAGACTCCAGGGTCTTTTGCCATCCTCTGCAATAGGGGCACGGGTTACTTGCTAGTTTGAACTACAGTGAATGGCAGGGCTGCCCAGAGGATTCAGGGGGCCTGGGGCAAAGCAATTTCAGGGACCCCTTCCTGGCACTCCCTTGTCTCAGACCTCAGACTTCCAACACTCTCGGGCCCCTGGGGCAAATTGCCCCGCTTGTCCCCCCCTCTGGGTGGCCCTGGTGAATGGTGGATTCTATGTATCTTTAAATCAAGATTTGAGCACTTCAGTAACACAGCTAGAGGCAATGGGCTCCCTGCAGGAGTGGGTGAGTGAGGTCCTGTGGTCTGCAGTTTACAGATCAGCTTGGAGGATCATGATCATCCCTTCTGGCCTTAAAGTCTATGAGTATGTCAGGTAACTGCAGCAGCTAACAGGCTATGTGATGCTTGGCGTGGCTTTGCCCTGTTAACGTTCTTGCTGCTACGTCTCGCCAAAGGAAATGGGGATGGGGAGGGTTGTGACATGCGGATCTTCTAATAAAATGCTCTGAACCATATATTTCTGCATACACACTTACCAAGACTTATGAGAAGCTGGGAAAACTTAGGGTGCAATTTTCTTGACACGTTGTGGGGTGTTGCAGAAAACCTGAGAACCAGTGCCAAATGAGGACAGCACTTTCAAATCACAGTGCAACACATTTTACAGTTGTGTCACACCTACACGTATCTCACACACACACACTTTGTAAATTGCCTTAGGCCACTGCTAGCTGAAAGGCACGATATGCAAATGTCATTATCAACATACTGGAAATCAACTTTCCTTTCCTTCCTCTGTATGATTTCAATGGGCTGTCTTCCTAAGCACTGGAATACATTTTTTTTAAAAGAGTCACTCATTTCAATGTCCATGGTCAGCCAAAACAGGAAGAGTAATGGATGGCGAAACAGCCCTTAAGAAGACCAAAGTTATTAGCCTAATGCATTGAGAGGAGTGATGCATTAAGACATTAAGAATCAAAACAATCACATTAAAGCTTGACAGCATAAGCAGGAAACAAAAGATGAGAGATGTAATGTAAACCATATGGCTTAATAACTAATACCTCATTTAAGCATCTTTATTAAAACAGCTCTTATAGGCTTGGGTCTTAATAAATACATAAAACATTGTTGGTAGGATGCTATGTTCCTTTATTTCTCTCTTCCCCTCCGCCCCGGCCCCCACCACCCAAACACACCCAAACAAAACTGTCAGAAAAATCTTAATACTACTTTCTCTTTCACAAAGTCCAAATTCTATGTCAACCCAATTAAGCCTACGCAGTTATAATAAATGAGGCTTGTCAGTTACTCTCACTTGAGACTCACACTGTAGCTAATATTACTCAATAATGCAGATGTTTTCTGTCTCTTTTCCTTGGAAAAAAAATGCATTCAAATGAATTAATGATAAATTGGTATTAATATGGAGAGGATATGCTACAGAGTGACACAGGGCAACTTAAATGTCAAATGGCAGAGAGGTGTGTGAACGATGAAGCCCTCGAACAGGCCGATCTACTTTAGTCATTTATAAGTTAGTACGTTTCTAGACCTCACACGTTTCTTTTTGACACAGCATAAAACTATTAGAAACTCTCAACAAAAGCTATGGGCAGAGAGCCAGCTGATGTAAATAGTCGTAGGTACATTGGCTTCAATGGAGCAGTGGCAATTTACACCAGCTGAGAATTTGCCCCACTGGAGTGTTAAAGAGACAATGTCAAGATAAGAATCAATTTGCAGAGGGTTGAGGCTTCCTGAAGTTAATCAGAGAGATCCTGGCTACCAGCTGGTCTGAGTGGCAGAGTTCCAGGGACTTCAGTGGAACTGTGTCCATCATGTAGCCCTATGATGTTTTCAGAAATTATCCTCTTTAGCCTCCACTGTCACCTTTGGTTATTAAAAGAGAATTAATTCTAAGACATGAAATCTAATGGTTACATGCAGGGTTTTACATTTTTTTTTCTTTTTTTTTTCCTTGAAAATAAACTTGCTTCCTTCCATTTTTTAAATAATTTCCATATGGATTAGCTTTGGAACGATTTTTGACTTTTATACTTCCCTTCCTGTAGGATTTCCTTCTTTTTATGTAATGACTTTACAAATTGAAACTAACGCCAGCAAATTTGGAGCCAGGTTATAAACATTCCAAAATGCAGGGAGCGTTTGAATCCAGTGTGAGACACATCTCTGGCAAATGGATTTATCATCATTGGAGCCTGGGCGGGAACCCATGTGTGCTTGTCCCAGGGTGTGTGTGCACCCTAAAACTGGGCTATACAGTCTCTCTCTTTCTGGTCCTACTGACTATTCAAATATTTTATACACAGAGGAACTTCTCCAACAGTATAGAGACACCCACCCCAGAATAACTTGGGAGAAAGGGCCCTCCCATAAGAGAAGCAAGCTCTGGATTCACTCTTTGATTTCAGAACAGAGAATCAAACTCAGTCTCCCACATCCCAGGTGAATGCTCCAAACCACTGGGCTATTGTATCTGAGAAAGGCACCCCAAGGATTGTGAATCTAGCTCTTCATTTTCCTTGCTTTTATTTTAAAAAAAAGTTTAAGTGCCTGATATTGAAATGGTCCTTCTTGAGTCAAACATCAAATGCTTCATTGACCCAAAATGAAAAAGTTCCTGGTTCACCAAAAATGCAGGAAAAAAATCCAGGATAGTGTCAACCCAAACCTATTGGATTAATGTATTTATTTGACACCATCGAGAACCAAAAAGCCAGTTATTTGCCCAGCTCTAATTAGCAGCCTGAAGTTTAGAGGTAACTGTAGGCCAGAGTCTGATTTTAGCCATGTGGGTGCAGGAGCAGCCCTAGACGAGCTGCCGGCAACTGGCGCCCTAGGTGAAACGTGCGATCAGCGCGCAATCGGCACCCCCGCCTCCGAAGCCCTCAATGGCCATTTATCTTGGTGCCCTAGGCGACTGCCTAGTTCGCCTGTATTGACGGCCGCCACTGTGTGGGTGTAAATCCAGAATAATTCTATTTGAGCTAAACAGGCTACTCCAGACCCAAGAACAACTACAACCGGAGGCAGGGCTCTGTCCAGTAGAGTTTTGCTATTGGATCCAGCACCTGGTTTCTGATGCTTTGCCCCATCACAAGGGTGATTGTAGACCTACCCACAGTAGCTGTAATCTAGCTAGCTTGTGTGCCAATAGCAGCACAGGACCAGTAGGAGAGAGGACAAAGCAGTATGAATTCTGATGCCAAACTTTTAAAAGAAAATGCAGAGTAACCCTCAGTTATTTTACATTAAAAAAACAAACTTATTTCCTAATCTCCTGTTTGGAAAAAGTTGGGTAAAACTGTTTCCCGTTTTAAGTGGAGTGTCCTTCTTTTGAGATCTGCAGTCAGTAATAAATAGTTTCTCGCCTACCTACTTTCTGAAGCAATTCAAAACTCACCTGGGCTACTGACGTGCCTGCTAACAACGGAGAATAGGATAGGAGCTGAAGGATTTGACACTGTCCCAAACAGACACTTAATAAATAAGCGTCTCTTGATATGATTGAAACCAGCTGGGTGAAATGAAATGGGGAAGAACGTACCTCAGTAGAATGAAAGAAAGATAAAGTTAGAATAAATTTGTCTCCCCCTTTTGCTTCTCCACCCCCCTGCCCCTGCCACCACCTCTCCTATCTGAGCAAACCTGTTTTTCATAACTTTTAAAGGGCAAATATCCAGCACTTCCTACCAAAAGAGCCAGCCAAATTTTAACTATTCCAAAGAA
Source organism: Rafetus swinhoei (assembly GCA_019425775.1). NCBI lineage: Eukaryota > Metazoa > Chordata > Testudines > Trionychidae > Rafetus > Rafetus swinhoei. The sequence goes on from JAFJHL010000226.1 coordinate 9,413,823, forward strand.
ACACAAAAACCATTTTCATTTCTTCAGTGTCTCTACGAGATCAACAATTCCAAGTCTTTGAATGGCTTCAAAAAGCGGGGGGGAAGGGAAGGAGGGGTAGACATAAGACCAAGAATTTCAGTACTGCCTAGTGACTTTAGAGTGCTCAGACTGAGTCTCCTACCAAGGACTTAGTTTTCACTTGCCCTGCAAAAATCAAGATGTCTGAAGTTTGTCCCCCCTTCCCCCAAACCACCACTCACTTCTAAAATACTTGGTCTTAAATTGAAGCACCTGAAACCGTTTGTCATTTTGGAAAATCTTGGTTCAAAATCATACATTGATATAGGACTTCTTCTCCCCAAAGGACCACAGAATGATTTATGAACCCATGCTGCCTCTATCGAAGGCACCGCTACATCTCCCCTGGAAATGCAGCCACCACCAGGGTGAAACACAGCAGCTGTTCAACAGCACACGGCTCTGCTGTGCAGCTGCCCAAACTATTTGATGCTCTAGAGTGTAGTATCCAAGGGAAAGTGCAGGGGGAAATTAGGCAAGGAGAAGGTTTTTAACCAGATTAAATTTTGCCCTGTTAAACTGTTCTCATACCTGCCTCTAGCAAAAGTTTCTACAGGATCTTTAATGGAGACAAATAGTCATGCTGTCTCTTTTAGGCTCTGATGGCAACTTCAATAGCACAACACTATTTTTGATCACCAAGACCAGTTCCTGATCATGGTCTGGATCCTACAAAGACAAACATAGGAGTAACTTTACTCTTGGGAATACTGCCATTGCAGCCAACAAGCTCAGTCACGTGAATAAAACTATTCACGTGCTTCGGTCTTTGCAGGGTTAGCCCCCCAAATTAGATTTCTCTGCTAGGTCTCCCATCCCATCACGTCCTGGGGATAACCCTACGTAGTACCAGACCACCTTGTGGGGTTTGTCTTTGGTGAGGAGGGTGGTGTAACTATTTTGTGTAGGTTCTTAGGAAACCAGGTCAATCAAAGTGCATATGAAATAAGAACAAACTGAACCAAAACATTTTTTTCCAAACTGAACACTTAAGGCACCAGGCAGTCATTACGTTTCTTAATCAGAAGCTAAACATAAATAAACAGAGACGGCAAAGAAGAGAAGAAGCCAGAGAACAGTCCTAAAACCTATTGTTCAAATACAGAAATCCAGCACGCTAACGCCAGAAGGATTTTCTTTATATTAGGTTTACGTCCAAGAGCGAAAGGGAGAAAGTAGCCTTCCAGAAAGGAATGGGAGGTTAAAAAGAAAATAATATTCTTCGAAGCTTCAACACTCTGGAAGCTCATTTGTCATGAGACACATGATAACAGACTTGAAGAAATGCAGGCACTGGCTGCAAAAGTCATTAACTTCAGAGCTCTTGTGCAGTGGTGATCAGAAGTAAAAGAAGAATATTCATACCCGCAGATGCTGTGAGCCACGTTAGGGATTTAATTACCTTGGTTTAAATCCAGAATAATGCCATTGGTGTCTATGGTGTTACTCCTCTTTTACAAGGCCATCCCTACACTAGGAAACTATTTCGAAATTACTAAATTTGACTTAACTCCCACTTTAACAAATTCAAAATAGCATGTCCTCACTGTGGGAAAGCATCAAAATTAGTTCAAGGCAAGCTAGGGAGGTTGTGGAATCTCCATCACTGGGGATATTTAAGAGCAGATTAGATAGACATCTGTCAGGGATGATCTAGAAGGTACTCAGTCCTGCCATGAGGGCAGGGGACTGGACCTCTCAAGGGCCTTTCCAGTTCTAGTATTCTGTGATTCTATAAGTTCTGTTAATGTGGATGTGTTACCTCAGACTTAGAGCCCCAGGAAGCACTGGGGAGTAATCAGTTCAAATTACTCTGGGGAGTTGTTATTTCAAAATAGCAATACCGGAGCATCCATACTACCATTATTTCAAAATAACCATTTCAGAATTAGCATTATTCCTGATAAAAACTAGGAGTACAAATTTCAAAGTAAGCAGCCCATTATTTTGAAACAACAGGCTTGGTAGTGTAGATGCTCCACTTATTAATTCAACCTAAGGGGGATTATTTCAAAATAAAGCCCTAGTGTAGACCAGGGCTAGCTGATTAGCAGAGAGCCCACAGCCACCCACAGCCGGCAGCATGGGTTTCTACTGGTGGTGCACATCCACACATGTCTGAGTGCACATAAAAAATGTATTCTGCCCATGGATGGAAAAAAAGAGAGAGAACATTGCCACTTTTTTAGTCCTCTGTTAGGACTATAACAGAGTTTAAAGAGAAGCTAGTTAATTTCATGGAGGTTAGGTCCATAAAAGGCAATTAGCCAGGGGATAAAATGGTGTCCTTGGCCTCTGTTTGTCAGAGGCTGGAGAGGGATGGCAGGAGACAAATCGCTTGATCACTGTCTTCGGTCCACCCTCTCTGGGGCACCTGGTGCTGGCCACTGTCGGCAGACGGGATACTGGGCTAGATGGACCTTTGGTCTGACCCAGTATGGCCGTTCTTATGTTCACTTACAGCCCACTTAAGCGTAATTTTGAGAACTTTTAATATACATAGGACTTGTGCTGGTCCTCTGAGCAAGGATGAATTTTATCCAAGGCCTTCTATATCTTATTTAATATATGATCCATAACAACTTTTACAAACAAACAAACAAACAAACAAAAAAACCCCAAACACACCATATACTTTAGAGCGCCTAGCTAGCATTTGTTTTAAAATTGGAATCTAGGCATTTTTTGAGTTGAACATGTTATTGTGTTGTCAGTGTTTCTTTATAGGAACATTGTGTTCACATTAATTCCCCTGTTTTAAATAACCCTAAATAGGCAAGTTCAGGAGCAAAGGGGGGGAGATACAAATTCAATCAATCCACCGTCAGGGAAGAGATCATAATTCTTTCAGAAGAGATAAATCATTAAACGAGGCTGTGCTCTAGGAAGGCATGGGAGTGGGGTTTGATTCTGTGGGCGCATGGATGGACAATTCTCCCCAATGCATGGATCATCAGATGATTTCACAAGCCAAGAAGGTATTTACATTTCTGGCATTATGAGTTATGTGATGTCATGTGAAACTTCCATTTGTTCTCTTGTCCATATAAACCCAACTTCTGCCAGGACACAATACCTCTCCAGACTCTCCAACATTCTTCACAGGACTATAAAACTAATAGCATTTAAGAAGAGGAAGAGGAGAGATCGTCCATTGTATTTTCATGGTCATAAATACTTGTCTCATAAAATGGAGACTATAGGAAGCATGGATTTGAATGTGGTTTATTGTACTGTTCAGCCAACAGAAGACTTGTACTCCCCCCTGCCCCATAGAAGCAAAAATCCCTTACAGGCCAACATATTTAATTTTATAGAACGTAAGAGTGCCTATTTATGTTTGCAGTAAAACATCCAAATCGACAAGTGCTTCCCTTGTGCCATTCAGTTGCACAAATTGTTGTTTTTGTTTTTAATATCCACAATAATCACGATTTAAACCAAACCGCTCACTCTTCATATATAAGGACTCCCGGTTAGCACCTATGTTTGCTTTCTCCTCATGTCTTGAGTGAGTTGGCGTGTGCTTTCATAATTATATACAGGAAACAAGCAATGGTATAATTACAGGTAAGAAAAATGGACACTGGATATGCGGCAAATAACGATTAGTGAATGAAATTATTCAGGTCATCCAGATAAAGAACAGCCAAACTTACAATAAGTGGTCACCACAAGCCCCTATCTTAGAGCCCATTATAAAGAATCGCCAGATAACATGTGCAGTATAAGAACACCCACACTGGGATAGATCAAAGGTCCATCTAGCCCTGCATCCTGTCTTCTGACAGTGGCCACTGCCAAGTGCCCGAGAGGGAATGAACAGAACAGGTAACCATAAAAAACGACAAGGAGTCCTGTAGCACCTTAGGGTATGTCTACACTAGCCCCCTAGTTCGAACTAGGGTGGCTAATGTAGGCATTCGAACTTGCAAATGAAGCCGGGATTTAAATATCCGGGCTTCATTTGCATGTTCAGGCGAGTGCCATTTTTAAATCCTTAGTTGAACTGACTGCTGCCCGGCTGCGGCAGTCAGAAGTTAATCGAACTAAGTCCTTGGATTCGGATTAACTGTTACTCCTCCTGCAATGAGGTGTAACGGTTAATCCGAACTAAGAACTTAGTTCGGATTAACTCTGACTGCCGTGTGTAACGTGGGCAAGTCAGTTTGAACTATGATTTAAATGGCACCGCGTGCAAATGAAGCCGGGATATTTAAATCCGGCTTCATTTGGAGTTCGAATCTTGTTAGCCACCTAGTTCCTGTGTAGCATACCTAATGAACTAACAGATGTATTGGAGCATAAGCTTTTGGGCAAGACCCGCCGTCAGATGCATGTAGTGGAAATTTCCAGAGGCAGGTATAAATATGCAGGCAAGAATCAGGCTTTATACCTGCCTCTGGAAATTTCCACTACATGCATCTGACGAAGTGGGTCTTTGCCCACGAAAGCTTATGCTCCAATACATCTGTTAGTCTATAAGGTGCTATAGGACTCCTTGTCGCTTTTGCAGATCCAGACGAACATGGCCACCCCTCTGATACATAAAAAATGAGTGGTCCTGTGTACCTTAGCAACTAACCAAAATATAAAGAATCATGAGCTTTTGTGGGCAAAACCCACTTCATCAGATAAAGTGGAGTGGCAAAAGCTTGTGACTCTATATAGTTTGGTTAGTTTCTAAGGTGCCACAGGACCACTCATTTTTAAAGTTACTGGCTAACACAGCTTCCCCTCGGAGGTAATGCTTCCCCTGTCACCCATTCCCAGCTCTGACAAACAGACTAAGGACACCATTCCTGCCCATCCTGGCTAATAGTCATTGATGGACCTATCCTCCATGAATATATCTAGCTCTTTTTTGATCCCTGTTAATGTCTTGGCCTTCACAACATCCTCTGGCAGGGAGTTCCACAGGTTCAAAGTGCATTGTGTGAAAAAAAAAATGTGTTGGACCTTTAAATATCCCATATGCTGGTCAACTTGTTTTGCTAATAGCTTAGAGACAGATTCTTCCCCCTTATGCCTTCAGGAAACATCTAACATTACAACAGTCCCACAGATTTCAAGAGGGCTACTTATGTTGACAAATACTATGCGGCATGAGAAAAGACAGATGGATCAAGACCCTAAATCAGGTGCCTGAGACAAAGGGTGGAGTCTGGACCTGACTTAAGTCAGTGCAAAACTCCTATTGACGTCAGAGGGGCCAGGAATTGACCTAAGTTCCACTATCACTGCAGTAAATAACACTACTCATTGAAGGTTAGATTGTCCCATTGGACACAACTTTAACAAAAGGTAGCATGTAAGACGTGCATGGATGTGTATTTACTCCTCTCTGTAGGCATGCAAATCCATGTTGCATTTAGATGATCAATTGTAAGTTCTTCGGGGCAGAGACTATTTTTGTTATGTTACTATAGCACCTAGCCCATTGTGGTCCATGGTTTCAGCTCCTACTGTCTATAGTAAAAATAATAAAACCAACCTCCCCTCCCCGCCCTTTTGGCTCAGCATCAAGTTGCAAAAGAGGATGCTATGTCTAATTGTCTTAAAGAGATTGAAACGTTTTATTAAGCAAATGTTTGAAACTAATTGAAAGCTAAGATAAATTTAAAAATTAAGTTAAAGCAAATCCGAGACTCAAGGGTGGGTTACAGAGAAAGCAAGGAAGCAAACACGGTTAAAAAGGCTATAGGTGTAACCCACCTTGTCCCGGATATAGGAGAGAGCTATTTAACAACTTAAACTATATTTGTCCTTGGGGGCACCACCCATAAAGACAGACAGAATTTTTGTCTCTGGCATAGTTCATAAGTCCATAGATGGAGGGGACCCCATGGTGTGATCCTGTCTTGCGTCATCTTCTTACTGGTAGTCTACCTGAGACAACAACAACAACAGAAGAGAAGGGAAAAAAATTAAGCATAGTCCATCAGGTAAAAGAAGCCAGTGTTTCCCATGAGCTGGTCCCTTGGCGGCCTGTGTCGTCCGTCTGCATCTCTGTTCCTCGTCGTCCATCCGGGATGGCTCCTTCTGGGTGTAGGTGATGGGTGTTTAAAGCTCAGTCAATAAGGGTCCTCGGGGGCACCACCCATAAGGCGGAACAAAGTCTTTGTCTCTGGCATAGTTCATGAGTTATTACATCTACTTTTAAACTAAAAATATCCACACACGCTCAAGTTTCAAATATTTGCGATCCAACTACTGAATGAAATTGCAGTCAGCTTGTGGTGAGCAGAGGAAGAGTCTTAAGTTTGTCAAATAAATTATTCACTCCAATCTAGTTCCGATGAGACTCAGTGCTCCCTGTTTTTATGTAAAGCCTTTTTCTTTGGTCTTTGGCTTTCCTTTCCCCCCTGCAGGAGGGAATTCAAAACCAAGCCGCTAACACAATTAGGTGCCAGAATGACAGACTCACCAAAAAGGACTGAAAGAGTTAAACATGCATAGGTTGGATAAGAGATGACTGAGTAAAAGGAAATATTATACCCTGCAAATATTTGAAGGGAGTAAACACCAAGGAAAGGAAGAAGTTATATAGGGTGAGAAAAGGAGATATAACTATGAGTCACAGGAAGAAAGTCATACTAAATTTTCCCTATCAGGAAAAACTTCATGACAATCAGATCGGCTGGGTTATCTAGTTCTCTCCCAAAGGAAGCAGTGAAAGACTCATTACTTAGGACATTTAAAGTTAGATCTCCATCCCTAACTCTGAGAATCCCCTTTGTTTAGCAGCCAGTGTAGCACAGAGGAAAAAAAAATGTGATTTGGTGACTTAGGAGGCATTGTTCCAAATATAGGACAGTGATTTCTTAAGCCCCTTTATTGATCTCACAAAAGCTTTTGACCTTCTCAGTAGAAGCAGACTATACCTATCTCCTAGAATTGGAAGGGACCTTGAGTCCAGTCCCCCTGCCCTCATGACAGGATCAAGTACCATCCCTGACAGATTTACCCCAGATGGTCCCCCTCAAGGACTGAGCTCACAATCCTGGGTTTAGCAGGCCAATGCTAAAACCACTGAGCTATCCCTCCTCCCCTCTAGCTGCACTTCTAGAACAGATTGGATGCCCCCTACAAGCTCTTAGGCATGAGTTGATGCTCCTGTGAAAACATACATAGCACAGTCCAGCATGATGGCTCAGTTTCTGAGGCTTTCCAGATTCATAACAGAGTTAAGGATTTAATTAGGGTTGATTTAGTTAGGGTTGGTCCTGCTTCGGGCAGGGGACAGGACTCAATGACCTTCTGAGGTCTCTTCCAGCCCGAGGATTCTATGATTCTGCAAGGCTATGTACTTGCCCCAACTCTGTTTGGGATTTTCATCTCTGTGCTACTGAAACAAGCTTTTGGTTCGCCAACTGAAGGAATCTACTTGCACACAAGACCCGATAGAAAGCTCTTCAGTCTTGCAAGACTCAACTCTTAAACCAAGACTGAGCCAGCCCTTATCCAACATCTCCTCTTGCTGACGACCCAGCAGTGACAACCCACACCCATTTCCAAAATCTCCCAGACATTTTTTCCCCAGAGCTTGCCAAGACTTCAGGCTTATCATAAGCCTGAAAAAGACAAACACAATGTGCCAAGGAGTTGAGGAAGCACCCACCATCAAGATCAACAACTTTGAAGAGGGGAATGAATTCCCCTACCTGGAGTCCACTACCATGGCCAACCTCTTACTTGAAATGGAACTCAACGTCTGCATTGGAAAAGCCACCACTGAGCCAGAGGGTTTAACAAAACAACAAACCGACAGAACACACAAAGATCGGTTGGGTCCTGATAACACATACATGATGCATTTGTTCATGGACTTTATAGTTGCATCAGGAAAAGAAGCTCAACAGTTTTCATATGCGTTGCCTTCATCAAACCTTTGGAATCTCCTGGAGGGACAGTCACCAACACTGAGGTTCTTGATGGGGCCCACATACCCAGCAGGCAGATGCTCCTTGAACGAACACCTCTGCTGGCTCGGCATATGTACTGAATGACCAATGGGTGCATCCCAAAGGACCTCATCTATGGTGAACTGGCATCGGGAAAAAAAAAACCAAGGATGCCAAAAATTGTGTTTCCAGCATGTGCGCAAGTGAGACCTCAAAGAAAGAGAAATGGATGTGGACAACTGGGAAGTTATTATTCTCTTTATTTGGCACTGTTCAGACCACATCTGGAGTATCACATCCAATTCTGGGGCCCCCACTATAGAAAGGATGTGGACGCATTGGAGATGGTCCAGCAAAGGTAGACCAAAATGATTAGGGGGCTGGAGCACATGACCTATGAGGAAAGGCTGAGGGATTTGGGTTTGTTTAGTCTGCAGAAGCGAAGAGTGAGGGGGGATTTGATAGCAGCCTTCAACTTCCTGACGGGAGGTTCCAAAGAGGATGGAGAAAGGCTGTTCACAGTAATGACAGATGGCAGAACAAGGAGCAATGGTCTCAAGTTACAGTGGGGGAGGTCTAGGTTGGATACTAGGAAAAAACTATTTCCCTTGGAGGGTGGTGAAGTACTGGAATGGGTTCCCTAGGAAGGTGGTGGAATCTCTATCCCTAGAGGTTTTTAAGTACCAGCTGGACAAAGCTCTGGCTGGGATGACTTATTTGGGGTTGATCCTGCTTGAGGCAGGAGGTTGGATTTGATGACCTCCTGAGGTCTCTTCCAGCCCTAGGATTCTATGATTCTAAGACCACACAAGACTGCAGCCTTTGGAAACAAGAGCTCAACGAAGGTCTCCGGAGCTGAGAAGAATCAGTCCAGCTCAGCAGAGGAGAAAAGAGCTCACAGAAGGCAGAGCCCAAACAATTGAAACATCAGCTTTGAATGTGACTGATGCAATTCTTAAGTGGGTCTCTTCAACCATGGCCATGGCTGCTATAAAACCAACTGAGTAAATTCTTTACCTCTCAGGGAGGGATATACACCCATGGACTTTTGAGGCTGGAGGAGACCGACTATGGTCCCTGTCAATTTCTACGCAGAAAGACAGGGACCTTTTTGTTATTTTATGATGCATAAAAGCAAAGGGCAAAATTTTCAAAGCATCTGCATGCCATTGGCAAGAGACTTAGCCCTGATGCTGCTTACAGGCCAAATTGTTGAGGTATTTAGATGGCTAACTCCTATTGATTTTAATGGCAGTTATGCATATGAATGCCTTTCATCACTTTTGACCATGGGGCTTATAATTTTCAAGTCATGTAGGCATTTTAATCCCAAGTGTCCATATATTTTTGTTTTTATTTATTGACCCTTTGAGTTGAAATGAGAATGGGAAGTTAGCCTTGGAAGAAACCCATTGTTCCAACCAAACTCAGGAATCCATTTGACAGAAAAACAGCACACAGCTGGTGCTAAAGGGGCCCCCTTGGCAATTTCAGGTGAAAGACCAAGAAATTGACTTACAGTGGTCTTTGTACAGTACCTCGCATCATGGGGTGTTGGTTGACTGGGGCTTCTAGGCACCATGGTAATAGATATAAATAATAAGTAACAGCTCATGCACATCATCCACATGGACTCCTCTTTTGCTCCTACAGGTGGTCCTTTAAGGTCAGGGTTGAGACACATTGGCTGGGTCAGTATGGAGAGAATTTATATGACCTGTCAGCAGCATTGTACTTGTTGCATGAGCAGTACGGTTGATATGTTTCTGATTTACCTCTCCGGCCTGACCACATTCATACAATAAAAGGCATTTTTTTTAAAACAAATTCAAGTATTCACATCCAACTAAATGAATAATCATAATTTGTGTTTAATTCACACGTTCCTTCCTCTCCCTTCCCCCTTCATTGCTTGTTACACTAATAGAAATAATAATAGGATAAATCAGAGACCAGGAACCCCTTTGTGTTAGGCTGTGTTCACTTGACCATTTACCTGCCTGTGAAGTGCCCCATCTGCCAATAGGACATAAAAATTCTATTAACAGCCTTTCACTGGTTCAAAATTTCACTGAAAATCTTTCCAGAAGATTAAAGGTGAGCTGGAAGATTTTAAAAACAACTACTAGTCCTGCGGCACCTTAGAGACGAACCATAATATATAGAATCATGAGCTTTCATGGGTAAAACCTACTTCATCTAGGATTACCTTATTTGAACTTTCAAAAAAGTGAGAGGGAGTGTATCTACGAACTCACGTTGTATTAATGTGGATATGGGAAGGTCAGTGGATGTGATATACCCTGACTTTAGCAAAGCTTTTGATATGGTCTCCCACGATATTCTTGCCAGCAAGTTAAAGGAATATGGATTGGATACATGGACTGTAAAATGAATAGAAAGCTGGCTAGACTGTCGGGCCCAACAGGTAGTGATCAACGGCTTGATGTCACGTTGGTGGTCGGTTTCTAGCGGAGTGCCCCAAAGATCTGTTCTAGGACCAGTTTTGTTCAACATCTTTATTAATGACCTGGATGAGGGGATGGATTGCACCCTCAGCAAGTTCGCAGATGACACTAAGCTAGGGGAAGGGGTAGATATGCTGGAGGACAGGGATAGGGTCCAGAGTGACCTGGACAGATTAGAGGATTGGGCCAAAAGAAATCTGTTGAGGTTCAACAAGGACAAGTGTAGAATCCTGCACTTGGGATGGAAGAATCCCAAGCATTGTTACAGGCTGGGGACCAATTGGCTAAGTAGCAGTTCTGCAGAAAAGGACCTGGGGATTACAGTGGATGAGAAGCTGGATATGAGTCAACAGTGTGCCCTTGTAGCCAAGAAGGCTAATGGCATATTAGGGTGCATTAGGAGGAGCACTGCCAGCAGATCTAGACAAGTGATTATTCCCCTTTATTCGGCTCTGGTGAGGCCACATCTGGAGTATTGTGTCTAGTTCTGGGCCCCCCACTATAGAAAGGATGTGGACGCATAGGAAAGGGTCCAGCGAAGGGCGACCAAAATGATTAGGGGGCTGGAGCGCATGACCTATGAGGAGAGGCTGAAGGATTTGGGTTTGTTTAGTCTGCAGAAGAGAAGAGTGAGGGGGGATTTCATAGCAGCCTTCAACTTCCTGAAGGGAGGTTCCAAAGAGGATGGAGAAAGGCTGTTCACAGTAGTGACAGATGGCAGAACAAGGAGCAATGGTCTCAAGTTACAGTGGGGGAGGTCCAGGTTGGATATTAGGAAAAACTATTTCACTAGGAGGGTGGTGAAGCACTGGAACGGGTTCCCTAGGGAGGTGGTGGAATCTCCATCCCTAGAGGTTTTTAAGTCTCAGCTTGACAGAGTCCTGGCTGGGTTGATTAAGTTGGGGTTGGTCCTGCCTTGGGCAGGGGTCTGGACTTGACGACCTCCTGAGGTCTCTTCCAGCTCTATGATTCGAATGTGTTTTATATTAATACAATGTGAGCTGGTAGATACTGATACAGAAAATTCAAACATGGTAACCCTACTTCATGAGATGAGCAGGAGTAGAAATAACAGAAACCAAGAGATATATAACAGCCAAAAAAAAAAGTACCTGTCAGTTGTAGGACTGGTGCTAATGAGGCTAAGTACGTGGGCTGGTTGTGTCCCATTCTTAGCTTTTGATGTAAAAATGCAGTTGTTAAAGGCAGGGGAGACTAACTTCATAATGTGGCATCCAGTTAATGTCTTTGTTCAAGCCCAGGGAAACTGTGCGACAGGGTCAGGCCAGAGGGCTAGACTAGAAGGGGAGAGAGGCAGCTCTAAAAAGCAGAAATGGCCCTGGCTCATTAGGAAAGGGTTACCGCAGGGCAGCCAGACACAGCTCACGCAGGGAGAGCAGAGGAGATGGGGCTGATATAAATCAATTAGGGCCAGCTGATCTCACTTCAGGCCACCATAGGGCCTTTTTTAAAAGCCTTCCACCGCCCCCGCAGGGAAGGGGATGGAGAGTAGGAGAGCAAGTGGGGGTGAGAGTACAAGAGCAAAGGAGAGGATCAGAGAAGCTGATAAGGGGAATGCGGGCGTTGCCATAGACAACAGGAAAGGTGAGGAGCTCTGACAGGGAGTGTTTGGACTTCCTTCCCAGGTAGCCTGACGATTCAGCCAGTGGCTAAGGAAGGTTGTTTTCCTAGCTCCAGACTGATCGGGGGAGGGAGGGGGCACTTACCCCAAAGCCCTTCTTGCTGAAGCCCAGATCCAAACTAGGAGAAGGGGGGGTCTGTGCCGCAGCCCCTAAATTACCAATGAGAGAGTGAACTGAACAGGGTCTGGGGCCCCGGAAAGGGACCGACCCTGCCGCAAGTGTCAGATTTGTAGACAAATGCGAGCTTTGGTCAGACCGGGTTGATTCATTGCAATCGGACGCTTGGTTTGTTTAAGTAACTTCCAACATACGGAGTAGCACTTTTTATAAAAACACCCAGGTGGGGGGTTTTCAAAGCTACCGGGCTGGATTTTGACACCAAAATTGAGGCGTCAAATTCCTTCAAATTCTTTGAAAATCTCAACCCTACATTATAGGCCTGGAAGAAGATCTCAGCGTCTGCAAGTAACATGCTTGAAAATCGTATGTCCTCTCCCCCTATGGTTCACGTGGAAATAACAGCCAGATAATATGATTACTCCTTGCGCTCAAGTGGTTTGGCACTGCAAGTATCAGTTCAAATCTTTTTGACAACCGGGTGCGAGGATGACTCACTACACATATACACTGAACTTTGGGAATGTCAGCCCAGAGCCAAGGTCATAGCTTGTGGCCTGCTATTTTATGGACTAGTACTGGCCAGATACTTAATTTTTTAAATCAAAGCATCATTGATTTATCTTAATCCAATCACCCTTAACAGTTTGCTTATTCACTTTACCTATAGAAGAAAAATGATACTTAGTCATTTTCCTACCCAGATTTCAAAGTACTTTAGCTATGATGATGGTTCCTCATTTTTCCACTTATAGGGTATGTCTACACTAGCTCGTTAATTCGAGCTAGGTAGGCAAATCAGGCAACCGGAGTTGCAAATGAAGCCCGGGATTTAAATATCCGGGCTTTATTTACATGTTCCCGTCGGCCGCCATTTTTAAATCCCCTTAGTTCGAATGAACTGCCTGTAGCTACGGCAGTTTAAAGTTAATCCGAACTAAGTCCTTGAATTCGGATTAACTGTTACTCCTCGTGGAATGAGGTGTAACAGTTAATCGAACAGACAGTTCGATTAACAAACTGCTGCGTGTAACCCACAGGCAGTCGTTTGAACTAAGGGGATTTAAAAATGGCGGCGAACTGCAAATAAAGCCTGGGATATTTAAATCCCGGGCTTCATTTGCAACTCCGGTTGCCTGACTTGCCTACCTAGCTTGAATTAACGAGCTAGTGTAGACATACCCGTAGAGATGGGAAAACTGAGGCAGGGAGTGGGGATCAGTCACAATGATTCCATGTAAGAACCAGGAATTAAAAACACTTAGATCTTGTGGATCCTAGCCTAGTGTCTTTTTTAGAGGCTTGGCAGAATCCTTTTTTTTTTAGATATAATTTTGATGGACAATAGTAATACTTATTTTTAAGCATTTTTCCCATAGTATAGATAAACATTTTCATGGTCACAAGTAGTTTTGGAGAAGTTAGACATTGATTTGAAAAAGTTAAAAGCTTTTTTGAATTGTAATGGTTTATACATATGTCACCATCCAGTCAACACACTTGTAAGTATTGCAAACAAAGTAAATATGCCTAAATCAAACTCTAATACATTCTCAAGCACCACTTTTCTTATTTTTCTTATCTGTAAATTTTAACTATCATCAATGGAACTATTTTTCCATCAGTTTGGGTGTGTCATGATTTTGGCATTGACTGACACTTCATAGTACACATCTAATTTTTCCAAGCTTACCTATCTACTACTCCAAGCTGATTATAAAAGGAGCACAAAGTGCATGCCTGTGGAAAATGACTATGTATTGCAGTAGTGCCAAGTTATTCCAGCTGAGATTGGGCCCTATTGTGCTAGGTGCTGTACAAAACACGGAGGGAGAGTTCATGCCCTGAAGAATTTACAGTCTAAACAAACCAAGAGAGACAAGGGCTAACGAGGGAAATCAGGCCACAGAGATAAGTGATTTGCCCAGGGCCTTATGGCAGGTGGGTGGCAAAGCCAAGAATATAACAAGCTCTTGTGACCTCAGCCCCATGCCCTATACGCTTGTCCACTTCTCCTTCATAAATGGAAATCGTACTGGCTGAGGCCAAGCTTGGTTTGCTAAATCCAACTCCTCGGTGTTTTTCCATTAGGCAATTTTATAAAAATAAACATCTCTAATGAGAATCCGGACAGCCCCTTCACCGTGGGATGGTGCTAACAGTGCAGCTGTACTGGGGCAGGGCAGACCTCCCACACCTGCTACGATGCAGAGCTTCCAAATCCTCCGCAAGGCTATCGAAAGAATGCAAATCATGATGCTGACAGCCCTCAGCCAGACAGGAATAAAAGCCCCAACATGCCATTAATGGTATGAAATTAGAACACAAGCCCTGATTTATGGAGGCCTGGCCAGGCCATGTCTGTCAATCGATTAGGAGGCAGCAGGGTTCTATTAGAAAGCTATTGTATTCCTACAGTATCTATCACTTGATGTCTCTCTCTCTCTCTCACACACACACACACACACACACACACACACACACACGCAAAACTTCCCAAAGACAAGCAGCCCCAATACAATTGAGCCCCTAGGTTCCTGCAGGAGAGGAGAGGTGAGACTCTCATTCAAAAAAATGAGGCGTACGGAAAAGGGGTGTTTTTTTCGAAAGAACCACATCTAGATGGAGCTTTTACTTTCGAAATACCCTTTTTCGAAAGACCGCTGTGACATGATTATGCAAATGAAGTGCAGGATATTTAAATCCCTGCTTCATTTGCACTTTCAATTTGCCTAATTTATATCCCTCTTTCAACAGAGAGATGTAGTCTAGACATAGCTGTAAACAGGAAGGGACATGGGAACATATAACTTAATTCAAAGTTCATTGCGATTCGGTGGAAAGACTCCCATTCATGTCAATTGGCTTTCAACCCAACCCAGTGCATAAAAGGCCGTGTACAGCCTCTGGCCACGCCCCGGAGAGGGACTGTAGAGCCAACCACTGGTGATACTGCATTTCTGAAACGGTGCCCTAGGTTATGCGGGAGGAGTCTATTCCACCTCCTCAATCTTCCAATGCATCTCCCCTGTTTACAGCCCATTTATTCAAGCTGTGTTCAGGGACCAATATAAAAATGGCCATCTTGGGTCACCCAATGGTCCATCTAGCCCAAGATGCTGTCTTCCAACATTGGCCAATGCCAGATGCTTCAAAGGGAATGAACAGAACTCTTAGGTGAACCTTCTTCTCGCCCCGATGATTTATGGACTATTCAATTTATCAATTTGTTCCCAAACCTCCTCTGTTGACACCTAAATCTGGGACAGTTCCTCAGATCTGTCACCTAAAAGAGTGGCTCTGGGACAAGAGTCACCCTCACATCCTTTGCAGTGAAGACCAATGCAAAGAATTTATTTAGCATCTCTCTACAATGGCCTTTCTTAAGTGTTTCTTTAGCACTTTGATTGTCCAGTGGCCCCACTGACAAGTTGTCAGGCTTCCTGTTCCAGATGTAATTTTTAAAAAAATGCTGCTAGTTTTTGAGCCTTTGACTAGTTGCTCTTCAAATGCTTTTTGGGCCTGCCTAATTACAGTTTTACTCTTGACAGAATTTATGCTCCTATTTTCCTCAGTAGGATTTAACTTCCAATTTTTAAAGAATGCCTTTTTGCCTCTAACCACTGCTTTTACTTTGTTGTTTAGCCATGGTGGCACTTTTTTGGTGCTCTTAATAAGGGGCTTTTCATCTTCAAAGTGCTGTACAAACCTGCACAGCTCACTGCTGCTTTAGGAAGATAATTACTGTGATGCAGGCAGCTTGGATTTGCATAAGTGAGAGGGGACTTTCAATCTAATTTTAGGCATCTGAACAGAAGGCAACACTAGAGCTGGGAAGAAAATTTCCACTGAAACAAACCTTTGATGAAAAGACAGGTGGAATGTGGTGGAATTCACAACATTTTCCCATCCTATTTTCTGTCCTGCTTAGGAAAAACCATATGAGGGATTGCCGGATTACCATACATAACACCAATTATCACCCATTTAGTTGTGATAATCCCATTATGGACTGTCAGCAAGATCTGGATCTCAACCTTCAATGCCAAAGTACAGACTTAGAATCAGACTACTAGGGCTGGAAGAGACCTCAGGAGTCACCGAGTCCAGCCCCCTGCTAAAAGCAGGACCAACCCCAACTAAATCATCCCAGCCAGGTCTTTGTCAAACTGGGACTTAAAAACCTCTAAGGTTTCCACCACCTTCCTGGGTAACCCATTCCACTGCTTCACCACCCTCCTAGGGAAATAGTTTTTCCTAATATCCAACTTAGACCTCCCCCACTGCAACTTGAGACCATTGCTCCTCGTTCTGTCATCTGTCGCCACTGAGAACAGCCTCTCTCCATCCTCTTTGGAACCTTGTCCTGTTTTCCATTTTCCCCTTCAAGAAATTGAAGGCTGCTATCAAATGCCTCCTCACTCTTCTCTTCTGCAGACCAAATAAGCCCAAATCCTTCAGCCTCTCCTCATAAGTCACGTGCTCCAGCCCCCTCATCATTTTTGTTGCCCTTGGCTGGACCTTCTCCAATGCGTCTGCATCCTTTCTGTAAGGTGGGCCCAGAACTGGACTCAATACTCCAGATGTGACCGCTTATACTGAAGGGCTGTGTCTACATTGGCAAGATTTTGCGCAAAAGCGACTGCTTTTGCGCAAAAACTTGCCGCCTGTCTACACTGGCCGCGAGTATTTGCGCAAGAACACTGATGTTCTAATGTATGAAATCAGGGCTTCTTGCGCAAATACTCTGACGCTCCCGCTCAGGAATAAGCCCTTTTGCACAAGTGTTCTTGCGCAAGAGGCCCGTGTAGACAGGCAGCCGAGTCATTTTGCGCAAAAGCAGTCTAAACGGAAAAAAGCCCTAGTGGCCACTTGGACGCTCCGTACCTGCAGGCAGCTCCGGACTTCCTGGTAACCCGAGACCCCTTAAAGGCAGACGCAGCCTGCAGAGGCCACGAGGCAGAAGCCTTTCTGCTGCCTCTGCCCAGAGCTGTGCCACGCGGCTCCTGCCATCCCCAAAAGCCACCAGAGCACGATGGCAGCTCTGGGGGGGGGGGAAGGGGGGAACAGCCACCTGCACCCCCAGCGCAGGAGGCCCCAAGGGGCCAAAAACGAAGGGCCCCATCCTGGTCCCCGGGGGAGCTGGAGGCCCTACTGGACCTGTGGGAGGAGGAGGAGACCCTCCACAGCACCCACTCCTGTCGCCGCAATGCGGAGATTTTTGACTGCATGGCCCAGGCGCTCTCGCACCAGGGACATCCAGCCCAGGCCCTCGAGCAAGTCCGGGCTAAGGTGAAAGAGCTGCACCTGGGCTATGCGAGGGCCAGGGGGCAGGAGCCGACAGCTGCCCCCACTACCAGCTGCTCCACCACATCCTGGGCCAGCCAGCACCCCAGGGACCGTCCATCCTTGTGGACACCTGCAGGCGCCCCCCCGTCACCAGGACCAGCGAGGCGGGGGAGGGAGATGAGCCAGCCAGCGGGTCGGAGGACAAGGCCAGCACCGTGACCCTCCAGGCGAAGGCCCCCTCCGGCAGCCCCGATGTCTCCCGTGCGTCCTCGGAGGCCGGGGAAGGATCCACCGGTGAGTGTTGCACTTTGCACTCATGAGGGCGGGGGGAGCCAGGCGCCCGGAGGGGGAGAGCGCATCACTCAGGCCGTGTGAGCTGCACGCTGTGTAGCATTAGCAGTATGCAGCACATGCAACCACATGCAGCCTGGTGACCGAGCGGCATGTGGCCGCGGCAGGCAGCTCCAGGGCACGCGTGGGACCGTGCTGCTCACACACATCCAGCAGGACCAGGGGGGAAGGGTGGATGCCGGCTGGGACCAGCCAGGGCCCCAGGGGCTCAGGCCAGAGCCCACACCTCCGCAAGGGTGCAGCACACAGAATGGCACACTGTTCCATGCCTGGCTGTGAGGCACAGCCAACTGCTCCTGGGAAAACCACAGCGTCACAGCCCTGTGAGCGTGGCCCCCACTGAGCCCCTCGCCTGCTCCCGGTGTCTTGGCTGGCCCCCCGAGGGAAGTGCCCACTGCGGCCACACATGTCCCTGGGCTACCATGTGTGAGGGCTAGTGGGAGGGGGAGGGGGGAAGCACTCGGGCCGGCCCTAGGGCCACCTGAGTTTTGCTGCAAGGATGGTACACTCCCCAGTCACTCTCCCTAGTTCTGTCCAGGAGACATCCCACGTGATGGGGATCTGAGAGTCCAGACCATGTCTGCCATATGTGCTCCCAGGCACTGTGTGGGGATTCATCTTGCTCCCTGTCAAACACCATTGATTAGCCCAAAGCCTCACAGCCTCTACCGGCAGGGAGTTCCACAGGTTAACACAACACACGTGCCCTCCCACCCCCCAAGGGGCCAGGACACAGACCAGTGGTTACAATACATGGAGGAGGACCCTACTCCCAGGGGCAGTCCTGTATGGAAACATGCAACACGGGGGGAGGGTGGTAACTGAGTGGGCCCAAGCCACACTACTGTGATGTCACCTGGGCTCAGGGGTGGAGGGCATGGGGTGTGGGGACAGTGGCCGGACTGCCTGACTGACCCATCCTTTTTTCTGTTCCCTGCAGTGGGACCAAGCAGGAGCGGGGGACCCTCCAGCCCTGCAGCAGTGGCAGCACCCCCAGCTGCCCAACCACCAAGCCGGCGGGTCCGGCAGCGGGACCAGCTCCTTCGGTGGCACGTGCAGGCCATCGAACGGGTGGAGGCAGCCATCACGCGCCGGGTGGAGGCAGACCTGCTGTGGCGCCAGGAGCTCCTTCCAGGCCCAGTGTGTGCACATGGCGGATGCCATCTCCACCCTCACCACACACATTGGCCATGCCATACACTATAGCATGGCCTTGCCCCATGCACCCGCCATCCCTCCCCTAGCACTGCCCATGCCCCCTCCTGCCCCCGTCATGCCCCCTCCTGCTCCTGCCCCTCCTGCTCCCGTCATGCCCCCTCCTACTCCTGCCTCTCCTGCCCACTTCCCCGTGCTGCCTGCCCTGACGCGGCCTGACCCCCATGTGCAGGTCTGCCCCCGCAGAAGCAATCGCAGGGGCCACCCCTCCCAGCAGTAGTTCCCCCCTCCCAGTTAAGAGCCTCCTCCCCCTCCCACCCTATATCTCCCCCCTCCCCATTGTAAATAAAAAGTTCAAACATTGTGTTAAAAAAAAACTGTGTTTGTTGTTTATTGGGAGGTAAGGGGCTAGGCCACGTCCCCCACAACACATGTGGGCATGGGCACGTCCCCAGCAGTAAATTCCCGCTGGGGGGGAAGTAAGTGCCTGCCTCCAGCCTGCCAAACAGGCCGGAGTTGCGCAGGATGCGGGCGTCATGTGCCCTGCCGGACCAGCCCACATAAATGTCCAGGAAGCGGCCATGGTGGTCCACGAGGGCCTGGAGTACAATTGAGAAATACCCCTTTCTGTTTATAAAATGGGCCGCTCAATGCTCTGGCGCACGGACAGGGATGTGGGTTGCATCCAGGGCTCCCCCGCAGTTGGGGAACCCGAGGGCAGCGAAGCCGGCCACTGTAGCCTCCACGTCGCGCAGGCGGATGACTCTCTGGAGCAGGACGTCATTGATGGCACGGACGACCTGCAGAAGGGTGCAGAGAAACACAGGGGAACACATCACATAAGGCAGGGTGAGTGTGTGCTCCCTTGGGGGGGGCAGGGTGAGTGTGTGCTCCCTTGGGGGGGGCCCCCCCCGTGATGCCCTCTGTCTTCACACACACACACACCGGGGCCCCCTCGCCCCACGGCCCCCACCCCTACCAGCAGGCCTGTGCAAGGGAGGGATGGCCCAAACCCCTGGGTGACCCAGCCTGGAGTCTTGCCTGCCCCTGGGCATGGTGTGCAGCACCCTCCCCCACCCCACTCCCCACTCCCCCTGGGACTTACCTCCATGATGACGGAACCGACGGTTGATCTGCCCACCCTGAACTGGTGTGCCACCGATCAGTAGCTGTCCGGGGTGGCCAGCTTCCAGAGCGCGATGGCAACCCTCTTGTCCACGGGGATGCGTGCCTGCAGCCGGGTGGTGGTTCTCTGGAGCGCAGGGGCGAGCCAGGCACACAGCTCCAGGAACGTCTGCTTTCGCATGCGAAACTTCCAGAGCCATTGCTGGTCGTCCCATTGCCCCAGCACCAGCCGGTCCCACCAGTCGGTACTGGTGTCCAGTCTTCACAAGGACCTCTCCACGGTGGGGTGGATGGCACAGGGACGCCATAGCCTCCCTGGTGAGGTAGTCCAGAGCGATCTGCGCCTCGAGGTCCTGGACGAGGAATGCAGCAGCCTGGAGCACCAGCTGCAGGCACTCCAAAATGGCCAGAAGGGGCCAGAGCAGGCACAAGGCCACCATGGCACAAAAAACAAGCTAGATAAAAAAAATCAGCCAAAGGCACTAAAAGGCACAAGGCAGTGGTGTCCAAAAAGGCAGAGGGCAACCACAAAAACTGCTACGGCTGTCAGTCCCTGCAAGAGGTCCTATAGCACGCAGCAGGAGAGAAACGGCTGTCCGGGGAGATCCCTTTAAGCATGTGTCTCAAAGGAGCTCCAGCCCCCGCCCCCGGAAAGAGCTGGTGCCCTTTTGCCCTCTTCAAAATGGTTCCAGGCTTCTGCTTTTGCGCAAAAGCGTCCCGCCAATGTAGACCCGCTTTTGCGCAAAAGTGCATCGTTCTTACGATGACTCCCGGACCAATATAGAAGCTCTCTTGCGCAAATACTTTTAACGGAAAAACTTTTCCGTTAAAAGTATTTGCGCAAAATCATGCCAGTCTAGACGCAGCCATGGAGTAACTATTAGCCATTAGTAGGTGGCTTTTATTCTCTATGTAGACCATCCATTAGGAGGGGACTGTGACCGGGCGGCTTAAATCACAGCTGTGGCAGGTAGCCAGCTGTATAGATAAGGGCTTCTAGAGGCTAGGAGGATGGACACTCTTCCTCCAGCTGTGGAGCAGGAGGGACCTGTCTGCCAGGGAAGCTACAGAGGCTTCCTAAGCCAGAGCAGGGCTGAGGAGGAGCAGGCAAAGCTGGGGAGCTCTGGCCAGGCAAATTCCCAGGCTGAGGCCTTGCTCTCAAAGCCTGAGAGTCCTAGGGCTGAGGGAGGCAGCCAGGGCAGCAGAAGGAGGTCCACCCCCTTGCCAGTGATGAGTGGCCATTTCCGACTGAAGTTTGTCCTTGAGGCAGGGACTAGATGACAAATGGCAGTGGGTCACTGAGGCAAGGTGGGTATTCTGGGAGGGGGAACCCCAGAGTGCAGGGGGCATTGCTGTAGGGTACTGGGAGGAAAAGGCACCCTGGTCTGGAAGGGACATGGGGTCTCAAGCAGAGCAGGGGACAAGTAACTGAGGGCAAGACACCGGCCAGCAGAAGGCGCTCTGAGGCTGAAGAGCTGACTCCCTGACTGACCAGCAGGAGGCGCTGTGGTGGTGAGTCACAACCCTGTTACAGGGACAGGTCACACTTCACCAGCTGGTCCCACAAGGGGGACACATTATATTTGGGGCTGGCTGGAAATGCCCCCCCTCACCTTAAGGGAGATTTCAGGGAAAGCGTGTTTGTGTGTGCGCACACACGTGCGTGGAGTATGATTCCACTGGATTTTTTTTAAAACGGCGCCTTTTTACTTTGTCTAAAAACCTCAAACCTGAAAAATATTTGATTTTCAGTTTTCCAACAAAGTCAAAATACTTGAACTCAATATTTCATAGAGTTCAAAATCCAATTTTTCTGTCCAAAAACAACCCCAAAAGTATCCACAGGAAATATTTGACCAGTCCTAAATATACTCTACCTGCCCCAGACAGCGATGGGAAACCTGCCCCGCTTGAGGAAAAAGTAGTCCCTTAATCAGAGGGAGACATTTATGCTTCCACAACAGCTGTCATTGCATTTTATACTTAGAAATTATCACTCTCAAAGAAAATTTGCAAAATATTTTAAAAACAAGCATCAGAGGCAACAGACAGAACACACACACTGTGGGATGTCGAGGACTTTCCTGGAATTACAATCTATCACTTTATGAGTATGTGTGTCAAGGGGTTGGGCTTTGTCCTCCTTGCAGGCCAAGGGGCTCGGTGCGGGAGGAGTCGTGCCTCATTGCCTTAGGGAGCAGCCTGTTTTGCTGCTCTCTGTTTTGGTTACTGCGCAGTTTTGTTCTGGATTCTCTGAATAAAAGCAGAGGAATGTTGCAGCCTGCCAAACTTTAGTCTAACTTTTTTGTGGCTATGCTGAGAACCCCTCTCTCTCACTTTCTGTTCTCTCTTTCTTTGGAAGGTAATGCCCTTTGGTGCCCAGCCAGCGATGTTCCAACTCAAACTGTTTTAAAGTTGCTCAAAAAAAAAAAAAAAAAAAGCAACCCAAATGAGTATTTATAACTTCCTGACAGATTGGATAACTCAAAGCTTTTTATATAACTGAAAAATCTCCCCCTCTCTTTCTCCAGATAATAAAACTTGGAAGTCTTTAGGGACGGACATCTTCCCCCATATCCCAAATCAATGCCTGGCATCTGAAGGAACCTCTCTTTTAACAACACCATGCTGTCAGCATGTGAGTCTGTCAAACCACACTCACTCCTCTCCCCTCTCCCCCACCTCCTCCACACCTCCTGTGGCCAGCTCCAGGCTCTGAGTCCCATTAGGGAGAACTGCAAGAGCAGCCTTGATTTAGAGATAATGGAAGGTACAAGAGGAAAGCCTTCCAAGTGGTAGGTTTAAGGAGCAGAACAAGTATGAATACTGGCAAAAGCTGTGGTGAAGTTGCCAAGAAACTCTATATGATGCAGGTGCAAATAGTTTTTGTTTTTTTTTTTTAAATTCAGGCTCATTAAAATATGTATTTTGCAAAGGGGATTAAATTAAAACATCTGGAAACCGGGGGATGAGAGGAGGGGGAGGAGAACATAGTGCATGTCAGGGAGAGAATCGGTCCCTCCGTTTCCAGTCTGAAAGTCGATTTGAAGGCCCCTGACTTCATCAGGATCCATAATTGTGGGAAAGTAACCTGAAGATGCCAAACAACAGGAAATTACCAGAAGAATCTGTCAGCACAATCAGCTGCTATTTTCATTGTTCTTTGGCAAATTTATACACAGTCGGGAACACCTGGGCTGGCACACAGCCCGGGTTTGACTAATTGCCAGGGGAGAGGAGCAGTCATTTGTCTTCGGTGGGGTTTCCTACGCTCGCTCCTCAAAACATGTGGTTTCACTTTTCCCCTCTCTCTGCAGGAAATGGCAGGACAGTGAAACGCAGAATAAATGAGTTCGATTCCAAGAGGTTGCCTCCTCAGAGGCCACTCCAAAAATAACTGTCTTGTGAGAGGCTGTTAATAACCAAGATTCTATATACTGTCTTCAGCAAACAACATTTCAAAGGCACACTGTTCCTTTTCTCCCCAGACCCTATGTACATTAAAAACATGGCGGGGAGAAAGACAACGACGAAGGAAATAGAAGCTCAATAATAAGAGTTCTCTGTATACTCTGTTCAGGGTTCGCGTGCTCGTCCAGTTGCCTTGCAAAATTCTCTTCATCTTGAGTACAGTGGAATAGAAGCATAAAATACTCTACTGCGTTGCCACCATCATTTTAAGATGAGCAAATAAATGTGATTACCAGGCTGGTAACATTCTCATGGTTGTCAAGGTGCTTTGTTGTTTTTTTTTTTAAGGCATCTTTTTACTTTTTAAAAAGAGTTTGAGCCTGCTCCTCAATAGAATTACACTGGGCTATGCCAGTTGAGGAGCTATCCGTATTGAGTTTAGGGCCCAATCCTGCCAACGCTTACGAGAATGAGTCTTCTCAGATGATAAGCTCCAGTTGTCATATTAAGCATTTGCATGATAAGATATTTAGTTTCTGCTCATTCTATTTTCAGGAATCCACTTGTGACTATCTGATGCATGGGTCTCAGATAAAGAAAATACAACTGAATAAGCCCTTTCCCCCCAAGCTGAAACTGCTTTTGAACCCACGTTTTGAAACACAGACTTTCAAAATACGCAACAAACAAGAGAAGAGACCCAGCAATCACCTGCATTATAGCTTTATCTCTGCTGAGACATTGGTTTTGACATTGTAAGAGTGCACTTTAAAAGATCACCTCTTTACGAGAACCACCTGTCTAAAGCGACAGCTTTTTCCTTTAACTTTGGAACATATTTTTAAGGTTAACATACCACTAAAAAAAATTGCTCTCCTGCCCCACTCTCCACCGATTCTTAATAATCCAAGCTAAGATACCCCCTACATGCAGCAAAACCATGTTTTAATATATTCCTCTTTTAGACCTATAGTGCCTTCTAATTTAATAGCATCGTATTTTAACGTTTTGGGTTGGGCCGTGTGTTTTATATTGAAGTGTATATCCGCATTTGGTATATTTTCACCTGCATCTTTTCCAAATCTTACTGTGATTTAGTGTCCTGGCACCATGACAACAAAGAATCAACTACTTTTAAAAAAAGGCATTTAAAACATACAGCAGATTATCATTAGACTGGGAGAAGGCGCAGGGGTGGGTAGGGGACATTTGGGTTTGATTTGGTTCCTGTTACCAGAGCAGAGCTGGATTGTAATTCTAAATTGACACGCCTTTTCCTTGCTTTCTCCAACGAAAGGTGAAAGATACGATGGAACATTTTACAGTACGTAGCATATCGGTTCTACCGCAGCACTGACAGAGTTCAGAATTGGCTTAATTTCTCTACAACTGAGATGTTTTGACATGTTTATTTGTTTAATTTGTTTATTTTGACTAGCTCTGATTATAATTGGCAGCAATGAACAGAATTAACATTAGACAGTGTTTTAGGCTTGTCGGTTGCAATAATGTAAAAAGCATGTGAAGACAAATTCTCTGAATAAGTGGCAGGAGAGTATAGTTCAGATGCGGCGTGGATTTACCTCTGGTCAGGTGGAGTAACCAAAGAGTATTGGGGTTACATGGTAATTTAGGGGTATTGCAAAGCTCCCATTGATTTCAGTGGTGTAAAATGAGGCCCTTCTAGATACTAACAATGAAACACTCTTTAAAACAAAATTACTTACTACCAGTGCTTTTTTTGTAAAAATTTGTTGAGCAAAAAAAAAAAAAAAAAAAAAAGTGCTGAGGAGTAACCAGGGAGGTCAGGGCTGAAATGCAGTCGTGGCCCCTTTAATTGCCATGTGTCCTGAGTGGGGTTCCATCCAGCATGGCACGAGTGCTCCCAGGGCTGGCTGGGGGCTGTGCCGGGGGAAAGCGGTGAGTGCTCCCAAAAAAGGGTGACACTACGCCGTACCGGTGCATACCATCACAAAAAAAGCACTGCTTACTACTGACACTTATAAGGCCTGATCTAAGATACAGTGAAGTAAACAGGAAACTTAAATTATTCTATTGAGTTTGGATCAGGCCCTAAATTAATAGGGAGGTGGTGGAATCTCCATCCCTAGACGTTTTAAATCTCGGCTTGACAAAGCCCTGGCTGGGATGATTTACTTGCAACGGGTCCTGCTTTTAAGCAGAGGGTTGGACTCGATGACCTCCTGAGGGCCCTTCCAACCCTAGGATTCTCTGATTTTATGATTCTATGATAAATAAAATCTAAACGCACAGAGTTCATTCCAGTTTTTACACACTGGGGACCAAATCCTGCAATGTACGGAGTACCATTAACTCCCACTGATGTTAACTGCATTATTAAGGTTGCTCAGCACCTCCCATTTATTGACCTTGGCAATTTATTGACCCTTTGCAGTTTGCTCAGCTTGGGGAAGGAAGAGAGCCCATTTTCACTGTGCCAATATCCCTTTCGAGTCAGTTTTCTTTTCCGTCTCCCTTGGACTAGTACAAGTCTCAGCTCATCTGAGGAAGTGGGTTTTGCCCACTAGAGTTCATGAGACTATATGCTAAATCCATATACAATTTGTTAGTCTTTAAGGTGCAACAGGACTACTCGTTGGGCTGGTCTGTGCTGCCTGCATTCACTGCCCTTCAATTACATTCTTCTCATAGAAATAGCATGAGGGTGGGGAACCCTTCAAAAACCAGGCTTTGCAAGTCATGTTTTTCTTTAAGCCGCAAAGATCTAAATGTCTGACTTAAATTCAGTTAACATCATCCATTCAAAACTGACAAAAAGCAAGAAAATTCAGAGCCCTGGCATCTCTCTCACAGGCTATTCTGCCGTGATATTGCAGCCCATATGTTCCACAGCATCACACTTCTTGGCGCCACATAGGTAAATGGCAATGCTAACAGATCCCCTTCTGTGCATATAGACAATACAGCATGTGGGTGATAAATCCAGGGCCCCAACTGGCTGAGTTTATTTTCTATCCTTCAGCGTGCTCTGCTTAGGCACAGAACGCCTAATTCCTGTCGTTTTTCATGCTCCTTGGATCCCAAGTCATGACCCCATGCTCTACCACCAGAAGAGACTTGAATGGAAATCCCTATAGAATAGTCTCAGAGGGTAGCCATGTTAGTCTGTAACTTTAAAAACAACAAGTAGTCCTGTGGCAACTTAGAGACTAACCAAAATATACACAGTATCATGAGCTTTTGTGGGCAAAACCCACTTCTTCAAATGAGCTCCATTCAAGCTCATCTGAAGAAGTGTGTTTTACTCATGATACTATAAAATATATATATTTTAGTTAGTCTCTAAGCCCCACTCTTTAGATTTTATTTCTAAATAACTTCCCCAAGGTCGAATTTATAAGCCAAAGCGTCCACACTACCAAGCCTGTTATTTCAAAATAACAGGCTGCGGAATTCGAAAACCTGTACTCCTGCTTTTCATCAGCAGTAATGCTAATTCCAAAATAGTTATTTCAAAATAATGGTAGTGTGGATGCACTGGTGCCACTATTTCAAAATAACTATTTCCCAGAATAATTCAAACTAATTACTCCCCAGTGCTTTCTGGGGTTCTAAGTCTGGGGTAGCGTGTCCACATTAATGGAGCCTGCCTTGGACTAATTTCGAGGCTTCCCCATAGTGTGCACACGCTAGTTTGAATTTGTGAAATCGGGAGTTAAGTCGAACTTAGTAATTTTCAAATAGTTTCCTAGATTAGACATGGCCTAAGGTGCCACAGGACTATTCATTGTTCCTATAGAGTAGCTGTATCAGCCAGAGGAGTCACTATTGAGCGATACTAGACTCACCAATTCCACAAGCTCTCCCACCAAAGGCCACTCAGCCCTTGCCAAGCCAAAGATCAAATACTGCATCCATTCTGTAAAGAGACAAGCTCAAACGGCAAAATCCAGATATCTAATTCCCCCGTGTTTGGGACGAAACTAAGAGGTTTAGGCGATAACGGTGAAACACAGAACGAGCTCTCAAATGGACATTACCCATGGCAGCATAAACATTCAGAGCTGGAGTCTTCAGCAACAAAATTTAGGTCTTATGTCTCACATTTCACCATCGTACAGCGAGGAAAACTGCCGTATGGAGAAGAGAAGCGCCTTGCCCGAGATCATATGAGTTGGCATCAGACAAGGGAAAAGAACCCAGGAATTCAGACTGCTCATCTTGGGCTTGTGACATGACCCATCTTCTCATTTTGCTAGGAATTGGGCCACATTTGGTTACATTCTCAGTGCAATTGTTAGTAGCAGCAGCAAGTAGTCACGTGACACATTGCGGCCCCATTGTGGCCCCATTGTATAAACACATAATGAGAGACAGTCCCTGCCCCCAAAGAGCTTACAGTCTAATTAGAAACAAAAGTGGGAGACGGCAGAAAGTCAGTGCCGGGTCTCTGAGAAACCAGTTCCCTCCATATCCTACTGCGCGTTATCCATGGAACACCAGGATGCTTTGCTCGTATTTGCAACCAAATATTTTCCCAGTGTGCAGCATGTCACATTGTGATGTGTGAGCTTCTGCTAGCAGACCATATGTGCGGCAGAGCAGGGGGCCAAGTGAAGACTGTTGCGTGCGCACCAAGCAGTACCCGGGGCTCACCTCGCAGAACGGGCTTTGCTTTTCTCACCCTGGCTCACTTGCTTTGTGCTTTTAATTCATTATTAAAAGGTGACCTGAAAATGCTCTCCCTCTGCCAAACCCTGCGTTCAGGTCCCAGGGTCTCGCCTGCAGCCATTGAAAATATCACTAACACCTAGCACACCTAGGAGACCTAGGCTCCTTTACACTGACTTGCTGTAGGTGTCAGTGATGTCAGCAGCTGGAGGAGAAGGAAACAGAAAAGGATACAGTGGCTGAAAAAAAATCAGACCATGGGCCCGATCCTGCAAAACACAGAGCAACTTCTCTGGGTTTAAGTAGAAGATGCCCAGGATCAGACCCTACCTAAAGAATTAATTGATTTTCAGTTATTTTGTGATAAAACTCTGTTGAGTTTCACCTAACACCACACAAATATTTACCTATTGAAACAAACTTCATTGTTAATTGTTCTTATAAGAAACTTATCAGAATGATTCTGTATTGAAAAAAAACACCTTACACTTCCACAAGTCATGGGGCAGGCTATTAGCTAGTTAATGTGCAATAATAATTTACTATAAACATTTCATGCACAATGCTGAGCCTTACACGGAATTCAGCTCTGCTCACAGGGCAACCTGCACCCTAAACAGGAATTTCAAAGCTGGTCTTCAACTCGTTCTTATTTTGTTGGTTTCATAGGTGGGCCATTTGCACTGTTCTGGGCATTTCAAATCAACCACTCAACCAGGAAACAGAAACAATACTACATCAGTAATGTAACTCACCGAACACAGCACAAACTGCAAATACCTATAACAAAATTGTGAAGTGCCTGAAAACCAAAGGGTTATTCATTTTTTTAAAAAATCAATAAGTTCAACTAACAAATATATCTGAGAATCCAGGGATCTAATTTAAATGAAAATCTATTTGTTGCTAATGATTGTTTTAGCTGTACTTTTTACCCCCAATGCACTCAGTGCCAATATTTATTATTATTATTATTATTATTAATTAATAATGAAAGCTAAATGGTTCCAAAAGAGATAATCTTATTTTGTTGGTTTCACAAAGTACATTTGGGTTACACTTGATACTACAGTAATTGTAACTACACCACAAATTCTGTGCAATTACACTGTTGTCATGCTTTTTGATAGGTAATTGCCACTCATTCATGTAACTGGCAGTTTAATTGTATTACAAAACTACTTGTTATTACTCCCCTTTGCTTTCATTGTTAATGCATGTACAACTTGAACATGGGTTCCTTAGCTACATTGTATTTCCACTTAATTTGCACTCGGTGACATAGTAGCTGTGTCATAACTGAATGCATCAAAATGCATTCCAACACTGTAACTGCGGTGTATTTGCAACCACTGTATTGTAAAGAGCAGTCCTATATTTAAGGCTGGTGAGTGATCAACTGAGTGTCATGGAGAAAGGAAACTTCTCTTTGGACATTGGAGAAGTGCACAGCATGAATAGCAAAGGTGAAAGCATCAATACCTGAAACATCTTCTAGAAACACCTCATTTAGGGGTGACAACCAGGCCCATTCAGTCCCAAGTCTCTAGTAAGTGCCACCATAGTGGCAATTTTCTGATGTAGATGTGCATCTTCTAAGAACTAGGCTGAGCCCCATTGACACGTCTAACCTGTACCAATGACCTGCCATCTGCCAGTGATACTTTTTAGCATCTCATCCACTGTGTGCAAAAGTAAGTAACAATGCTACTTTTCCAGGGGGTCATAGTAAACCACAAGCTAAATATGAGTCATCAGTGTGACAATGTTGCAAAAAAACCCAGACTTGATTCTGAGATGCATTAACAGGAGTGTTATGAGCAAGATACAAGAAGCAATTCTTCAGCTGTACTCTGCACTGATAAGGCCTCAATGGGAGTATTGTGTCCAGTTCTGGGCACCACATTTCAAGAAAGATGGAGAAATTGGAGAGGGGCCAGAGAAGAACAACAAAAAATGATTAAAGATCTAAAAGACATGACCTAGGAGGGAAGACTGAAAGAATTGGGTTTGTTTAGTTTTGAAAAAGAAAAGACTGAGTGGGGATATGGAAAAAAATTGTTCTCCTTGACCTCTGATGATAGAACAAGAAGCAATGGGCTTAAATTGCTTCAAGGGAGGTTTAGGTTGAACATTAGAAAAACTTCCTAACTGGCAGGGTGCCTACGGAGGTTGTAGAATCTCCAGACCTGGAGATATTTAAGAGCAGGTTAGATAGGCATCTATCAAGGATGATCTAGATGGTGCTTGGTCCTGCTGTGAGGGCAGGGAACTGGACTTGATGACCTCTCGAGGCCCCTTCCAGTTCTAGTATTCTATGACACTGGGTATCCAGCTTGAGAGACCCTAAAACAGCTTGATTTTCAGCCAATCAGTACTCAGCTCCTTCTGGAGATAAGGCATTTGAAGCACCCAAAATTCAACAGTATCTTTTGGCCCATGGTCTTGGCTGGATTCAAAGTGGTGCTGAAAAAGGACTTTATACCCTAAACCAGTGGTTCCCAAACTTTTCGGCATCATGCCCCCTTTTTGATTTTTGAGAAACCCTCACGCCCCCCTTCTCAAAAAAATAGCAGCAAAACTTGGGGTGGGATTGACAGGGGTGTGTGTGGCTGGGTCGCTTCACGCCCCCCAGTTCGGGAACCCATGCCCTAAACAAAGCCTCTGAACTCCTCGTGCCACAGTTTGGATGAACTCCACTGTAAGGATTGCACATATGGCTCATATTCAAGTCCACAGCTAGTAACTATCTGGTATACAGGGCAAAATCCTGGTCAGATGCTTTATTGTCTAGGAATCAATGTGTCTTCTCCTTTGAATCAGGTGAGCAGGTTTTGGCCTCATGGTGAAGAGCGAGATCACCAGCTGTGCATGTTCCGTTTAAATATTCCGCCCTTCTTCAATGGAAGATTCATCTGCCACGTCCCTTCGGTGGTCTCCAGTCTAATTATTCAAGACTATTTTCCTCCTTCCCCGTGTCGACTCTTTTTAAAGTGACAGCACATGGCTCAGTCTGTCTAATGAAAACCGCAAGATAGGCTCAGTTGCAAATAATCACGGCATTCGGCAGCATTGGTGGCTCCCACCCTGTACTTCTGGAGAGCACTGATGGAGAGAGGATGGTCTCAAACCTGCATTGGAGCACCATCTCATAGGCAGTTTTTGCTCTCTGGCGGACTGTGCTTTAGTCCCTCTGAAGACAAAAAATGAAGCACCCTGCTGGTCTGCCACAAGAGCCATCTTGGAAGCTATACATGCCCGAGCAAAGGTGTGCTTGCAGGGGCAAACTGGCTGTGCTTTGAATTCCCAAATCTACAGCACTTTAGCATTTATCATCCAAACAGACATACGTGCTTTAAAAAACAAAATCAAACCTTCATAAATAATACCACTTACAGAGCACCTGTCAGCCACAGATCTCCAAGCATTTCACAAAGGCAGGCCAGAATCATTCCCCATTCTACGGGTGGGAAACTGGGGCATGGATTTCTTTAGTGACTTGTCCAAATTCAGACAGCAAATCACTGGCAGAAGGAGGAATGCAAACCAAATACTCTGACACCAGCCAGTGGTTCCCAAACTTTTTGGCTTCATGCCCCCTTTTTGATTTTTGAGAAACCCTCACATCACCCCCCCAAAATAGCAGCAAAACTTGTTGATCAAAAAAAAAAAGGGGTTGCCCTTTTAAGAGCAGAGTAGGCATTGCCCTTTTAAGGTGGCCATTTTGAAGTCTGCCCAGGATGCTCCATCCTCCCCCCTGCCCCAGCCAGCCCGAGCTGTGCATGTTCTGGCGGACACCCGAGCCAGGAAAAAACAGAAAATACCGACATTTCACATGGTATTTTCTGAATTTTTTTTACCAGACAGACTGGGCTCTTTCTTGGGGGGTGAGTTTGACGGGGGGGCTGGGTCGCCTTGTGCCCCCCCTGGAATTTCTTCATGCCCCCCAGTTTGGGAACCTATGCACTAAACCTCAGTCCCTAGACCACTAGACCATGCAACAAACAATTCTACATGCATGATGGAAAGTAGGGGTGGGGGGGGGGAGAGGAAATACCCATAAAGAAATGGATTCTAGCTGCAAACTTGCAAAGAGGTTGTTCAGATAAGAGAAAACACCCTGACATTGTCAATATAAACAAAGGAAGCACTTTGAACAGATCTCAGACATTTTGCCATAGAGTTCAAGGCAGCAAAAGTCACCAGACACTGTACCTTTAAATAAAGTAACCAAGATGAGTGAAAGCACCTAAACTGACCATGGAAGGTTGCAATGAGAATGGAACCCTCTGTACATGGCTATCTGTTGCCATCTCGTGGATAATAGCTGAACGTGCCAAAGTCAGAGCAACACAGATTCAGAGTCTCCTTTGGGATACAATTCTGTAGCTTTTCAAGAGGATTACCTCCCAGCTACTTTCCTGCCACATTATTAGCTGCCTGCTGTTTGTTTTAAAGATAAAGAGGATTTTTCTTGTTGACTGAAAACACCAGTCAAAGAGGAGCTTAGATCAAAAAATCATGTTTCTTTAATTAATTTAAAAGATAAAATGGAGGGGGGGGGGTTATATTCTACTGCCAAGTGGTAAACAAAGGGTTTGCTTTGCAACTGCAGGCATCAAAACACTGCTGTCAAGAGTGCAACCTCTAATGGAGCAGTTTACAATGGCATTAAGTCACCAAGGATTAAAAACTCAGCAACAAATCTGTTTGTGTCACCATCAGCGGCAGTTCAAGTCACTTTCTGGTTTTGACTCTCCTTGTTAGAGTTTGCTCAGGGATGAAAGTGTTTAGGGTAATTTATGCAATGCCAAGTTCTGGGGTGGGGGGAATCCCTTTGGTGTCTGGCAAGCCCTTTTCAAGTAACCAACGCACGGGAGGGAGCGTTTCCTAATAGCAACAGCAGGGGACAAGGTATGAAGGCATCTGAGTCACTTCATCTTTCTGGACCTCATCTTTTCCATCTGTAAAATGGCACTTGCTTTGTAAGTCAGTTGGAGGGCATCTAGGCAGCGTCATCTTCAGCTTGAGTTGTTGCTACCTTTGATGGAGCCAGCACTCCAAAAAGCAGCGTGGCTATGACCATGTGGCAGGAGCAGGAGCTAGCTTGCAGTCTTATCCGAGATCCTAGATATGTTCCCGGGCACTTCCTCATGGCTACTCTGCTATTTTTAGTAGGCTAGCTCAGTCAAAGCTGGCATGTGCCTGGCTCCTCAAGCTGGAACTTGCATCTGCAGCATGGACATGCCCTTGCAGATCTCCAGATGGAGAGCGCTGTGTAGAAATTAAAACTCATCGTCTTGAACAAGTTACTGGGGGGAGGCAATTTTCTAGCACAGCCCCTCCTTTTGGATGGCTGCCCAAAGCCAATGGGTGCTGCAGGTGCTGAGCACCTGCAGAGAGGCTCGTGAAGCCAGATTTCTAAAGTTCAGCCACTGACAGCTCTAATTTAGGACCCTACCGCAACAGAGCTGGATTTTCACTAGTGCAGAGTTCATGTGTGAGGAATGGAAGCTGACAGTGGACCTACGCACAAACAATAAGGGAAGAGAGGAGTCATAAGAACAATAAGACAACCTACCTCATAGCAACATACTCAAGGGTCTCAATCTATTTAGCTTAACACAGAGAAAGTTAAAGAGCTACTTGATTACGGTATCTATGCAGGGAAACAAATATTTGATAACGGAAGACTCTTCAGTCTAGCAGAGAAAGGTCTAACACTGTGGTGTCCAACCGGTTCTGAAGCAGTAGCGACTATCAAGACTATTGCTATAGTGAACTAGCTACATTATTCTGAAAATGTAAATAATTTTGTGAGCCAACTAGCCACACTTCCACCAGCCAAAGAGCCACATTTGTGGCTAGCATATTGGACACCATGGGCATGATCCCATGGCTGGGAGTTGAAGCTAGACTTGTGGTTGGAATGCTCCTTACTGATCTACTACATATTTAAAAGAGCTAGAGCCACCCAGTTTGGGATGCAGCTTCTTCTGATCCTAACTTAAAGCAAGGTCAGGGGTGGGTTGTGCCAGGGCAATGGGATGTGCCTGGAATTTGACTGTTTCTCAGAAAATGGAAACAGTCTAGGCATCTCCAAAGGGAGGGGTCTGGTAGGAGGAACTGTTATACTGCAGAAAGACCACAGGGGGGCAGCAAGAGGGCAGAGATGGGGACTGCACTAACTGTAACCCCACTGGGCCAGCAGGGGGCTGAGGTGGAGAAAGGGACAGCTCTCTACTATATATTTTAGAGAGCTGGTCTGTCTGTGTGTTTGTCTGTATTTGTCGACTTCCGTTATAGCACCGAAGTTTGGGTTTGGGTGTGGGCTTGGACTGCAGCAGGTGTAGGTTTGAGTCTACCCTCATGCCTGTGCCTGCCCCTCTTCTGTAATAGCCCGGGGCTTGCTGCTCTCTTGCGGATTGGAATGGTGCCTATAGCCTCTATTTGTCAGAAGCGGGGAATGAGTGACAGGGGAAGGATCACCTGTTCCGTTCACTCCCTCTAGGGCACCTGGCCACTGTCAGAAGACAAGTACTGGGATAGATGGACCTTTGGTTTGACCCAGTAGCTCTTATGTTGTGATGTGTGTCTATCTGCCCCCCCGGCTGCAGTGGCCATGGAGAGGTGCTTCTCGCCTGGTCCCAAGCTGCTGCACTGCAAGAGGGCTGGGGTTGTCCTCTCCCTGGGGCAGCCTGCATCCTGAACCTCTCATCCCCAACCCCACCCCAGAGCAATGAATCAAATGAAGACAAACAAAAGATATTTCAGTTAAGGACCCCAGCAACGCCTTGTAAATCTTCTTGCAGGCGATAAGTGCTCAAGCAAACTGTGAACGCACATCAACAGACAGTTAAGCCACAGCAAGAATCCCATCCAAGCTCACCGCAAGCTAACTGTTTGTGTAGATCAGCCCTGAGTTTGGGCACCCAAGGACTGATACCCCCGAAATTGGAGCCATTTTTGAAAGTGAGGGCCTCATCCCATCCATGGCTCAGTCTGGTGAAGGTGGCTGGGCTTCTCCAAAGGAGCCCCAGGCATCTAGGTGTCTGACTCCCAAAATCCTAGCCGACAGCACCAGCTACTGGGTGTTTGCGAGACTCCTCTTGTATTTGTACCCACAGCGGTGCACAATAGCTTGAATATTACTATGCTGTGTTCTCCCCTCTTGTGCTGTATCATCTAGAGAATTAGCAAGTACAATATCCATTTCAAAAAGGGCTTCAGTCAAAAGGACCAACCAATCTTTATTCCACATTAGCGAGGTACTACACATGCACAAATCCTGTAGACTTCCTAGGAGGATTAGTCTCCGATGCTGTTTATTTCCCTTTAAACCTAATACTGATTAAGTAAATTAACATCCAATCGACAATATTTAAGGAGTAGGGAAAACATTTCCCATTACATCAGGTCCCTAGGCCATGGAGATGATCATTTTCTACTCTCCTTTTCTAGGGAGGCCAATGCATCATTAAATTATCGCACATTAGTTTGGGGATGTGCGTTTTATGGGTCCCACCTGGTAGCTAAAACATCGATGTTGTTAGACTGCAAAGCAGAACCAGAATGGCTCTGAACAATGCACAGTGGGACTGGTTCAGAAAAGGGTTATTACCGCTTGTCCATTTTTGGACTGACCCACGCATCAGAATGGGTCACGTTGGAACATGCTTTCTCACACAGAGTTATACCTGATGCCCAGAAGCTCCATTGACTTCAATGAGACTAACAGAGTAAGACTCCACTTGGCAATAATACAAGGGATCAGAAGCCGGCCCTTATTTACCTTTGTTCTTCTGAGTCTTGGTCAGGATCAGGAGAAGTATGAACCAATGAATAGAGCACTGGTCTTATAGTCAGGAGACCCAGGTTCCATGCCTGGCTAAACCACTGACCTGCTCTCTGACCTTCTACAAACCTCATCACCACTCTGTATCTTGGTTTTCCCTCCTAACCCGTGTTGTGTCCATTTAGAGAGTGAACTCTTTGGCAGAGCTGTGCGAATAGCTGACTCTTTAGTCGGATGGCCGTTCTGCAAACAAATCATCAGCATTTTGGTTTAACCCAAAAGACATTTGTCTGTTTTTTTCTTTCCAGAAATTTCTGGTGAACTGAAAAAGTAAAAAGAAAAAAAAAATTCATTCCCGTTCAAACAAAGCATTTCATTCGAGCTATTTTTAACCTTTATTTTTTTTTAAATAAAACTTGTAGGAAATTTCAAAAACAAAAATTGTGAATTTAAAAAGATCAAAAAGTTGATTTAAAAAAAAAAAATCAGATTTTTGGGGCGAGAGGGGTCCTCTGAAAAATTCAACTGAAATTTGGGAAACGTTTTGATTGACTCAAATATGCATTTTTGTACCCCTCCCCCTTCAAAAAAAAAAGTTTTGGCTGAAAATATTTACCTACCTCTACTCTTTGGGAAAGGGACTCTTAGTTACTGTAAGTATATACCAGGCCTACCTCAATCATGTCCTAATCTCCATGGAGTTTATAGATGGTATAACACAAATAAGTAATCATACTATCAAGACCCAGGGCTCATCCAACAGCACATCCTCTAATGTGATCTATGCTATCAAGTGTCAGCAATGCCCCTCTGCCATGTACATTGGCCAAACCAGACAGTATGACAAAGGATAAACTGACACAAATCAGACATCACAAATGGTAACACACACAAACCTGCAGGGGAACATTTTAACCTGTCTGGTCACGCAATCATGGATTTAAAAGTAGCCATCCTTCTACAAAAGAATGTCACTAACCAATTAGAGAGAGAGACTGCAGAACTGGAATTTGACACTTTTACCCTGGGCTTGAATAAAGACATTGGCTTTGTAATGTATTAACCAGTTAATTTCCCCTGTCTTTAACATTGGCATTTTGACATCAAAGGCTATGAATAGGACACAACCAGCCCATGTCATTAGCCTCATAACACGGGTCCTACAATTCATAGGGACTTCTTTTACTGTTCTGTATCTCTTGGTTTCTGTTACTTCCATTGCAGCTCATCTAATGAAGTAGAATTTACCCTCGAAAGCTCATGATTCTACATATTCTTGTTAGTCTCTAAGGCTATGTCTAGACTACATGGCTTCCTTTGTCGACCGCGCCACGTATAGACTGCCGCGCTGTGCCGGATCAGCTGATCGTCGGCACAGCGTGACGGCCATGTTTATTTTAACGAAGCAGGGATTATTTAAATCCCCGCTTCTTTGACTATGCCGAATAAACTAATTTACATGGCTCCGTCGACGGAGCCATGTAGTCTAGACACACCCTAAGTTGCCACAGGATTACTGGTCGTTTATCAAGATTAAATCCATTCTTCTGTCACCCGATGGCATGTACTTGGTGACTTTCTCTGACAGGAAAGGTTGGACCAATGGTTCTTGGCTGATTCTGAGGTAGCCAAAGAGTTTGAGGCACTTGATTTTGTACATCTGGAGGGTTTTCTGAAGTTCTTTCAGAGTTTACAACATTCTGAAGCTCAGGCACTAACATACAGGTATCTTTAGAGAATGGACCATTTTGTACCAATAAATCCATGGGGGACTTTTTTTCTCCACCCCAGTTAGTGCCTAGTCTGTGCCGTGAAACATGAATGGAGCTATCCCTAGTATATTTTCATTGTTGATATTCTTATAATACAGGTAGGGGACAAATCCTCAATTGGAATACTCCATAAACTACAACCGAACTAGCTCCCTTAACTGAGCTGGGCCAGCTTACATCAGCACAGGATCCGGCCCATAAATGGCTAATTCAGTTCTTAAACCTACTCTGCTCTTAGCTTTAACAACATCTTGCAGCGACGAATGCCATGAGTTAACTGCACACATGCTGGAAAACACCCGAAATTTCATCGGAAAACTACCAGGACAAGATTTCCAGCTCAGTTTTGCAGATGTTCTGGTCAGGATCCAAACTTTGGGGCACTTGTCCAAAGCAAAGCAGAGTTCCAAACGTTTTGAGGACTTGCTCTGTTGCTGTTCTTCCAATTTGTACCCAATCTGCAATGGATTGAAAGATGATGGACATTTAAAGATGGGGAGGGTGAAGAGGGAGGGTGCAGGGAAGGGGGTGAATCCAGCCAGCAATATTTTTTCTGTTTTGCATCATTTAAAAAAAACCTGGCATTAAAGGACTGAATGGTGCTCACCCTACATTTTTTAACGTACTGTAATTTCTCAGGAAAACACTTTGTGAAAAGCAAGCAATATATCGTGGCGCATAAGTATGCGACCATAGCTTCCCCCACCATGCAAAACATCTGTGACCTTGCACAAAGGTCATTCCTGCAGTAGTGTTTCTTTTTACGTTTAAAGAAATGTCAGGCCATTTTTTACACAAGACTTATGACAGGGTGCTGTTTATTGTATCACAAAGCCACTATAACTTCAGCATAAGGAAACTGCTATTATTTGGAGAGTATATATCTTTCTGACTAGCAGTAAAGATGAAAATTAAGAAGGGTCTTTGTGCCCAGAGTGTAAGTCAGAGTCTCCCTTAGTAATTCCAACATCTCTGTAGTTGCAAATGGAATCCTTACCAGTGCTCCGGTCAAGCTGCATAAGTATACTTTTCAGGCTGGGATTCCTGGAGTTAATGTGCCTCTCCCACTGAAAATCCATGGGAACTGGCACCTAACCCTTAGAAATCCCTTCCATAGTGAATAGAAATGGACCAAATTCAAATGGCTCCATAGCCAGGCAGCATCATTCCCGAGAACCTCCAGCGTCCTGGAGTTCAAATGCAGATCTGAACTTCCTAGCTCCCCACTGATGGCTATAACAGGCAAAACCAAACCCCCAGATCCAAAACCTCCCACGTTCAAATGGAAACATCAGCTCCTGCATTAAAATTTTACAGCAAGCCCTGATCCAACCCTCCCCCCCCCCGCCCCCCGCCCCCCAACGATGGACGTGAGCC
Source organism: Rafetus swinhoei (assembly GCA_019425775.1). NCBI lineage: Eukaryota > Metazoa > Chordata > Testudines > Trionychidae > Rafetus > Rafetus swinhoei. Next base: position 9,452,943 of record JAFJHL010000226.1, read on the forward strand.
ATTGACTTTAATGAACTTTTCAGTTAGAAGGTGCGTATCCAAATGTGGATCTAGATGTGGATTGTGTAGCATGGGCAAATGACCACACAATTTAGGACAGCGTGCCTTTTAGATGAATCTCTCAAAGTGCTTCATGATATTACAGGGATTCAATCTCACAGCCCTCGCCCCCGTGAGGTGGGTGTCCTCCCTGGTGTTTCATAAGCCCTTGGTTTTGTTTGAATTTTGGTGTCAGACCCCAAAACCCTCAAGCAAAACTCTCAGGTCAACTTGTCAAGGATCAGGTCCACACACAAACACACGTTTCAGCTGCAGAAGGAAGGCCAGCACCCCCTCAACCAACACCAAGGAGTAGGAGCGGCCCGAGGCGGGCTTCGGCAGCTGGCGCCCCAGGTGGAATGCGTGATCGGCGCCCCCGCCTGCACGGCCGTCAATGGAGTGACATCATCATCGGGCACCCTGGGCGCCCCGTTGAAAGCAGTGCCCTAGGCGACGGCCGAGTCGGCCTATAGTCACAGGCTGCCCCTGCCAAGATTAGGGCTTGTAACAAAGCCAGGTGAGACCTGCACCATGTTCCAATCCTTTTGCAGGGGGTGGAGCTGAGCCCCGCACAAGGGAGGGAGTCAGCCATTCCAGACGGGCTTTTCACAAGGTCTCAGCCTTGGCCTAACTCCGTTCCCATCACAGCCATCAGGAGTTTCGCTGGGAATTTCAAGAGGAGCTGAGCTAGCGTTCCCTCCCATTCCCCCCCCCCCCCCAAGCAGAATGAACATGTGCTCCAATGTGGGGGGGAGGTGCAACCAGTCACCTTCACACAGGCGCACGTAACAAAATCCATCTGGCGGGAGTGAGGCCGGGGGGTTCTGAGTGGGGGAGCGGGATCAGGGCTGGGGCAGACGGTTGTGGTGCAGGTGAGGGCTCTGGAAGGGGGCAGGCTCTAGGGATATGAGGAGTAGTGTTCCCTCTAAGCTGGGCAGCAAGTGGTTAGTCAGCCCTGCCCAGTGTTAGCTCCGTGCAGGGAGCCCTGAGACTCTGACTGGGCGGGGCTGATTAATCACCTGTGAAACTGTGTTGCCCCGCCACTTAGAGGGAACCCTGGTCTGGATTGGGGGTGCAGGCTCTGGGATGAGGCGTTTGGAATGCAGAAGGGGGACTCTAGAATGGGGAAGAGGCTTAGGGCTGGGTATTGTGGTGCAGGGGGGTGCAGGTTTGGATAGGGGCTCAGGGTTGGGATACAGGCTCTAGGCTGGGGATACGGACTTTGGGGTGCAGGAGGGGGCTCAGGGCTGGGGTGTGGGCTGAAAGTGAGGCAAGGGGATGGGGCGTGGGCTTACCTGGGTGGCTCCTTGCTGGGGCTGGTGGAGCGGGGCTTCTCCACACCAGCCATGAGAGCTCAGTGCTAAGGCTGGCAGGGAGGGGCGCCCCCCGCTGTCCCCAGCAGACTGAGAGCTTGGTGAGAGCTCTCTCCTGACTGCAGCCTGAGCCCCTGTACGGGGCTTAATGGGCGCTTCAGAGCTGAGTCAGGCCAGGGCCATGTGCTTTTGAAAAGATTGCCCTTAATTTCTCGCGGCCTCGTTTCAGCTTTTCACTAGGACAGGGATACTCAGGCTGCAAAATGGCCACAAGTGGCTCTTTAATGGGTCTCCTGCAGCTCTTTAAAGCAAATGATATTACTACACTGTATGATTTAATTATTAACCAAGCAGGATGCTTTTACTGTGTTATTAACCAATTAAGTTATCAACTCGCTCTAAGTTATTAACTTATTTGCTGGGAGAATAATTTACATATCTCTACACATGCACATACACAAGAAGGTTTACCAGGCATTGCGCAATGGGCAGGGATGGTGCCCCTACCCTCCGTTTGTCAGGGGCTGGGAAGGGGCAACCGGGCAGGGATCACTGGATGTTCACTCCCCTCTGGGGCATCTGGCATGGGCCACTGTCAGAAGACAGGACACCGGGCTAGATGGATGTGGCTGTTCTGATGTTTTATGTTGCTTGGGTCCTTCCGGGCAGGGGGCTGGAGGGGTGGGGGGTTGCAGGAGTCAGAGTCAGGGGTGAGAAGGGGCTCAGGGCAGGGATTGGGAAGTCTGGGGGCTCCTGGAAGGGATGGGGGTGCAGCAGTGAGTGGGAGGTGTAACCAGCTGCTCCCCCAAGGCTCTGTGGCCTGGCTACCTGCTGCTCCCTGGGGCAGTGGGGCTGTGCTGCCCAGCTGCCCTTAGCCAGGCTGGGGCAGTGGGAGCTGGGCTGCCTAGTCAGTGGTTGTTCTGGGGCTTTGGGAGCAGTGAGGACCTCTCCTCAGGGCCACCCAGTGGGAGGAGAGCAGGGACCATGATGCCCAGGTAGTGGCCGCTCCACAGCTCTCCAGGGCTGTCAGTGCAGTTGGGGACATGCTTGCTTGCTGCCCCCCCGTGGTCATTCTGGAGTATAACTGTCCCTGCTATCCCTCTCTTTCTGTTTGATGGGAAACGATCACATTCCAGGCGCATCCCATTGTCCTGGCACAACCAATCCCTGACTTGGCTTTAAGTTCTGATAAGAGGAAGCTGCATGCCAAATTTGGTGGTCCTCGCTCTTCCCGTTTAGGAGGAGCTCTTGAACAAACAGTCAGGCAAAGTCTCACAAATACATAGTAGATTTTATATATAAACACTAAATATTTCCTCCCATCACATTGGCTAGATCAATTGAAAATTCCTTGTTCTGTTCTTTCCCCTGTGGGACACCTGGCATTGGCCTCTTTCGGACGACAGGATACTGGGCTAGATGGAACTTGGGTCTAACCCAGTATGGCCGCTCTTATGGCTTAATAGTACAATAGCAAAGGAACCAATGTATTCACATGACTGGCTTTTTTGGGTGAGGCTGATTGCCAATTTGGCTCCTGATCCACTGAGGTCGGAGTATCACTGCTTACGATGGGGATGGGCAAGATACAGCCTGCAGGCCAGATCCGGCTCACCAAGCTGTTTGATCCGGCCTGCAGCCTGCCCTGCCGCTCCCCCACCCCTAGACCAATCGAGACCTAGAGGCGGGGGAGTGTGCAGAGTTGTTCGCTGTTCAAAGCAGCTGGTGGCTCCCTCCCTCCGCCAGAGGTGGACAGCGCCTAGAGGGAGCCACCAGCCATCTTCAGCTTCAAATGACTTTGCGCTCTTCCCCACTCCCACATCCTGACTGGCCTGGGGATGGGGGAGCGCGCAAAGTCTCCTCCCCCCGCCAGGGCTGCACAGCACCTAGCAGGAACCGCCAGCTGTTCATAATGGCTGGCGGTTCCCTCTAGGCGCCATGTGCCCCTGGCCGGCGGGAGTGAAGGGGCAAGAGACTTTGTGGGCTCCCTCACCCTGCCCGGATTGGCCTGGGGACAGGGGAGCGCACAATGTCTCCTCCCCACTCCAGGTGCATGCAGCTCCTTTCCACCTGAGGCCCCAGCCCTTCCGGGGGTGGAGCCAGCCCACGACTGCCTATCAAAATTTGTGAAGTGGCCCCCCTGCCAAAATTATTGCCCACCCTTGGCTTAGGAGCTATCTTGGGCTGAATACTGGCTAACTGAAACATCCAAAGCACTAAAGCCTAGAGGGGCTACATCCAGGGCTGTGTTAACACAGCACAGAGCATTAATAAGTAACATCACTTTGCAATCCCTAGCATCCAAAGATCTAAGAGCCCTTTGCCAACACGAATGAATTAGAATCTAATTCCTACCTGCATTCAGGAATCACCCCAACAGGGCGTGATACACAGTGTGCTTGTAGGACTGCGTTGAGGAGCGAGGCTTACAACAACTGGCTCTGCCACAGCCGGAGCTCATCGCAGGTCAGAGTCCCATTTTGCAGATGGGGAAACCTGGCCATGTAGAAGTTAACACAACTTGCCTGAAGTAAAACCCTGGCACTCCCATTGCCGGCCCTAAGCTTCAGCCATTAGACCACACTTCCTCTACCACAACCCTGGGAGGTACCAACCATGACAGCTGTGCTGTGGTCTTCTCCAGTCCCCTCCTAAGCTTAGCCACACTCTCCTGAGGTAGATACACCATTAACAGGGTAATCACTGACACAGCAGGTGCATTGAGATGCAGACATCTAGCAATGCTTTATATACAAGTCATGGCAATAAATAATAATAATAACCCCCTGCCAATCACTGCTGGAAAAGGCGTCCACTGGGAAATTAATAATTGCCCTCCATGGACTACTGAACATATGCCGCCTGCAACCAAAGGTTCTGTTTTCATTTAAAAACACTGAAAGTTCAATTATAGTTCTTTAAAAATCTATGCAAAAAATGTATAGGCGACTATTCAAACCAAAATGACTTCATAAGCCCCCAGCATAGGGCCTCCCCCCACACACCAGAAAGGCTAATACACGATATTTCAATGAGCCACAAAGGCACTAAATAGTCGTTGCCCGTTGCAGTAACTCGGCAGGAGAAAACGGTGGTTCAGAAGACATGGGGGCATGTCTCAGTGTTCGATTTGCTCTTAGCTGAATTTCACTTGCCCAAGTGTCAGAGCAAGTGGGAGCTTCAGTGCAGACGAGTCCGTTGGGTCCCTGTTGGCTGAGCGCACTTCTGAAAGATTCTGCTCTGTTGAATCAGGGAGCTTAAAAGTCTCCCCTCATTACACAGGCCTGGCCCGCACTAGGGCTATGTCTACACTCGTGGCTTCTTGCGTGAGTAATATGCAAATGAGGCTAAGCGTGGAATATCGCCGAGACTCATTTGCATACCTAATGAGCCACCATTTTTTTCCAGAAGAGGCTCTTGCGCAAGAAGGAGCGTCTACACTGCCCCTTCTTGCGCAAGAAAAACCCTCTTGCGCAATGCCATTCTTCCTGAAAAGTAATAGGTATAACAGCATTGTGCAGAGGGTTTTCTTGCGCAAGAAGGGCAGTGTAGACGCTCCTTCTTGCAAGAGCCTCTTCTGAAAAAAATGGTGGCTCATTAGGTATGCAAATGAGGCTCGGCGATATTCCACGCTTAGCCTCATTTGCATATTACTCACGTTAGATTGAATGTAGCTGCAGGAGGTTGATTTTCTAAACGATGTGTCCATGCTACCAAGCCTTAAGGGCTGCTGAAGTCAATTTCGGGTACCCCTGCTTTTATGGGTATGTCTACACCAGTGGTTACAGTATAGATGTACCCTATACCTCACAAGCCCAGCCCCCACCAAGTGTGGAAGTAATAAACCTCATCCGCAACTATCGAGGAACACAGCAGCAGTTTAATAGCCTGCAACCGCACTACAAAACCAGGAAGTCCCGTCCCACCTTCCCTCCTCTCACTTGACCCACACTCTGGGTGCATCTTGTTTCAGATTAGGCCTTGCTCCCAAAACTGGTTCGAACACCAAAGTATTTGCAGGATCAGACCCTTCCAGTGGTGCGGGAACCTATAGTGGGGGCGCTGGGAGCCACTGAACCAAACTGGAAACCTGGTGTATGATGGAAACTGCTTCAAACTAGGGGGTGCAGCAGCACCCCCCAGCGCCCCTAATTCCAGAGCTACGGGCTCTTACAATAGGATGCTTTTGGGATCAGAGCCCGCATACACTTACTTTGCCTGTATGGCACCTGGCAGAAAGGATCCCCAAGCCTGCCTAGAGCCTTTGAGCACTAGTCTAATCAGAAAATAGAATGATACCACATGCATTTCAAACAGCTGTGTGTGTGTGTGTTGGGGGGGATGCCATATTTAGATATTGTAATTACTTGAGCTGGAATTTAGCCAGGACACTAAAGTTACTCTTACAAAAAGTGCCCAGAGCACAGCTGGTTAAGATTTCCATTTTACTTTTAATTTCAAAGTTGCCCCCCAGCCCTGGTAGCAGAATGACTAGGGCTGGCAGGAAAAAAAAAAAAAAAAAAAAAAAAAAAGTATTGTCTGTGACAAGTTGAAAAGCAAATGGGGTGGGAAAAGGAGGAATTTTTTGTTCTTTGCAAATTTTTTCTGTGGTATTTTCTGCATTTTTCAGTAATTTCCCCCCCCTCCCCCTGTTTTAGTGTCATTTTTGGCAGGGGAGGGCTAGGACAGGCAGGCTTGGTTTCCATTTGTCATGGAGAGTGGGGGAGTCACTGGGCCCTGCACCCTCATCCGCAGCCAGATGTGACACTCAGCCAGCAAGTAGAACAGAAGGTTTATTTGTTGGCATGGACACAGAATAGCAGAGACTTGCTATTACAGGAACCAGGAGCATTCAGTACAATTCATCTTAGGCGTACGGTGGCCCAGAGCCAGGGCCCAGCCTCCCAAGCCATCTAGGCTCCCTTCTCCCTAAGCCAGCTGAAAAACTAACTCACATGCCCAGCAAGTGGGCATTGGGAGGCTCCTGCAGTGGATACGGTACCTGCCTCCGGAGCCAGTGGTGGAGGGTTGGAACCCCGCCCACCCTGGGGACAGCCACCACCAGCTTCCCGAGGGACAGAGATGGCACCTGTGGAACAAAGGAAGGATGAGGGGGGCCCTGAAGGTAGGTTCTTGTACTTTCAAAGGAGGAATGCAGAACTCTGGGGCCAGCCTGAACTTGAGGCAGCCCCGACCCCTCCTTTGTTCAGATTTCTGGGCCCAAGGTGTTGTCTGCTGTCACCTGGTCCTCAGGATGTGAGACTAGACCCCAGGGCACCGGCCTGCTGGGTGCCCACCACCAGCTTGCCAGGGCTGGAGCGGGTGTCATACTGAAAGTGGGCACCAGGATAAGGTGGCGGCTGTTGGTAGAGGGCCGGGGGCAGGTCCTTCAGAGGCCTCACTGATAAAGCTTCAGTCTCCAGGGGTGGTGGGCTCAAACCCTGCCAGCCCCAGGAGAGGCTGGGCACCCACCACCAGCCTGCCAGGGAGCCATGCCCAGCCTTCCCCATCTCAATAGCATTGCAGTGCCCAGGGAAACTGAGGCAGACAGACACACCCAGGGAAACTGAGGCACGCACACACAGAGTTACTACAGAACAGCACAGTCGAATCACATACAGCACAACAAAACCAAGAGGCAATACAATCCCTACTACTGTCACACCATCTTCTCTTTTGTCCTGTCCCCCTGCCTTTTGGAAAAGAGAGCAATGCCAAGAGGTTTTATTTCAATGACATTTAAAGCAAAACGCCACAATCAACACCACAGTTCAATCATATGTAAAGCTCCCCCCCCCATCCAAAAAACCCTTTTCACTGAAAAAATGGTGATTAGGGAAGCCTAATATGGATTCTGAAGAAAGAATACCATCTAGTGAATCAGCCCAATTCCCTGCAATGGTTCAGGTCACCTTTGTCATCTCCAGCCCTCCCACGGAGCCAGCCTGAGTTACTGAGATGCTCAAGCGAATGGAGAGCACTTCTGATGGAAGCTGAAGGAACTTGACTTGTTTCGCATAGTAAGAGACAGGCTGAGAGGGGAGTCTAACACAGAGAGGGGAGTCTGATGGAGGCAGAGGCGTTATCCCCATTTATTCTTGTACCAATGTTTTCCTGGAGCTAAACAAGTGTGGTAAGGTTCTTGCTCAGGCCCCTCACCCTGGAACCCCTTCTGGTCCACAAATCAGCAAGAGACCCTTTCTGGGGAAGTCACACCTGGCCTTTTATTGTCAGTTTCCCACCACCTTCTAGTTTCAGAGCTTTGGTTTACAGCAAACTCAGCCAGCCTCTCCCTCTGCCTGGGGCATACCCAGCTCCTCCCACTTTTAATTCCCCTCTGGTTGCCTCATACAGCCCTCTGGCTAATTAGGACCACCTCTGCTTCCATTAGCCTTTCAGGCCTGGGCTTGCTCAGCTGGCCACGATTGGCCTTTTCAGCCAGGCTGTAGTGGCAGGGCTCTGGCTCAGCCAGCTGTCTGCTACACAAGCCATGGATACATTTTGGTTGGGCATTCGACATTTTCTAACCATTTTAGGTGTGAGGGTCTAACAGTCTCCCAATGGGAGGAGTAGGGGCAAGCAAACTAACTGGTTTTAAGCTTGAGCAGGATACGTTTATGAAACAGATAGTAAGAGAGGATGGTCTGTGTTAGCCAGGAGTGGACTTGTGACCCTCCAGTCCCATGTTACCTTGCGAGATTGGACAGGATCACAGCTTGGGGTGGCACGGCTGCAGGATTCCTGCAAAAAGTCAGTGCTCTGTGCAATGCAGTTGAACTCAGCAGTCCTTAAATCAGGGGTGGGGAACCTAAGGCTCTGGGGGGCCAGATGCGTCCCCCAGCTTGCCTGGATCCCTGCCCCCAAGGCTCAGGGCTCCCCCCAGGATTGGGGAGCCCGCGCTGGTGCCCCAGCCCCCCTCTGCCCCAGCACAGACTGGAGCACACAATCTACTAGCCTGAGCCCCCACAGGCTCTGGTGTGCAACAGAGGATGTGTGTGGGGGGTGTCTTTCTGCTTCTGTTGGGGGACCCCAACCCAAAAAAGGTTTCTCACCCCTGCTTAAATGTTACCTACCTTAAGGCTCCCTCACGGGCAGCAAACTGGGATGTGTACGCTCTCCAGAGCGCTGACATAGTGTCAGAGCAGCCACGTGGATGGAGGGGAGGGGAAGGGAAGGGAGTATTTACTAGGCATTGGTTGGAGTGCCATGGAGTTGGGGTCCCGGCTAAAAAAAAGAAAAGCGATGTAATGCAGCTTACTTTAAAAGAAGTGCTGACAGTCAGCGACTCTCCCGTAACAAACAGCATAATGCTTGCTAGCCATTGCTCTTCCCGCTGTGGGCTTTTCTGTGGCTCTCATCAGGAAGAGAGAGATGGTCTCTACTGGAATCCTGCCCTTCTAGGATAAGTAAGGCCTCCGTCTTGCAAATGGAGCCATGTGAATGAGCCCTTACATCTGTGTAGAGCCCTGTTAACTTCAGTGGGGCAATAAGCAAAGCAAAGATTCCACCCCCTGCAGAATCAGGCTCTTAGAATTTCCAAAGATCTGGATTCTCGTGAAGGCCATGCACAGCACAAAGCGGAGATGGAGTCCAAGTTCAAATACATCATGCTAACACAGCGCGGAATAAACAGAGGAAATTCTAGGACCTACTAAGCCTGTATTCCTATCACAGGTGGGTACGGGTTTGTAACCTGTAGCAGCCTAGGAGCTAGGAAACTAAGTTTCCATTCTCAGAATGCTTGGACAGATCGTTATTAAAAAATAATCCTATCCCTTAATTGCAGGGGTTCTAAGTGGCTTCGTTGAACTCCAGGTTGGAGTAGTTCCTGAAGAGAAAGACTCAGAGTTAACTTCAGACACTGCACAATAACACAGGACCTGAAAACGAAATTAAAAAAAAAAAAACTTCATCCAATTTTTTTTCCAAATTAAATCGGGAGCATTCATAATTAGTTCCTACACCGGAGATATCTAGTGGGAAATGAAAGAACTGAAAGAGCCATAAGCTGCCTTCGCCCTTTCATTAATATTTGCTCCCAAATGCAGGTCAAATAAATCTAACGCACAGTTTGAAATGAGTAGCTTTAAAACTGATGTATTACTTCCTGTTCGGATTTATGCCACCCATTTTGGATAATTACTCCCACTGCTTTTCCCTTATCGTATTCAAAGCTTCTTCATGGAGAATGGAGCCAAGCCAAGTTCCCCGGGTTCTCTTTTGCTTTTAATAACATACCCTCCCACCTTCTGCCACCTCCCACTCAAAGATTATTCCTACCTTGGCAATTTCAGTCAATTGGATGTGCACAGGCAGCTATCTTGGCCCCATTTATGTGTAAAAACAACAAGTGGTCTTGTGGCACCTTAGTCCTGGTGTACACTAGGGCTTTATTACGAAATACCCCCCCCCCCCCGTAAGTGAAATAAATAAGTAGAGTTTCCCCACTACCAAGCCCGTTATTTCGAAATAACGAGCCACTTATTTTGAAATCTGTACTCCCACTTTCCTCAGGGGATAACGCTAATTTCAAAAGTTATTTCGAAATAGTGGTAAGGTTGAAGGTCCAGTGCCATGTCAAATTACTCCGCAGTGCTTCCTGGGGCGCTCAGTCGAGGTAGTGTGTCCCCATTAACAGAGCCCATCTTGAACTAATTGAGACTTCCCATAGTGAGGACATGCTAGTTTGATTTTGTAAAAATTGGAATTATGAAGTTGAATTTAGTAATTTTGAAATAGTTTCCTAGTGTAGACGTGGCTTATTAGACTACCCAAAGTAGATAGAATCATAAGCTTTCATGGGCAAAACTAACTTCCTCAGATGAATTGGAGTGGAAATAGCAGAAACTAAGGCTACATCTACACAGTGGAGCTATTTCGGGATACCTCCAGTATCCAAAATACATATTCCGCATCTTAAGAGCAAGCCCATTATATCAAAATATAACAGGCTTGCTATTCTGACATTGCACAAGGGTGAAGGGACGTTTCAGAATAGCATCTTATTTCAAAATAACATCGAAGCAAATTGTGTAGTTTATTAAGTAGTGTAGCTTATTTCGAGGTAAGGGTGCTGTGTAAATGCACCCTTAGAGATCTATAGAACAGCAGAAGAAATACCTGTCATTTGTAGAATAGTGAGAGAAATGTAGCCGTGTTAGTCTGGTGTAACTGAAACAAAATACAGGACTATGTAGCACATATGTGTTCATTTTTTTTTAATTGTATCCTTTGGTATATATGGTTGTGACTATTTTCTTCCACTATTTGATCTGAGGAAGTGGGTCTGGCCCACGAAAGCTCATCATCTAATAAACCATCTTGTTAGTCTTTAAAGTGCTACATAGTCCTGTATTTTGTTTCTGTCATTTGTATTACTCGTGTTAATGAGGCTAATTAAGTGGGCTAGCTAGGTCCTCAGTGGTTCTGATGTGCAAATACGGGTATTAAAAGGTGGGAGAAAGTGTGTTATTTATGTGTTAGCCTGTGTACAAGGCCTTGCCTTGTAGCTGAGTCCTTGCTCCACAAAGACTTCTGCATGTGCTTGACTTTACATCTGTAAGCCAAAACGACTGGCTTTGTCTTCACTTAACAGGAGGAGAGCGTGGTCACAGCCCTATGTAAGCCACCTCCACAAGCCTCATTCACCCGGGTGCTTTGCAGTGCTGTAACTTGCTGCTCCTGTGTGTGTGTGTGTGTGTGTGTGTGGGGGCAGGCGGAAGAGGAGTGTTTTTTCAGACCCCTGAGCCAGAAAGTTACAGCGCTGTAAGGGTAAACCTGCCCTAAGACTCTAATCCTGCAAAGTCTTATGCAGATGCTTAATTATATACACCTCATTATATGCCGGTTGTATATTTGTGCTGACAGCATCCCCACAGGGGAGCGCTGTTCTCTGCACTTCACAGATAGGGACCAGAGGCACAGAGAAGGTAGGTCCAGATGCTCAAAGGGATTTAGGTGTCTAAACATCTTTGAGGACCTAGGCCAAAGTAACCTGCCCAAGGTCACATAGGAAATCTATAGCAGAGCAGGAAATTGAACCTGAATCTATCCAAGTTGTAGGCTGGTGCCCTTTCCACAGGGCAAACTTTGTTCCTTCTTTCTTCCCTGTTGATGGGAAACGAGGCAGCACACAGCAAAACACTGGAACCAAATACCCCACAATTTCAGAACCAGACTCAGGACTCAGCTATTGCTCTGCATTTGGGACCATTTCCAAACACTCCCAAAGGCTGGATCTGCAGTTTACCTCTGGTCCCCTACCCACATCATGGACTAAACTGAACCCCCAGGTCCAAATTCTGGAGAAGCCTGAATCCAGACTCTGTGAGGGACTCAAGCCTTTTCCCCTGGGATTCCTGGGGAGACCAAGATCTCAGGGAGTTAACTGTTGGTGTAACAAACAGGCAAGGCATTAAGGAGAGATTAGAAAGGGGGCAAATAATCATTCTCTAAAGAATAGGCAGACAACGTGGTGTAGCTAGTACTAAACCACCATTTCCCAGAAGGGTAAATAAGTGTCCCCAGCAGAGCATAAATTAAACTGCTTTATAAGAGAGATTTGTTTGCACAGAAGACCAAAGAGGGACTTACTCTTGTTACCATCTGGCAGGGAGGAGCAAGCAACTGGTTTCTAAGGCTGAGCTGCCTTGCCCTAACCAGCCCATACACTAAATTTTGCAAGGGACTATTAAAGTTATGTCCCAACTTGCCCCACTGGAGCTCAATCTTCTGGTGTTTGATTTAGTGGGTCTAGTAAAGCCCCACTAAATTGAATGCTGAGGGCACTCTCAGTCAGCACCAGTGCTCCTTGATTCACAAGGAATAAGGGTGCATTTACTCCCATCAACCTCCTGCTGTGAAGATAGTGCCAAGCTTGGCTTATGGTATATCGACTCCAGCTATATTATTTACATAGCTGGAGTTGAGTACCTTAAGCCAACCTTCCGGGTCTAGTATAGACCTGGCCTGAGGCCAACTCAGCTGGTTGGGGCCTTAGGAGGCTTCTATCTACTCTGGAAGACATGTAGTTGAAAGAGATCCCTTTAAGATGGCCGGAATCCCTTTAAGAGAGTCGAAGGTAATAGCAGTGAGCACTAGAGCAAATAGCTGTATGTAAGAGCACTCCCAGGAACTGAAGCATTGAGTGCATGATATTTCAGAAGATCAGAGGAAGACTACGTTCGGCCATGCTATCAAACCTGGTGCCACCCGGTCTATGGAATCCCATCCTACTAAGCACAGGCTGAAATGCTAGTGGTACATTTGCCACCAGTCGCTGGATCGTCACAGCTTGGAGTAGAAATTATGTTGTTGTCCCGCCTACAGAGTTAAGTCATCCCCTGCTTTACCATACTGAGCCATACTGCAGGTTTCTCCTGCTAATCAGGAAATCTCCATCTCTGTGTCCCTTACCTCCATACACACAAAGAGCTGTTCTAAGCACTATCCTTATTTCTTTCACCTTCCTTACTGTGAAATTCATTGCCCCAATAGGACACGGGGCAGGAGCCTGAAGAAATAAACAAACTGGCCTTTCTGCCTTAGATCTAGGGACAGAGCTTAGATTTGCTTGAATCAACCCTGGGGAGAGAACGAGTAATCGGGTAATTTAAAAGTTGAAACTTAGCACACCTGAGTCTGGGCTGTAGCCTCAGGAGACTCAGATGTTTGTTGTTCAGACACAATGTTTTCATTTTTCTTTTGCTCTGTACTTTTTCCTAGAGAAGCTGGGATGGATGGTACAAGTTGGATCCAGGCCTGAATGCCTTAAAGCAGTTTGGGGAAGAGGAGAAAGTAGATAGTAGAGCCCCATTCTAGAGGGGTTACCCACAAAGTTAATACTTACAGCTGGATTTCCCTCAACTGGTGGTTAGGGTCTTAATGGAGTCTCTTTTGAATCCATCAGTCAGCTGTTAACACAAATATTTGTAAACCGGTATTGCTGTTTGATTCATACCATCTGCTCTGTGGGATGGATTTTGCTAGGTAACTGTTATACCTATTTTTTCTCCTCTGGGTAGTAGCACCCTTAAGCTGCTGTCTACAGAGGTCTGGAACCATTTTGAGATGTGGTTCTCATACCGCCTATCACAGAGAAAATGGTCTGTAGTCTCAAAGAGACTTTACTTTTGTTCTTTTTTGTTTGCTTGTTTCCTCTAATCTGAAATAAGCCCATTCAGACTGAAAGTAACTATAGATTTTTGCAGATGGAGAAAGACAAAATTCTCCTTCCAAACAATTAAAGGCTGTTTATAGTTGAAACACTAGATACAAATCATATTTACTTCTCTGGAGAGATTGACTAAATTTCTGGCAATTCAAAGTAACAAATAAACAGTGAGAAGAGGTTTCAAAAGAAAGAGGAATGAAAACAGTTTAAACTGTGACTCAGCCAAAGTTGTTCCACCTGCTCCAGAGAGGAAATGAGCTGGATTCTTCTGCTGGAAAGGGCCATTGTACAATAGGGCTAATGTCATGGATTTCCTGTCCCCAGCTGCTGGTAGCATGGCCTGGTACCTATTTTCCAAGTTGACCCAGAAAAGGAACCATTTCGAAAACAAAGTGTGGATGCCGGGAGAGGGAAGAGATTAATATTTTGTTCAGGATAACAAGTGCCAATAACAATTTGCCAAACTTAAATTTTATCCATGGCAGGCAAGGTTTTGTGGGCGGGTAGGGAAAGGGGGAAAAAGCTTAGACCTAATTGTTTTTCAAACTGGCTAGTTGCCATAGGCTAGGGTGACTTGCAGCTGCCTCCACAGGCAGTTTCCCTGACTGAAAACAGGAAATTGCATCCTTGCTGTTTATAAACTGTGAAAATGAAATCACATTAATACTTCACACTTCTGCACCTTCCCGCTGAGGTTTTTTGGATGTCTCACCAACCTTAACAGATTAGGCCACCCAAGGTTCACTTCTCCAACTGCCTCTCCTAAACCATCTGTAAAATGGGCACATTACTGCACTGCTGCCCTCTGCAGTATGAAAACAAAAACTCAATGGTATGTCCAAGGCCTCCTTTCGGTGACACCTAAAGGAATTCCATTGAGCTCAAGTAGGATGAACTTGTGTGCTTGTAGTAAAGAGGACCATTCTTCTACTTCCAGTTGTGTCAATCTTTTCAGTGGTTAAAATGTACAGGAATGGGATCCTTGAGGAGCAAGGACTCTCTTTGCTTGTGCTTGTACCAAGCCTTGAGGACTTGAGCCCCAATCCTAGTTTAGGCCTTGAGCTTCTACTGGAGTATAAGTACAGATCACTTCAGTCACAAACCCAATCACTATTAATTACCACAAGCTGCTGTAGCTTCATGCTAGAACAAACATGTACACTGAACCAGGCAATAAAGCAGGATGTATTGGTACAGTCCATGCACCTTTGAAAAGGGCCACTCAGTTTCCAGAGTAGACCCCGTATTCTATAACTTCTTCCTCCTTGTGCTATGTTACCACTGCACCATTGACTTTCCAGGTGAGTTGCAATACAGATTACTGCTTGTGTGAAACCTTCAGGTAAAAGAGCACCAAACTGGGAGTCCAGTATTGTTCATTTGCTTTATTGGGAAAAGATACAGTCCCCATCAGCTGTTGGGAGAGCTGGCCTCTGAAGAGAGGGGCCTTCCAAGAGGAATGGAAAGTACAGTGGCTTATTAAAGCAAGGACACTTCTCTGGCTGACTGAACCATGCTAATGGCACACAAAGGAGCACCACCCACTGAACAACACAGTGCATGAAATCCAAAGGGTTCAAAGTGCTTTACTTCATAAAAGCTTGTGAGCAGTAACCTTACCACCACACTCTCTTTGTAGCCAAACACATAACCTGCCTGTTTCTCCCACCTGCAAAATGGGATAATTTTTCCCTCTCTCACAGGAGGGTTGCAAAGATTGATAGATGTCTTTAAAAAAATCTTTCCATTGCTTTAAAGTTCCATCTAAGAGCCAAGAATGAACGAACTGCTAATTTTACACACGCGCGTTAGCATAAGTGCCCACAAATGTGCAAAGGTGCTTCACAGATCAAATACAGACAGTCCCTTTCTGGAGAGCTTACAGTGTAAATTCAGCCACGTCAGAGTAAAAGCCGGGAAGGGTAAAGGATCACATCAGGATATGAAAAGGACAAGTGATATCCTCCAGATTATATGGCTAATCAATGGAAAGCCAAGAAAAGAACTCAGGGAGCCTGGCTCCCAGTCCCCTGTTTGGACCACTACATCTCACTTCTCTCCAAGAAAGTGTTAGAACCCACCCTCCTGGCTTCCAGTCCTGTGTTCCGGTCATACTAATCCCTACGAGAAAGCCCAGGAACAAGTCCACAAAGCATGTAGGACTTTTTTCGTGCTCTTTTCCATCACCCGACGGTGTCCAATTTCCATTCCTTTGCATAAAAGCCATCCAGCCCCAGAACACTTTCACGCTGGGCTCTTCAAACACCGCTTAAAAGAACACGAATGCATGTTGCCTGTGAGCCTGCTGGACACGCTTTCCCACTTGTTAGATGTAATTAGAATCCAGAAAGAAGCTATTACCTCCCTTCACTTAAATATCCATTCTTCCTTAACAAAGCATCCCAGGCATTAAATTTCAGACCCTGTGTTTTCAGGGATACACGGGTTATTTCCAAACCTCGCTATTACGAGTGAATGCGGTGACATTAGTATGAGTAAATGCAGGAAAAAGGATGAAATAAAACATATCCTATTGAAGGAAATGAGAGCTCCTTAAGAAAGAAAAACACACATAGGAAAGACGTGGGCATATCAGGATACAAATGGGACACTGGGGAGTGCCGGATTCCACAAGCATGATGTTATTGAAGTGTTTGATACCAGAGTAAGCACCTGCAGATATGAATTACATCCTTGTTCAGACCACTAACATTGGAGTACTGACATCTCAGGAAGTGCTTATGTTATATTTCAAGTCCCACTGCCAACTGCATAAATATCAAATAAATCAATCAGATATAAAAGACATTATCTTAAGGACTTTACAAAGCTGAACAAGCCACCTATCTCCCCTAAAAGCAGTGCCACCCTTAAATCATTTGGGCTCTTTTTGTCAATTACACCTCACCAGCCATACCATTAATGCACTTGAATGTTGGAAATTAACTTCTTCACTTCCATCTTTGCGCACAGAGACAATGTTGCAATTAAAAAAAAAGCAGCCCCTACTCACCCTCCCTCCACCCCCCCGATCTCAAAAGTTAAACCCCAAATACATTTATTTACACAGCTCCTTTCAGCTACAGCTCTCAAAGTGTTGTGCAAGCAATTAATTAAGCCTTGCAACACCCATATAAGAGAGGGATTATTAACCGGTTTTACAGAGAGGAATGCTTAGACACAGAGAAATAAATTTGCTTGGCCAAGGTCACAAATCAGGGTGGAACTAAACCAGCCAACCCAGAACTCTCCATCCACTATTGTATTCTAATTATACTATATTGTATTAGATTATATCAAAGGACCAGCCTTAGCTTATTTAGAAAATATATTTTCCAATATATGGAAGATGGAAAAGATCAAGCTGTCATAAAACTGTATTGTTAAATTTTTCAACCTTATTTTGGGATATTGCAGATTATATTCTGTAGGTATTTTCTGACTTTTAAACCAAACTTTGCACTTTTGAATACTTGAACCATTCTACTCAGATCTACAGATGTGCTTTTCTTAACCCCTTTCAACATGATAGATTTTAAAAAGTTATTAAAACTAAAAAAGATGAAATATTTCTGAGGTAGAAAGCAGCTACAGGGTCTGCATACAGCACACTTGCTATTGTAGCATTTGTTAAATGTAGTTAATTAAAGAAAAAGTGCTCTCTGTTCTTTACTGGAACAGATAGTAAGACTTTTTTTGGGGGGGGGGGGGGGGAGGGAGGGTCAGTTTCTCCATTACAAAATAAACTTATGAAATTGTTGGTGCACAGAGAGAACTAAAAAGACCCTGCATCACTATGTACTGTGGATGAAATGCAACATGTGTGTGTATGAATATATAAAGTAATATAGTCTAATAATCATTGATAGTCTTTGAGTTTTAGTAATCGAAGGCGATAGTAACCAAATTAAGGTTTATATTTTTAAAATGCTCTTCAATTTGAGAGTCTCCTTAAGCTGTTATTAGATTCATTTGTTATTTTCTTGCTCAACACCAGAACTTTAATTAGTGCTCTAAATACAACAACCATCCATCTTAATCAAGTGGGGGAATATTTGGTGTAATCTGTTTATAGTTGTGAGCAACACCAATTTTAAAAGTTTCCTCAGTAGTAAGGAGGTACGTTTTTTCTTTTGTATCTTTTTTACCATTTGTGAACTACAATCTATTAAATAACCGGTTTCTGTAAAATATTTACGAATGTTGTGATTTATTCAAGAGAAGTATTTTGAGATCCACATAACTGCTAAAGACAGAGAAGATGCTTGCCAAAGAAGAGACTTTTTCCAATTAAAATGTATCATTTAAAAATACTATGTTTGAAATTCTAGTTCCACTGACGTCAACAGCAAAAGTTCCTTAGACTTCAACGTGGCCAGGAAGTCATCTAATACGTACCAACTCTGAAGGACAGTGTCTCTCTGAGACTGCAGGCGATGTCCAAGTCTCTGTATTAAAGGAACACTGTTATCCTGCACAAGGAATTCCAATGGATACGTCCAGTGGACACTCCATCTGTAGCCTCTATACAGAATATACAATATACATGGACTCAGCTTGATTCTCAAGGTCGTCATAAAAACCAATTTTTCCTGCCATTGACATTTGCATTTCCACATCAAAAGCTGGAACACGTCCAGCCCATTTAATTAGCCTCATTAACATGGGTTCTACTATTGACAGGTGGTACTTCTGCTGTTCGCTCTCTCTCTTGGTTTCTATTGTTTCCACTCCAATTCATCTGATGAAGTGGACGTTGCCCTCAAAAAGCTCATGATTCTATATATTTTGGTTAGTCTGTAAGGTGCCACAGTACCACTGTTATAAAAACCACTAGTGTAACTTGTCCACTCCATCTGAAACTGAATGAGCCATGTAGATTAAATTCCTTTCTTATACCCCAAAGATATCCTGGAAGTCTCAAGTATGAGGAATATTGGAAAACAATGGCCAGGAAGAAGTTTGCTCTGCTACAGTACACTGCCTCTCCTTGTTTTGTGGATGAAAAAGACTCCAAAGAGTTTCCAATGAGATCCATGTGATACCTTCCACAGTCTCTCCCTTCACATGCCTGTTCAAGCGCAGATTCACGTTACGGGTGTTAGGCCCAGAACCTCAAAGATGTCCAACAGGAGTCAGGCATCCAGATACCATTAAGGCTCTGGCCAAAGTGCTGCTCCTACAAGAACACTTTGACCTTACTGCTGAAAATTAAATACTTACATGAGGACTGATACAAAATAGGAGCCTTTCCTTTGTCTATAATGGGTTATAGCCTCTACCTACGGAGTTATGTGGTCTGTTACATAGGCTCCTTTTTTTTTTTTGGACAATTCCATAAGCAGAAACTAGTAAAAAATGCACACTGTAATTAATGTATGCTTAATATTATAGAAAATGTCTGCCTAAGACCCTGTGCCAATTTTTAGTTGTCAGTTTCAGTGCCAAGCTTCAACAGCTGGTCCAGCTTAATAGCCCTTCTTATGAACCCTAAAAGCCTGCCTGCATTTAAAAAAACCTCTGTTCTTTACATCAACATAAGTGCAAAATGCTAATACAAAGAGCACTTGGAAAATATAGGCAAAGCTGTAGGCTTCTCTAATTGTGTATCACAGGAAGTTGTGGGAAAAGAATGCATTCACGGTTTCAAGTGAATTTAGAGCTGGTGAAAAGGTGCCAGATATCCCAGTGCAGCCTAACGTACAATCTTCCTCCACGGAACCAGAGTTGGCAGGAGCAGCAGCTCTCCCTAACCTCGCATGTTAGTATTTCTCCACCATGCTCTGGAGGGCTCCTCTCCAAGCAAGAGCATGCGCAGCTCTATCTCTCTGTTCTGTTCAATCTGGGCAGCAGTTCTTAAGAAATGGTACTGTATCCCACAGTACATTCTTGTAAGCTAGCCTGTTGATGGATGGCTTCTACCTTGTACTTCAACAGCTGTGCAGGCTGAAATGAGGAATCTTCCTGATCCATTTTACCTACAGAGTCAAATTCAATCTCTTGAAGTTGGTTGCTTTTTTCAGTGGCCTTTGGGTTTTTAAATTATCTTGGCTGCAAGCACAATGCCCAGTTTTATAGAACTCTGCCTGGTAGTTTCAACAGTTCGCAATCTCTTTTATACACAAAGTAAACTTTCATATTACACAGAGCCCATTGTCCCCCCTGCCCCATTTCTAAGTTTTTACTGAAATGTAGGGAGATCGTATTTCTTGTTGGCAAAAATGCTGTGATTTTTGCTGATAAAGAGATATACTATCAAGTATCCCATCTTTCACGTGGAACCATTTTGTAAACATAAGGAAATCCAATACCATTCTAGCGCAGACATTGTTCATATGGCGGCCATCCCATAAATCCACTCAAATCCTTTCAGCCTCTGGTCTTCTCCAAAACGTTCTTCTCATTTAATGCTCATGCAAAAGCCAAATTCAACATTTCCAAGGAAGCTTTCATATTTGCAATCTCATTAACAGTTCCCTCTCAGACACACACTTTGATTCACTACTGCTGTCAAAAGTATTAGAATCTATTGCCACAGTTCAATTCACAAGATATGGGGGGAGGGAGTAATGACAAAAAGGGTTCAAATTTCTTAAAAAAAAAAAAAACCCATTCAGCTGCAGTAAGGTGAAAGGCTAAATGTAGACAGAATAGTAATATGTAAGCAGTTTCTAAGTTTTCTGATGGGAATACTTAACAGTATAAGTATGTTTCCCCAGGAGATCTTCTCCAGCATTTGGTCCAATTTCTTACTGCAAAAACTGAATCAATTCATGATGTAATGCTCTTGGGAAAACATTCCTCTTGAAAGAGAGTATCTTCCTAGGGAGAAGCTTGAAGAAAACATCTTAATATTGTTTAAACAGCTTTTGGCACAGTCTTACTAGTGCACTGCATTAGATACTGAAAGCAGAAGGAAGGCAGGCTACAATACACAGAAACAAACCATCGCTGAAGTTTTAGGATTTATACAAAAATGGTTCTCCTCCTCCCCCTACACACCCTATCTTCCACTGATCTTTAGTGGAATATGAAAAAGGAGTTTTTAGACCAGGAGGTTTTCCTTGTTAATAAAAATGAAAAGAATTTAAGGCTTCAGCTATTCTCTGCCTCAGTATGAAACCACACATTTAATTCTGCCTGCAGTCTCATCATGGCACTTAACATCTTAGGTCCAGTTGATAAAGTGTTTAGGTAGGAGAGAACAAGCAGAAGTAGAAAGGGGGGGGGGGGATTTGCAGTGTAGTGAGGGTCCTTAATTAAGAAAGATAGTCCTCTTTTTATTGTGGAGAGAAAAGCAGCACCTTGTGGTGGGAGGGCACCTGTGGGATGGAAAAAGGAGAAACTGAATATGAGCATACATGACTTCTACGCAGTTTAGGGGCCTGGGCACAGGGGTGGGACCCATGAACTCATGAGCTTTTTGTCCAAGATTTGACATTAAGTATTTTTGTAGCCTTGGTCAAGTCATTTAACCACTTGCTTGCACTTCTGCTCAAATTTAAATTGGATTAATAGCCCATGCACGGGGTATGAGGCTCAGTCAATGTTTGTACAGAGCATTGAAGTAGAATGGTATCAAGCATAATTTACTGAGAACCAATACCACTGCCTCTAAGGTAGAAAGACAAATGGAATTAAAGACTCAAATACTATTCAATAATCCCACCCTTATTTCAGACCAGGCCACTGTTAATACCCAGACTTCCAAAACCATTCTTCCCTTAGTGAAAAAGTAATAGGAAAAAAAATTGGATGGATCCCACACCTTTACAAGCTTCCTCTTCTCCTGTCCCTCCTTTTGGATGTTTCCCACATTTAAACCTCACTAAACTGAGCTACAGCCTCCAGCCCTAGCTCATGGAGCATGCAAGGTCAAATCACCATTCACATCCTGTGAAATAACTAAGCATTGGCTCTCTAAAACGAGCTGTTCCTTTTCTAGCATTTATATTAACCTTGCACAGGTTCTCCTTGTATAAAGCACCAGGGGCAAGTAAATTTCTTTTTGATGGGAGAGTAAAATTACTTTTTTCATTAGCAGTAAGTAGTTTTTGTACCTGCCTAATTAAAATTTCACAATAATTTTGCAAGGCTGAGAGCACTTTACATCAAAGAACAGCACAAACATTAATTCCCACACAGCCTTGGTGAGGTAGGCAAGTATTATTTACTACCAGAACCCAGCGGAACTGACCTTCCGTATGTGGAACAAGATACATCTTTTAGCAAAGCATTTGTTTGACTCTAAGTAGGTTATTTATGACAAATTGGGGGCAGAATAGGGGAAAAGGGTACACGAGTTACACTGAAGACAAAACTGATTTAGAGCGTGACTGCATTAAACCCATGCCTTGCACTCAGAATCTATGGTTGTTGGAATATAAGTCAATAAAAAAGTAGAGGGGAAACTGAGGCACTCTAATTCGAGATTTTTGCTTCAGGCTACCCAGCACATCATTGGCAGAGAACAGAACTCTCGAGTTCCTGGCTCCCAGTTTCATGCTCAGTCCATTATATCATGATACTTCTCTTTAAATGATCTCACAATCTGTTTTTACAATTCCCATTCCAGATTTTAAGAGATGCCTCATCTGCATATTTGTCTACAAGATCATAATTAAAGAACATAAAAAGAGCTTTAAGTGTTTCATTTTAATAACAAGAACATTTCAATGGAGTTTCATATTTTATTTGTTCAAAGGGATTTTTGCTTCGAGGGTGGGATGTCAGGGATATAAGATTTTGGTTTTGGGCGGTCGGGAATGCTGCCTATTTTGAGAATTTATGGTTAAATCTGCATTGTTACGGCACCCAGAGGCCTTTGGGTATAGGTGCCAATACATTAAAAGTTAATAACTACAGTTTGTTTAGGTCATAAAACATGTTGCATTCCTTGAATTATGTTGATTACACAGTGCAACCTCTTCACTAAATTGATCGGCAATGCCAAAAAATAGCAATAAGGCTGTATGTACAATAAATAAGGTACTTAAACCAAAGTTAGTAGAGCTGGAAGCTAGTGTATAGAGGCTTCCATCAAGGACATTTACTGCTAGTTTGTTGGGTCTACAGAATATTTAGTTTCGTGGTAGCCCCTGAACTTTTTAATCCTCGAATCTCAGCTTTTTATCACCCATGTGGGAGTTACATAAAACATTTTCTTTCAGACTCACTATTCTGATAAGAGAAACTAATTTAAAAAAATCTAAAATATAGGCCAACTAATGGAGTTTCTTAAACTAAACACTGAACTGAAAATATAAATGGCACCTATAAGCTGTAAATATATTAATATTTTTTCAAGTATTTTCTTTGGCTGTGTCATTCAGCTGAACAAGGGCTAAAAATTGTCAAACTAAATTCTTGGTGAGAGTAGAGCTCTGACTACTGCCAGTTTGAGTGAAACACACATCCAGGTTTAGGGAATATGTTTTGTTTGTTTTGGCTAGGGTACAGGGTAGAACATTTTCCATCCCATCCAAATACAGTCAAAAGGATTTGAAATATTGCACAATAAAAGCCATTCATTATATCTGTCTCCTCTCCCTTCCAAAAACAAAAATGGCTGACCAGTTCCAAATCTGTGCAGGGGGCAGGAAGATGGAAGTCAAAGGGTCATTGGCAATAACCCAAGACTAATACCAGGTTTTTCAGGTTTGAGTTAGGGAATATGTTCCATGCCTCCATTCCCAATGCACACTGTGTTTTTACTTCTTCCTTGTCCAAAGCTTGGTTAAAGTAGTTAAATGCTGTTATGCACAATTTACAAGACTTAATTACAAAACTAATACATTCGCTTTCTCGTCAAAGATAAAGTTGTACTTTTCTCACAGGAACTGTAACAATCAGATCCCACCTTTCCTAGTCTGAAACTAGGATCCTGAAACTAGGATCCTGCTTTGTGCTACTTACCTACTTTTAAAATGTGCCAGTTGAAGACTCAACTATTAGTGTTTTTATGAAACAAACATATCCTTTTCATTATTTAATAACTACTACTTTTCAAATGACTAGCAAGCTATCCGTACTGTTGTAGTATTCAGATATATAATTGAGATTTTCTAATGAAGCTGAAAGAATGTCCTTTGTTTACCTCCAGACACAGAATAGATGTCAACCCTGATCTGTGTAGACTGCTTAATAGCTTGGACTGCTAAAGCCAACAGGGGGAGTAGCAGAGTAGGAAACAATATGGCCTGATGCCAATTAGTGCTCCACAAATAGGTACAATAACATTTTCTACATAGCATTTCAGCAGTAAGGCATATTTTTAAAATAAACAGGTATTTAGAAGAGAGAAAGGAAACCATGACAATAAAGTAATATAGAAAATGTTCTGTCCCTAAAATCCATGAACTTCTAATTACAATACAGGTAAAAACTAGTGGATGTTTGTTACCACCATTTATCAGTAAATTAGAGCAATAACAAAGTTACTAATTTCTACTTCATTTTGTATTTATTACAGAAATTTAGAATGATTTTTGCTAGATTTAAAAAGAATAGCGATTTACTGCATATCAACAGTAAATTAGATCATTTACTCTATGAGCTGTGTAGTTTTCTGGAAAGATAAACTGACTACTGCGCTGCCATTAGCAGAACATTTATAGTAAGATTCCAGCCCTTCTCTTTGATTCTGCATAGTCACATTTTCTAAAGAATTCATGCTCAATGTTTTTCTTCTTTATGCCATGCTGATGGTAAAACACAAACTCAGCAGAAAACAAATTCCCATGGTTTATTGCATCCCCTACAGGTAGTTGTCAAGTATTTGACTATAATTTAACACTTCACATTATAGGGTAAAGTGTTATGTAACCACTCTTTCCTTACATAGTTACAGTTGACTAATGAGCTGGTAATTACAATATAATGGCAAGATAATGATTACATTTCCAGGAAACATTTATCCTGTAAATCAGTCACTATGTCACAATTACATTGGAATCTGAGAAATGTAATTATTATTCAGCAATACATACTTCCTTCTAGCTAGGACTATGGTTGGAGTGATCTAATGGCTACATTCTAGGAATGTATTGTAGAACTTCACTGGAACATTAAGTAATCTTCACAACATCCCTATGAGGCAGGGGTGGGGAACCTACGAGGCTTGGGGCTCCCCTAGCAGTGGGGAACTGGCACTCTAGCCCTCCTCCTGCCTAGACCCAGCACTCCCACTCTGCTCCTGCACCCTCCCTCCGTCCAGCCTGCCCAGCCAGCTTCTACACCGTACCACCCTCCCCCAACCCACTCCTGCACCCTCCCCTGCCCAGACCTCACTCCCCAGCCACAAACTAAACCCCGTCCCACAAACTAAACTCATTTTTGGCTCTACCCCAGGCTATGTGTGTGTGTGTGTGTTTGGGGGGGGGGGGAGAGGGAGGGAGGGAGGGAGGAGGAGAAGACAAAAATCTACTAGACTAGTCCTGTGCGAGGGGAATGTGGGGGTGGGTTTTTTTTGCTTCTCACTTGTGTGGCCTCCAACTGATTTTCTTATGGGTCAGTGGCCTCGGACCCCAAAAAGATTCCCCACCCCTGTATCAGGCAGGGAAGCATTATCCCCATTATACAGACAGGAAAAGTGAAGCAAATAGGGGGGAAATGGGTTGGCCAAAAGGCATAGTTATTTATACTGTGCCAAGGAGCCTCAGGCCTAGTCTATAGAATATCCATTGCTGACTACCATTTGCTTTGATTCAGCCACCCCGTTGCTTTAGCATTTAAACAATGATAAAAATCACTTCTCCATATACAAGATGTATTAACTATACACCCTTCTGTCTACTCAGAAAGAGCTGTAAGAGGAAAATAATGAACTGGAACCTAATTGGTTTACCAGTATAGATGCAGTTTATACATGCAAAAGAATCCCTTTTGCTAGGATGGTCAGACCATTTGCTATGCTGGCAAAAGGACTCTGGTGCTGGTATAAAGTATGGGGGTGGAAGTTGCCAGCATGGCTTTTATACTCCTAACACACATTTATGCTAACTTTCTAGTGTAGACCTGACCTCACTCAGACTAGCACCCCAATGTACTAGGAACTGTACTAAGAAAACAAAACCAAAAACCATCACTGCCCCCAAGAACTTACAAGCAGAGCCAAAGTCAAGATGGTTTTAAATTGTGATGGCACCCAGTCTGAACAATTAACACCTTTTACAATTCCAGTCAAGACAAAACCATACTTCACTAGTCAAGTTAAAGCCTAGGTTTTCACATTATAAAAGTCTGATTGTGTTGTCCTGAATAATGGTAGAGGTTGAACCTCTCTAATCTGGTACTCTCTGGCCCATCAAGATTTTAGTTAGTGGGATGTCCACATATGAGGGTGGCCAAGCTTCCTGTGGTCCCATTACATTTGTTTACAGCCACAAGTCCTGGCTCTGTGTTCTGTGCTGTTATTTAGCTCTAATTTACCCCAAAAGTCTTGTAAGAGCCTAGTAAGTTGTGGAAATGTTGGTGACACTGGTAGACAATATTGACTTCCTGTAGTTCAGCAAATTCTCTGGTTAGGTCCCCAGGGTGCTGGACTAGAGAGGTTCAACTATAGATATTTGTCTGAGCTTGCTGACTTGACACAACATGACAACTTAAAACCTGCTCTCAAAAAGGCCATAAGTGGCAAAACCAGATTATCTTGATGCCAAAGCCTGTTTACTTCCCCTGGACCATGCTACCTAAATTTTCATCTTAGAAAACCCATGCAATGAAACAACAATTATAGGCTGTCTCTAAGTTAGAGATGCAAATTTTATATAATCCTTTTAAAGGAACTTGATTAACACCATTTTAAAAACATGAAACTAAAATTTCCTTCCACATCACACTTTAGTCCTTTCTCATTGCTCAGCTTTGCGAAAAATGCAGGCAGGTTGATGAATTTTTGGCTCCTGTTCCTACTCAGCAGCTTGGTAACCACACTGCGGCTTGCACATGGCTCCAGGAGTCTACGTACACACACTTCCCCTTCTCAAAGGAGCAGTGTTTTATATGCATGCATTTCTGAGATGGAAAAATCCTTACACTTTACTTTCTCTCCCTCTCACACACACATGCACTGCATGGGTGAAGATTCCTGTCTCAGAATCTGTGTTTCCCTTCAAAACCCAATGACCCTCCAACACCAGGACAGTCTCATGATCCTTATTCCCAGTAAGTGTGGCCCATCTTACCTTAAGCGACTCACTATATTCTCTTGCAGTCCAAAAATTCCTTTTAACCTATCCTCAGGTTCTAATCTCTAGGCTCAGTTAACCCCTGCAAATCCCAGTCTTAGTCCTCAATTATGTTCAAGTTCGTTATTTTCTCTTAGGCAGAAGTGTATAATTTGAATATATCTTCTATAATGGAGGACAAGTGATCTCCACTCATGTTTAAATGCTAAAGCAACTGAGAGGCTGAATCAAAGTAAATGATACTCAGGAATGGATATTGCCTATAATCTTTGTTAAAGAAAGATTTAACTGTGGGCAACTGATCAGTTTCCAACAACAAAAATGACTTGAACCCTGTGCTTGATCTAAAGGATATGGATACAACATACGTTGGTCCTGTCTACCCAACTGCTTTAACCATGATCACCCATCCCTGGGGTAATTATGCTGGAAACAAAACCTGTTTATATTTCAGTATCTTATGTAAGAGAAAGCGATATACATCTCACATAAGGAGAGTGCATCCAGAAGTATTTACAGACATTAGGATGTTCCCAGCAACTGAACAAATTCTGTAATACAGCTTCACACTATTCCAGTAAGAGATCTGCATTAGAAGATTTACACAATATAAAAGAAACTGTCTTAAGTATCTACTGAAAAATATATTCCAGGAAAAAATAAAATTTTAGTCAAGACCAATAGAAACACCCAGTCTTGCAAGAAAAGACTATATATGGGCTCTCACATAGTAAACTCTCTCATAATTACTATAGTCAAGCTTATTTATGAGCTATTGATCAGAAGATGAATTTAGTTTTATTTTAAGCTATAAACTATTTCTTCTAACTCTACAAGGTATGAAATAGGCAAGAAAATTAAGTATAAAATAAGAGTATCAAATTTATCTGCTATGATCAGTTTGTTTTAAACATTTTGACATTTCATTATTCTGGTTGGGAACTATTTTTTAAAGATTTTTTAATCCATGACAGTTTTCACAAACAAGTCCAGTTTGTCTATCAGGTCTAACCTTGTGCAAAATTCATGCTACACTGCCCTCTGTTGGTAAAGCAACAGTATTGCTAGTCCAACAAAATTTAACTGAATAAGATCATACCTTCTAAATCAAAGTCTAAAATGTTCACTGTGATAGAATATTCAACTTTGCTAATATTAGAGCATATTCTACTACCTTCTAGAAAACAGTTCACATCAGAAAAAATGCAAAAGACAGCAAGAGCAGACAAATGTGCAAACGCTTTGTTAATCAAGACCTGAAAGGGAAGATGAAACAGTACAAGAAAGAGGAGGAGACCTGATGAAGAACTGTCCCTGAAATCAACAGTACAACACAATTTTTTTGATGATGTTTCTTGGAAAGTTTCCCCGAGTAGTTCTTTGTGTTCTGAAAGACTGCACATTGTTCTCTGCAGATAGGATAAAACAGACATAGCATTTCAGTGTGATCTTCTAACTTTACAGAAAGTACATAAGAACTTTTATTCTGGCTCTAAATGGTCAAACAGGGTTTACAACATATGATTTTTCAATGTTAAGAAACTGTTTTAAAGCTAGCATGCATCAGCTTAAAGTTGAAGCAATATAGTAGGAAAAATGAAAACAATAGTGATTGTGTTCAGTAGATCATATTGAACATTTTCCACTCCTTAGCTCACACTAGAAATAAGACAACAGTAAGATAGTAAGTCAACTACTGAGCAGTGTATATATGTACCCAATACAAGTAAAGATTTAAAGGATTCAAAATGCAGTTATGCAGGTCAGAACTTCATTTTTTGGACACCTTCATACCTTTTGTAAGGAGTTTAACATTAAACATTAAAACATTAAAAGTGATCTATACAGTAAAGATTAATCAATCCTGCAGAAACTGGGATTTCTTAATGATCCACGTGAATGTAAAATACACAAGTCCATAGCAGAGGGGGCTCCAGATCTGCTGGTGCAAGATGGTAAAGCAAAGTCTCCCCATGTTCTGCAAAGTCTGCATACCAGCAGGAGCCGCCTTTATCATTTTATTATTGGCAGGAAGATCTCTATTTGTTAGCTTGTTTTTGAAATCTGAAAAAGAATTACATGGATTTCAAAAGCAATTATTTATAAAAGCAACTTCTAAACTTAGATTCGGCAGATGGGATAGATCAACTCTTCAAACAATTACAGTTCCAGGACATTCTTGAAGCCATCATAACTTAACTCAGTGGTTTCCAAACTTTTTTCTCACGACCCAGTTGAAGAAAATTGTTGATGCTTACAACTCCAACATAATTTGGGCAGAATGTGGGCTCCCGGGTGGGGCTGAGGATGAGAGATTTAGCTGTAGGAGGGGGAAAGTCAGGGCTGCGGGAGGAGGGGCTTATCTTATGTGGCTCCCGGTCAGGAGTGGAACTGGGGTGCTCAGGCTGGCACCACAGACCATGCAGCACCCAAGATGCAGTCAGCAACAGGTTCCCAGGTGCTCAGGCCAGGGGCAGTGTGTGAAGCCCTGTGCGCTCTCCCACATCGCACCTAGGAGCCGGGCCTGTTGCTGGCTGCTTCTGGGGTGCAGCGCAATCTGCGGTGCCTGGATTGGCAGGTAGCCTGACTAAGCACCCACTGGTCACCTGACCACCCTGCAGCAACACGACCCAGCGCCTGATATTCCGCAGCCCAGTACTAGGTTGTGACTTGTAGTTTGAAAACCACTGGCTTAACTAGTAAAGACAGCCTGTAAAAACTGAGCTTATCTAGCCTTCAAAATAGAATGGAATTAGGTTTTGAATCCTGCTGTCAAGAACCAACATCATTAAGAATCAATTTCCCAGCTCCTCTCAATAGTTTATCAATATAAGTTGCTCTTTTTGATCCATAAGTTGTTTCTCTTTTCCCACAATAGATGAGAACCACGTGTGGTTGCTGGCATTTCGCAAATTACAAGTTGGACCCCTCTGGTCTGGCACCCTTAGGATGTGACCAGTCCTGAACGAGGGAATTTGCCAGACTAGAGGAGGTCCCCTGCTACCAGCTCTCCACACCACCTTCCCTCCCCGCTGCTGGCCCCAGCCACACCTTCCCGCTGTGCTGCTGCAGTCCCAGCAGCCCAGACAGCCCTGGCCTCAGCCCTGCTATCAGGGCTACAGCATCCCTGGCCCCACTATTGGGGCTGCCACGGCTATTGTGTCTCTAGACCTGGCCCTGCTGTCAGGGCTGCCGCTCCACGGATGTTGCTGGATAAGCGAGTCCTGGTTTTGGGAGGTCCAACCTGTAGCAACTGAAGTGTATTTACTCTCTTATTACTTTTGTTACAACTTTTACTACTGCTTCAATTAATTAATCCTTGTATCTTTCAGTATTCTTATAAGAAATATTTCAACACTTTGCTTTGTGACCCAGTGCCATTTCTGCTAGTAATAGGAAGTGCTGATTCCTAGCATCAAAAGATTAAAACTTCACCATCATTGCCAACTAACACGCCTGTACCCTTAAAGCTGAGCTTGCTTTTCCTCAGTTGGTTCGCCAAGCACTTTGAAATTGCCAAGCCGAAGGATAATTCAAGTTGCTTGGCAAATCAATAAGTAAAATGATTGTTTATGTAAATTTCTTTGTGACCTGAGAAATAGGTAATACACTACTACTAAATGACGCTTTAACACACAGACAACTGAATTGAAGCCAAAGAAAACCTACCATTAAAATACTGACCTTTTTCTTTTTAAAAATGGATGGCCCAATTTGCCTAGGCATCGGGATGGTTCTCAAAGGATACTTCCACTTCAGATTCCTTTTGGTAGTCTGTGTCACTGTACACAAGGCTTGCCCTTCTCCTTTTCTGTGTTTGAGTTATATTTTCTTGAGTAGAGGTACACATGCTCCTCCTCCTCCGCGTTTTGCAAGGACTGCCTGCAACAGGAACAGACTCCTTGTTTTCTTTCCCCAAAGCTGAGCATTGGATCCAATTTTCTGGTCTTTGATGAATGTTCTCAGATTCTTTAAAGATGGATGCATACACTGTCCTCCTTGATTTGCAAGCAGAATCTGACAAAGAGTTCTTGTGAATGTCAACAGGTATTTTAATCCACACAAGTCCCTCATTTTCTGCATTTTTATGCAGCCTCATACTGCGTCTTACCTTTTTTTCACCATCCTCCCTCATCCTCAGAAAGGACTGTTCTATAGAGTAATGCAGATCACTAAACATTTGAGTGTCATTTTCTACTTGGGGTTCTTGCTCATTAGAAAAGGTATCAGAGAGATTGTTTCCAAGTGCTTTAGAACAGAAACTCTCAACATCAGAAATATAGACAGTGCTTCTCCTGCCTTTTCTTGAAAGCCTTTTGAAGTTAACACTGACATCACTGTCAGGTATTCGTTCTCTTGTGAAGTCTGTAAAAGGATATTCAGTAAGAGTATTTCCACTTCCACCAGTGTCCTGCAGATTTAAGAACTCTAGCTCCTTAAGAACCTCTGAATTATTTGAAGCATGGTCACTTTCTAGTACACATTCATTTTCTATTATGACATCTCTCTCGCTTTTGTCAGATGTATCAAATGTGGAAATGCTATGAATTTCTTGCATATTAGTGCTTGGTAGTGGCAAAACAGAATTTGATTTTATAATTACAGGTGAAGTGTGTTCTCTTATAAAACTGGGCTCAGACTGCTGATAGCTGGTCTTATTATTGCTGTCCACCTCACTGGTCTGATTACTCACACAAATATCACTTTCTTTCCGATTTAGTGACAGTAAGGATGATCCCAG
Source organism: Rafetus swinhoei (assembly GCA_019425775.1). Lineage (NCBI taxonomy): Eukaryota > Metazoa > Chordata > Testudines > Trionychidae > Rafetus > Rafetus swinhoei. Next base: position 9,484,395 of record JAFJHL010000226.1, read on the forward strand.
CTCATTTTCTGTTTCAATTTTTTCATGACTATTAAGCACCCCAATATTAATGGTTGAAGCAGGATCAGGGCCACTGTCTGATGACTGACACGCCATGTCACTGGTAATACTGGTTTCTACAATCTGAAGTTCTTTAGCATTCGGATATTTGTTTGTTATAGGCACTTTCCTTTTGAGTCTTCCAGCCACTTTTTTCTGCTCAATGACTTCCTTCATAGATCCTATGTAGGCATTGCTGGATTTGGAATAATCTAAAAGGATATACAAAAGTTTACAATTTAAAAAGTTAAAACAACACAAATTTGGTTGGTTATACTTGAGAATGCCTGGAAGTAAAATGTAAATTTTCAAAAAGAAAGTTTGTTTATTACAAAGTATAATTTTTTTTTTTTTTACAGTATTTTACACCCTTTTAGTTTTAAGTAGCTAATATTGACAGTTATTATCAAAGATATTATGCACTGGTCATCTACCCAAGCATACAATCTTTCTAGTCAGACTATCCTACAAATCCATTTTGAGGCACTAGGAATCCATTCTGAGACACTTGGAAGAGGAGAAAGTGATCAAGAATAGTCTGCATGGATTCATGAAGGGCAAGTCGTGCCTGACCAATCTTATTATCTTCTACGATGAGGTAACTGGCTCTGTGGATATGGGAAAGTCAGTGGATGTGATATACTTGACTTTAGCAAAGCTTTTGATACGGTCTCCAACAATACTCTTGCCAGCAACTTAAAGGAATATGGATTGGATAAATGGACTGTAAAATGGATAGAAAGCTGGCTAGAAGGTCGGGCCCAGCGGGTAGTGATCAACGGCTCGATGTCAGGTTGGCGGTCGGTTTCTAGCGGAGTGCCCCAAGGATTGGTTCTAGGACCGGTTTTATTCAACATCTTTATTAATGACCTGGATGAGGGGATGGATTGCACCCTTAGCAAGTTTGCAGATGACACTAAGCTAGGGGGAAGAGGTAGATATACTGGAGGGCAAAGATAGGGTCCAGAGTGACCTAGACAAATTGGGGGATTGGGCCAAAAGAAATCTGATGAGGTTCAACAAGGACAAGTGTAGAGTCCTGCACTTGGGATGGAAGAATCGCATTGTTACAGGCTGGGAATCGAATGACTAAGTAGCAGTTCTGCAGAAAGGGACTTGGGGATTACAGTGGACGAGAAGCTGGATATGAGTTAACAGTGTGCTCTTGTAGCCAAGAAGGCTAATGGAATATTAGGTTGCAATAAGAGAAGCATTGCCAGCAGATCCAGAGAAGTGATTATTCTCCTATATTCAGCTCTGGTGAGGCCACATCTGGAGTATTGTGTCCAGTTCTGGGCTCTCAACTATAGGAAGGATGTGGATGCATTGGAGAGGGCCCAGCGGAGGGCGACCAAAATGATTAGGGGGCTGGAGCATATGACCTATGAGGAGAGACTGAGGGATTTGGGTTTGTTTAGTCTGCAGAAGAGATGAGCGAGGGGGGATTTGATAGCAGCCTTTAACTTCCTGAAGGGAGGTTCCAAAGAGGCTGGAGAAAGTGACGGATGGCAGAACAAGGAGCAATGGTCTCAAGTTACAGTGGGAGAGGTCTAGATTGGATATTAGGAAAAACTATTTCACGAGGAGGGTGGTGAAGCACTGGAATGGGTTACCTAGGGAGGTGGTGGAATCTCCATCCCTAGAGGTTTTTAAGTCTCAGCTTGACAAAGCGCTGGCTGGGTTGATTTAGTTGGGATTAGTCCTGCCTTGGGCAGGGGTCTGGACTTGATGACCTTCTGAGGTCTCTTCCAGCTCTATGATAAATCAGAATTTTATAGGAAAGTATTTATTTGACTGAAGCCAGTCTCCTTCAAAAAGGCATACGGAAGTAGCACACTTTCAAAGGAGGCCTGATATTAGTACTCACATGATACAGGCAGAAATACCAGTTAACTAACTAAGCATATCTATAAAAGATGTGCTTTCATTACCAGAGACAAATTGGAAGCTAGCGGTTGCAGTTTTAGATTGGAGAAACATGTCTAGATCTACACAGACTAACATTTTGAGATCACATGACATGGGGGCTCCAGGATCCCAAATTTTTTAGGGATCCTAAAATCCCAGAGTGATTCTTTAGAGAACCAAAGCTCTGTGTGCATGCACATAAACTTACACTGTATATAAAATATTAAAACAGAATATTTCCTTATATTATATGGAAATATAAGATGTCCAATTTGTTTTCATATTAGTTTTACTCAGATTAAATTTGTTTTAAATTCTGTGAGTTTGTTCAAAGTTCAAAAAAAGTAAAAATAATTTGCTCAGTGAGCTAATTTGCTCAACATCCTTTGCGCATAATCAGTGATTAAATGACATGCAGATTTCAAATTCCTCTGTGGAACTTAGAATAACTTGGTCAATATTTTTGTTTAACCCAACGGAGAAACAGTGTACTTCTATGGCCCCATAGCTGTGTTGATTCATTAATTTAAAAAAAGTTATAGTAAACTAAACGAAACCCTGAAGTTGAGGACCTAACCAACCTATGTAAAGTAAGAGTTTAAAATCAATCACCTCAAGTCTTTTCTGCCCTACCCTATATCATCATTTATTCAAAGACTCTTCTTTGTAGAAATTTAAATTGCTGCACTGTAAGAATTCAGTTTTACTCAGTTTGGTAAATTTTCTGGATCATATCACTAAAGTATGATCTCCTCTGACTCCCTTTTCTTCAGGATTCCTCTTCACAAGATGATGAAGGTCAGATTTATTAGACTTTTTAATGTATGAAAGGGAGGATAGAAAATTAACAGCTTTTACATTTTATCATTGACTGTGGACAAATATGAGAGTGGGCGAAAGGGAGAGAGACTATATTACCTGAGAAGATCAGAATAGGTTTCTTAGGTGTGCTTGGAGAACACGGTGCAGAAGAGAAGACCTCTGGGATCTCAGGAATTGGGCTCAAGAGAGGTTTCTTGGAAGCTATCTCTCTCACACCATACAAGGATTTTTCTACCTTTTTCTTTCCTCTTTTTCCTCTATGTTTTACCTTCTGAAAAATATTTAAAAAACAAGACAGTATTATCCCTTCTAAGTTTTCAATAAAGCTACATAAATTAACAGTTTATTTAGAGGGAAAAAGCATATATTTAGGTAACACTAAGGAAATGGGTGTAACTGGAGCACAGTTATTTACTGTTGAATATGGAAGTTAAGCTTTCTCCTAAAAAATGTAAGGGGTCCATTCTGTGCTATTCTGCTGTACGAGGTTTCCCTCACTTCTTATAAGAGGACTTGTGGAAAGAGCTTTTGGGCCCAGCTTCACACTAGTGGTATAGAAAAGGATTAGGAGAGTGTGACACCTACAAGATTAAAAAAAAATAATAAAAGTGTGTTGGTAGTGGCATAAAAACACTCCCCAAAATCTATGAGCAGATCTTGTAATTATGGAAGACATCCGTGAGAGAATAATCTTAGGAGACATCTAGGATAGGAACAATTAAGTGAGGTATTAACATGACTGCAGTGTGCTACTACTTACCGGTAACCTTTTGGGGGCAGGTTTGTTAACATTCTTCCCTCTTTGAGCCTGGCTCTTTCTTGTATTTTTAATACCTTGAGCATTGTTGGCCATCATGCCTGTCGAGGTGCTACGACCAGTCTCTTCTGTAATGCTGATACACTGTTGAAGAACATCAATTCTTTTTAAAAATATGGACCAGAAGCCATAACATTCTCAGAGTTATATATCTTGTTTATGCCACTTGATTAATGAAATCAGGATAGCCAATTTATTGCAGTAGGGATGAAAGATTTACAAAGCCTAACTTGCCTCAGTTAAATATTGCCTTTAAAATAAACACACACACACACAATTAATTTATTTTAAGGATGGTGGATTGGTCATCTGGAATGCCCTATTCCCCCGTTCAAGTGCCCCAACCTGTAACTACAGCTACACAGCCCTGTACAGCAAGTCTAGTGAGACATATTCAAATTTGTTAGAACCCTATGCAAGAAACTGAGCCTCAAGTTCCTGAGAGCAAAGGAATGTTAACAGGCATGTGTCATTCATCAGTGCTATTTGATTAATCTTCTAGATAGATTAATATTGCTACCTAGTAACATGATCACATTTGCTGTGAGGATGAGGGGCAATGGCTACTTGTAACATTAGTCCTACCATGTACACATGCGCACACATATCCTGGAGACCTTACAGCAATAAAAAAAAAAGTCATACAGTACACAGGAATAAAATCTTAAAATCAATCAAGATAATTAGTGTAAAACGTAAACCATGTTTTAAAATAAGAAAATAAAATCATTGCTTTCTCAGTCTTACCAATATTTCAATCATTTATTACTAACAATACAAACAACAGTTGATAAAATTCAGGAGTTATTTGGAAGTTCAATAAAAATTATAAATCATTAGACATAAAATTACCAAACAAATATTAAGGATGCTTACCTTTCTTTTAATAGAGGACCGGGTTATTCTTTTGTTATCAAAGGAATTAGTTTCTGTTAAATACATTGGAAAATAAGAGTCTTGATTAAACTATGTAAGAACAGCAGATCTATCCTGGGAAATCAGATGCATCTCACCTTTTAATTATGCTTATTTGTTTTGTGTACAATGTATTCTTAGCCCATTAAAAAAAACAAAACATACACGAGACAGCCTTTGTGCTGAAAAAATTTATAGTTGTAATTAAAAATATAAGCAAGTACAAGAAAAACAGAGGGGTTTAGTAATGAAAGGGAGTACGATTACAGCACCAACCTAACGTGGTAACTTAGAAAAGAGGCATGTACATACCTTGTTTAGGTTTAGTTTTAATTTATTTTTGGCTTTTGTTATTTACATTCTAAAAATCCCTACCTTTGTACAGAGTTCGGACTCAATAAAAATGGACATATCCAAGTTACTAAGCCCAATTCTCACTGTTAAAAAAAATCAAATTTCATCAGGAATTAACTTGGTCCGAAGTATTGTTCCTGTGACCCAACTGAGGTCAATGGCAAACCTTCCAATCATTCAATGGTGCATGATAAGGCCATAAATTTGTAGGGCTAACCAAGTGTAGGTTCAGTGAAAGTAGTAATACCTTTCAGACAGAATGTGAAACCAAATCCTAAATACTTGTTGATAAAAACTGTGCTCCATCACAGGGATGTAACAGTACACTCGATTAACCGATTAGCAAAAGCTTATAGGTTAATGCTATAGACTACATGCATTTCCCGCTCCCCCTCTCCTTGCCAGTAAATTTCTCAGTCCTGGCTTGTGACGGGTCCGGGACCTACCCCTGCTGCAGCTCTGCATTTCAAGCGTATTAAGAGCCGGGCGGGCAGGCAGCCCACTTCAGTTCCGGCTCGCGGGGGGTCCAGGAGCTCAGACCCTCCCCTAGACAGGGACTGCTGCCACCTCTCTCTCTCAGAAGCAGCAGTACAGGGCAATAAGCAGCCAGTCCGTGAGGGGAGCTAGTTTTTAAACCGGCTCCCTGGTGCTGCTGCCTCTGATACAGTAGCTGCTGGCCTCACCCTCAGGGACTATTGAATAGTCAACTAACAGATAAAATTTCATGAAGTTACTTGACTATTCAATTAACCAATATTTAACATCCCTGCTCTATCACACTGTCATGCATCTTTAACATGCTGATCACACTAGGTGCTCAACTGGAAAAACATGAAGAACAAGCAGTAAATTCAATTTAGACCAGGCACACACACACAAATTGAGGCTGCAATGAGGTTCAAAGTTGACCTCAAAGCCAGTGAAGATTAAATAGTGTGTCTTATTTATTCCAAATTTATTTTCAAATTTTATCAAACCAGCAGCATTAAACATGCTTACATATGATATTGAAATATATGCTCTTGACATCTTTCCCTAATTTTTTCCCCCATCAACTAAGATACACAAATGTTTTGAGATATCAAATATATAAACTAAAAAGCCATATTATAATCCAACTTTACCTTTTGTTTTCTCTGAGATTGCTACAGACACTTGAAGGGGCTTAACGTAGTCCTGTATTTAAAAAAAAAAAAAATTACACAAACATATCTTTTCAATACTTTCAAAAACTTTCCTTACAAGAGCATATAAATGCTCTAATAGAATTTTTTACAAGATGAAGCAATTTACTGATTGTCACATGAAGAGACATGAAACATGGTGACCAAAGGATGAAACACAAGGCTAAATCCTACATACCTCGGATACCGTAATAGAATTCAGACCCAATGGCAAATCTGCAGGCAGAGCAGCTATGCAGGATGCCTAAGGCAAATGAAGCAAAGCTTAAAGAATAACCATTCCAAGATGTCAAATTAATCCAGATTTTAGCATTTACAATTTTTTAAAAAATGGAACAAAACGGACTGATAAAAGACTATAGAGACAGAAATTACTGTAGTAATTTAAAGCAAACTCACATCATCATCATCTTCATAGTCAAAGTTTGGCTGGGAGAAAGGGGTTTTGATCGGACTCAATACTGGGGAAGAGCTATCACTTTGTGCTTCTGGGTTACTGACTGGTGTCGCTCCTTTACACAACGGTGTATTTGCAGGCAACATTTTATCAAATACTTCTGGGCTTAAATCTTCTCCAAAAGTAACCCTCTTTCTCTTCAGTGGTTTTCCAGAGCTGTGCACATCTGTTTTGTCTATTGTTTTACTATTGCTGCTATCTGTAACAAAAGATTAAATACACAGTGAACTATAATGTGATTAATGGAAATATTCTACTTTAAAACTCTCTTATTTAGAACTTGAACAGGTAATTATTTTAAGTAGAGAATTTCTTATCAAGTCAACCAGATTTGTCGGAAACGATTTGGGAATTAAGGAAAAAGGAGGCATATCTGTGTTTCTTGTAAAACTAGAACTGAAGATGAATTCATAGAGTTGGAAGAGATCTCAAGAGGTCATTGAGACCTCAACAGGTCATCCAACCCCTGGCCCAAAGCAGGATCAACCCCAAATAAATTGCTTTATGGTTTTTGATAGGAGGAAATCTAAAGCCATTGACTAAAAGAAAAAGGAATCTCAGTTACTCATCAGGCTCCCTCTGAAGATGCTACTTTATAGGCAAGATGGACTGCCAGATTCTGATGTACAAATTTTATTTGAAAGTTAGTGTTAAATTATGGCTATGATGAACATGTTATAACAATATCAAAAGTTGTTACCACCTTACATTACTATAGTAGTCTACATGCTAGCAGTGTTAGTTCAGTCTGGGAGGACAATTATCCATCCACCCGCATTGCAATCAGCATATTTTAAATGGCTAAAGAGATTGAACTGCTACCTATCAAAGACAGTCATTCAGAAAAGTACTGAGATACATTGATTGGGTGATGTGGAGAACTGCTCATGTTTCTAAATTGTTGAATGTTTACGGAGGTAAATAGTCTTGCAATCTTGCATCTATAGTGCCTTTCATCCACAGTGCTTTACCAACTAACGAATTATGGGAAGATTTTGGCCTTGGCTGAATGGAATTCAGTTGTGCAAAGAGATAAATAGAGGCTGTGTTCTTGCTTTTCCATCTCCACATCTTAAGCACATATACAGTTCCACCTCCTGGCCTAATGTGTCATACAAGGCATTCAAGTCAACATACAAGGGGTGTAGTTTGCTTTTAATATGAGCCACTAGCAGATTATTACTAAAGCACGATGCAGGGAGGAAAGGAGTTTTGCCTTTGAGAGAATTCCTTTCCTGCTGTACTCCTGAGATCTAGCCATCACATACTCATAGCCCAGTCACCAATGGGATAAAAATGGTCATTGCTTAAGAACCTGCATTGATCATACACTGTAGTTTAAGACAAAGAAAACTCAAATTATATCTAAATTTACAGGATTAGTTTAAAGAGCTGGAATTCATAATGCAGTTGTAATTTAGCGAGGAAACAGGGACAATACCTGAGCCCTTAAGAAAATAAATTGTGGAATTTTATAACTCCAAGTGGTCATAACTTCAGTTTTACATACGAAAATGGCTCTTCCAGAACTTTAGCATTCCTGGAGTATTAAGTACTGAGTCAGAGGGTAGAAAGTTTACTACTAAGCAGACCAAGTAATAATTCTTGTCCTTAAAAAGGTCTCCACTTTATGTACTGACTCAATGTCCACATGATGCTGTAAGCCCCTCTGAGATTTGCTATTTCAAAACAGTCATCATATAATCCTACCATGACCTATTTTTCACAAAACGTTTTAACTTTGAAAGTTTTTCTGTGCTATCCCAAGTGTATTGCCACAAGAAAACTGCAGGTTTTCTATATATCTTACAGCTGAAAAACTAGTAGAGATCGTACCTCTAGTTTGGAACCCTTGGGACCTGACCGGTACCAAACCAGAGAATTTGCTAGACCACAGGAGGTCAATATTGTCTAGCAGCGCTACCAAAACTTCCATTCCTTACAGGGCTCTTAGAAGACATTTAGGGGTAAATTAGAGCTAAGTAACAACACAGGACAGAGTCAGGACTGGTGGCTGTAAAACTTTATGTGACTATGGGAAACTTGGCCACATCCATGAAATCATGCCGGACAAGAGTGCCAGACTAGAAAGGTTTAACCCGTAATATTGAATGGGCACATCATATTTGTACCTTTTGTGCCTATTGCTGTATAACTGCAAAAATTGCAGAAAACAAGAAGTTAGAGAAAGATATTGTCCCCTCTTTTCTCCCCTCAGACTGTTCACTTTGAGAATTCGATAGCACTCTGCATATACACAGTTTCGTATTTTTCTTCTCCATTGTACTGCCTCATGTTTTGCAACAAAGTGACCAATAGCAGCATCAAATTCAACTCAACCGTGTCCCTTTTAATTAAAAGGAAATAAAGTTTATGCCAGTTTACAAAGTATAAAAATTTCTGACCTGCTTGCCGATCTTCACAACTTCTTGAGAGATTAGAGAATAGAAGAGGTTCATTTTCTTCCGCGCCAATAGTATTGTTTGTGTGTTCCTATTAAGATTAACAGTGTTACTCCTGTCTAATCAATACTGTACTATAACAATCTAGGCATTACAAAATTTGCCTGTTCATTTTTAACCTAATGTTCATTTTTGAAAAAGGATAATAAAAGTTATTTTCTTAGAAATCAGCATAAACTGAGCATTAGATTATCATGTTTTTAGAGTGTGTACATGTACGTGTTTGAGTCCTCTTGAAAAACTTTCAAAATAATTAGACAAATCTTTGACGTGAAAAAAAAAAAAAAAAAAAGAGTGGTCACAGACATACCCCTTTCTATCCACAGCACTAACATAACTGCCAATGCATTTTTGTTATACTATTAATCAAGAGATGTTTCTTGGAAAACTTTGTTCAATTTTTAAAAATTACTGAGTAGTAAACACAGTAATGCTTCTTTAATATTTCAAACATATTTACAATGAGATCATTGCACCAACCTTCACAGTTTCCATCAGCAGTTTTACTGGTGTTTTCTTCAGAGCCGATCGAAGGCAGGAGGAGCCATTGAGGGATTGTTCACTGGATGGGAAGTTTCCTTTTTGCCTTGGTGTAATAGGTGGCATGGTTTCGTCAAATATCTCCAAGCTCAGTTCTTCTGCAAAAGTAACTTTCTTTCGGCTTGATCGTGACTCACTATTACTTCCAACTTCTTCACTGATACACTCAGAACTCAAGTCTTCAAAATGAAGAAGTATCAAGATTTAGGGGGCTCAGAAATAATTAAGAAATTCAACATTAGCAGCGTGCATGTGTCGCAACAACTTAGCCTCAAAAGTTGCTTAAATGTGTAAATTCCCCAGAAACTATGTTTGTGGTAGCGTGGCCTCCATTAGAGATGCACTGTGTAAGAGATACATTATCAGACATGGTAGTTTATTTCCCAAGTTTAAAATACGGTTGCTATAGTACTGCATTTATTTCCCTATAAGGATTGTATCAGCATTTCTGTTATCCTTCCCTATTTTCTGGATGTTTAACATGCAGCTACAGGAAGTGGTCAATGAAAGATTTTGCATACAAGTAGATTGGCATTAATCAAAAAAGTTCCTTAATTATAGTCTCACTTTCTTAGCAGGAAACGAACCATTTACAAGATGAGATTGTTTCCTATTTTTGGATTATTTTCTTTTCTAATATCTTGATAATCTCCTATTACTCTTGTTGGGGAACATAACCCCTATCTTTCTATTCAATTCTCATTTAAAAGTAGTATTTCCAAACATTGTAGCCTACAGCAAAACGTCTGGGAACCAGATTTGAGGTTCTTCTGCAACAGCAATTAATTACTAGTTTTGCCAGCATATATTTTGCCAGCATTGGTAACAGCACAAAACTATTTTGACTTCTGTTGGATTTGGAACTTTTGATCAGAAAGAGAGCATTACTGCTTGTTTAATTCTGTTTCCATTTCACAAGACATATTTAGTTTTTAAGATTCTAACAGAGTATTAACAAAAGTAGTGATGAATCTTCTTACTGCACGGAGTCTTCGGGATGCCTGTTAGTGGAATAACCTCTAATGATAATCTTCCAGATTCATTAATATTTGGCGGTGAACAGGGAATTTCCTAGAAAAAAAGAATAGCTCTTTTCACCAGAATTCTGACATGCAATGAAACATAGTAAAACAGTTTTCAAAATAAAAAAAAAAATCCAGGACTTTTTATAAAGCAAAATCCTCAGAACAGCTTCATTACCTAAAGTTATTTGAAGTACGGATGTTAGCGTTTAACTGATTAAATGGTTTACCAATAAGCATTAGCTTATCGGTTAACCTTGCAAGTTAAGCTCTAGGTAGCCGCCACAACATTTAACCATGTAACCAATTGAAATTCAATCAGTTACATGGTTAGTGGGTTTCTTTTAATGTTTATATCCCTAATTAGATGTGAACTGTAAAGATTTATCTTGCTTATGCTCACTGAAATGTGTTTCTATGTCTAAATAGTCTTTTTAAAGGAGTGGTTTCAAATCTTATTTTTCAAATCTGTCACATCAATTCTGATCTTCAAGGGAAGACAATGAGGAGCCTCTGAAAGACAAAAACTGGGGTTTCTCAGTGTTCCCTCTAAACTGCATGGCAGCACAGCTTCACAGGTGATTAATCAGCCCCACCCAGTCAGTCAGCTCCATGCAGGGAGCCCTGAGCCTCTGACTGGGCAGGGCCGATCAATCACCTGTGATGCTATGCTACCCTGTAGCTTAGAGGAAATACTGCTCTCAATCCTAAACTGAAGGGACGGGGTGCTGAATCTTTTACATACAAAGTTTGTCGTCTGTTCGCCAAATGTTTCTAGTTAAACAGCAAATAAATCAAGAACCAAAAAAGTTTTAAAATTTTCTGACTACACATTCTCTTCCCCCACAAATGCTCAGTTCCAGACCTCAAATCACACATAAGGAAGGCAAGCAAGATTTGATATTTCCAACGTAAAAAAACCTAGCCAAAAACCACAAAATATGCCCCCCCCCCCCCTTCCAGGAATTTTAATACAATTTTGAGGCCTATTTTTATATATGGAGAAAGCAGCAGACAATTTAGAAAGGTTTTACAGTTCACTTAGAAGGCTGTCAGTCTGGGATCAAATAGATACCTACAGATAGAATAGAAAGTTAAGAACTATTCAGCTAACACTGCAAGATAATTATTGGCAAACTGTTACTGCTGCTTATGACTTCCCCCTTAATGCTCATTAAAAAGTCAAGTAATATTCCTTCTGTAGGAATACAGTTTCATTGTCATATTACGAGTCTCTATGAAAATCATGCTTCGTGATGATCTCTTGATTGTCAAAGTTAAGCGAGGCATAGAGCAGGTGTAGGTCCTGGGAAAGATCGAAGCAAAAGATGGATTTCTGACTGATGGCGAAGTTCTTCAGATGCTCCTTTTCACAGATGACATTGTCCTAATTGCGTTGAAACCCTCAACGCTGCAAACCCTCCTTAAATGATATCGGTAAGAATGCAAAGAAGATTGGCCTGACCATCCACACTGGAAAAACTAAGTGGATAAAAAATACATATTGCTTAGAACACATCATGCAGTTGGATGGACAGACTGTCAAGATGGTAGATCAATATGTACATCTTGGACAAGCATTGCAGATGGACAATAAGTTGGGCCCGGAGTTGAACAGGAGAAGGAAGTGGAGGAGGTCGGCCTGGATTGCCTTTGGGAGTCTGTGTAGCATTTTTGTCGATTACAAACTTTCCACCACCCATCTCTTTAACACCAGTAAAAGCCCATCTCTAACACCAGTATCCTTCCAGTAATGCTCTATGGCTGTGAAACCTAGAACACAACGCTTACAGAATTAAAGCTGCCAATCACTCAAAGAGCAATAGAAAGACGCATGGTGGGTATAAGCAGGCTGCAGCATGTTACTATTGATCCTGCGTGCGCAAGTGGTGCCAACAATACCATCCAAGTTACGTGCGATTGGAAAGGGAGATGGGCTGGCCACATAGCAAGACAGACACAACAGATGGACAGAACGCACACTTCATTGGAATCCACGAGACGTAAAAAGAACAAGACGAAGGCCTCCAGCATGTTGGGTGGATCCTTTATGGAAGATTCATGGAAGGACATTGATGAGAACTACACAAAACAGGACATTGTGGAAAAGTTGCCATCTGCATCAGTGGCGAGACCATTCACATCGATAAACTCACGGATCTTCCAAGTATTACTAGTCTCTATAGTTGGCATCATTGCCACAAAGTATCAGCAAGGTCAGTAGCTTATCAGAATTCAAAAAGAGGATTTGAAATTCATGCAAATGAGAGAAGTCAGAGAGATATAGCTTGCATGGTTCCCCAGATGCACTCACTTTGGGCGGGGGGAGGAGGGGAGGAGAGGAGATCGGGTCTAAGTACGTGCACGTCACCATGTGACCCAGAAGCCTGAGGCAAGTTCTGGCTGTGGTGACTGGAAATCTGGCAAGCAACTACAACATCTGGGTCATCGTTGTGAAGTGATGCTCAGAGAGGAAGGCCTGCGCCCTGGTAGTGTCAAGCGCTGCATCGATATACGTGATCCTTTGAGTAGGTAACAGAACTGATTTTAAGGGATTAAACAACAGATCAATATGATATAGGGCATCTATGGCAAAGGCAATGAGGTAGAGAAAGACTTGGATTCCCTGCCACCATAGGAAAGCCAGTACCACTGCCATGCACTTGGTAAACACTCTTGGTGCCGTCGAGAGTCCAAAGGGGAGGGTAGTAAATTGGAAATGGCAATTGCCCACCAGGAAATTGAGGTAGCACCAGTGCAAGGGCATGATGGCAATGTAGAAATATACATCCTTCAGGTCAAAGGCGGCATACCAATCTCCCAGATCCAGGGAAGGAATGATGGAGCTCAGGGACACCATCCAGAATGTGTGGTTGATCACAAATTTGTTGAGCTCCCTTAGGTCTAGCATGGACTGAAGCCCCCCTTTCGCCTTGGAGATTAGGAAGTAGTAAGAACAGAAACCTCTGAATTCCTGAGGAACCTCCTCCACCACTGGCAGATTGAGAAGCGTGTGAACCTCCTGCATCAGAAGTTACTCATGAGAAGAGTCACTGATGACGAACAGGTGTGTGTGGGAGTGACGGGGGGGGAGTGGAGGGAGAGGAAAAGGTATCAAATAGCACTGCTTCAAGTCACAGCCCAAGTCCCTGGAGAGACATGGGAGAAAAGGAAAGGCCCCTTTGCTCCTGCTACTAAAGACTTAACTGGCCAGCTATTTATTAACTATTATTTAAAAAATGCACTAGCTAGCTAGGGATGAACGCAAATCAAGAGAGCCAAAGTTCTAACAGTCGCCACTGAAGAAGGGACTGAGGAGTGGTCAGGTCAGCAGGGTCATATATAGGGGGTGGCACCGGCACCAATTCAAAGGGCTACACAGCCAACCTGAAGGGTAGTAAGTAGGGCAAAACTTTCTGAAAATCATGAATGCAGCATGTGCATGCCTTAATTGGAATACGTATGAGCAAGCACTTGAACTGAGGATGAATGGGGTGGGGCTACATTTCAATCTACAGTCAATGCACCAGCATGTCAAAAGATGCGGCTTCAACAGTTCTATTGCTCACAAAGAACAGCTAATGTCTACAAGAAGGATCTGCTGACGCAATTTCACATATTTCCCTCAACCCCAGACAGATATGCATACATTCTTCAAGTAAGCCTACCTTTGAAATAGCAGTAGTAGTTTCAGTGATGGGCACCTCCTTTGGTGGAGAAACAATCTTGCATACGTGGATACTGGCTACAGTTTTATCACCATTAGTTAATTTTTCTTTCAAGTTTTCCCTATAAGCAATCCTCTTGCATTCAGATATTAATTCTTCGCTCAACTGAGACGGTTCGTGATGTTTTGTAAAAGGTGGATTGTTCGGAGCTACATTTGTAAATTAGAAAAATAAGCGAATCTTAGATTTTCCATGTAGATCATTTACATCCCTTCACTGCATAGATAAATAAGCTAGACGTCTCTCTATTCGAAGAAAATTAAAAGTATCTTTGAATTCTTGCAAGTAGCACTGTATTACTTATTTTAATTTTCTTGGGGTTTTTAAATAAAGCAACCACCAACGATAAATAGTTAATTCTGTGGATGGTATGGAAAGCAGTAGTACAAAGAGCAGCTGAGAAAAGTAACGAAATATAGCAATGTATTTTCTGGAAACTTTTCTCTACTTGTTGAGCCATATTGACCTTTCATGTGCAACACTTGTTAATTTCATTTTCCTAGTGGATAGTTTACAGGCCTTAGAGAACAGGGCAACTTATCAATAATTTGGTGTTCATTCAGCATTGCTTAAGTTAATTATACATTTCATTTCTTTGATAAAATTTCCAAATACAGGTTGAAACTCTCTTAATCAGGATTCTCTGGTCTGGCAACATCCATGATCCGGCACGGATGTTACGTGATCAGAGAGGCCTGGTGCAGGGCCAGTGGCAAGGACCCGTGGGGCCGACAGGGCAGTGGGTTTGCCTGCAGCAGTGGGGCTGCCCAGCAGGGTCGACAGGGCAGTCGGGCCAGCAGGTGGTGGGGAGCCGGCTGGGAGGCCAGCAGAGCTGGTGGCAGGGATCCAGAAATGACCTTCCCTAGTCTGGCAAAATCCCTCATCTGTGACCGGTCAGGTCCAGAGGGTGCCGGACCAGGGAGGTCCAACCTGTACTACTGCATTTTTAAAGGTGGTATTGGACACCAATCTTCACACAATGGAATTAAAAAGGTAAGGACCAATCCAAAATTTGTAAATGGTAACTTATGATTTCAATCTCTACCATCTAGATCCATGAATTCATTCTGGAAGAGGGGCAATAAAAAGTGAATCAAAACACATTCAATGAAAAGTAAAAGATAAGAAGCCTGACGAAGCCTTCTTGTCCAAAACGTATACTAATCAGTTATAGTCAGAATAGTACTACCTAAAATTTTAGAAAGTAAAAACTATCAAAGAAGTTACTAAGGAAATAGACAAATACAACACTGGGGCTTTTGGTTAGTTTACTTTTTTATTCTCTGAAACCATGCCTCAAGATTCACCCAGAAATAAACTACGCATGTCAAAAAATACTATTTACGCTTGTTATGAATAAACACCTTAAACCAAGTTATTATACTAAAATCATATAGTTTCTAGTCACAAAAATTAAAATTACCATCAGCATTATTGATAATTTTTGGTTAGATAGAATTTACTTACAATAGCCTGCTGCCTGGGACTCTCTCGCTTCTTGTGAGAGTCCAGGAAGGCAAGCCCTCCCCTCGTCCTCTTGCACTGATTGAAAAGATGATTGGAAGGCAGAAATCTTATCCTTTAACGAGCCAACATTTTGATGTTTAAAAGGGCTGGCCTGCTAGGACATGAAAAAATAATTCTTTAAAAAGTTGAAACTTAGCATATTTCTCTTTGATATTTGTAACATAAAAGCAAAAACATATCAGAGCAGCAAATAAGTGCATCTTAAAATGGCATTGTGTTTCACTTGGTTACTGCCCCTAAGAATATAAAAAAGGGATTAATCTCAAATACTCACACAACAATGCAATTTGACTGCTTTTTTTATACTTAGTCCCTCCAAAGCCATTTGCCTCTGCCAGTCCCATGCATGTAAACTAAATTGTATGAGTAACAGCATTGTTCTATATTTTAGACATAACTACATACAACACTGAATAGTAATAGAGAGGTAG
Organism: Rafetus swinhoei; assembly: GCA_019425775.1. Lineage (NCBI taxonomy): Eukaryota > Metazoa > Chordata > Testudines > Trionychidae > Rafetus > Rafetus swinhoei. Next base: position 9,500,601 of record JAFJHL010000226.1, read on the forward strand.
CTGCGTTAGTCTGTTCTTGCTAAAACAAAAGGAAAAACTATGTAGCACTGTAAAGACTAACAAGATGGTTTAATAGGTGATGAGCTTTCGTGGGCCAGACCCACTTCCTCAGATCATATTCTGAAAGAGAATTGGCATGACCATATATACCAAAGGAATATAATGAAAAAAGTGAACACATTATTAAACTGACAAATCAGATTTAGTATAGAAGGTGGGGTGAGGGAGACATCAGACATCTTCACAAGGAAAAACCAGTTGCTTTTCATTTCAACCTACCAGGACATAGTCTTAACAACCTTACTACATGCATTTTACTTCAAAGAGACTATAACACCAGATTACAGAGGGAAACTTCAGAACTTTCTTTCATGCTTAAATTTGACACTTTACAAATAGGCCTTAAAGATGCTAATTACCTTAACCATTACAAAGATAGCTTCCCCACTTATCACCCCTGATTAAACATAACATAAGAACATAAGAATGGCCGTACTGGGTCAGACCAAAGGTCCATCTAGCCCAGTAGCCTGTCTGCCGACAGTGGCCAGCACCAGGTGTCCCAGAGGGGGTGGACTGAAGACAATGATCAAGCGATTTGTCTCGTGCCATCCTTCTCCAGCCTCTGACAAACAGAGGCCAGGGACACCATTTCTATCCCCTGGCTAATAGCCTTTTATGGACCTAACCTCCATGAAATTATCTAGCTTCTCTTTAAACTCTGTTATAGTCCTAGCCTTCACAGCCTCCTCTGGCAAGGAGTTCCACAGGATGACTACACGCAGTGTGAAGAACTTTCTTTTATTAGTTTTAAACCAGCTACCCATTAATTTCATTTGGTGTCCTCTAGTTCTTCTGTTATGGGAACTAATAAATAACTTTTCTTTATTCACCCTCTCCACACCACTCATGATTTTATATACCTCTATCATATCCCCCCTAAGTCTCCTCTTTTCTAAACTGAAAAGTCCCAGTCGCTTTAACCTCTCTTCATATGGGACCCGTTCCAAACCCCTAATCATTTTAGTTGTCCTTTTTTGAACCCTTTCTAAGGCCAAAATATCTTTTTTGAGGTGAGGAGACCACATCTGTACACAGTATTCAAGATGTGGGCGTACCATAGTTTTAGACACAGAATATCTTACTGCCCCTGTATTATTTTCTATCCCTTTCTTAATAATTCCTAACATCCTATTTGCCTTTTTGACCACCGCTGCACACTGTGTGGAAGTTTTCAGAGAACGATCCACAATAACTCCAAGATCTCTTTCCTGATTTGTTGTAGCCAAATTAGCCCCCATCATACTGTACGTATAGTTGGGGTTATTTTTTCCAACGTGCATTACTTTACACTTATCCACATTAAATTTCATGTGCCATTTTGTTGCCCAATCACTCAGTTTGGTGAGATCTTTTTGAAGTTCTTCACAGTCTGCTTCTGTCTTCACTATCTTAAATGGTTTAGTATCATCCGCAAACTTTACCACCTAAATACTTACCCCTTTCTCCAGATCATTTATGAATAAGTTGAACAGGATTGGTCCCAGGAATGACCCTTGGGGGACACCACTAGTTACCCCTCTCCATTCTGAAAATTTACCATTTATTCCTACCCTTTGTTTCCTGTCTTTTAAACCAGTTCTCAATCCATGAAAGGACCTTCCTCTTATCCCATGACAATGTAATTTACACAAGAGCCTTTGGTGAGGACCTTGTCAAAGGCTTTTGAAAATCTAAGTATACTATATCTACTGGATCTCCCTTGTCTGCATGTTTGTTAACCCCTTCAAAGAACTCTAATAGATTAGTAAGACATGATTTCCCTTTACAGAAACCATGCTGACTTTTGCTCAACAAATTATGTTCTTCTATGTGCCTGACAATTTTATTCTTTACTATTGTTTCGACTAATTTGCCCGGTACTGAAGTTAGACTTACCGGTCTGTAATTACCAGGATCGCCTCTAGAGCCCTTTTTAAATATTGGTGTCACATTAGCTACCTTCCAGTCATTAGGTACGGAAGCCGATTTAAAGGATAGGTTACAAACCACAGATAATAGTTCAGCAATTTCCCGTTTGAGTTCTTTTAGAACCCTTGGATGAATGCCATCCAGTTCCGGAGATTTGTTAACATTAAGTTTTTCTATTTGTTCCAAAACCTCCTCTAATGACACTTCAATCCAGGACAGCTCCTTAGATTCATCACCCACAAAGGACGGTGCAGATTTGGGAATCTCCCTAACACCCTCAGCCGTGAAGACTGAAGCAAAGAAATCATTTAGTTTCTCCGCAATGGCTTGATCATTCTTGATTGCTCCTTTTATATATCGATCGTCTAGGGGACCCACTGGTTTTTTAACAGGCTTCCTTCTTCTAATGTACTTAAACATTTTGCTATTTCTTTTTGAGTTTTTGGCTAGCTGGTCCTCAAAATCTTTTTTTGCTTTTCTTATTACATTTTTACACTTGATTTGACAGTTTATATATTCCTTTCTATTTATCTCACTAGGATTGGACTTCCACTTCTTGAAAGATGCCTTTTTGTCCCTCACTGCTTCTTTTACATGGTGGTTAAGCCACGGTGACTCTTTTTTAGGTCTCTTACTATGTTTTTTAATTTGGGGTATACATTTAAGTTGGGCCTCTATTATGGTGTCTTTAAGAAGTTTCCATGCAGCTTGCAGGGATTTGGCTCTAGTCACTGTGCCTTTTAATTTGTTTAACTAACCTCCTCATTTTTATGTAATTCCCCTTTTTGAAATTAAATGCCAGAGTGCTGGACTGCTGAGGTCCATTCACTGCTGAGGTCCATTCATTGACTCATAAATAGCTATTCCCTCCCTACCTCTCCCTCACCCCACCTTCTATACTAAATCTGATGTGTCAGTTTAATAATGTGTTCACTTTTTTTCATTGTATTCCTTTGGTATATATGGTCATGCCAATTCTCTTCCAGAATATGATCTGAGGAAGTGGGTCTGGCCCACGAAAGCTCATCACCTATTAAACCATCTTGTTAGTCTTTACAGTGCTACATAGTTTTTCCTTTACGTACAACACTGACATTTTCTAAAAAAAAACCCCATATCCTAGAACTCCTAATGTTAAACTCCCCATCAAGACACTAACAATCAGTCATACCTCAGAGGAAGAGGAAAGATAAGAGTGAACAGTTAAAAATTTGACTTCAATGACATGTTAGAGTGGTAGGTTCAGTTAAATGAACACTGGACCCCAGGTCATCAATATGGCCATAGCCTTATGATGCATGCAGGCACTTTATGATGTAAAAGCATGAACTGAACATACATAAAACCCAAGCAGTCTATACCTCAAAGTGTTATCTTACAACAAGGGTGAGGAACCTAAGGCCCGTGGGCCAGATGCAGGCCCCCAGCTTGCCTGCATCTGGCATCTGAAGCTCGGGGCTCACCCTAGCATTGGGGAGCTTGTGTCCTGTCCACCCCCAGTCGTTTAAAAACGGCTGGTGTTTCTCTCTAGGGGGCGGGGTGGATGAGGGAGGGGGAAGACTTCTTTGTTCTCCCATCCCAGGCCTATTGGGGGGAAGGGCAGAGAGCACAAGAAGTCTCCTGGCCCTGCCTCTTCCAGGGTGGCCCAGGACCACTTCAAAAATTTTGGAAGTGGTCTCCTTTTAAAAATTATTGCCCACCCCTGCATTAACTGGTGGGGGCTGGAGCAGCTCCCCACCAGCCCACCGCAGGCAGGGGTGATCCAGCTCAGCACAGTGATGTTAAAATGCGGTTACATTTATACACCGGGGGAGGAGGGTACGGGGAGCCGGGGGGAGGCAGCAGTACAGGGGAAGGGGAAGAAGGCAATTCTGTGGGAGCTGGTATAAGCGGGGAGCAGAAGTACAAGCTAGGAGTTGCTTTTACCCATGAGGGTTAATCGATGAGCCCAGGCTTATCAGTTAACCATGTATAGTGGTACACGTTCACATTCCTAGCCTGGCCAGAGCAGCTCCTGTTGACAGCAGGCCTGGACAAGCTGTGACATGGGTAGGGGTGCTCCAGCCCAGCCAGAGTAGCTCCTGCCCACACCCTCTTTAATTACATTTAACCAGTTGACCAATAGAACAAGATTTTACAACCCAAATCTGCTCTAAAGGAAACTTTAGTAGCCATCGTCTAACATGTCTTTCTCTAAGATTTTTTTAAAAGGAGATTTCTTAACATTATTTGAGCAACAAATATACATGGAAATAGCTAGCATACACCTGGGGTGGGGCATGAGAGAACGGGGGAAAATGAAGAGGGGTTAATATTTTTTAAAGCGTAGCTTTACCTTCACAATCTCTTAAACTAACTCTTTTCCAACATATAATAATCTGCATTACTAAATTGGCCTCAACTTAAGCTTCCCACAATTCTTAGTAGGAAAAAATGTTAAGTTTCACAAGTAAATCCATTGTTATTTCTATTTTTGTTTTCTTCCTTCATTACCTTCTCTTTCCTTCAGTCCAGGTGAGGCCTGGACTACCCTACATGGCTAGGTTAACATAAGGCATTTTATGACAACCTAATTATGTCAGTGTACACACTACAGCCTTGTTCCCACCAATGTAAGTGCCTTACCACCCTGACATAAGCCTCTCATGGAGGTGGAGTGATGTTGATGTACTATGGGTGATGCAGTGTTTGCACAGATATTGCAGTCTTTATATCAGCTGTTTGCTGTCTTGTCAATTTCAGTTCTACAGGAGCCATGAAATTCACAAGAAAGCCTGGCCCCGGCTCCCCAGGTGGCCCCCCACAAGCCAATCAGTCGCCCAGGATACCTGCTGCTGCCATACCTTGACTGTATTGAAGCTCCTACCTAGTTGGAAGCCCAGCTGTCCCCAACCCTCGGCTCTCCACTGGGAGCACAGCAACTGACTAGACTCTGGGTATGGTGTGAGTTTTCACACCAGAGCCAGAAGCCCCAAGTGGCTTCTCCTCTGCTCCCAGCTGGAAGATGAGGAGTGGGGCATAGGTGGGCTCCAGCAGGGAGCTGTGGAAAGCTGAGAGCTTTGGCTCTCAGCCCTCCCACTCCACAGTTCCTCTTCAATCTGTGGAAGCACTGATTGGGAGGACACACACGACTGATAGGTGGGTAGTATGGACATCAGCCACCACAGTAATTATTTTAGTGACTAAGTCGCCCTAAACATAGGTTGACTAAGATGGTAGTATAGACATTCCCTAAGTGTAATTTTCTTAACATTCAAAATCTCAACTAAAAAAACTTGACTACAAAAGTAAAATAGAGAACACTGTTCCATTCATTCCAGATACCACAAATACGTGAAGTTAATTTTCTCCGCTAGCCATACTGCGCAACTCTGAAAAAATTCTCACCTTTTTGAATGGGTCTTCAGTTCTCCTCATCTTTTGCTTGGCAAGATATTGAATAAGGCTATTATTTTCGGGGGAACCCCGTACTCCAATTGTAGATCTGCGCTTAAGTTTTAAAGCCATGGATTTCCCTGAAACAAAAACAATGCAAGAAAAGCACAATGAAACTTCAGGAGAACACTTACAAGTATCTAAAAATAGCAGGGAAATTGCTTCTATTTAAAAAATGTAGGCATTATACATTTTGCACGGTTGTCTTCATTAGAAGAAAAAATAAAACTGCAAGCATTTGAAATCTTGATAGTGTATTACATAACTCACAGGAACAATCAAAAGACTGTTAGAGAAGGAAAACTCCACAACAATTTTGTGGTAGAGGGGAAAGAAGGTCGTGTGCGTGTGTGTGTGTGTGTGTGTGTGTGTGTGTGCCCACACATGCCTCTCTCTCTCTCTCACGGAAAGCATAGAACAGTTTCTTTGCTTTTTTTGTGTGTATCCAGAAATCAGGCACAGTACTGTTATACAGAAAGGGAAAACAAGAAAAGGTATTTACAGAAAGTAAAAACAAAAAAGCTCAAAAGAAAAACTCTTTCATATCAACTCTTGGGTATCCCCTTCCTTGACAGCTTGAACGTTCCTTCACTCAACACTTCTCCACAGTACAAGAACCAGAAGATAGAAAGTTAATGTTGTATGACCAACATAAACTTTTATGAGAAGTTCTGCTAGAATTCCCAGGTTTGGGGCTGTGAGTGGGCGAGAATAGTGCCATGCAAAACTACCCTCTCTCAGCTTCCTTGTACCAGGAAAGCCAAAACAAAACAAAAACCCACATTCCCAAATTGAAGTCTAATACTGTTTCCATGGGAGAACTATATTGACAGTTCCTAGATCGGTTTAAAAACATGTTTAGCAACCTATTTATTTCTTTGCTCTCTTTTGTGCCCTTAAACAGGAACAGTAGAAAATGATGATGTAAACATCACTAGAATATATATAAAAAGTGTTGCTGTGAAATAATCATGGTGTAATTATCATGGTGTAAATTTACTATCATTTGGATATCAGGAAGAAACCCTGTCTATCTACTGATCGTGAAATCGCACACTTAGTTTTACTTATGAAGAGCCTATGCCATTGACAGAAATAGCCAAATTTGGCTATAAAAGAATGTAGAAGGAAGAAAGCTCCGTTACCTTTTCAAAATTCCTTCCATCTGATCCTATTCCCATGATCCCATGTTGGCTTAACAGAGCTCTAGGAAGTCATAATATTTCCCCTCTCCCCAAGAAAACACATGTTTAATAGCAAATTACTCTATACACCAGCTATAATGAATGTTGGACAATTCTTCACAATTTCCATCTCCTGTACTATTTCCAAATCACTGCTTATAAAACCTGTATCTGTGTTATCAGAAATTATCCCAAATGCCCTGAAATCTTCTGGAGAGGTATTCATGACCACCATTAAATATTTAAGAGAATGTTCTCACTCACAAATGAACCACAGTATTTTGAAACATTCATTCCAAGAGTCACTTTGCTAACCCTTACCTATAGATGGCTTAGCAGTAAAAGACTCTGGAGTAATCCCAAATTCAGCTATAGTTACACTTGCAAAATCAACAGGTGTCTTCATTACATTTTCTGATGTTAAACAATCTGGTATTACATCTGCTTCACCTTTATCAGGTGTCACATAGCTTGCATCACCCAAGAATGTAGGGCTGCCTTTTGAAAAAGGACTTTGCAGTTTGTGTGCTGTCAAAAAGGACAAGGAAGGTTGAAGTAAGTTTCCCTTTAGTTTAAAAGAAAGGCTTTTGTTAACTGTCAGTTTACTATCATCCTTGCTGTTCTGATATGATTTTCTCCTTGTGTATTTGTTGCATTTCACTCCGGGTTTCAATACATGTGTAGGTCTCAGGTCATTTAAATTTTCAATTTCTGAAAGGTATGAGCTTTTTGATTCATCCATTTTGACAAACTTGTCTTTTGGACTGGACAGAGAATAAACCTTCTCTTCTTCAATAAGTCCTTTCACATTTTCTTTGACATCAGCAACAGTATTTATAATTTGTCTAGATTTTCTGCGCATTGTCAGTGCTGTATTCTGAGCTTTAAAAAAAATATATATATGACCAGTCTTGTTGCTCTCTTGTAATCATGCGTCCGTCATTAAGACATCGTTATGTTTTTTTGTAAAAGCAATTGCCATAACATGCAGACATCAAGCCATTAGAAGATGCAGCTGCCATTCTATGGAGAGAAGCATGAAATGTTAGCTATGAAGTTTACTGTAAATATCAGATCTTGTATGCATAACATTCTGACGTATGTTGATGTCTATATTAAACACAAAAACCATCTAAGCTAATTCAACATTACGGTGGAGATTTCCAAATCACCAGCTCACAAAATCTCATGATACCATCTACATGTTTTGTTAGTCTATAAAGTGCTACCAGACCATTTGTTGTTTTTTTAAAAATGCACAAGCCAGTAATCACTTTCATTAAAGAAATCTCCAGCTTCTGAGATAATGATCATCTAAAGCACAACAGGATAAATCAGTTTGTTCAGTTAAATAAAAAGATTTTATCTAAGTAGGGTAAATAGGATAGTGAAAAGTTAAACAAATTCATGCCCAAAATTCAATGCAGTATAAGCGCAAATCTTGCACCTGAGCATCACAATGCTTAATTAAGCTGTGTCACGCGGTGACTAAATGTTATTAAAAGAACACTGTAACAACATGATGCTGCAGGTTTATTCAATATCAAAGTGGGCCTTCCTGCTTTGAAAAGCTCACCAGTTGGTAGATGCAATAGAGTATTAAGAGTAAGTTGATCCTTTAAAATAACAGGTGTTTTAAGAAGGGGAAAAAGCCTGTTATACCATACTGTGCATGTGTCATTGTTTGACATCACCTGGGCCTCCCATCCATACATCTACTTTTAATTGTTTCATTGTTCCCTTTATCACACTAATATGTGACCTTAGATTGGGAGCACTTGGTGGTACAGAAAGCCTGTCATTCAACTGGGCAACAAGATGAAATGGAGAGTGAGGGCGATGGGTAGAAAAGAGGACAGGGGAAATTTTGTTGGGCAAGCAGGCAGAGTCACAGCTGCTGCTCACTGCTGCACATTCTTGCCCATCCAAGGGGATGCAACTTGAATGGGGGGGCACAAAGAGAAAGGGGAGCAGATTCCACATATTCTCAATGGGATCACAGGAGCATGTAGCACATGACAAAAAGAAGCCCTGTAACAGGGGCCGACACAGCTCCAGGAGGGGCAGCAGAGAAGAGCCCCAGTGCCCAAGGGTCTATCAAGCAATACCCACCCAGCCAGCAACTTCCTCCCTCCCTCGCCCATTCTACAACCCGTTGTTTCCATGGGCATTTCCTCAACTCCTATCATACCTGCCCCCTCTTTAGCCTCCCCACCCCTGCTCCCTGCTCCCCTCATTAGCCTCCCCACCCCTGCTCCTCTCTTTGCCTCCCCACCCCTGCTCCCTACTCCCCTCATTAGCCTCCCCACCCCTGCTCCCCCTTTAACCTCCCCACCCCTGCTCCCTGCTCCCCTCATTAGCCTCCCCACCCCTGCTCCCTGCTCCCCTCATTAGCCTCCCCACCCCTGCTCCCTACTCCCCTCATTAGCCTCCCCACCCCTGCTCCCTGCTCCCCTCATTAGCCTCCCCACCCCTGCTCCCTCTCTTTAACCTCCCCACCCCTGCTCCCTGCTCCCCTCATTAGCCTCCCCACCCCTGCTCCCTCTCTTTAACCTCCCCACCCCTGCTCCCTGCTCCCCTCATTAGCCTCCCCACCCCTGCTCCTCTCTTTGGCCTCCCCACCCCCTGCTCCCTACTCCCCATTAGCCTCCCCACCCCTGCTCCCTGCTCCCCTCATTAGCCTCCCCACCCCTGCTCCTGCTCCCCTCATTAGCCTCCCCACCCCTGCTCCCTCTCTTTAGCCTCCCCACCCCTGCTCTGCTCCCCTCATTAGCCTCCCCACCCCCTGCTCCCTCTCTTTAGCCTCCCCACCCCTGCTCCCTGCTCCCCTCATTAGCCTCCCCACCCCTGCTCCTGCTCCCCTCATTAGCCTCCCCACCCCTGCTCCCCTCATTAGCCTCCCCACCCCTGCTCCTGCTCCCCTCATTAGCCTCCCCACCCCTGCTCCCTCTCTTTAGCCTCCCCACCCCTGCTCCCTACTCCCCTCATTAGCCTCCCCACCCCTGCTCCCTACTCCCCCTCATTAGCCTCCCCACCCCTGCTCCTCTCTTTAGCCTCCCCACCCCTGCTCCTGCTCCCCTCATTAGCCTCCCCACCCCTGCTCCCTCTCTTTAACCTCCCCACCCCTGCTCCCTGCTCCCCTCATTAGCCTCCCCACCCCTGCTCCTCTCTAACCTCCCCACCCCTGCTCCCTGCTCCCCTCATTAGCCTCCCCACCCCTGCTCCCTCTCTTTAACCTCCCCACCCCTGCTCCCTGCTCCCCTCATTAGCCTCCCCACCCCTGCTCCCTCTCTTTAGCCTCCCCACCCCTGCTCCCTACTCCCCTCATTAGCCTCCCCACCCCTGCTCCTACTCCCCTCATTAGCCTCCCCACCCCTGCTCCCTGCTCCCCTCATTAGCCTCCCCACCCCAGCTACCTGCTCCCCTTTCTCCCCCCGCTACCTGCTCCTCTCCCCCTTTCTCCCCACCCTCCCCCTTCCCTTCCTCTCGCCCCTCACCCACAGCGGCTCCTGGATCCCGAACGATCCGACTGAGGGGAATCTACGAGGCTAGACGCGCCTCTAACATTCAAACTCACTGCCTCCTCCATGCACGTGCGTATCCCTCCGCAGGCTGGGCCAGCGCTGAGGCGCCTCCTCTGCTAGCCCCACCAATCTGCGCATGTGCCATCCGCCTCATGGAGGGGGCAAGAAGAAGGCTGTCGCTGGCAGACTTGGGTGCTCAGTGTCTGAGCGACACAGGACTCTTTTCCCTGCAGCGAGTCCCGGCAGCGCGCAGGGAACAGAGCTTCGACGCGATTGGATAGTTATTAGTTTTGAAATAGAGCCCATCAAACGGCCGGTCCTTCCCTCACGTGACATACACGAGCCAATCAGAAGACGAAGAGTAATTCGACCCCCCCTTTATGCAAATATGCCTCATGCTATTTGGCCGTGAATGGTGACGACCTACCCTTTTCAAGCTGCCTGACTATCAGAGTTCTGATTGGCCACAACCGAGACCCCGCCCCCCCCGAGGCAGACCGTCCCCCTGTCAATTCTCCCTGCCTAACCTCCACACACCTGCACTGATGAACGTCCCTCCCACCTCTGCATTCTATTGGGCAAGAGGAGGGGGAAGTGCGGCTCTGGTTGGGTCCCGGCGTTGTCAGTCAGCGCTGCTGGTTTCCGGGTTTAGAGGCATCGTAGGAGCGCGGGGAGCATGAGGCGGGTCACCCTGTTCGTCAATGGCACCCCCAAGAATGGGAAGGTGAGGGGGCAAGGGGCTCTGAGGAGAAGTGGGCGGGGGGGGCTCCGGAGCTTGCATGGTGGGGAAGACGTTGGGACTCTGAGAAGGGGTGGGGTGGGGAGGGAGCTAATATGGGGTGCACGAGGGTGGAGCGCGAGGGCAGAGGAGACGTTGGAAGCGGGGAGGGAATGTGAGGGGAGTTAAGGTGGGAGGAGCTTAGGTAGGGGGCGGGGTTTGAAGGGTTGTACGTTGAGGGGGAGTTCAGGTGGGGAGGAGCTTAGGTAGGGGCGGGGTTTGAAGGGTTGAGGGGAGTTCAGGTGGGGAGGAGCTAGGTAGGGGGCGGGGTTTGAAGGGTTGAGGGGAGTTCAGGTGGGGAGGAGCTAGGTAGGGGGCGGGGTTTGAGGGGTACTTTGGGTGAGGACATGGAGGGAAGGCAGGGTAGCTCTCAGGGGGAGCAGGGCTTGGGGAAAGAATGCCCCTGGTGCCCTGTTGGTAGGTAAATGCTAAGGTCTCTGTATCTTTGTGGGTGTTGCAGGTTTGTGGATGGGAATTGTTGCCTGTGAATCACAGTGTAAATCCTTGGGGAGGGAGAGGAGGTTGTGGTTGTTCTTGTTCTTGCAGGCTGTGTTAATTTGGGTGGGGTAGTGGGCAGGTATTGTAAATCTTGCTGCTGCAACTCACACTGTTCTCTGGTGTAATGTAAGCACGGGCTGTAGAAAAATCCAGGATATTTTTTAAACATTAAAAAATGTGGGTATTTTAAAAATATTTAAATATTTTTTTTAATGCATAGCAGCCTCTGTCTGCCAGGAGCTTGGACTCCCCACAAACAGGGGCTGCTGCCAACACATGCTGCTGCCTTTCTATCAGAGGCTCCTCTCGTGGACTGGCTCCTGCATGCCACCCCGCTCTGCTGCTCCTGGTAGCTGAGAGTGTTGGTGGCATAGGGTTTGAGGAGGGAGTCAGTATAATCAGATAGTCCTGCTGTAAGTGTGCCAACTTGAGAGAATTCTGTAGTCACCATGAACAGAACAGATTATGAACAGGAGGCTACCAGACAACTCACCAGGACCACCTTCTACAGGCTTCTCTCCTCTGATTCCACTAAACATCAAAAAGAACTAAACCATCTGCTCATGAAACTTCCTGATACAACTCAGGACCAGATTTACACAAACACACTCCCAAACACCAACCAGAAGTTTTCTATCTGCTACCCAAGATCCACAAACCTGGGAAACCCATCATTACAGGACAGTCACATTTTCATCACCTTATAGCGGAAACCTACTGACTGTTATAATTACCTACATGCCTCTAGCTTCCATTCAACACACATTTCTCAGTCAGTTGTGTGATGGGGTGCGGTCACAGATGACCCCTCGGGGTTGCCTCCTGGGGTGCTGACACGGCCACTGCCACTGTCCTTCCCGCTCTCTGGGGGTTCCTCACTGCCCGGTCCGGCTGGGCCAGTTCCGCTGGTCTCCCCCAGCCAAGGCCCCGAGCTGAGGTCCCTGCCCCAGCCAAGAAGCAGTGCAGACACTGAACCACTCCAGGTCCAAGGAGAGTGCAGTTTAGGACCCAGCCTCCTGAGAGAGCACTCCCCAGATGGGATCAAACCCCAAAGAATTAGGTAAGCCCCCTTTAGCAATGAAAGGGGGAATGTGCACACTGGTTGCCCCCCCCAGGTAACAATTGCTTACACTGGGTTTGATAGAAGATAAAAATGGCTTTATTAAGTTGAAGCAGTAGGATTTAAGTAGTAATAAGAGAAAGTAGGCAGAGCAAAGTAGGTTACAAATAATCAAAAGAAACAAAACCGCTTGGCTAATTCTCCACTGAAACCTCAGTGCAAACTTAAACTCACCCTAAAATTTCTTTTCCAGCTGCATTCTAAACCAGGGTTCTCTTCCCCACCCTGAGGTCTCAGGCTCCTTCCTTCAGGTGCAGCCCAGCGAAAAGACCCAGGCCTCTGCTTTCCTATTCCTTTTGTTAAAGAGTTGAGGCCACTCCCTACCAGCCACTGCTCGAACTTAAGGACAAAAGATTGTTTAACAGTGGCTCATCTAGAAGTTGCAGGTAACACCCTCCATGTCTCCCATTCACACATTTGAAACTCACCAAGTATTCCCCACTCCATGTGTCTAATTTTCTACACACAAATGATACATACAACAGAGTAAGATAAACAGAACCAGCAGATCATGACATGAAGATCGATGGATTACATGAAATAATTCGCTCAAACCACCTTTGAGTTATGTATATGCATGTCCATGAGTCCACTTCATAAAGCATGGGGGGAGGGTCTGTCACAAGTTGTTTACAGCCAGGCCCTAAGATACAACCAGTTTTTCTCCAATCCCACAGACAGAGACAAACACTTTTAGGATTTATATCAAGGATTCTTAAAACTTAAATACCCACCTGGAGAAGTGGAAAAAACAGATTGACAGAGCCAGACGAGTACCCAGGCATCAGCTTGTGCAAGATAGGCCCAACGAAAAAAGCAATAGAACACAACTGGTCATTACCTAAAGCCTCTAACTTAAACCCCTACAGTGCATTATTATCAATCTGCAACCTATCCTGAAAAATGACCCCTCACTCTCACAGGCCTTGGGAGCATGCCAGTCCTCACCTACAGACAACCCCCTAAGCTGAAACAAATTCTTTCCAGTAACCACGTAGCTCACCGTCATATTCACCCGGGAACCCACCTCTGTGATCAACTCTGGTGCCAACTCTGTCCACACATCTATACAAGCGACATCATCGCAGGACCTAACCACATCAGCCACCACATCAGAGGCTCATACAACTGTACATCCACCAATGGGATCTATGCCATCAAGACCCAGCATTGTCCCTCTGCCATGTATATTGGCCATACTGGACAGTGTCTACAACAAAGGATTAATGGACACAAAGCAGATATTGGAAATGGTAACACACATAAACCTGTTGGGGAACATTTCAACTTCCCCAGGCACTCACTAATGGATCCACAAGTGTCTGTACTATTTCAAAGCAATTTCAAAAGTCCCCTGGAGAGAGAAACTACAAAACATGGGTTTCATTTACAAGTTTGACACCTTGAATAGAGGTTTAAACAAAGACCTGACCTGTATGGGCCGCTACTTTCCACATCCTAATAACTTAGAATACTTATAGCCCACTCTATTAGCCCCATTTAGCATGGACACTCTAATTGACAATATTTTTTTCTCCATATTTTTCCCCTTCTTTTCCCCCCACCATTTGCTCTCTTTCTTTGCTGTTTATTTGCAACCTGGACCCCTTTACTCCATGGCTACGTCTACACTGCAAGTTTTTGTGCGAAAATGGCTGTTTTTGCACAAAAACCTGCGGAGCGTCCACACCTCAAATGCGCTTTTGCGCAAGTAAATCAGCAGTAAAATGGCAGAAGAGAGGGCTTTTGCTGGTGTAGGTAAACCTCCTTCTACGAGGCATAACTCCCTTTTGTGCTACAGCTATTGCGCAAAAAGGCAAGTGAATGGTAATCAGAGCTTTCTTGCACAAGAGTGTCCATGTAGTGTGGACGCTCTCTTGTGCAAAAGCACATCATTTTTGCGATGCACTTTGAGGTGTAGACGTGCTCTTGCGCGAGAAGTTTTTGCGCAAAAACTCTTGTGCAAAAGGCTTCTTGCACAAGAAGCCTGCAGTGTAGACCTAGCCAATCTGAAGAAGTGGGTTGTGCCCACAAAAGCTCAAACCATCTACATTTTTTGTTAGCCTCTAAGGTGCTGCAGGACTATTTGGTGTTTATTAAGTTTTTTTTAGTATATAATAGTAGTGATTAGGGATGTAAAATCCCATTTAATCAATTAATTGGTTAAACGTTAAGTTTGATCTGTTAACTGATTAGATGGGGGAGTGGGGAGAGGCTGCCTGCCACAGCTGGGCTGGAGCAGCCCCCATGCTGTAGGCAGGGGCTGCTGGCTCCCAGCCCGCACAGGGGTGGGGGGGGGGAGGGCTGTCACCGCTGGTGTAGCTGCCAGGTTGGAGCGTGCCTGCTTGTGGCGGGTAGGGTCCCACCTGTTAACCAGAACCAGTAAGCATCACCCATTGTGGTTAACCTTTCACAACCCTAGTTCAGTTCAATCTACTGTCTTTGGGATCACAAGTTGATATTTGGCAATACTCAGTGATTTAAAAAATTTCCATTTTGTGATGCATGTCAAACTAGTTCCTGTTATGGTACAAAAAATAGAAATTTGTTGAATGATAGAACATTCTAGTACTATTGTGCTTAAGAATTGTGCTATTTTTGACAGCTTAGTAACATTATTACCTGTTCATAGATTATTTTTGTTTCTACAAAATGTGTAATTCATCTATAGAACTTGCTGCCGTATGGTATGTTGAGATCAAGAGCTTAGGATCCAAAAAAGCTTGCATGTTTATATGGACAATGGAAACATCTACAATTAAGTTACATTCTCAAGAGTCAGGCCAGGAGCCAGCCATTAACTGTTGGGGTTAGGAAATGTTCATGTGTAGGTTGTTCAAAATTGCTCACTACAAAGTTTGTTGAACTTTCCTGTTGAACATCTGGTATTGGCTACTTTCAGAATAGACTTGGTGTATCACTGACCTCATCTGGCATGACACTTCTTATGTTCCCAATCGTAAACACTTTGGTGCCTTGGAGTCTTTTTTTTTTCCTCCTCTTTGCTATTTATTCTTGGGGACTTGCTGTGTGTGTTGTGTGTTAAAGAAATTTTGCAATAATTTCATGAGCAGTACACAGACAATTAGCAGGATTTAAAATAAGAGGCTTAAGTCCTCCTAACTAGAGTAGGATTATTTTACCTGCTGTACAATCAGTAAATTTTTTTAAGTTTAATGCGTAAGTTGTTATTTCTTAGTTATTATAAAGATGCAACCAAAAGAAACTAATGAGCTGAAGCAGTTTTAAAGAGAGGACCATTAGATTGTGGCATGGGGGCTTGTTTTCCCCCCTTCATATTAGGTGTGGATAAGAAAGGTGTTTTTCTCTTAAAAAGAGCAGAGTATGTGTTCAGAAAAATTATCCACATGGTATCTGCAGTACTAAATAACCTGTCTTCTCTTTATAGGTGGTGGCTGTTTATGGGACATTATCAGATTTGCTGTCTGTGGCTAGTAATAAACTTGGAATAAAAGCAACCAGCGTGTACAATGGGAAGGGTGGACTCATTGATGATATTGCTTTGATTAGGTAATGTTTGTCCAAATAAAAGCTAGCTTAATTGATATAGATACTGATAGGCTGTTATATGAAATGAGGAAAATGCTAGAGAAGCCATTTGACTGTCCTGTTGGTTCTTCGGTTAATAAGCTGCCTCTAACAGTGGTCAATATCTGATACTTTAGAACAGGGGTTCTCAGGCTTCATTGCACAGGTACCCCCTTCTGACAACAAAAATTACTACATGACTCCAGAAGGGGGAATTGAAGCCTGAGCCCCATTGCTCCACGTGGGAGGGCCAAAGCCTCCCCATCCCAAACTGTCTTACCTCACCACCCTAATATGGGAGCCAGTTCCATTCCTGGGGCGGCCTGGCTGCTCCCAGGGTGAGCAGAGGGGAGGTGGGACTTGAACCTAGGCAGAGGGACTATAACCTAGGTGTTTGAAGTGGTTGGAGTTTGGCTTTAGCTCCAGACACAGCAACTCTAAGCCAGCCCAATTTGGGGTCCTGACCCATAGTTTGAGAGGAAAGCAAATCCCATCACTGGTTATCAGTTATTGAATGCTGCATGATTCTGTGTGGATTCTATCCTGACCCTGTTTGAAGCAAGAGAAAGCTAGCACTTTTCCCCTTTAGCATTCTCCTGTCTGCAGGTCATCTTATGCATTTATTTGCCAAAACAAATGCTTTGATACCATAGCCAACTTGTTTTTTTTTTTTTCTTAATTTTGAGAGGCAAAATTAAACTGCTTGTATAAGTTGAATGTAATGATATTTAACACCTATAATTGTTAAACAGAAATGTGTATACTATACATTTCACAGGAGATGCAACTAATGAACTGAACTAAACTTGCCAAGTAATAGAAGGCTTGATTCTTTCCTGGTTTACACTGGTGAAATTTGGGGAAATCTCCATTGAAATTAAGTGTTACGTTCATAAAAAATGGGAGATCAGACTTGACTCTTCAGTAAATGATAATCAATTTCCATTACCTCAACTGGTTGAGAGAGAAAACAACAGACAGGACTATGCAGCACTTTAAGGACTAACAAGATAGTTTATTAGATGATGAGCTTTCGTGGGCCAGACCCACTTCCTCAGATCAATTTGTGGAAGAAAATTGGCACGACCATATATACCAAAGTGATACAATCAAAAAAAAAAAAGTGAACACATATAAAATTGACAAATCAGATTTTAGAACGGGAGGGGGAGGTGAGGGGGGGGAAGGTTAGTGTCTGTGAGGTAATGATGTTAGGGGTGATAATTGGGGAAGCTGTCTTTGTAATGGGTGAGATAATTAGCATCTTTGTTAAGGCCCATACGTAAAGTGTCAAATTTAAGCATGAATAACAGTTCTGATTTAAGCATCAAATTTAAAGAGAGGTATCCATGGACTAATGACTTTTTATACAAAAGTACACTTTTTTTTTTCTTTTTTCTCCAGGGATGATGATGTTTTGTTTGTTTGTGAAGGGGAACCATTCATTGGTAAGTTTGGGGGGTTTTGACTAATGTTTTGTCTAGGGATGTTAAAATGCAAATACTTCCCTAATCAAGTAGTCAATAGATTTTTCTGTCAACTATTCGATTAGTGGACATGGGTAGACAGTTGCGGTGCTCATTCTAGCTGGTTTCGATTCACAGCAATAGAGATGTAGCCGTGTTAATCTGATCTTGCTGAAACAAAAGAGAGGACTATGCAGCACTTTAAAGACTAACAAGATGGTTTATTAGGTGATGAGCTTTCGTGGGCCAGACCCACTTCCTCAGCAAAATGTCCCCAACTGCGGCTCTTCATTGTAAAGCCCGGAGAAGCTGGCACCTGAAGGCGCTAGCACAGCCCCTGCTCCGTGGGTCTCTTTTCGTTCAGCAGACCACAACCCCCGCTCTCCCCACACACACAGCTGGGGTGTGTGTCTGAGGTCTGATGAATGAAAAGAGACCATGGAGCAGGAGCCATGCTACCACATTCGCGCACAGGCTTCCCTGGGCTTTACAATGCAGAGTGGCAGCTGTGTGTGTGAGGTCTGCTGAATGAAGAGAGACCTGCAGAGCGGGGACCGTGCTAGCACCTTCATGTGTTGACTTCTGTGGGCTTTACAATGCAGAGCGGTATCTGTGGGGAAGCGACCAGCCAATAGTGCTAATCGATAAGCTCCTGCTTATCAGTTGGTCGACTAGACACAAACATCCCTAGTTTTGATGCTTGAAGAAAGAGATTTGAAGTAAATGTAAAATATATATGAAATTCTTTTCACTAGTGTGCAAACAGTGTTCTGAAGAGGTGTCTCATAATGTGGGATAATTCAGAAATACACTTGACTAAAGATCACTTTGTACATTTCGTCAATGTAGATCCTCAGACAGATGTAAAACTTCATGAAGAACTAACAGGGTCGCACACGGATTGGTTAACACTAAATGTTGGAGGCCGTTACTTTACAACTACACGGTGGGAATATAACTATTTACGTTTTGTTTTCAAAGGGCTATAGACTTTCGTGAGTTGATACTGTTAATTGCATTATCTGATTGTTCACTTGATGAGTCTTCCGAGGGCAAATAAAAGAACATTGGGGAAAAAAATCACTTTAGGGGAAAATCTTTCTCTGCGGTTTCTTAGTGTTTGCTATTACTGATTTAAAACAGTTTTTAGTATTAAAAACCTGCCAGAAAATTGTACTACTTGGAATTTTCTCTACTACACTTTAGTCAATCAAATAAGCTCTCTTCTTTTAAGATGTCTCATCAGAATAAATTTCTGATTCTTATGTAAAATAGGTGTGGTACAGCATTGTAATTTAGAGATGCATCTCTTACTATCATCACTTTCATAACTGTAGGTAAAAGAAATTATTGATATGTTGCAATGTACCTCTTAAGCTAGGGGAAACTAAATATAAATTGAGTTTTCTTTATTTTTCAGGAGTACTTTAGTTAATAAAGAGCCTGACAGTATGCTGGCCCGTATGTTTAAAGGTAAAGGTTGGTATGCTTAAATTGACTTATTCCTTAAAGTTAGTAGAAACAATAGAAATGCCGTCAATTTTCATTTAAAAAAAGACACGTGCTCATTATGAGCGTATGTTAGAGTACAAAAACAGAACTTGGAATACTCTACTTTTCACCAGTTGTGCTTAAAGTTTGTACGATATCTTGAAAATGTAAATTATAATCGGTAATACTCAGGGCTTGACAAGCGGCGGTAAGCCCCGCTCACCAGCCGCGCGGTTTGGCATGCTGTGCATGCGCAGACCGCACTGCGCATGCGCTCATCGCGCTGCGGCACCGTGCCGGGCTAAAATCTACTTGCCACGGGCGAGTAGATTGCCCTAATTGTCGAGCCCTGGTAATACTTATACTTTTAGTTGCATCTCACTTTGACAGTTCAAGATGTTGTGCTTAAAAGAAGCACCGGGGAACTTTTTCAGGGGGATAAGGCAACATGCCACATTTATTGAACATATATAGATCAATCAGTACTTTATCATATGCATATGATATATTACATTCATGCACTCTCTCACACACACACATGCACACTCCGTCTTGTTGTTACCAATAGTTGCTCCCCCTAACTACACTGCTGAGTGAGTTAGATGTGGGAGGGGTGGAGCTCGGCTTCTGCCGATCCGGATCGATGCTCCCATGTTGACAAGACGAAAACCCAGGGTCCCTCTGCAAGATGCCTCATATCAAGAGACAAAGATACAGTCTGTGCTCCAGTAAAACTAAAACAGTCCAGTTCTGCTCTGATTTATGTTGATTCGTCTACTGTATCTTGTGCACTAATATATATTGTGTTTTCTGTTCACAGTTGCCCCCTCTTTTTTTTTTTTTTCTTTCTTTGTGTCCCTTAAAGTAAATCATCACAATCTGTTAATTTTTGTAGTGTGAGGATACTTTGTTATGGTTGTAATCAGAATATAAAAACAGTTATCATTGTATCAAATTTAATTTTTTCTTTGTGTATGTGGAAACAGATGTCTGGGGAAATAAGCAGGATCACAGGGGAGCATTCCTAATCGATCGCAGTCCAGAATACTTCGAACCAATTCTAAACTATTTGCGTCATGGACAGCTCATTGTAAACGACGGCGTTAATTTGCTAGGTGTGTATTATCCCTACAAAATGTTCATTGTCAGAAGATAAACTGTGCCCCTAGGTACATCCATTGGTAACAATAAGAGTTGTATATGTTTACCTGAGGGCTTGTAGATGATTTTTAAAACTTTGGAGTATTTGTTATTGATTAAGTTTAATTCTGTGATTTACAATTAAATGAATCTTCATACCTATTCTTCTTGAGGCTTGCCAGGATTCTTGGCGTGCCCTAATTGATTACGATAATTCTGGATTTGATTCTTTAACCCATATGCACACTAGTTCTTCTTTATCCCTTAGGTAAAAGAAACACTGTGTTGGAAACACACTACAGGCAGTCCCCGGGTTACATGGATCCGACTTACATCGGATCCCTACTTACAAACGGCGTGAGGCAACCCCGCACTAGCTGCGCTCTACCCGCCCCCCCAGCACACCGCCGAGATGCGCCGTGGTCCTGCCGCCCACGTCCTCCGCGGCGAGAAAAGCCGCTCTCGTCTCCTGGTCTGCTGGGCCCCCCCCCCGCAGCAGACCAGGGAGACGCAGAGCAGCTTTTCTCAGCAGACACCTCAGCTTGAGAATAAAGGACTGAGGGAAGTGAGGTGTGGGAGAATAAAACTGAGCTCTAGAGAAATGTTTGGCTAGAGTTTCCCCTACAATATGTACCAGTTCCGACTTACATACAAATTCAACTTAAGAACAAACCTACAGTCCCTATCTTGTACGTAACCCGGGGACTGCCTGTATTATTAAGGTGGATTATTTTTCCTTTATCTATGGATAAGGTCTCCTTTTCTCCACCCTTCTCATATGTAATGTAACATATATGTTGACAGTTTTATTATGTATAGCTAGGGGATTATGTTTAAATTCAACAAGAGGTGGTTTTTGTCTTCCTGAGAGTTAAATGAAGAATTAGAGAGAGGGAATTGAATTTATACGCTTGCAATTCCTAGGTACAGATCTTCACAGGGAAGTTTTAAAGATCCTTGTATCCCAGCAAAGGAGGGAGCTTGGCATTGTGTTTTCTAAATAGCCAAGTAACTTTCTCTTCTGCTAGGTATCTTGGAGGAAGCCAGATTTTTTGGCATTGATTCATTGATTGAACATCTGGAAGTAGCTATAAAGGTAACTTTTGTTGTATTTGACTTTTTTTAGAAGCAATTTTATCTCTCACTTCTATAAATGTTAGGATTAAACTTTTGATGCAACTTCCTTGCAGAATTCTCAGCCAGCAGAGGATCATTCTCCTATATCCCGGAAGGAATTTGTCCGATTTCTGCTGGCAACCCCAACTAAGTCTGAACTGCGCTGTCAGGTATAATATAAACTATAGTACTAGAGAGTCCAGTAGCAAAATGTCTTATATCTCAAGTTACAATTAGTGATATGGAGACCAAGCCATGTCTGTGGAGGATTTTTTTACGCCCTCTATTTCCTTTTAAATGTTAGACAGGAGGTCTTGATTCAATGATATAGCTAATCCAGAACTAAGCATGCAGAGAGGAAAAAAAGACCCTTTTGTTTTGCTTTTTATTGTATTATTTTAGGTTGAAGGTTTCATGTAGCAGCCATTGATTGAATTAATCCATTTCCTACTTAAATTCAGAATGAACTAACATTACTGAGGACAATGTATGAGGTTTTGTATTTACATTTCATTAGGTTTCCTGTGGAGCAGGTGGCATTCTTATGTATATTTTTCTTTGATTAATGGGGCAAAGGACACTAGTTAGCCTTGTATAATGTAAATTCCTTAGGTAAATTCGTCTGTCTAAGAACATATTCGTTTAGATCTGGATTTAAGTATAATAAAACATTAGACACTTACCTTCATTTTTTATTTTAACATGTATGGGGATGAAATAGAATTATCAAGTCTTTTAAACAGATTGCAATAATAGTAAATGTGTAGGGATTCAGTGTTTTATAAATAAAAATAAATTATTTTATTTGTAAAGCTTCTTACACAGTCCAATGCTCCAATATCTCTCTGATCTAAATATTTTCATCTTAGAAATGGGAGAATTGAGTCAGAAAGATTGTCGGCAGCCTCCAAGGGAAAGGTGTTAGAGATGAGATTAGAACTCTGAAGCTTCTGACTCTGTTTTGTACTTAGATATCTGGACTAATCCTCATTTTCAATTTCTGTATTTTTTAAGGGTCTAAATTTCAGTGGTGCAGATCTCTCTCGGTTAGATCTTCGATACATCAACTTCAAGATGGCTAACTTAAGCCGCTGCAACCTTGCCCATGCCAACCTTTGCTGTGCAAATCTTGAACGGGCTGACCTCTCTGGATCAGTGCTTGATGTGAGAATTGTGTCTTTAAAAGTCTGAGCTGTTGTGTATTACATAGAAGAGCAATAATTGGAACAAATATAAAACAGCCACGTTTATTTTTAAAACCTCTGCAAGTACTTGAATGTACATGTCACTTCACAACTCTTATTTTAAAAATTTGATTACCCAAAGACTTGCTCTGACCTATTTTGCTAGGTTTTTAGTGCCTGAAAAGCTTATAGTTCTTCCAAAAGTTTTGGTCTCCTTCCATCCCCAAATAAATTTCTGTAGAGGTATTGGTCTATAGTAAATAAGTAAAGCTTTAGGTCTTAAGCTTGCATTGGGTCTCTTGTAGAGCTGCTTTGTGTTATTGTGCTACTCGCCATCCTAGGAGGTTGGTGGGGAACCAGTTTTGCAAGATTTCACTCTTCTCCTTAGATGGCAGCAT
This sequence comes from Rafetus swinhoei, assembly GCA_019425775.1. NCBI lineage: Eukaryota > Metazoa > Chordata > Testudines > Trionychidae > Rafetus > Rafetus swinhoei. Next base: position 9,523,455 of record JAFJHL010000226.1, read on the forward strand.
ATCCTTGCTTTAATGGGTTTCAGTGCCTTATTTTAGAACCCTGCAAATCCATGGATGTCTGCTTCATATCCACCGGTATCCACAGCTCATTTTTGCAGATATGGATGCAGATACACATTTTGTATCCAGAACCCTGCAAATTTGTGGACAATCGCAAGTATCTGCATCTGCAGATGAGCCGCAGGATATCCACACTGACATTTTTACAGATGTGCATGGAGATACAAATTTTATATCTGCGCAGGGCTCGTATTTTAAAACTATATTCACACTGCCACTAATATTGGTATAACTTATGTCACTCGGGTGTGAATAAGTTACACAAACCTAAGCACTGGGGTGGACACTGTTACATCAGTGGAAGAGTTGCTACTGCTGCCCGTTGGGGGTGAATTAATTAAATTGATGGGAGACCTCTCTCCTATTGGCTGACAGCAGTTACACTGCAGAGCTTACATTGGTGCAGGTGCACTGCTGTGAGTTCTGTAGAGTAGCCATACTCTAAGACTATATGATCTGAACTATTGTTCTTACCTTTGGGTCTCAGAGTTCTCTGAGCTGTATGTTGAACATCACTGATGGCGTGTACCTCTTTCTTTGCCAGTGTGCAAACCTCCAAGGTGTAAAGATGCTCTGTTCCAATGCAGAAGGGGCATCACTGAAAGGATGTAATTTTGAGGATCCCTCAGGCCTTAAAGCTAACCTGGAAGGTAACAAAAATAGTCTCTCTCTTTGGTATCCACGTGTTTTTGGGAGTCCTACAGACTAAAAGTGCAAACAGTCCTGTGACTTTTGTTAAGTGGTACATGACAGAGGTTCATCCTTAATTTGTGGAATCCGTATCTGTGAGGGGGCTTTGTACAGAAGATTGAGAGCATGTCACTGGAAGGCAGGAGCTCCTGAATTCTAATTTTTTTTTTTTTTTTTTTTTTTTTTCCCTTCTGTGACTTGTTTTGAGCTTGGACAAGTCCACAAAGCCCCGTGATTACCCTAGCTTTGTGCAGAGGGTTGGCTGTGTCAATTTCACCCTTGAGTATGGGTCTTTGTTTTTGGTTGACCTATTGTTTGTGTTTTGTTAGGTGCTAACCTGAAAGGTGTTGACATGGAAGGAAGTCAGATGACAGGAATTAATCTAAGAGTTGCAACTTTGAAAAATGCAAAGCTAAAAAACTGTAACCTCAGAGGAGCAACTCTGGCAGGAACTGACTTAGAAGTGAGTAATGTTTTTGTTTCATACCCAGTAACTTGTCTAATAATTATATTGTCAGTTTAGCTAAACATCAGCATTTATAGAAGGTTTTAGCAAGGTTAATTTCTTTCAGATAGATTATCTATTAAATGGAACACAAGGATACTTTAAACTGGGAGCAATGAAGAAGCACTGATTTTTAAGTTTAGCAGCTGTCAGTTTTCTTTTAGATTTGTCCTCTTATTGCCCCAAATCATCCATATCTCAGTTGGTCAGTTCTTTTGCTCTTACTTCACACTTGCTCCAGGGGCTGAGGAAGAAAGATTTAAAACCTTCATTTTTTTTTTTTCAGTTTGCCAAAAGAGATTTTTGGCCTTTCTTCCCAGATCTGAACGCGCATAGATATTTTATTACATTATTTTTTAGCACAAGATCATGTATTCACTGAAGATAGTTGGAGCTTTGCTATTGATTTTACTGGAGAGAGAATCATGCTGCATTAAGCAGGGTAGCATGGGGAAGCCTGTCTTGCTGTTAGAGGTGGTGCAATATGCCTTAAGTGTCTATATTGTAGAAAAAATATTTATCTTATTTGGCACATTCACAAGCACTGGTGGAGGAGCAGTATTATGTAAATACTACCAGTTTTTTGTCTGCTAGAATCACAACAATTCTTACCTCTCCATCAGCTTTGTTCAGTGTGTTTCAAATACCTTAAAGGATTCTAGTTGAAATATGTGTTTATAGTGTATCTTAGCCCATTCCTTCACTAAAAATAAAATTGACTGAAGTTGCTTTTGGTAAGCAACCAAAATCTAAATCTGAAAGAGTTTACCAGGAATTGTAGGGTGTCCACTGTCCAACTGTCTCTAGCTTGCTCTAACTACCATTCTGCAGAAGTGGGGAAGACTTTATTAGCTTAGACGCTCATAGGATGATTTCTGTGTATGCTTAATCTGAAAGGCTTTTCTTTTATATCCCTTAGAATTGTGACTTATCAGGCTGTGATCTACAGGAAGCTAACTTGAGAGGCTCTAACGTAAAAGGAGCTATCTTTGAAGAGATGCTGACACCTTTACACATGTCTCAGAGTGTCAGATAGGGTCTGGGACAGTTGACTGGAATAATACATGCTGAAGAGGAAGAAATGAAAACACTTATTGTGACTGTCTTTCTCCACCCACTCCTTTTATAATCTAGACATACCATTTATTAGACAATTTATATCCATAGTGCCTAAGGAAACACCTCTGATCACTTTTTTATGAATGTCGTTGGGGAAGTGGCTGGTTTTAGAACCAGGAATGTTTGGTTTTTCAAATAGGATTGTTTTAGCATCACCTCATTTGGAATGCATTTTTAGGATTTTAATTTAAAAAGCACAATATATGCAATTATATTTATTACATTTATAGCTGCAATATAAATATATGAAATGTTAAACATATACAGTAGCAGAAATGGTCAGGTTTACAATTAGTATTAGCATATCCACAGTTTTATTTTATTTATGCACAGTGTATTAAAGGATAAATGTGTTTGGGACAGGGTTCCCAAAATATCTTTTCAGGTACTTTCTTTTTTGGGGGAAAACAAAACACCGTTTCACTAAGTTATCACAGGTAATATTGCCTTGTAGTAGCTTGAATGCAAATATGCAGAGGCTCAGCCAACTTCTGAAATATACTTTGGAAGCATCTTTGCCGCTATATCTTCACTAGAAAAATGCACAGCAGAGCATTGTTATAATTATAACTTTAAATAAGCATGTTCCAAGACACAAACTACTTATTTAGCCGGTTCAACATTAGTGGAAAGTGCTGACAAGTGAAATTCTCTCTAGCTTATATGTGTCTCTTTCAGCACCAAGCATAAGTGCGTGTGTTTGGGGAGGTGGGGGTTTTTTTGTTTGGTTTGTTTTTAAACAGGAAATTAAGTGTGGATCAGGAAGGGAAAGATAGAGTTGACTCCTCCAGAAAAGTAAACAGAGACTGTCCCATTCCAGTCACTACTGCTGTGTATGGAATGGCAGCCGTTGCCCCCTGCACACATGCTATGTAAGCATTTTGTAGTCTAAATTCAAGAAAGCCTAGATAGCATGGACCTTGCCCAGTGCTCCATGTTGGGCTTATTCAGAGCAGCTATGGGAGCTACTTACCTAGTGCAAAACCCCTTTCCATTACTGCTCTTTACCTGTGAGTGCACAGGGAGCCATGGAGTTTCTGCAGCACAGAAAGCCTTGTGGGATCTCTGCCTAGCAATGACGTTCACTCAGTAAGTTGTTTCCGCTTAATACCAGCTGAGAACCTCTCATATGTCTCCATAATTGTTCTGTACACAAACAAGCACAAACCTTTTATACCAAATAAAAACTGGGTGCATCAAATACTTACCTCACTTACCAACTCTAATACCCCAAAGTCAAAATCATCGTTAAAGTCGAAGGAAACACAAATATTACTAGTAGATAGGAACGCATGTGGCATGATGTTAAACTTGTAAAGCTTGCCAGTGGGTAACAATATTCTAAATTGGCACAACAACGTCTGTGGTTTGCCTTTTTAGCTGCAGAAGTGCAGATCTTGTGCACAAAGGAAGGTAATTTGGTCTTAAAGGTTACAGCAAAACCATTTATTTTCCTAGGAAAGGTCAGGTCTGAAAAATTGCCTGGTGAAGAAAGGGGGCAGCTGTAAGAGTCTACATTATTTTCCAGTTGTGTTTGACTCCCATGTCACATGACCTTTTGGAGCAGAATTGGGATTCATCTGGCTCTTAGGCCTTTTGGCTTACTGGACATCACTGTCCTTAGGTGAAATACAGTTGTATCTTCATGTCAAAATGTTGTATTTATAAATATCAGAGGGACATTTCTTAATGTACCACTTTCCTTCAGAGGAGGGTAAAGTACATGCATTGAAGGAACAATGGATTGTATTGCTAGTTAAATGAATTATTTTTGTTTATCATTTTTGTAGCAGGCAGTCAAATGTTGTATGGGAGAAATCTATTTTCATAATCCAATGTATGTAAATTATATTTAAACTATTTCACTGATATTCTCTTGAATAATAACAGCATAAGGCATTGTTCACTTACAAATAAGTTTAAGGTACCTCTCTTGCTACGACAGGGCCGCAGGAATAGCCACAAATGGCATGTTCTGAAAATACAGGTCCTAGCCTAATGTAAACCGGCTGCATCAATAAATAGAATAAAACGTTTAAAAGGAGTCTAGTTTTTTAATTGAGTGAGATTGTGAAAATACAAGACATTTAAAATGCTGTGCCAGAACATACATGACTCTTATTTAAATGAATCAAGGAAAACATAAACTGGAAAAAACCTTACTTGTAAGTGAAAGGCAATTTAAGTTTTGTGCACTAAAAGCATTCATGACCAGATTTTGAAAAATGCTGAGCAGACTTTCAAGACCACTCAGTTCCTTTTAGCCATCATAATTGGGGGATCAGGAAATACAAGAAATAGGCAAAGAAACTGTGAGTTGTGTTCTATTCTGTAACTCTCTCTCCAAGCACTAAAACATTTTAAGAGCTTGATTAGTTATAGCAGCAGGCGTAGTGTGTTAAATCTTTCCTGCTGAGATGTTACATTAGGAAAGAAAATTGCTCTTTCCTAAAGTAACTAAATCCTCAGAATAGTTTAATCTTTATCAAATTATTTGTAATCCATTAATCTGAAAGGGTATTAGACAACTGTGAATGGCCTACTGAACAAGATGGAGGGGATATTTCACTACCTACATGCAAAATGGAGTGCATGGGATACAAATTTAGATTTTTGCAGCTAGGTTTGCGTTTATCTCCTCACTATAAATGTCAATTGGCATATTTATAGTCTGCAATGCCTTTTAACGCCATAAAGTAAGGGTCATTGCTTAAAGGCATTAACATTTTTTTATTGCAGTAGTACATAGAAGCCCCAACTAGTACCGCATGGTGTTAAGTACTGTACAGACACAAAACAAAAAGATGGCCATTCACCCAACCTAAGTCATACAATTGGCTACGGAATCTTATAAATTGTACTTTGAATTTTATAGAACCAAGAATATCCAGCCACTTAAAGATATTGGCCACATTTTCAGAAGGGTCACATTTTCAAAGCCTGTCAGCGTGCAATGGGCACTCAATGTACTGAGCACTTTTGAAATTTGATGCTTACTGGTGCCTAAATGGAAGCCGACCTTGGCCCTTGAGGTCGGATGCACAGAGATGCTTAATGAATCCCTTGCGCATTTTAACTGTTGCACACAGTACTGTTTGCATCTCAGCAGCTCCAAACTTACTCAGGATGTACTTTCTACCTCCAGTAATTACGAGCCATTGAAAATAAAATGAGGCTTTTCCCTAGGTAATACTCTAAGTTATGGCTCCTTAAAATAAAGAGAGTTACCGTTATGCTTCTTAGTGACAGTCAGCTGAATTTAATAGCTACACCAGGGTGCTCTGATTATGTGCTTCACTTCAGGTACACTCTAGCAAATTTAAGAACAAAATTGCAGAGAGAATTAAATTGTCACCTGCTGGGAAAGCTTCAGGTATAGGATGGTTGGGAAGATGCATATATAAAAAGTACAATGACGGGCACAACATGCACAATATTTTCCAAAGAAGCAGAGTTGGAATTATTCATTCAGCAGCTTCTCTCATCAAGCAGGTAATGTCCTTGAGCATTACATTTTGCACACTCAGTTTCTCTAGTTCCTTGACTGGGAAAGACTGCAGAGCATTTCTCAAGGACTGAGGTATTGTAAGAGAAGCAGACTGGATCAGTTGCATGGTGAGATGGACTTGCACCAAAACTGAAACTTTGGGGAGGTGTTCAAATTGTGCAGAAAGTCCTTCTCTTTATATTGGACTAAACCTAAATTCTGGAGTTGAACACATCCAGACTTTTTAAATATGAGCTTGAAATGTGGCTGGATTGCATGTGTAATAATGGCAGCTGTGTTGGGTCAGAATTTATGATGCATTCCGGAAATACTAACATAGTGATTTTTGTAGTAACAGAATTGAGTCATCCCCCCACCCCATATGATAAACTGATTATTGAATAATCTTAGGAGGAGGGCGGAATATGTGACCAATGAATTCTCGTAAGTAGAGGCAACATTGGTTTTTTACTCACCATCCTGGTTCACTCCCTGTACTTTTTTGCATTTTGCTTTCCAGTAGAATGGAGAAGACCCAAAAGTTCTTTGTAAGTCTACTCTTGTTTGTCCTGTCTGTGGAGATTTGCTTGGCTCAACACTGGTCTTACGGCCTTCAGCCCGGAGGAAAGAGGGATGCTGAAAACCTGGTAGAATCATTCCAAGAGGTAGGTTCTTGATTCTAAAATACTTTATTCATTGTGCATTACTCCACAAACCCTCTCTAGTTCTGTGGGGGCTGCAAGCAGAAAAGCAGCCTTAGAATCTAAAGGTACGTCTACATCGCAAGTAATCCCCCATGGATTCCCATCAGCTGGCTTAGACCATGGGGCTATGAAATGGTAGCTACCCAAGCCTAGCTGATCATATTGCAGTTTTGCAGAACTGCAGCCGAAGCCAGCTCATACAGGCCAGCTGTGGGTAGTTAATTGCAGTGCAGACATCCCTTGACGTGGGTCATTCATGCATTTAAAAAATTTTTTTGGAAAGGCTAATTTTGTTTTAGTGAGAGGCCAACTTGACGGAGACTCATCGTTAACAGAAGAGGAGATACTGTCTGGGCTGTGGCCGTTTCCCCTGAGCTCCAAGGCGTGTTTTAGTTTAAAATCTGAGCAGCTCATGTTTGACTCGGAGAGAAAACCTCTAGGAATGAGAGGGAAATTGAATGTCTAGTTTCAGCCAGTCCATAACCTCTCTGCTATATTGTCAGCTAAGGTTCCAGTCAGCTATCTTGTTATGGCAACACTCTCTCAACTCCAGCTCAGGTAGCTCAAGGAACAACTGCTCTCTGGTAACTGGTGGCCACTCACCCGGATTCAAACCAGTAACCAGAGCTAAAAACCTCTGTCCACCAACTCCATCCCTGAATTGGATTCATCAGATAAGCCGTATCACACTGGTTCTCTGCAGTGGGAGGGAGGCTGGGGGAGTAGAAAAGCATGTCCATGCTAGCATAGGAGTGTGATCCTCTAGGCTAGCAGAAGAGTCTCTTTCCATGACATTTGTATCCTTTTCCAATTCAGCTCGCTAGTGAAATGGAAAAAATGGGGGAACTGCAGCATTTTGAATGCACCGGCCCACAGCAGCGCTCCATGCTCGGTGGTCTGAAGGGAGCTCTGGTAAGTAAAAGCTTTGTTGCTATGGAAACTCAAAGGACCACTTTTTTTGGTGGGGGTGGGTGTCTGTGCTTAGTGAGGCCACTGCGCCAAACGGGGCTTTCAAAATCAATGTCCGCTAAATGTTACTTTCATCCCAATTCTTTGCAGCATTTGCAGCTCGTTAACCCCCAGATCAGCTGGCAGAGTTAAAGAATCAGGCCCTACACATGCTGTTCCTCTTGGTGTGCTCAGGGAAGGCACGTAAATACTGAGGCAATCAAAATTAGAGCTCTGCGTGGATAAAGCATTTGTATCTATATCCACATCCATATTTGCAAAAACAAACCATGGATATCCACATCCAATCTGGGTACCTCTGGATATAAAGCGAATATCTGCAGATTTTCAGGGCGGTAATCAAAACCACTAGCCCTGTTTGAAAATCTCGGCTTCCACATTTACCCACTACTAACTATCACCCTCAACCAACCGAGGATGCGTCTACACAGCAGCGTTATTCGGCAATAACAATGCGAGCATCCACACAGCCATTCCGTTATTTCAAAATTATTATGAAATACCAGACGGCTTATTTCGAAATCTGTAAACCTTATTCCGCGAGGAATAACGCCTCTTTTGAAATAGCTATTTCGGAATAGCAGTAGTGTGGACGCTCCACAGCTGCTATTTCAAAGTAGCTCCTCCCCCAGGGCTATTGAAAGTAATGACTCCCCAGTGCCTCCTGGGGCTCTAAATTGAGTTAGCGCATCCATGTTAAGGGAGCCTGCCTCGGACTAATTCTGAGGCTTCCCTGTAGTGTAGACGTGCTGCTTCGAAATAAGCATGTTGTGTAGACGTACCCTGACTGAACAAAAGCAAACCTAGGCTACGGTGGCCCTGGAAAGTTGTAGCACTCGGAGGTTTGCAGAACGTATGGGCCAAATTCTGACACTGCAAATGTGTACATAAGTATGCTTTGACTTTAGAGGGGGGAGCTGCAGGTACTTCATTTTAAACTCTTTGGGGCAGGGATTTTGTAGAGCACCTAGCAAAACAGGTTCCTGGGCCTAAAAGGCTCTACTTCCAGACACATAATGAAGAATAATGCTTTAAAAGTATCTGCACAAGGATCCTGTGCCTGTGAAAACCTTTATTGGGGAAATGGAAAGAGCAGGCAGTGAATCATGTGAATGCTTTTTACCCATTTAGGAGGAAGTCCTTTTCTTCCTCTCTCACAGCTGAAGGCTCGCTAATTGGATTTTCAGGTTTGCTGATCCAAAATTACTTTTAAAATATATTTGCAATCTTACATATGGCATGATGAAAGGAGCATTTAATGCAGAGGCTTAAGAATTTGCGCCTTGGGTATTAACTCTTGTGTCTGCTTCTCCTATAGTAGATCTCAGGGGTTCTCCACCTTTTTCTTTGAGGCCCCCCCAAAAGTCCACATCTCACCTGGTTTTCTGCTTATAAAAGCCAGCTCCAGTGCTAGGGGCTAGCAAGCAGTGCAGGTGCCTGGGACTCCACATCACAGAGTCTTTGGCTTTAGCCCCTGGTAGCAGGCCTCAGACTCTGGGTTTCAGCCCCATACAATGGGGCTCAAGCCTTCTGCCCTGGGCCCCAGTGAGTCTGACACTGAGCCTGCTTGGTGGAGCCCCTGAAACTCATTTGAGGCCCGTCCATGGGTTGAGATGTCATACACTCTGGGCCACTTGCTGCAGCCTTCAGGGAGCAGATCCTCCTCGTTTCCAGCTGCAAAACGATGCTGAAAATTCATTCAGTCCTTTCCCTCTTTCACTTTTCCATGTAACCATTCTTCTAGTTGCCACAGAGATGTTACACAACCAACAACGAGAGAGACAGAAATGAACGGGAAGGGATGTGTCCAGGGAGGCAAACCTCAATGGTTTCCCAGAGGAAATACATATAGAGGTGCTGATACCAGAATGTATCCTCTAGGTCCCATATTTGCCTTGGGTGTTACCTGCTATGTGCCTACTTCTCCTGTAATATGTGTCGGGGTTCTCAGTAAGATGGAAGGCTAAGCCAGGGGTTAGTGTGAGATTCAGAATGGGATTCAACTCCATGCCACAGACTTCAAGCCACTTTGGGGCCTAAACTCCATCTGGCCCTATGGCAGCAGATAGGCACCTATTGGGATTTTCAATGGGAATTATACATTTAGACTCCTTTAAAAAACCCACTAAGCACCAATATAGGTTTAAAAGTTTGGGCTTTAGTGTTTCACATTTTACTACCTCACAGAGGAGCGGGGAGGTACTTGCATACCACGGTGGTGGGAGCCATACAAAGCACTTACCTATTGCAGATTGGGGGATAGACTATATCACTAGCATCCCAGGCTACAAGAACAATAAATGTGGCAAGATCGATCAGTACTTGAAATGGAGACTGGGTACTGCGGGAAGTGGTGTACTGCAGGTGTGACCATACTGAGATATGCCAGAGCAGAGAGTAAGTGTTTAGCTCTGGTATTCTGGGCAAAGGCTCAATTTGTATAGGGACACTTAAAATATTGATATTTCCAGTCACTACATTTTTTCATTCCGTGTCCTAAATCATAGTTGTTATTCATTTGCATTGTTATTCGCTTGATTGTTGTCTTCGGTCCACCCCCTCTGGGGCACCTGGTGCTGGCCACTGTCGGCGGACAGGATGCTGGGCTAGATGGACCTTTGGTCTGACCCGGTACGGCCGTTCTTATGTTCAACAGTTGCTGTGTTGCACTCAAGGAATGGCTGCTTTTCAGCGATAGGCTAACTATTTGATGTGGGATTGGGAAGGAATGGTTATCAATGTTATGTGGTGGTGTACTGGAATATTTGCTACCTGGGCAGGTGGCAAAGAGATCAACTTCATTCAAATTTCTGCAGCCCTAGCCCTCTTCCTGAGAGAATGCATGCAGAATAGTATTTCACCTGGCCTTAAAATTCCAGACAAACTCATTTTTCTGTTTTTTTTTAAGCCCAATCATACATTCTGTTACAGGCAAGTCTGATTGAAGGAGAACCAGGGCGAAAGAAGCTTTGAATTCATGAAGGCAAATGAAACACAGGACCCATTGCTGTAATGTTTCAAAGCAATGATTTAGCACTAAGGTCTAATCCCTGTTTAGATCTCTATGTCCTGTGCATTAATGTTTTAATAAAAAAATGTATTGAGATGCTGAAAAATCTTTTTGGGCAGAATATTAGTTCTTGGGTAAAATAAATGGTCACTGGGGGACAACGGAATGGGATTCTGTTTACCACTCTGCCACTGACCTGTTGTATGATTTTTCACGTATACAAACAGGGTCTAGCTAAACGAGTCCCTCATCTTGGTTGGGGCCTCTGGATGCGTAAGCTGATCTACGGTTACATCATAATTTCAGCAGTCCACACATGGATGACATTTAGGGTATTTTCTGCTGGTTTATTCAAACTACATTTATTTAAAAAATAATTTACAAACTTTACAACAGTGAATATAGTGTTTTCTAAACACATACATTTGTACACCTTGCTTTACAGTATCAGTAAATATTATGCAAATTTAGTCAGAGGTGCAGAATCCCTTTTCCAAAGCTTGGCTCTGATGCTTTCTTCAGAACCAGTTTAAAAGCTGTATGTATTGGTGATTTAGCTGCAGAGGAATATGAAGCTACTTGCAGTCCACAGTAGTTTAAAAAACTTAAGAACCTCTCATAGAATCAAAATGGTCAGGTTAGTAAGGAGGCTATGTTATAATGTACAAATAAGTTTTCCCCAGGATTGAAGAGGAACATATCCCCATCTCATGGTATTAAAGGGTCATAATACCAATGTCATCAATTAACACATACAGGGAGCTAGATCAGGCCAATATTGGCTGTATATGTTGACATTGTGTGGCATTATGTTGTAGGGTGGGATTTTCAGAAGCACGCTGGCCCAACTCTATTCTCATTAGGATATTATGTTCTTTAAGGTTTGTCTTTGCTACATGGTGCATCGGCACTGCAGCAGTTGATACACTGGCAGTCAACGTATCGTGTCTGCTCAGACATGACAAATTGATCTCCAAGCGATCTCTCTTTGACTCGTACTCCACCAGGATGATAGTGAGCAGCTGGAATCGACAGCAGAGCAGGCCCTGTTGACCTTACTACACCACAATAAGTACATCGACTTCAGCTATGCTATTTGCATAGCTGAAATTGTGTAGTGTAGTGTAGACTAGGCCATAGTATGAGAGTTTACATAGACAATAGAAACTAGTGGGATTTAATAGAAGCTGAGTGCGAGTTTACACTACAAACAGTGCAGATGAACCTCTGAAGCACTTTGAAGGTGTTCTAGGCCAGGGGTCTACACTATGCAGCCTCTACCAACAAGGCTGTGTGGGCACAGCCCCATTGCTAAAAGTCGGTGTGCATGATAGGGAAGTAAGCGACTAGTTGACTACCCGATAAGCCTAGGCTTATCAGGTAGTTGAGTCGCTACTCAACTAGTTGCTCCTCCCCCCCCTTGCTGCCTCTGTGTCAGAGGCAGCTGGGGGGGGGGGGGAAGAGAGGATGGTGCTGGGGCGGGCGGGGAGCTGGCTTGAAAGCAGGTTTCCCCCAGCACCATCTCCATGGGGCAGGCATGGGAGACAGAGGCGCAGCAGGGTAAATGGCACGAGCAGGGACTCTTAGAGGGAGGTTCTTGCCGGGCAATTACACAGTCTGGTCTAGAGCAGTTGCTGGAAATGAAAACAGGGGACTCTTACTACATTTAAAAGGCAGAGGTGCAGCTGGCATAGCAAGCACCTCCCGCCTTTTATGGAGTAGTAGATGGATACTCAATTGACTACTTGATTAGGTGAGTAATTGAAATTTAAGCATTCAGTGTGTGAATGCTTTGGGTTGGCACATTTGCTGACAAAATACTTCCCCTCCTAGGAGGGGGTTTTGCTTTGCTGGCAGCAGAGTGCTCCTGCCAACAAAGCATCAGTTACACTTTCACTTGCTGTGGCACAATTTTATTGTTCATAATGTGCATGCACGGGGAGGGTGATAAGCACCCATGAACAACAAAACTTTTATCGATCAGGTGCAAGCATAGACATAGCCTAAGTCAACAAAAGAGTGCTCACCCCTCAATTTAGTTACTCCATCTCTCTGAGACACAGTAGCTACATTAGCAGAAGTAGTTACTATAACTCCGTTGCTCAGGGTGAGGGTTTTTCATGCCCCCCAGCGACGCAGCTACATTCAAGTGTACTGTAGTCCTGGCCTGAGTTGGGCCAACACTGGGTGTGTGCTTCTGAACATCACTCCCTTGCAAGGTCATGAGATTAATTCAGCCATATTAGTCAGGTGTTTTCAGATTCCCCTGGAATCTTAGAGGGAGGTTCTTGCCGGGCAATTACACAGTCTGGTCTAGAGCAGTTGCTGGAAATGAAAACAGAGAAGATATGATAGAGCAGCTTTTAACAAACAGCTGGGATTGAAAAAGGGAACCAGCAGGCTTCAGGAATGTTTTCACAACCGAAAAAACCCGACAGTTAAATTACAGACATATCAGTATTTTAATATTTCCATTTACAATTATAAAAATAAATAAGGAGAGTAAATCTGGGGTAATGAATCCTACATTATCACTACCACTAGCACTGTTCGGTTGGGGTTGACACAAGCAGGAAAGTTTATTAGATGCAAATTTTCAATAGTGCCTGGATAGGGCTGGCTGCCTCTTCTACCACTCTCCAGATCAGAACAGGTTTCACACAAGACAACCTTCTTTCCCAATCCAAGAGGCGAAAGGCAAAGCTGCCCATTTGTCCACCAGGCCTGGATAAGACCCTCTCATATTTTAAATAAAATGTTATCTTAGTGATACAAATTGTCATTAAGAGCCCCAAAAGGCAAGTGTTGGCCAAATTTCTCAGTGGAAAGAAAGTGAATAGACGAACAGATTCCAAGGCCGGAAGGGACCACTGTGATCTTCTCGTCCGATCTCCTGAATAATGCAGACCATTGAACTTTCCCCACAATTATTCTTGTTTGACCCAGAGCAGATTTTTTAGGAAAACACTATCATGTTTTATAAGGCTGGGACTTGAAGTATAACACTGGTTTTGAAGAGCAAAGCAATTTGAGTTCCCAGGTTTGATTTTTTTTCTTTATAATCAGCAGCTTTCATTTCTGTCATGGACTGATCATATCCCATGGGGCTTGGATTTTGTCATCATTTGAAGATACTGGACAAAAATGTCAGTAGCTTTCAAAGAATTTAAAATCCTAACTCCCATTTTCAAAATGGATTTAGGTGCCTAAGTCCCATTTACTTTCAATGAAACCTAGTTTTTTGAGGGCCAGCTATTTAGAAGCCTAATGATGCAGATCAGTATCGTGTGGGATTTTAAGAGGTGCCAGGGTGCCTAGCGCCTATTGATTTAATACTTAAATACCCAAATGCCTTTAAAAATCTGGCACTTAAGAGCCTATTACTTTTTTGAAAACGGAAACTAGGCTCCTAAATCACTTTGATGCTTGAAAATTTGCCCTTTCAGAGGCAATCTGATTTATACTAGCTGAGGATTAATCCCTTAAGCACTGCACTCCAATCAACAACGTGGCTTTAAGGAAACAAACCTCCACTCATGAACAACGAGGAGCTCTAAGGTGCCACAGGACTCCTCGTTGTTTTGGCAGATACAGACTAACATGGCCAACCCCTCTGGGACTCTCTGCTCATGAGCATGGTTTCCACACACAATGGAAAAGAAAGGCTAACCCAAGTGAGAGACAGACTGGAGCCATAGCAAATAAAAACTCCCCCAACTTTTAGCCCCTGCCCCAAAAGTGAGTGTTTAAAGATGGAAGAAATACACGGTGCCTCTCAAAACCACATCCCTGTCCCACTCCTGCAGAAATGAGGTTTCAGCTATACGAAGCTCAGACTTGGCCAGACAACAAGCCAGAAAGAAGAGACATTTGAATTGTGCAGCTGGCATATCAAGGCAAACTGTAAGGAAGTTGTCAGGCAAGTTGGTGCCAGGAAGCAACCTGTTTAAAGAGCTCAACCCCTAATGAAAGACAAGAATCAAACTGTGGCTTGTATCAGTCACAGCATTTAAAAAAAAAAGCTTAAGGCTTCTTGGAGTTCAGAGTCAACAGCTAGGGGAGCAGTCAGAAACTACGTTCACCTTCCCAGCTCGCTAAATGCGCCACAAGAGGACGGAAAGTAACTGGTGACTGGCAGCTGGATGGCAGAAAAAATGTGTCCCTCTTACAGACCAGGTACCTTGTCCATCAATCCTCTCTGTAACAAGTCTGAAAAATGGGAAATTAACAGGTGGAAGGGGGAAATGTCAGGATGCTGCAAGAGATAGGCCCAAGCTGCAAAGGGCAGATTTGGATCCAAAGTTCAGGGGTCTCTGGACTGAGGTTTTGAGTTTGGTTTGTTAGAATTAAGGCTGCAAAGTTCTTTCCAAATTTCAAGGTTGTTCAAATCTGGACTTTCTGATCAGGTCCAGTTCTCCTTTGATGTACAGTTGGTAAGCACACAAAATATACCAGCAAGTAAAGGCTAATGGAGTCAATCAAATCACAGAGAAATAGAACTAGCAAGGCAGGGCTGGCCTGTCCCTACATTGCTCCCTTACTCATGGAGGGAAAAGCCACTAGCTATAGTTCTTGCAAACATTCATGCTTTCCTCTGGATATCTAGAGTGAGAGGAAAAGTACCACTCTATCCATTTTGTGCCTGGAACAGTTCCTGTAGTGCAAGGAAACAGCATGCAGCAGATACTGACTGATCAGTACAGGACTGGAAAAGTGACCGAATTAAGACTAGGTGAAATATGTGCACGCACGCACGCACGCACACACCACTTGTACCAGACCCTGCGGTCCTTTGTCGGAAAAAAATCCCACTGAAGTCAGTAAGAGTTTTGAGTGAGGACTTCAGGATTGTGTGGGTCAGGCACGGCAGGGAAAGGGTGAGTCCAAAATAAGAAAACCTCGAGGTTGTCAAGTCAACTCAAGTCTATGTCCAAAAATGTAACGTGGAACTGACGACGTCTAGGATGCCCTGGGGAGGGGGGTGGAATACAGTCAAGATGTTCGGAAAGGTTTTCAAAGCCTTCCCTGGAGAAAGCAGCTGCCCAAAGGACAGTAGCAGGTGCACTCCAGCAAACCCAGCAGCAGGCATATGAGATGTGACTTCCAAAATGTCTCCAGCTTCTTTGGTGATGTGAATCTGATCTGACCCTTTAAGGGAAGCAATCTGTTTGCGGAGCCATGCAAAATGCAGCTTCTGCAGGTTTCCGTTTTTAGCCAGAGTCAAACAGACACCAAAGAACCATATTACAAAAGACAGGTTTGTTCCAGTCGGAATAAAAAATACGACAGTAAGATTGCTATACTAATGGACAGGACTTTACTTAGGCTTAAAGGCCTTTTGGTTTTCAATGAGGTAATGAAACTAATTTCTCCTGCCATTGCAATACAAAATATGCTGGAATGAGCTTCATTAAAAATATGATGAACATTCCGAACATTGCAGGCTACCTCCTCAGCCGTGTTTTCAGTGGATCTACATGATTTAAATGACCCCAGGACCTGGCCTTCTAATCAGAGATGGTCCTGAACAGGGTTCCCTCTAATCTTTTCTGTCCACGTGCAGAATAAATTTTTTGTGCACTGAGGCACGTGTGAATGTGCACCCCCAGAATAAACAAAAAACCTACCTGTGGAGCACTCTGCCAATCAGCTGGGTGGCATTTGAATTTCTCCTGAGTGGCTGCACAAGCGCACAGTTTACAGGGAACATTGGCCCTGAACCAAATCTCTGCTCCCCTTGCAAATCTGGTGGCTGTTCAGATCTGTATCCAAACTTTGCAGGTGGCTCCATTGCTATGACAGCAAAGTTTGAACTAAAATCGTCACTAGGCTTAAGGATTCAGCAGTCTGAACAGATTTTGATCCAGTCACACAGGTTATGTTCACACTGCAATACAGACCCACGGCGTGGCTGTATCAGTGGACTTGGGCTTGCAGAGTTTGGGCTGTGGGGCTATACAATTGCAGTGTAGATGGTTGGGCCCCATGTGGGAGAGGACTTCAGAGCTCAGGTTCCAGTCCAAGGCCAAACATCTGCACTGCTATTTTTAGCCCTAGGTGGTCAAGTCGAATCTGGGTGCCACGGGCTTTTTATTTCAGTGTATACATCCCGTAAGCTATTTTGATGAGCCTCATGTCCAAACCTAGACTGATAAAGGGAATGGGGAATATTCTGGGCCCTCCACTATAGAAAGGATGTGGACACATTGGAGAGGGTCCAGCGGGGGGCAACCAAAATGATTAGGGGGCTGTAGTACATGACCTATGAGGAGAGGCTGAGAGATTTGGGCTTATTTAGTCTGAAGAAGAGAAGAGTGAGGGGGGATTTGATAGCAGCCTTTAACTTCCTGAAGGGAGGTTCCAAAGAGGATGGAGAAAGGCTGTTCACAGTAGGGACGGATGGCAGAACAAGGAGCAATGGTCTCAAGTTACAGAGGGAGAGGTCTAGGCTGGATATTAGGAAAAACTATTTCACTAGGAGGGTGGTGAAGCACTGGAATGGGTTACCTTGGGAGGAGGTAGAATCTTGACAAAGCCCTGGCTGGGTTGATTTAGTTGGGTTGGTCCTGCTTTGGGCAGGGGGCTGGACTTGATGACCTCCTGAGGTCTCTTCCAGCCCAAGGATTCTAGGATTCTATGAATATGGTCCCCCTAGTTCTTTCATTTACGAAAAAGAGCAAGCACTCATTTTTAAAAATTGACCTCAGCTATCCAGAGGACCACGTGACCAAAAACATATGGACAGACTTCAGAGTGATGAAAATGAGCGGGACCTGGGGGGACTGATTTATGAAACAAGATAACAAGAATTACGGTCACAACCTATAAAGCTGGACAAGTGAGATGACTCAGGGCTTGAGCCAAGCCCACTAAATTCACTGGAAAGATGCCCACTGACTCCAGCTGTCTGTGGATCACGATAGGAGTTAGGGTTAATGAGCATAATTATTTCTCAGAAGAACCAAGGATAGAAACCCCAATATCCCACAGCTTTGGTTGCAATTTTCCTGCTGCAAAGTCATGGGACTCAAGCTTGCTCTCCCTTTCTCTAAATCAGGAATGTCTCAACTGAAGTCAGTCGAATTACACTGGTGTAACTAAGATCAGAATCGGGCTATGGGCCTCATCTGGTGCAAGATGGCTTAGCTCAAGTGAAGTAAACAAGGCGACCCTGATTTACCCCAGCTTCAGATCTGGTCTGACATCTCAGATAACCCTTTCCTGATTAGAAATGGGCCCTAACCAAAACTCAGGATCCAGACACCCCTAAACAAAACTTTATTTATTTAGTCTGAACACCTCAGCTGGCTCCTTTCTCTGATGGGTTGAGCTAAATCCCCAGACTCAAAGACCCCTCTGATCTTTCAACAAGTTTGGATCCAGACCTGGACTTCGCAGGCTGACTGCATCTCTGTTCTGGATACCTCCAGAGATTCTTTATGGAAAGATGAACAGCAGCAAAATTGTCACATTCAGCACATGCCACTCACAAGGAACTAGAGTCATCCAAGAAATCAGAAACTTCAGGGCTAACTGCCCAATCTTTCATGGCCCTCTCAGGTCTAGGTCTGACTCGTTTGAGTTTAGTGATTGTTACAAGGTAGGGCCACGTTTCTCAAACTGTGGGTCCCGACCAACTTAGAGCAGGGTCATGAGCAACTTAGAGAGGGGTCGCAATATCACAAAGTTTGAGAACCCCTGAGTTAGGGCAAGCGTTTTGTGTGCCGAACACAATGGAAGCTCAGGGACAAAAGGCACAAGAGTTGTGATAACAGAGTGTGTGCTGTTGGCCAAGACAAATCATTGGGATTTGACAGGCTAATGGCTATGCTGCTTGGTTTATGACAGTCAGATCTGTACTGTGATAAAAACCCACGGAACCAAGCCTCAGAGAGCCCAGGTCAACTAGGGTGACCAGACGCATCCTGATAGTCATGGCCTGGTCTTGTATACACAAGCATCCTTCCCCTTGAAAAAAGGGTCCCGATTTTCACGCTTGTTAAAGCCAATTGGCTTGGGCTTGAGCTGGGGGGGCAACCAATAGCAGTGTAGACATTTTGCCTTGGGCTGGAGCCTGGGCCTTGAGACCTTCCTCCACTGTAGACTCCAGCCCCACCCTGAATGTCTGCACTGCAATCTTATAGCCCCATAGCCCAAGCCCTGTGAACCTGGAACGGCTGACCTGGGCTAGCTGCGGCCATGCCAGGGTCGTCTCACACAATACAGACGTAACTTCTGCCCATCTTGCTGAGCTGCCCATAGTAGCGGCAGCCTGGCGATGCTAAAGCAGCGAGTCCCGTGGAAGAGAAGACGTTCCCACCGTCCCTCAAACGATGCAGTGCATGGTGGCCTATGGGCACGCTGGCTGGGCAGGTCAGACAACACAAAGTGCAGCGCCAACCGCGTGGCCGTGTTCCAACAGGAACCAACAGCAAGGGGTGCGGCGGGCTTGGGTCAACACAAGCTCTCCTCTGGGAGTGAGCTCCCCCGTTGCTGGCCCAAGTGGGGGCAACCTGCCCTCATCTTTAACACAGAGGGGCGCCCAGCAGACACAATAGGGCTGAGCCAGTGATGTTCGTTTTTGCTCCCAGCCGATCTCAGGACACAATCAGAACCTCCTAAGGCCACTTCAACGAGGCGCAGCGTCACATGGCGGCACCTGGCGTCTCTAGGGGCCGCATTTCCCAGATGGGACCAGCTGTCGTCTCTTCCGTTCCATGCCAGTCTGGGCTCTCCTTTGCCTCCCCTCCCCCACGGGTGCAGCCGCGTAGGTATTACCCTGCAAGGCCAACATGCCGGGGCAGTATCAGCGTTGTGCATCACTGTGGCTTACCTGTTTACACCAGCGCGGCCCCTCTGCACAAGGGGTTTGCACTGCCGCAGGTTCACGGGCAGAACCACTACCCCACAGACTAGGCCTTTTGGGGTGGGGCAGTCTCAGATTTCTGGTAATGCTGCCTCCATTTTAAAACTCACAAGGGTCCCCGTAGGGCTTAGTGTCTTAATGCGTGCCAGGAAAATCAGAGATTTGGGAATGCAAACGATAGACTGTTTACGTGGCTTATTCTGGAATGATCTGGAGAAATTCCCAGGGAAAGGAATGGGGGATGGGATCAGCAGTCTCTAGGGCTGGAAAGATCCAGCAGCCCATTTTGCTCCAGGTATGAGACAGTACACAGAGGGAACCCTTATTGCGATCCCTGCTCCGAGGAGATCACGCTGGATTTTCTCGCTTTCGGAGGCGGAGGGGGAGGTTTGACTTCACGCCTGCTGGGCAGTGGTGGGGCAATCTGGGGACGATAAAACACACAATCAGAGGTGTGAGACGTTCTGCTCTCCCAGGCAACAGACATGTAGACGCCATCCCTGCTACTTATTTCAAGATCAAACCCTCCAATTTCACTCTAGACAGAACTCCTCCACACCAGAGGATGGAACTAGGGATGTTAAATATCGGTTAATTGAATAGTCGAGTAACCTCATGAATTTTTATTGGTTAGTCGACTAGTCTATAGTCCCCAGGGGCGGGGGCCAGCAGCCTCTGTGGGGCCAGCAGTGCAGGGTGCCAGACAGGAGCTGGTCCAAGAGGGGAGCCAGTTTAAAAACCGGCTCCCCTTCTCGACCAGCTGTCTGTCGCCCAGTGCTGCTGCCTCTGATAAAGATGCAGCAAGATGGGGAGGCAGCAGCCCCTGTCCTAAGGGGGGTCTTAGTTCCTGGACCCGGTGCAAGCTGGAACTGAGCCAGGCTGCCTGTCCACATGGCTCCTATTACACTTTAAATGCAGAGCTGCAGCAGGGGTAGGTTCTGGACTGGTGGGAGCCAGAACTGAGCCGGGCTGCTGGCCAGCCTGCAAAAAATTTACTGGCAAGGGTGGGGGGAGGGAAATGCGTATAGTCTATAGCATTAACCTATAAACGTTTGCTTATTGGTTTATTTGTTAATCGACTATACTATTACACACAAGACTGGAAATCAGCCTTTGTCCCGCTGTCCGAGCTGCAACAAGTCTGTGTGCCACAATTTCCCCCATCTGTAAAATGGGGACACTACTCCTTTCCCACAGTGCTGGAGCTTTGAAATACCACCTGTCCTGAGGGGAGCTCTCCGTTGACCCAGGGCATGATTTTCCAACTGCAATGTGTGTGATGATTGACACAATTACAGGGAGGCCCAAGTGGGTGTAACATGCTAGCCAGTGAGAACGGTAGCGTTTATATCCCACTGCCCTAGTGCACATGACTGCAAATGGTGCAAAGAATGAATGAATCAGACCATGAGTGTCAATACAAAAGTCCCACTCTTCCTGCACGAGGAAGGGGATTTTAAAACTGCCTTTGTTTTTGCACAGATTTGCACTCTAGGGTGCTTTGGCTTTTCCCCTTCAGCCATTTTAACCAATGCTAAGCTAAGCAGCTGCTAAGGGGGCACGTCTGTAATAAGCGAGACCTGAAGGAAAGCTGGGTGAGCAAGAGGCCATGTGGTCTCTTCTTGCTCAGCCTAAATAGCCTGGATTTCAAAACCATTGAGACACAAGAAAGGGGTGTGTGTGTGGGGGAGGGGGGCGGCTTTATAACTTAAAAAGCCATGTGCAAAAGCCCTCTGGTGAAATACTTTCACAGCCTCTCCACAGGCCGGAGTCAGCCCTGGCTGCAGGCTGAGGTCAATGACAATGTCGTTTTCTAAGGCTCAGGGAAAGGGATCGCTTCAGGAATCCTCCTGCACAATAACTCCGAGCACATCCACGGCCCTAGCATGTTTCCCGCAGCCAGACCACCTTGTGCAGCCACGCAGCCTCATTTCTCATGCTACGTCAATCGGACGAGGTCAGGATTTGCAGAGAGACCCCCTAGCAGGGACGGTGTAGGTGGCCCTCTAAGTCAGAATGAAACGGTCCCATCGTAGGGTGCTGGAGGGCGCCCCAGCCCTCATTGGGAATCTGTGCAAAACTCAGGCAGAGTCACGTGTGGCCTCCCACTGGCGCTCATCAAGCTAGCACGAGTATAAATAGCAATGGTACTCCAGCAGCCTAGGCAGTGATGGCCGAGCCCTTCCCCCCACCCTGCAACCAGTGGGGACGTTTTCTGCCTGGCTCAGTTGTGCCTCCACTACGGCTACTAGCGTGACTACCCGAACACACGTCTGTCCTTAGGAATTATGGGGCCCTGCACAGTACTATTCAACCGTGCCCGCACGCCCGACAGCGGCCAAGTGGATCCGCGGGATGATTTTTTAGAGACATGATTTTACAATCTGAAGCAACACACTCAGGACATTTTTAAAGCAAATTTTAAACTAAGGTCCGGTGGGCGAACACAGTAAATTCAGAAAGGGACACGAAATACCTGGGGTTGGCCAATGCCTCTTACGTGGCTCCATTACCCCTTGACTGGCTCTGTCACAGGTTCAAAGGCCTGCCAGGCTGTGCTACCTTCAAGCTAACCAGAGCCTCTCTGGAGGGAGCAAAGCCACAGAGCAGGGCTAGGAAGAGGTGGGGGGATGGACATTAAGACCCAGCGGGGCCCCAAATTTTCAGATGCCCAGCTCAGCTGTGTGTTCTGCATATGGGTCAGGAAATGAGCATGGGAAGCACACCCCAACTCATATCACAGACATGGTCTAATACCCCCAAGCGTTTTTAAAATCACTCTCTCGCTATAAAAACGGTTTTCCTGCGGGACGACCGAGTGACATCATCATGTCACACTGCGTCCTGCCTGCCTCCTCCCTCTTCCCCTTTCCCCAGTGCTTGGCTGCTGCATGGGACCTGTGAGGCCTCAGAGAGGCCCTCCCACGGCAGGTGGGGGGAGAGTGTGGGGCCTGCCAGGGCTTGGAGCAGCCCCCCCTCCCCTCCCAGCAGGTGGGGGGAGAGCGCAGGGCCTGCGAGGCCTCAGAGCAGCCCCCCTCTCCCCCCACTGCTGACTGGGAGAAGAGTGTGGGGCCTGCCATGGTCGGGAGGAGGAGTTAGGGTTAGGTTGCAGTGGGGGAGAAAAAGGGAGTGGGCTGGCATGGCCAGGGGAGGGCAAAGGGGCCCGGGCTGGTGTGGACGGGGAGGGAGAAAGGACCCGGGCTGGTGTGGGCGGGGAGGGAGAAAAGGCTTGGGCTGGCATGAAGGGGAGGAGGAGAAAGGGCCCGGGCTGATGTGGCCTGGGGAAGAGAAGGGGCCTGGGGTGGTATATCGGAGGGTGAGCGGGGGAAGGAGAAGTGTCCCGGGATGGTGCGGCCACAGCCTGGCCCTCCCTGATGGCTGGGGCGAGAGCTGGGGTTGCCTACCCCCTGTGAGAGGGATGTTCAAGGTCACAATGGCTGCATTTCAGTGCAGGTTGAAAGGATCCTTATAAAACACAGCTTGGACATTAATGTGCCAACCTTGTAAAGCTCTTTCAGATGCTTTCCAATAAAAGGCATTACAGCAGTACACATGGACAATATTATGATGCCACAGTCAGACAATGACGTTAGGAAGAGCAGAAAACTGCCTTGGCCAATAGTTTTAATGCCAGGGGCCCTGGTTTTCAGCAAATGAAAAGCACCTGTCCTTGGAAAATCAGGCTTCTCCAAAGTGTCTTAAAATTGAGCACTCAGAAATCACTAGTCAATTCTGAAAATCTTGGCCTAGCAGTTCTTCCTGTCCTGTCCTCCCCCCGCCACCCAGTACTGGAGAATACTGTGATATTTATACCCTGACTTTAGTTATTAAATTCCCAGGTCATCATGTTTTCAATAACAAGAAAACACCAAACATTTGATAAGACGTATTTTGCGAAGGCAGGAAAAGCTTGTTCTTTTCAGCGGAAGAAAGGGTCCAGCTAGACTGTCTTCCCATTAAATGGAAAACTTCTTGCTCTCTTGTAGTTTCAGGAAGCAAACCAGTAAATGGATCAGACAAGTTTCAAGTAGCAAAGCAACTGGGAAAATTCCACTGGTGCCGCTTTCTCAAGAGCCGGCTTCCAAAAAAGTGTCAGCTCCAATTTCCTTACCTCCACAGAGTTCCGCGCGTTGCTATTCTCATAGGGTTTGCTCTTGGGCGGAGGTGGGGGCGGAGTGCTCTGGAAGTTAGCAGTTGCCAATCCATCAGCCTGCAATGAGGGAAAACCTAGAAACAATGAAAAGATATTGAAGGCAAAGGAGACTGAAATGAGGGTGGGATGAGGGAGGGAAACAACACTAACTACACGTGATTTTTAAAGGAAAATTATTCCTACGTTTTGTTTTGTTTTAATCTACTCACCGGTCCCCTACTACGTTAGCAGATAAACCTTAACAGATGTGTCTAAGTCAAATCCCAGTTGCAATTCCCTTAACTTCAAAAGATCCAGAAGATTTCTACATTTGCAATGTGAATTTTAACCCATGTGAACAAGGCATGGCTAGGAGAGCAGAAACTTGAATCCATTATCCCACCTGAAATGTTCAGAGGGGTTTCCCTTCTGCTCAGGCTTTTACCGCAACAATAGTTTTGATTTTAACTCCTACTGGTGGGGTAAGTAAGTATCCACATTTCTGAAGAATTTCCTGAGAAACTGTCCCCCTACTAATTACAATTAAAATGATCTGGCTTCTTTACTTCAACCAAGTTTTTTGATTCCCTTCACTGATTTCTTATAGCTCGGCACATTAGCTCTTGCAGTTTATTTCTGAAAATGGTGTTTAAGTTCTCTCATGAATTCTATCCTAACTTACAGACACAAGATACTTCTATACTCCATCTCCTACCATCTAAAATACATCAGAATCTAATTCTCTTTTCATGCCAATTTTACAGTAGGGTATTGCCACTGGTTTCCTCAAGATCATTTAACTAGAGACATAAAGGGTAACAATATGACATTCTATAAATATATTAAAAGCAAGAGGAAGACCAAGGATAGGGTAGGCCCATTGCTCAGTGAGGAGGGAGAAACAATATCAGGAAACTTGGAAATGACAAAGGTGCTTAATGACTTCTTTGTTTCGGTTTTCACCAAGTTTGATGGTGACGGGATGCCAACATAGAGAATGTTAGTGGAAATGGGGTAGGTTTAGAAGTTAAAATAAAAAAAGAACAAGTTAAAAATGACTTGGAAAAGTTAGATGTCTCAAGTCACCAGGGCCTGACGAAATGCATCCTAGAATACTCAAAGAGCTGATAGAGGAGGTATCTGAACCTTTAGCTATCATCTTTGAAAAGTCATGGAAGTCGGAAGAGATTCCAGAAGACTGGAAAAGGGCAAATATAGCACCTATCTATATAAAGGGAAATAAGAACCCAGAAAACAATCAGTTTAACTTCTGTGCCAGGGAAGATAAAAGAGCAAGTAACTGAGGAATCCATCTAGAAACAACTGGAAGACAATAAGGTGTTAGGAAACAGCCAGCATGGATTTGTAAAAAAGAAATTATGTCAAACCAATCTGAAAGCTTTCTTTGATAGGATATCAAGCCTTGTAGATAAGGGAGAAGTGGTGGATGTGGTATACCTAGACTTTAGTAAGGCATTTGACACGGACTCGCATGACTTCTTATCAATAAACTAGGGAAATACCACCTAGATGAGGCTTCTATAAGGTGGGTGCATAACTGGCTGAATAACCGTTCTCAGAGAGTAGTTATTAACAGTTCACAATCATGCTAGAAGGGCATAACAAGTGGGGTTCTGCAGGGGTATGTTTTGGGACCGTTTCTGTTCAATATCTTCATCAACGATTTAGATATTGGCTTATTAAGTTTGCAGATGATACCAAGCTGGGAAGGGTTGGAGGATAGGATCATAATTCAAAATGATCTGGACAAACTAGAGAAATGGTCTGAAGTAAATAGGACAAAGTTTAGTAAGGACAAAGGCAAAGTGCTCCACTTAGGAAGGAACAATCAGTCTCATACATACAGAATGGGAAGCGACTGTCTATGAAGGAGTACTGCAGAAAGGGATGTAGGGGTCATAGTGGACCACAAGCTAAATATGAGTCAACCGCGTGACACTGTTGCAAAAAAACCAAACATGATTCTGGGATGCATTAACAGGTGTGTTGTGAGCAAGACACGAGAAGTCATTCTTCTGCTCTACTCTGCGCTAGTTAGGCCTCAGTTGGAGTATTGTATCCAGTTCTGGGCACCATATTTCAAGAAAGATGTGGAGAAATTGGAGAAGGTCCAGAGAAGAGCAATAAAATGATGAAAGATCTCGAAAACATGAGCTAGGAGGGAAGGCTAAAACAATTGGGCTTGTTTAATTTGGAAAGGAGAAGACTGAGAGGGGGATATGATTGAAGTTTTCAAGTACCTAAAAGGGCGTTACAAGGAGGAAGGAGAAAAACTGTTCTCTTTGGCCTTTGATGATAGGACAAGAAGCAATGGGCTTAAATTGCAGCAAGGGAGGTTTAGGTTGGACATTAGGAAAAACTTCCTAACTATCAGGGTGGTTAAACACTGGAATAAATTGCCTCGGGAGGTTGTAAAGTCTCCATCACTGGAGATATTTAAGAGCACGTTAGACAGACACGTATCAGGGATGATCTCAATGGTACCTGGTCCTGCCATAAGGGGAGAGGACTAGACTTGATGACCTCTCGAGGTCCCTTTCAAGTTCTAGTGTTCTAGGATTCTATGATCTCATCTGAGGAAGTGGGTTTTGCCCACGAAAGCTCATGACACTATATACATATTTCTGTTAGTTTCTAAGGTGCCACAGGACTGCTAGTTGTTTTTAAAAGTTGTTTCCTCATTTATATTGGTGTGAGAGAGAGAGAGAGAGAGAGGAGAACCAGGTCCAAGTGTGAGCCTCTGTCCCTTTAAAATATGGAGTTTTGGTCATGTCAGTCCCAGGATATTAGAGACACAAGGAGGAGGAGGTAAAGGTTGAACCTCCTAAATCCGGGACTCTGGTCCAGCAACATCCGTAGTCCAGCAGGATCATGGATTTTGTTGGACCAGAGAGCCCTGGTGCCTGGGAGCACGAGCCGGTCGGAGTCCAGCAGCGGGAGAGCCCCACGATTGGGACTGGGGAGCCCCGTCCTGGGGAGCCCCAGTTGGGCGCGGCACAGCGGAGTAGCCACGGAGCCCTGACCCGGTGTGGCACAGCGGGGGAGCCACACAGCCCAGACTCAGGAAGCCCCAAACGGGCAGGACAGAAGTGGGGCCACGGCGGATGGGAGCTCTGTCCCTGGCGAGCGCCAGCCAACTGGCAGAAGCAGGCCAGAGCCAAGCCCCAAGCCCTGTAGCAGCAGGGCTGGAGCGGAACCAGCAGGAGGGAGGGGCAGCATCCTGGGAAGCCAGTGGCAGGGGATCTCCCCTGATCTCGTAAATTCCCTCATTCGGGACCAGGGAGGTCCTGAGGGTGCCAGACCAGGGAGGTCCAACCTGTAATATCTTTTATTGGACCAACCTGATGAGAGAAGCTTTCAAGAGCTCTGTGTGAGCCGAAAGTTCATCTCTCTCACCCACAGAACATGGTTCAACAAAAGATATTCCCTTGCACACACTGTCCTATTAAAACATGGCAGAGAGCACCCAAGCAAGAAATGCAGTAAAATAAAAACAGGGACAACTTTCAACCCCCTTACCTCCCCCCCCACCCATCCCCCAAAGCTATCCATCTGAGCCAGCCAAATCCCATATTTGCTTACATAAGGGATGCACTCCATAAGTGACTCACTCCCTTTATCTACTAAGATACAATCCTTCTTTGACAGGACATTTTTAATTTGCCTCCTGAGATTTCAGCAGCAATTGATGTCTCCTTACAAAACTTTTTGACACAAGATGGAGCGGGAAGACACAGACAGCTAGAACTTGCAGTTCACTTATTTCTAGCACAGAGTGCAAGTTCTACCCAAGACTGAAGTCGGAGACCTGTTAAAAAATGCATCTGGTTTAATTGGGCTCTCACTAATCCCTCGGACTACACTGGGGCCACTTTTGATTTATAGCAACGAGATCAGCAAGTCCTATAAATCAAACATGCTCTATCATGCTAAAAACAATGGGCCTGATTTGCAGATGCCCCCTGAATAACTGCACTGGCATTTTACTGAAGTTGAACTAATAGTATCAGTTTCTGCCATTCACTGAAAAACCTGGATGAAAAAAGCCAGGCCCAGTAGGTTAAAATAACTATGTGAAAGAAGTTTAATTTCAATGTAATAGGTCACATACAATTAACAAAGATTACTTCAGCCCCTTTGGTAACACAGAAAGTCCGTACGGTGAATGGTAAAAGTCACCGTCTCTTTTAATCAATTTTCCCACCCAATTTTCTTCCCTGGTGTGAAGCGGACATTAGCTGTAAGGCTCTCTGCTAAAATGTGGTACATTCTATTGCCACGGACGCAGTCCAGAATGCAAGCTGCACTGTCACGGGACTTACTGTGGGTTCTTGGGGTTTTCGGTGTGACTGGGGGCGGACTGAGCGGTGTTGACTGCTGGAGGGAGGAGCTTTGAAGCAGTGTCAGTTTTCCGTCTCCTAACTGAAGACTCTTTGGTCTCTGCACTTTTCCGGATGCGTTCTGAGGGAAAACAGAGTCAACAAAACCTTTTGAAGTCGGCAAGGTGGCTGCACATGTCGATATAACTCGACCTGTCAGGAAGGCACGAGCATGTTCCAGAGAAGCCACGTACAGGACAGTAAGGAGCATTCAGGGGAAACAGAAGAGACCAAGCACCAAGCTGGCTATGCAGTGTCAAAAGGCGAAAGAGCCAATCACAGAAGCCACCAAATCAGAGGTTCATTTAACTGCACATCCAGGAATGTAATCTACGCCATTAAATGCCAGCAGTGCCCCACTGCAATATATATTGGACAAACTGGACAGTCCCTACGGGAGAGAATCAATGGACACAAATCAGATATCCGTAAAGGGAACATACAAAAACCTGCAGGGGAACACTTCAGTCTACCAGGGCATTCATTAAAACAGATCTTCAAGTGGCTGCTTTGTTACAGACCAATTCCACAAGCCAAATACACAGGGAAGGACTGGAACTACAATTCATTCACAAGTTAGATACCCATGCTAATGGATTAAATAAAGATACCGATGGCTGGGACATTATCAACCTACCAAACAATGAAGGTGCCAATGATTCTTTGTCTGTATAGTATCTGCTGTTAGTACTCTTAGAATCATAGAGCTGGAAGCGACCTCAGGAGGTCATGGAGTCCAGCCCAACTAAATCAACCCAGCAAGGGCTTTGTCAAGCCAAAACATCTCTATTGCCTACTAATGGTTCTTATCTGCCTCTTTTGACTATCCAGTCTATAGGTGCTTGTAGACTATTTGTTTTTCCTGTTACATTCCAGCTCAGTTTTCCCCTTGATATTTTTATACCCACTACCTCTTCTTGTTTCTTCCCCCCCCCGCCCTATTTATTTTAGTTCTGGACATCCAACACTCCAGTTATCTGAAGAAGTGTGCTGTGCCCACGAAAGCTCATGATACCATCTACATGTTTTGTTAGTCTTTAAAGTGCTACCAGACCATTTGTTGTTTTTTAAGTTTATCCTGTACAGACTAACTCAGCTACCCCATGAAGATTCTATGACAGTATGATGCTAGCACTGCTGGTCAAATTTACAGAGAGGATCTTACTAATTGGGTAGCATCGCTCACAGAGATTTCACTATATCCGTTAAGGAAGGAAGAGGATTTTCATAGCAGGGAAGGAATCCAGGGTGGAAAACAGTTGCATTTGACCTAGCCATTCTATGGACACTTTTGCAAAGGGCAGCTACTGAGAGAAGGCAAAGAAAAATAGTTTAGGTAATAGGTACCAGGACCAGAAGAGACCGTTTGAGTTATTCAGTACAAGAGTCTGCATTTTGCAGAACCAATCTCTCTTTCTCCAGCAAAGGAAGTGTGAGTTTAGCTGAAGGTGTTTGGAATTTGGGAGAACTAGATCCAATTTCAACCATGCCACAAACTCCCGACGTGGTCTTGGTCAACTCCCTTTGCCTCTGACTAAGATTTTCAAAGGAGCCTAAGGACGTTAGACATCCAGATTGGGAGTTGGGTGCCTAATTCCCTTAGTCTTCTTTGAAAACCTCAGCCTTTTTGCCTCAGTTGGCCTTCTATGAAATGGGGGAAATGATATCGGTGTTGCCTCACAGGGATACTAGAGAGGAATATTCAATAATGGTTATAAGATGCTCAAATACTGCACAGATGGGGGCTGGAGGAGTATCTTGATAGAAAGACTATTATCTTATTTAATCCACTCGACTTTCTGTGGTGCTGGGGGCTTGGACAGCTCCTTTCAGAGAGTCTGCCCCTACTCTGTTCCTAAGGGTGTGTCTAGACTACAGGGTTTTCTTGACAAAAGTGGACTTTTGTCGACAAAACTATATCTGCGTCTACACTACCGCCGAGTTCTGTCAACAGTAAGTCGACAGAACACAGCAGTTTTGCCGACGGTGGTAAACCTCATTCTACGAGGAATAATGCCTTTTTTCGACAGAGTTATGTCGGAAAAAGGCGCTATTGCATCCACACTGTGCTTTTTCAAAAAGTGAGTGTCTAGACTCTCTGTCAAAAAAGCGGCTTCCTTTGCCAACAGAACTGGTTGTAGTCTAGACGCTCTTTTTCGACAGAAGCTTTGTTGACAGTATCTGTCGACAAAGCCTCTGTTGACAAAAGCCTGTAGTCTAGACGTACCCTTATGGTTAAACATTGCTCCTTCCAACAGCTAAAACATCACTGTAATTTGGCACAGATGATAAAAACCCAGCATGTTCTGGTCAGTTTCTAGATGACACTTCATGACTGATCAGGACAGCCAGAGGTTCTGAGGCCATGCAGCGTTCATTCCAATGGTCAAATTTACCTACCTACCTTTGGAATTTATCTCCCCCCCGCCCCATTACCATAATATCTGCAAGCCTCATAGTCTTTAATGTATTTATCCTCACAACAATCCCTGTGAAGTAGGAAGTCCTGTTACCTTTATTACCAAGATGGGAAACTGAGGCAGAATGAGGCACCAAATTATTAAGGTATTTAAGGCTCTTAATTTCCACTAAATCAATAGGAGTAAGGCACCCAAACACCTTTAATATTGAGGTGCTAAGTGACTTGCCCAAGGTCACAGATCTGTAGTGGAGCAGCTTACTTTGTCAAAAGCCCTAGTGTCCTGACCACGGATCATCCCTTCTCAATTCCTAAATCTCAGGCCAGATCCTCAGCTACTGTACATTTGACTTCTGTGGAACCCTGCTGATTTACATCTGTTGAGGATCTGGCCCTCTAAGTGGCTAGATAGCTGCTGCCTGTTTGAATATCAAGGGCTCAATCCTGCAAGGTACTGAGTGCTTGAAGCTGTCCTGGGTGTCTGTGAGAGGCGAGGGTGCTGGAATTTCTACGTCTTGGGCTGCAAGTTTCCACTTTAAATCAAACCGCACTGTGGCTCCTGACAGGAGTTTTCTAAATAAAAGGCACGCAATTACTGAGGCTTTGTCTATACTTACCGGACAATTGATGCTCTGGAGATCGATCTTCCAGGGTTTGATTTAGTAGGTCTAGTAAGGACCTTCTAAATTGAACACAGAGGGCGCCCCCATCAATTCCATACACTTCGGAGATGCTGCCCTAGAAAATCGATGTAAGGTACATCGACTCCAGAGATGCAATTCTTGTAGCCGGAGTTGCGTATCTTACATTGATTTCTCCCCCAGTGTATACCTTGCCTCAGATGACCAGGGCCTTTGGTATTCAAACCCCTCCCAGTGTTTAGTGAAGATCCTAATGACAACCAAACCAACACTGTGCAAGTTATGACTATGACTATTATTTTTACCATTTTGGAAGTCAGTTCAGCTCCTGGCTCCTTCTCCACAATCACCTGAGACTTGCTAACACTCCAATCCTTCCGCTTGAATTTGTTAATCCGGTTATCGAGGTCTTCTTTGGCAGGCAGCTCTTCAGCCTTGGAAGCTGATGACATCCTTCTCTCCAAGAGAGGCTCGAGAATGGATCTGCAGCCCACGCCAAGCAACCGAAACAAAGGAAGAAGCATTAGTCCTCTATTGATATGGCCCTCAGGGGCTCTGTAGTGCGCACAAGTGCAAAAGTGAGTTATAGCAGCACAAGGCTTTCAAAGGGACTTATGCATGTAAGTTAGACAGGCACTTTTGAAATAGCTTCCCAAGGACACTGTATTGTGCATTGAAGGAAGTGTCGTGCAATGAATACAGGGCGCTGATCTGAGAGTTTTTGCCACCGGTGACTGTGGGCAAGTCACCTCGGCCTTGTGGTAACTACGGTAACATCAGGGAAGGACTGCAATTCCATTCTGTACCATTTCCGAGCTGGCACCATTTGAACCATGTAGCTCTCTGCAGGCTGCAGTTTGGGAACCACTGAACTACGTGACCACATAGGATATTTATCTCTCTGTCTTCTAGGGCAGTGGTCTTCAGACCCAGGGTCGTGACCCAGTGCTGGGAGGTGGGATATCGGGCACTGGGTCTCGTTGCTGCAGGGGGATCAGGTGAGCAGTGGGGCAGGGCTAAGGCAGCTCCCTGCCTGTCCTGGCACGCAGACTGCACTGCGCACCAGAAGTGGCTGGCAACAGGCCCGGTTGACGAGCACACAGGGCTTCGTGCACTGCCCCTGCACTGAGCACTAGCTCCGCACTCCCATTAGCTAGAACCTGCTGCTGGCTCCTTCTGGCCACTAGGGATGTTAGGTATCAGTTAACTGAATAGTCAATTAACCTCATCAATTCTTATCGGTTACTCGACTATACTATAGTCCCTGGAGCAGGGCTGGCAGCCAGTGTGCTCTGGCCCCACTCCCGAGGAGCCCCCTGCCACTCTGCGCTGCTGCCTCTGTATCAGAGGCAGCAGTGCAGGGTGGCAGGCGGGAGCTGGTCCACCAAAGGAGCCAGTTTAAAAAACAGCTCCCCTCATGGACCGGCTGCCTGTCGCTCCACGCTTCTACCTCTGATACAGAGGCAGCACCGTGAGGTGGCAACAGCCCCTGTCCGGGGGTAGGGTGCGGTGGGGTCTGAGCTCCCAGACCCAGTATGAACCAGAACTGAGCTGGGCTGCCGGCCCACCTACCTCCTAATACACTTTAAATGCAGAGCTGCAACAGGGGCAGTTCCCGGACCTGGCGCGAGCCGGGCTGCTGGCCAGCCTGCTACAAAATTTACTGGCAGGTGGAGGGGGAATGCACGTAGTCTATAGCATTAACTTATAAGCTTTTGTATATCAGTTAATTGATTACACTATTCCATCCCTACTGGGCACAGCAGGGTCTGCAGTGCCAGGAGAGGCAGTAAGCTGCCTTAGCACCCCCGCTGCACTACTGACAGGAAACCGCTCAAGGTAAGGCCCCTCCTGCTCCAACTCTGACCCCTCCCCACCAAATCTGAAGCTCTCATCCTCCGTCATACTCCGGAACCCACACTTTAGTCAAGTTCTGTTGGGTTGCGGACATCAACAATTTCCGTCATCTGGGTCATGATGAAAAAAGCTTGAAAACCACTGTGCTAGGGTGCAGTAATTCTCTTAGGAGACCAGAAATGCTGCGGGTTTCACTAAAACATATTATCCACATCGTTTGGCAGTATAGGAGATGGGGTGCTAGACAGGGACTCAGGTGACGTGGGTTCAAATACCAACTCTTCTGCTGGGTGACCTTGGATAAGTCACCCCTGCCTCAGTTTCTCCATCCTAAAGCTCTCTGAGATCTGATGAAAAGTGCTTTGTAAGAACTAAGGATTATTATTTGCTGGTTACAGTAAACTTCATTTTAAAAGTAAAAGGAAGTTACAGAGACACATCCCTTGCATAGGCAAGATTAAAATAACCTCCAAGAGCAAAAGAGATTCCCACTCCCCATACACAAAGGGACAGTCACTGACCCGTCAGATCCTGGCCTGGAGGAGGCGCTGTCAGACGAGGTGGAGGATGTAGATACCACAGAGGAAGTCACAGAGGTGATAGACAGCCGCCTCAGCGTGGAGGACATGATGTAGGGTAATACCACGGAGCCCGATCTGCTCTGCTTTCTCTCGGTCAGGGAGGGAGGCTGTAGACAGTATTAAATAAGAGCTGGGAAATGCTATTCACAAGAGAAAGGTGGTTTTGCGGGGCGGGTGGGGGGGTGTTTCTTTAAGATGCTGCACTAAACAAACAAGCCACGTTTACCAGAGTTATCACACCGTAGAGTTTCTCCACTTTCGTCTTCAGCTCCTTGAAGCAGGTTGTCAGCCTGTCATGCAGCGGCTTCAGCTGCTCAGTCAGTTTCGCACCGTGAATCCTAATCCCTTCAGCCAGCAAAGGCATCTAAAAGAAGGAGCGACATACGATGAAACCCGGCATGCTATGAAAAGGAAAAAATACAAACAAAAGTAAAGAATCAACTCCCACGCTCCAGAGTGCAAGCTGACTGCTGCAGGGATCAGGAAGGAGTTTCACCTCCACTCTCCTTATGTTCACGCTATATTGCACGCAGAGAGCTGGGGGAACGGAAAGTGTGGGGAGAGCCCTCCAGCTCCAAAGCAACAGAACTGTAAAGCGGCTTTAACCGGGCTCCATTCCGTGGAAATATACGGAAACAGGTTGATAATCTATAGTGGTGGTTTCATTACAACGTCGTTATTGATTGTCATTGTTACATACTGTGCAGGTCAGTGTGTGAGACTTTTTAACAGCCAGAATTACGAAAAAAGTGGGGTAGAGAAGAGAGACAATCACAGAAAGGGGAAAAAGTGATGAGCAACTCTTTAGTATAATGAGCGTTGCATATTCCACAACAACAGTCCAAAGCATTATAATCATGTTCGGAGGAAAAAGAAATAAGAACATTTTCTAGGTAGAATACTTCATCATTTTTCATCTACAGGTTGGACCTTTTTGGTCTGACACCCTCAGAATCTGACCAGTCCTGAATGAGGGAGTTTGCCGGACCAGGGACGGTCCATTCTGGCCCTTCTGCTGCTGGCCTCTTCTCCCCAGGGGCCGCCAACTGCCTGATTTGGCACCCCTCATGGCTGCTGACCCCTGCTGCCAAACCCAGCCACTGTGCTCTGGACCTTCAGCCCGCCTGGACCACGGGCATTGCTGGACCAGGGTCCCAGACGAGAGAGGTTCAACCTGTAGTTTTAAAATTCAGCTCTGACCCATTTCAATTTATTTTTATATCATTTATAACATTTATATTCCATGCTCTGTTGACTGGACTGGATGCACAAGGGTTTGTGGGCCAAGCAACGTGGTTCTAACCAAGGCTACACTTCCACTGAGGTGGACAGGAGATTAGCCTGGGTCATCATGCAACTGCAGTGTTTTGCACCACTAGACAATCTCACAGTGCTTTTTAAAATAAGGGACTCTTGGGTGGCATTGCAACTGTGTTCTTACAACACTTCTCTTCTTTGTGTTGCACGATGTTTTTATTGTGGAACAACCATCCATCTCACACACATATAATATGGTACCTGTAAAGCAATTAATTGCTGAAGTAGTTCAATTTTATCTTGTTCTTCCGGATGTTCTTGGATATACTTCTCTGTGAAAAAGGCCTGAAAGGAAAAAGGAAACCAGAAGACATAAACATATTGTATTTTCATGATAGCTGCTTTTATCCTAAAGTACGCCAATGATCTGTTTCAGACCAACAAGTTTAAGATACGGTCTTTGCCCTTACTGAAATACTTCCAGTAAGATTCTCAGGTCTCTGAACTAGTGGGGTCCGATATTACAGTTGCTATCATTTTCTTTTCTTTTCTTTTTTTTTTTTTTTTAAAGAAGCTAAGATTTTTCTTACAGATTGAGAAAACCAAAGTTTTTCCCCCCTCAAGTGTTTTGACATTTTTTCTCCATCGAAATCTGATCTAGCTCAAACTATCTGGTTGACTTTTTGATTTTCAAAATTTCAGTGGGAAAAATAAAAAAGGTAAAACATTAGCACAAAAATGTCAGAATTTCCCCCTTTCTTCCCCCCTAGGCATATTAATGTCCAGAATAACCTCAATTCACAGAACCTACCACTGCCCAAAAGGCAAAATACTCCAGAACAATTGCAGACTCCTCACCTCAATAACAAAGTAAACAGGGCCGTCCTTGGCAGCATACCAGTTGCATAGGGCACCTGAAAATTTGGGGTACTACTGGGTCATAAGGTCCACCCACCTGCCTCTTCCTATCCCTGTTCTGTGGCTCTGCTTCCTCCGGAGAGGATCTAGTTAACATAAAAATGAATAGGCCTGCCAGGCCTATTAGCAGTCATTGAACCTGGGAAAGCGTCATTCAAGAGGTAATGAAGCCATTTAAGACGCATTTGCCAACCCAGGTATATTCTGTCACTTTCTGAATTTACTGTGTTAGTCGACAGAACCTTAGTTTAAAATATGCTTTAAAAATATTTCATTGGTGTCTTGCATCTCTAAAAAATCCCCCCCGCCCGGCTGCCATCAGGCATAGGGGCACCAGCTTAATAGTTCAGGTTGAACCTCTGTAATCCAGGACTCCCTGGTCAGGCAACATCTGTCGTCCGGCAGGACCACAGATGTTCCAGGACCAGACTGTCCTGGTGGAGGGCTGGTGGCTGGGCTCGCCACAGCTAGCTGCCTGTATCCCCGCATCTGGGTTGCCCAGCATGCCACCGCAGGGCTGCCCCTGGTGGTGCCAGGAGCTCGGCAGGCCATAGCGGGGCTGCCTGGTGGGGTCAGGAGCTTGGCGCGCAGGGAGCTGGGCTGGAGCTGGGTTGTCCAGCATAGCAAGGAAGGAGGTGGGGGGACCAGTAGGGCAGCGAAGCTGGCGGCAAGGGGGAGTCGGCCAGGAGGCTGGCCCAGGGCTGCAGGGAATCCGTAGCAAGGGAGCCAGATTTCCCCTGATCTGGCAAAATCCCTCATCCAGGACCGGTCAGGTCCCAAGGGTGCGGGACCAGGGAGGTCCAACCTGTACTGTGTAGAGCCCCATAAATCCTAAAGATGGCCCTGACAGTAAACACCTCTAACTCAAGCTTTAACCATACGCTGAAGCTAATGGGATCTAAGAACATGTTAAAAGTTAAGCATGTTCTTATGTCGTTTCCTGATTTGGATCCTTATAACAGGACTAAAACCCCACCAATTTACATTTTTTGTGACATTTTCTAGTTCAAGCCTTTCGCAATCCTGGTTCATAGGAGAAGTCATTTTTAACAACATTTTCTAGGTAAAATATTTGTTGGCTTTCCATCCGCTTTTAAAACAGGGTTTTTATGTCCTGGGTGTTTGTGGGCTGATGGAGTAAGGTTCTTTAAGGCCTGAACTCTCACTGAGGTCAACAGCTGGGTAGCCTGTCAAAAAACTGCAGGGCTGGGCCCAAAGTATTTTTCTGAGAAGAGTTTAATTATTATTAGAAGAAAGGCCGCCCATGGTACAATGAAGACGTTTTGGCTTCTAGCTACAACGAAACAATGAAAGCTCAGGATTCAGGCCGCCCACAAAAGCCAAACTCTCTCTCTCAGCTGATCCTCAGTCAAGGTAGGAAAACATGAACCAGCTGTGAGTGTTTCCAGCTGTGGTAACAAATACTTAGCGTTTCCTTGTTTCAAATGCTTTCCTATTTTCACGAGTCTAAATGTCACGCCAACTTTAATTCATTAACGGGAAAATGCTTCACCAAATTCATCCCTGGGGGGCATGTGGAATCTCTCTGGAATAAGGGAATTCACACCGGGGTTCAATGTGACCCAAGTTCCTTTAATGTTTGTACTTCATTTAGTTGGACCCCGACACATTGTAAAAATCAAACCTGTTTCTAGCCCCACACATTGAAACTATGAAAACAACTATCCCACTTTGTGCCAGCGATGGTGTTATTCAGGACTCTGCAGCGTAATTAGAGGTGGGGGGAATAAATGTCTTCAGCGCAACCTCATTAAGAAGGGAGACATATGCCAAAAAAAGCACAAACAGTAAAGGGACAGATTGTGTTTTCATTCTGATTCACTGTTCTCTGCTGTCAACACTATCAAGGCAAAACATATAGACAGCTAGACAGTGATTATAGAAAACACCCCGTCTTCCTAGAATCACTTTGCATTATTAAAACTGAGACACAAATCAATTTACTTTTCTCTAGCACAGGCTAGGTCTAACTCTACAAGTGCTACAGCATCGCGGCTATGGCTACATTGCTGCAGCGTCAATACTTTTTGTGTCGACTGAAGAGGTTTTCCCATTGACCTAGCTGACCCAGCTCTAAGTTGATGAAAGAAATCTTTCTGCCACCTTCGCTGTGTCTATACCAACGGTTAGGCTGACTTAATTATGGCATGAAGTTTTTCACGGCTCTGCAAACCACAGCCAAGTAAACCTACTTTTTGAAAGTAGATCTATACCACACACACGTTGTTGGCCTCCATTAACATAGCACCTCACGATCTTTTGGGTAAGAGTCTCAGAGGGGGAGCTGTGTGATTCTGTAACTGAAAAACTTAAACAACAAATGGTCCTGCAGCAGCTTAGAGACTAACAAAACATGTAGATAGTATCATAAGCTTTCGTGGGCACAACCCACTTCTTCAGATGAATGGAGCAAGAGGTCCAGAGGTACAAATAACAAGCAGAAAGAGAGGAGGGATGGGGAGGGAAAGAGAAGAAAAAAAATCGTGTCAATTTAGCCTCATTTAGCATGAACATGCTAATTGACAAGATCTTTTTTCTTCTCTTTCCCTCCCCTCTCTTTCTGCTTTTTACTTGTACTTCTGGACCTCTTGCTTCATTCATCTGAAGAAGTGGGTTGTGCCCACAAAAGCTCATGATACCATCTACATTTTTTGTTGTCCTGCAGCACCTTAGAAACTCATTTGTTGTTGTTTATGTTTTATGCCACGCAGCATCCTTGCAATGTAGGGGAGTGGCGTTGTTCCCATTATACAGATGGAGAACTGAGGCACAGTTATGGGATTTGCCCAAATTTGTGGCAGACCAGGGAACTGAGCCCATTTCTCTCAGTTCCCAGTCTAGCACCTTAACCACTGGACCATCCTTCCTCTGTTTTGATCTTACCATTGTTCTTAAAAACTAAACAGATGAGAACAATGGCCAGCCAGAGAGAAGGGAAGTATTACAGCATCATCTTACACACGGGCCACTAGGCACTGAGGGAGCTGAGGGACAGATTTTTAAATGCTACTTCGCACCCACTGATGGCTGCGAGGTGCATAGGTGCTTTTTGGAAGTCCCGTTAGGTACCTAAATATCTTTAAACATCTGGCCGTGAGCAGGGCCGGCCCGAGACATTCTGGCGCCCCGGGTATGGGCATGCGGCATCGCCCCCGGGTGCACGGCGCATGCGCGGGTCCGCCCGTGGGGCGCGGGCCCGCCCCCCTAGGGAGCGCAGGCCCGCCCCCGGGGCGCACGGCACATGCGCGGCCCGGCTATGGCTGCTGGCGCACCGCGTGGGGCCCGGGGCACAAACACAGCCCAGTCCAGCCCGGCTGTTGCTGCTGGCGCGCGCGCTGGGCCGCGTAGGGCCCCATGGCCATGGGGGAAAGGGCGTTGCTGGCCGGCACCGCGGGGATGCTGGTGGGCCGGCGCTGCGGAAGCAGGGCGCGCGGCGCCTGATGGCAGCTGTAAGGGACGCCACGTGCCCCTTACAGCTGCCATGAGGCGGCCCCCAACAGTTGGCGCCCTGGGCAGCTGCCCGGCTCGCCCATGCCTCTGTCCGGCCCTGGCCGTGAGTGACTAGGTCTGTGTAATGGCTAGGAATTGAACCCAGAGGCCCAGTTCACTGCTTTACCCACAAGACCATCCTTCCATTCTGAAGTCAACACCTTGGACGAGAGCTGAGCCCTAAACGGGGCCAGCTGACCTTTTCATAGTTGGTGTAGCCCCCCATGACGGCGGGGTCCACAATGCCGTTCAGCAGCATGGAGAGGGGGTGCACAGGCAGGCTCCGGTCCCAGGCGTGCTGTTGGACGCTGTTGCTGATTCGCTCATTGGTTAGCTCCATGGTTTCGATGGCGTTCTGCAAGGGGCTGATCTCCTCCTGCACGGAAACAAAGAGGAGATGGAGAAATCCCCCGCCGACTCTTTTTGAACGCGAGGTTGAGAATCTCCCACTACCCTGCCCTGGAGTTTTAGCACCTCCGAGTGCCAGGCTGGGCCTCGACCCAAAACCTGGGGAGGAGCCACGCAGAACAAAGGATTCCGAGGGGCTTCCTGCTCCAATTCTGCTGCCAGAATGGGAAATTGGTGCAAGTACCACTGCCCTTCCAGCCCTGCACCTTCCTAGGTGGGCCCTGCGGCTGGTGGGAATCATAGAATCATCGGACTGGCAGAGACATCAGGAAGTCATTGAGTCCAGCCCCCTGCCCAAAGCAGGAAAGCAGAGATCAGTCATTGAATGACTCATTTCCTGCTGCTCTGATGTGCCTGCCAGTCAGGGCGATGAGGATCAGGCTGCGTGTGTCCCCCACTCCGCCCTTGCAATGCCATGGCTGGAGGGAGAGATTAGGTGGCAGCTCCCCCCACCCTGTGGGATCAGTGCCAGGGTACGTCAGGGAGGGGGGGGACGATCAGGATAACCGGTGTGGTCTCAAGTCCGCCCAGAACCCCGGGGCCCCAAAAGAGCTGGAGCCCCCCACAACGGCACCCTCTCCCCTGCCCTCCATAGCTGCCGACCTGCCAGAGAACCGAATGTGTGAGAACACGCACTGAAGCCCTGAAGCGACAGGCACGTTGAAAAACAGCCCAGAACGTGATACACACAATTCATTTGTTCTTGTCTCGGGGCCCCTTTCACCGTAGCTTTAAGAAAGTCAGTTCTCTCGTGCCACTAACCGACAAAACTCTGGGACTGGACCCAAATGCAGCACAGCACTTAAGCGTGTGCTTAACTCAAGGCACTCACTTAAATCCCCACGAGTTCAATGGGACTTATGCATCTACAGAGTGAACTGGGCCTTGCTGTACTGCTCCATGGGTTTGGAACTGGGCGCATTGCCATAGCGCTGTGCAATTAACCCCGGACTTATTTTTTGTGGGGTTCCCGGCTGCACTGTTCAAATAGCCAGGTGCATTAGTGAAGGGGGTGCGGGGGGGCGCCGTCCTCTGAAACATGAGTTATTGGCCATTGCTGGAGTCAGCACATCAGACACGATGAGCCCCGGGTCAGCTCCAGCCTGGCAAAAGCCCAAATGCTGCCCAGATATTGCAACGTAAAGCCCTTTACTGGGATCCATCTCTTCAAAAGACTCACCGTCGTAACCTGCTTGACTTCAAACCACTTGAGGATGCCGGGGAACACGTAGGCGGTGGTGTAGGTCGTTCGTTCAATCCACATCGTCTGCCGAGGGGATTGAAAAGGCAAAGTTACAAGGAAAACACGGCGATTCGACTCCCACGTGTTGTAGGGCTCAAGGCCAGGCGCTCAGCACCGCTAACCAGACTGCTCCACCTCGCTAGGCTGATTTAATGACTTCCCTGTGATCACGACAGGTCAGCAACGGAGGCCGAACCCAGGCCTCTCAGCAGCTTCCTCCCATTAAAGCTAATGAAGTAAGCAACAGTAGGTTGTTATCCTCTAGGGGGACCAGCCCCTGGAGGGGAAAACACCACATTTAGGCAGCGGGTTCCATTGTGCATAGACACTACATTGCTGCAAGAGCTCTTCTTGGCAGCAATGAAGACAGACACAAACTAGGGATGTTAAGGACTAGTCGATTCCTCCCTCCCCCCTTGCTGCCTCGATCAGATAAAGGCAGCAAAGGGGGAGAAGTGGGAGTACTTCAAAGGGGCAGCACTGCACAGCTGAGCCCGGGATCAACTGTGTGGCACTGCAGCGCATGGACCCCAGGGTCAGCGGGGGACTCCCCAGCTGATTCCAGGCTCCAGCGCGGCATTTCCGCATGCAGTCCCCCACTGACCCCACTGCTGCGCTGCCGCTTTGAAAGGCACAAAGGCCCCCGCTGGGGACTCTTGTACATTTCAAAGCAGGCAAGCCTGCCTGCAGCCTGGAGTCAGCAGGACTTCCCGCTGGCCCCGGGCTGCAGGCAGAGTTCCGCATTCCTCCTTTGAAACGTACAAGAGCCCCAGAGGGGACTCCTGTACATTTCAAAGGAGGAATGTGGAAGTGCCTATCGACTAGTCAATACTCGACTAGTAAAATAACTGACAGTTAACATCCCTAATACAAACACGCAGGCTCCATAAACTACTGAATTTCCCACTTCCATTGCTGGAGTCAATCTGAAGAGCCGTGATTGTTACAAATGCTTTCTGAGTTTGGGCTGGACTCCCTCATGCATCAATCACACAG
The DNA here is from genome assembly GCA_019425775.1 of Rafetus swinhoei. Taxonomy (NCBI): domain Eukaryota; kingdom Metazoa; phylum Chordata; order Testudines; family Trionychidae; genus Rafetus; species Rafetus swinhoei. The sequence goes on from JAFJHL010000226.1 coordinate 9,565,227, forward strand.
TTGCATGATGCTGCTGGAAAGACCCATCTTAGACAACTGGGTAAGAGAATTCCAAGTGGCAGGACCCCTGCTGCAGATCAGATCAGAATATCAGGCCCCGCTCTTGGTTCTTCCCACATTTAAAAAATAAAATCCCATGGCGACTGCTGCGATGCCGTCTCTAGATCTGTTGAATTTCACATCGCTGTTTGGAGCCCAGCAAGGTCCCCAGGTGACAGGGCCCTTTGCAATGAAGAAAAAGGCAACTCGCGAAAGAGAAGTTCCTCCACTGCTTGAGAGAATCGAGGCGTTCTGAACAGAAAGTGAAGGACTCACCTCAAATTCGTTCTCTGGATCTTTTTCTCCTTTCCTGAATGGCCGGGAATATGTGAACTGCTGCACCTCATTGGCTCTGTAGTAGCTAAGGAAGGACACAGTCAACAGTGGGTTTTCTCCTCCTCTTTTTGTTCTTTTCCACACCTGTCGTTTCTCAACTATATAATAATCTTGGTGCTTTGGGGTACGTCTAGACTACAGGCTTTTTTCAACAGAGTATCTGTCAACAAAGCCTCTGTCGAAAAAGAGTATCTAGACTACAACCAGTTCCGTCGAAAAAGCAAGCCGCTTTTTCGACAGAGTGTAGACGCTCTCTTTTGAAAAACATGGTCTAACAATTTATTTCCCCTCAGTAGGCTGCAGAAAACCACGTTCTGCCCATCTCTTAAGCCCAGGGGAGATGAAGATCAAGTCATGAATACCCAGAACTCTATCGAAAAAAAGGCATTATTCCCCATAAAATGAGGTTTACCGCTGTCGACAAAACTGCCGCGTTGTCGACTTTCTGTCGACAGAACGCGGCAGTAGTGTAGACACAGGTATAGTTTTGTCAACAAAAGTCCACTTTTGTCGACAAAACTCTGTAGTCTAGACACATCCTCAGAGTCCCCGCTCATCCTGCAAGATGAATGTCACTGAGTACCACTGAGTTCCTATAGGAGACCAAGACCTCAGTTGTGGCCCCAACATGGTCTAACAATTTATTTCCCCTCTGTAGGCTGCAGAAAACCATGTTCTGCCCATCTCTTAAGCCGAGGGGAGATGAAGATCAAGTCATGAATACCCTGTACTCTGCCCTGCAATGCCACTGCTGGACTGGGAGATTAGGTAGCAGCTCTCCCCACCAGGTGGGCCCTGCTGCCAAGGTGGGGGTGAAAGATCAGGATGTCCTGTGCCTATCAGGTTTAAAAATGTAAAAAAAAAAAAAAAGTTAAAAAATATTAACCGATAGAAATGCCACTGGTTGCATGGTTAAACCGGCCCTTGCTGGCTCCCAGCCCCCACTGGCTCCCTAACAGAGTTTCAGTAGTAACAGGAACCAATAAGCATCAGCTTTTTGGTCAACTGATTAAACTCTTACATCCCTATTTAAAACATGGGCTCTTAACATGTTTGTAAACACAATTTTCTGGCCTGTAGGGGCAGGAACCTCCCCACACCTATGTTGTATCACAACTATATAATAATCTTGGTGCTTTGGAGTCCCCACTCATCCTGCAGGATGAACACCATTGAGTACCACCGAGTTCCTGTAGGAGACCAAGACCTCGCCTTGCTATAACAATTCAGCTGTGTAACCTTGGTCAAGTCACTTTACCTCAGCTTGTCTCAGTTTCCCCTCCCATCCCTCTCTCTTTCTCTGTCTTGTTTATTTACATGTAAACCCTTCAGCGCATGGACCATCTCTCACTGTGCCGCAAACCAGGGACCCCATTTCAGCTGAAACCTCTAGGTGCTATGGTAATACAATCAATAATATATACAATAGCAGCACAACTAGAACTTGAAAGCTCCAGGCTATACCATGTTTAAACATGGTTAGTTCAGAACCAGAGGAGAGTGTGTTCACAGAAGGGAGTCATGCTGGCTGAGCTCAGGGAAACGCAGGGAACTTTGTTTAAAACAAGAGTCGTCTCCTCCCCATATGTTCAGGGAAACATTCTGACATCATAATCACTGGCAAGTGGCAAATGTGGCTTTTCAAGGTTCCCACGTGTATGTCTAGGAAAAACACAGCTCAGGTGGGTTGAATGGTGCCCTTGGTAACCCCCTTGGCTTTCCTAAGAGAGAACAAGGAAAGGAAAGGAAGTTACTTTAAAATCTGCTCCGGAACAGGCTTGTCTTTATAGTTGGGTGGCAGGTTCATCACAGGCTTCACTATAAAGCACTGCACATCTGAGCGGTTCCTGTTAAGGACGGACAACCCCAGGATCCCTGATGGGAGGATAAAAGGAAGGGACTATCCTTCTCGTTTTCTTCTGTTCAGAAATCTGACACTATCCACTTTCCCCCTGCACCATATGTCATGAAAGAATGCACGATTCCTTAGCAAAACCTAGACAGAAAATATCTTAGTAAGACAGAGAATATCTTATTGTCTCTCTATAAATCTATGGTAGGCCCATATCTTGAAGACTGGGTGCAGATGTGGTTGCCTCATCCCCAAAAACGGTATCTTGGCATTGGGGGGAAAAGTTCAGAAAAAAAGGCAACAAAAATGATGAGGGGTTTGGAATGGCTGCCATATGAGGAGAGATTAATAAGACTGGGACTTTACAGCTTGGAAAAGAGACCAGTAAGCAGGGATATGACAGCGGTCTAGAAAATCATGTCTGGTGTGGAGACAGTAAATAAAGAAAAGTTATTTACTTGCACCCATATTAAAAGAACTAGGGGTCACCAAATGAAATTAATAGGTAGCAGATTTAAAATAAACAAAAGGAAGTTTTTCTTTGCATAATGCACAGTCAACCTGTAGAACTCCTTGCCAGAGGATGTTGTGAAGGCCAAGACTTTAACAGGGTTCAAAAGAGAGCTAGATGAATTCATGGAGGATAGGTCCATCAATGGCTATTAGCCAGGATGGACAGGTGGTGTCCCTAGCCTTTGTTTCTCAGAAGCTGGGAATGGGCGGTAGGGGATGGATCATTTGATGATTCCCTGTTCTGTTCATTCCCTCTGGGGCACCTGGCATTGGCCACTGTTGGAAGACAGGATACTGGGCTAGATGGATCTTTGGTCTGACCTAGTATGGCTGTTCTTATGTTCTTAACCCCAGTGTAACGTGTGTGCATGTCTGTCACCCTTGAAGCACTGGCTCAAAGAGCACAACGGATCTTCTACTACTACTGCCAGCTAATGGAGTTTCCCTTGAGCCAGTGTTACAGACATGTGCTTTGAAGGTAGAGAATGTTTCTACATTTTGCCTGGGAGTGAGCCTCCCAGTCTGGGTAGACAGACGTGTGAGGCAGCACTTCAGTGATCATTGCTAATAATTAAGACTTTTAAGGCCACCCGACCCCCTGGGCCTCGCCATCCCAAGCTGCAACTCCCACACCATTATTTTTAGCATCGTAACTTGAGCCCCACAAACACGAGACTGTCTAACGGGGCCGGTAGGCTCGCTCTGAGCGGCGGTGTGGGCGTACGCTGCAAGTATAGGCGTCTAGTTTCCACTCCACAGAGCTGTGTTTGGAGGGAAGGGGCGGAGGGTACCAAACTGACCTCACAACCTTGTAGTACGCTGAACAGTTAGGAGCCACCTCCAAGCTCTCAGCTTTGATAAAGCTACCTAACCAATTAGGCTGGTTTTTAATCCATAAAGAGGTGTTGCCAACCCCAGTTCTTGCACTGGGAGTTAAGATAGAGATTAAATAAATAATAGTGATGCATAGTTTTTGTTCAACATCTTTATTAATGACCTGGATGAGGGGATGGGTTGCACCCTCAGCAAGTTTGCAGATGACACTAAGCTAGGGGGAGAGGTAGATACGTTGGAGGGTAGGGAAAGAGTCCAGAGTGACCTAGACAAATTGGAGGATTGGGCCAAAAGAAATCTGATGAGGTTCAACAAGGACAAGTGCAGAGTCCTGCACTTGGGACAGAAGAATCCCAAGCACTGTTACAGGCTGGGGACCAACTGGCTAAGCAGCAGTTCTGCAGAAAAGGACGTAGGGTTTACAGTGGATGAGAAGCGGGATATGAGTCATCAGGGTGCCCCTGTAGCCAAGAAGGCTAACAGCATATTAGGGTGCATTTGGAGGAGCATTTCCAGCAGACCTAGATAAGTGATTATTCCCCTTTATTTGGCACTGGTGAGGCCACATCTGGGCTACATGTAGATTGGCATGATTTTCCGCAAATGCTTTTAATGGAAAAGTTTTTCCATTAAAAGCATTTGCGGAAAAGAGCGTCTAGATTGGCACAGACGCTTTTGCACAAAAGCACTTTTTGCGGAAAAGCGTCCGTGCCAATCTAGACGTGCTTCTGTGCAAGAAAGCCCCGATCGCCATTTTAGCCATCGGGGCTTTATAAAATGGTTCTGGGTTGTCTACTCTGGCCTCTTGCAAAAGCATTTGCGCAAGAGGGCTTTAGCTGTGGAGAGTCAGTATTTGCATAAGAAGCACTGATTTTGTACATTACAAAGTCAGTGTTCTTGCGCAAATTCAAGCAGCCAGTGTAGACAGCTGGCAAGTTTTTGCACAAAAGCGAATCTTGCCAGTCTAGACGCAGCCCTGGAGTATTGCATCCAGTATAGAAAGGATGTGGACGCATTGGAGAGGGTCCAGTGGAGGGCAACCAAAATGACTAGGGGGCTGGATCACTTGACCTACGAGGAGAGGCTGAGGGATTTGGGTTTATTTAGTCTGCAGAAGAGAAGAGTGAGGGGGGATTTGATAGCAGCCTTCAACTACCTGAAGGGAGGTTCCAGAGAAGATGGAGAGAGGCTGTTCTCAATGGTGACAGATGGCAGAACAAGGAATCATAGGGCTGGAATAATTCAGCCCTATGGAGCAATGGTCTCAAGTGACAGTGAGGAGGTCTAGATTGGATATTAGGAAAAACTATTTCCCTAGAGGGTGGGGAAGCAGTGGGATGGGTTCCCTGGGGAGGGGGTGGTATCTCCATCCCTAGAGGTTTTTAAGTCCCGGATTGACAAAGCCCTGGCTGGGTTGATTTAGTTGGGGTTGGTCCTGCTTTCGGCAGGGGGCTGGACTCGATGACCTCCTGAGGTCTCTTCCAGCCATAGGATTCTGTGATTCTATAGTCTAGAAAAGGGCAAGATGTTAATTTACTACAGAGAAAACGAGCGAGGATTCAGCTTCGGGTAAGAATGTTAAAGGGTCAGAAAGAAACCAGACTTTAACTATAAGAAACAAAAAGCTTGACATGGATCTACCCACAGAATCATCAACCTCTCTGTGGCGACCGTGGGCTTGGAACACGAGTTCGGCCTGTCCTTTCAAAAGGGTTCAGTAAGAGCCAGAAATGGACCTGAACCAGATCCAAACGACGCAGCTGCTCCTTCACATAATGGGCCAAGCCAAAGCCCTGCATCCAAACAGCCCTGAACTTTGGGAAGAACTCACAGCTGCACCCACTTTGTGTAGTTCAGGCCCACCCGTGGCTGAAAGGCAGGTGCAAACACAAACAGATGCAAAGGAAGCCGCTGAAACAGCAGAAACGAAGGAGGCAATTTCCAGACCAAGTTCGGTCTTGAATGCATTTTTCTGAGTGGACACTTGGCTGGGTTGATGTGTGTAGGGAGTCACTGCCCGAGCGGTGTCTTTGCTGTAGAGAAATTCACAGATTTTTAAGGACAGATGGGAGCATGAGTCTGACCTCCTGTCTGACGAAGGCCAGAAACTTTCACCGAGCTGAGCCCAATAATGTGTGTCCTGAAAGGCATCTGGGTCTTGAAGACACCAAGAGACTATCACTTCCCTTGGGCATTTGTTAATCACCCTTATTGTTAAGTGAAGAAAAGTCATGAGCCGGTTTCTCTGCTCTGTCTCATCAGCTGCTGTTGTTGAGTGAGTTATTCCCGTATAATCAGAAATCAATCAATCAATTAACCTGGCCCCTTTCATCAGTACTGTCAATGATTACAAAAAATTAAATTTTAAAAAGAATCAGTTTCTGGGAAGAAATAACAAGACTCCTTATGACTGCCAATACACAGCACTGTCCAGAAGAGATGAGACACAGCACCTTTTTGTACCCCATTTTCACCCCTTCTATGTCAGAATGGATCAGAGCTATGGTCCATTTAGCCCAGTGTTTTGTCTCCAATGGTGGCAACCACCACTTGTCAAGAAGGTGTTTCCCCACAGTGGGCAGGTGGGGGATAATCTGACCCCCCCTAGAAGTGTCCTCCTAACAGATTGGTTTAAACTCAGTAGCAGGAGGCTTTAGAACCCTATTTATTTGTTTGTTTAGCATTGTAATTATTGTATAGCCCCATGATCCACATAGATGGCTGATCCCTCTTTGAATTCTGCGATGTTCTTAGCCTCAAAGATATACTGTGGCAATGAGTTCCACAGTTGAATTACATGCTGTGTGAAAAAGTACCAGCGTGACAGATTCTGCTCCCTCAGGCAGAGGAAGGAGGGCTTGCTTGAATGTGTCAGACCAAACCACAGCTAAAAGATACACTGTTTAGGGGAAGACTTGATCTCCTCTCCTGGAGGGGCAGTGCTGGTCATCTTCTCAGCGTTTGGAAACTGGGTCAGCAATTTCAAGTTGAAGTCTTCTCTCCGTTCATACTCCTTGCCACGGTAGATAAAGATTTTATTCTGTGGGTAGCGGGAGGAAATGAGAATTAGACGTGACTGACATCATCACACCTACAGGGTGCAATCTGGGTGGTTTAAATTTTGTGCCAAGGTGGTTTTTTCCATCCATGTGCAGAATAAATTTTTCAAAATGCACCGAGGCATGTGTGAATGTGCACTACTGGGCTCTAGGCGCTCTGTTTATCAGCTGGGCGGCACTTGAATCTCCCCACCCAAATGCTCAGCTTACAGGGAACACTGTTAACAGTCTGTGCTAGTGTTTGGTGTGTGAAATGAGAGCAATCGAGCCGACTCTGTGACCATTTTGTGAAGACATGAACCACCAGCATAGCTGCAAAAGGTCACAGCTGTGACAGGTTTGCACTTGTGAACTGGTTTGTACTTGCAGACTTCAAAGCTCAGCCCACTTCCTCTCCACGCTTCATCTCTGCTATTGCTTGTTCCCACTGTGCATACGCCGAGGCTCTTATCTGGCACTCCTGGCTGGAGTACGAGTGTCTCAGAAGCATGAAGGGACTTTATCCTGTCAGCTACCTTTTGAAGCATCATCCTCATTTTGCTAATGGAAAACCGGGGCACAGGGTAAAATGATGTGACTTTACTACGTGTACGCTGGAAGTCTGTAGCGGAGTCAGAAATGGAACCACGGTTACCTGAATTTTTGGGTAGCACTTTGTCCGCTAGACCGTGTGTGATGGAGCGATTAGTGGGTGCGGTTCTCTGGCCTGTATTATGCATGTGGTCAGACTAGATGGTCAGATTTGGTGACTGCTGCATTCACCTATTAATCAGTTCACTTAGGGCAAATAGCTTAAAAAGCCTCACCATGTGAAATGTAAACCCATTCTCCTCCCCTTCTTAGAATACACTGTCTGGAACATTTCCCTGCACACCGACTGGCTGACTCACGCTGCCTGGCTTTACCAGGGTACCCAGTGTGGATCCAGCACTAAAGCAACCTTGAACAGGAAGCGTCTTTGCATTCCAGTGCATCTGGGTGGGACACAGTCTTACTAATTTTCTAACATGAAGGATTAGACTGAGTTATTCAGCCTGGAGGCACATGGGGTCAATTATTTACCAGAAAGAAAACACACTTACAATGAAGATCACTTGCCTAAGCTGACAAGAGACTGTAGAGAGCATATAAACATGAGAAAGAGTCCCCTCTAAATCAACCCATTCTGGGCAAAGAGACAAGATATCAGTGGATCCAGCCCCAAGAGCCAGGGCAAAGATGTTGAGCAAAAAAAAAAAAAAAAAAAAAAAAAAAAAAAAAACCCAACCCAACAACCTCTACCCCTTTAAGAAAACGCATTTAGAGGCCAGCTGACGCCATCTTTAATTCGCCATTTTAATGGCCGCGCCCAGGTCAGCATAGGGAGCCGGGAGGAGAGGGCCGTTTTTGGGGGTGCAGGGGCGGCTTTACGAGCCATGGAGACCTGAGAGTAACTGAGAATTCAAGCCCTTTCCATTTTGGGTGAGATTTTCATGCCACTTATGCAATTTAGATACCCAATTGCCATTCAGATTCATAGGAACTTGGCATCAAAATCCCCTAGAAAGCTGTGAAAATCTCACCTCTAGAGTTCCCCATAGAAATCATCCCTGTAACGTCTTAGCATGTGCAGGATGCTTACCCGGAGGAATGAGGGGAAACCCATCCCATAATACCCAACAGCAAAATACTCGGGCTGAGGTCTCATCGCCTTCATAATATTCTCATAAAACGTGGCACGTTTTTTCTGAGGGGAAATAAAAAGAAAAAGAAATCCCTGATGTGTTCATTTTGGAGTTCACAGAGACATTGTCAAGCGTATTTACAAAGCCATTTTCCCACCCAGTGCTGTTAGTAATGCATCTTTGAAATACCACTTATGCAAAAAATATCAATTTAATGTTTGCTTATTCTGTGCTAGCTCCCTTTTGGACTTCACTGACATAGGGACTGACATAGGGACTAGTTTTAGTCATAGTTCATGTCCCTTCCTGGTTCTCACGCACTAGATCAAGGTTGCAATTTGTGTGACTCCACCGTCAAAATACAAATAAACTGTATTTTGGGCCTGAACTACTCAGCACCATCCATTTAAACATGCAGCCATCCAAGACAGTAAAAGGGTCCTTACCAAAAGATTACTTAGCCCCTCATAATCAAAGACTTTGTTCTCATACATGTCAGCCAACTCTTTGCTGAGCTGGATTGCTTTCTCCCACATCTGCAGGAAAGAAACAAAACAACAACCGTTAAAAAAACCCAAAACACATTTATCATAAAAAGTATTTACTGCCACAAGAACATAAGAATTGAGCTGACTTCAGGTAGTTCTTTATTAGAACATCTGACATTCCAGAGAGCTTCATGCTTGTGTGAACCACATTTTGCAGTAGGGATTATTCATTGTATAGCACTTTTCACCCATAGATCTCAAAGTGATTCACAAGGATCAGCGTCACTAGCTTTGATGGGGAAACTGAGGCACAGAGAGGGGAAGTGACAAAGAAGCCCAGGTTTTCTGACTCATGTCTAGTGGTCCACTGGTCCATGCTTCATCAGGCCTAAGTCTTCCAGCTTCTTACCAATGAGCAGTGTTCCCTGTAAGCTGAGCACTTGGGTGGCTACCCAGGAGAGATTCAAATGCTGCTCAGCAGAGCTCCCATAATGCCCACAGCATGTGTTTTCTACTGGTGGTGCACATCCACATATGTCTCAGTGCACATAACAAAATTTATTCTGCACATGAATGGAAAAAATTAGAGGGAACACTGCCAATGAGGCACATTCTTGTAAATATTAACGGTAGAACATGTTTCAAAAAAGGGTTGCTTCTCAGAATAGCCTTTTAGGGCCAAATCCTACTCCCAGCACGCACCCCAAAGAGTGGCTACCTCCACTGAACTGCTCTTCACAGGGGAAGGAACGGGGAGCCACCTGTTTAAGAATGCCGTGAATGGGAGCTCAGCACAATGGGCCAATTACATTTCACCATTAAAAATGTCTTCACATACGTTTGCTAAGGGAAAGAGACAGACAGGAAAAACATCCCTAGTGATTCTCTCTATTCTGCCAGCCCTGGTGTTGAGGGTACTCCATATCATAGAATCATAGAATACTAGGACTGGAAGGGACCTCGAGAGGTCATCGAGTCCAGTCCCCTGCCCTCATGGCAGGACCAAATACTGTCTAGACCATCCCTGATAGACATTTATCTAACCTACTCTTAAATATCTCCAGAGATGGGGATTCCACAACCTCCTGGGCCAATTTATTCCAGTGTTTGACCACCCTGACAGTTAGGAACTTTTTCCTAATGTCCAACCTAAACCTCCCTTGCTGCAGTTTAAGCCCATTGCTTCTTGTTCTATCCTCAGAGGCCAGGAAGAACAAGTTTTCTCCCTCCTCCTCATGCACCTTTGACTTACAGGGGGCACTGGATTTTCAAAGAAGTCTAAGGGACTTAGGCACCCAGTTCTCACTGAAATTCAATTGAATCCTTTGGAAAAAAACCCTAGCGTTCAGATTCATACACTGGCCTGGTCCACCATCATCTCTCCCTTTCTTTCCAGATCAGTCTGGGGATCCGAAGGGACACTCACTTTGCCCTTGTCGAAGAAAGCGATAATTTCTTGGTAGAGTTTCTCCTTGAGTTCCTGTTGTGAATACACGTAGTAGCTGTCCCTCTGCAGCAGATAGGGAGCACAGGGCTTATCGGACCACTGGGAAAAGAGAAATACAGTTGAAAAGAACTGGGATGTGTTTAGCCAAATCTGAGCAGGTTCAACTTGTGTGGATGTGTCTCAGCCTAATTCAGCAGCAATGCAAGGGGAGGTACAAGTTAGATGGCAGGAATAAATGGCCAGAAAACAGGTGTAAAACGTTGTCTACACACAAAAGTTGCACTGGTCTAACTTAAATCAGTTTATAAACCAATTTAGTTCAATTGGTACCAACTCCTTTGTGGATCCTCTTACATCGGGTTGAAACTGGTTGTACTGGTTAAGCACCTATATATTTATTTATGTGAACTAAACTGACATAAGTCAGGTTTAAATAAACTTAAGTATCCCTGCACAGAAAAGTTGCACCAGTTTAACTAACCTGGTATAAAATCACACTTTTAGTTAAACCAGCGCAAGACTGCGTGGGGAGGGGTGGGTTGACCAGGCATAAGCAGCAAAGCTGTGCAACTTGCACAATCAATCGACATTTGGACATTATTGCTTACCTACATGCAGTGTTGCACCTTTAATTTTAGTTCACAGTATCATTTTAAACTACTCAAAGTCTACATGGCTGTGTGGATGTTCTTATTTCACGACAAGACAGGACTTTTTGGCACAAGTTCAAGCTAAACAGCAAAACGTCACTCCTAAGCCAAAATAAGACAAGCCACACTGAAGTTTGCATCAGTTTAATTCAATCAATCAGGCACATCTGTGTGTAGACAAGGCCTCGTTTAGCACTGGAATGGGTTCCCTAGGAAGGTGGTAGAACCTGCATCCCTAAAGGTTTTTAAATCCCGGCTTGACAAAGTGCTGGCTGGGAGGATTTAACTGGGGTTGGTCCAGCTTTGGGCAGGGGGCTGGACTCGACCTCCTGAGATCTCTGCCAGCTCTAGGGTTCTATGATTCATATACACGCTGCATTGGAAACACTGCAGGAAGAGAAATCAACAGGTAGCTCTATGAGTAAGCAGTCCCCTAGGTGCCCAATACACTTTATTTTACGCCAGACCATCTTCAACAGTCCTGGAAAGAAACTCAGCATTGGTATAGCTAGGTGCAACCGGGCACTTATCAACACCCTCCCCAGGACAGAATCCTCTTAGAATCATAGAGCTGGAAGAGACCTCAGGAAGTCATCAAGTCCAGCCCCCTGCCCAAGGCAGGACCAATCCCAACTAAATGAACCCAGCCAGGGCTTTGTCAAGCCGAGACTTAAAAACCTCTAGGGATGGAGATTCCACCACCTCCATAGGTAACCCATTCCCGTGCTTCACCCACCCTCCTAGTGAAATAGTTTTTCCTAATATCCAACCTAGACCTCTCCCACCACAACTTGAGACCATTGCTCCTTGTTCTGCCATCCGTCCCTACTGTGAACAGCCTCTCTCCATCCTCTTTGGAACCTCCCTTTAGGAAGCTGAAGGCTGCTATCAAATTCCTCCCCTCACTCTTCTGCAGACTAAATAAACCCAAATCCCTCAGTCTCTCCTCATAGGTCATGCGCTCCAGCCCCCTAATCATTTTGGTCGCCCTCTGCTGGACCCTCTCCAATGCGTCCACATCCTTTCTATAGTCGGGGGCCCAGAACTGGACACAATACTCCAGATGTGGCCTCACCAGCGCCGAATAAAGGGGAATAATCACTTCTCTGGATCTGCTGGCAATGCTCCTCCTAATGCACCCTAATATGCCATTAGCCTTCTTGGCTACAAGGGCACACTGCTGACTCATGTCCAGCTTCTCATCCACTGTAATCCCCAGGTCCTTTTCTGCAGAACTACTGCTTAGCCAATTGGTCCCCTGCCTGTAACAATGCTTGGGATTCTTTCATCCCAAGCGCAGGACTCTATACTTGTCCTTGTTGAACCTCATCAGATGTACCCATAACCCCTCCTGGACTCTGCCTGCCCCAGATCATAACCCCCTCCTTCACCTAAACTCCCTCTCAGACTCCACACTCCCTCCTGCACCCCAGTACTCTATCCCAAGCTCCCATCTACACCCCACCCACTGTTCCAGGCCCCACACCCACTCCACAGAAGTGCCACCCTTGACCACTTACCAAAATTTGTAGTGGGCCCCCCATTAAAAATGACTGCCCGCCCCGGGTTAGATAATAGTCATCCTTGAGTGCAAGGGACTGGACTAGATGACCTCTCAAATCCAGTCCTATGATTTCTATGAAAACATTGTAATTCAAAGGGTAGTTAAAAACACTGGATCAGAGTCCCAAGGGAGGCTGTGGAATCCCTATCAAGACAGGTATTTAAGAACAGATTAGACAAACACTTGTCAGAATGCAGTTAGGATCCTTAGCCCTGCTCAGTGCAGGGAGATGGACAAGATAACCAGGTGCCAGGTCCTTTCCTGTCTTATGAGCATTATTCCTAGTTTAAAGATGGGGAACAGGCATTCAGAGAAGGGAAATGTCTTGGTAAGATCACACAGCAGTGACAGAGCTAGTAACAGCGCACAAGTTCCCTGACCCCCAGTCCAGTGCTCTACCCACTAGACCGTGCTATCCAAACAGAGATTTGCAGGCCTGCATACCAAACAGGTGCAAGTCACATTACTGCTGTTTTCACCACCTACCTGTTTTCTCCCCAGTTTATACCTGATGTGCAAATTACAAAGCTCTCTGGCAGCCTTTTCAGGTTAAAAGTGAACACAGTAACGGTTTATTCTGTGGGTCGTCTTCTTTGTCCATCTTAAACCCCCCAAACCCTGTAAAAACACTAATTGCCTCGAGTGAGTCACCTGAAGGAGTTCCGCATGGAGGAGGAGAGTGTATGCCGCCTCTGTGAAGTTCTCACAGTCCGTGTGTAGGTCCCGGAGTTTATACAGATACCTAAAAGAATGAGACGCAAACAGAGATTTGATGTGAAGGCTTCCTGTACTGATGCACCCCAAAGCAGCAAAAATAAAACAAGTCCATGTGATTCTGGAGGTAGAAAACTTACCTGATGTATATGTCCTCTCGTTTCTTCTCCTTATAAAAATTCTGCCAAGAAAACAACACAGACAATCATCAAGCTGTTGTAAAAATCACTAAATTTACACACAGGTATATTACCTGCTTAGGATGATCAATCTTAAGTACTTATCTGGCCTCCATTATCACAGTATCTGAGCACATCACAGTTTTCAATGTCCTCAGAACATCCTAGTGAGGTAGGGAAATACTATTATCCCTTGATGAGGCACAAAGAGACTAAGTGACTTGGCCAAGATCACACAGAAAATCTGTGGCAGAAGAGTTGAATGTAGCCTTCCCAAGTCCAAGGCTACTAGTCTAGGCACTGCTCCTGCCTTGTTCCAGCTCTGCCCCTGACTCCATCTCTGACTCCTGGCTCCACCCACTAGACCTGAACATCCTCATCTCAGTTTCTGGCAGTAAGGTATAAAGCAATTGCTGTATTATACAAACGAGGATTAGCCATGGCATCTGTATCTCAATTTGGACAACAAACCCCTCTAAAGTTTGCAGTGGCTCGTAGCTGATTATTTGCTTTGGGCCCAACTTTAGCTAGAAATGGAGTAATAAAGTGGCCTACGAGAACATTTCAATCCCCGCAAACAGTGTTAGTAAGAACAGGGGATCCTGTTCAAAGGAGGTGATGAGCCCTATATTTGATCCTGAATCTTGTTTCAAAGTCTGAGGATTTTTGGTTAACCTGCAACCCATAATTTTCTATGAGCATTATTGTCTCTGTGTACCTGAGCTCTGGTAGAGGGACCCCAAAAGCCATCGCAGAGGCTATTTGAATGGTCTCTTTTGCCTCATCAGCAGCCAAACCACAACTGCGTCACCTGTACCATGGTCAGCTGTTCCAAAGTGCCCTGTATAACAAACCAGCCTACACTTCGCTTAAGGGTGTCAGCCCGGCATGCACATCTTATTTTTCACTCCCCTTTGGGGCTGGCTTCCCCACTCAGCACACTCTTAAAGGGCTGTACTCTCCTCACAATTGGTTCGGCTAGTCCTGCCAGAACCTCCCCTGCAGCAGGCAGATCAAACGGAGGCCACTGAAAGCGGAAGTGGTGGTCTGGCTCTGCTTATGCTGAAGCCAGCAGTAACAATGGGAGCTGAATTAGGCCAAGCCCGAGCACATCCTGAAAACAGGCCATCTCTACACTTACGTGGGCAAAACTTCTGTCACCCGGGGGTCGGGGGAGAAGGGGGGAAAAGACACCACCCTGAGCCACGTACGTTTTGCCAGCGTAAGAGCTCACGTGCACAGCGCTACAGCAACAGGAGACACTCTCCCACCAACCTGGGTGGCGGGTATCATAGGCAGGGGAAGGCTTTGCTTTCCCAAACAGCCAGCCTGGCCCGGCCCCCAGAATGCCTAACATAGACATTTTGGGGGTGGAGTGTTGCTGCCGCCAGGCTTCAGCCATGCTGAGGTTGCAGACGCTGGGGCTGCAGGCAGCCCACCCTCCTTATGCTCTGGGATCAGTGACGCTCCTATGGGGGAGCAGGGTCTCTGGCAGAAGGGGCGGGGCTGGGGGCCTGCCTCCCGCAGCGCTACATTCACCCACCGCCCATGCCCACCCAACATAGCTACCACTGCTTGTTGAGCTGGCTTTACTATGTCGTTCTCTTCCATCTGCATAACAAGGCTACGCAAGCGCTCTTGCAGCAGCACAGATGCATCGGTACCGCTGGGCTGCTGTAAGCGTGTTAGTGTAGACATGGCCTAAGGCAGTGTTTCTTAAACTGTGTTCCGTGGCACACCGGTGTGCCGCGAGGAAGTTAGAGGTGTGCCGCAGAGAACAACAGAATTCAAAATGGCCACCCTTAAAGGGGCAAGCAACCTTTTTTTCTCCCCCTCAATAACTTTCCCCTGATCCTTTTTTCCCCCCCAATAACTTCTCCGCCCCCGACCCTTTTTTCCTTTTTTATTTTTTGCTCAACAAAAAATCCTTGGTGTTCCTCATAAAAAAAAATTATTGTTTGGTGTTCCTTGGTCTTAAAAAGTTTAAGAAACACTGGCCTAAGGGACCACCATGATCTAGTCCAGGGCTACTCAACATATGGCCCGCGGCCCGTTTGTTTGTGGCCCACAATGCGGTTTGGGTTTATGCGGGACACAACACATGACCCACGGGTGGGAGCCAAAACAAAAAAGTAGTCAATATAATGGTCTTCTGTTGACATGCGTTTAGTAGTTAAATTCCTGGACTGTCATTGCCCATTAAAAGTGCTGTCCTATGGGTGGAAATAGGGCAAATATTGCATTCTATTAATATCAGCAGAACTGACTTAAATTGGGCCTGTGTGCTGTGTAGTCTTACCCTTCAGTATGAAAGAAGCTATTTGCATATATTTGCATATATATTTAACCACACTTAAGTTACGGCCTTTGGCATGTGCTATGAGTATCATTGTGGCCCCCAGAGCTTCCAAAGTTGAGTAGCCCTGATCTAGTCCAACCTCCTGGGTTTACAAGGTGTAGAATTTCTCCCAGAAGCTTGATTAAAATGCATCTTTTGCAAAGATATTTCATCTTCTCTTAGGGATTCCCACTTTTAATCTTCTCTGGCTTTTTCCTGGAGATACAGGAATGAATCATTTTTTCAGGATGAATCTCAGGTGCAGCCTGGTACCTGCACTTGGTAAATATCGGGTCTGGCCAATGATTATAAGATTAAAAGCAAGTCAGTAAATTGGCACAGAGCCCTCCCATTCATACCAGCACGTTGACCGTGCAGCTCATACGGTTCTCCTTGCTTCCATCGTGCATGATGGTCCTATAGTCCAAGAGGTTTTCTAGCAGGCTGCTGACCAGCAAAGCAAACACTTCCCCCGAACTGGACAGGTACTTGTGCTTCCGGCAGTGTTCCAGCAGGCTGCAGGCATATCGAGAGAGGAAAGACCAGAGAGAAACAGAAGAGAACAGAGATTCCATTCAAGTTCTGGATGGTGTTTCTACTGCTAAACTGAACTTTATCATCCTCATCATCCCCTAAGCCACTGGGCTAAAAGGCTTTAATGGGGACATATGGTCATATAGAAGCTTTTTGCTTCTTCGCTCTGCTCATCAGAAAGCCACGAGCTTTCACAGCAACTAGCACAAGGGCTCCTGGATCTCATTTGTAGAGCCCTGGGCAGATACAAAATTTGTATCTGCAAAAATGAGCCACGGATATCCGCACTGACATCCGTGGATGCAAATACTGCAGATATACCACGGATATCTGTGGATTTGCAGGGCTCTACTCCGTTGGAGCTCTTAGGTGCTCCTGTAATACAAACAGCAACAGAAGTATCATTTTAAGCCATCAGTCCATCTTGACAGTGGCCAGTTAATATGAAGACCATTGTGGTTTGCAGCTTTTCTAAGTTACTCCCTCATCGAAGTAATGAATTAGGGGTTCTCAGGTTTACAAAAAGAACCCACCGAGCTGCCAGACAACAAAGAGCTTCTGAGCGTCTTTCAAACACTTACAGTTTCTCCAGCAAGGCCTTGTATTGCTCGTCCCCTCGGCCCCCTTCCACTTCCTGGTCTAGTTTGGTTATTAACTCGTTTTCAAGCTAAAAAAGGCAACAACAACAAAAAAATCCCAAACTGGAACAATTCCTGAACCCTTGGAATGAATCCCACATGTGTTTGCAGGAGGAACTGCCCCAGGTTGGGGGTACTGATCTCGCTGGCCAAACTGGAGGATGTTTCCATTAATTGACCCAAGGAAAATTAACGGACAGTGAAGATAGGGAAGGAGCCAGGAAATTTGGACAGCTCCCCTGTTCAAACCAGACGTCACAGGAAATTGATCATCTGGAATATAGCTCCCTGATCCTAATGGACAGGCCGCTATTCTCTCCCGAGAAAGAAGAAAGCCCCCGCCAACATGCCGGAGGGGGAAATTTCATGCCAGCCACAGATTTGAGGATCAGATTGATCTGGTGATTGTGTGAGCAGGAGTGACTCTGATCAAGCATATAAACCCATTTGTATCCCACGTTAACACTAGTGTTCTTTGGAACCAGCATCCCAGGAAAAAACATTCACGTCCCAGGGCCCGGCAATTCAAAGAGTGCTACTGCAGCAGCAGCAGGAACCCGGGGCTCTTTAAATGGCTGCCCCAGAATGCCATGTTCCAGGAAGCGCTAAAGGTTGGGCAGGCTGTTTGGTGTGCTCTGAGCAATGTGGAGAGCTGCTCCGGCCCCGCCCTGCCCCTCCCACCGAGGCCCCGCCCCTCCCACCGAGGCCCCGCCCCTTCTGGGGCACAGAACTGCTCCCCTCCCACCTTCCCCCAGAGCCTGCAGAGGCTGTCGGCACCCCTGCCCACAGCACTGAAGCAATTCCCACATATTCCATCACTCAGAGAAAATCTTGGGACAGACAATGCCAAAGGCTGATGGCCCAGTGGGAAGTAAGATCCCCCCCTTCCCCGAAGTATTTGAACGGAGATCAAAGCAGGGACAGGTTGGTGTATGCACAGCGCTAAGGGACATGTGGTGACAACCGTCTCGTATGTCTGACAGGCAGAATGCCAAGGAGGCTGCCTCCTGGATGGATGATTTCTGATGTCTCCGGGGAGAAGACTGACCACGGTGTCTCTAGCGTGTCGTCGGCCCAAGGGCTGAGATGCTAATGACTGGCATCCCCGGAGGGACGTGGGAAGAAAAGTTCTGAGTGGCAGTTGCTGGAGCTGAAGGGATAAGTAGGCACCAAACCAGGAACCTCTTTTTCTGCCTTCCCTGCCAGAGTTTTCAGGTTAGCAATAGCAGAAAAGTCCAGTGGAATTAGCCCAGAGCTGGGTGTCAGAGACCAGCCTTCGAGTCCCCACTCTGCTCCTGACAGTGTGTAACTTCACACCGCTCACGACCTCTCCATTCCACAACCAAGGGTGGGGGACGGGTACTGATGCTCACAGAGGTGCTGGGAGTTTTTTGAGGGGCTTTTAAGGATGTTAACTGCTTTATGAGACCAGCACTAGCAGTGCGACCCTGGACTTTCAGCCAACCTCTCTGTAACAACGTAATATTTGCAGCTAAGAAGTTACCCTCAGAGAATTATTGCTAGGTAAGCCTCTGGCAGAGAGGACCATATTTGGGTTTTATTGCTTGAATAGCACCTAACATAATAGGGTCTTGGTCTAGGACTGCTAGATGCTATGGTAGTACAACTAACTAACAACATTATAAAGATGCACAGTAAATATTAGTTTATAAATGCACGTTTTGATCCAAGGATCTCAACACCCTTTGCAATTGTGCAATGGGTATTCACCTATTTTTAAGATGGGGAAACTGAGGCACTGAGGCATTAAGGGATGTGCCCACAGCAACAGACAGTAATAACCCAAGTATCAAGACTTGCAGTCTCCTGCTACATTCACCCCACAAAACTGCCTCGCAACAGATTTTCAACATTGCTTTCTGCTCTGTAGCTGTGCCTTTAAAAAAAAAAAAAGGAAAGGAAAGGAAAGGAAAGGACTCTGATTTGCTTTTTTCCCCGCTTGCCCACCCCATGGCATGAAGCAGCGGAGCTGACGAGCCCACAGGCCCTCACCATATGGAAGTTTCGGTTCCCGCTGAAGTTGAACTCGCACTGCATCATGTCAAAGAAGATGGGGATGGAAGCTTTCCGCAGCTCGGGCTCAGGTGTCAGAGTCACCTCCAGGATCGGGCCCACCATCGAGGGGATGAACTTGATCTTATGGGGGCCTGTAACAGAGAGAAGATTAGACACAGCGTCTGCTCAGCGGAATGCGGCTGCTTGGAGCAGGGTGCCTATATCTGGGAGCACATCCATCTTATCAAGGTAATGAGAAGACAGTGTCTGAGTGAATTAATGCTGCCCATTCGATGGTGTCAGCCTTCTGTACAGTTTTGGAAGTCTGACTCCATCTGTGCACCAGCCCCTGGTGCTAAGGGAATGGGGATCGGCACCTGGGTTCTGCCTCTGAGCGGGACCACCCTTATGAACCATTGACAATTGAATAACCTTGCCCTAGCAGCAGGATGGGTTCTATAAGGATGTTAAATATCAGTAATTTGAATAGTCAATTAACCTCATGAATTCCTATCGGTTACTCGACTAGTCTATAGTCCCTGGGGGCAGAGCCAGTGCACTCCGGCCCCACTCCCAAGGAGCCCCCTGCCACTCCATGCAGCTACCTCTGTATCAGAGGCAGCAGCGTGGGGTGCCAGGCGGGAGCTGGTCCACAAGGGGAGCCAGTTTAAAAACCAGCTCCCCCCACGAACTGGCTGCCTGCCTGCCTGGTACAGAGGCAGCAGCATGGGCTGGCAGCAGACCCTGCTTGGGGGGGTGGGGGCTGAACGCCCAGACTTAGCACGAGCCAGAACTGAGCCAGGCTGCCTGCCCACCTGACTCCTAATACACATTAAATGTAGAGCCGCAGCGGGGGTAGGTCCCAGACCCAGCACGAGCCAGAAATGAGCCAGGCTGCTGGCCAGCCTGCTAACAAATTTACTGGTGGGGAGGGGGATGCGTGTAGTCTATAGAATTAACCAATAAGCTTTTGCTTATCGGTTAATTGACTATACTATTACATCCCAAGGGGGCTACCAGCCAAAAGTGAACGGACTGCTGAGGCTGGAAGAGGTGGCGGCTCAGAGGAGGGGAGAAGGAAAAACCCCACACAAGAAGGACAACGTGATTCAAACCTCCTGTTAAAATGGGACACTCTCTCCATTGAGAGAGCACAGAAGAGCGCAAGGAAGGAAGTTCCAGGACTCCCTCTAAGAGACTGACCCAAAAATAAAGGGCTCTCAGAGGGGCAAGGAAATTGAGGCTAAGATTTGCAAGCTAGGGGTGGCCCCAAGGGTGGCGTTTCGAGAGAATGAGGGGGAGGGGACAGCAGCCGTGCGCACCGGAACGCAGCTTGCTTTTCTTCCCATTCCCCAGACGATAAGGGAGCGAGGGGAAAATACTGGATTCCGTGATTTACACCTTTACCTCTCCCCCACCCCTTTACCAGCCAGTAGTGAAAGGCCTGCACGGAATCCAAGTATGTTCCCCTCGCTCCCTTATCGTCAGGGGAACGGCCGTGTACCCGTGCACACGACTACTGCTCCCCCCCTCCCGAAACTCCGCCTTTGGGTGGCGCGGGGAGGAGTCACATGGGGGGCTAGTCATGTGGCCTGTGTCCCTCCCCAGCAGTTGCCACTGTCTGCGCCACTCTTGTACTCTGGGAACAAAGTGTGACTAGCTTAGACATTCCTTCACCAAGCCTACGTGCTACTTGCTTTCACGTTCACATGGGCCCAGAAAGGGGGAGCTAATCAACAAAGTCCACATCTTCTGGCAGCATGCAAGACCTGCCAGGCCCAAGGCAGCTGGATTGCAGAGTCCTATCTCAGAGAAGATCTGAAATCCAGTTTCAGAAGTAGATCCCACACACCATCGTGAACTGTGCAGACAGGGAACTCACCCAGATTATACCACATATCCCTGATTTTGAAGCCAATCTCTTTCCTCATGTCCCCATACCTAGGAAGGGAAAAATATGAAATGAGAGAGGAAGGTGAACAAAAGGCATGTATTGAAATGATCCTTGTGAAGTTGCCAGGAAAATTTTACAGCCCAGCCACAAAATCTATTAGGCCCCCTTTTTAAAAACATAGCCCCGCTTCTTGAGCATTGAGAGTAAAGAGTCTGCGGAGCACAAGTTCCTCACCAGGCATCAGCCAAGCAGTGACCAGACACCAGAGATCTTGGGGAGGTAACTCCAGGGAGGGAGAAGAGATATTGAAGGCCGCACCAGGGATGGCTCCCGCATTAGGATAGTGAAATAAGGGACCCGCAGGAGATAGGTAGAAGGACCATGCTGTTCCAAGAACGAACCGGGAGATGATGATCGTAAGTTTAGGGTGGACATTAAAAGAAGGTTTCTCACCGTCGGGAGTGAGGTTCTGGAACAGCCCGCCCATGGCAGAAGTAGAGCCAAGAAACATTAGCTAGTTTTAAGGTGGCACTAGAAAAGTTGATGAATGGGATTGCAATGGCTTCCCCTAGTGAGCAATCTCTCCCTTCCCAGCAAATCGGTGCTATTATCTGAAGGTTGCCAATAAGCAGAAGGCAGGTGTGCAGAGCTGCAGCCAGCAAAGGAAGCACTGGCATGTGCCTCCCCGCTACTGCCCACAGCCTCCCGGTTAGGCCCTGGGACTCCAGCCTGGGCTCCCCTCTCGGGTGAGATTGCGGATGCGGCAGCCCCGTCTTTCCTGTGCTGGTGGTCGGTCCCTGGCCACTGGCTTGTTTGTGGGGCGGTGGCCAAAGAAGCAATGTCCTAGCACCTCCTTCCCTTGCGATAGCTCCACCAACCAGCATGCAGCCAGAGCCTCCCGCCTGCCCCCCCCAGCCCCGCCCAAACGTTCTCAGACAGGCGTTCTGTTTATTGCCGACATCCACGTTCCATTAACATTACAGTCAACGGGCCGGGAGTGTTCCGACACCATGTTGCTACTAATGGGAAGTTGTTACTATTAGGACCGCTACTAACCAATAGCCACTGGACATGGCAGGGTTGCTTGTACTCAGTGACCCAGGAAGTGCCTGTCAGTCCTTTGTTCCTATGCCGGCAAGGCGTGGATTAAAATGCACCCCCCGAAAGAGCCATTGTGCCCTGCCAGTAGATGTGACCATGAGCATTTCTGAGAGCAGGCTGCAGATTCCCCAGTGGCAGGGTAAGCCTGCCCATGAGCCAGCTCTCGCGATTTTACCCACAGTCTTGCAATATCTTGTGTTTTGCGTCAAGCCCCAGATGCTGGAATTAGGGATGTAAGCGACTTGTCAACTATCCGATAAGCAAAGGCTTATCGACAATACGGTTAGCCAGACAATCGCATTTCGCTGGAATGATAAGGTTGCACGAGAATGCAGCTTCCGTTTAAAAAAAAAAGTTTCCAACCCTCACGAGAAAAGCTTGAAAACCCCCAAATGAGGGTGCCCAAAAGGCAAAGGAAGCAAGCGACAAAGAAGAAGAACTCCGCCAGCCTTATTTTTTTTTAAAACCTCAAGATTTTTATGTTCATCTCATGATTTTTTTGGGCCTGGCTCATGATTTTTGAACGCTCGGGACTGGCAATACTGGGCGTGTCGGGAATAGAGCGGTGAGAGGAAGAGGTCCAAATGTTAGAGGGATGCTGTATGGATTGCTCCCTTGTCTGGCATTATGGCTGGGGCAGCCAGTCATTTACGACTTTGAGGACTACAGCTGAGGTAAGCATTCTAGATTAGACCATAAAGAAGCAACAACCTCTATTTTAAACAGGGGTGGGCAATAATTTTTGCCCGGGGCCACTTCAAAAATTTTTGAAGCGGCCCCGGCCACCCCTGGAAGTGGCGGGGCTACCCAACCCCCAGACCATGATTGGTCTGGGGTTGGGGGAGCCCCTTTGCCCCCCTTCCCACTAGGCACCCATGCCCTGGAAGAGGCTTGGCATGCTCCCCAACCCCCAGGCCAATCAGGGCCTATGGGTGGGGGAGTGCAGGAAGCCTCCTCCCACCCTGTGAGGAGCACGTGGCACTTTGAAGTGCTGTGGGCTCCTCGCAGGGCCAGGGCAGGGCGAAGGAAGCTTCACGCAGCTCCCCCGCTCCCAGGTCCTGAGTGGCCTGGGGGCAGGGGAGCACGTGAAGCCTCCTCCGCTCTCCTCTCTGCCCTGTAAGCAACGCGCGACTCTTCAAAGTGCCACATGCTCCTGGCAGGGCGTGAGAAGGCATCGTGCGCTCCCCCGCCCCCAGACCCTAATTGGCCTGGGGCCGGGGGAGCAGCAGGGCCTCCGTGGGCCAGATCCACACGCTTGGTGGGCCAGATCCAGCCTGCGGAGGCCCTTTTGCCCACCCTGGTTTAAAAATCACACACGTTGTTTAAACTCAACCCAAAGAAGCAGAGCCCACTGTCTGACCCTACCACTATTCTGTCACAGAGAGCTCACCTTCACGGTAGGTCTACACTGCAATCACAGGCTTCAGCACAGGATGTACAAGTGGCCGGCCTGCATCCAGGCCCACGTTGCCACAGCTTCACTGCACTGGTACCCGAGCTAACCAGATTAAAAATACCTCAGGTATGGCCACACGAGTTGTAGTTACACACGGAGACTGCAGTCCAGACAGGCCCTTGGGCCGCAAGAGATGTGCCTCATTAGAGGAGCACAATATAAAGCTAGGGTTTAGTTTCTCACCCTCAGAAGACCCGACCACACTGAAAAGTGAACTTACTTCTTGACAATTTTGTTGCGTTTGGCCTGTGAGAAGGTCTCTAGCTGGAGGGATTCATGAGTGAGGAAAGCTACTGCCAAGTGGAAGTAATTGTTCCAGAGCTGTGAGGGGAAAGAACCTCATTAAAGAAAGAAAAAACACAAAGGAACAGAAACACACAGCACAATAGGGCTACTCCGTCACCATTGCTGCAGATCCTCTGTCAGGTATCAACAAGGAAGCACAATTACAATGAATGGGGCAAAACGAGGAATCTTTTACCCCGTCACAATTTCAACAGGAGGTCAACAGGTACAAGAAGCTGCGTAAGTGTCACACCACCTGCACCGTCACACTGCGCTCCTTTTGGCCTGATCTATTTAAAATGCTCATCCAGAAGACTATTTATGAACCTAGATCCATCAAATTCCACCTTAAAACTCTCCCCTTTGCCATCATGCCCAGCTTGTGTGCCAGTGGCCTATCATGACCACTATGGTCTCCTTGTGCTCCTCCGTCTGTCCATTTCCACCTGTTGTCCCTTATAAAATATTTAGCTTGTAAACACCTTGTTCTTTGTTTGTACAGCGCCTAGCACACCGGGGTGCTAGCCTCTCACAGGGACACATGGGCACTGGCACTGGCACAGCACAGATAATAATGTGCCCACTAATGCAGACAGAGTTCCTTACAAACATTTTTGTATTTAACCGCAGTGTGTCTATGATAACCGGGATTTATTAGCCCTGTATCATTGAGGTAGCATATGGTTTAAACGGACTTGCCCAAGGAGTCCGTGGTGGAACAGGAAATTGAATTGATCACCTATGTCCTAGTCCAGAACATTAACCACAAGACCATGCCTCCCTGAAGGAGAATGTTGCCATCAAATCTCTCTAAAGTGCCAGCAACTTTTATAGGCAACTTAACAGAAAAGTAAGGGGTGGAGAGAGAAACTTTCATGCTCCTGCTTTAGCACATCACTGGTTTATGGCATGCAGATGAGCACAGAACACGCTCCACAGATCACTAGCCGAGCACAAGCCTGTGTTAAAAGCAGCACCTCGGGTTAGAAATTTCCCATTCATGATACTTGTCTGACCAGTAACACCACCGATTTCAGTCACAAAACTGGCATCAGTCAGAGTTGAAGGCACCTGTCGCCCCTCCGGACTCACTCAGTCCCAATGCGGTCAGGACAATCTGGAACTGAATTTATCCTCACCTGGAGTTCGAAATTTGCTTGATCCAGAAAGAATCGGTTGAGCACAGATGTAAATTGGTTCACGGCTCGGAGGAAAACCCTGGAAAAGTAAACACAGGGAAGGAGGCATTTGTGGAAGCAGAAACATGCCTAGATGTACATCTCCTTTTTGTAATCTCAGACTAGACACAAACGGGTGATTTCAGACGTTCAGTTCTTCCAACATAATCCTTCCCTTTCACTTCCCACTGAGTGCAGAGGATTTGGGGGAAGGTTATTTCTTTGTTTCTCAACAGAAGTATGTCTGATTTAGGGAAGTTTGAAATGAAATGACCTATTTAGTCATCGAGGTCCCATACCAATGCTGTGCCATTTCACATGGCACATTTACTAGGGTTTTGTGTCTCTCAGGCTACGTCTAGACTACAAGCCTCTTTCGAAAAAGTGAGCCGCTTTTTTGAAAGACAGCACCCAGGCAGTCTGGATGCTCTCTTTCGATAAAGCCCTGTTTGCATTCAAGAATGCTTTTTTTTCGAAAGAGCACTTTCGAAAAAAGGCGTTCTTCCTCGTAAAGTGAGGTTTACCACGGTCCAAAAAACCGCATTCTTTCGATTTAATTTCGAAAGAAGGCGGTAGCAGTCTAGACGCAGGGGAAGTTTTTTGGAAAAAAGGCCACTTTTTCCAAAAAAAACCCTGTAGTCGAGACACACGCATAGATGCATCTGACTCTTCCCATTATGGTACCTGAATTGCTCACTCACCACCCCTGTAAGGCAGGGAAGTGCTATTATCCCTTTTGTACAGATAGGGAACTGAAGAACAGAGGGGCTAAGCGACTTGCCCAAGATCACACAAGTAGTATATGGCACAGGAAGGAAATAAACTGGGTTTCCCAGGTACTGAGCTAATACCCTACATTCACAATCATCCTCTTTTGTCCTGTTTTGATTTCAATTAACAACAACGAGAAGTCCTGTGGCACCTTATAGACTAACAGATTTACTGGAGAATAAGCTTTCATGGGCAAAGACCCACTTCATCAGATGCATGTCTGAAGAAGTGGCTCTTTGCCCACGAAAGCTTATGCTCCAATAAATCTGTTAGTCCATAAGGTGCCACAGGACTTCTCGTTGTTTATGCAGATTCAGACTAACACAGCTACCCCTCTGATACTTTAGATTTCAAGTTTCCCAAGGGACGGGGGCAATCTCCACCCCAGATTTGACATAAAGAGGCTACTCAGGTTGAAGCGGACATCTTTGGCAAGGGACTACAGTCCCTGAGGGGAAAGCTTTCAGTTTTGCAAACACTCCCTTTGGCAGAGGAAGAGAGAGTTTGCAGGTTCATAAATCACCAAAAAAAGTTCAACCAATCTGTGTTCCCTGTAAACTGAGCGCTTAGGCAGCCGCCCGGGAAAGATTCGAATGTCACCCAGCGAATTAGCAGAGCGCCCACAACCGGCAGCATATGTTTCTATTGGTGGTGCACAGCTGCACAGGCCTTGGTGCACATAACAAAATGCATTCTGCCCATGGATGGAAAAAATTAAAGGGAACATTGCAGCCAATAGGACTTTAGTCAAAGCTAATTTAAAGCAATATGACCCTTTAAAGGAAGATCAACCTGCATATCTCATATTACAATACATATGCAAATTCAATTCAATTAATTATGGACTTAAGATATGGGGTGGTGGAACCTTTATCAATGAAGGCACTAACTACTTTCTGAATGGTATCCTTCCTGCCTTATCCATCCACTGACTTTGATCTTTATCTACTCAGGTTTAGCACCCTTTCTCCTGATACTTTATGCATAGAGGTAGGGGGGTGGGCGACAGAACATCCTTTTTTCTCCCCCCCTTCCCTTCTCCTATTTATTTTGAGTTTCCTTATCCTCTAATCATAACTCCGGTCATCTGAAGAAGTGGGCTGTGCCCACGAAAGCTCAGGATACCATTTACATGTTTTGTTAGTCTATAAAGTGCTACCAGATCATTTGCTTGCTGTTTTTTTTCTGCATATCTCAAGTTACTTGCAGCAGCTCTAAGGCAAAACCCCCTTAGTCCCACAGCCAATAGGTTCTGAAGAAGCCACATAAGCCTTCAACCAGCAGCAGTGTCTGGGAGAGGCTGTTTACCTGCTCTGCATCATGTTCATCACCATCCAGTCGCTCGCATAGACATTCTTTCCTATCAGATCCTTAAACATGATGAAGGTTTCCATCATAAAGTCCTGTACAAAAATAAGCAACATGCAAGCTTGAAGCAGATCGGTCTGGAATCAGATGGAAAGACAGGGCGGGAGGCCAGCATGTGTGACTGCAGAGTCCATTGATCACAGCTCAATTGTAACACAATTACTTCTGAAATCTCGTCCATCAAATTACAGGAGGAAAAATTCCCCTCCCTCCATCTGTTTAATAAAGTCAATTACAGCTATTCTTATGGTTTGAAGCCAATGTCTAGATGTGCAGGGAGCATTAAAAAGCAGAACAGGTTTTCAAAGTATTTTGGACTAATACAGGTTGGCTCTCCCTGGTCTGGCACCTTCGGGACCTAATTGGTCCCGGATGAGGAATTTTTCCAGACTGGGGTGGGGGGGGTGTCATTTCTGCCCCTCTGCTGCCTCCCTCGCCTTGCTCCCCAGGCTTCTTGGCTCCCCCGTAGCATGCTGGGCTTCCTGGCTCCCCCCCACCCCATCCCCACAGCCCAGCTGGGCTGCACGAGGGTCCCCACCCCCGTCCACATAGTACTGTGCTCTCAGCCCTCCCATCCCACAGAGCGCGCCCGGACACTCTGATCCTGGAACATCCATGGTCCTTCTGGACCAGAGAGTTCCGGTTTATAGAGGTACAACCTGTCCTTCCCTTCAAATGTATGAATAATGGCATCACGTAAGGCTGCTGCATTATACAGGGAGTTGTCATTCCCCAGTCACTTAGGATATGTCTACACAACAAGACAAACGTCGAAATAGCTTAATTCAGCTTTTGTCTACACAGCAGGAAGGCGAAGGAAGACCACTCCTCCTCCCACTTCCCTTACTCGTCCTGAAATGAGGGTGACAGGAGTTGGAGTAACAAATCCTTTAGCTCACGATTATTTCAAAATAATGGCTTGTTGCGTAGACGCGCATTATGTTATTTCAAATAACGCTGCTGTGTAGACGTAACCTTAGGTCTTAACTAGACTAGCTATGGTATTAGCAAATGTCTACCGTAGAACAGTCTTTATCAAGAGCTACATTGGTCAAGTTAAAGCCAACACACCTTAAGAGCTGACCTAGAGGAGCGCCTTTCTACTTAGTTGTAGGATGAGGAGTTGGATTTGTGCACAGGAAAGCTGTCTTTGTAATGCATACTGTAATTCCCTGGGGTTGAAGAAAGCCATTAACTGGTTGGTGCATTACAAAGCCAATTTCTCCTCCCTTTAACATCTGTATTTTCACATCAAAAGCGATGTAATGGACACATCCAGCCCACTTAATTAGCCTCATTAACATGGTTCCTACAGTTGACAGGTACATCTGCTGCTGTAACTCTTGGTTTCTGTTATTTCCACTCCAACTCATCAGATGAAGTGGATTTTACCCATGAAAGCTCATGATTCTATATATTTTGGTTAGTCTCTAAAGTGCCATAGGACTAATCAGGTGAGTTACTAAGTCAGAGAGTTAAGATTTGGAATGTTACCTACTATTCACTTGAGTGGCTTTTTCATTCTAGGCAGTGAAATTGCCGAAATATCTGTGTCCTGCAGATGGCTGTGTTGCTTAACAAATCGCCCACAACTATAACCAGCCAGAGAAGCAAAGGCAGCATCCGGCTGTTCACAGCAGGTTGCACGTTTTACAATAAGTTCTGAACTAGCTAATACGGAAACACACAACTGCACATTCTGCCGAGCCTGTATTCCTGCTCTCTGTGCTGTTCTGCAAAGCCACGGGCAAAGACAAGCTATCAGGAGCTGGGACTACTAATGAGACCCATGTCACACCACTGATGCTTGTGCAATAGTCTCTCGTCCTCACCCGCCTGGGTTCTGAGCATGCTGTGGGGGAGGAAGACGGGGCATGGAATGGCCACACAACTCGAAGGTAACACAACTCAAAGGTAACACCACTCGAAGAACACCAGTTTCAAGATGGTAACTCTCTTTTCTTCTTTTAGTGATTGCTCATATCCATTCCATTAGGTGACTAAGTAATGTCTCTGGAGGCAGGTAGGATTTTGACCGCAACACAGCTCTGAAAAACTCAGCGTCGTCTCTAGCCTCCGGAGTGATGGTGTAGTCACACTTAAACGTGTGGACCGAGGACCACGTGGTGGCTTTTACAGATGTCCTGGATCGGCATGTGCACAAGGAAGGCAGACGTTGACACCTTAGCTCTGGTTGAATGGGCTTTAGGGTAGCATGAGACTCCTTAAGCACCTGTAATTTTGTGTCCATTTTCTCTGAGGCTGCTTGCACCTCAAACTCCAAGAGCCCAAGTCAGCTGACCTTGGTCAGCCACTGTGGTGCCACCTGCCTTATTCCAAACAGGCGTATCCTCGGAGACGTCTAATCATAGATCCCTCTGTGCTAGGTACTGTACAAATGCATTACAAAGAGTCGATCCCTGCTCCCAAAGGTTTGCAACAACAACACAGCTTTTCAGAAACCTGATCTGGGTTTGAAACAGTACGCTACTCAATCAGACCGGGCATGGTTTCAGGTTTTACTGCCAGGATGCCCTGTGGCTCTTCTTAAAACCACACATGCATGTGTTTGGAAATTAAAATAAATACTGCCCCAAGCTCGTTGGCTTTTTCCTCAGCCCAGACCAACGGAAGGGGAGTCCAAGCTCTCAACTGAACCTTAAAGAAAAGAACAAGAGGACAAAAAAAAAGAGCAAAGACAAGACAACAAGGACAGAGCCAGACGAGAAAGAACGAGGAAAATGAACTCTGCTTTTCCTCTCACCCTCATTCACGCTTTTTTCTTACAGCTTCTCACTGACACAGGCTTGGAGAGGCATTAAAGATTTGTTTTCACTCTACATGACAAATTAGCCTAATGCTTTGTTGAGTCAGCAAACAGCCAGTGGGGCTATACCTAGCTGGCATGAAGTGAATGTATGCATACTTCACGGGGATGGGTGCAAGAGCCTGAACGGAACACAGGAGCTGGACAGAAACTAGGGATGGTAAAATGCACCTAATGAGGTAACCATGTAACCTTCAAAAAAATCGTAGCAGTTTCATAGTTATACACTGCAGGCTCTGCAGCATAAAGCTCCCAAGGAGTTAGCTGCACTGCGGCCTCTACGGGATAAGTATTATACTGCAGAGCCCGCAGTGTGGGGCAGCAGCCAACACCCTGGGAGCCAGTGCGTGCCGGAAGCTGGCTTAAGCCGCCTCCTGGCATGCACTGGCTCCCACCTGCCATCCTGCTCCTGGGGAGCTGGCTGCCGCCCGCCCCACGCTGCTGCCTCTGTATCAGCAGCATCCAGGGTGGTAGCCGGCTTGCCAGGAGCCAGTGCGCACTGGAAGCTGCCTTTTAAGCCACCTCCTGGTGTGCACTGGCTCCTGCCTGCTGCCCTGCTCTGGGGGAGCTGGCTGCCGCCCCACGCTGCTGCCGCTGTATCAGCAGTGTCTGGGGTGGTAGTTGGCTCCCCGGGAGCTGGCATGTACTGGGTCCCGACCCCCGCTCCCAGCGAGCTGGCTGCTACCCCGCATTGGGGACTCTGATATACAGGTGGCAGCCCGCATGTAACCATTACAGTAACCAATAAGGTCATGCTCATTTAAACAGTCACACTATGACATCCCTAGTAGAAACCCCTAATATTAGAGAGAGATGCTACATGGACTGGGCTGCAGTCCGGGCGAAGCCAACTTACGATAATATCCTGTCTGGTTTTGAAAGTGCTGATGTAGTGGTTATAGTGGAAATCGTCCATCTGTCTCAGGATGGCTGTCATGCAGGCTACAAAACTACCCTGGAATGGAAGACCAAAAAAGCAGTTGGTAAATTATCTTTTTGCACTAAAGCCCCAGTTCAGCACAGTTCTGAAGCACATGTCTAATTTTAGTCACATGAATAGTCTTGATTTCAAAAGGACCACATATGTCCTCTAAGTCAGGCACCCATCTCAGTATTTTGCTAACTCGGGGTCTGACAATGCATGTACTAATGTCTTGTTATGTGATTGTTTTTCACTCCCAAGATCAATAACATCTGCAGTGGGCTAATACCTACGAATTCATCTGGAAATCACCCCTCATAGGATTTAAGCCTGAGGAAAGGAGGTGGGACAGTCTTTATCCCTTCAAGAACTGGAATTCATAAAAAAACGTTCACAGTAAGAAATTGAAATGAAATCACACTGGTTCCTATAAATGCAAGCAGCAGCTTTTACACGCTGAGCTACGGAGACCCTGGCAGTTTGGTAAATGGTACTAAAGGCTCTTCTTCAGAGAGGAATGTTTTTCCTTCATGGCTGATCACTAGGGGAAGTACTGCTGAAACGCCAAAGTTTAAGTTTGAAAAGCAGAAGTCTCCTACGTCAATGTTAAACTGCCTCAAAGGCTTCATTGATAAACACATTCGATGGAAACCATTTGCCAATATCAAACCTCTTCCTGTGAAGTGATTTTCGTGCTAGATTGACAGTCCTCTTTCCACCACAGACCAAGTATAGTGCAGGCAAGACCGTCTCAAGGAAGGGGCGAGGCCTCGGACACAAGCGCTGTGTTTCTAATGTGCAGGGGGGTGCTCCCTCCCAACTCCACCCAGGCCCCGCCCCCACTCCACTCCTTCCCCCAAAACCCCACCTTCCTTCTATTTACCCCTCCCAATGCCTCTTCCTGCCCAGCTTCCCCCCTCCTCTGAGGGACCCTCGCTCCTCTTCCTTCCCTGCCCCAGTGCCTCCAGATGCTGCAAAACGTCTGACATGAGGCAGGCACTAGGGTGGAAGGGAGGTTCTGGTAGGGGGATACCAGTGGGTGCTTAGCACCCACCTCTAACCCCCTCCTGCTTGCCTGCCTGCCACTCACCGCCCCCCCCATTCACCTCCTTATCCTGCTCACTCACCTCCCTCAGCTCTCTGTAGGGCCCCCCAAAACAAAGGGCCCAGGGTGGTCACCCCAATTCTCCGCATCCAAGGGATGGCTCGGAGTGCTAGCCACAGCAGTGCAAACCTCCCGTTTCCTCACCAACCTATTTCCCCCCAGACTTGGGAAGGACAGCTATTGGGGTGGGGGTACTTCAGCATGTGGGAACCAAATTAATTAGTGCTTCTACAATGTGGCTGCCGGACTGTTAGGAAATGTACGGAGACCCAGACACACTGCACGTATGACATACTGAAGAGTCAGCAGGCAGTAATTGCAGGCCCTATTGCCCAGACTTGATTAAAAATGGTGCCTTAGCAAAGGAAGGTTCTGTATCCCACTTCTGCCACCAAGACGCAATTTTAATAGGGCTGGGGGGACCCTCCCATCACTCCCCATAGACACCACCCAGTGACAGGAAACACGGTAACAGAAGGCTCCAGCCTGCCAAAGCGTCAGAGTGACAGGTTGAAAGCCAAGAACAGAAGCAAGCAAAGGGTCTCACGATATGCGGAGACTGTCTGCTCATCCCAATCACCGTCCGGTTTATCCGCCTCAGCAGGCGCTCCATGATCAGCTGGATGTGAACGGCAGTGGGCCCCTGAAGAGATGAAACGAGCAGGGGCTTTAGATTAAGCTCAGCGTGGCCTATTCTGCAGAGAGATATGTTGTCGGGAAGGGCCAGGCTGACCGTGATTGTCAGAGGACCGCTGGACAAGGAGACTTTGCCCAGCGATAACTCACTTAAATAGACAGTAGTTTTAGACTCGGAGAAGGGGAGGAATAAAGCTCTGCACCAGCGCAGGACCCAGCACAGGCTCATCTTCCCTGTGCTGGACCTGGATCGGCTCCCAGAGCAAGTTAGAGCCGCACGAAGGCGGCTCTAACTTGTGCGCCCTTCTTTTATATCCCCTACAAGTGCTGCATCAGCAGATCACCTCTCTGGGGATGATCTGACCCCGGCCTGTCCCAGAACATCTCAGCTCCACTTTCGATAGGTCCGATTTATCTTTAATTAGACGCAAACGTCTCAAGCCCCCTAAAGAAACGCTTCCGCAAACTTCCGGCCTCGTTAAGTCTGCAACAATTGGTTCGGTGACGTGCACGTAAGAGGGCTTTGTTCCTCCTCTGACCTCCCCAGCGAGGACAACACTCACCACATCCTTCCGGTTGAGCACTTCTAGAATATTGCTAAGGAGCTGAGCACTGGCCTCGTGGTCAGGCTTGTTTGAGTTGTCGTCCAGCTGGCCACTTAGCTGGTCTATTACGAGAGGCAGGAGCGCGTCCCTGCATTCTGAGAAAGGAAGACACCGAACAATGCCTCACAGCAGCCTAAGAATGATCTTCCTGTAAGTGACCACAACAAGTAAAACTTTCCTCCTCAGGCTGACTCAGTCACAATTAAAATCACGTCAAAGTGGAGCTAATAGGCAGACGAAGGCATGGTCCTTAGTGGGGACTCAATGGCTATGTCTACACTGGCGGCTCCTTGCGCCAGAAATAGGTAAATGAGGCTAAGCGTAGAATGTCGCCAAGCCTCATTTGCATACCTAATGAGCCGCCATTTTTGCAGAAGAGGCTCTTGCGCCAGAAGGAGCGTCTACACTGCCCCTTCTTGCGCAAGGAAAACCCTCTTGCGCAATGCCGCTACGCTGATTATTTTCAGGAATAACGGCATTGCGCAAGAGGGTTTTTCTGCGCAAGAAGGCAGTGTAGACAGCTCCTTCTGGCGCAAGAGCCTCTTCTGCAAAAATGGCGGCTCATTAGGTATGCAAATGAGGCTTGGCGATATTCTACGCTTAGCCTCATTTGCATATTTCTGGCGCCAAGGAGCCGCCAGTGTAGACATAGCCAATGTGCCCAATGTAAGGGATCCATTATCTCACCACCTTCTAGCTGCTGCTCTTTGCTAGTTAGAAACATTGCACCAGAGAGATTTCTCTTCAGGGCACTAACATAGGACTTGAACCCTTCCCATTCCCTGCCCGCCCCCCCAACCCCGGCTTGATTTCTTGCCTTGTTTGACTTCCTGCATGACCTTAAAAAGGGTCTATGGGGAAAACTTCCAAAGTGACACTGGCATTTAGGAGACTACATCTCCTTTTCCAAAGTGATTTAGGGCCCAATTTCTCATAGGTATTTAATAATAGTATCTAGCACTTGTATAGGCAACTAAAGACGTGAATAGGAACTTAGTGGGATTTTCAAAAGCACCGAAGCAGGCAGGATGTCTAGATATCTATCTGCTTCTAAGTCACTTTAGAAAATGGGATTTAGGCACTTTTGACATTTTTGCCTCTCCCTCTGCCTCAGTTCCCCATCTGTAAAATGGGGATAATAGCACTTCTCTAATTCACATGGATGTTGTGAGGATCGACACGTTCAAGATTGTGAGGTGCTCCTCTCTACTCTGGGAATAGGGGCCAGATAAGCACCTCAAACAGATATGATGTTCATAACAAATGGTAGCTGAACACAGCAGTCACCAGCTAACCTGGAAGCTATGCAGCATGGATCAAACCTGGCATGAATAGAAGTCAGTAGCATTAATTACAGACGCAGAGTCTCCTTTGGGATAAATTAAAATCTCAACTGGCTGCAATCATACATATGCTAGTAACACCTAGCACATGCCTGGAGCTTTTCATCTGTAGCTCTCAAAGTGCTTTGCAAAGAAGAGTCAACATTACTGTCCTCATTTTGCAGATTTGGAAACTGAAAGGCTACTCTACACTGGCCAGTCTTGCACAAGAACATATGCAAATGAGGCGCAGCGATGAATATTGCCGCACCTCATATGCATACTTAATGAGCCGCCATTTTGCGCAAGGGAGGGGCTTTTGCGCAAGAAGGAGCAGTCTACACTGCTCCTTCTTGCGTAAAAACCCCCTCTTGTGCAAGAGCTGTTCTGCCTGAAAATAAGCAACAGAACGGCTCCTGCGCAAGAGGGTTTTTTTGCACAAGAAGGAGCAGTATAGACGGTTCGTTAAGTATGCAAATGAGGTGCAGCGATATTCATCACTGCACCTCATTTGCATATGTTCTTGTGCAAGACTGGCCAGTGTAGACGTAGCCATAGAGAGAGAGGTGAAGGCCACAATATTCGAACCTGGGTGTCTAAAATCAGCCACCTAAATCCATATTTGCATCCGTAATAAGGAGCCCCATTTTCAGAGCTACTTGTTACTTAATTGCTGCCTTTCTGGGAATGTGTAGACATATTTTTGCCATTCTAGGAACCCTGGTACAGGTTGAATCTCTCTAGTCTGGCACCCTTGGGACCTTACCGGTGCTGAACCAGAGAATCTGCCAAATGATGGGAGGTCAGTATTCTCTAGAAGCATTACCAACACTTCCATTGCTTGCTGGGCTCTTAGAAGACAGTAAGGGCTAAATCAGAGCTAAATAACAGCACAAAACACTGAGAGCCAGGACTGGTGGCTGTACATAAACTTTATGGAACTGTGGGAAACTTGGTCACACCCACGGTAAGTGGACTTCCGGCTAACTAAAAATCATAGAATCCTAGAGCTGGCAGAGACCTCAGGAGGTCATTGAGTCCAATCCCCTGCCAAAGCAGGACCAATCCCAACCAAAGCAGGACCAATCATGCCGGACCACAGATGTTACTGGAGCAGAGAGTGCCAGAGTAGAGAGGTTCAACCTGTATTTGCATCTATGTTCTGCAGTCCTGGAGAAACACAATACTCTTTGTGACATATAGAAGCACGGAGTTATGGTACATGGTCCTTAGTGATGCTCTTAGGGATTGACTCAATGTGCCCAACGTAAGCGATCCATTATCTCACCACCTTCTAGCTGCCGCTCTTTGCTAGACTTAGGGAAACAGCTGTTCGTGGCTGTGCAAGCTGTTAGAGGGAAAGGGAGGAGCAGGAGAGGAGCAGGGACGGAAGGCAAATCAGCGGATTCATGGAGCTCTGTAAGTGCTGAGAGGAAGGGGGAGGAGTAGGAAGTGCAGGGCTCCAGTGCACGAGGCGTGGGGGAAGGAGGCAGACAGGGTGTGTAGGCCGCAAGTGAGTGTACCATGGGCTGCCCACCCCCGGCAATGATGCGGCCCACTGAGATGAAGGAGGGCTACTCATGTGGCCCACTCACTAATCTTGGTTGCCCATCGCTGGCTTAAAAACTTCAGCCACAGACCAGAATCCCCATGTGCCAAGGGCTGCACAAACCAAACATAAAGTTGATCCCTGCCTCCAAAAGAACTTAGTCAGGGTTGGGCAAAAGGGCCTCCACGGGCTGAATCCAGCTCACCAAGTGGATTGAACTGGCCTGCAGAAGCCCTGCTGCTCCCCCACCCACAGGCCAATCAAGGTCTGGGGGCGAGGGGAAGCACACAAAGTTTCCTCTGCCTTGCCAGAAGCATGTGGCACTTAGAAGCGCCACATGTTCCTGGCAGGGTGGAAAGAGTCTTTGCATGTTCCCGCCGCCCCCAAGCCCTGATTGGTCTGGGGGCAGAAGGGGGAGTGCTCGAAGTCTCCTCCTGCCGCCAGAGGCATGGGCACCTAGCGGGAACCTTTTTTTGGGGTGGGGAGGAGGGAGAGAAGACTTCACACGCTCCCCCACCGCCAGACCAATCATGGTCTGTGGGTAAGGAAGTATCCTGGCCCCGCCCCATCCGGCGTGGCCCAGGGCCACTTCAAAAATTTCTCAAGTGGCCCCTCGTAAAAAAAATTATTGCCCACCCTGATCTAAGTACAAGACAAGAGATAACAGATACAGACAGATTGTTTCTTTGTACTCCCCCCACCCCATCCCCAATGAGACAACATTGGTCCGCATACAGGTAGTGCCCAAAGCACACCAGTCACCTCATTGTTGCCAGGTTTTTTTGCAGGCATCACAACAAAGGAGAATTTGAAGGAGGGATTTGAGGGAGAAATTTAAGAGAGAGACGTGAACTTTACAGGCAAGTATTTGTTTGAGAAGGTGCATTTCCTGCAGTCGCTGGAGATCTCAAGGGGCGACTCACCGGATTGTTTGAACAGATCACTGTCCACTATCTTGGTCATGCAGTTGAGTTTCTGCCGAACTAACTGGTTGTCAGGGATGCTCTGGATAAATTTGCTGAAGAGGACACTAGAATGCAAAGCACAAGAGGGAAAGATGGTCTGTATTTTTACCCAGAAGCTGATTTTGGCATCATTCCACATAATACTTTGCATGGCCCCAGCTCGAGCAGTTGTGACATTGTGCTGAGAACAGCCTCAAGGTAAACCAGTATGAAGCTCCATGTCATATGGGCTTCAGGAAGCTCATTAAAGAACTTTCAAGAAACTGAACGGTGACCAGAATCAGCAGGGTGATACCTGACAGCTAATTAACCTCATGTGACAAGTTGCCATGAAAATTCACCAGCCCAGGCCTGGAATCTATTCACCCTTCCTTACCCTGCTCAGAAATAAAAATGAAATGAAATCGCCCTGAGCAAACAGAATGTTGCCAGGCTGCAAAGATAACAATGAGGTGCAGCAGTGGCTGGGGGGTTACGTGCTGGACTCCAATCCAGAAGGTTTGGCATTGAAGTCTCACACTGAAAGGCCACCTCCCGTTCACCCCGCTGCACAATGGGTGCTTGCTCCATCAGGTTAGGGCGGATAGTCAGACAGGGTTCTGGCTAATTGTTCCCTGCTGTGCCTTTAGTTATGAAACTGACGTGCCTTAATGCCAGCCCAATGAGTCATGGGCACGTGACCATTTCCATCACCAAGAGCATAGCCTCCCAAATACCTCCCATTTCAAGGGAGAACATAAGAACAGCCAGACTGGGTCAGACCAAAGGTCCATCTAGCCCAGTATCCTGTCTGCTGACAATGGCCAATGCCAGGTGCTCCAGAGGGAGGGAACAGAACAGGGAATCATCAAGTGATCCCTCCCCTTTTACCCATTCCCAGCCTCTAACAAACAGAGGTTAGGGACACTATCCCTGCCCATCCTGGCTAATAGCCATTGATGAGCCTATCTTCCATGAATTTATCTAGCTATTTTTTGAACCCTGTTAAAGTCCTGACCTTCACAAAATCCTTTGGCAAGGAGTTCCACAGGTTGACTGTGTCTCACATGAAGAAATACTTCCTTTTATTTGTTCAAAACCTGCTACCTATTAAATCACTCATTTTACTCCCAGAGCGAATTACATTCCACATATATTTGGCACCCTCTCGCAATTATTTCTCTCTGCTCAAGCTCATGTGAAGAAGTGGACTTTGCCCACGAAAGCTCAAAATACTATATATGATACTATATATTTTTTGTTTGTCTCGAAGGTGCCACAGGACACCTGTAACTTCTTGTTTTTAAAGTTACAGACTAACATGGCTACCCCTCTGAGACTATTATGTGCCAGTTATTTCCATCTGAAATAAGATTCCCGGCTGAAGACAGGGAAAGCTATTCACATTTTAAGTTCTGGGCATGAATAAATTGTATGTATCCCACCACTCTGGCTTTTGTAAGGCATGGGGTCATGGCAGCCCGAGATCTAATCATCCAAGGGCTTTGCATCCTTGAATTTCCAATCTGAAGGAACTCAGGAAAATTCAGCTGAAACACTAATTCCTTTGGACTGCAGCGCTAAGACCATGATGTGGCTTCCTCTAAACGCTTCAGAGGAAAATGCTCAAATAAATTCACGTAGCTTGTCACAATTAATTACTGTGGCGGCATGCTGTAGGACAATTTCCAACACTCCCCCAAAAGATGCACAGTAAGTAGATTTAGAAAACAAACACACTTAACACAATCACCTGAGTTCAACCGGATCAAATACCAATTTGAGATCATTGATGATGCTTGGTAAGTATTTTAAAGCTGCACCCTGCAGGAGAAAAAGGAGGCTGGGTGAGATTAATCCATTCGTCATACAAGGGTACAAGCCTGAGCGCTTGCTGCTCAACATCACCGGAAGATGCTCTCATCACCAAAGGCAGGATCTGGTTCAGTCAAGAGCAAAGATGCAGGCCTCTGCGGTGTGCTGGTTTGTGAGCTACCGGAAGCCTCAGCATCTGCACCTCTGCAGGTCAGAGCAGAAAGGGAGCTGCACCAAGGACCTCTAAGCAAACGCCTTATTTTTGACTGTCTGGTTGTGAACACACTGCTGAACTGGGGACGAGGAAGCCCACGTACTCATTAAACCGGTAAAACAATCAGAAGGCCTTGTGGAGGCAGGAAGAGAGGTGTGAAACCTTTTTCACAATATTTCAGTTGGTTAAAAAGAAAGCCCTTCTCCTTGCAGCATTAGCCGAGCCACAAGCTTAAAACAACAATGGTGTGGGATTTTTGCTCATTTAAACGCTTTGGACTGGACTGTAGCCAGCCCTTATAGGGTCAGGAGGAGTTTGGACTCTACCCCATCTTCCCTCTTATCCCAATAAGAATCACAGGCCCTGGGCTCGGCTGCAGCTCTCTTCAGGGCAGCATGTTGAGACCAGCGCGAGGAGCAGCAGCATGAGTGAGCCAGCCACGTGCGTGGGAAGGGCTGTGTAAGGCATGCCATATCCAGGGGAGCCGACAGCCTCCGCGGGCCCTGGGCAGGGTATGTGGGGGGAAGGCTGGCTCTGCGCCCCCAGAAGGGGCAGGGCCGGAGCAGCCAGCCCTCAACGCCACCCAGACTGCAGCGCAGCCTCCTTCCCCAGCCCTCAGAGCCATGCAGAGCGGGCGACGCGGGGCCCCCACCTCGACAAGAGCTGCCCAGAGCGCTCCGTGTGGTGCTCCGGCGGCCATTTCAAGGGCCCGGAGCTCTAGCCATGGCCATGGTAACAGCAGCCAAGCTCAGGAGCCCCATAAAATCATCAGGCCCCAGGGACGTGACCCCCTTTCCCAACTCCCCATCTGCTCCCAAAAGGTTACAGGCTGCAGAAGGACCAGCCCCCTCACCACACCCGAGCTGTAGAGGGAGGCAATGCGTGAGGGGCTGCAAGGGGCCACATGCCCCTCAAACGCTGCAGGCGAGAGGGGCAAGGGGGCAGAGCCTCTGGGGGGCCCGGCGCCTGCAGCAGGGGTCGGGCGCCCTGCACTCACCAACAGCCAAGGGGGAGAAGCGGAGCAACATGGCTCCGCTCTACGAGCTGCCGGCTGCATCACTTGGGGGAGGGGTAGGACTCCTCCCCCACACACACACATTCACTGGTGGGAAGCAGAGGGATGCAGCCAGCAGCTGGGGGAGCGGAGCCGCATTGCTCCGTTTCCCCGCCCCCGCTGCTGCCAGTGAGCGCAAGGGGCCCCAGCCTGCTAGTCCCCTGGGCCACATCGCTAGGGGGAAGGAGGAGAAGAGGCTGGGGGGGGGGCGGGGGCGGAGCAAGGGCAGGGCCTGGGGTGGAGGGGGTGTTGTCCAACCCTTCCCTTGGTGGCACAGGGAGGAATCACATGGGGGGGGTCACATGGCCAGTCCCCAGTGTTCTTCCTAACCAGTTGCCCCAATCAGCTACCCAAATGTGAAGGCTCTTTAAACTAGACTCAATCCTTCCAGCGGAAAGCAATGAATGCATTTGGCCAGAGGCATTACAAAAATGAAGGCAGCAAGCAGGTTTTATTGCATGGCTTTGCTATTCCGCACTCATTCAGAAGGCCCCACGTAAAACTCACACAAGACAAACACGAAAAGGAAACAAGTTCAAACACAGGCAAAGGCTTGCTGGTATTTCGTTACTTTCCTACTCTGTATTTGTTACTTGGATTTCCGTATCACCAGCTGCCTGAATCATTCGCAAGCCCCAGCGTCGCTGGCCAAGCTCCCGACAAAATGGTTAGAGGCTGGCTGGGTGCCAGCCTTGAACCCTGAGGCGGCTGCATTTCAATGCCAGGATTTTAGCATACGTCGCAGTCGTGCAAAGCGTAAACAGTTCAGATTAATGCCAGC
The DNA here is from genome assembly GCA_019425775.1 of Rafetus swinhoei. NCBI lineage: Eukaryota > Metazoa > Chordata > Testudines > Trionychidae > Rafetus > Rafetus swinhoei. Next base: position 9,605,919 of record JAFJHL010000226.1, read on the forward strand.
TACACGTTGAGGCCTGTAAATGTCCACCCCCATTCAAAACAGGCTTTAGACCAACCTTAATCTTGACAGCCTCCTGTAGCGGTCGGTCCATGAGAATGTTGAAGGAGAAAAACAACTTTCGGATTGCATTGTTAAACTCATCCCCGTCTTCACCCTGCCCATAAAACCTAATTAAAAAAAGAGCAGGAATGTCACATATGCACACCAGGGATGGAATAGTGTAGTCGATTAACCGATTAGCAGACGCTTATCGGTTAATTCTATAGACCACATGCATTCCCCCCCCACTCTTTTTTAGCCCAGCCCAGCTCAGTCCTGGCTCATGCCGGGTCTGGGACCTACATTTTAAATGCAGAGCCGCAGAGGGGGTATTAGAAGCTAGGCGGGAAGGTAGCCCGGCTCAGTTCCAGCTCACGCTGGATCCTGGAGCTCAGACCCCCCCAAACCCGGACAGGAGCTGCTGCTACCCCATGCTGCTGCCTCTGTATCAGAGGCAGCAGCACAGGGCGACAGGCAGCCAGTCCACAAGGGGAGCTGGGTTTTTAAACTGGCTCCCCTTGTGGACCAGCTCCTGCCTGGCACCCCACACTGCTGTCTCTGATACAGAGGCAGCAGCGCGGGGTGGCAGGGGTCTCCTAGAGAGCGGGGACGGAGGGTACTGGCTGCCAACCCCGCTCCCAGGGACTATAGAATAGTCCAGTAACCAATAAGAATACATGAGGTTAATCGACTATTCAATTAACTGATATGTAACATCCCTAAGGCACACCAATTCAAGCCACAGCAAAGAGGAATACAGCCGCAATGTCTTAAATACATTTTATCCTCCAGAGCTACCTCTTAACGTGCTCTTTTATTAAGGAAAATGGCAGTCAAAATTGCAGTGTGGATTCTAGATTTATTGTACAGGTTAAACCTCTCTGGTCCGGCAACATCCGTGGTCTGGCATGATTTCAGTGAGCTGGACGTCCACTTATCGTGGCTGTGGCCAAGTTTCCCACGGTCCCATAAAGTTTGTTTACAGCCACCGGTCCCCTCTCTCAGTGTTCTGCGGTGTTGTTTAGCTCTAATTTACCCCTAAATATCTTTTAAAAGCCCAGTAAGCAGTGGAAGTGCTGCTAGACAATATTGACCTCCTGTGGTTCTGCAAATTCTCTTGTTCCGCACCAGTCAGGTCCCAAGGGAGCGGACTAGAGAGGTTCAACCTGTATCTATGATTTCAAAATTAAATCTGTTAAATTTAACAGCCAAAAGATTTGTTTTTCTAGCCACAAAAGACAAACTCAGCCTAGAATCGGAGTTAAGCTGGGTCCTTTCTGGCTTCAAGAATCACAGACTCTGATGTTTATGCAGAGTTTGCAAATCCTATTGATGATGCTCAAGCCAGAGGGGAATCCAGCTCATTTTATGTTCGCTTTGCAGGACAAACTGGAGAAAACAGATTGAATGGTGACGGATAATCACATGTAGAACGATTTGGGGCAATGAAAGACACATTGCAACTTGGCAGATACTGTCCGAGTTACGGGAATTTCCTGCATAACCTTATTAACTTAAGTATTTTTGAAGTCCATTATACTAAATGCAAGGTTTATGGATTATCGTGGACTACGATTATATAAAACCTCTCTGCGGGGAGAGGGGGGAGATGTGGTATGAGGCTGTGGACTATATTGAAAAGATACCAGACAAAAAGTGGACTTTTGGGACAATACGTTTTAAGTGGATTTCCTAAGCAATACTTAGGGAGAGTTTAATGCACTTGCTCACTTCTGGTTAGGCAAACCCCCTGCCTCCTGAAGCTACATCGTTTGTCTGCCGATTACCTGTTCCCAGAGACGGGAAAGACCTAAGCTATATAAAGAAACTGCTGACCTGTCCAGCTGGAGTCAGATCTGAGACAGTTATGAACTTACAGAATCATAGAACACTAGAACTGGAAGGACCTCGAGAGGTCATCAAGTCCAGTCCCCTGCCCTCATGGCAGGACCCGGTATTGTCTAGACCATCCCTGATAGATGTCTATCTAACCTGCTATTAAATATCTCTAGATATGGAGATCCCACAACCTCCCTAGGCAATTTATTCCAATCTTTAACCATCCTGACAGTGACAAACTTTTTCCTAATGTCCAACCTAAACCTCCCTTGCTACAGTTTAAACCCATTGCTTCTTGTCCTATCCTCAGAGGCCAAGGAGAACACATTTTCTCCTTCCTCCTCGTGACACCCTTTTTGATATTTGAAAACTGCTATCGTGTCCCCTCTCAGTCTTCTCCTTTCTAAACTAAACAAGCCCAATTATTTCGGTCTTCCTTCATAGCTCATGTTCTCTAGATCTTTAATCATTCTTGTTGCTCTTCTCTGGACCTTCTCCAATTTCTCCACGTTTCTTGAAATGTGGTGCCCAGAACTGAACACAACACTCCAATTGAGGCCTAACCAGCACAGAGGTAGAACGGAAGAATGACTATAACCACAGGGAAAATGTATTTGTGAGTATTTGGAGGACTGACACCTACCAGGCCTGAGGCTGGAGTTGGGGTGACCTCTCTGTTTTCTGATCAATGCTTCTACTTTAGGAATAAAGCTGTTTGTGAAGAAAGAGCTGTGTGGTGACATGTACCTGTGGGCCATTACTCTGCTCAGAGGAAGCAAAGTGCAGACTTTGTTCTTATGGCCCTTTTAGGCAGTCTGGCTTGCGAGGGATGTGACAGTACAAGCAAGGAATGGTGCAGCCTGAAAACACCCATCAGGAGGGAGACACACAAAGGTCTTTGCCCCAGAGAGGAGATGTCTGGCAGCCAGAAACTGTTAAGCCAGCAGTGAACCAGCGTTGCCTAGAACTGTGACATACACTATTAATGACAATGAAGGTGCCAATTTAATCATGGGTATTTTTAGTACAAGTCATGGACGGGTCATGGACAATACAAGAAATTCACAGGCCGTGACTTGTCCATGATTTATAGGATTAATACCACTGACTAAATCTTTAAGGAAGGGGGGCTTCAAGAGGGGCCGCTGCTATGGGGAGGAGAGGCTGCTACTGGCTATGACTGCACTAGGTGTCTGGGGACCGCCACTGGGATCATCCTTGGGGGCCAGCTGCACCAGCTGCTCAGGCTATCCCCAGAGCTAGCTGTCCAGGGCTGCCCGAGCAGCTGGCCCTAGGACCACTCCAGCAGCAGCTGGTGCAGCAGCTGCAGGGCCACCCGAGTGGCTGGCTGCAGAGGCCTTCCCACTGGCTGGTGTGGCTGTCCCCAGGGTGGCCTAAACAGCTGGCCCTGGAACCAGCAACTCGGGCAACCCTGGGGTCAGCCACATTGGCCCCTGCAGAAGTCACGGAGGTCTCTGAAAGTCACAGACTCCACGGCTTACACGACCCCGTGACAAACACGGGGCTGGAATTACTACTAGTGTTAGCTTCAGGGCTAGGAGCTCTAGAGTTGGAGCAGGATCCCTCTGTGCTAGGCACTGTACAAAGTGACCTCAAGCTGTTGATTGTGCATTTTAACGTCTGCTGCAAGGACCTCACTGGCAGCCAAATCAGGCATCCTCCAAAATTAGCCAACATTTCCTTTGACTGGTTTAATATAGAAGGGGATTTCTTTATCATGACTAAAGATTATTTAGAATTCTCCCTTCGGTTTGTTAAGATCAGTCTGGGCCATCCTGGAACCTGGCAGAAATACCCGAAAAGTCCCTTAAAATGAGGAAGCTCTTAAACAAGGAAAGCGTTTTTAAAAATAAATCATCATGTTTAGGCTCCTTGTTTGCAGCTTATGTAAGATCAGAATTGATTAGAAAGAATTTCACCCCCAAGGAAAGGGTTCTAAGTTGTTTACCCTTGTACTGATCGATATCTCTCTGCACCCACACAGACCTCTGTACAGTCACGGAAAAGAGACAGATGTTGAGGTCTTTTCTCCATAATTAGGGGCTATCTGGCTGGGGGATACAATAGAACAGTTCTCAGCTCGGAGCATCTGCTGGGGTACATCAGAAGCAGGCTCCTTTGACTGGAACGAGGCCAGTTTGTATCAGCTGCAGATTGTTTGCACATTTCCAGGACACATTATTTGGTAGCCTCAGAGTTCGGCCACCAATTTTTGCTGGGGACGGCTCTCACACTTTTTCCTAAAATGCTGAATTAACTTTTGGAAAAAACAAGCCCATATGTACATATGCATGTCCAAGTCATTGCAATGTATGTATTGCGACCTTGTAAAGCTGTTGTGAAAAGTGACATTAACCCACACACAAATACTTTTCCACGATAGACCAACTCAGCCCGGGCAAGCCCGGGATCCAATCAAGACCCAGATGAGGCGGGTGGGTCGGTAGATGGCTAGGGGAGGCAGCAGGGGGTTGGAGCTTGAAGCCCTGGGACCGGGGGATGGAGCAAAAAGCCACATGGCCAGGACTTGGGGCTGCACCACTGTGCAGCCAGAGCTCAGGGTTGGAGATCAAAGTCCCGTGGGCCAGAGCCTGCTGCCCCGTCACCCCAGGGCCTAAACTTAAAGCATTGTCCATGGAAAGGTAGGGAACGCCCAGCCTGCCTGCTCCTCCATTATGGTTTCTCCAGACGGGCATGGCCCAATCAACTCGTGCTGACAGCCCTACCAGCCAATACCAAGGTGGTACACTTAGCGGCACCAGGAAAGGGGAGAGGCTGTTGCTTTGCCCTGCCCCCTCCACCAATCACAGCCCAGTGGGCGCAAAAAAAGCCCCTAGCGGCCGCATGCAACTACACTGGCCACATTTGAGACACCCCGGCCTGGAGGGCCTCACCTCAGGTACAGGATCCGTGACTGGACGATGAATCGGAACAGATACTTCAAGGCTTTCAGGGCAGCGAACAGCAATTCCGTCTTGCTGGAGTCCTCTGCATTCCCTACGTAATAGTTCAGTACTTTGGAGAGTTTCCTTAGAAAAGGAAGAGAAGGGGAGAATAAATGCAGGGTAGCTCCAGGACAAGGTCAACCAGGAGACCTTGTTCTAGTAAGGGACTATGGTCCAGTGCTTTGGAGTGGGAGCCTGGGCTCCTGGGTTCTAGTCACCGCTCTGTTGTGGAGTCACTCTTAGGCCCTCAGCAAACCACACGGGAACAGATTTTCAAAAGTGCTCTGCATGCAGCAGCTCCCAGAATCTGGCCCCCCAAGGTGGCTGCTACATCCTTTGGAAAGCCTTTGCCGATCCGACCATGTTTGAGCGTTGTGAGACGATCAGCTGAGCCGGCTGCGCGGTGGCCATTTTTATTTTAATGCAGCAGGGGATATTTAAATCCCCGCTTCATTGACTATGTCAGGTAGTCTAATTTACGTGCCTCTGCCAGCAGAGGCATGTAGTCTAGACATACCCAAAGTGCTGAGCATCTGCAGCTCTCAGTGACTTTAATTAAGAATTCGGGGAGCCCGTTAATTCTGAAAAATCAGATTCTTAGCCCCTCCAGACCTTAGTTTATCTACATGTACAAAGGACCTCTTTAATAGAAGGGAGGGGTTTCTGAGACTTAATTTATAAAAACATAAGAACAGCCAGATTGGGTCAGACCAAAGGTCCGTTTAGCCCAGTATCCTGTCTTCTGACAGTGGCCAATGCCAAGTGTCCCAGAGGGAGTGAACAGAACAGGGAATCATCCCCGGTTCCCAGCTTCTCACAAACATTCCTACTCATCCTGGCTAATAAGCAGGGTTTGACAAACGGTGGCGAAAACCGCTCGCCAGGCCCGCACTGCACAAGAGCCACATTGCGCATGTGCGCGTCGCTGGTAAACGGGGTGTGCGGCTGAAATCTACTCGCTACGGGTGAGTAGATTCTATAGTTTGTTGAGCCCTGCTAATAAGTATTAATGGACCTATCTGCCATGAACTTATCTAGTTCTTTTTTTGAACCCTGTTATAGTTCTGGTCTTCACAACACCCCCTGGCAAGGAGTTCCACAGGTTTGTTTGTTTTAAGCCCACTTTGAGCACTTTAAGATCCTTGCACGTAAAACTGCATCTTTATTACTTTGTCTCATGTCTCTGTCTAGGCAGAAGTCCAAGATCTCATAGAAACTTCCAAAAGAACAGTGGGGAGCGTGGGAGGATTATGTTCAAACAAAACACCGGTTCCTCCTCATTAACCACGCTCTGAGCATCTAAGGGTCTGCATGAGGGATGCCTTTGCCTACCTCACTTGCTGCACTGCCAGAGTCTGTCTGTCTAGCTTTGGCACACAGATTGTAATGACAGCACAGTGTAATTCTCCAGCCTGCTTGGCTTGATGGGGATGTCACACTGTAGAGCCAAGCTGGAAAGCAAGGCGAGGTAACAACGCAGCTGCAACAAAGCCCATCCATAAATCAGACTTAAAAAAATTATTTATAGGAAGGAGCAGCAAGGAGGATGAATCCTCTACCCGCAAGGGGGGGAAACAACTCTCTGCTGACAGAGGCTGTACAGCAAGTGCAGAGAAGAAAGAAGCCGTTCAAAGAGCAACAGGCTTCAAGAGTCCAGGCAGCGCAGCGTCCTGCTCAAGGCCGTCTTCTCTACCGTTTTTCTAGCCTATGTTGCCGTCCTTCGTGACTAGGAGCAATAACGTGGCACAATATTGAAACCTGCTACAGAAATACAAGATGGGCTGAAGCGTCAAGTTTTGGAGCTGGATTTCTAGCATCCCACCCCAGGGTGGAGTCTGGATTTCCGAGTGAGCCCATCTCCAGCAAATATTACATGTGAACTATAAAGTCTGGTTAACTGTTTAAAAATACAGAGTGAGAGCTGGAATTTGGAAGGGACCCGATTCCAAAGGTGCAAATAATAGTAGGTACGATTAGGGTTGCCAGGTGTCCGGTATTGAACTGGACAGTCTGGTAATTTTGCTTCCTGTCTGGTAAAAAAAATGCAGGAAATACTGGACACCTAAAATGTCTGGTACTTTCTGATTTTTTTCCCAGCCAGGCAGCGGCCACTGGCAGCCTGTTAGGGCCAAAAAGCCTCACCACATGTTTTTTAAAGGGGCCACGCTTTTTTGTGTGTGTGTGGTTTTTGTTTTTTTTTTGCCTAACAACTCTCGGGGTCCTTTTTTTTTTTTTGGTATTTTTTCAGAAACCATCTGGCAACCCTAGGTATGATTGTACAACCGTAACAAAATGCCGGGACAACTGATGCATTTAAGCACTATGCTATCTGATTTGTGAGTGCATATCGGGAATGGTTGTCTCTTAATTTGGGAGGTAGCCTAGCTCAGTAGCTAAGGCATTGGGCTAGGAGTCAAGAGACATGAGTTTTATTTCTGGCACTGACCCGAAATGGTCTCTTCAGCCCTTATTCACTTCAGCACAGAAAGTAAATCATGATTTACAGGCTTAACGTTAGGCACCATCCTAAGTACCACGCTTAACTGAGGCCTTAATCTGTCTGGGCCTCAGTTTTTCCATCTGTAAAACAGGGCTAACAACACTGACCTGCCTTTCTAAGTGCTTTGAGATTTACCAATGAAAAGTGCTGGAGAGGAGCTTAGCTATTACCACTATTCATGCCCACATATCGGGAGATGCGAAACAGGAAGAAAGTTTTTTCTAACAAATCAGACCCTGTGCAGGATTTCACAGCAATTTCAACAATAGCTACATTTTCAAACATCACCTCCACCTTCAGTAACTTCTTGTTCACTGCAGCTCCATTCACTTGCCTAGGGCTGGGCTCCACTTCACACTTTATCTCTGCTGCCATAGCGGACAATAACACATGTACCATTTTACTCACCCGTACATCCCTTGCTCTCATGGTCCTTGGGAGACAGGCCAATTCTCACTTACAGACAGCCCCCCTCCCACCAGCTACATACCTCACAACAGCAACAAAACTAACCAAGGAACCAATCCCTGCAACAAACTCTGTTGTCAGCTCTGTCCACACATGTACACAAGTGACACCATCACAGGACCTAACCACATATGCCATACCATCAGGGACTCATACAACTGCACATCCTCTAATGTGACCTAGGCTATCCTGTGCCAGCAATGCCCCTCTGCCATGTACATTGGCCAAACTGGACAGTATCTACACAGCCGAATAAGACATCAAGATAACATAGAAAAATCTGTGGGAGAACATTTCCATCTCCCTGGACATGGTAACAGACTTGAAAAGTTGCCAGCCTCAAGCTAAAAAATTTTTCCACACTAGACCGCAACATGAAACTGCTGAGCTGGAATGCATGTGCAAAATTGACACCGTCAGAATGGAATTGAATAAGAATTGGGACTGGTTCTCTCATTACAAGAAGTCATTTCCCCCGTTAGGTATTCCCACCTTCTTATCCACATCCACACTATTCCATCTCTGGGTCCCTGCTATCGGCTTTTTTTTCCCTTTCACTTCGTGCATCTGATGGAGTGAGTAATAACTCTCAAAACTTTGTGCCCTAATGCAATTATTAGTCTGCAAGGTGCAACAGTTGTTTTTGCGGAAACAGACTAACTCTAACTCTGAAACCCAAAGCGAGTGTTAAAGACTCTGCTTCTCCTCCCTACCCACCCTCCTTACCTCACATAGGATTAAAAAATAATTAACCAAGCTTATGCCACAGAATATTTCAAATGCACTCTCTTTTGCTCAACATTTTTGTGTGTGTAGACAGACAGACAGACAGACAGACAGACAGACTTACCTGGCATAGCTCAGGTCCTTCAGGGTAGGGGCCTGTGTGTGTGCGGAGTTACTGGAGTCAGGGCAGAGGACAGAGAGGTGTGGGGGCTCAGGGCAGAGGGTGCAGGAGTCAGGGCAGGGGGCTGGGAAGTGCGGGGGACTCGGGGTAAGGGGTGCATCCCTAAGTCTCGCCCATTCTGGCATGGAATTTGTTTAGCTTGAGGCTGGCAATTTTTCAAGTCTGTTACCATGTCCAGGGAGATGGAAATGTTCTCCCATGGATTTTTGTATGTTACCTTGATGTCTTATTCGGCTGTGTAGATACTGTCCGGTTTGGCCGATGTACATGGCAGAGGGGCATTGCTGGCAAATGGCAGGAGATGGGGGGGGGGTCTCAGGGCAAGGGGTGGGAGGTGCAGGAGTCAGGGCAGGGGACAGGGAGGTGGGGGTGCAGGAATCAGGGCAGGGGACAGGGAGGTAGGGAGGTCTCTGGGCAGGGGCTGGGAAGGGTGGGGAGGCTTGGGGCAGGGAGAAGGCGGGACTCAGGGAGGGCAGGCTTACTGGGGCCACCCGTAACAGCGAGGGTAGCGCTGCTCTGACAGTGGCTCCATCTGGAGGAAGGGGGGCCAGGCTGGGGGGGCCGGGGCTGGGCTGCCCGGCGGCTCCTCCTGGGGGTGAGGGAGAGGCAGCCGGGGCTCCTCCTTTTCAATAATAAACCATTTCTACAATCAATAATTATTTTTTTTCTAATCTCACGAGGTTCTCAGGGTAGGCCCATATGGGTGCACACACACCCTCTCTCTTTCTCTCAGCCACACGCATTCGTGGTCTATGCGCTGACACCCGACCTGGCCTATGCAGTAGCAAGAGATCCCTGAGATAGCTACCCTGTGGGTTTGTGGTTACCAATACTTACACATACGCCAGGGTGGTGCTGAAGTGCTTGTAAATGTAAGTTTCAAGTACAGGGTTAAAATGCTGGAACTTGATGTCTCCGATCAGAGAAATAATAAACACCTGCAAATTGCAAAAGGAAACAGAAGTTCTGAACTGTGCAGCTCTTGACTAACTATCCCACGACTTATGCTAATCACGCACCATTTCGTTGTGCTGGTTACTTGGGTTTGATCTGCTCAGCTTTAATGGGACAGATGCTGTTGCGTACCTGCTGATACTGGCCAGACTGCCTGGGAAACAGCGCTCCCTCTAATTTTTCAGGTCAATGCAAGGAATAAATTTTAGTACGTGCACCAATAGGAGGACGACATGTGACATGTCGTCTCCATATTGCACATGGACGACCTGGAGCGGGGATGGGGGTCAAGAGGTTCAAAGTGTGGAAGGAGGCTCAGGGCTGGGGGCTGCAGGTTCTGGGGTGAGGCTGAAAAGTGTGGGTGCAGGAGAGGGCTCGGGAAGAGGGGTGGGGTGCGGGCTATGGCTGGGGGGTACAGGATTTGTGCTGGGGCCGAGGAGTTTTGCATGCAGGCTCCCCTGGGAGAGAGGGATCCCCCCAGTCCTCTCTCACTGCAGCAGCTCTGGGCCAGGTGAGAGGTGCCTCTCTGCTGGCCATGACAGCTCCGGGGAGGCTGGGTTGGGCCGGGGGCCGGGGCACATGTCCATGCTGCTGGGGATGGCAGAGGGAGAACTTTAAGAAGGTCCTTCCCCTGGCCGCAGCAGCTTCATGCTCAACAGCCCTGAGTCTTTCCACAGGGCTGAGGGGGAGAACATGCCCATATTACCAAAGTTAGGCAACGTCGGGCCTACTCAGTGGATAGACAGGGAACTATGCTGGTAAAGCCAGCTGCTGTTTGAAGCAACACTGGTGATTTGCGAAGTGACACTAATTCAGCCTCCAAATGGTAATACAGAGCCGGTCGTAGGAGCGGAAAAGCCGGGCGGTTGCCTGGGCCACCATTTTCAATGGGACAAAGCTGGTCTTAGGGGCGGGCCACGACCATATTTCGGCCCGGCCTCCCGAATCCTTCCCCCGGGTTTCCCTGGTTATTCCCCAACCCCTTTTTTTTTGCTCGACAAATTTTCCCTGGTGGGTGGTTTTTTTTGTTTGTTTGGTTTTTTTGACAAATTTTTGTCCGGTATTTTGTTTGAAACCATCTGGCAACCCTACGGGCAAGCTGGGCAGTCGCCCGGGGGCCGCCAATGGTTATGACCGTCCCTGACCGGCAGGGAATTTGCCGGACCACGGAGGTCAATATGGTCCAACACAGTGCTTCTTAAACTGTGTTCTGTGGCACACCGGTGTGCTGCGGAGAACAACAGAGTTCAAAATGGCCACCCTTAAAGGGGCAGGAGACCTTTTTTTCCCCCCTCAATAACTTTCCCCCCGACCCTTTTTTTTTTTTGCTCAACAAAAAATCCCTGGTGTTTCGCATAAAAAAAAAAATCTATTGTTTGGTGTTCCTCAGTCTTAAAAAGTTTAAGAAACACTGGTTTAACAGTATTACCAACACTTCCACTGCTTACTAGACACTTAGAAGTCATTTAGGGGTAAATTAGAGCTAAATAATAGCACAGAACACGGAGAGCCAGGCCTGGTGGCTGCACACAAACTTTATGGAACTACTGAAAACTTAGCCATACCCACAGTAAGTGGACATCCGGCTAACTCAAATCATACCGGATCACGGATGTTGCCGGACCAGAAAGTGCCGGACTAGAGAGGTTCAGCCTATATTTCTCTGGTATGGGGTCACAGAGGTGACGTGCTGGCCAGAGGCACTGTTTTTCTGAGCCAGCTCCTAAGCGAGGTTATGAAAACCTGGGGCCGTTAAAGATGCCCTGTCACTTTATGGCGATAGTTTTCCTAATTATGTTACTTTGGCAAAATTGTGACTTGAGTAACTGCACCCTCCCTCCAGCCCGGCAGTTTCAGCTGGATACATTGGTTTTCAGTTTCTTTTCTCGACTGTCACACTCTGTTGTTGAGTTTCAATAAGCAGCTGCTTCCTTGTTCCACGAGTAAAGCAGACTCTCCACAAACCACAATCTCTTTGTGAAACCTGTTGGCTGTTTTACTGGGATCTTTGTACAAATTGCTCTCTCTGTTGAGAGGCACGCTTGCCCAGTGGCTAGGACTGAACTAGGTCTGATGAGATGTTGGGTCCATTTCCCTTGACCTGTTGTGTGCCCTTGAGCAATTCCCTTCCCTTCCTGCGCCAAGTATAACAAAGAATAATACTTTCCTCCAGTGTAAAGTGCTTTGAGAGCCACACATGAAAAGTGTTCTCTGTAAGACGTTCAGTATTATGTACATGTCAATCCCTTTTCTCATCCAATTCACTGAAATAGCCATGCTACCTCTCAGGTCTTTACCTTCCATTAGTTCCCCAGTTTGGAAAAGAGAAGACTGAGAGGGGACATGGTAGCAGTTTGAGTGTAATGAGGAGGAGGGAGAAAAATTGTTCTCCTTGACTTCTGATAATAGGATAAGAGGCAAATTGCAGCAAGGGAGGTTTAGCTTGGACATTGGGGAAAAAATTCCTAAGTTTCAGGGTGGTTAAATGTTAGAATAAATTACCTACGGAGATTTTGGAATCGCCATCGCTGGAGATATTTTAGAGATGTTTATCTAACCTGCTATCAGATGGTGCTTGGTCCTGCCTGTGAGGGCAGGGGACTGGCTTTGACGACCTCTCAAGGTCCCTTCCAGTTTTAGTGTCCTACGATTCTATGATTCCTTACTAGCCTAAACCGCGTTTAAACATGATTTCGTATTTCTCATAGAGCAAGACATCAATCAACTGCCCAGTGGAAGCAATGGGAACCAGAATGAGAAGGCAGAGGAAGAAATGGCTTTGGGATATGCAGAGCACGTACACTCACCAGTGCATCGAACACAAGGAAGTCATAGGTTTCATTGTCCGACATCTCTATCATTATGTTGAAAAGTGCATCAAGTGTGTCTTGTAAGAACTAGAGAGAGAAAGACAGGAGGAGGCAGAAACAGAGATTATTTCTTTTATTGATGCAGCTCGGGAATCCTCTCTCCTGGTTCTTCTCCCCCCAGGCGCTTAGGGAAAACAGAAAGGGTTTGATCCAGCCCTGCAGAGAACATCAGAATGGCCAGACTGGATCAGACCAAAAGTCCGTCTAGCCCAATGTCCTGTCTCCTGACAGTGGCCAGTACCAGGTGCCCCAGGTGGAATGAACAGAACCGGGGATCATCCAGTGATCCATCCCCTGTCGCCCATTCCCAGTTTCTGGCAACCAGAGGCTACGGGCTGCCATCCCTCGGGGTGAACGCTGGATGTATACAAACAGGTACAAAGGGATTAGCAGGACGGGGAATGCTGAGGAGCCCAAGCAGGCCCTGTGCACGCTGACCCAGGTCTGCCAAGCTGCTGCTCCTAGAAGCAGGCGCAAGGCCAATAAGGAAGTACTAGGAGCACCTCTCCAGCGTGAAGCTCACACAGACGTCCCTTTTCTCCCCTCCCCGCCCCCTTTCTATCATGCACAGCGTTTGAGTGGTGGGTTGTGCAACAGGACGTGCATCTAAGTTTCCGCACATGTATCCTCAGCTTGCAGCGCAGCAGGTCAACCTTGTGCCAAGGGCTCCAGGACGAGCCTTCCAACCGCAACTTGCCTTTGGCAATTGCCGGGAGCCCTGATGTTACAAACCCGCCGCCTTCACTTCAGCTGCTCGGCAAGTAAGAATTTTCAATTGACCTTCATAGCAAACCCTGAGCTGCACAACCCCCGCGATCTGACACGCAGATTATCCAAAGTGAAAAAAAGTTCTTGCAAATGCAGAATTTCACTTGCTTGGAAATTCTGATTTTCAGCTAAGTTCCCCAAGCCACTCAGACTCGGGCCAGAAGTTGTGTGTGGTACACACGGTCTTTTTCCTATGTGTCTGCATAGCACTGAGCTTATGGGAGGCTAGATCCAAGACTAGGTGCCCTAGATGCTACCTAACATAAATAAATGACGATTAGGGTTTTCCTGTATGCCAAATTTTGCAAGAACTTGTAATGAATTCTCCCTACAGCCCCAATCCTACCAACACTTTTGCATTGGCTTAAGTTTTGAAGCAGGTGAGTATTCCAGTGGGTGTGCTGAAACCACTGCCTATCATACTGACCAATCCTGTTTTACTGGATCCCTGCGCTCCCCTGACTAACTGTGTCCACCTGAGGTCTCCTCTTCTACTTAGATTAGAATCATAGATTCCTCAGGAGGTCATCGAGTCCAATCCCCCGCTCAAAGCAGGACCAACCCCAACTAAATCATCCCAACCAAGGCTTTGTCAAGCCAGGACTTAAACACCTCTAGGGATGGAGATTCCACCCCCTCCGTAGGTAACCCATTCCAGTGCTTCTCCACCCTCCTCGTGAAACATAGACCTCCCCCACTGCAACTTAAGACCACTGTTCCTCGTTCTGCCATCTGCCACCACTGAGAACAGCCTCTCTCCATCCTCTTTGGAACACCCCTTCAGGCAGCTGAAGGCTGCTATCAAATCCCCCTCACTTTTTTCTTCTGTAGACTAAAGAAGCCCAAATCCCACAGCCTCTCCTTGTAAGTCATGTGCTCCAGTCCCCTCATCATTTTTGTGGCCTCCACTGGACTTTCTCCAAAGTGTCTACATCCTTTCTGTAATGGGGGGCCCAGAACTGAACACAATACTCCAGATGTGGACTCATCAGTGCTGAAGAAAGGGGAATAATCACTTCTCTAGATCTGCTGGCAATGCTCCTCCTAATGCACCCGAATATGCTGTTAGCCTTCTTGGCTACAAGGGCACACTGTTGACTGCTATCCAGCTTCTCATCCACTGTAATCCCTACGTCCTTTTCTGCTGAACTGCTGCTTAGCCAGTCAGTCCCCAGCCTGTAGCAGGGACCATCCATTTGTTCTGTGATTTTACAGTATTTAACACTGTGGGGTTCAGGTTCATGATTGGGGCATGCAGATAATTACAAATAAGTCAGCAGGTTAAAAAGCTAAGCACAAGTCTACGTGTTTGCAAGATCAGGACCCCAAATCTCCGTGTACAAAACCAGAAGATGTGACCTTGTACCTTAACAATTTCTCCTCCTTCCACATCCATCAGCCTCTTTAGATTGTGCGCTATGTGTTGAGAGTTGGAACGCCAGTTCAGCAAACCCAGCAGGTCAACTATGAAAGACAGAACAACAACAATTAGTGACAGACTGCAAAGAACGCCAACGCTCATTTACCCAAATGGCTGCAGAACAATAAAGAAACGGAAACGGTGCTTATTTTAAGTAGCAGCTGGGAAATCCGTCATATTGACGGACTTGACTGACAAATGTCCTTACATTTACTTCAGAGCAGAGTGTTCAGAGTGCTTCTTAAAGCTACATTTCAAGTCTCTTTTAGGAAGCAAGTTAAGCTGAGGGCTTCATCGATCACAGCTCTGGGCCATCCAAGAGACATCAAATTCAGTGACCAAGTATAGTTGAGATTTTCAAAGCAGTCCAGGGGATTTAGACACATCCTCTATTAAAGCTAACAATAGACATGTGTCTAAATCTTCTAGACTGCACTGAAGATCTCCATCACAGTCTGCAAAAAAACTTGACTGCTACTTTTTAAAGAAAGTACAGGCACATAGTGCTTTTTTTCTGATGGTACTGCCGGGTACGCAGTGCCGGCACCTGCAGACGCAGTACCGGCACCTCCAGTCAGAGCTTAACAACTTTTCTCCTGGAGTACTGGCACCTTTTTTTTTTTTAACACAAAAAAAGCACGGCAGGCACACAATATGCCACCAAGTCACAGAAGGCCAAATTTAGAATCTAAAGGAAGTTTGAGTTGGCACAATTTACAGTCTTTCCACAGGAAAACCACAGAGCATGTTATACAATGACCCCCTTCTAGATTTAGACTGACAGTCTCACAGACACTAAAATGTGATCTATCCCCACATATACACTTTTCCTATTGCTTCTGACTTTGACCTTGTTTCCAGCTGAACACTTACAAAATGTACAGATAACACCAAGCCGGGAGCAGTTGCAAGCACTTTATGGACAGGATGAGAATTTAAAATGATCCAGACAAATTAGAGAACTGAGCTGAATTCAACAAGATGAAGTTCAGTACAAACAAGTACAAAGTACTTCTTCACTGAGGAAGGACAAATCAAACACACAGCAACAAAATGGAGAGTAACTGGCTAGATGACCGTACTGCTAAAAATGCCTCTGGTGGTTCACAAACTGAAGATGAATCCACAATTTGATGCAGCTCTAAAAAGGGGCAAATATTCAGGAGCAAATTCGCTGGCGGGTGTCATACATGAGACATAACTGTCATTGGGGTGAGGTCTGGGGAACTGCATCCAGGTCTAGGTATCACACTTTAGGAAAGATGTTGAAAAAGTGGAGAGATTCCAGAGGGGTGCCACAAAAATGATCAAAGGTTAGAAAACCTGACTCATGAGGAAAGGTTAAAAACACTAGACCCGTTTTGTGTTGAGAAAAGACAACTGAGGGGGGACGTGATAACAGCCTACAAATACATTATGTGCTGTTACAAAGAGGGCCGATCACTCGTTCTCCACGTCCACAGAAGGCAAGAGAAGAAGTAATGGGTTTAATCTGCAGTAGGGGATATTTAGGTCAGATATTAAGACAAACTTTCCAAGTTCACGGGTAATGAATAGGCTTCCAAGATATGTTGTGGAATCCCCATTAGGGATGTTGAATTTAGTTTAATCAGCTAGTCGATGGAATTTCCATCGACTAGTCAATTAGTCAATAAGCGGGGGAGCCGCAGTGGGGTTTACCCCCAGCCCCGGGTGCTAACCCCGCTGTGGCTCTTCCTTGTAAATGTATTAAGAGCCAGCAGGCTCTTAATACATTTAAAAGGATTGTGCACAACGGTGGGACCTGGCGTGAGCTGTGCCCAGTCCCCGCTACCCCTCTGCCTCCCCTGCCCCCAGCTGAGAAAGTGCTGGAGGGGACCGGCTTTTAAGCCGGCTCCCCCCAGCACCAGCTCTTGCTCTCCCGCCGCCCTTGCTGCCTCTATAAGAGGCAGCAAGTGGGGGGGGAAGCAACTAGTCGAGAGACTAGTCAACTATCTGATAGGCTTATACTTACCGGATAGTCCACGAGTCGACTAGTCGCTTACATCCCTAATCCCCACCCCTGGAAGCGTTTCACAACAGGTTGGACAAACATCTGTCAGGGACGGTCTATGTTTCGTTGCTCCTGCCTCACTGTCAGATCCCGGACTTCATGACTTTGGAAGGTCCCTTCTAGTCCTACAATTCTGATTCACATTGGAGGACTAAGAGACCCCTGATAGGAAGGGGTGAGAAGTTGTAGGTTAACGTGTCTACTAGAGTCTTAGTGTGAGGGGAAGGGCCTAGGTCACCCTGCAGGTAGTTCTCCCAGCACAGCATAGTGCCCACCCCATTGCTAGTGCCAGACCTACCCTTCTGGGTCAGTTTGGTGGAGCAGATAAGTGTGGCGATCTGGAAACTGTCCTTCGTGCTGTCCTTGGAGGGTGTGAAGTTGGCCAAGTGGTGAAGGTTTTTGCCGGGGGGCCCATCCTTTTCCTCCTCCACTTTTGTGCCAGGAAGAGTTAAGTAGAATTTAGCGTCTTCCATTTTCTTGTTGTCACCCTGTTGATTGAACAAGAACGTGTGTGTCGGGGGGTGGTCATTTCAGATATTGATAATACTCCATCTTGTCCCCGTCCCCATAGGAGGCAGGTGCCCATTAGCTTCAAATGCTCTCCAATACAACTGTAGACTGGAATTTTGGTGTTTAGGTTTTTTTGGGTAGTTTTCACTTTTCTTATGGACAGGGATTCTTCTTAAATTGCATGTGCAAAAAAAAAAAAAGCATTCTATCCTAGGCACTTACCTGGCCTCTCTCCTCAGAGTATCTGAGCACCTTGCAATCTTTAATGGCTTTATCTTCTCAACACCCCTGGGAGGTAGGAAAGTGCTGTCACCCCCATTTTACAGACAGGGAAATGAAGCACAGAGACACCACGCGATTCCCCCGAGAACAGGAACTTGCACCTGCATCTCCCAAGTCCTAGGCCAGTGCCCTAATTACTGGACCAGCTTCCCTCTCTCTGGGTCGCAGTTTCGCTATAGATATTCTTAGGCATACAGGAACTGTCATACCCGAATAGACCATCCAGCTCGGTAACCCATCTCCGACAGTGGCCAGCACCAGATGCTTCCAATAACACAATAAGGAACCCACAATACAATAGCAAACCCACATGGGAAACTTTGGGTGGTTGTGTTTACACCCTGAGGTATGAGTTTCTCTCTTTCTTAAACATTTTATCCTATTTAATGATACAGGCCACACGTCTAAACTGGAACTCTCTGGTCCGGCAACATCCATAGTCCAGAAGAACAAAGAATGTTCCAGGATCAGAGTCCCGATGCTCCGCCAGTGTTGCGGCAGGGCAGGGGGTGGAGACGGCAGCAGAGGGGCTAGAAATAACCTCCCCTCATCTGGAAAATCCCAGTCAGGTCTCCAGAGTGCCAGACTAGGGAGGTCCAACCTGTACCCTGGAAGTTAACATGGTAGCAATGCACTTTAAAAATGTACTGTACTATTATCTATGTTACAACAAACTAACGACATCCTCGTACTGGGATATTTCACTTCATTCGTCGCTATTAAGGCTTTGCTGGAGGACAGGAAGAGACTGCCATTTTGTTCTTGCAGATTATAACGTGTGGAGCAGAGAGGCTGTACTGTCACTTTAATACCCTTGTGGTGCTCTGCAGTGGAGGGTTAACCCTTTCTGTTTCAGTGACTAAAAATGCTGTATTTCTCCTCTGGTCGAAGACAGCTCTTCCCGAGGGTGGCAGAAAGGGGAAAAGCACGTCTCCCTGCCCATCCTCAGGCTGCCTGGGTTATAGTGGCAAATGTAACAAACAAGTAAAACGGATACACAAAGCTTCTACAAGAATGTCCCCCACCTGTCTCCAAGGGATCCGAGATCCACTCAGTGCAACCTTATTGAATGGTGGCCTATCACCAAAGCAAATCACTGGTTCTCAGACTCTGCCTGTTAACAGGTTGGTAGGGACCTTTGCACTGGTGAGTAAAGCAGGGCTTACGTTGCCAAAAGATTACAAACGTGGCTGGGGAAGAAACTCCAGATGGTAAAACTAGCACAGCCACAGGGTTCCCCCCCCCCGCCCCAAAGTACCTTGTAAATGACTAAATTGTGCTTGCCATCCTGCAGAGTTGTTCCATTCGCATTCATCAGTTTCACAAAGGCCACCCCGAAAGCTCTCTCGGATTTATCCCTGGCTGCAAAAAGAAAGAAAGAAACCTTCACGAGAAGCAGCCTCTAGTCTGTTTCTTGGATTATCTCCCAGCTCCAAACCCAGGGGAAGTTTTCTTTGTTACCTGCTGCCACTAAGGAACAAAGCAAGAGTAATAACTTCTTTTTAAAAATGCACTGTTGCATTGCAACCTATATCAAGGCACATCGGACAAAATTTACAAGATAGAAACGCTTCCTCATTAATAACGAATTATAGACAACTTTTCAGTGGGTAGATGCAGTGCATTTCTTCTTGCAATCTGCATCCCCTACATAGCAGCATTCAATTCCGTACAGAGGTGTAGGCTGACGTTTTCCACAGATGCCTCATTTCAACAATAATTGGGCATTCAAGTTATTTAGGCAGGGTTGAAAATCATATCCATGTATTTATTATTTGTATTCCAATAGAATCTAAAAGATCCTTGTCATAGTCCATGGCCTTATTTTGCCAGGCACTGTGCAAACACAGAACAAAGAGATGGCTCTTGTCCAAGGAGTTTACAATTGCTTGTACATGTAATCACAGGGACTGTGAATGCAAATACACACATTTCTGAACTCATAACCCATTGCCTCTCTGTTTGCAAGTCCAGCATCAAATCTTGCATTTAATTTTATGGCTTTGAGTCTTACTGCCCTTTTTCCATCAGTTTCTCAGGATAGTCATCTGACCTATCCGCTCTGAAACAGCTTCACGAGATTTCTGACTATTTCACTTTCTTAAAAGCTTCTCGTGACCTCAATCTAAAGTCCTCCTGCAACCAGACCATTAAGGCCTGAGTCACGTCGCATTCCAGCACTTTTGAAAAAGGTCTTAAAACTAAAATCAGTAGTTCAGCTCTTCACACCAAGTCCTGTTTGAGGGGGAATAACACCCCATCACAAACCTACTCCCATTTTTACGGGCAAAGCCATGTTAAGGTTCAAATAACTATTTCCCCTCTTTTGCATGCATCATTCCAACTTCCTGCCTCCAGTCAGTAAGTGGAAATGCAAAAAAAACCCACCAAGAAAGGCCCACCAAAATCAGAAGCAAAAGTGCTTCCAGTGGGAAAAGCCTGTTTTCTTAGAACACCAGCCCAGTTTTGCTCACCCATTAACTAGAATGGGCTCATCATCAGAAGCATTCTCTTAATTGTCCATGCCAATCCCAAACTCTGCAGACAACCGAGCTCTGAAGAAGGCTGAATGCTGGCTCCATCACAGAAACACAACTAGACTATAAAGTGCACAAATCACAAGAGGGTCAGGGGAGAGGGGAAACCTCCCTGATCTCCACTTCAAGTACTTACATTCCTGTGATGATCGGTGACGGAAAGTAAACCTCAGATGACAACGGCTGACCTCTTCAATTGCAATAGACACCTGAACAAGAGTGTCAAATAGAACAACAATCAGGGCCTCTCTTGTGTCTCTCATTAGGAGGATCACAAAGTATCTTACAAACCCTAACCAAGCAAGTCTCATAACCAGTGTTCCCTATAAGCTGTGAGCTTGTGTGGCGACTCAAAAGAGATTCAAAATGCCACCCAGCAGAGCACCCATAGCAAGGTTTTGTGGGTCTATTGGTGGTGCACATTTGCATATGCCTTGGTGCACATAAAAATTCATTCCGCACGTGGATGGAAAAGATTTTAGGGACCGTTGCTTGTAACATGCCCCAAATTTTGCAGATAGGAAAAGTACGGTGGAGAGATAAAGTGCCTTACCCGGAAAAGTCAGCAATAGAATCTGGGAGTTCTTGTCCCTGGCCCTACACTTGAAAACATCTCTGATTTGGATGAAGATCACCAAAGGATCACAGGGAACGCAACATGCCAGCTCCATTGAAATTGAATGAGATTGAGCATATAACTCCCTTAGGCCCTTTTGAAAACGTTACCCATCATCCTCTTCATGAAGACATTTGCTAAAGCCATTCAGCCCTGAACCCATGGTATTTAGATTACACTGCACATGTTGCATATATATATATATATATATACACACACACACACACACACACACACACACGCAGAGGCATATACAGCTGTACTTGTAATTTATGTTACCAGGAAAGCTCTTCTCAGCTGCAGCATCTGTTTTCCTGCTTTTACAGAAGTACAGGTGGCCAGACAACTTGGCCAGGGTTATACAATCAATCAAATAATACCTGGAACCCAGGACTTCTCTCTCTTCCATCACAAAAAATGCTTAGTTAATAAATGGAAGGGCCCATCAGGGTTTTATTCAGCCAGGATTTATTTTACCTCCCTCCCACTCTGCCCAATTCAGCTGAGCAGTTAAACTCTCCAGTTACCATCTATCAGGGATGGGCTAGAACAGTATTTCTCAACTTTTTTTTTTTATAAAGTATCCCTTTAAAAAAAAATTCTAAGTATCCCCAGTCCCTACAGTTTTCAGACACACAATTTTTTTTCTATCGTTGCAACACATTTGTTTAAACAACTTCATCATAGCTGGGCAGGCAATGAAATTTTTGGGTGTAAAAAGTACAAACATAATAAAGCACTGTAAAACTTAACACAAAAATTCAGTTTTCTCCACATTTTAGTTGGGTTGACGCACCCCCCAGACTTCTCTCGAGTACCCCTAAGGGTACTCGTACCACTGGTTGAGAAACACTGGTCTAGCCCATCCCTGATAGATGGTAACTGGAGTGTTTAACTGCTCAGCTGAATTGGGCAGAGGGGGAGGGAGGTAAAATAAATCCTGCCTGAATAACCAGTGTTTCTCAACCAGTGGTACGAGTACCCTTAGGGGTACTCGAGAGAAGTCTGGGGGGTACATCAACACAATTGACATTTGGAGAAAACTGAATTTTCGTTTTAAGTTTTACAGCGCTTTATTATTTTTGTACTTTTTACACCCAAAAATTTCATCACCCGCCCAGCTACGATTAAGTTGTTTAAACAAATGTGTTGCAATGTAGAAAAAAATGTGTGTGTGTCTGAAAACTGTAGGTACTGGGGGTACTTATAATTTTTTTTTAAAGGGGTACTTTATAAACAAAGGTTGAGAAACACTGGTCTAGAATAGATGGTGCTTGGTCCTGCCATGAGGGCAGGAGACTAGGGATGTTAAACATCGATTATTTAACAGCAGGGGCTCTTGTGCACTTCAAAGATTGAAACGTCGCGTGCAGCCCAGGGGCAGCAGGGAGTTCCCCTGCTGATCCCGGGCTCCATGCGCTGTTTCCATCTTTGAAATGTACAAGAGCCCCCGGTGGGACTCTTGTACATTTTAAAGTGGAAGCACCGCTGCTGAACCCCTGCCCTGTTCCACGGTGCTGGAGCTGGGGGGAACTGGCTTTTAAGATGGCTCCCCCCAGCCCTCCCTCCTCTCCTCCCCCCCTTGTTGCCTTTTTGTGATAGAGGCAGCAAGGGGCGGGGGGAAAGAATAGTCGACAAAGGTGTCATCTGACATGACACTGAAAGTGGACCAGAATCCTGTCTGCTCAAAGACCAGAAAACTTTGTCTAGACCAGGGCTGGGGAAACTTTTTTGGTTCGGGGGCCGCTGACCCACAGAAAAATCAGTCGGGGGCCACACACAAATGAGAAGGTGGGGGAAGCCACACCCTTTCTGACATGGCCCCTGACTGAGGAGGAGAAAGACACTCCCCATATTCCCCTTGCACTCAAGAGCCTAGGGGGACCCAGTCTAGTAGATTTTGGGTGCTCCAGCCCCGCAGTGGAGTGCCAGCGCAGGCTGTGGAATGCTGGAGAGGGGACCGTGAGCTACGGGGGCCAGATCCAGGCAAGCCCGGGGCCTCATCTGGCCCTTGGGCCTGAGGTTCCCCACCTCTGCTCTAGACCATGCAGGACAACATGCTACTCCACAGTTCCTCTGCTAATTCAACGTTTGTTAATTGGTCCTATTCTTTAGGTCTCATGCAACAGGAGCCGCATTGGAAAATGCGCACACTCACCTTTACAGTTTCATACCAACAAGGCTGTTTGACTTGATAGTAAACAACTGACTTGTACTCGGAGATCCCTTCATAACCAGCCCCTGGATGGATAGCTTTCTTTGGGGGAAAGGACAAGCAGAAGGGGAAAATCAAATGCAGTCAGGAAAAAAGACCAAGGGTAAACATTTCAATAGCATCTAAGTGACTGAGGAGCCTAAGTCCCATTTCCAATGGCACTTAGGAGCCTAAATCACATTTGAAAAGGGGGTTCAGCCAGCTAAGGCATTCTGATGTTTTTGAAATTTTTACTCCTAATTATCAATTCAGGCCCCCAACGGGGAAGGGAGCAAAAAGGGCAATTATCCCAT
This sequence comes from Rafetus swinhoei, assembly GCA_019425775.1. Taxonomy (NCBI): domain Eukaryota; kingdom Metazoa; phylum Chordata; order Testudines; family Trionychidae; genus Rafetus; species Rafetus swinhoei. Next base: position 9,629,135 of record JAFJHL010000226.1, read on the forward strand.
AGCCTGGCAATTCAAAAGGGCCTAGGGTGCCCCGCCACTGTTGATATCGCAGTCTGGGTGGCGCTGAAGGCTGGATGCCCTGACTCCGCCCCTTCTGCTCGAGGCCCCACCCCTTCTGGGAATGCCAAGCCGCCCCTCCCCCGCCCGTGCCCAGGGGCCCAATGAGACTGTCAGCTCCCTTGCATCAACTGTTGATGTGTAAGTAGGGTTGCCAGGTGTCCGGTTTTGAACCGGACAGTCCAGTATTTGAACTTTCTGTTCGGGAAACAAATTGAGAAAATATAAAATGAGAAAATACAAATGTCCGGTATTTTCTAAATGAGATGTAATGTAGATTGTGATGTAATGTCAAGTGTGTCCGGTATTTTTGTTGAAACCATCTGGTAACCCTATGTGTAAGTGCAGCAGGACTGAGTCCTAAAATTCATTGAATAGGAGACTGGAATAAACTAGGGTTATACAAAGACCTAAAGCAGAGACCTCCATGTGCTCCTATTTATTTCGGTAAGTTACTATCAAAGAGTATAAATCTAGTCTCCAGCTGCCAAGATAGAGAGCAGTCGTCAACTCTCCTCCAGCAGCTGAGTCTCCTACTCACATTTGCAGTCAGAAAAACCAAAGCAGCTGAGAGAAAAACAGAACCAGGACTCCTGGTTCCCCAAACCACGCTCTAACCACTACACCACAGCTTAGAGCCTATGTCTCCTACTGCTGTTTGAGGTGGAAAAAACCCAGTATGTCCTCGAATCCATCTGTCAACCAACGTGGGCTCATCCGTCACATCTTCTATTGCTTTCCCCAGCAATGCAAGCACAGAGGTCTCCTAGAATTTCCTGAAGTGAAGCATCCTTGCGTATAGGCTCTCCAGAAAGGCCAGCTCAGCTGGAGTTCTGCAACAGCCCTCTAGGTACATAAAGCAACATTTCTGTCCCCCACTACCCACGCAGGCTCATCCTACCTCTAAGCGGTTGCCATCTTCATCATGCACCGACATGGTGACCTCAACATTCTTGGGCGTCTTCTTCTTCCCTTTGTCAAACTCCCCTTGTATGAGAGTGATGTAGATGTCATTCCGAACATCACCTGAGAGATTGACACACATCTGGTGAGCCACTCTCTGTGGACAGACAGCTGGGGGAGGTTTCCTGTTTAACACTCCACACCCTAGCATAGCACTTGGACTACATTATTCAACACCCTTGAATGATACCAAGGGAGCACTAAATTGAACCACTAGTTTCATCTTCCCTTCAGTTTTGGGGCAGACTCTACGATGAGCCAATTTTCTTCTTAATAATCCTTACATGTGTCTTCTAGACAACACCTCGGTTTAGGACCACAAATGGACTCACACATAAAAGACTAGGAAGCGTCATCTTCCCTTATGTCACGACCCCCTTTGTATCTTTTGTGTTTCTCTTTTCTATTTGCTAGGATCAATTCCTCCCTATGTGAATTCAATAGAGAAGATGGGGAAAACATGTCGTGATGAAAGAGGCGTTTGGATTAAATGGAAACGTTCTTACGAAAAATTTCATTCCTTGATAGTTTTCAGGTTTCCCTACATAAAGTAAGTATTCACTTCTTGGATGAAACGCTGAATGTTTTTGACAAATCAGAAACACGTGAATTTTCTTTGAAAATGGTAGGGGAAAATACAACACGCTTTTCAACCAACTGTGGAACTAAGCTCTGTGCAACAGGGAAATCCAAGGTCTCTATGATGTCTCATGCCCTTCTCAAACACAGCAGCAAATCAGAGATGGTGCTCATAAAGGTAAGGTACCTACCAGGCAGAATAATCTCAGGGAATCCCATTTTTCGAGCCACTGCAGTCGATCTATCGACAAGGTGTGAAAAATCCTTCTGAACTTGGGCTAGGTCTCCTGGTAACAGCTTCAGGGACACCCACAGGCCTAAGACAAAATATGGTATTTAATAAATGTGTATTGGTACGAGTGTCATGTCTCTCATTTGACCATTAACCCAGGGCATAAGGTGAGAAAACTAATGATGATTTTCGTGTCTTGTATATATGATATAGTGTGTCTGAAACACAAAGCTAAAATATGCAGCCCCAAGATTCCACTGGACCCAATTCTGCAACATTCACTCATGCTATTACTTAATTCTGCAAGTAGATCTATTGGTTTCAATGGAACTGTTCCTGGAGTTACTGTTACTATTTAATTTGAGCATGGGTGGCAGAATCCAAACCAAAATGCTTCAAATGCATCCAAATAATTTAGGAGATACCCAAACTCCTGTGTATGATGGAGGATTGAAAATATAAACTATGGAACTTAAGTCTTGTCTACACTAACCCCCGCCATCCATCTAATCTATGTGACTTCAGCTATGCAGATAGCGTAGCTGAAGTTGACGAGTGTCTTCTGTGTGGTAAGGTTGATGGGGCTGCTCTCTTGTCGACTCTGGCTACCCTCGTCCTGGTGGAGTACTGGAGTCGATAGGAAAGTGCTCAGAGATCGATTTATCAAGTCTAAGCAGATGTGATAAATCAACAGCCAATGGATCGATCGCTGCAGCATGGATCCTTGGTGTAGTGGAGACAAGCCCTTTGTTTACCAAGGTAAACCACAACAGTGGGGCTGAACTAGTTTAGTGGGAGAAATATACAGGGGAGAAATTTTTCTGTGGAGTTTTGCGTGAGCAAGGGTGGAGTAAATACTGAGTAAGTGTAACTCACTGGTGAGTTCGTTACAGTCCTCTTCCATGCCCCATCTACCAAGCATATGAGTGTATTGTACCTCAGCTAGGGAACTTTAGCTGCTCATGCTTCTAGATTTGGAGGTTCCTAGTTTCATAGCAGCATTTCACAGCCCAGCCCAATGGAAGCAACAGTGGCCTTGATTTCTGAACCTTCAGTTCAATTTCTTTGGACGTGAGGGACCCTTTCCCAAGCACCAGGCTTGGAAGTTGGCTCCTTGTCCGACGGGCGTACCTTGCCCCTTATGATTCACTTCCTTTGCAGCGATGACTTTGTTGAAGACCGACGTAAGAGGCTCATTCTCTCCGATCACATGGGAAGTCATCAGAGGTGACATGATTAACTGTCGCTGCCGGATGTAGGTTTCCATGGCGATTCTGAGAAGGGGAACCACAGAGGATGGGGTGCAGGCAGACAGGGCAGTCTTATGAGAAGAGCGCTAGCTCTCTCTGTGTATAGATCATTCACGGGATTGGTTTTTTGCTGCCCCAATGATCCTGGGCGAATTCCACCTTGTACAGAGCCTAACACAAAGCCTACGGCACCACTGAAATCCTATTCAAACACTCAAAGGAGGGCTCACGGGGGTGGATAGCAGAGGCCTTATTTTTAAGCCCGTCCTGAGCTCAACCTAGAACCAAGCCCACCGGACCTGACCCCAAGAGCATTGCATTATTTTCCAGCCCAATCCTGACCCTTCCCCGGAGCCAGCGCCGTTGGGGCCTCCTGCCTGAGGGGTTGGTGTGGCGGCAGCTGCGTCTCCAGTTCTTGACTGCTGCACTGCAGAGCGAGAGGCGCGGCGACGCCTCAGCACACACAGCGCCGCGAGGTAGAGGCACACAACAGAGCAAGACCAATGCTGCCCCCGTTGGCCGGGAGCAGGAGGAGGAGAGCCAACCCAAGTCTGAGAAGAACCATTCCCCCCCCCCCCCATCTCTCCTGATCCGGACCCAACACTTGTACTCTGGTCCTGTCAAGCTTAGGGGATGTAACCAGTTAACTGGGTGATGTTTACCAGTATCTGGTTAACTGGCAGCTCGATTGGGCTGGAGCATCTGCCCGCCCAATGCTGGCAGAGGAGCTGCTGGGCCCACCTTGCCATGGGCAGCTCTTGCCTGTGGGGAATCAGCCCGGCCTGGACAAAGCAGCCCGTAGCAGAGCTGGTCCGACCGGGCTGGAGAAGACCTCTGCTCATGCCACTAAGCGGTTAACTGGTTAAACATGATGTTTAACCAGAGAACTATTTAAATGGGATTTTACATCCCTAATCAGGTGTGGGTCGAATTACAGGGCTCTACTGCAGAGGCCTTGCATGCATTCAAGACCTGGTCCAAAGGACTAATTGATTTCAATGCCGTCCGATGGGGCCTTCAGCTAAATTTACCACTTGCATCATTCCACTGACTTCCAGTTATGTTAATGGGACTACAACAGTGATGAATTTGTTATTGGAGCGGAGCTCAATCCTAAAGTCCTGGATCCAAACATCTGAACTTTGAATCTGGCCCCTATTGTCTTATAACAAGTCAAAGTAACTGCTATCTTCCCACCCCACTTCGCTATGATTCTCTACCACCCCAAACTTTGGAAGAGTCTAGATTTGGATCCAGACACTGTACCATGAGCTAACCTCTAACTGCAATATCCCTATAGGGAAGACAGACAAAAAACGTTTGTAAATCCACGTCCTTGTGCAAAGGAAAAACACCCCGTTGTGCAGTTTTTCTAGACACATAAACAGGCCATGAAAGGAATAACAAATTCACATAAACAGGCCATGAAAGGAATAACAAATTCTCCACCAAGCGTCAATCATAATGACAGGCTGGCTGAACCAAATGGGCTGCTATTTTTAGGGCTGTAATAACACAGTTCGGCTTACCCAAACAAGCTTCATTTTAATTACTGTAATGTGCTGAGCAAATCACCGGTGCAGTCACAGAGCCAGTCTAACTAGAGCAGCAGAAATGCACAGCTCTGGGGGCACAAATTGCCTCTCTAAACCAGACATGGCAATCATGCAGCGGGGAAACCCCTCCCTACCCCCCCTACATGCAGCCTCTTCACCCCGTTCCTCTGACCCCACCCTTAGACAGCTGATGAACAGCAGGCTGTGCAGTGAAGACAAGGGGAATTCCATTGGATTTGTGCTCCCAATCATATAGGTGCTTTTTAAAAATCCTGCACGCCCCCGCACAATTAAAATTGCCCATGCACAATACCTCTGATTTTCAAGGGCTTGCCCATAGGATCTCACCCACTAATGTGCACTGGACAATGAGTTCATCCTTGCATGATTTGAACATAGGATTCTAGGGAGGCTAACTACTTCAATTCTAGCACCAAGACATCACCCGCCAGCCAGCCCTCTTGCAGCAGTTACCACTTCCCGGTCACACAGCTTACGGATGCATTACATCACGCTGACGAGGTTTTTACTGATGACACTCAAGTCAATGATCTTGCTGCAAACTTTGGATTTTAGATGACTGGAGACATTTTTTTTTCTTCCAAACGGGTCAGTGTCTACAATTAACTAACCTCTCTATATAGGCCTTTCTGACACACCACGAAACTCTCGTACAAACCCTGCCATTCTCCAACGACTGTCCTGTGTCATACAAACCCGTAACTCGCTGTGGTATCCAGTACTTACTGCTGAAAAGGAATAAAGTGTTGTTTTTCCTCGTCATCCACCTTCCCGTGTATGATATCAGTAATATCCATCACTGCAATGAGACAAGTTTAACAAAGTCCATTTTATATCTCGGCTAAGTTGCGGTTTAGAAAAGCAAGCCTCATCCAACAGATGTTAATTGCGGTTCAACTTCACTAGTGATAACAATTGTAGGAGACCTAATGGGCCACTAGGTTTTTTAAAAACTAAACCAGTCTGGCTGACATGGCATTGGAAGCATTAGCTGCAACCCATCCATGCTAGTTTTTCCACAGTGTTGCTACCACTGGTGGAGTAAAATTGGTAATGGTGGGAAAAATTTTTGCAATTTTGCAATGGTGGGAAAATTTTGCCATAATTTCCCAAGTGCAAACAAGGTCTAAGTGAAATTTTATTTTGCAAATTGCTTATCGATTTCTGTGTGGAAATTAATCTGCTTTCCAAAAACCAAGTGGAGGCAGAAGATGGAGATATACCTGTCTCATAGAGCTGGAAGGGATCTTGAGAGGTCATTGAGTCCTGTCCCCTGCCCTCACAGCAGGACCAAGTACCATCCCTGACAGATTTGCCCCAGATCCCTAAATGGCCCCCTCAAGGATTGAACTCACAACCCTGGGTTTAGCAGGCCAATGCTCAAACCACTGAGCTATCCCTCCCCCTGAAAATATTTATTCTCCTTCTTGAAGATGAATAAGAGTTTTCTCAATTCTCTCCTCGGCCAGTCAAAAATGGACCTATTCGCATTGTTAATCTACTTGACTGACATGGTTCCTGCCCTCAGTCTTCTCATTCTCTTAGCAGGTAAAGCCACTTTCCAGGCGTGACTTTTCTCATATTATCTGCCTTATGTTCTTCCCTACAAGGACAGGTGGGAGTCAAAGATCTGATCAAAGCAAAGAATTTCTCTTTAGATTTCACATTCTCTTTACTTCAGAGTTGAATTTCAATTTTCCCTGTGTGATTTCAGATAGAGAGTTTCAAAGCAGGCCAAGGGATTTAGGTGCCTAAGCCAATGGGAACCGAGCACCTAGTCCATTAAGGCCCCTTTGAAAATCCAAGCCTTTAAATGAGAAATGACACTTGGATAGGGATTTGAAAATCAACTGGGAGGCCACTTCTTCATGGGACTAGAACAGGGGTGGGGAACCTAAGACCTGGGGTCAGATGCAGCCCACAGCTTACCTAAATCTGGCCCCCAGGGCTCAGGGCTCCCCCCAGTATTGGGGAGCCCGCGCTGTCGCTCCAGTCTCCACCACCCACCCGGGAGTCTGCAGCACATGAAATGTACTAGCCTGGATCCCCCGAGGGCTCTAGTGTGTGACGGGAATGTGAGGAGTGTCTTTCTCCTTCTCATTCGGGGGCCCCGTCAGTGAAGGTGGGGAGGGTTGAGTTTTTTTTATTTTGGGGGGGGTTGCTTCTTCTTACTTGTGTGCAGCCCCCGACTGATTTTTCTGTGGGTCAGCAGCCCCTGACCCAAAAAAGGTTTCACACCCCGGACTAGAACTTGTCCATTTAAGAATGGAGAGCATAAGAAATAGTGAATAATAGTAATATGTAATGCTCACAGACAACTTTTTCCCCTTGTAAATTTCCAAGGGGTTTACAAGCTCAGCATCATTAGCCCTATTTTATAGATGGGGAGACAGGCACCGAGAGTTGAAATGACAATCCTAAATTCAGCGACAGGGCCAGGAATAGAACCCAGATCTCCTCACTCCCAGCCACCGGACCATGCTCTCTCTCCGGTCACGCTCTTGGCTGCTCATACCTGCCACCCCAAATGGTCTCCGGAGCCCACAGGTGTGTTTCTTCCCCTCTTTGAGCTCCATATGGCCCACTCTCACGATCTGACACACCAAGCTGATTTTAGGCCTGATCAGGTCAGAAGTGCTGAGGTCCTAGAGAAACGGCAGAGTCCATTGAAAAGAGAGACAATTAAACCCAGTTACTTTGTGAATGTAGAACAATAATTCACCAATGCTCGTATTATTTCCTGGCCATCTGACAAGGACAAGCAAGTTCAAGCTAGGAAATAAGTTTCTGAAAAGAAAGAAAACAATCTAATAAAAGGGCCGTGAGGTTAAATATATGGGGCACGTCTGACAATTTTAACACACAGCAACCTCTAAACAATACACTGTCCTTTAATAAGACTTCCCAGCAACTGTCCTGGAAATGCTGGTGAATACTGTTATTTCCAAACCACTGATGACCGGGCAGTTCGCTTGTGCCACCCTTGTTGCTAGTCTGAGCATGCCACAGATGATTCCACTGAAGTGTTATTCTTTCATGAACAGCTGGTTACAAGTGATTTTATGCAGCCCAGTCAGTTACCTCATCAATGGCTGAACAAACTCAGAGCAAAGAGCAAAATATTGACACAGAAACTCCACCAAAGAGCAGAATCAACAATGCCCCCAAACTCAACTCCCCCTCAATAGAAGCATTCAGCTGAAAACAACAAACAAGGCACCTAGGACCAAATTTCTAAGGGTACGTCTACACCTCAGCGTTATTTCGGAATAACTGATGTTATTCTGAAATAACATCGTGTGAGTCTATACTACAAGCCTTTACTTTGAAATCATGTCGAGCTGAAGGACTTCTTGCTCCGACTCCTGGTAACCCTCATTTCACGAGGAGCAAGGGAAGTCAAAGGAAGAGTGTTCTTCCTTCGACTTCCTGCTGCGCAGACAGCACCAAAAGCCGAATTAAGTTATTTTGACTTAAGCTATGCAATTGATGTAGCTGAAGTTGCATAAATTAATTCGACTTTAGTCCTGCTGTGTAGATGTACTCTAAATGTATTTAGGGGCCTAAAAATGCAGCTGGAAGGATTTCCAAAAGGGCCTAACTACATATTTAGGTACCTAAATACCTTTAAAATCAGGAAATTTGGAAAAGATCGATAGATTAGATGTTAAAAAACCAAGATGGGACACTTGGTTGTCTTTCCAACCTTAATTATGCAAACAAAAAGCATAGAAACCTTTCTGCCAGTAAAAGAATTTTGGATCCAGCTTGGTTGCTAGCAAACGACTAATGATCATAATCATTTTATGTGCATTTTTTGAAGGTGCAACTTCTCATTTTGTCCATTAACTCTAGTGCCATGAATGCTGTGGGGTTTTAAAACGAGGTGCAACATATCAGATGCCATCTCTTCTATACTTCACTGATCGAGCTTGCCACATTGTGGCTCTTCTAAGGATTACGAAAGCCTTTGTCCGTGTGGTTCACAAACACCAAGAGCACATCGAGTGGCCCTTGTGATCTGCAAAGAGGCGGCCAAGTGGCTTGCGATTTTCAGTGCCCAGCTGAAAGGGTCCTGATTTTCAAAGGGCACTGGAATCCACCCTCTTTCAAAAATCAGACCCCTTTCATTAAGATGTTGGGTATCCAGACATGGAGGCACCCAATATTACTGGTCCCTTTGAAAATCCAGGCTAATGGGATTTATCTGGTGAAGAATTTAAAGCAAGGACATGTCTTTGTTGTGGCATTTACACTGCACGTAACTTTCCCGTTTGGTTGATTACAGACTGGTTGATCCAGGTTATCCAGCCAAAGTAAACCAACATTTGCCAGATACAAAAGCTTCCTCCCATAAAACACCAGCAACTCATCGTGTTTATGCAGGATTCATTTAAAGAGGGGGAAGGGAGCATAACAGTATTGGTATTTATACAGCGCTGGTTTTGATGGGAGCATCTAGGGGCCTCTTCAAAGGAAGCAATAAATAATAAATATTACAAGTGGATGACCAAGCACTGGAGAATTTCCAGGCCGCAAACACGACAGGACTTACTGTAAAGATCGCTTGGAGATTATTAAGTTTCTCAATTTCCTTTGGCATCCCGTTACTGCCCCATCGAACCAGGTAGTTTTCACTATAAGTAAAACAAAACAAAATAAAACAAAATAAAATAAAATAAAATAAAATAAAGAAAGCTCTGCAATTCACGCACACTAGGTAAAGTTTTCAAAACCATCTAAGTCACTTAGGCCCTTTAGAAATGTTTAGCCAATATCTTTCCTCCCCAACTGATATGCAAATCAATATCTTTCCTCCCCAACTGATTTGCATATCTTTCCTCCCCAACTGATATGCAAATCACTTCCCCAACTGATATGGAAGTGATTTCACTCATTGGTGAAATGCAGCCACTTCTGGGGTGGAGACAGGCAGCTGTTTATGAGCACGCAGCAAACCTATATGCACAGCTGAAGGCAAATATATATTCAGTCCAAAAGGAAACTGCAGGAGGATGTAAGATACGTAGAACTGAAAGGGACGAGTAGGAATTTGTCTAAGGTACTGGTCTGAATGTGTTTACTCCTTTAACAAGTGCGCGGTGGGATTTTTAAAGGATCACCTGCTCAAGAGCTTGGTTTTAAGTCTCCGTTGAGATAAAATAGTTCCTGCCCAAATCACTGCTGAGGGATCAACAAAAAAACCCCCAACCCAAATCAACTCCTGCCTTGTGGCCCTCATTGCAGCTCCATCATATGGGGCATCGCCATCAGCAGGGAAGGGTGAGGTGCCTTCTAAGTCACCAGCAACCTACCTGTGGCCCCATCCTTAGAACTGATAGGGCCCTACACGGTCCTATTAAACCGATGCCCCTATGCCCGAAGGCAGCTGAGGAGGGGCGAACATTTTAGAGATTGGATTTCATCATTTTCATTAACACACTAATGAAATATTTTTAAAGCACATTTCTAAACCGGGGTTGGGGGACCTTTTTGGGGTGGGGGGCTGCTGACCCACAGAACACTCAGTCGGGGGCCGCACACAAGTGAGAACAACAAAACAACCCCACTGATGTGGCCCCTACTGAGAAGGGGCTAGACAGTCCCCAAATCCCCTTTGTACGCCAGAGCCGAGGGGAGCCCATGCTAGTAGATTTTGTGAGCTCCAGCCCCACGGGGGGGATGGCGATGGGGGTGGCTGGAATGCCAGGGCAGACTCCCCAATCCCTGGGAACCCCAAGCCTCGGGGGCCGGATCCAAGAACCTTAGGTTCCCCTCCCCAGTTTTAAACTAAGGTCCTGTTGACTGACAGCATAGTCAGAAACTGACAGTGTATACCTGGGGGTTAGTAAATGCCAGTGAAATGGCTTCATTACCACTTGAATGGCTCTTTCCCAGATTTGATGTTCTGCTAGTAGGTTCTGGCAGGTTTTGTCACTTTTAAGTGAACTAGATCCTCTCCGAAGGAAGCAGAGCCCCAGGACAGGGATAGGAAAAGGTGGGTGGACAGCAAGACGCAGTGGTGCCCCACATTTTTGGGTGCCCTGCGTGGCTGCAGATTCTGTGTGTGGGTAAGAAAAGCCCTGCCCACCTAATCAGTTTCGACTGGTCAGGATCATAGAGGCTCATGAGCAGCTCTGCATCTTCACCGATGTTGCAGACGAAGTTCTTGAAGTTCACATACAGGCTGTAGCTGTGGGTGGAGTTGAAGACCGGCTGCCCTCGGAGATCTAAATTCTGTTGCAGAGACTGTGGAGCAAGACACAATGAACAAGAAAGTGTCTCCTTCAAAAGAATAAAGGCTTCAGGTGGGATAAGCTCATGGCTGGGTCGTCTTAGGGATTCAGCGACTTTCCAGGCAGGACTGAGGGTTGAGCCGCTCAATGGGGGAGGAGGGGTGATGGGGCCCACCCATGTTGCATGACAAGTGTGACGGTGATCCATGCCCACAGGGTAACCAAAGAGGTTCATGTTACAACCATGTAACGTACATAGACATTTACAAGAACACCAAATAATTCACAACTTGCACGTCTCTAACCAGAGGAGCCAAAAGAAAATTGCCGCAGGTTAAATTAAATCTCCTGAAGTGCTCAAGTGACTTAGGAGCATAAATCCCACTGTGTAAAGAGACTCAGGCACTTTGGAGCCCAAGTCTCATTGAAAGCCATTGAATAAGGAAGGCTAATCTTAGAAAGACTCTAGGCTGGAAGTCCGCAACACACAGGCTCCTAAATCACGTGGGCATTGGTGAAAAAGTTACCTTACACAATTATGATAGAGCATGCACCTGATGCCAAAACTTGGAAGGTAGGAGCTGGACATTTTATATCGGAGCGTTTCAGAGCCGCCAAGGAGCTCTGGATGTGCCGTCCACATTAAATGTATTATTAAAAAGGATTTCCCTTTTTCTTTTTTTAATGGAGGCACAATTGAATTCAATCTAGTTTTGATGCCAGATAGAACACCATGAGGACAGCAAACATCCGTTAGCCAAAAATTCAGTAGATATACACATAGGGAGAGAGCACAGAAGATTCCCTAGGGTCAGGCCACAAACAAGTCGGGACATACCTTCTCCTCTTGGATCCTTTCATCAATCCTTTTGGATGCCATCTCATGAGTTTTAAAGAGAGCGATCGTGCTGGTTTCATCTGGGTCCAGGATGTTTCCATTGTCATCACGCACCACCAGATCCAGCCCTAAAATCCTGGGCAGCGTCCGTATTGCAGGGGAAAGGGAAAAATTATTGGCAATAAAGTTGGAAGCAAAGGTGACTTCTGGAGTCTTTTTAATGTAGCTATGGAAATGGAATAGAAAATACTCATGCAACTTTTTAAAGAGCTGGTGGGGTCTGTTGAAAGAACCCAAAGAGAGTCCGTCTCTGTGACAGCTGGGAAGGATGAACAGACAAGTGTCCCCCCACCAACCTGCTTCTATAATGATCACAGCTCTGCTAACATCACAACATTTTGTCCAGGGCAGTGATGACATGGGATCCAACCTCAAGCACAGAGCTGTACCAGAGCTCATTTGGGGCAGATGGAACGGTGGATCCAATCCATCTGTGCTCTCCTTGAGTCCTGGGGGTTTGCTTCAGGATGGAACATGGACTAGGAAATGACCCCTCCATTCTCCCAGTGGTCTCAACACCGGCGATCCATGTGATGACTAAGGATGTTAAAATGACTTTATTCAGGTAAACGTGTAATTGCTGAAAATGTCAGCGGTTCCACGTTTATATGGGGGGAGGCAGCTCCCAGGGAGCTGCCTGCTTCCTTGCCCCCTGCGCTGCTGCCTCTGTGTCAGAAGCAGCAGCGCAGGGGGACAGGTGGGAGCCAGTGCTTATGGTGGGGGGCTGCGTGTAACCGTGAAGCTAACCGACAAGTTCACACATTTACACTATCACATTCCTAGTGATTACGGGCACAGCGCACATGCATGGAACTACCACGCAAATGCCCTTCAAAAACATTCTCTCTCTGTCTCTACGGAGGCAGCCCAAGGAGGGAGTGCTTTGATCTGCCACCTCCCTCTCTCATCAACTGCAGCCGCATCCAGGCTGGTGGAAACAGGAATGAACTGACATGACAGAGGCTTGGCTGTGTGGAAGCCAGAGGGGGTCCATGGGTTTTCACAGCATGACCTGCAGTTGATGGAGGGTTTGCATATGTGACAGTCATGCTAGAGGGACCAACCAATTTTCAATCAGTGCAGAATCTCTAGGCCAGACCGGACCCCCCAGAGACTTCGAAAACTGCCATCCACAGACCCATGGCTGGGTGAGAAGCAACAATATTTCCAGTCCTTCTACCAATTCTTCTAATGCCCAGAAATACCATCCTTCCCTCCCACCTTTAGAAAACATGAGTAAAGAAAACATCTAGTGATGGAGTAGAATGAATGAATTAATTTACTTAAGATGAGACCCCTTCAATGACAATGTAAACAGATTTTGAAGGGACATATTGATGCCTGGGTTAAATCTACTACATTTCTGCAAGGAGGTTACATGGTTCAATTTTCAACTCTGCCTTCAAATAGATTAATGAGCCACAGAGACGATCCCTGTCCTGTACAAGCCCGTGAAATGCTGCTTTGGCAGCTTACAGAGCGGTCTTGCGTATGGTGCTGCAGATAAAGCAGTTTAGTTCCTGACTCTTGTCTGAATTCCGACCCCAGGTAGCCAGGCTTAAGCTGTGCTTCATGGGCAATGCTAGCTTCTTGGCAGAATTCAGACAGGTGAGGTTTCTCACCCATCCCTGGCATCTGAAGTCCGAGCTGCTACATCCAATTCCGCTGGCTGAGTCCCCATTTTGAATGGGTGTGAAAACCATGGTTATGGAGAACTCACCGAAAGCCTGATTCTGGGCTGTCATTCCCACCAGCACACAGGGAACGTAAAACACTGACAGTCTCATCTGGTAGCATCCTACACCCATTGGGTACTGATGTACCTGACTGCACAAGACGCAAGGAGACAGAGAAGCAGGCCCTTAATCTCCAGCTACATTCCTGGAATTCCCTGCTGGGGCAGCAGCGCAGTTAATTAGACGCGGCGAGGGAGAGAGGCATGGGAGTGTGACAATATCAGCATCACAAGGCACTCACAGCAGAAGCTAGAGGTGGGGCCAAGCAGTGAAGCGAAGCTCAAGGTTCTGAACTGTGTGGTCCCCAAAGATTCAGATCTTCACTCGCCCTCTGCGCAGGGCAGTTCTGAGTCTGGGTTTCGTTTTGGGCCTCTCTTGTGCAGAGGGTGAATCACTAGGGATCTGAGTGGGCCGCTGGGTGGAGGAGGTTGAGTCTGAATTTGCAACCCCCCCCCCCCCCCCATCAGTTGGGATGTGGCATCACTAACCTAAACAAAGGATCCAGACTCCACTTTCTTGGTACTGTTTGTGCTGTGGGAGAACCTTCCCACCCTAACCAAGATAACAGCCTTGTTGTGCTATGTGTTGTACACCCACAAAGTAAGAGACAGCCCCTGCCTGGAACAGCCTGTAAGCTACATAGACAGATAAAAGGGGAAACCAACTTTCCAAGGGCACACACAAGAAGTCAGTGGTAGTGTCAGGAATAGAATGCAAGCTTCCCAATTCCGAGTCCAGGAGCCTATCCACTGGACCACACTGCCTCTGATCTCACCAAACCCAGCCAGTACTAAAGCAACAGAATCACTGGAGGGCCCGATCCTTCTTTACAGGAGTCACGAGGTTAACAGAACAATGAATACAAATAAAGGCTGGGCCCTAAGTCCGTGAGCTGCTAAATTCAGAAGATTGGTGGATTTTCTTTGAATGCTTGGACTGAAACGCCGAGGAGCTGGCGAGGCGCCGATACGTCTTTGCAATGCAAGTATCATCTCAGGAAAGAAACCACGACTTGGCTTTGAGAGAGGCTGCCCCCACGTCAGCTGCTTCTGCTGCCCAGTTAACCCTGAACACACAATTCCTGTCCAGGAATCCGACTTTCCAAGCACCGTGGGCTAGGAGCTTGGCTCTACATGGAATGCGGAGCGGGCCTTACCTGTTGCCATAGTCAATTTTAGCAGTGACCTTCTTCTTGAGTTCTGCCAGCTCATCTTTGGGAAGAGTTCCAGAAAGGAACTGCGACCGCCATTCTATCAGGCTATAGATCATTTGCTGCAGGTGCCGAAATTGGGTCATCTTGCTGTCCTAGAGGGGAAAAAGGGACAGCAACTTCAGGTTGGTTGTGTGCTGAAAACCATGAGCTTAGGAAGTCTTCCAAAGGGTGACTCAGCTGAAACCCTCGTCCAATTCACATGTAATCGCAGAAAACACCTGCTAAGACCTTTACTGATAGCCCCAGCATAGCTGCACGATTGCTTCTTACAGTCTTCTACTATCTATAGTCTTCTACTGGGTTGTCCTGTCTGCTTTTAACTGCTACTAGCAATGAGACTTCCATCAGTTCCTTAGCAGACAACTCCACAAATATCTCATGGCCAGGAAATGCATTGGGGTGTTAAATTTTGATTAATCAGCTAATCGAGTAGTCGATGGAATTTCAATTAGCCGATAAGGGGGGTGCTCGCTATCCCACCGCACCTCTTCCTTTGAAATGTACAAGAGAGGCTCATGGGTCTTGTATATTTCAAAGGGAGAAAGGCAATGGGTTCCCTCTGCCTCTCTCCCTCCGAAATGTACAGGAGCCGCCTGTGGCTCTTGTACATTTCAAAGGGAGAGAAGCAGCAGTGGGACCAGTGTGAGTGGGACTGTTTCAATCCTCACTTGCACCGTTTCCCTGCTGCCCCCTGCCTCCCCTGCCCCCCGCGGAGACGGTGCTGGGGGTGGGGGGAGGGAGAAGCAGTTTTTAAGCCGGCCCCCCCAGCACTGGCTCATGCTCCCCCCCGCCCTTGCTGCCTCTCTCTGATAGAAGCAGCAAGTGGGGGGAAGCAACTAGTCGAGTTCCTATTCAACTACCCGATAAGCATTTGCATTTGCTTATCAGGTAGTCGACTAGTAGCTTACATCCCTAAAATGCATCCCAGTCCTTTTGCAGCACCTGGTCACATGACAGAACTAGATTAGACAGGCAGCGTGGTCTAGTGGACAGAGCACTGGATGAGAACTCAGGAGACTGGGATTGATCTTTGCCATTGCCACCTGCTGTGTGATTCTGGGTGAGCCGTTCCCCCATCTTTTTCCCGGGCTACTCTGTCTCGTCTATTTAGACCCCAAGCTGTTTGGCACGGGGGCTCTCTCTCATTCTGAGTCTCAGAGGGGTCGCTGTGTTAGTCTGTAACTTTAAAACCAACGAGCAGTCCTGTAGCACCTTCGAGACTAGCGAAAACATATAGTACCATGGACACAAATCAGAAACGGTAACACACACAAATCCGTATGAGTTTGTACAGCACAGTACAATGGAGCCCTGATCTTGTTCAGGGCCTCTGTGTATTACTAGCATCTAAATAATACGGATAGCTCCAATGCTAGTGGGAATTACTCCCTTACAACATGGATAACATGTAGGCTGAATGTGTCTTGTCCTTGATTTCATCATATTAATTCTCACTTACCGCCCCCTTGCACCAGCCTAAACAACCCTTCCAGCTCACTGGTATTTTAAACCAAATGGTTCCTTTTTGGCTGGAATGAAACACTATGTGATTAATGAGAAATCCTGCTTCCATCGCTGGTTACCCAGCATCAGCAACTACATTTTCAAGTCAGAATGTTAACAGAATTGAGTCCCTGCACTTCACTGCCATGGGGGCCAGCCCTATGGGTCCTGTCCATCACCCCACTCCACTCTGACTCTCAAAATCCACCCAAAAGGCAACACCAGCAAAGAGTTTGGGACAATCTGTTACCATGGTGATCATGGCATTGCATAAAGAGACGCAGAAACATGGGAATAAATTGCGTAGGGAGGATGTGGAATCTCTATCACTGGAGATATTTAGGAGCAGGTTGGATAGACTTCTATCAGGTATGACCTAGATCATGGGTTCCAAAACTGGGGGGCATGAAGAAATTTCAGGGGGGGCTCAAGGCGACCCAGCCTCCCCCCCCATCAAGTTTTGCTGCCCCGCTCAGTTCCTTTTTTTTTTGCTCAACAAGTTTTGCTACTATTTTTTTTTGGGGGGGGGGGGGGGCGGGGAGGCCTGAGGGTTTTTCAAAAATCAAAAAGGAGGGCGTGATGCCAAAAAGTTTGGGAACCACTGATCTAGATGGTGCTTGGTCCTGCCTTGAGGGCAAGGGACTGGATTGGCTCTCTCAAGGTCCCTTCCAGTTCTAGTATTCTATGATTTTACAACCCACAGATGGACTCTGGGGCCGACGGAGAAACTGGCTGAGGCAACATGTCACTCTGTGGGTGCAGCCATGTCTACCGGAAGATTGCAAGCAGTTTGGGACACCAATTGTCATTTACCATGTGTCTGTACAGCGCTTAGCACAATGGAGCCTTGACTTCGGCTATTCCTCTAGGTGCCACCGCAATGCAAATAAATATGAACTTGGTTATTATCTATTATTTGTACTGTGGTAGCAGCTAGGAATCCCAGTCATGGGCCAGGAGCAGTATTGTGCTAGGGTGTGTACAAACCCAGACCAAAAAGACCTCACTTGTGTCCCCCACAAGCTTCTCAGAAGCAGCTCTTGGTTCTCTCGAGTTTCCTACAATAGCTACATTTTAATTTTTCCGTTTACAAAACAACATGTAAAAAGCTGACATGCTGACTCAGCAGGTTATTTAAAAACTCACCCTGTGAAGCTCTCCCCCACTCCCACATCTCCCTGCTAATTAATGAGATTATTTTGCATGCTCCTTTGCTGGTTCCACTCAATTGAATTCAGCAGGAGAGTTGGCAGCTGGGGACAGGGCCCTACATTGCTCGCCACCGGATCGGGTAAGTGGCCTCCTGCCCCAAAAAGAGACAGACTGGGGGAGGTGAGCCTCCCCACCCATTGGTCCCACCGCCACGGCCCCCCCAGTATCACTCAGCCCTCAAGTAGGAGAGAGAGACCCCCCCCCCCAAAGAGAGGCCAGAGCTGGAAATCACTCAGCTTCCCCCTCAGGAGAAACCAGTGCCCCGACATGCAGAGCTCCCCACCCTCCCGAAAGGCCCGGCCTTGGAGCAGCAGCAGGGCAACTGGAGACATGGGCCAGCCCTGGAGTCCGGGCCCTCCCCCACACCAGATGCAGGGCTAGAGGGGGGCAGGCAGCAGCTGACGACTGGTGCCGGCCCCTGGAGCCCAAGCCCTCCCCCTCCAGGGAGGTTGGAGGCTGGCCAGGGGCAGCTGGAGACTGGGGCTGGCCCCTGAACTCTGTGACCCACCCCCTGGACCAGCTGCAGGACAGGGGGCATCTGGAGGCTGCGGTTGGCCCCCGGATACATCCCCCCCACCTGCTGCCACGGCCGGCCTCATTAGACTCCCCTCCTGGACAGGTTGAAGGCCAGGGCCAGCCCCTGAAGCCCCTCCAGACAGGAAGCCTGCCCCTCCAGCCCCAACCTCCCGGGGGGAGCCGCCGGCCGGGGAGCGAGGCCTCGGTCTCCCAGGAGGAGCTGTCGCCAGAGCAGCACCATCCTTGCCACCACGGTCGGCCCTGGTGAGCTCCCCCCTGACTTGCCAGCCCCCTGCCCCGAGTCCTGCACCTCCCACTGCCTGCCCTTGACCGAGTTAAGAACCGCGCAAAGCCTGGCGTCCAGGCTAGTACGCATGATCAATGGCTCCCACAAGGGTGACACAGCCAAAGCTGGAGATGTACTCCAAAAGAGGAGGAGAGTTTTATGATCAGTTACAACATCTAGAGTAGGATGAATAATTAAGTCTCATGCATCTCAAATGGATCACACACCGGGCTCAGGAAGAAATTCACCCCCACCCCATCCTCAGTGCTGCACAATCGGCCAATCACGACACAGTCCCAACTTACACTGAGCACCAGGCATGACGTGCTGTCTAAGCAGTGTATCAGATAGAGACACAAAAATGTCTCTGTAAAAGGCTCACAGCTGTTTGTCTGAGACACCCCAATTCCGTGCCTAATCCCACAGAGAGAGTTAAGTGGGTTCCTCCGGTTCACTGACTCATGGCTCATTGCACATACTGACACAGGAGAGGCTCTCTAGAAAGAGGGGATCTAGTGTGTGAGCTGAGCAGTCCTAGGGTTGCCAGATGGTTTAACCAAAAATACCGAATACCTCCCCCCTCCCCCCCCCCAAAAAAAAAAAAAAAAACACTGGGGAAAAAATTCTGTTGAGGAAAAAAAAGAGGGGGGAGACCAAAGTTGTTGAGCAAAAAAAAAATTGCATTAAAACAGCATGGCCCCTTTAAGAAAAGTCTTTAGACTTTGTGCCAGAGGCCATCTTGTTTTCTTGATCGGAGCCAGAAGGCAGCTTCCTTGCGGAACCAGGTAAGCAGAGGCGGGGGACAGGGGGAAGGAGGCTGGGCCTGGTTGCTGAGTGTGTCGTAGGGTTGCCAAGTGTCCAGTATTTTCGCCTCCTGGCAGGGGAAAAAATCAGAAAGTACTGGACATTTTAGGTGTCCGGTATTTTCTGAATTTTTTTTACTGGACAGGAGATGAAAATACCAGACTGTCCGGGTCAATACTGGACACCTGGCAACCCTAAGCAGTCCTAACAGAGGAATGTCAGGTGAAGCCATGCCTGGGAAAAGATCTGAGATGAACTTTGTCGTGCTATTTCAACGAGCCACGGAAAGCGGCATGTGGACTTTAAGAATAGCTTGGAAAGGCAACCACTCTCAGGTTCTCCGTACCCGTGGGATTTGAGACTGGTGTCATACAAAAGCACAGGAGCGCAAACTTTGTGTTCAGTATTTAATATTAACCATTAAAGGCAGCAGGTCAAATTCCGACCAGATGTCAACTGCAGCTGCTCTAAAGCCTGATTACACCACGTCTGAACTGTTTGACTTCTCCAGCTTCCAACACTTTCTTCAAAATACCAGTGGCCATAGTTAAATAATCCCGAAAACAAGGCCTACAACCCCTCGAAGGAGCAAGCACTTTTTAAATACACGTTCTTTGGTGCCAGTTATGATACAATGTACCTTGGCATTTTTATTTATTCCATGCATAGCCACCAGAAGCAAGACTGCAGAGCATTAAGGTGGCAGGCAACCATTTCTACCTTCCGGCCCAGTGAATTCATCTAAACATTAACCTTTCCCAGGACAGAGGAAGCCACCATACCATGTGATTTTGGAGAATAACTTTCAACACTGCATTCTTTAAATTATTACAGACGGGCTGCTGCCAAGTCACACAGTCAATGACTCCCCAAGGATACGCACTCAAATACGCACAAAGAGCTCTCATCTGATGCCTCTTTGCGGAGCCACTGCCAAGATCAAAGCACCCGTCAACCGACGATCCGAACCCCAGAGCCCAACACTTCTGAGATGTGGATTGTCTGAAATTTAAACCTGGGCTGGAGATGGCCCTCACTTTTATAAAGAGCTAAACCAATACTCCAGATCCAAACACTACAGACGTTGGGGTCTTTGCGAATTAGATCCAAATCATACAGCTTACGTCCATCCCTCCGTATTGTATATGAACTGTGATCCCAAGTTCCAAATACAGACAGATTAAAATGCTGTTCGTATCGCCAACCAGGGACACAAAATGGGCAGCAATGTCCCTAATTGCCAATCCAAGTCTGAGGCCTGAGGCCCCGCCCCTTCTGGGAGCTCAGAGCCAGCCCCTCCACCCCACCTTGCCCAGGGGCCAGAGCAGACTTATCTGCTCCTCTGGTTCTCACCGACCAAGCTTGAGACTTGGTCAAATGATCAGAGGAGTCCCTGTCTGCTGGGTTGGAGCCGCGCCCTGTTCCAGCCCCCACTAGCTAACTGTTAATCGGAACCAGTGAGCAACACCCATTAAAGGTGTAAGCAGGGGGCTGAACTACTGCTTGCTATCAGCCAGCTAAAAGCAAAGAGCTGCCCTGGGGGTGGGTGCGCTCATTCACATTGTTTAGCTCTGCAAGATAATTAACTGTTAATATGTAAACACAGCTCATGCTGGGATGGGGAAGGAATCCGGGGCGTGGTTATGTAAATCCAATTCAGCCAGGGCTGATGGAGGATCGGTTGTTAGAATGGAATGTGAGGTATTGTATCTAATTTGGGCTGTTGTGGGGGTCACCCCTAAATGTGGGAACTGTAAAATATGACACCAGTGCTTGCAGGAGAGACACCATCATTGTAAGAGGTCTCAGATGAACAAGCCTCCCCCTTCCAGAATTGAGTGAACCGAGTTGGGGGAGGGGGAAAAGGGCTTGAGCAAGCCTGCTTCATGCCTGCCAGGTGTGAGCTGTAAGACTGGTTCAACCTGCCTTTTCCCCACCTTGTTTAAAGGATAGACCTAAAGCAGACTCCATCAGGAGTCTTTTGGCTAGTTAGTGGAAGCTGGAATCTTTTCCCAGACTAGGTGGTGGCTAAAGAGTTGAAATCACTAAGAGCTGAAGTCACTGATTTGGCCTGGAGCCAGACCCATTGCAGCCAGCGGAGCGGCTGGCAGGAACGACCAGCAGGCAGCAGGGGCAGCACACAGGTAGCATAATATCAGGCTCTATGAGGGAAGTCATCAGGGTGATGTGTCTGGGTCCGCACTGACTGGACAGAGCTGTAAGTGGGGTGTTTGAAGCGGGGTTGGACTAAAGACCTCTAGGCAGAAGACTTCACCCTGCAGACCCTGGGAATGGTATCTTACTCACAGGTTGTTAGTGTTATGGGTTTTTCACTGTTTACATGTGGTCTTGTGGGTTGATGCTTGCTTGCTGTGAATACACAGACTGTTTCTATCTCCGACTCAGTGCTTGCGAGAGGGGAAGAATTGCCTCTAAAGGCACCCAGCAGGTAGGTTGGAATTTTCCCAGTTTATGGGGGCTCAAGCCAGTTTTAGTCACCTTGTTGAAGGGACCGGCCCCCCCAGACATTGAACCCAGCCCTTCTGGTTGCCAACTGGTACTGGCTGAAGGGTTACGAAGGTGATGCTTACCAGTGAACCTTTTGCATCCCTAAGTCAAAACACATACAAAAACTCGGATCCAGGAGCCACTTCTTCCACATCCGCTCCTGAGTGCCCGTGTGCATGCAGAGAGTCCGTCTCTTTACGCTCCAATGCCAACAGGGACATTTCTCCAATGCTCTGAACGCCAATACATCCCTGGGTCGCTGTATTGTGAGTAAACCAGTTGAAGTAAAGCGGGATCTTTCACTGACCTTCGTGCTGCTGAGGTGACCGACGAGCTGCTTCATGGACTATATGAAAGAGATGCTGTACAAAGGCAACAGCATATAAAAGCCCAACCCGCCCAGAAGCAATAGAAACACTAAGGGAATAAGACCCTAATCGTGCTCCCCATTCAAGTCAATGGCAAAAGTTTTGATTTCAAAGGTGGACAGGTAGGAAGCAACACAACGTATTACAGGCCGTCACTGTTACAAATCCAAGATACAGTTCAGAAAACTTGGACTTTAGTGAAACAACTTAAAGTGGGGATTCTTTTTCCATGGCTGACTTCCATTTGTGTATTTTTTATTTTTTATTTTGTGTGTGTGCACGACTTAAGAGCAGGGAATGGGAAGACTTATAACACATCAGTTCCTACAAACATCAACGACTTTTATGCAGAACGGATGTATACCAGGGCAACTTATAGCAGGGACGCCCTGTACCCACACTATGGGTGGAAGAACACTCAAAGCGTGGGATGCAGGTCTACACCACACCAAAGGGCAACACAAATGATTTTTAAAGCAGAGCTTAATTTTTCTCTGCATAATGTTTCCCTGCCACAGCTTCTGGAACAACTGGGGTTCTCTGGTGTACTGGCAAGCTGGGCTACAGCCAGTCAAAATGTGTATGTTGTGCTTCTTTTTTCCCATAGAAGAAAGTGGGATTCTTGTTGTTAATAAAAGGTCTACATGCAATGTCTGTTTCTGACAACATTTCAGGTTTTCACAGAATAAACCACCACAAGCTGCAAAATTGGACAATTTCTGATAATCAGAAACTGAAACCAATTTTTTACTAGGGACTTGATGACCTTCTGAGGTCTTTTCCAACTCTATGGTTCTATGATTCTAGGGATGTGAACAGATAACCAATTAACCAGTACCTGGGAGCGGACCCCTGCCTCCAGCCTGCCATAGGCAGACAGCTGCTCCAGCCCTTCAGGGAAACTGGGAGCTGAAGCCAATTGCCTCACGTCCATAGGAGGGGGACTCCAGGGGTGATGGGGACCAGGAGCCGGACCTCCCCATGCATGTGGCTGCTGGCTACTGCTGCTGCCCCCCCCCCCCACGGGGGAGGGGGTAGCAATGGCAACCAGGAGCCATGCAGATGGGGAGGGGAGGTAGGCTGGGAGCAGAAGCCATCCTCCCCTGTGTGGGGGTGCTGGCTCCTTCTGCCAGGCACCCCATGCTGAGGGGCTGGCAGAGGGATCCTGCTTAATCAGTTAACTGGTTAAACCTAAGGTTTAAGTGGCTACCTGATTAACTGGGATTTTACATCCCTAGTTTTTTCCCAAAATGTTCAAAAAATATTTTCTGTGAACCCCATTTTTTGCCAAAATATTTTTGCAGAGGAAAAAAATATGCTGCTAGTTGAAAGAAGCCTAAATCTACCCTGTTCTGTACATCCTCAGGTACCACTGAAGTCAACAGAAGGTGAGGCGCCTCTGTACTTCACTTTATTAGTAATTTAGTTACTTAATTAGTAATTTAATTTATTAGTTTTCTGGGCACCCAAGAATTACACTTGACATTTCCAAAGCATGCCCTTGACCGAGGCAGGGATCTATAATGGTATGACCGAGCACAGCTTTGCTCTGGTAAACGTTGCCCAGAGTTTCCCTCACCCAGTTACTCTGTTCTCTGTTCCACAACCCTAAAAGAAATTAGATTTGCCACACTAACAACCAATAATTGCTCAATTCCTATGCGTAGGCTGGATTAATTTTCAGGCTCAGCAGATGCACTCCAGCGGAGACTATGGTCCAATTTTTGCAGTAATTTACAGAAATGACAGCAGTAAAATGAAATACTGCCAAAGAGAAAACCTCCCTCTTCCTTCTCCATTTCCCTTCTCTGCAGGTCTTCCTCCTTCCTCCCTTTGAGTTTTGTTGTAATACTGCAGGGGGAAAAATAAATTTGCATCCCTCTACAAACCACAATGTCTTTCATGTCTCTTTTAAGAATGATGTTGACCTAGTCAAGTCACATCAAAGATTAAGCATTCCTGCTCTGAGGAAAAAAGATTCTGAGGCTAGAACCTTAAAGGTTTTTAAGGGACCGAGCCAGGAACAAAAACTCTCTCTTTACACAGCAATCGCGTCTCATTAACCTAAGAGGGTGGAGAAAATTCTTGTGGTTCCGTGGACCACAAACAAAATGCACTTAGGGCTGGCTGAAATTTTTCAATCGGATAAACTTACCCTGGCTAAGAAAAATGTTTGGAGCCAATGTAAAACTATTCTCTCATCTTAATCACAGTCTCGGCACACATACGGTGCAGCTTGAAGTAACCATTGACTGAAGAAAAATTGAGTTCCAGTGTTTGTAATCTGCCTGAAGACTGCACTTTGGAAGAACGGATAATTCATTCTGAACTCTGAACTGTTTTCCTCCGAGTCAGCATTTCAGCCTAACTCAGCAACGCAACCAAGTTCTCTCTCAGTTTGATTTTACCAGCTTTTCAGAGGTGGCTTTTTCGAAATGCTAGGGCACCGCAGACAAAGAATCCAGCCCCAGTTGGGCCAGTGACCTACTTACTGCATGACTTTGGATAAGTCACTTCCTCACTCTGGTACCTCTGCTTCTCCTCCCATCCTTTTTCTAGCTTGTCTGTGTAGCCTGTAAGCTCTGTAGGGCAGGAGCTCCTTCTAACTCTCCACATATAGGGCTTCCAGCACAAAGGAGCTCCAGTCTCAGCTGTAACTGGTAGGTGCTACTATTAGACAAACCAGATTTATCTATGGCACCCAACGGCTCTATAAAAATACTTAACATGTCGCCTTTGAGAGACATTTTTCATCTGGAGATCTCCAAGGGCATCAAGGAGGAGGGGAAAGCATCATTACTCTACTTCTCAGGTGGGGAAACTGAGGCAGGAAGCAGGGACGTGATCCACCTAATGAGTCTGCATTGGAGCCCAGCAGAAAGTGCGAGTCTTTAGACACAGCAGCTATCGCCTGCACGGCCTGGGAGCTCTGTGAGTAGCTGGCCTCTCCTTCACTGTGGCCACGGTAAGCGGAAGGAGCGACGGGTGTTTTTGCTGAGGGGTCTGTGCCTTCTGCCAGTTCTGTCTGGGCTTGGGGCAAGGCACCGCTCAGAGCAAGTGCCAGCCAGCGGTGCTCAGACTTCCACAAAGCTCATGTAGTTCGGATTATTTCATGTGCCAGTCCAAATCTACTCTGTATTTGAGCTTGTCTGTCTGTGAGCATGTCTGTCCGTCTGGTCAAGAACTCCTCCTGAGTGGTAAGCGCTAGGCCCACCAAATTCAGTAGGAAGCTTCCTCTTATCATAACTGAAAGCAAGGTCAGGGTTTGATAGTGCAGGGCGGGGGGGAGGGGGAGGAGAGCGGGAGGGCTGTAGCTCCTCCCTCCCTCCATGCACACGGCAATGCATAAAGCCATGAAGAAGAAAAATCACCAGGCAGGTGAAAAGGGTCCAGGACTGTCCCAGCCCTAAGCCTCCCAGCCCTTATGTGCCCTTTAGGGAGAGCAGGGGAGGCTGAAAAGCTGCCTCCCCGACCCCCGATTCATATGGGAACGTTGCTGGCTGTTCCCCTGTGTCAGGAAGCCAGGGGAAAGCGCACAATTTCTTCCATTCCTCTCTCTGGCTGGGGAGCACAGGGGGCAGATGAACCTGGATCTGCCCCAGACCGGGGACATGCACCCTTCCCCCAGGCTGTATTGCAGCAGCCATGGAGAGGTGCTTCTCACCTGGCCCCACGCTGCGGGGGGGGCAGCCACATCCTGAACCCCTCCTCCCCACCCCACCCCAGAGCACTGATTTAAATAAAGAAAAAAAAATTGAGTTAAGGACCCAACAAACCCCGGGTAAATTCTTCTATT
Organism: Rafetus swinhoei; assembly: GCA_019425775.1. NCBI lineage: Eukaryota > Metazoa > Chordata > Testudines > Trionychidae > Rafetus > Rafetus swinhoei. Next base: position 9,654,869 of record JAFJHL010000226.1, read on the forward strand.
AAGGAATAAACGGCATCCTCTGTGTGTTGTATCCAAAAGGAACAACCTGAACCAAGAATGCTGGGAGGTCACCTGCAATACGGAGTACGTGGCACGCCAGAAACCAGGCAGCTGGCGAATTTTAGACATTATTCTCTTGCAAAAAGACGATCCGGGTCTCTTGAGCAGCTGACCCCGGAAACCCACCTTTGCACCCTGTAAAGGTGTGCGAGGAGCAGCCTTAGTATTGCCTTGGCACGAGGTTCCAGCTTTTCTACCCTACAGCCAGCAAATTCCCCTTCCTAATGGCTTCAGATAGGGCACAGAAGAGGAAAAGATGAAAGAGGATCCGACTGAAAATAATGGATCAAATTTATCCCTAGGGGAACGCCATTGATTTCAGTGGAATTCCCCCAGGGATGACTCCAAGCCCATACGGGTCATTGTACCTTCTGTTTGTCTCCTTCCCCAGCAGAAGCAGAGCTAATATGCATCAGCAAAAGATAACGTGATTGATTATCTCAAATTCACATCTATGCAGATAGGGGCTAGCCCAGAATATAAAAGATATCTCACGCAAGCAGAGAAACCTGCTTCTTATGAAAATCAGTGACTTTTTGACTGGCTGTGAGCATGCCCCATCAGGCAGGAAACGAAGATACCGAGGGCTTCTAAATCAGCTAATCCTTCCATCAAAGATAAACCACCACCAAAAGTCAGTCAGCTGAAAAAATTACTCTGTATTGGCCATTGCCTGGAAAGCTTGTTTGCGGACCACAGTCATCAGTAGAGTCTGACTCAGTGAAAATATTTTACTATCCTGCCTTCAGAATCCAGAAGACAGAAAGATCAAGGGGAGTAGGGAAAGTAAGCAGCTGTCCGAGAAATAGAAAACTATGAATGAGATGGCTCTTCCTTCCACAGCGTCGGGAAGTTTCTGAGTCTTATTTCACCAATTATCTTAATGACACAACACCTCCCCCCCGAGAGAGAAAGATCAGATCAGAGATTGTATCTACTCTGGAAAAGGCAGCCCCAGAAGTATTTATATTTTATAGATATGCTGAGCTTGTATAAAAATACATACATACATCTCTCTCATGCACATACCCATCACCGGCCTGTCAGAGATCTCAAAGCATTCTGCAATGGTAGCTAAGAAATGTTAGCCCCATCCCTGAAACCAAGCAAGATTAAGCAATTTGCTCCAACGTGCATAGAAAGTCAGTGGCGGGGTCAGTCCAAGGCTTCAGGACTTGAATCATACACCCGTGTTGTGTCACTAAATTGGACAGACACAGGAGACGATCAGAAACAGTTGTCACGTTGGCAACCATGACTCACACAAGCATTCCCAATCAGCTGACCCAACACTGATTATGACTTGTCCTGGTGAATTCCGATCCTGGTGCATGACATGTCTTCTAACTCAATTCCTGAAGAGCAGTACCGGTTTTGTAGAGTAGATAGAACCTTAGTCCTACTAGTCCTGTCCTCTCATTCACCTTCTAAGCAATCACTTCTCCATCTCCATCTCCTTATTTTATAGCAATGCTCCTGAGACATCTTTAAGTAGAAGGCAATGTAGAAGTTCCAAGTGCACTGCAGATGCTAAGCTTCAGTATAGCTGAGTTTGTAGACTGAGCAATGGAAGCACAGGGAAATTATAAGCCACAATTCAACAGATGTTTCACTATTAACGTGAGTGAATCAGTGACTCACTCTAGACCACACAATGAGTTCGGAGGACAATAGAGCTCAGAAATCCATCTCATCTAGCACTTAAACCAGGGATCGGCAACCTTTTCAAACCAAACAGCCAAACTACATCAAATTTCAGAGCAAGTGGCCAACAAAGAGCTAGAATGCCCACTTGCATGACTGAAAATATACCACTTAATATTACTGATAATTGACATGAGGATGACTAATAGAATAAATGAAACATTGTACTAAAAGATTTTATTTCATGGGACTTCTGCTGCTGCATCTTTTCGCGCAGGTCTTTGAAGTTTACATGGTAACTGGTCCAATTCAGGTTCGTGCGCGCATTCCAACGACATGAGTAATGATGCATTTTTTAAATTTTGAATTCATTTTTCATTTAAATGTAATAAGTTGCCTGCATTTTGGGAACGACAAAAGAGCCCGATTTGGTTCCATACTGAGCCATATTTGGCTGGAGAGCCATAGGTTGCAGACCTCTGACTTAAAACATTTGGTTTCCTATGAGACCCGTTTCCAGCTCTGGAATTACATTAGCCAACATCAGACCAGTTGGGGGAAAACATGTTTTACAATAAAGTGGGCCCAATTCCCAGAACAAACCGTCCTACCGGTGAAAATGAGCAATGGGGCCATCTTCATAAAAAGCACGCATGCTCAAGAGGAACATAAGCTGCTGGATGCCTGGGGACAAGATGGGGATGTCCAAATCTCCTGCCTATTTCTGTTTAAACACTTGGAGAGGAGCAGAGATCCTGTCCCCTCTTCCAGGACCAAACACCAACAAAGGAAGAAAGCAGAACACTCACCACATAGAGCTTGTGCCAGATGACTGCCCATTCCCTCAGTGTGAACGTGAGCTCTTGAACGAGGGGCAGTTCACTTGGAATCACTGTCTCATGTTGTCTGGAGAGGGGGACAAAAACCCACAAAGGGGACATGTAATGAAATTAAAAGGTGGCAGAATCAAATCAGATAAATTGATTTATCTTTTTTCATACAACGTATAAGATGAGTGTGGAACTCTCTGCCACAGGAAGTCAATGAGGCATGGAACTCATGCTTCCGGGCTTAAGTCACTTTCTGAAGACATGAGCGATCAGGGAAGGATGCATTTAAGGGGCAGATTAGTCCACACACCCACACAGTTCTTGCACCTGCCTCTGAGGTATTAGTATTGGCCACTGTCCAAGAATAGATGAACACTGGTGTTGATCTAGCACAGTAATTCCAACATTCCTATCTCAAACCAGGTTGTCTGGTCACTGAGAGGCTAATGTGTGTAAGATACCAACATGCCAAATATCTCCCAAATACCTGAAAATAGAGACCTTATCTACACAGGAAAGTTGCTCTTATTCAACTTAAATTGGTTATTAAATCAGCTTAGTTAATTCATTGCACGCCTCTGGGCACACTCTTATTTTGAATTAGCAACATTTACACCAAACTTGCACAGAAACACAAAAGGTGCAATTTTAAAACAATTTAGTTATTTCTCGGCTCGGCAGAATTCAATTTTAATGAATCTAGTCTCCATAGGTTCTTTCGTCACGCTCATCACGATGGTACCTGAGCCTCTAACTTAAACAACCGCTCAGAGAGGAATTACACCTGAAAGTGCAAGAGTAACACTGTGCTAGAAGTTTGCAGAAGTTTTTAAAAGTGCATTTGGGAAAGGAGGGGAATCAAATCACAACAAAATTGCAGCTTTGCAAAGTATTTAAATCTTAGAGACGGATTAAAAAAGATAATGGATACATTAATCACACTAAGGCCATGGTCTTCACTACACAGAAGATTGATGCTGCCACGGTCGATCTTCTGGGGTTTGATTTAGCGGGTCTAGTGAAGACCTGCTAAATCGAACTCAGAGGGTACTCCCGCCGGTGTCCAGTACTACTCCTTTTCCGAGGAGTGTGGATGGCGTGGAAACTCAATTTGAGATACATCGACTCCAGCTATGTAATTAACGTAGCTGGAATTGCATATCTTACTTCGACCTTCTGCTATAGTGTGGACCAGGCCTAAGATGCTAAAACTTTCCAATGGCTCTGGGGGTTTCTCTCTTAATTACATGTGTTGTTTTCCCATTTTTAATGCAAACATGTTTCAAGTTTCTTTTAATCTTAATTTTTTTGCATCTGCTCCAGAAATTTCATGCTGAATAGACATGTCTGCCTCTATTCAGTTTTCCAGTTGAGGAATTAATGCTTTCAATAATAACTTGACTATATAGAGATTAAACATTTCCTTTTGAAGTTGCTTTCTATTGCTGCTGGTTGCCCCCTTTCAAAGATGATCAGCAAATCAAATGCAAGAATGAGGGCAGGGGACTGGACTTGAGGACCTCTTGAGGTTCCTTCCAGTTCTATGATTCTATCAATCAGATTGGCAATGATTTCCTAAGATGTTTACTAGGACGGGAAATAATTCACACACTTCTAAAGCCCATTTGGCTATGAGACCCCAAAAGAACCGAATGTGAAGCTGACTGAGCTGGCTTGCCATATCCATTCCTAGGAGATTTCACTTTTACCCTTGCAAGTGAGAAAATTTTGCTTCTATTCATGTGTCCAATGTGGGTTGTACAATGGTTTGGCAAAACCAGAAATAATTCTGATCCAAGAGGCTACATAGGAGTTATGGCACTTGCAATGCAAAACACCACTAGCATGTACAACAGGTAGCATGTATGTAAGCGCTTATGAAATGCTACCCATCATCTCTGCCAGACACGTGGTATCTCCTGACTGTCTCCAACTTACCCTCGGTCTTCCACGGTTGCCTCTTTTAAATGAATGTAACTTTGGGGGAAAATGCCCTAAAAGAGAGAGAAAGAGAAACCATGTAAGATTTGATACATCATTCAGCCACAAGGAGGGGGAAACTATAATAGGATCAGCTGAGCTGCAGGGCACATGCCAAATAAATATTGCTAAAATTCGATACAATAACCAACAACTCTAGTGCTATATACGCTGAGATTGGTGTCTCTTCTTTCATTATGGTATTATGTCAGCTCAAATGGAAACGTAAAAAAATCCCAAGAAAAACTAATAATAATACAGTACTATGTACTTGTGGACCAGTTTATCTGTTGCTTTCTAATGGCTTTACAAAGTTAGGGAAAATGGAGCCAAAGGGGGTTAAGTCACTAGCTCAAGGTAACACAGCAACTCAGTGGTAAAGGCTGCAACTTTGCACTTCAATTGCACCTCTCATTCCAGGATCGGAAAGTGTTAAAGCATTGATTAAGCCTCGGGACACCCTGGCCAGTAGGCATTGTCCCCATTTTACAGACTGGAAAAACTGATGCACCAAGAGGCTAAGACCAAAAAGTCCAAGAGTTTTTGCTAATTTTTACGACCCTCCATTTTTGGGTGCCCAAACTCAAAAGTCCACGGCTCCTGCTGACTTCCATGAGATCTGAGGTTGTTCAGCATTGCTAAGGAGAAGGCCCTTAGAAGTCTTGAACCGGGTACCCAAAAGCACAAGCTCCCAAAATAGCAGACACTTAAAAAAAACTTTGTCTAGCACGGCTGCTCATGGTCATGCAGTGAGCCTGCAGCCATGCTGAGAACAGAACCTAGGAATCCTGCCTGCTTTCCCTGTGCTCTAGGTCGTCTCTCGGGCCCTAAATAAAGAAAATATGGCCTCTAGAGGCTTAAATGATGACTGAGAAGCACTTCCCATTTATCAGATAGTAACTACGTGCTAAACAAAATTGTGCATGTCTAAACTGCAGGCAAATGCGTGATTGTAGCCTGAGCCAGCATATCTTGCTAGCTTTAATCTAGATAGCATGTGTTACAATAGTAGGGTAGATCAGGAGGCATTGATAAACAGTGCCTAAAGTTATCACTGTTGTCATAAGAGGAGAGAAATCAGAAGAAGATCACATGGAAAGGAACCGAGAACTCTGCAGCCAGTTGGTCCACTAAATGCCAGTAAAAACATAATGGATCTTCATTCCAGTGAAGTTTCGCTGTGTGATTAATTCAACGCCAAAGGAATGAGAGTCCAGTTAAACACCACCCTGAAGGTTTCATGTGGTTACTGGAATCGACATAGCAAAACACCACTCTTGACATGATGGGAGATTGCTATCAAAGCCGGTTTAAAGGCAATAAAGCCAACTGGAAGAGTCACTTACACTCGTCTTTTCTTACACACGGACGTTTCAGTGAGAAGAATCTTGGTTTTTAATCATGAGTCTTGTGACATTTAATTTCCTAAAAGCCCCGATTGCAGGAAGAGATTTCATGAGAATCCCAAGTTTAATTTAAAAAAAAAAAAAGTTTTGACCCCTTATGGTTGTGAAGAAAAGCGTAAAAACGTGAAGCAAGTGCATCTTAAAGTCTCACACACCAGAAGCCAAAAAAAAGAACCAAACACTTAAAAATATCATACTATTTAAGCCACCGATCCCATGGTTTTTGTGTGCTTGATGCTGACAATACAGGCATTTCATTATAATGCAACTGGGGCCAAAGCTCGGAGGTGGCACTGAGCATTTTCACTCTCCGGTGCTTGGCTGGCTGCCTTTTGTGCCCATGCTCAATCTCTCTGATCACAGACTGAAGAAAAAAATTTCCCCCCAGATTGGGAGGGTGCATCTCCACTTGCCGCATCAGAGATCAATCTTCTGGCATTTGATTTAGTGGGTCTAGTTAAGACCTGCTAAATCGAATGCTGAGGGGGTCTATGGTCAGCGCCAGTACTGCTTACAGTTGCAAGGAGTAAGGGAAGCCGATGAGAGTGTTTGCTCCCTTCAGCCTCCCACTGTGAAGACAGTGCCAAGCTTGGCTTAAAGTAAGCCGACTCCAGCTACGTATTTTACGTAGTTGGAGTTGCATCCCTTAACCCAACCTTCCGGGCTGACATAGACCTGGCCTTACTTAATCAATTCCCTGACATTGCAGGGGCCTCCAGCCCGGACGCACCTCAGTCCTCCTATTCTCTGCCTGTGGCACACACCAGCCCGGTCTTCTGGGGGCTGTCACACTTTGGTCTCATTTCAGTTGCTGGGTGTAATGGGCAGGTGCCGGGTGGCGTGGCTGGCCGCTGACAGGCAGGAAGTCAGACTAGGGGATCTGGTGGGCCCTTCTGGCCTTAAACTCTATGATTCTATGGAACATATATTTGGCATGGGCTTGATCCTGCTACATGCTAACCATTCCCCACCTCCGCTGGGCCCTGCATTCTCGCTGGACAATCGATACGAAACGTTCCACAGGAAGTGGGTTTTTTCCCAACAAGCTTTCATGAAGCATGTAGAATGAAAACTGCAGCTGAGTTTTTTATTTACCTGCCACTTCTATTTAACTCAGCATCCGCTTCCTGGAGAACAGCTTGTTTGGCTTCATAAAAATGTCAAGGTTTTCCCACCCCCCATATATCCCTCCAGGATCAATAATCAGCTGCACAATTACTCTTTGCTTCCTCTATTTGCAGCCCAACCAAGTTTTATCCTCACACCAAGCCACAAGGCTGGGTAATAAATGACATCTACATTTCCATTAAAATTGTGCTCTCTAGGTGTCTGCCCTAGACAGTGCGAGTCGAACGGAAAAGCAGAGCAGTTTAAAAGGGTTTCAGATATGCTAACGGACGGCTGTCCAAAGATAAATAAAGTCCAGAGCTTTGGCTCCTGGTCTTTTCTCCCCCTGCCAACTGCAAGGGAGTTTGCTCCTGAAAGGTGCTGAAGATTTAGTCGGGGCTGGTCCTGCTTTGAGGTCCTGGTGACCTCCGGAGGTTTCTGCAACCCTAAATCGTCTAGGATTCTGTGATTTGCAACACGGCCTGACATCCAGGGGAGTGGTGGGTTCCTCACCACTTTGCAGCATGAAGTCCTAGATGGCTTTCCAGCATCAAAGCTCCTCTCCTACCATGGTCACCAACTGCAAACATCACGTTGACCAGCTCTTCAGGGAGCTTCCAAATAGGAAAGCATTTTATCCCGCAGAGCATGATGTAGCTGTGGAACTCCCTGCTATGTGGACGAAAGTGGAGTCACTGCTGATGCTCCCAGAATTCAGTCCTGAGGTATAGCTACCAGCTTAGCACCCATAAGTCACCAAATCCTAACTGGGCACTAATGTATAGGGCTGCCATGCAGAGAACTGAGGAGTCCCCTATGGCACAGGGTCGCTGTGCCCTCCATATTGGGCAGTGGAATGAGCAGGCCCTCTGCACAGCAGACTCATTCCATAAACAAACTGCAGATTTAGGGAACAAGAATTCCCATTAGTCCGGGTCAGGTCTCAGCACAACAGAGCAGAGCCTGGTTTAAGTTGCTTCTCAGCTCTGAATTACGGTGAACTTGAGGCTAGTCTCCAGCTAAAAGTCAATACCACTGAGCATCGGTTAAAATAACTAACCACCTTTGGCCAATCAGCAGCACAAACACCAACATGAAGCACGATTGCCATGAAAGCAGAACAGCTTTAAATCAGGTATTTTGCTTCCTGGAACAGAGACTTCCTGAAAGCTGAATCTTTAATCCTTTGACAACATTCAAGATATCGGGCAACTGCTTCTATAGACCCAAAGAGGCCGAAAACCAATCTGTACGCCTGTCAGCGATGGGCAGACAAACATTCCCAAGGAGCTGAGAACAGGGAGAGTCAAACTTTGTAGGAATAAATAAAATCCAAGCTAGGAATGAAAATCAGATGCTTGAGTCTGACGTGAAGCCCATCCAAACCAATGGGAATAATTCTATTTACTATAGTGGGCTTCAGTGTCAAACCCTTAGAAAATGTATTTTGGCAGCAGGAAAGTTCTGCAGCAAGGTTTCATTTTTCACTGTAGCAATCATATAAAAATGCTCATGTTTAATTTAAAGGATTAAGTAAAGCAAGCAAATCTGACAGCAACTATAGTAGAACTTCAGAGTTACGTACATCATAGTTACGAACAGAGTGGTCAACCCCATGCTTCATTTGGAACCAGAAGTACATAATCAAGCCGCAGCAGAGACAAAAGGGAAATACAGCACAGTACTGTGTTAAATGTAAACTATTTAAAAAACTAAAGAGGGGTAGCCATTTTAGTCTGTTAAAAAAAAAAAAACCCCAAAAACATAAAGGAATCTTTTGGCACTTAAAGACTAATTTATTTGGGCATAAGATGGAGCCCACAAAAGCTTATGCCTGAATAAATGTGTTAGTCTTTAAAGTGCTACAGGACTCCTCGTTTGTTTGGTTTTTTATAATAAAGAATCTGTTTCTGCATTTGCTTTTTTTAAATTAAAAGAGTTGAAAGCAGCATTTTTCTTCTGCATAGTAAGAACATAAGAATGGCCACACTGGGTCAGACCAAAGGTCCATCTAGCCCAGTCCAGTCTCCGGTCTGCCGACAGTGGCCAATGCCAGGTGCCCCAGAGGGAGTGAATAGAACAGGTAATGATCAAGCGATCTCTCTCCTGCCATCCATCTCCACCCTCTGACCAACAGAGGCTAGGGACACCATTCCTTGCCCATCCTGGCTAATAGCCATTAATGGACTTAACCTCCATGAATTTATCTAGTTCTTTTTTAAACCCTCTTATAGTCCTAGCCTTCACAACCTCCTCAGGCAAGGAGTTCCACAGGTTGACTGTGCGCTATGTCAAGAAGAACTTCCTTTTATTTGTTTTAAACCTGCTGCCCATTAATTTCATTTGGTGGCCTCTAGTTCTTATATTATGGGATCAAGTAAATAACTTTTCCTTATTCACTTTCTCCACACCACTTATGATTTTATATACCTCTATCATTTCCCCCCTTGGTCTCCTTTTTTCCAAGCTGAAAGTCCCAGTCTTTTTAATCTCTCCTCATATGGGACCTGTTCCAAACCCCTAATCATTTTAGTTGCCCTTCTCTGAAGCTTTTCTAATGCCAGTATATCTTTTATAAAGTTTCAAAGTTGTATGAAGCCAATGTTTTAGTGATAAACATTTGCAAGGACAACGCTACATTTTTGTTCACAGGTATGAACAACCTCCATGCCCAAGATGTTCATAACTCGGAGGATCTATAGTACAGCTGATGCTTACTAGTTACCACCAGCAAAAATGCACAAGGGCTTTAGAATTTCACTGGAGCATGGTGCACCAGATAGGATAGCAGAATGGGAGTCAACATTCCTCCGCCCCCCTATTTGCTGTGACACCTTTGAAAGTCATACCCCGTACGGGGCCACTTTAATGGGGTCCTGTTTTGGGGAAATGCTTTGAGATCTTACAGACTCAAATCAGCCAGGTTAAATTGTCCTAACTGCGGGAATAATTAAAATCTCACATGGAGCCATGGCATTTGTTGGGGAGAGAGAATTACAGGGCTGCAACTGAAGCTGACAACTATGGACAGAAGAATTCACCGGGAATAAAACAAGAAAAATAAATAAACTGCCACCCTTCCATAGAAAACTGTGCTTCAGGTTGTGATTCAGTCTTATTTCGCTTTCATTTCCACTGGGAACTAGACGTGCAGAAGTATCACGAAGGAAGCCTACTCCTATTGTAATTCCAGATGCAAGGAGGAACAAAAGTGCTGAGATTCTCATGGGAAACCATGTTCTAATGAGGTGAGTGGTCCTGTGGCACCTGAGGTTATGTCTACACTATGGGACAAAGTCGAATTAAGCAATTTTGAATTAAGCAATTTCAGCTACATTAATTGCACAGCTGAAGTCGAAGTATCTTAACCTAGCTTTTGGCCATGTCTACACTGCAGGAAGTCGAAGGGAGAACACTCTCCCTTCGACTTCCCTTACTCCTCATGGAAGCAGGACTGCCGGCATCAACCGGAGAACCCCTCTCAGTTCAAATCTGCTGTCTTACCGCTAATTTGAACCCCGGAAGATCAACAGCGGCAGCTTTGATCTTCCTCTATAGTGTAGCCGTGCCCTTAGAGAATAACCAAAATAGATAGAATCGTGAGCTTTCATGGGTAAAACCCACTTCATCAAATGAATTGGAGTGGAATAACAGAAACCAAGAGATATATAGAACAGCAGAAAAAGTATCTGTCAATTGTAGGACCTATGTTAATGAGACTAATTAAATGGGCAGGTCTAAAACAAACAAAAGCAAGTTTTTCTTCATTCAGCGCAGAGTCAACCTGTGGAACTCCTTGCCAGAGGATGTTGTGAAGACTAGAACTTTAATAGGCTTCAAAAAAGAGCTAGATAGATTCATGGAGGTTAGGTCCATCAATGGCTATTAGCCAGGGTGGGTAGGTATGGTGTCCCTAGCCTCTGTTTGTCTGGAAACGGATGACAGGAGAGGGATCACATGATGATTACCTGTTGTGATCCCTCCCTCAGGTGCATCTGATATTGGCAGACCCAGGATACTGGATTAGATGGACCTTTGGTCTGACCCAGTATGGCCGTTCTTATGGGCAGGATATGTTCCATACATAGTTTTTGGTGTGGAAATGCAGATATTAAAGGCAGGAAAAATTGGCTTTGAAATGCGCCAAATGTCTTTGCTCAAGCGCAAGGTAAAGGTATCAAATCTGTAAATGAATTCTAGTTCTGCAGATTCTCTCTGTGATTGGTTAGTGAAATTCCATTGCAGAAGGATGGCTACTTTTAAATGAATGAGTGACTGGGCAGGTTAAAATGTCGCCCTGCAGGTTTGTGTGTGAGACCTTTTCTGATGTCTGATTTGTGTCCATTTATCCTTTGCTGCAGAGACTGTCCGATGTACATGGCAGAGAGGCATTGCCGGCACTTATCACATTAGAGGATGTGCTGTTGTGAGCCCCTGAAGTTGTGAGATTTCCACACTTGTTTTGCAAAGTCAAGGAGTCTGAAAAAGGTCCCAAGATGCATGGAGGCTCTCTCGAATTCTGAACTTTTGGAGGCTCACTTATGACCCTAAATAGCTAATGTCAGAAGGCAAGTGCAGCACTCAATGACTAAACAGAGGGCTTGCTATATAGCGGACATACTTAAAGATTAATCCTTCCAGTTCAGACAGTATTCCCTATTCTTACAGTGGGAAGTACTGGAAGGACTAGTGATACTTGTCATGCTGCCATGAACTTTTGAAATGCTTCCACTGTACATTCTGCCACGTTAATGGTTCTCAAGCATTTTGCTCACGGCTGTTCACTTTTATGGCTAGAAAAAACAAAACAAAACGAACATCCCAACCTGGAGGCGTCCATTGTCCAAAGGCAGAAATGAACACGGGAAAAAAAGGGCCGTACAGCGCTGGATAAGTTCTGGCAAAACTTAACATACAAAAATACCTATCCTGGAGAAATAGAATGGCGTACCTTCTTCGCTTTGTTTCTGAGCGTGTATCCTCTGTACCAACCTGCGAAGGAACAGAAAGACAATGACTCTTCACACAGAGGAATTAAATAAGCAAAGCTGTTAGTAACACACATTTTTTTCACATATAATCCATGAGCCAGATCCTACAGGCCTTGCTTACTTCAGACGTTCCACTGACTCCAAAGGCACCACGCAGGAGAACAAAGCCAGTGAGAATGGGCCCTAAAATAAGGCAAAACATTTAAAAAAACCAAAAAAAACTTTTCCTACTATGAAATGACACAGTGGGACTGTTTCTTTACCCGAGACTGTGCTTCAGCAGTAGCGGTACCTCTTATTTCTAGTACGGTAGCACCGACAACTGAGATTGGGATTGCTTTGTACTCGGGGCTGTATGTAAACGTAGTAAAGTTTCCTTGCCGCAGAGGGTTAACAATCTAAAGAGACAAGACGGACAAAGGACAGAGCACACAAGTATTACACTACTCCGGGTGTCCCTAATCTGGGAACACCAGCGGTACGGAGGAGGAAGGGCAGCAACGCACTTCCCCTGCGGTTTTCCCCACCACTCCCATAATGGGGTGGGGTGGGGAGGAAGGCGGTGCTTGGGAGCAGTGTGGGATGTGGGGCCACATGTCCCCCTGGCATCAGGGCGACACGTAAGTACCTGACCACCACTGCTCATGCCCAGATCCTGCAGCGCCCTCCATGGCCCAGCCAAATCTTTAATCAGGCATAGCCTGTTTCCCAGCATTGCTGGATTAAAGAGGTTCAAATGTATTGTGCCCATTGTACAGATAAGGATCAGAGGCAGAGAGGAATTAAATGACACCCCCAAGGTCACACAGGAAGTCAGTGGCAGAGCTGGGATTTGATGCCAATTCCACCGCCTTAACCCTAACACCTTCCTTCCTCTCGTGTGGGTGTTAACCCCAATTCTTTATGTAGATGATGCTTGAATCTCATGTTCTACACATTCCTTTCCATGCTGCTCATGAACCAATGTGAAATCCTTCTTTGAAGGCAGGCTGAAAAAGAAATTACTAATGGGACTTTACTTTTATGACAGGAAGGAAAAAAAGCCGGCAAATTATTTGCCCTCGGTAGAGAGATTCCTATTTACTGCCTCTGTGACAAGTTCCAGCTAAGTATCAGTTACAGAAGAATTGCTGTGGTTCTTGCAGACCAGAAGAATATCACTTTTAGAAGAACAATTTTTCCCCTCTTTAGAGCTTGGGGTTCAGCCAACATTTTGGTTTCAAGGTGACTGGAAGGCAAGCGTATGAATGAATTAGTGTATTTTGGTTTGCTGCTCTCGAATGAGATTTACTTAGCAAGTGGGAAATTTGAATCACTGCAGAGGAAGGGTGGCCTGGTGGTTAAGGCATTGACCTAAGACGCAGGGGACGAACAGATGTCCTGTGTGCTCCTGTTCTGCATCTGCAAACGGGGAATATTTAGTACATTTTGTCTCCCACCCTTTACCCGGTCCATTTGTGGCGCTCTCTAAGTGCGAATGTAATACAAATGATAACAGCAGCAGACTTCCAGTTACAGAACTGGTTTTATTTTAAACACTGACCCGCAGACACTGTCTCCAGCTGCACAGTTCTGCAACAGGATGGGCAAATTTGCGTTTTCTTCATGTGCTACTGTGCCCCTAAAATAACTCTTCCAAAGGTCAAGAGATTCTGCTCCCTCGGCTCTCACCTTAACTAACTTCCTGACATCCAGATCTTCAGCTTTTTTTTTGGGGCGGGCGGGAGGTTGTTGCTTACACTGACATTTAAAATTCACACACAAATGTGGTTATTGTGTCTTTGGGAAGCTGGAGCAGTATTTATAATTATCTACATGGCATGAGTGGCTCTTGGAGGCATCAACACAGACAAGGTCACCGCCCCAACCAGTTTATACTTGGATATATGCACAGATAAACCTGCAAGCAAAGCGATTAGCTAGTGACAAAAAAGGGAAGGGTACGAAAAATGGAAGCATTTTTATATTTAAGAGAGAGATGCCAGCCAAAATCCTGGATGTGATCACCTTTCCCTGACCCCAAAATTTTAGAGAAAGTCCAGATTTTGCAAGTCTAGTCCATCTCTCTAATAACTGTAAGATCAGTCACGTTTGGTTACAAAATCCTCTGCAATCCAGAAACTCTTGGGATGTGGAACAAGGTACTGCTCCTTCCATAGGGTAAACATAGGATTATAAAACTTAAGCACGGCTTAGTGGATGAGGTACCGGATTGGAAATGAGGAAATTTGAGTTCTATTCTTGGCTTTGTCAATAATTCACTGAACGGCCTAGTACAAATTTAACCTCTCTAGTCCGGCACCCTTGGGACCTGACCTGTGCTGAACCAGAGAATTTGCTGAACCATAGGAGGTCAATATTGTCTAGCAGCATTATCTGCACTTCCACTGTTTACTGGGTTCTTAGAAGGCATTTAGGGGTAAATTAGAGCTAAACAACAGCACAGAACACAGAGCCAGGACTGGTGGCTGTAAACAAACTTTATGGGACTGCAGGAAACTTGGCCACACCCATAATCCACAGAGTGCCGGATTAAAGAGGTTCAACCTGTATAAGCTATTTATGGCCTGAGCCAAAGCCCAGTCAACTCAATAAGAATCCTTCTTGCAGCTCCAGTTTCTCTGGCTTCGGGTTCTAAACTCCTCTAGGTCTCAGCTTCTTGCATCTGTACAATGAACATAGCGATAGTAGGCCACCTCTCTCAAGCACTTTGAAATCATGAAACGAAAGGGCTGTGACCTATTTACATAAAGCTATATATTCATGCTCGCCACTTGTCCTTGGAATCTAGGGATCCTCTGATCTTTTCAGACTTCTGCTCTTTCAGTAACCATGCTCAAGTGACAAGGTGGACAAGGGAATATTTTTTAATTGGACCAACTTCTGCTGGTGACAGAGACAAGCTTTTAAGCCACACAGAGCTCTTCCACAGGTCTGAGATAGGAGGCCCAGCATCCCAGCAAAATGCAAGGTTTCGCTACTGTCCTGGGACCAACTTGACTACAATGACACTGAATAAAAGAACTTTTACTCGTAATTTTCAATGAACAAGTGCTTACGGCGGTGGTCCTTTTAGACCTTTCTTTTTTTCAAACACTAGTCTAGAAACTTCAGACAAGTGGTAGACTAGTTAGGAGTTTCCCGCCAGTGTATTCCCTTTGCAAGGTTAGCAGTGGACACATTTTAGGATGAAAAGGAGGATTTTCATGCCAGAACTAAAAAGAAAGGAAAGAACATCAGTCTCTCTCACGCACACACACATTCTCTGCCTAGACATTTAAAAACAACGAATAGTCCTGTGGCACCTTAGAGACCAACAAATATATACGTATCGTTTCATGAGCTCCCGTGGGCTAAACCTGAGCTGATCTTATTCATTTGGATAACTGTTTTTGACCACAACACAAATATTTTTATTTATAGAAAGGGCCTTTTCTCCAGAGAGCTGATAACATACCCTATAATAAAATGAGGTACTTTGGATTCATGTCACCCAGCACTGAAATGCAGCCACCCTTGGGGTGTGATACAGGAGCTATTAAAAAGTGCTGTTGTGTATTATTTAAGGGTATGTCTACACTTGCACCTTCTTTCAAGAAAGGGATGCAAATGAAGACATTCGAAATTGCAAATGAAGCCGAGATTTAAATATCCCGTGCTTCATTTGCATATTCGCGTCATGGCGCTATTTCAAAATAGTGCTATTTGGAAATAACAGACGTTAAGAAGACGCTGTTATTTCTGAGAGAAAACCCTTCTCTTGAAATAACTGGTAAACCTCATTGTATGAGGAATAAGGGTTATTTTGAAAGAAGGGTTTTCTCAAATAACCGCCTTAACAGCGTCTGTTATTTCGAAATAGCACCATAACACGAATATGCAAATGAAGCATGGGATATTTAAATCCCAGCTTCACTTGCAATTTCGAATGTCTTCATATGCATCCCTCTCTCGAAAGGGGGTGCAAGTATAGACATACCCTAACAGTTTATGACAGAAGGGAAAAATGGATAAGAGCATCTTTGTGGAAAATGCCACTGGAAAGTTTAAGGTGGCAGATCGTTGACATTTGATCAGGCTACTGGGCTGAACAAAAAGAACCACAAAACTTTTTTCTTCTCATCTAAAAGTTTATTTCTACTCCTTGTAAGTCTAAGTTTATTTGCGTAACAGTAGCACCTAGAAACCCGAAACAGGACTGGAACTCAGTTGTGCTATGTATGCGCAGATACAGCCATTGCCCCAACGGTCTCTCAAACTGCACAAGCAGCCAGGTAAAAGTGGGGGAGAGAAAAGAGGAGGGATTACTGCGAAGCCCATTTTGCAGATGGGGGAACTGAAGACCAGAGACAAGTCTCAGAGGGATAGCCCTGTTAGTCTGAATTAGGGATGGTAGCGAGTAGTCCACCACCCAATAAGGAAAAGCTAATCGGGTAGTTGAATAGAGTCTCGGCTACTTGCTTCCCTGCCCCCTCCCATTGCTGCCTCTAGGGGTGGGGATAAACAAGAGCCAGTGCTTGGGGGAGCCAGCTTAAAAGATGGTTCCCCCCAGCACCGTCTCCATGGTGCTGCCTGCTCCTGCCCCCGCTGCCTCTGTCGGGGGGGGGGGGGATAGGAGGCTACTGCAAAGCTGCCTCTCTGCCTATGGCGGGCCAAGGTTTGCTGTGGGCAGAGGCTGCTGCGGCAGCAGCCCCTGTCTGTGGGGGCCACAAGGGGGAGCTGACCCCCCACCGACAGGGGCTGCCGCCGCCAAGCAGCCCCTGTTCGTGGCAGCCCGAGCTACCTGCCACGAACAGGGGCTTCTGGACTCAGTGTGAGCTGGGACTGAGCTAGCCCGGTGGCTCTTACTACATTTAAAAAGCAGAGCTCCAGCCAGCTCCTGGAGCTACCCCCGCTCCGGCACTGCAGAGCGGCGCTTAGCAACTAATCGTGTAGTCGATACAAATTGTATCGACTGCCCGATTAGCCTGATAACTGCAATTTAACATCCTTAGTCTGAATCTGCGAACACAGTGAGGAGTCCTGTGGTACTTGAACTACTGACAGATTGATCTGGGCGTCAGCTTGCATGGGTAAAACACTCCTCTGATGAAGTGGGTTTTTGCCCAGGAAAGCTTATGCCCAAATAAATCTGTTAGGATATGTCTACACTGCATTCCTCTTTCGAGAGAGGAATGCAAATGCAGCTGAGCGAAATTGCAAATGAAGCGCAGATTTGAATTTCCCGCACTTCATTTGCATAATCGCGTCGAGCGCTATTTCAAATACTCTATTTCAAAAAGAACGCTGTGTAGACGCTGGTTATTTGAAGAAAACTCTTCTTTCAAATTACCCTTACTCCTTCTAAAATGAGGTTTAAGGGTAATTTCGAAAGAAGGGTTTTCTTTCGAAATAACCGCGTCTACACAGTGTTTCCTTTTTCAAAATAGGGTATTTCGGAATAGCGCCCGGACACGATTATACAAATGAAGCATGGGAAATTCAAATCCGCGCTTCATTTGCAATTTTACTCAGCT
This sequence comes from Rafetus swinhoei, assembly GCA_019425775.1. Lineage (NCBI taxonomy): Eukaryota > Metazoa > Chordata > Testudines > Trionychidae > Rafetus > Rafetus swinhoei. The sequence goes on from JAFJHL010000226.1 coordinate 9,672,403, forward strand.
GCATTTGCATTCGTCTCTCAAAAGAGGAATGCAGTATAGACATACCCTTAGTCTTTAAGGTGCCACAGGAAGACCCAAGAGGAAGTGACTCACCTGAGTTGACTCAGACACACCATGGCAGAGTTGGGAATAGAACCAGGAACTCCTCTGTCCCTGCCCACTTCCTTATCCCCACAAGATGACCCTTTCTTGTCACTGCAGAGCACCACGCAGCATGCCCCTGTACTGCACTGCCAGGAAAAGGAGATTCCTTTATTCGCGTCTGGCAATCAAAACAATGCCGGAGACTACAGCACCTGTATGAGGCTTCTTTGGCCAGCTCTCCAAGGCAGAGCGCGCTCTTTCCCCCTCCAGCTCTGCTTTTGCCATTTTCCACAGCTGGCAAAAGTTACCGGCTGGAAAAGGGATTCCAGACAGGACTGGAATTCGCACCCCCTGAGGACAGATTCCCAGAGCAAATGCAAAATCTCCCTCGGAAGAAGTCTGCAAAAGTTCTGCAGGCATAGTTCAGCCAGAGAGCAGCTTTGGGGTGCACCGGCAAAGCAGCCAGTGTCTCTGTATTGCCTTTCGGTGGATTGTGCAGCGTACGCCACGCTTCGCCAATTATCACCATCTACCAGTCAACACTTGGCCAACAACAGGGGTGGGTTTTGCCTGGTCTTGTTATCAGGGGAGCAAGTTGTTCCACAAAAGGCGCATGCGCAGCTTGCCAGACGGAGCAACGAAGGAAAAATCTCGCCTTGCAATTTACAAGAGCATGCCAAACCCAAGGCCCGCCGACTGTCTAAACTGCACATTTCGAAGATGGCAGCAACACATGTGTTTGCTTTTAAAGGGCGGAAATTGGAAGGAGACTGGCTCTGACCAGATGTTTGATGTTTAATGAATACGCCATCCTCCTGTGCTTACAGGCAGAACAGCAGCCCTTTGAGGCTATGTCTACACTACAAGGATTTTGCACAAAAACCGGCGGCGTGTCTACACCTCAAGCGTGTTTTTGTGCAAGTAAATCGGCAGAACTGAGGGCTTTTACCGGTAGAGTTATTCCTCTCCCCACAAGGAAAAACTCCTTTCTGCGCTACAGCTCTTGCGCAAAAAGGCAAGTGTGGACGCTCCGGAGGGGGTTTTGCGCAAGAAACCCCTGTCGGTAAAAGCACAGGTGCTCTGATGGCTATTCTGTGAATGGCCATCAGAACTTTCTTGTGCAAGTGTGTCCATGCAGCGTGGACGCTCTCTTGCACAAAAGCACATCGCTTTTGCGATGCGCTTTGAGATCTGGACGCACTTTTGCACAAGGCTTTTCTGCAAAAGGCTTCTTGTGCAAAAACGCTGCAGTGTAGACAAAGCCTCAGAGTCGTCTCAGCGCAGGCAACGAAGCAACCGCTGGCAAACATTTAGACTTTGTCTGCACAGAGGATCTACCCTGACTGCAGCCAACTGTGTAGCTTCGTTAGGGCAAACCTCTAGTGTAGATGGCTCAAGCTGCTATAAGCCAGTACAGGTTGTACCTCCCTGAACCGTGACTCTCTGGTATGGCAACAGCCGGATGCTTCCAGGAACAGGGAGGTCTGGCGGCAGGACAGGCGTGGCGGCTCAGCCGGGAGCCCTGTTTTGGCGGGGGTGGGTGGTACGGTGGACAGTTCTGGCCCCAGTAGCTGGGTAGCTCCAGCCCCAGGGGCAGCCAGGGAAGTCTGGCTCCGGCCCCGGGTGTGGAGCTCCGGCCGTGGCACTCTGTTCCCAGCAGCAACGGGGCTGGGGCAGCAGCAGAGCCAGGCTGGAGCCCTAGCCCAGGGGCAGCATGGGCCATGAAAGAAGGGACCTCTCTTGGTCTGGCAAACCCCTCATTTGGGACCCTGATTCAGGAGGTCCACCCTCTCTCTACTGGCATTATTTCAGGTTCTATAAATAATTTCCTGCCTACATTAGGGGTCTGGGTAACTCACTGATGTGTGTGTATTGCAAGGCCCCCTCTGTGCTGATCCAGTCTGTTGCAACCCCAGCATAGCTCCTTAACTCCGCTGTAGCAGCTCATGCCATACTACTGACTCCCGAGCTCCTCAGTCCAAATCCCAGTACATCCAGCAAGACCACGACCACCACATTTGCACTGGTGCGCCACCCTGGTGCCTGTGACTGGAGAAAACCCCCATCACGTGCCAGGCCACAACCTAGCCTAGCAATCTGATCTTCCAGCTGGATTGCACCACTGGAGGAAAAGAGAACTAATGATTCTAATGCTGCCCAGCTGATGAGCAGAGTGCCCACCGCTCCGGGTTCCTCCTGGTGGTGAACATTCCCACACTCCTTGGTGCACATAACAAAATTTATTCTGCACATGGGTGGAAAATATGTGCACATGGATGGAAAAGATTATCAGGAAGGTTGATAGGGATTCTAAATGGTTACTTCATACACCCGGAAAAGAGAAAAAGAACACAACTATAGCTGAATTATAAGGGCCTCAGCCAAAAGTCAGTGGTGTCAATAGTAGGGATGTTAAATTCAGATTAACTGGCTAATCGAATAGTCGATAAGGCCTGTTGCTAAACTTCAAAGGCAAAAGCACTGCGGGGAGCCCGGGGTCAGATGGGGAGTTCCGAGTTGGCCCTGGGCTCCACACGGCGCTGTTGCTTTGAAGCCCCCCCTCTAATTCTCCCCCTCTTGCTGCCTCTTTCTGATGGAGGCAGCAAGGGCGGGGGGGGAATGCCTAGTCGACTAATGTGTCGACTATCCGATAAGCAATTGCTTATCGGATAGTTGATGAGTCGGTCACATCCCTAGTCAACAGGAGACTTTCTGTGAACTGCAATGGACTTTCGGCTCCAAGATTCACGGTTTCAAGGCCAAAAGGGACCACTGTGATCGTCACATACAGACCAGGGAACTGCCCCCCAATCATTCCAACAGCGTGTACCGAGAACAGCACCCGATCTGGATGTAAACACTGTCCGGGATGCAGAATCCATCATGACAGTGTTCCAGAGAAAGAGACCCACCCAGACGAGCGGTTAGCCTGCTGATGGGGGCCCCCACATAGCACTCTGCCCAATTCAGAGCAGGGAACTAACCCCGGCTTTCCTGCATCCCAGGTAAGACCTAAACCACCAGGGTGTTCTGGGATCCCTTTGAGCACTCCCTCATGGTATGAATGGCACTACACAAGTGGAACTGGGCTGGGATTTTGCTTTGCCATCCAGACAGGGGGCTGGGATTAACTTGGGGTTCTGCCAGCTTCCAGGAGAGCCCTACCTACAATTTCGCACTGTCCTGTCCTACTCAAAAACTCCCTTTTTTGCCTCCAGTAGCTAAGCCCTGACCTCCCTTTAGGGCGAATTGCTCCTTGCAGCATAGAGACAGATGGATACAGGGAATTTTATAGGGAACGTACATCTCCTTGCTAAAGATTCTGGCCCAGGTAGGAGTTTCCATTGTCTATTTTTAAACTGCTAACAATGACTTGTCTCTTCAGAGTGAAATTCAGCCCAGGGCAAACATCCCTCACAAGGCCTTATACACCACTGAGCCTTTTCAAGTGGAGTTTAATAAGTAGGACCTACCAGTATAAGCTCCCTACATGGGGGTGAATCACATGTAGGCCTTTTGGTCAGAGATAACCGCCCGCTTAGTTCATTTCCTAGCTCACTGTCTTTTCACAGACCTCCTCCCATTGAGACTTGCCCCGCTCCTTCAGTGTTATGACTTCAGAGCTCTCCAGCCAGCTGAGATTAAGATAACAATATTGTTCACAAAGAAGCCAAGTGGGAGCTGCAGCCGTGCTGCCTCACAGCCGAGGAACAAACCGTGCTTTTCAGCTCTTCCCGACAAAGACGGAGCCAGACACATGGAGAATGCAAAGAGCTCTCCAGCTACCCTTGCCCAATTCACTGAGAGACCTTCCCTGTACCCAGAGGAGGAGAGAATACAGCCCTGTTCTAATCCCTTACACAAAGAGCCAGGGAACCAATATTCTGAGTACAGGAGAGACATGTCCCCCTTCTCACATCTAGAGACACCTGCAAGTAAAATTACCCTGCGTTTGTCCTGGTAACTCACCATAAGTCCTCACCAGGACTGGCCAGAACGCAAGAATTCCATATCATGAAAAATGCCACCGTTTCAACATTTGGTTCCATTCCAAAGCAGAATAAAACTAAGATTTTTTTTTTTTTTTTTTCAGAAAAATGTTTTAGGAAAAAAAACAAAACAGGATCCAGAGACTCGAACGTGGGCCTCCCAAGTCCCAGGAGAAAGCTATAACCAGCAGAGGGCATGTCTAGACTTGCTTTCACTTTCGAAAGAAGATATGCAAATTCGGCGCAAATTTGCATATCTTCTTCCGATCACTTTCTCGAAAGAGGTTCTTTCAAAAAAGGAAGTAATCTAGACGCAGTTCTTTCAAGAAAAAACCCCTTTTTTGAAAGAACCATTCTTCCTAAAAAAGTGAGGTTTACACGGTTCTTCCGGAAAAGGGTTTTTTTTTTTTCGAAAGAACCACATCTAGACTACTTTTTTTTTCAACAGAACCTCTTTCGAAAAAGTGATTGGAAGATATGCAAAATCATGCTTGTACCAACACAGCGTTACGACAAGGGGAATCAAAATGTTGCTGGTGGGAACAACGGTCATTCTCGAAAAAACAACCCACGTACAATCTGGAAACCAGGACCTTGACAGTGGAGGTCACGAGACAAAGACAACACAGATGTGAAATTTGCTGAGGACATTCTTACAGCTTAAGACAAAACAAAATGTGGTGTTTCTGCGCTGAAACCTCTTTTTGGGGGGAGGGGAGCAGAAAGCAGACCCTGGTTTTAGCTGTGAGCTTCTCTCACTCCTTTTTGCCAAATCTGTTTATATGCTGACTCTTATTATGCGGTCTCTGAAGTACTCTCATCTGTAAGAGAAAATCCCTAAGGGGCCACGTACATCCTTTTTTTTTTTTTGGGGGGAAGAGACCTTTATAATTCACAAATGCCTGGCCAGATTTTCCTTCATGTTTCCAATAAAATTATTATTTGTATTCCCGTAGCACCTAAGAGCACCTGCCATGGATAAGCATCCTGTTGCGATACCCACTGTACAAACAGTAACCACCATGGGGCAGATTTGAACCAGAGACCGCTGAAGCTTAGTATAGGAGCCTCTACCCTCTGAACTAAAAGCCAGCTGGCTCCCAGCCCATGCTGTAGAGGTCTCTTGATCTTAGCTGTTGCTGTGGTCTAGGTGCCATTGCATGGGACAGTGAACCACACTAGGCTATGTCTACACTCGTGGCTTCTTGCGCGAGTAATATGCAAATGAGGCTAAGCGTGGAAAATCACCGAGCCTCATTTGCATACCTAATGAGCCACCATTTTTTTCAGAAGAGGCTCTTGCGCAAGAAGGAGCGTCTACACTGCCCTTCTTGTGCAAGAAAAAACCCTCTTGCACAATGCCGTTCTTCCTGAAAAGTAATAGGTGTAACGGCATTGCGCAAGAGGGTTTTTCTTGCGCAAGAAGGGCAGTGTAGACGCTCCTTCTTGCGCAAGAGCCTCTTCTGAAAAAAATGGTGGCTCATTAGGTATGCAAATGAGGCTCGGCGATATTCCACGATTAGCCTCATTTGCATATTACTCGCGCAAGAAGCCGCGAGTGTAGACATAGCCTTGGTGTGTGGGTTACACCAACACAGAACAAAAAGCCAGAAAGAACTTTCAATCCACTCCCTGCATCAGTTCTAACTGACGTTTCAGGCAGAATAGAGATAGGAGAACTAACTCTACTGACAATGCCCCGTTAACAGCTGGCTAAGGAGGAAACTGAACAACCTCGTAAGAAAGGCCATTTTTGGAAAGTTCAGGATACATCCAGCTTCACCAATAAAGACTGGTTTTAGCTCTGAGCAGCTCTCGCTCTTCTTTGCAAAAATTGGTTCATATGTTGGCAGTATTACTTGTTAAGCTCTCTCTTACAAACACCCTCCTCCATTACCACACACATCACTGTAAACACACACATCAGCAGTATAATCTGCTTTGACGTGAAGATCTGGCTGGCTGACTGGCTGGCTTCAGTGTCAAGGTCAAAGAGAAATGGAAAGAGACCAAACTAACAGCAAATTTGCAAAGCAAGCAGCTTATCCTGCTCAACAGAAATGCCAGAAGTGGGGAGTTATATATGGTTCTTCCCCTCGAACTGATGCTGTTTGATGACAATTTATATTCAAAAAAAGCCTTTTGGAGAGAACCTAAAATGGAAATATGGGGTGTGTACTCTTCACGAGGCTGGCTTTGTCATGCTCCCAGCAGAAGAGCAACAGACAACCCTGCTGACCAGCTAAATCTGCAAGACTTAAGTATTAATTTTCATTTGCACCAGTTTTTAAAGATGTTTTTCTACTTGCTAGCGATATCCCATACAGAATGGCCTTGCATTCAAAGGGGACCGATACCCAGCAAGTACTGCATGATAACACAAGGAACTCAGAGGCTATGGTGACGGGAGTCTAGATCAGTGATTCTCAACCTAATTACCATTGTGGGATGCATCTACTGCTCTCTCCGAGTATTGTGGGCTGCATCACACAATATCTACACTACCTGAACAGCCCTTAGAATGTTACATGAGCCACAGCTGTGTGCTGATTGGGCTGTGGGTTGAAAACCACTGGCCTAGATAATCAATTCAACAGAATACCTAACTGCACAGTTATGCTCCTGAAAGGGATGTACGAAAGATGTTCTGGAACTCTTCTCCATTCAGCATTCTCAGTTCAGTTTACAAGTCAAAAAATGTCAATTTTCCTAACTGTCAGATCTGGGAATTGCACCTTGGATCTGCATATCTACTACAGGTTGAACCTCTGGCACCCCCGGGACCTGACCAGTTCTGAACAAGATAATTTTCTGGACCATGGGAGGTCAATATTGTCTAGCAGCATTAAACACAGAACACTGAGAGCCGGGACTGATGGCTGTAAACAAACTTTATGGGACCGCGAGAAACTTAGCCACACCTATAAAAAGTGGGCATCCAGCTAGCTAAAATCATTCCGGATGACGGATGTTTCTGGACAAGAGAGTTCTGGATTAGAGAGGTTCAACATGAGGGCAGGGGACTGGACTCAATGACCTCTCGAGGTCTCTTCCAGTCCTAGTATTCTATGATTCTACAACCTATACATCATCCCACCGATAAGAAAGATCCTGCAGCTGAATGTAAGGGCTTGTTTATACAGGATCAAAGGGGTAGCCGTGTTAGTCTGGATCTGCAAAGGCGACGAGGAGTCCTGTGGCACCTCATAGACTAACAGATTTATTGGCGCATAAGCTTTTGTGGGCAGAGACCCACTTTGTCAGATGCATCATGAAAGCTTATGCGCCAATAAATCTGTTAGTCTATAAGATGCCACAGGACTCCTCATCGCTTTATACAGGATGTTACCAGGCGATAAGCCGGGGTGTGAATGTACAGTAATTACTCATTTAACACGTGCCCGCTTAACACAATTTCGCAAGTGTGATTTTTTTTTAAGGGAACTTTTTCAAATAACTTTTTCGGGGAACTGTCCCCGAAATAACATGAAAATAATCAAGTGGCGGACTACTTTGTGCAGCAGTGGTAATACACATGACCGGATGTGTACACGTGGTCACAGAGCTCCTCCGCTCACTCATATTTGTGTTTTAACAAACCGCAGCGACTTGTGTTGCTAGATATCTAATGCTGACGTTGATGACCAAGCACCAACAAAAAATTGACTTTGCCACCACCACCTGAAACGCAACCCCCACCTTTTGCATTATTTTTAATGGGAGAATTGACCATGCATAGCAAGTTTTCGCTTACCACAAACATTTTCAGAAACGTATCTATAGTGTTAAATGAGGAATTACTGTATAGCAAACCAGCTTGCTGGACAAAATATCCCATGTAGATAAGCCTTACCTTTGTTAATGTGTGAGGCAGAACAGAATCTACCTTTTATTCACATTCACCGGCTTTCCAGGATCTGAATGTGTAAAATTCTTTGCACGTGTCAATATGGCACGCAGATGTAACTCAAAGACACACCGGGAAAAGCAATTTGGAATAAGATAATGCTACTGTTACGCAGAAATTTCCCCAAACATCAGCACACATTACATATGATGACATTTAACATAGAGAAATCATGTAGCACATGACATTTAATTTAGAAAAATATGTAGCACAATATGCCTTGTGTTTCCTGAGCTCAAAATAACTTCAGCTCCTTCCAAACTACAGACAAGTCTGAGCAAAGTTTCTTCAGACTGGCAAATCTGGATCCAAACTTCAAAACTGACCCATCTTTTTCATGGGCCGAACACCACCAGACTGTAAGTAGAAGTTTGTACCAGGATCCAAGCTTCATATGCTACTAGAGCTGACCAGAAAGTGGTAAATACTTTCTGCAAACAATTTCAGAAGTAATAATTTTTTCCTAATTTTCCCGAGAAATGTTCTAGATTTAAGGGGGTAGAATTTTTTTAAAATCTTATTCAGCTATTTAAACTTTTACCAAGTAGAAAGCTGGTGGTCTTACCTTCATGCATCTCCAAAATGTGAACTGTGTCCCCAATATGCAAGGAGAGCTCCACATCCTGGACAGCATCATAATTGTAGATTGCTAAAAGAAGGGAAAGATGAAAAAAATATAATCATGCAGGAAGTGAAGTGAAGCAAGAGCATGAAGGTTCTCTGATGCTGCAATCTGCCGTCTTGCAATTACCAAACACTACAGGAAGGCATTGCAAAGGATTTTACTGACTAGTAAGCTATTCGGAGCATAACAGACTGGGAACACGCATGGTACATCTCCTGCAGCATGTCCACTCCAGCTTTGTCTACACTTAAAAGCTTAAAGTGTGGCCATGGCACGAGCACTGGGACAGAGCTCTCCCAGTGCTCCATGTAAACCACCTCCCTGAGGGAGTAGCTTCAGCGCTGTAAATTGCTGCTGCGCTCGGGGGAGTGCTCTCTAACACCCCTGAACCAGAAAGTTGCAGCGCTATAAAGTGCCAGTGTAGACTTAGCCTCAGGAATAAGAACATACTACAGGCTGAACCTCTCTAGTCCGTCACTCGCTGGTCCGCCAACATCTGTGCTCTGCCATGATGTTAGTTAGCTGGATGTCCACTTATCATGGGTGTGGCCAAGTTTCCTGCAGTCCCATAACCTTTGTTTACAGCCACTAGTCCTGTGTCTCAGTGTTCTGAGCTGTTATTTAGCTCTAATTGACCCCGAAATGTCTTCTAAGAGCCCAGCAAGCAGTGGAAGTGTCAGTAATGCTGCTAGACAATATTGACCTCCCGTGGTCCGGCACACTCTCCGGTTTGGCACCGCTCAGGTTCCGAGGGTGCCGGACTAGAGAGGTTCAATCTTTTACCAGCTACTTGGAGTGGCAGAGGTCTGTCACTAGGTTTCAATGGGAACAGGGTCAGGTCTCAACCTGGCAATCCCTAGGCTAGTCTTGCTGGGCAGCCTGCTAGAGTTAGCACTGTACTTGGGAAAAGCCCTCATGATGGGCACTGTGGCCTTGTCTAGATTAGAAGTAGGACCATCCTTAAGATTCAGGGGGCCCTGCAGTACTATTGAACTGGTGTCCCTGTGCCAATGGCAGCTGGGGAGGAATTTTCAGAGCTGTGGTTTTATAATTCTCAGCAACACACTAATGAAATATTTTAAAGCAGATTTTAAACTACGGTCCTGCCGACTAACACAGTAAATTCAGAAAGTGACAGGACAGACCTGGGTTTGGCAAATGCCTGTTAAATGGCTTCATTACCACTTGACCGGCTTTTTCACAGGTTCCATGTTAGGCTAATACAGCGGTGGGCAAAAGGGCCTCTGTGGGCCAGATCCGGCCTGCCAAACGGGTTGATCAGGCCCACGGAGGCCCTGCCACTCCCCCGCCCCCCGGCCAATTAAGGCCTGGGGAGCGCATGAAGTTTCCTCCGGCCCTGTGAGGAGCACACGGCACTTCGAAGTGCCGCACACTCCTTGCAGAGCAAGGGTAGGGCAGAGGAAACTTTGAGTGCTTCTCCTGCCCCCAGGTCCTAATTGGCCTGGGGGTGGGGGAGTGTGTGAAGCCTCTTCCCACCCTGCCAGGGGCATGGGTGCTTAGTGGAAAGGGAGGGAGGGTAAAGGGGCTTCCCCACCCCTAGACCAATCACGGTCTGTAGGTGGGGAAGCCCGGAAGCATCCTGGCCCCGCCCCTTCCATTTTAGGCCCCACCCCTGCCAGGGCAGCCCGGGGGCCATTTCAAAAATTTTTGAAGTGGCCTCAGCCAAAAATTATTGCCCAACCCTGGGCTAATAGCTTTGTCAGGCTTATTCACTTTTAAGTTAACTAGATCTTCTTCGGAGGAACCAGAACCACAGAACAGAGATAGGAAGAGGCCGGTCGGTGGACATTAAGACGCAATGGTGCCCCAAATTTTCAGGTGCCCTACACAACTGAGTACTGAGTGTGGACGGCCCTGATTAGAAGGTAACTTGAATTGGCTTTTTAACTGATAAACCAAAATAAGTGGGCACAAACAGTCTTTAACGACAGTTTAAACTACACTGGCTTAAATTCACACCTGAAGTTAAACCACTGCCGCCTTCTTATTTGTCTAAGGCTTTAGACTCAGAGCCGCCAAGACATAGTTAGGTTTCATTCATCTCTTGGATAGCTATTCCCTAAGGAACTGCAGAGGTGAAGCACAGAAGCAATGGGAAGGAAGCACACTGCATTTCAAGGAGGAATATTAACCTGCTAAATGCTACGAGCTTCATACTTCAAGGGGTTTGCATGTGAAGGATGCCCTTTGAACATAATTAAAAAATCTTCAACTGCTGCATCGGGAAATTCACAACATCAAATGCCTAGTATTTCCGTCAGGGTGAAGTATATTACTTCCTGGCTTGGAGCCAATCTAAACAAATGACTGGCGTACCACACCGGAAATTATATCACACACTCTCTTTAAAATCCTGAAGCTATAAATAATGTAGCAATAAGTGGGCAGGTTATGTGAATTTCCTATAGTGTCCAAACTAGCCATGTGTGCATAAACATTTATTCTCTTTATGCTGCTTTGTTAGTGTGGATAGATACTGGGCCAGATTCATACTTTGTTTAGCTCCCAATGGATGCATTTTTGGGAAGATTTTCCAACTGACTAAAGTTTCCCTCCCTCCCCTGTCTGCACAGAATCGTAGATTCGAGGGCCAGAAGGAACCACTGTGATCTTCTAGTCTGACCTCCTGGATAACAGGACTTCCTATAGCAGCTCTTATAGAAAAACACCCAATCTCGTTTTAAAATTCCTGGCGATGGAGAATCTGCCTGGGCCCTTGTTAACGATTCCAGTGGTGAATTACCCTCACTGATGAAAATTTCAGAAAGGTAGCCGAAATGTACGCTTTATGTCTGGACTGAATTTGTCTAGCTTCAAATTCCAACTGATTGGTCATGGGACCTGTGCTCCATTAGCTACTTCAATTGTCCCTCCGAGATGTTTAGTCCAAGACTTTCCCAGGTAACTAGTGATTTTAGATGCCCGACTTGCCTAAAAACCCACTCCACACCCCGGCAGAAAAAACAGGTACAACACTGACTAGCTGAGGTGCACAGTAAACGACAGCAGGATACACGACCTGGACCTTCACCCTCACAATCTGAAAAGTCCCTCAGTCAAGTTCAGAAACCCAAATGAGAGGGAAACGTGGTTCTAATCAAGGCTCCATGTGCCCAGTTAGTCGCCGCAAGCAGCTGGAAGGCTGCTGGGAAGGAAAGGATGCTTCACCAAGTAGATCAGAACCTTGGGCATTTATACATGTTGAGATCACAACATAATATCCGGGGGCAGGAGGGGAGGGGAGAGCAGCCAAAACGTGACCTAGTTCAGTAAAACACACAGAACATTTTGCCTGACAGAGCAAATACTTCTGAATGTTTTCATAAAGGTGCAGTGCACGAACCCTGTCTAAAGAACTGCCTGCAGTCCTGCCGCCCACTGCAGGAAATCTGCCAGCTCACTAAAGCTGGGAAGGATTGAGCTAGGTCGTTACTTGTATGGGACAACTCCAAAATAGGGATGTAAAATGCCATTTAATTAGTTAACCGGTTAATCTATTGAACAGGTTCAGGTGAACGGGCGAGAGGGGGTGGAACTAGGGTGGCCAGGTGTCCGGTATTGATCTGCACAGTCCGGCATTTTTGCCTCTTGTCTGGTAAAAAAATTCAGGCCAAAAAGCCTCAAAAGCATTTCTTAAAGGGGCCATGCTTTTTTTTTTTTAAATTTTTTTTTCCCCCCTCAACAACTTTGGTCTCCCCCTTTTTTTTCCCCCTCAACAGAATTTTTTTTCACGGTGGTTTTTTGGGGGAGGGTGGGGTGGGGGGGGGGAGTGGTGTTCGGTATTTCTGGTTAAACCATCTGGCAACCCTAGCTGGAACACAGAACAAAAAGGCAGCCCCTGCTAATGTTATGGTTGCTTACTGAAAACAATGGGTCAGACTAAAAATTAACCCAGGGCTGGGCAAAATATGGCCCGGGGGCCAGATATGGCCCCCGGACCACCTTGCCAGGACCCTCAGGCATGTAGCTGCCCTTGTTTAAAGTGCAGTCCCTATGTTTCTCTGCGCTGTAGGGAGGGAGGAAGCTTCATGTAACTGCCCCGCCCCCAGCCCAATCCTCAGCTCCTATTGGCCAGAAACAACCGGCCAATAAAAACTGACCTCAGCCAGTCTCTCAGTTCCTATTGGCTGGAAACAGCCACCGGGAGCTGATGGTATTTTCAAGCGGTCTGGGGTTGCCGCAGGCAGGGAGCCCAGTCTGCCTTGGGGATGCTGAAGGCCGGGAGACGCTTAGGTAAGCGCCTCCCAGCCAGAGCCTGCCTCTGCACCCCGGCCCCTCCTGCACCCCAACTCCCTCCCCCAGGTCACCATCCAAACCCTCTGCACTCCCCTGCCCCAGGTCACAACTCCCTGCCAGACCTGGAGCAGTGCGGCCGGAGAGTCATGCGGCATGAGCTGGAGCCACCTTGCTGCGCCTTCCCTGCCGCTGCCAGTGAATGCTGGGGGTGCAGCCCCGCTAGTCCACAGGTTGCCTCAGCTAGGGGAAGAGGTGGGGCCGGGAGGGCAGAGCAGGAGCCAGAGGGGGGTTGTCCTGGTCCCGCCCTGGGCTGGAGGAGAGCACGTGGCTGGTGCCCTCTTTCCTTCACCTGTCACCCGTCATTTGCAGTGACAGAGTCTGGATCCCTTGATGATTCCTTGTTCTGTTCATCCCCTCAGGCCTGAGGCACCTGGCATTGGCCATGGTCGGCAGACAGGACACTGGGCTAGTAAGCTCTTGGGTCCGACCCCGTCTGGCCATTCTTTCGTTCATGTTCTTATCGAACAAGAACACAGAGACAGGATCTATAACGTTTCCCGCTCAACTCTTACGTGCAGGGTTACGAAAGAGAAATTGTTGGCATATTTTCACTGGGAGCTTTGCTGTTTGCAACTGGTGCGTCTTATTCCTTGGAGCCAGCATCCAAGATACGCCATCGACAGCTATTCAAGCTGTTTGGACTTTGTAGTGTGTGTGTTTAAACTGGCCTTTTGGGCACTTAAAAGAACCACACCAAAGACACATGTTCCTGGCATGAAAATATAAAAATACTTCACGTACACTCAGCTTCAAAGGGCATCAAGGAAAAAGGCTTTTTCCCCCAAAACTGCGTTAATATTTGATACCAACTTTTTCTTCCTTCTGAGTAAGCCTCCCTTGCATTCTTTCTACTCTGGAATCCGGAAGCTTAAAAGAGCTGTTCTTTCCCCGTGTTTTCTTTAATGGTGCAAAACTAACCTTGAAGTCCGGCAAATTTAATCTGAGCAGAGAGACAGAGAAGAAAAGGGCTAGCCCTCAGGGAGAGAAATGGGGCTTGTGCTAGCAGCCCTGTCCTGTAAGCATAATTATTAGCAATGCATCGCTTTGTTTCATTTGCATGAGCATCAAGAGGCCAGAGGATTTGGTTAGCAGCAGGTACATTTAAGACACCACCGCTTTTTTCATCTATGCATAGCCAGCCCGTGGAATTCATTAACGGGAAAGGCAAAAGGGCAAACACTGTCGCTGGATTTAAGAGGACAATGGATTGTTTTATGACCAAAAGCAGCAGCTGTCGTTATAAAGGCTAAGCCAAAGGGGGACAAATCGCATGCTTCAGGGCAGAAGCTGATTCCTTGCAGAGATCAGGAAGGAATTCCACTTCCCGCATACCCAGCATTGCACAATTGGTTAGAGGCACTGTATGAGTAGGGGTTAGGGGTTGCGGTCTGTTCTGAAGCTTCATGCCTGGCGAGAGGAATGATCCACGCAGTCAAAGGAGATCGCAAGTCATGAGCCAAAGCTCTCCCAGGTAGCCAGGCTCTGATTTGCGGGCACAAGTGGGTGGAAAGTCAGTGCTGGCTGCCAAGACTGCACATGAAGCTTGGTGAGGGTTGGTGTTACAATTCAGCAGGGATGGTAGATTTCAGGAGAGGAGGTTTCACTCGTATGCTCCATTGCGCGCATGGGCCACAAGATGAAACATGGCACATTCCTGATCTCCGAAGCACCCGCCGGTGGGGCTTCAAAGATCAGGTAGCACCAGCACCACCCCGGGGCAAAAAGCCCCAAAAGATCACACACCCAACTCCCAAACTTTGCACCAGAGGCTGCACTTTTTACCAGATTGCATCCAAGAGGCCCAGAGAAGATTTCATCTGCCACAAACACCACAACCATTTGCAAATCACTGGGCCTCACTAGGGATGGAAACAGGTAACCTTACCGCAGGGCTACTCAACTTTGGAAGCCCTGGGGGCCACAATGATACTCACAGCACATGCCAAGGGCTGCAACTTAAGTGTGGTTGCATATACATGCAAATACGTATGCAAATATATGCAAATAGCTTATTTCACATTGATGGGCATGAATACAAAGCACTTCCCACAATGCCCCAGCACTTCTTCCCTGGGGGCTAAAAATAGGGTTGCCAGGTGTCCGGTATTCACCCGGACAGTCCGGTATTTGCAGGCTCCGTCTGGTTAAAAAAAACAGGAAATACCGGACATGTGAAATGTCTGGTATTTCCTGTTTCCCTCGGACAGAAGCCTGGCGGGGACAATTTTCCCCAACCGCGTCTGGCGGGGGAGTGAGGAGCGCAGCAGAGTCGTAGCAAAGGGGGGGCAAGAGGAGGCAGTTGCCAGGCACCACGCTAGGGGGGCGCCGGGCCGGGGTGGAAGTGGAGTGCACGCTGCTTTGGCTCACGGGACCAGCAGAGACCTGGGAGCTGGCCACGCGATGCCTCCCTCTACACACTGTGAGCTGAGGCAGCCGGGCCGGGCGGCAGGAGCAGCCACTTAATCTGACTTTTAAACTTACCCGGCCCTCTCGTTCCTCCAGTGCCTGGCTCTGGGGATTTGATTGGGGCGGGCGCTCCAGCGCTGGGAGGTGAGTGCACTGGGATGGGGACTCTAGGGGCCTAGCTCTGGGGAGGGGTGGGTGCATTGGGGTTACTGTGTGGCCCCCAAACTGGGGAGTGGTGCAACTTTGCTTAACAACTTTTGTCTCCCCCCCCCCCTTTTTTTCAACAGAATTTTTTCCTGGTGTTTTTTTTGGGGCAGGAAGGGGGGTTCGGTATTTTTTGTTAAACCATCTGGCAACCCTAGCTAAAAATGCTGACACCATGTACCCCTCTCCACCCACTTGTGTCTTTCAGTGCTCACCCTACCTGGGAGACGACTCACCATTGTGGAGTTTGTTCCCAGTGGAGGCCATGTTCAAAGGATCCCACCCACGGGCCATGTATTGAGCCTCTTGTAAACCCAAACCGCACCGCGGGCTGCAAACAAACAGGCCATGGGCCGCATGTGGCCCGCAGGCCGCATGTTGAGTAGCCCTGCCTTACCGGATGATGCTTACTGGTTGCCCACTGTCTGGCCCGGATGAAGCAGCCCCTCGCCTGTGGCAACTGCTCCAGCCCGGCCGGGCCCATCACACCGTGGGCAGAAGGGGTGGTCTAGCCCAGCCAGGCCCACTGTACCACGCCGTGGGCCAGGTATCCAGTTAAACATATAGTTTAACCAGTTAATATTTTAAACAGGATTTTACATCCCCTAGGCCCCACTTGGTTTCCACTAAATTCAACTGGAACTTTGTCACTGCCTTCAACAAGAGCCAGATCATTCGGTCAGCTCTATACAGGCCATATTAACAATATTCATTTACTGACAATCCAGTCAACGGCCTTGCCACATATGAATCAGCTTTGCCCCAGAGTGGGATGTGCCTAGGTAAGTAATACTCTGGGTTTACGTAGTGCCTTTTATATGAGAATCTTTGCAAAAATTGGGTGTTATTCTCTCTTCTACGGATGGGGAAATCAAGACAGAGCAGTGGAAGGTCATGGCCAATTCATCTGTAGAAGAGCTGCAAAAGAAAACCAGGACTTCTAACTGACGGTCCTGTTTCAACCACCAGACCAACAACAATGCATCGCACCCACAGCGGATATAATGTTCTTAAAGTAACTAAATTTAGCCAAAGCATCTGGAAATAAGATTTATGGAGGCATAATCATTCACGTATCCTTCTGAGGCGAATCCAAAACAGAACAAAACAGCCTCATTACCCAATAATTTGATTAAGCATGTTTACACTGTAGATTACTTGGCTGCAAAATGCAACCACTGCAAGATCCATTATCTCTCATTTAGGTGAAAATGACCAGCCTTCTCCTCCGCCTCCTCTTAAGGGAGCAGGATAACAACTTCCAAACACACCCTGCTTCTTAGACGGAGTTTCTGCCCCAACCACTGGCTCACAGGAGAAGGCAGCGCCTTGCTTTCCCCGCACAAAGAATCACATTCAGTGCCTCTGCACGGAGGAGCTCTGGCCTCGTCACATCTTTCAGCTGGAAGAGTCACATACTATTGTCTGGCAAGAGAACTGCACGCTTTATGTTGCAGTGACCACATGGCCAGAGTTGGCATTTGATGGAGTGTGCCTGGTATGCTGTCAGTTGCCAAGATGTAGCCAAAAATACAGTGGGTTCATTTAAAAAAAGAAGGAATTGCCCAAGGAGCCCATTCTTAATAGAGACAAAGCCTTTTTGATGTTTGGAGGAAACGCTTCTGAAATTGCCCAGACATTTATGACTGGGGGAAAAAACAGATAAACATAATTAAGGCCCCAATTCAACAAAGTAATTCAGCATGTGCTTAACTTTAAATAAGTATTTCCATTGACTTGAACTGGACTACTCGCCCACTTAAAACACTCTGCACAACTGCCACCATTAAGTTTCAGAGTTAACAAACGGCTGATCTAAAAGGAGATAACTTACACGTCTCTCAGATGTACCTTCCAAATTGGCTATAGACTCAGGAAACCACTTCATATTTATCACATTTAGAAGGTTTTCTTCACAATTTCAAGGACCAAAACTACAACAGATTCCAGATTTTAAAGCAAGTAGTGATTCTCTGCCACATTTGACATCTGTGGCCTCATCTTACATAGGAGCATCTCTTCAGAAAGTAAGAAGAACTCAGGACCTGATCCAGAACCCAGTGATGTTAGTGGAAGCTTTTCCATTGATTTAAATGACCGAGAATCACACCCTCTGAACCAGGCAGCTGAGTGGACTCAAAACTGATTGTGCAGGAAAAAGTAATATGGTCTCCATCTGTCCAGGTCTAAAATATTCACACTTGTCATCTTTCCTCTCAATTATTTGTAGCCAAGGGCACGTCTAAACTACATTCCTCTTCCGAAAGAGGAATGTAAATGAGCCCGATTGAAAATGCAAATGAAGAATGGATTTACAAATCTCGCACTTCATTTGCATAATCGCGTGAGAGCGCTTTTTCAAAAAAGGTTTTTTTTTTAAAAAGAAAGTGCAGTCTAGACAGGGTTCTTTAAAAAAAACAAATCCTTTCTCGAAAGAACCCGTACTCCTGAAAAAATGAGGTGTAGGGGTTCTTTCGAAAAAGATTGTGGTTTCTTTTCTGAAAAAGACTTTTTCGAAAAAGCGTTCTCACGCGATTATGCAAATGAAGCACGAGATTTGTAAATCTGTGCTTCATTTGCATTTTCAATCGGGCTCATTTACATTCCTCTTTTGGAAGAGGAATGTAGTTTAGATATAGCCCAAGTGTCTTCTGTTACTATTTATTTGTAATACGGTGGCATGTTGACACCTGATCTCAGACGAGGGCCCATCAGTGCCAGGTGCTGTACAAAAAAAAAAATGAACAAAAAGGCAGCTCCTACCTATGCTACACTGGCTTACTGAAAACAATAGGTCAGACAAGGGATGTGAATAGTTAACGAGCCTTGCAGGGCCCACTGCAGGCAGAGGCTGCGCCAACCGGCCAGCTAGAGCAGCCCTTGTCCACGGCACGTGGGCTGCTCCAGCCCAGTGGGGCTACAGCAGCCCCTAACTGTCCCCCCCTTTAATCAGTTAACCGGTTAAACATAATGTTTAACCAGTTAACCAATTAAATGGGATTTTACATCCCTAGGTCAGACTTTGATCTCACTTATACTAATATTAATCCGGAGGGATGCCACTGACTTTGCTGGATTCAACATATTTACTTTGATGTCAACGGGTGCAGCGCCCAGGCCGTGAGGGGTAATTCTGGTATTCATGGACGCTTGCGAGCCCATGTGGCCTGCACTAGGTTACACGACATGCATGAACACAGTCACCGTGTGTACAGTTCGCTGTGATCCAAGCAGAGAGAATTCTTCAAATCCTGATTCTGCCACCAAACGCATGTTTTCAGCAGCTCCCGGGCCTTTCTGGACAAAAGAGCTTTATAATCGCAGCCCCTTTCCCTCCCCCCTCGCAACTGCACCACGGGAACAGAGAGCCAAGAGAATTCGTTGTAAGGGAACAGCCAAGAAAACAAATCCACAAGTACAGGCAGACGGTAGTTACTGTAACTGCACTTACACTGGACGAAATCCTGGCCCCCTCTGGAATTCCCGCCGACTGCAATGGAGCCAGAATTTCACCCACTAACGACAGAGCTGAAGCATTTCATAGACCATTAGGTTTGTGATTATTCTAGTCTGCATAACTCATGCCAGAGAGTTTCACCCAGTAATTACAACTCTCCCCCACCCCCAACGACAAGCTTGCTGTGGGGTTTACATTTTTGCCGGAATAACGTTCATAATAACATCTTGGGTTTTTTCTTCTTGAATTCTAACTTGTGGATCATAATGAAGCACAAGAGTCAGATCACCTTAGCTGCAACCCCATGTGTTTTATTCTACCTCTATGTAACATGTCAACATAATTACAGGTCTTCATCAGGGCCTCCAATTCCTTTTCTCCACATTGGCACTCAGCTCATGCGTGGAGTAACAGGGTGGGCTAAGCCACAAGGGAAATACCCAGGGGCCTGGTCTACACTTAAAGGCTTTGCTGGCGCAGCAATGCAGACCAAGAGTATGAAAACAAAATTACACTCCTCAGGGTATGTCTACAGAGTTTTGTCGGAAAAAAAGCCATTTCTCCTACAAAACTTGAGGAACGTCCACACTGCAATTGCGTTCTTCCGCAAGAAAATCGAAAGAACAGAGGGGTTTTTCTGGCATTGGTAATCCTCATTCTACGAGGAAAAAGCCTTTTTGTGAAAGAGCTCTTTCAGAAAAAGGTGTGTGGGGACAGGGAAACGGGAGATCTTTCGGAAGAAGAGGAAAGAGGAAAAAGCTTAGGTGCCCTGGTGGCCACTCCGTTAACAGTAATCACAGCTTACATGCGAGAAAGCATCCATTCAGTGTGGACACTCTCTTTTGAAAAAGCAGATCCCTTTTTTGATGCGCTTTTGCAGTGTGGACGCTCTCTTTCGGAAGAAGTTTTTTCAGAAGATCTCTTCCAAAAAAAGCCTGTACACATAGCCTCAGCTACACAGCGAGGTCGACAAACGGCCCAGAGCGCACACATTGACAGCACCAGAGAAGTACTTTTGGTGGCTGTACATTATTTTGTTTGGGAGAGGTATATGTGGAACGCCTGGCTCAAGTTTCCTCTTTCATGCAGCTTGGGTAGGTAGCAACAACCACAAATGTATGTCTAGGTTTGATTGACACCGCTAGGGTTGCCAGGTGTCCGGTTTTGAACCGGACAGTCCAGTATTTGAGCTTTATGTTCGGGAAACAAATAGAGAAAATATAAATGAGAAAATATAAATGTCCGGTATTTTCTAAATAAGATGTAATGTAGATTGTGATGTAATGTCAAGTGTCCCGGTATTTTTGTTGAAACCATCTGGCAACCCTAGACACCTCATTGCCATAGCAGTGAAGCAGTGAATGTCCTACAGGCCCGACTGAAGGGGACACTCTGGTATGATGTGCCTGCTGATCACAATCGCATACAGATATTTGCCTCATTTTCCATTTAAAGAGGGTTTGTCCACCTCTCCCAGGAGACGTCTTCAGGCAACTCAATCTGCACCAGTAAATCGACGCCTGGTAGTTCCTTGGAGGGGTAAATGACAAGCTGCTTGTTTTGACTGGTTGACACCCTCCAGGCAAGTTATTGTGCAGGGTTGTGGGACTTTAATCATGTCTTTGGCTGGTTCTGCAAGTCATCGTGCAAAGTTTGCATTGATGTGGTTAAGAACGTGAGAGTTGTCTGCCTATCTCCCATTGGTGCTTCTGAAAAGCTCCCGCTAACTAGCTAACACTCTCAAATTAAAAATAGCAACCATCAGGGTAGCCACTCAATAAATGTGAGATGGAGATATAGAAAAGAGGAAGTCTCTTGGCCTAAGTCACACAGCAAGTTAGCGGCACAACAGGAAAGAGAATTCACAAACCTGGAGAGCAGATGCTTGTCAGTTTCCAAGAGGACTAAATCCATTGACAATATTTCTATCTATTTTTAAGGGCAGCTGATCTGGAGGGCTTCACAGAGTCAGTACCAGCATTACTGCAGTTACCTTTTCACTTGATGTGAAGGATCTTCCAAAGGCATCATTGGCAGTGGTACCTATTCTGGTATGACACACCCTGCTTATGACTAGCAATGGAAATCATGGAAACCATTTATTTGTGGATGAAGTTCCAGAGAAATCTGAAGAGGTTCAAAAAGGACAAATGCAGAGTCCTGCACTTGGGACAGAAGAATCCCAAGCATTGCTACAGGCTGGGGACTGACTGGCTAAGCAGCAGTTCTACAGGAAAGGACCGGTGATTACAGTGGATGAGAAGCTGGATATGAGTCAACAGGGTGCCCTTCTAGCCAAGAAGGCTAATGGCATATTAGGGTGCATTAGCAGGAGCATTGCCAGCAGATCTAGAGAAGTGATTATTCCCCTTTTTTTGCACTGGTGAGGCCACATCTGGAGTATTGGGTCCAATTCTGGGCCCCCTATTACAGAAAGGATGTAGATTCATTGGAGAGAGTCCAGCAGAGGGCAACAAAAATGATTAGGAGGCTGAAGCACATGACTTATGAGGAGAAGCTGAGGGATTTGGGCTTATTTAGTCTACAGAAGAGCAAGGGATTTGATAGCAGCCTTTGACTACCTGAAGGGGTTTTCCAGAGGATGGAGAATGGCTGTTCTCAGTGGTGGCAGATGGCAGAACGAGGAGCAATGGTCTCAAGTTGCAGTGGGGGAGGTCTAAGTTGGATATTAGGACAAACTATTTCCCTAGGAGGGTGGTGTAGCACTGGGATGGGTTCCCTAGGGAGGGGGTGGAATCTCCATTCCTGGAGGTTTTTAAGTCTCGGCTTGACAAAGCCCTGGCTGGGATGATTTAGTTGGGTTGGTCCTGCTTTGGGCAGGCTGGACTTGATGACTCCTGAGGTCTCTTCCAGCCCTATATTCTATGATTCTATGAGAAGCCAATTAACGGAATATGGTGAGACATCCCTTGGAGCTAACCCTACGCTGACACACTTACTCCTTCCATCTATGCTTCCATGAGAAGAGGAAAAAGCCAGATCTTTTAAGATTACTAGAAGCTCTGGGGGTCTGAAGAGACCTGTTCCATAACTGGGGTTCTTCCAGATGTGTTGCCCATGTGCATCCCAATTTGGGGGTGCATGCTTACCACGTGCACAGGTGCCACAAGTTTTAGCAGTATCCATATGGGAGCAGTTCTGGAGACCATGGAGTGGTGCCTACATGACTCGCTATGAAGGGCACTGCATGCTCCCCTCAACCTCAGTTCCTTCTTGCCGAAAACTCCAACAGCGGGGAAGGAGAGCTGACTGTGGAATGGACCATCTCCCTCTTGCCCTCCGCCCAACAGATACAGAGGCAGCAAGGGGGATGTGCATGTAGTTGTTAGGATTAACCAATAAGCCCTATCTTATTGGTTAATTGTGTTAATGATTACATGTTAACATCCCTAGTCAAAGCCGATCAATTCTCGCCGCCACCCGAACCAAAGTCAATGCCGGGGTGAAATGTGCTGGTGGATTTCAGCTGGCATCTGTCTCACCACCGATGCCCTTCTGGAAATCATAGCAGAAAAAAAAAGGAGGGAAACGGGTCGACAAAACTAAAGTCTCCTTTTCACTCCTAGTCCTCAACAGCAGGGTCGAGATCCACTGGAAGGACGGCGGACAGCAGAAGCCACTGCAGGCCTGTTCTGAGGATGCACAAAGGATTCCAGACCCAAGTTCGCAGCTCCAAGTTCACAAAAGAATCCCCAGGTCACGCGCATGCTTTATTCGGGCAGCTGCTTCCTCTCGTCCCTCGCAGAACGAACTGCCTTGCAAACAGGGCACCCGATCTGTCTGTTCCCAGAGAGACAGGTGGTTTACAGAAGGGATTAGACTATTGTATTTGCAAGGTGCTTTCCCCCTCATGCCCTGCAGGGCCGCTTCACCTCTTTGAAATCTGAGCAGCAACACCCAACTTGAAAGGTATTAACTGCTCAAAAATATGTTAAATCCTAGTGATTTGCTTTAGCTCAGGCCTTCTAATCCACAGCAAGATCTCTTTTCCGCCGCCACAAAAGCATGGAAATCGGCAGGAGTTTTGCCAGTGTCTTTGATGGATTTGAAATCTAGCTTCCAGTCAGTTTCTCTACCGAGCTTGCTGCTGTCCAAGCTCTTATGGACAGTGCCCACAGCCATGCCCATGCAGAACATCAGTTTTTAAAGTTACCAGAAAGAACCCCACCATGGAACTATTTTCTCAGAATGATGGCAAGGGAGGGGGAGGATCCTGAGGTTCCTAATGAGTTAATCCTTGATCTTTTTACACCTGGACAAAGCGGAAGCACACCTCCCCCAATCAGCATGACAGATGTCATAGCCACAATGCACAAATGCAAACATTGGCACAAGGTGCAAACAATGAAGGAGGAGATTAGGTAGGGATGTGAACGGAAGCATCATCCTTACTGGGTAACGGTTAGGGATGCAAGCGACTAATCAACTAGTTTAG
Organism: Rafetus swinhoei; assembly: GCA_019425775.1. NCBI lineage: Eukaryota > Metazoa > Chordata > Testudines > Trionychidae > Rafetus > Rafetus swinhoei. Next base: position 9,695,848 of record JAFJHL010000226.1, read on the forward strand.
TCGCTTCCCCCTCCTCTCCCCCCACTTGCTGCCTCTATCAGAAAGAGGCAGCGGGGGGGTGGAAGAGGAGGGGGTGCTGGGGGGAGCCAGCTTAAAAGCCAGTTCCCCCCAGCTCCGTCGGAGGGGGCAGGGGCGCAGTGGCAGTTCCGCCTTTGAAATGTACAAGAGTCCCTATTGGGCTGTTGTGCATTTCAAAGCAGAAGTACCTCATGGAGCCTGGGACTCCCGAGTCCCACGCTGGCGCCAGGCTCCATGCCTTCTTTCAATCTTTGAAATGCCCAACAACCCAGCGGGATCGTGCTACATTTCAAAGAGGAAGCGCCCTTATCGACCAACCAAATAGTCAGTGGAAATTCCACCGACTATTCAATTAGTTGATTAATCTAATTTTAACATCCCTACTAACGGTTAACCAGTTCCCGGACAGCTGCCCACAGCAGATCGCAGAGGAGGGTTGCTCCAGTCCTGCACGGCCGGGAGCCAGCAGAGCCGACCCCAATGCAGGGCTGGTAGCAGGAGCTCTGCGGGCTGAAGGGCTGGAACCATGAGATCCTGCTAGTCAGATCCCGCTAGTTAAACGTTAGCTGATTAACTGGAATTTTACATCCTAGATTTAGGTGCTACCGCCTTAGGACCTGACTCTCATTTACAAGTGAGGCTGCTTTACAGCACTCTGGTAAATTACAGTCACACTAACTTTGAGATTCTGCGTGTCAGCCTGAGTGGGGTAAAGCAGGTTTAGTATAAATAAGAATTAGGTCCCTTATATTTAAACCATCCCAAAAGAAGGTAAACACTCTCTCAGAACAAGCTATTTGTACCGTGTAGCAAAAGAGAAACAGGAAGCACCGAATTTTAAAAGTACCACTATATTATTGTTACAGAAGGAGTAAAGCTCTAAGCCAAGGCTTCCACGAACTGAAAACTTTTATCTGTTTTATCTGAACAATTTGTTCCAGCTTTTTGCACAAAGTTAGCACTTTCCCTTCCAGATTGGGATCAGTTTTCTGCGCATGAATGCTTCCTGAGATTAGAAAATAAAAAAGGACAGAAATAAAGAATCACATCCCATGTACTCCACGGAAGAATTGGATTACATCTTTAAAAATTTTGAGTGAGTTCTTGGACATCTAAAACCGTAAGGGTACGTCTACACTGCAATGCTATTTCAGGATACTGGAGTATCCCGAAATAGCTATCCCGCGTCTTCACAGCAAGCCCGTTATTTCAGGCTCGCTATTCTGATGTCCCTGTTAGCTTATTTCATCAGTGCTATTCCGAAACATCCCTTACTCCTCGTAGAATGAGGCTATTTCAAAAGAGCATTGAACTAAGATACGCAATTTGCGTAGCTCAAATTGTGTATCTTATTTTGAGTTACGGTGCAGCGTAGATGCACCGTAAGAGATCACTGAAGTAAACTGTTTTAAAAAAAAAAAAAATGAATGAATGAATGGAGATGCCTATCTCCTAGAACTGGAAGGGATCTTGAAATGTCATTGAGTCCAGTCCCCTGCCTTCACAGCAGGACCAAATACCATCCCTGACAGATTTTGCCCCAGATCCCTAAATGGCCTCCTCAAGGATTGAACTCACAACCCTGGGTTTAGCAGGCCAATGCTCAAACAACTCAGCTATCCCTCACCCCATAAGGAAGCCTTTGTCGACCGCTCTGGTATGCCTTGTCAACCGCACCGCGTCTAGACTGCCGCACTGTGTCAGATCAGCTGATTGTCAGCACAGCGCAGCCATTTTTATTTTAATGAAGCAAGGATTATTTAAATCCCTGCTTCTTTGACTATGCCAAGTAAACTACTTTACATGGCTCCGTCAATGGAGCCATGTAGTCTAGACGCACCCTATATGTCATAGCAGAAAGATACTTTTATCATTTACATTGGAAGTGTACATTTCATTTGGGATGGATCCAAACCAAAGCTCTGACTTTGACCATCTTCAGTCTTTGAAGCAGACCAAGAACTGATTGCCTAGAAATTTATCAGAACAAGCTATTTGTACCGTGTAGCAAAAGAAAAAACAGGAAGCACTGAATTTTAAAAGTATTTATCTTCTTTAATTTTTAGGTTTCCCAGCAAAGGCACAGAAACCATTAAAATATTTTTTGCATTTCAGCCATAAATTAAAAGCAGTGGGCCTAAAAATGCAGTCTTTGTTCTGTCAGCAAAGGAAGAAACGTGCTTATGGTTTTGGACCAAGTCAGTTATAAATTGTGTTGGGACTGTAACTTCATGTGTTTGCTTAAAAAGGATATTAACTAACAGCAACATCAGATGAAACACTTGAGCAATAAGGGGATGGCTCCCAAATCAAAAATTCTTTGCTAGGACTACGACCTACAAAGATCATATGTGGAACTGGCTTAAACTTTTGCAATTTTGAAAATGAGGTCCCATTTTGAAATTAGAGGAATAATTGATTACATTTTCCCATCCTGCCCCCACCCATTGTAACCTATTACAGATCCATCTTGAAATTTGAATTTTAAAAATGAGTTTGTTTTTATAATAAATGCATGATTCTTTCTTCCAGACGGCTTCCAGGTGCTTCCTGATGATCCCAGCATAAGAAACTAACACACACTAGATTCCTCCCAGCTCTGACACTTTTACGTGTTTTTCTGAATCAGCAGTGCAGTGATTTCTAATAAATGGTTATAATTTAAAAACTACAAGCTAGACGGAGGCTGTGTTGTCCTATCAGTGTGACTGGTAAAGTGTTTAAAAAAAAAAAAAGCCTAAAATGGCTGAAAACTTAAAAACTGGATGATAGACCATGAACGCCAACGACAGCAGAGCCAAACCGCTCTTCTGTGGCTGGGAGGAGGCCCCGCCTCTGCCCAGCGCTGGTTGACTGCGAGGCGGAGCAAAACATGCCTCTCCCAACAGCAGGGCAGGAGGGGAGGTGCCAGGCAGTGTACCCCAGCCCCACCCCCAGAGCAGCCCGACAGCCAGCGGTTCGCAGCCCAGCACCAGTCCTCAGCACAGCACAGCAGTTGGAAACCATACTGTAGAAGATCTGTCCAAAGCCCCAGCACACTTCAGGAACAGGAATTAAGTGCTTATCTACAGATCATGGTCTGTTTGAACTCCTTGACTCAGCTGTAGCATCAATGGGCCCTATCTCATGAAATCCATCCCTATCCAAGAGAGCAAGACTGCAGTTCAAACATGGATCTGGGATCCAGGTGGCACATTCCCTGCTCCACCACAGACTTGCCGCGGGAGCAAGATGCTTCAACAAGTTTGCACTAGATGTAGATGTTTTTGTTGATATAACAGGACTTAAGCTGTGATGGTTTTGTGACATTTTTGTGCAAGCAAAACTGTGTTTCCAACAGAGAGAGTGCATTTGGCAGGTTAGATTATTCTGCTCAGGAACCTGTAAAAGCATTTTATCCCCAGTGTAAACTGCGGAAACTAGGCAAATCTTTTCTAGTGTAGTTGAGGCCTAAGTTTCTCAGAGTTTCAGGATCTCATCTGTAAAGTGTGGATAGAAGCAATTCTGTACCTCACAGAGTACTGGGAGAATAAATATCATAGAATTACAGGACTGGATGGGACCTCAAAAGATCATCTAATCCAGTGCCCTGCATTCATGGAAGGCCTAGACTATCCCAGACAGTGTTTATCTAACCTGCTCTTAATAATCTTCAATGACAGAGATTCTGCAACCTCTCTAGGCAAGTTATTCCAATATTAATCACCCTGACAGGAAGTTTTTCCTTCTGTCTAACCTAAAACATTCCTTGCTGCAATTTAAGCCCATTGCTTCTTATCCTAAAGAGGTTAAAGAGAACATTTTTTTTCTCCCTTCTTGTAACAATCTTTTATGTATTTGCAAACTTACAATGCACCTCCTCAGTCTGTTCTCCTTCAGACTAAACAAACCCAAATTTTTCAATCTTTCCTCACAGGTCATGTCTCCAGACCTTTAATCGTTGTGTTATCCATCTGTGGACTTCCTCCAATTTGTTCACACCTTTACTGAAATGCAGGGCCCAGAACTGGACACAATGCTCCAGGTAAGGCTTAATGAGCACGGAGTACAACGAAACATTTACTTCTTGTGTTTTTCTTATAACACTCCTGCTAATATATCTGTGCTCTTGTGCGGCCACTCAAAAGAAATTCAAAGGTTGCCCAGCTGATTAGCAGAGCACCCACAGCTAGGTTTTGCGTTCTGTTGGTGGTGCACATTCACACATACCTCAGTGCACACAAAATTATTCCACACGTGGATGGAAAAGATTAGAGGGAACATTGCTTATGATAATGAGGATAGTGACACATGGAGAGATCATGCTTCTTTTTATAAAACAGTCAATGATCTGTTATCTATTCCAACAAATTTCAGCAAAAGCAGAACTACCTGCTTAAAATTCTGCTTTTGCTGAGGACCGTGCAGAAACGAACTCAACGCGAAAAGAAATTAAAAAGTCTGACCCAGCCCATGTGCTTTATATATATTTCAAAAACACATCATAAAAAGACTAAATCATACAGGGGAGAGGGTGGATTTGCCCCCACATTCTCACAGGGAGTAGGGAACCTTTTTTGGGTCAGAGGCGGCTGAGCCACAGAAAAAAATCAGTCAGGGGCCGCGCACAAGCAAGAAGCACACAAGCAAGAAGCAGAAAAAATTAAACTCTCACTGACTTGGCCTCCAACTGAGAAGAAAGACACTCCCCACTCTCCCCTCGCACACCAGAGCCTCGGTAGGGGCCTGGCTAGTAGATTTTGGGTACTCCAGCTCTGGGGCAGCTGCAGCAGACTCCCCAATACAGACTCCCCAATGCTGGAGGGTAGCCCTGAGCCGCAGGGGCCGGCTAGGCAAGCTGGGGTCCACATCCAGCCCCCAGGTCTTAGATTCCCTACCTCTGCCTTAGACCTAACTACTGTTTTGTTACTTGAGAAATATAACAGTGGTGTAGCCAGAAGGGCCCACTTGTGTGGGCTAGGGATGTTAAATTTTGATTAATCAGCTAATCGAGTAGTCAATGGAATTTCCGTTGACTAGTCGATGGGGGAGGGCACTTGCTATCCCGGCTGTGCCTCTGCCTTTTAAATGTAGTAAGCGTGACCATGAGGCTCTTACTACATTTAAAAGGCAGAGGCGCAGTAGTCAGGACCTAGAATTTTTGGGGATCTGCTTCATTCCCCACTCGCGATGTTTCCCCCTGCTGCACCTCTGCCTCCCTGTGGAGACAGTGCTGGGAGGAACTGGCTCTTAAGGACCAGCTCCTGCTTCCCCCTTGCTGCCTCTGTTACAGAGGCAGCAAGGTGGGAGGGGAGGAGCGAGTAGTCGAGTAGTGACTGGACTACCCAATAAGCCTAGGTTTATCAGGTAGTTGACTAGTCGCCTACATCCCTAGCGTGGGCCCTGATTCCAGGGGGGTGGATAACGATGGAGGGTGGGGTTATGCCCCAGGACCCCAACCCCATTCTCTGGCTGCAGCGCCGGCGGGGGCTGGGTGAGCCACAGCCCACCTCCAGCCCACCCGGAATATGCCCCTGAAACATAATACAGTAGAAGCTCAGAGTTATGAACTGACAGGTCAACCACACCCCTCACTTGGAATCAAAGTATGCAATCAAGAAGCAGCAGAGACCCAAAAAAAACCCCCAACCCACTGGCAAATACAGTACTGTGTTAAACATAACCTAAAGGGAAAGTCTAAAAAAGGATTTGACAAAGCAAGGAAACTGTTTCTCTGCTTCTTTCATTGAAATGAAGATAATCAAAAGGAGCATTTTCTTCTGGATAATAAAGGCTGAAAGCTGCATTAAGCCAATGTTCTACTGTAAGCGTCTGAAAGAGCCACCAAAATATTTTGTTCAAAGTTACGAAAATGTCCAAGGTACGAACAACCTCCATTCCCGAGGCGTTTGTAACTCTGGACGATCTACAGTTTGTGAGAAACTGGGACCAAGAGATCTTGGATGGAGTTACTTTGTGGCAGCTTCCACTGGTCGAACAGTGCAACTGCTTTTCTCCTAGGCACAAATGCCTAGATAGTGATTCTCAACCTTTTTGGAATCACGCACCATCTTAGCATTTTTTTTCCTATAAGTTCCCCACACACACATACACGAACTCAAATTTGGCCCAGCCATCCAGCTTAGCACAGTGACCTTCTTCACCAAGTGAACTTTAACACAGGAATTATTGTAGAAAACCAAATTAAAAGAAAAATAGGCAGGGGTAAATTACTTCCAAGATAAAATTCTGCATCCAGCAGTGAAAAAGATCAGACCCTTTCTAATGTTCCACATTTAAAAGTTGTGTTTGTATTGCTGTCAGCGTGGCAACCAATCAGCACAACTCAGAATACAGTTGGAGGAAGGTGTGAAAACGTTTGCGTGGTTCCACTGATACATGGTCATTTCATCAGGGACTTTTATTTTCAAGAACTTTTACCAAACATAAAACGTTTGGCTTTTTTTTTTTTTCATTTCAGTGAATGCAGTTTTGATCTGGAATTACAACATCTGCCCGAGCATTGATTCCAACCCAAACACTGCAACAGCAGGCTGGCGTGCGAGAACCAGGAAGTGAAACTTACGATAGATCCATGTTCAAAGTGAAGTAAATCAGCAGCACACAATGTAAACAGGCATCATGAAAAACTAGCAACTAATTTTCAAAAATTACTGAGCACTTGCTAGGGATGTTAAAATGTGTTCATTTAGGTAAATGTGTTACCACTGAAAATATCATTGGTTACATGTTCACACGGGCTGTGGAGTGGGAGGCAGCTCCCCAGGCACCAGTGTGCACAAGGAGCTGGTGTTTAAGTGTGTAACCGGGCCCAGATTTATCGGTTAACCGTGTGCACGTTTACACTTTCACATCTCTGCTTAACTCTCCAAATAAAGTCAAAGGTAGGTACTCAGCCACTCTGAAAATCAAGGCCCCAAGTATTAAAATTCTAGCAGTTATAATCTCAGTTATTAATAACAGGAAAGGCATTTAAACATTTTTAATTGCAACCCGACACTGCCCCTCGTACAATACTGAAGTCTAAACTGCTTAATACTCTTATCACACACAATGAAAGTCTGTCTCGAACCGAAACAATCAATTAAAAGGGATGACGGTACAGGTTTTGTCTTTCCCTTAGCTGCCACAATACGGGACAAGAATGCGGTAAGCCTCCACAAGCCAATGTTGCTACTAGCTGCGGAGAGGAAAACGGGCTCGTTTGTTCGCTTGTAACAAGTTGAAGTCCATCGTTGGCTAAGCTTTTTCACAGTTTGCCAGGGTCACCCCAGGCAGATCAAAAATTAATTGGTTGTCAGAAACTGAATGCAAATTAACTGTGCATCAGACAGCGCTTCAAAGCTGTGTTTAGCCCTAGCTAATGGATGCAGGCATGGGGCTAAAACCTCTTGTACATGAAGAACTCTACTGCGATTATTTTTTTGCACTGGGGCAGTGCCAGATGACCTCAGTGCTAGACCAGATCCCCACCACAGTAGGTACAGCACAAGCACAAACAGACAAAAAGCCAGTCCCTGCCTCAAAGAGCTTACAATCTAAATACAGTAAAAGCTTTGTTACCCGGCTTGCTGGGAGGTGGTGGTACATTAAAAATTCTGGTTAACGAAGAGGGAGGGAATTTGTCAGGGGATGGGCATGGGAGGGGTTTTGGGGTGCCAGATGGGGGGAGCGCTCACTTCGGGCAACGCCCTGTAATGGCGACATTGGCAGAGGTGTGGCTAGGCAGCTCTGAGTATTGCCGCCGCCCACAAGCACCGCCCCCACAGCTCCCATTGGCCGGGAGCTGCAGAACCAGTAGGCGGAGCAGGGTGGGGGCAGCACACGGAGCCCCTGGGGCTATTCCTCCACCAAGGAGCAGCAGGGACTTGTCCCCACTTCCCGTGAGCCACGTGGAGTCAGGTCGGGAGTCGGCCAGCTCCGCACCAACCAGACTTCCAATGAAGATCAGAAATGCAGATGTACAGAGCGTTCCAGCTGGTAAAGTGCCAGATAACACAGCTTTCACTAATAAAAGCATCGTACTAATACTGTACAAGGGATATTTCGACTTACTGCCACAGTACATACAACACTCCCGAACAGGCCATGATGCCATGTCATCAGGACATGATCAGCTGGGGAGAGTTCGTTCTGGCGGCATAGTAGCTATAATTTGATATCCTGTTGGAGAGCTTTGGGGTCTGAGCTAATCTGAGCCTGGTGCTGATCAACAGCGGATCACTAAACAACACAGCGATTCGTCCTAGTTTACCCCCAGACCCACACAATCTGTAACAGAAGTAACAATCTGGCCACCTGTAGGAGACGGAAAGTGGTTTAGAAAAAGAAAGGAGAGCACAATACCCTTCTGGAAGGAAAGGCCCCCTCTCTATCAACAAGGGCACCTTTGCCCTTCAAATTGCAGCTCAAGCAGCTAGGAGGAACAGCTAAAGCAGACTCTAGCAGCAAACACCGTAGGAGAATGCAGAGCAAGGGTCCTGGTCCTCTCAGATGTTGGCTATGAGGCTATGGCTGAGATTTGAAAGGGGAGTGAAGGCCTCCAGCTCCCAGTGGATGGGTGTCTAATTCCCTTAGGCACCTTTGGAAATCCCAGCCTACCTGCCAAAATCAGCAACTGTTTCATGAGCGGAACCACCCTTGGAAATCAATTGCTCAATAGCCGCTCTGCAGAGCAGAGTTTGGAAAGTTTCCCCAACACTGGCTCCTCCCAGGACACAGCCCACTGTGCTGGGTTACACCCTGTGCCAACTCCTGTAACCAGGTGGATTTGATATCCACAGACACAGTCTTCACCCAGCATGTCAGTCTCTTGCCTCGCATAACTGTGCGGTGCCCCTCTATTGCAACTGCCTGCTTCCTGGCCTGGCCAGGCAGGAGGCATTTCGCTTCCCAGCCCCGCTCTCAACCTATCCCTCTGCTCCTTGCTCCTGCTCCCTACTTCTCAAAAAGGCAGTGCCTCAGAGGCCACCCAGATCCTCACATAGGATTGTCAGGTGTCCGGTTTTCGCCCGGACTGTCCAGTATTTGGGTTCCCGTCCGTTAAAAAAAACAAAAAATACCAGACATGTGGTATTTTGTGGGGCCATTTAAAGGTGCAGCGCTTTTTTTTTTTTTTTTTTTTGCTTAACTCTGGTCTCCCCCTTTTTTTCTTTTTGGCTCAACAACTTTGGTTTCCCCTTCCCCCAACAGAATTTTTTTCCTGGTGTTTTTTTTGGGGTGGGGTGGGGGTTGGTATATTTTGATTTAAACCATCTGGCAACCCTATCCTCACATTGTCCCTCCTTCCTGTCAAAAAAAAGCATGATTCAGGGACCTCATGACTGCCTTCCTCCCACCTCCCTTCCCGTGAAAAACAGCCACTCCACTAACTCCCTCCTTGAAAAGCATTAGCCATGCTGGGCTGGGCTGCTCCATCCAGTCCTGTTAAACCAACAGCAGGACTTCAGTTGCTCCGTGCTGTTCTTCTTGGGTTCCCTGCTCTAGTCATCTGCCAACCCTAGGTACCCAAGCACGTGATCAGAGCCCTGGAAAAAGGATCCACTGACATCTGCATCCACATTTGCAGGTGCAGATACCCACAGATATAAAGCGGATAACAGCAAATGTGCAGGGTTCTAAACACAAAATTTGTACCCGCAAAAATCAGGCAGGGCTATCCACATTCACATCCGCAGATGCAGATACCCACGGATATAAAGCAGATGTCTGCAGATTTGCTGGGCTCTACGCAAGGTCTTTAAAAATCCCTGGGAAAGAAGATGAGGGAAGCCTGCACGTAGTCTTAGTTTTCTAATACCATGTTGAGGGCCTCCTCCTTAACAAAAAAAAAATCCTTCCCAGGATGCTGGCACACCAGCCTGCCCTTGTAACCATTAAACACAAATTTCATCCAAACAATGTCCTGCACAGACAGAGTTCTTCTGCATCGCCTTACTTTGCCTACCCGCTATACAGTACATGGTCAGTTTCACTTCTGCTGTGTTAAGGGCAATGGGAAATGATACCTTTTCCATCCAGCAAAGAGGAGGGAGAGAAAATCCGTAAGTCAAGGATCTTGCAAGAAAACATGGTTCAGATCACATGTTCCAGTAGAACAATTTACATGAAGTGTACATTTCAGAATGATGACTGGGTAAAAAGCAGTGTAGGATAGGGATGTTAAATATAGTTGAATCAATTAGTCGACGGATTTTCCATCGACTAGTTTATTAGTCGATAAGCATGGGAGCCGCATGAGCAGGGTTAGCTCCCTGTTGGGGCAGCTAACCCTGCTGTGGCTCTGCCTTTTAAATGTAGGCTCTTAATACATTTAAAAAGCAGAGTCGCAGCATCGGGAGCTTAAGCCGGCTCCCCCCAGCACCCGCTCCCCCTTGCTGCCTCTGTTAGAGGCAGCAAGGGCAGGGGGGAGGGGAAGTGACTAGTCGAGGAACCTTTTTTGGAGGAGTTTTTGCTTATCGGATAGTCGACTAGTTGCTTACATCTAGTGTAGGAAGGGTTAATGTAGTTTTGGAACAAGCAGTCATGAAATTGAGTGTTTACAAAAACCTATGTTAAAAAAATAGCCAACAGACATAGGCTTTATGTCTTTAGCCAACATGACAGGGCTTTATCACACCCCCGTTACTGTCAGAAGGGGTTAGGGGCTCTGCCTATGACGAACGGCAACAGGAGTAGGAGCAGACGCACAAAGAAAGCGACAGGCACTTCACATGAGCTGTTTCTCAATTTCATGCACACAAAAAATGACCCAGTCCTTGTCTACACACAAACTTGCAGTGGTTTAGTTAAATGGGTGGAACCCCCTATGTTGCCACTTCAAGAATGACTCAGGCTTGTATACACTCAGAATTTGCATTGGTTAAACATAAATCAATTGAATTGAACTGGTGCTGATTGCGTATGTGGACTCTTACATCAGTTTGAAACTGATTATAGTGGTTTAGTTTGCATCTGTAAATTTGCAAGTGCAAGCAACACTGATTAAAGCATGTCTAAATCAATGTAAGAGTCCACATGCAAAAGCTGCACCAGATTGGTGAAACTGACTTTTTAAAAAAAAAAAATCACACAATTTGATATATCCATATCATTCTATATGCAAGCCAGGTTATTTTAGGTTGATCTTAAATCTTTTTCTAATCGATTTCAGCTAAAGCAAAACAAATCTGGTTTAATCTGAAATAATAGTAATCGCACCCATGAAATATTTTCCACCAAATTAACTAAGTTGATTTAAAATTCACAATGTAAGTTAAACCAGTGCAACTATATGTAAAGATAAGCCCTCAGAATTCGATATTAGCGTCTAGACATTTAAATGATTAACCAATAAGCCTGAGCTTATAAATTAAACAGCTACACACGCTCCCCGCCCCCGCCCCCCTTGCTGCATCTCTGTCAGAGGCAATGGGGGGAGAGGAGGAAGAGACAGGAGCTGGCGAAGCCACCTCTCTCCCACCCCCCACACTGCTGCCTCTGTATAGAAGCAGCAATGCAGGGCGGCAGATGGGAGCCGGTCTGCGCAAGGAGGTGATTTTTAAACTGGCTCCTCTTGTGGACCGGCTCCTGTCTGCCATCCCGGCTCCTCGCAGGGCGGGGCGGGTGGAGGAAACTTTGTGCACTCCTCCTGCCCCAGGCCAATCAGGACTTGGGGGGTGGGGAGCGCGTGACAGCTCCTCCCATCCTGCGCAGAGTGCATGACACTTCAAAGCGCTGCATGGTTCTGCCAGGGCGGGAGGAAGTTTTGCGCGCTCCCCCGCCCCCACACCCTAGTTGGCCTGGGGCCGGGGGAGCTGAAGCGCCTCCGTGAGCCGGATCAACCCGCTTGGTGGGCCAGATCTGGCTACCAGAGGCCCTTTTGCCCACCCCTGATCTAGACCACCAGTTAGATGTCTATCTAACCTGCTCTTAAATATCTCCAGAGATAAGAGATTCCACAACCTCCCTAGGGAACTTATTCCAGTGTTTAACCACATGAGTAAAGGAACCTCAGTCTGATAACACCTGGGGTAAATGTAGGCAAAATTTAGTGGAGTTAATAGATCAAAAGACAACTACAAGGAGCCAGAAGAGAAAGGAATAATGCCATTGAGTTCCTTGTCGCCAATTAATCATTTTAAATCAATCAGACGATGAACACATCAAATGTAGAGTCAATTGCAACTCCTTTCCATGCAACTTTCAAACCAACTGATTGCACTGCATATCCGCATAGCACACTCATTAAGACACACTCTGAATATGAGGCGCTCTTCTGAGGAGAGCCCAAGTCCAAGAGAAGCCAAGCCCTTAGAAGAGACTGCCCACAACAGCGCAGGAAACAAATCTTTGTGCACTGAAATTTGAAGAAATCCAAGGATCACAGCGGTTACTTTTGGGGAACGATCACAAGGCTGTTCAGAGTTGCAGAGCCCCCTCTGACATGAATTCAGTCGTCACTGTGGTCGTTTCAAAAGCAGAGATTATTTTCTATCAGTCATCATGTTTCCATTCTAGGCTCAAAAAAAGGAAAGAAAAAACCCGACCATGTGCAACTTGGATCTTTTCACTCAGTGGGAACGTGGCGCAGGCAAGCAGTGAATGAAAACTGTTACTGTCTAATAGCCTAAATGATATGACCTTGTGGTCTCCACTCAGTTCCTCATCACAAAGGCCACCCTAATTAGCACTAATAGGCCCGCTGGTTGGCAGGCTTGCCCACGGTAGGATCCTCTCATTAAGAGAGGACTCCCAGGTTGAGATTCCCAGGGAAAGCATGTTGGTGAGGCAGCAGGGAGGAAGAGTTTAATGCCCTTTCGCTCACCTCTTCCACTGTGTGCAGTCCACAAGCATTAAAGGAAACATCTAAAAGCTTTTCTAAGAAAGGCCCAGATTCAGCAAACGCTGGTGCACGTGCTGAGTTTTACTACCATGACACATCCCACTTCGGGATGTTAAATATTGGTTAATTGGATAGTTGATTAACCTCGTGAATTCTTATCGGTTACTCGACTATTCTACGGTCCCTGGGGGCAGGGCCAGCAGCCAGTGCACTCCAGCCCCACTCCTGAGGAGCCCCCTGCCACTCCGCACTGCTGCCTCTGTATCAGAGGCAGCAGCGTGGGGTGCCAGGTGGGAGCTGGTCCACAAGGGGAGCCCGTTTAAAAATCAATTTAACATGTTCTGTAAGCGCAGGATTGGGGCCTTGGAGTTAAACACTTGACGTGCACCTCTGTCATATATTAGCCAGCCAGAAATGAAAGTGAGAACGAAAATGCCTTCACGCCAAGTATAATCATCAAACCTCTGCTCATTAGAGTTACCCCCTGTATGAAATTAACTCTATTAACTGTGCGAGTGAAATTGACCAAAAAGGCAAAACGCAAGGGACTCCATGCCCGAGTGAGGAGGAAATAAGGATTCCCACCTTTAAAATACCCATCTGGGCATAAGTATAAGTGCCCTGCACACCTACTTACTTCGCCTGTGTGGGGAATGGACAAAACACGGGCTCCACTCTACCTACTCACAGGCTAGCTCCACTCTAGGGAAATACAGACCAGCAGCAAATTACTAACCCCTGAAACATGAAAGAATGGTGTCTGAGTCACCTCCCACCCAAGGCTGTTCCTGGAGCAGAGTGCAGCTCTCCTACCACGCCTTGCTCAGGAGTGGGTCTAAACGCAGTGTGTTCGGGTGAGGATTATTTTGTCAATTTCACATCCTTATGCAAGTTATACGTTCTCAAGGCTGGCAGCTCTCAGAGAAACCCGTGGGATCCGCAGCCACCAGCTCCCACACCACCAATGAAATATGCCGACGTACGAGAGAGCCCGAGTTACTGCCAGCACAGAAAGAAACAAAGTTCAGGGTGTGCAGTGTTACCCGCCCTTAAAGTTACCAGGGGAGCAGCTAGATAAGTCCGTGCTGCGTTTACTAACGCTTCATTAAGCCATAAAACGACGCTTCGGCCCTGACCATGCAGTGGGCCAGCCCAGCAGTTACACAGGGCCCTTTTGAAGTCAACAGACGCCCTAGTCTGTCCAATCCAGAGCAGGATCAGGGCCTTGATCTCTTTTAATGGCTGGGCTGAACGGTACCAAACAGCCTCACCAGAGCAGTCACTTTTCAACTACTAAATTTAAAAGCTTCCTCCACTTCAAAAAGTTTCCCAGGAGAAAAGAAGGGGTCGCCTTGTTAAAATAAGCTTTGAAGGGTGGTTTGTGTTATTAGTGGTTTCCTGCCTGATGCTCTTCTGTTTTCTGAAGGGTATTTTCTACACCGGCTCAAACAATTGTGGGTTTCAATTCATCACGCTCTCCAAAAGGGGAAGCCGGACAGCGAGTGCTACGTTTGTCCTAAGAGGTGGGAAATCAGCATTTCACGATTATTTTAAAATGCCGCTAGGCAGATCTCACCCCAGTTTTTGCAGCTTCTCTCTCCATTCCCACTTCCCTATGCCACTGGTGAAGCTTCCTCTCCCAGGATCATTGCACAGACATACCCTCGGTCCTCCATACCCCATTCCCCTCCCTATAACCCATAGGGCCGGGGAAGCCAGACACTGCAGCACAGTCACTGTCGCTGTCTCTCCCTTCCTTCCCCATCCAGATAGCCTTCGGAGGCCGCTGTAGAGGCAGACTGGAGTGCCAACAAGCACCCCACAACCAGGGTCAGTTCTAAGGCAGCAGACACACTTGCAGTAGTGAATGAAAACCAAAGCAACACAGAACTACACTTGGTCTGGATCCCCCCTTCCAACTCCAAGGTCTCGAAGCTAAATAAAGTCCCAGGGAACATCAGCAGCTGAAAGCTCCAGGCAAAGACCAAAGTGGGGAGGAGGAGGAATCAAAGAGTAGTGCAAGGGAATCAAAATGCAGTCAGAAGAATTCAAAGGGGCAAGCTAGAAGGGTGGGTGGCATGAAGTCAAAAGGTCACGAATGGGGGTGGGAGAAGAAATTAAATTAGCAGGGTGGAGACAAATGAGAGAAAAATCAACATGGGGTGAAGGGGGTGAGAGAAACTGCAGTAGGGAGGGGGAATCGCAGGCGCTGTGGGGCAGGAGCTACGCAAATAACGAATCAGAGGGGAGATGAACATTTGCTGGGACCACAGCTCGGGTTGCAGAGGGAGAAGGGAACATGGGTAGTGGTTTCAGAGAGAGCAGTGGTGAGGGGGTAGCTGCAGAGGGAGGAGCATAGTGAGAGAGCAAAGCATGTTGGGGTGGGGGAAGAGGTTGCATGGGTGCTTACACAGAGCGTGTGAGGGGAAGCGCCCTGGGGGAGTAGAGCAGCAGTTCTCAAACTGTGGGTCAGGACCCACGAGTGAGTCACCACCAGTGTTTAGGGATGTAAGCGACTAATCGACTATCCGATAAGCAAAAGCTTATCGGATAGTCGACTAGTCGCTTCTCCCCCCCTTGCTGCATCTATCTCAAAGAGGCAGCAAGGGGGGAGTGGAAGAGGAAGGGATACGGAGGGTGGGGGAGCCGGCTTAAAAGCCGGTTCCCCCCAGCTCCGTGGGAGGGGATAAGTGCGCAGCGGCGGCGTTCCACCTTTGAAATGTACAAGAGTCCCCGCTGGGGCTCTTGTACATTCCAAAGCGGGAGCGCCCCGTGGAGTCTGGGGCCAGTGGGGGACTCGGAGAACCCTGGGTTCTTGTACATTTCAAAGGCGAAACACTACAGGGCACTTCCGCCTTTGAAATGTAGCAACAGCCCAGCCGGCTCTTGCTACATGTCAAATCAGAAGCGCCTTTCTCGACTAATCGAATAGTCGATGAAAATTCCATCGACTCTTCGATTCGTTGATTAATCTAATTTTAACATCCCTACCAGTGTTCCCTGTAAGCTGAGTGCTTGGGCAGCTGCTCAGGAGAGATTCAAGTGCCACCCAGCTGATGAGCAGAGCACCCACAGCTAGGTTTGTGTTTATACTGGTGGTGCACATAAGCACATGCCTCAGTGCACATGGAAAAAATTATTCTGCACATGGGTGAGGAAAAAATTCACACATGGATGGAAAAGATTAGAGGGAACATTGGTCACAACCCCGTTTTAATGGGATTGCCGGGCTCAGGTCTCAGGCCTGCTGCCTGGGGTTGAAGCCTTTGGTCATTAACTTTGTCCCCCCAGGTCAGGAGAGGGGGTTCAGGCTTTGTTCACAGAGTAACTGGGTGGTGGTGCAATGAAGTCTGAGAGCCCGTGGAGTAGAGGACGTAGCACAGTGCATGGGGACGCAGTGGGTGGGGGCAGAGGAGAGAGGGGGAGTTGAATGGGGGCGGAGTGGAACAGCAAGAGAGCGCATGCACTGGGGTAGGAGGGTGTACAGGGAAATCCAGGCATCTGAGTTGGAAGGTGGCAGCAGCGGGAAGCAGACAGGACAGGGCACTAGAGGAGCATTTGGGTTGGAGGGCTGTAGTGGGGCAGCTGGACAGTGTTTGAGTTGTAAAGGTATTGCAATAAGGCAGACGGGTTGCAAAGGGTGCAGGGGAGTGTTGAGGGTGGGGGTTGCAGTAGGGCAGAGGGGGAGTGTCGAGGAGGGAGGGTTGCGGGGTTTGGATCGGGGCTATAGTGGAGGGAGGGGGCTGCAGTGGGGGAGTATACAGGGTGAAGAGTTGCAGAGGGAGGCATCCAAGAAGAGCGGCAGTGGGGAGAGTGTTGGGTGGGGGGGGCTGAAACAGGGTTTGCACTGGAGAAGTTGTTCGGGGGCTGCAGGATCATTGCAGTGTGGGGTGCAGGGAGGGAGTGGAGGGTGCAGAGCAGTGAGCTGGGGTATGCAGGGAAACCCGGGCAGTGCAGGGGGTGCAGTGGGGAGTTGGGGGTGCAGCGGGGTGGGTGTTAGAGGTGCAGTGCAGGAGTTGCTGGGGTGCAGCGGGAGCCCCAGGGCCGTGGGGGGGGTGCAGTGGGGAGTTGGGGGTGCAGCGGGTGTTGGGGTGCAGTGCAGGGAGCCGGGGTGCAGCGGGAGCCCGGGCCGTGCAGGGGTGCAGTGGGAGTTGGGTGGTGCAGCGGGGGTTAGAGGGTGCAGTGCAGGGAGCCGGGGTGCAGCGGGAGCCCGGGCCGCAGGGGCTGCAGTGGGGAGTTGGGTGGTGCAGTGGGAGGATGATGGGGGTGCAAGTGCGGGAGTTGGGGTGCAGCGGGAGCCCTGGCCATGCAGGGGGTGCAGCAGGAGTTGGGTGGTGCAGGGGTGGTTAGAGGTGCAGTGCAGGGAGCCGGGGTTTGCAGGGGAGCCCGGGCCGTGCAGGGGTGCAGTGGGAGTTGCAGTGGGGCGGGTTAGGGGTGCAGTGCAGGGAGCTGGGAGTGCAGCGGGAGCCCGGGCCGTGTGCAGGGGAGTGCAGCAGGGGGTGGAGGGTGCAGAGCAGTGAGCTGGGGGTATGCAGCGGAAACCCGGGCCGTGCGGGGGTGCAGTGGGGAGTTGGGTGGTGCAGCGGGGGGTTAGAGGGTGCAGTGCAGGAGCCGGGGTGCAGCGGGAGCCCGGGCCGTGCGGGTGCAGTGGGGAGTTGGGTGGTGCAGCGGGGTTAGAGGGGTGCAGTTCAGGAGCCGAGGGTGCAGCGGGGAGCCCGGGCCGCAGGGGGTGCAGTGGGGAGTTGGGTGGTGCAGCGGGGTTAGAGGGTGCAGTGCAGGAGCCGGGGTGCAGCGGGAGCCCGGGCCGTGCGGGGGACTGCAGTGGGAGTTGGGTGGTGCAGCGGGGTTAGAGGTGCAGTGCAGCGAGCCGGGGTGCAGCGGGAGCCCGGGCCGTGCGGGGGTGCAGTGGGAGTTGGGTGGTGCAGCGGGGGTTAGAGGGTGCAGTGCAGGGAGCCGGGGTGCAGTGGGGAGCCCGGGCCGTGCAGGGGGTGCAGTGGGAGTTGGGTGGTGCAGCGGGGTTAGAGGGTGCAGTGCAGGAGCCGGGGTGCAGCGGGAGCCCGGGCCGTGCAGGGTGCAGTGGGAGTTGGGTGGTGCAGCGGGGGTTAGAGGGGTGCAGTGCAGGGAGCCGGGGTGCAGCGGGAGCCCGGGCCGTGCAGGGGACTGCAGTGGGGAGTTGGGTGGTGCAGCGGGGTTAGAGGGGTGCAGTGCAGGGAGCCGGGGTGCAGCGGGAGCCCGGGCCGTGCAGGGGGTGCAGTGGGAGTTGGGTGGTGCAGCGGGGGTTAGAGGGGTGCAGTGCAGGGAGCCGGGGGTGCAGCGGGAGCCCGGGCCGTGCGGGGGTGCAGTAGGGAGTTGGGTGGTGCAGCGGGGGGTTAGAGGGGTGCAGTGCAGGAGCCGGGGTGCAGCGGGAGCCCGGGCCGTGCGGGGACTGCAGTGGGAGTTGGGTGGTGCAGCGGGGTTAGAGGGTGCAGCGGGGGTTAGAGGGGTGCAGTGCAGGGAGCCGGGGGTGCAGCGGGGAGCCCGGGCCGTGCGGGGAGCCGGGGGCGCCGGGCGGTCTCCCGGCGGCGGGGCGCGCACTCACCGACCCCGTACTTCTCCCGCTTGGTGGGGATCCAGCGGGCCATGCTGGCGGCGGCGGCCGGACGCTCCCCCGGCAGCTGCTCAGCGCGGCAGGCGCTGCGCTGCCCCCGGCCCCCGGCGCGGCTGGGTCGGGCTGGGCGCCCCGGGCTGCTCCGCCATGTTCGGGGCCCCGCTGCGCACCCGCCGCTCGGCAACTAACTTCCCGGCGCCGGGCCGGGCCACTTCCCCGCCTCCCGGCCGCAGCAGGCGGCTCTCCCCGCCCCGGGAGGGATCACCTGCTGCGCCCGCCCCAGCGCCCGGAACTCGGCTCCCTGGGGCTCGGAGCCAGCGCCCCCTTTCCCAGGGCACCCCCCACCCAGCCCGGGCTCGGAGCTGCACCTCTCCCCCCGGGCACCCACTCCGCTCTGCGCCCCCTTCCCCGCCTCCCCGCTCCAGACTTGGGCAACTTCCCAGCCAGGCACGGATTGGTTCCTGAGCAGCCCTGTTAACCCTCTGACCACCGCAGCCTGGAGCTAGTCCAGAGTCGGCGGCGGCTGCTACCGAAGCGTTTCCCCCGCCTCGCTGCTTCGCCAGCTGTTGACGTGCAGGGGGAAGGCGAGCCAAGCCGCAGCATGGGTTTGGAAAAGCAGAGGCCGGTGGGAAGGAGCCCGGTGCCAGGCCCTCGCTTCCCCGCTCCCCGAAGCAAATCCGGGAAAGGGAAAGGGGAAAGCGGGTTGGGGGAGGTTTCCCAACATTAGCAGCGTGGTCGAGTTTGCATTGGGTTGGAATTACAAGCCCCACCGCCTATCCACGGAGCCCTGCACTAAAACCATTCCCAGGGCTGGGGAAACAATGGCAAGAGCACATTGTTGCAGGAACAATCAAGCTATCAGAATGGGCTCGAGGGGGCTCAAAACTCTTATTGACTTCAGCTTGTGCAGGCTTGGGCCCCTGGATGAGCCATTTAAAAGGCACTCCCCCCCCATAATGTATGTTTCCATTACCTGTAGGCCCTGCTCCTGCAAACAGATGGGTGCCAGTTTGAGGCTTATGCCCCCAAACCGGGTATCATCTATTAGTAGTGAGGAAAATCATTGGGGGTGGGGAAGGTTTTCAAACGGACCCAAGAAATTCTCTTGTATAACACAGGTGGGGAAAAGGTGGGGGGAGCCGATGGCACAACCACACCCATGGATTGTGGCCAGTGTTCCCTGTAAGCTGAGAATTGGGTGGCCACTCAGGAGGGAGCCCAGAGCTAGGTTTCTGTTTCTATTGGGGGTGCACATTTGCTCATGCCTTGGTGCATGTAGACAAATTTATTCCACACATGGATGGGAAAGATTAGAGGGAACATTGATGGTGGCTACTACCGATGTACCTTTATGGTGCATTTACGCTTGGAGCCAGGGCTCTGAATAGCACGGCAGTCTAGCTGCTCTGAGTAGGAGTCGGTGGCTATGTCTACACTCACGGCTTCTTGCGCGAGAAATATGCAAATGAGACTGAGCATGGAATATCGCCGAGCCTCATTTGCCTACCTAATGAGCTGCCATTTTTGCAGAAGAGGCTCTTGCGCCAGAAGGAGCTGTCTACACTGCCCCTTCTTGTGCAAGAAAAACCCTCTTGCGCAATGCCATTATTCCTACGTAATCGGCGTCGCAGCATTGTACAAGAGGGTTTTTCTTGTGCAAGAAGGAGCAGTGTAGACAGCTCCTTCTAGCTCAAGAGCCTCTTCTGCAAAAATGGCGGCTCATTAGGTATGCAAATGAGGCTCGGCGATAGTCCACGCTTAGCCTCATTTGCATATTTCTTGCGCAAGAAGCTGCGAGTGTAGACATAGCCTATGATGTAGAATGGGTATGTAGATCCATTGGCTAGCCCCTCCCATCACTCCTTAGGCTGTGCCTTGCATAGTGGGGTCCTGTAGGTCCTACTGTAATAAACAATATCTTGCCTCTTCTCCCAAGACATGGCTTGACAGAAGCTTAGTTTCAGACATCAAGAACTGCTTTTACTACTACAGTCCATGCTGTACTGTATCTTTAAATATACCTGGTGGTGTCAAAATATATAGCTGGAGGGTTTGTTACATGCACAGTAAGTTAGTCATCCTGTGGTGGAGAAGTGTTGCAAGGTTACACCCAGTTTCTTTTAGAAAACCCAAGCCATCTACTAAAAAAGATGTCTTGCATTTGTTTCCAAGCGCTGCTCAGGATGTTTTTGTGACGGCCGTACCTTTATGATGACAAACACACCCAAGGCCATGAATGTCAAAGGCTGCGTGGCTGGACCCTGAGAATGGATGGTGGTAACTCCGACCAGCAGCTCGGAGACGGAGCGTGTTTCGTGGCTGGAACAAGAGACAAGTCAGAACGAGTTGAACAATTTATTCTTTACATAACACCAGCTAATTGACATGTGGCATGTGAAAGACAAGATCCTTGTCCCTAACACTGTATAGTTTCTGACCTGGATCCTCGGAACCTCCTGACGGCTCCCGACACCTGACAGGAGGTGCCCAGCACCTTTCAAGATCCTTTCCCCCACTATGAGATGTGAGCACTGTATGAAATCATGAGAAAGGGTAAAGATCAAGCACATAGAACATCTGTCCTTCTCCTACTGTACATAACTTGTCCGAGCAATTGGGTTTTGCAAATCCCTGAACTCCATAAGATTCACCCGTCCCACTTTCATGATCCTATGCCAAGGGGATGAGATGCTCAGTTGTGCTGAGTCGGGAGGTGGTGCAGCCTTCTCCTTGCGTTCCTGTGCAAGACCACGCATGTGGCCAAAAGCGCGTGTTTCTCAACCTTTTTTTAAACCTTTTCAAAAAAAAAAAAGTATAAGTACCCCCAGTACCTACAGTTTTCAGACACACAGAGTTTGTTTTTACCATTGCAACACATTTGTTTAAACAACTTAATCGTAACCAGGTGGGTGATGAAATTTTTGGGTGTAAAAAGTACAAAAATAATAAAACGCTGTAAAACTTAAAACAGAAATTCAGTTTTCTCCAAATTTCAGTTGGGTTGACGTACCCCCCAGACGTCTCTCAAGTCCCCCTAAGGGTACTCGTACCACTGGTTGAGAAACACTGTAGTAGTAGACAACTCTGATTAGTGCTTCAAGCCAATAACCATTTTGCTCGGTGCTGCAGTGTGTTACGTTTGAGCAAACATTCAAATCAGTTACAGCACCCCTCCCTAGGATATCCTTAGATAGGGCCGGAGCAGACACAACTCCTGTTCCTTATCACAGGCACCACACTTTGAAGTGGCTTTCTGTGCTGTCGGAGCAGAAGGGAAAGAGAGAAACAGAGTAGACATAAAGGGCTCCATTTTGAAAAGGGCCCCTGTCCCACGTTTGGGGTCAGATTATCGAGAAAGGCACCAACATGTCCAGATTTTCACTATAGCACAGCATACTGGAGACATGCCTCGGGACTGAGCTCTTTCCAAAATCTGGCCCTTATTTAGATGCCTAAATGGGAGCTTTTTTTCCCTAATATGAGCCTCCAAGTGTAGCTTGTTAAACTCTCTGCTGCTACTCAGGCCCACCAATAGGGGGTGGGCAAAGGGGGCAGTTGCCGTGATTCAAAGGGGCAATTGGTGGGCCCGGGCGACCGCCCAGCTCACCCGAGTAGGGTTGCGATCTACTATATATTTAAAAAAAAATACCGGACAAATATTTGTAAAGCAAAAAAAAAAAAAAAAAAAAAAAGGGTTGGGGAGTAACCAGGGAAACCTAGGGGGAGGATTCGGGAGGTCGGGCCGAAATGCGGTTGTGGCCCACCCCTACCACTGGCTCTGTCAGCGGCCCCTTTAAAATGGCATCCCCGGGCAACTGCCCAGCTCGCCTGCCCCTAAGACCAGCTCTAGGGCTCAGGGCTTCCAGCTGCCATCGCTGCTACTGTGGCTCTGAGGGCTTGGGGAGTCCAGTGCCATGGTCCGGTCAGCACTGCACCAGCCTTGCCCCATCCGCCTGAGACCCCACCTCTTAGGGGGACATGGAGCTACCCCACACACACCTTTCCCAGGGGCCTGCAGAAGCTGTCGGCCCCCTGCTGCTACTAGTACAACAGGGGGCTGGTAACTTTGGCTGTGTACTGGTGTCAGAAACATTACAATCATGACACAACTGTTTTCAATGTGTTTAAGATTCTGCCCCAGTTTTCCAGGAGGGGCAAGGAAAATTCCCTGCAGCAAATGAAAAACAAAAAGCAAAACACACCTGGTGAAGTTTCTTATTTAGGAAAAGTTGGGTGAATTTTTCTTATATATAACATCAGTTCTGTGCCTAGTAAACAGTCTCAGATGTATCTCCTTCCTCTCGCTGTGTTTTTTGTTGTTTTTGCTTAGAGAAGTGACTCTGGGTAAGTCGCACCTTCTTCACTTTTGCTCCCTGTGGGTCTTTAGTCATATCTGCTCAATTTTAAAAAAAAGTTATATATCACTGCTTAACCAACATAGACCTGGGAGTGTGAGCTGGAGTCTATTCTCTCAACAGATCTATAGGCTAAATTCTGATTGAGATGAATTTGGCCCACCAATGCTAATCTACTATATAATTTTGAAACTTTGTCTGTGTGTCTGTCCATGAGACAGTTTGTTCAAGAACTCCTCCTAAATGGTAAGAGTAAAGAGGAACACCAAATTTGGCAGGCAGCTTCCTGTTATCATAACTTAAAGCAGGGTCAGGGTTTGGTTGTGCCAGGAGAATGGGATGTGCTTAGAATTCGACTGTTTCTCATAAAATGAAAAGGGAGGGGTCTGGGAGGAGGGACAGTTATACTATAAAATGACCACAGGGGGGCAGCAAAGGACCAGCGATGGGGACCAAGACAGCTATAATCCCATTGGGCCAGCAGGGGGCAAGGGTGGAGAAAGGAACAGCTATCTACTATATATTTTAGAGAATTTGTCTGTTTGTGGGTCTGTATGTATTTGTGTGTCTATCTATCCCCCAGCCGGAGGACATGCACCCCTCCACTGGCTGTGCCCGCAGCAGGTGCAGTGGCCATGAAGAGGCACTTCTCATCTGGCCCCAAGCTGCTGCAGTGAGAGGGCTGGGGTTGTCCTCTCTCCCCAGGGCAGCCTCCATACTGACCCCCTCCTCCCCAGCCCCGCCCCAGAGCAATGATTTAAATGAAGAAAAACAGAACGTATTTCAGTTAAGGACCCAAGCGACGCTTGGTAAATCTTCTAGTTTAACAATATAGAAGGATGGTCTGATGACTGAGACACTGGATTGGGACTAAGGAGATTTACATTCAGTTCCTCCCAGTGTGACCTTGGCCCAAGGCCTCTTAGAGTTTGAATGTAAGAGCTGTTGAGCCTTCACAACTCCCCTTAAACTCAATTAGCCCCTCATTTCTCTGTGTCTCAGTTTCCTACCTGTAAAACTAGGGGTGAATAGTCTCTCTGTCTCACAGAGAGGTTGGGATATATATTCATGAGTAGCTCCAAGGCACTCTGACCCAGATCCTCAAAGGCATTTAGACTCCTCCGTTACTATTAAGGTTCAAGAAGGGCAACAAAAATGATTAGGGGTTTGGAACAGGTCCCATATGAAGAGAGATTAAAAAGACTTGGACTTTTCAGCCTAGAAAAGAGGAAACTACGGGGGATGGGGAGGGATATGATAGAGGTCTATAAAATCATGACTGGTGTGGAAAAAGTGAATGAGGAAAAGTTATTTACTTGTTCCCATAATAGAAGAACGAGGGGTCACCAAATGAAATTAATAGGTAGCAGGTTTAAAACAAACAAAAGGAAGTTTTTCTGCACGCAGCGCACAGTCAACCTGCGGAACTCCTTGCCAGAAGATGCTGTGAAGACTAGGACTTTAACAGGGTTCAAAAAAGAGCTAGATTCATGGAGGTTAGGTCCATCAATGGCTATTAGCCAGGATGGGTAGGAATGGCGTCCTTAGCCTCTGTTTGTCTGGAAATGGATGACATGAGGGATCACGTGAGGATTACCTGTTGTGTTCCCTCCCTCTGGGGCATCTGGCATTGGCCTCCGTCAGCAGACAGGATAGTGGAATAGATGGACCTTTGGTCTGACCCAGTATGGCCGTTCTCATGTTCTTATGATGGGACCACATAAGTACCTAGCTATTAGAATTTCCATCACCTCTCCTCTGAATATGGCCCAATGGTCCCCAAGAAAGACACTTACCTAGCCTAGTACAAAGGACCCTTTCCAGCAGATTTTCAAAGTTTCTCCGTGCTTTCTTTTTCTTGCTGACGGGGAGTTTTATAAGCATTGTCTTACTGGAACAAGAAGATCCTCTATGCAGGGCAAAACGGTCTGTCCTGTGGGGTCACTGAGCTAAAATGACAGATAATAAATGTTGTGAGCAGTGGGCCAGAGCTCTGTTTGATTGCAGGGCTGGGACTCATCTGCAGCTGGCTTATCTTGGAGGCAGAGAGACACGGTGAGCATGAAGGTCTGAGCCAAGGCCCCACTGTGGGTGTCACAGGGGCAGGAGCGGCCCTAGACGAGCTGCCGGCAACTGGCTCCCTAGGCGAAAAGGCGCGATCGGCATGCAATCGGCGCTCCCGCCTCCAAAGCCCTCAACGGCCGTTTATCTTGGCACCCTAAGCAACCGCCTAGGTTGCCTGTATTGACGGGCCACCACTGCACAGGGGTTCTGTTCCCAGCTCAGCCATTGACTTGTTTCATGACTGTGGACTATTCCTGTCCCCTCATAGGCCTGGAGGAAACGATACCCACTCATTTAAAGTGCTTGGAGACCTAAAAGTTCTTCATACAGTCTGGTTTTCTTAAATACACATAATGAAAAGTCAAGGTTGAACTGTGTGCTGATTTACTCCACCTTGTAGTCAATGTGCAAATCCAAGCCAGTGAAGAATGTGACCAAGTGTATTTCTGTTGCATTTTCACACACACTGGATAGGTACATGCTTTATCATCCGTTGGAAAGAGCGGCACATTTCTAAACACTCTGAACTGTTGAAGACGACCCTTGTCCCATCTCAATCCTTTATTTTACAATATCCCGATCCTTGGGAAGAACTCTGTACAAATGCCTTGGAACAGAGCTATAGTTCTATTCCCCTCCAGCTAATCCACTGTTGTAGTTTACCCAAAGGCTGAAGGAGTGTGATTCTAGTGCCCCACTCTGTTAGAACTAAGAACTACAAATGCTATCGAATACATCTCTTCCAAGGTTGTTGGCAGTGCTATTACAGCTCTGTTGGTCCCAGGATGTTAGGGACATGAAGCAGAGCTCTGTGTAGTTCAAAAGCTTGTCTCTCTCACCAACAGAAGTTGGCCCAATATAAGGGCGTGTCTACACTAGGAAATTATTTCGAAATAACTTACCTGCCTCTCGCCCGCCAGGGGCCCTGCTGACAAACTCCTCAACATCCTCCCCCCTCGCTCCCCAGAGCCTCCCGCCTGGCCTGAAGAGTTGCTTGGTGGCATTTGGGATGCTCTGGGAGGGAGGGGGAAGAGCAGGGATGCAGTGTGCTCGGGGGAGGAGGCAGGGAGGGTACTTGTGGGAAGGGATGGAACGGGGGTGGGGCGGAGGCAGAGCAGGGGCGGGTGTGTGAGGGAAGGGGTGCAGCAGGGGCAGGGCAGAGGGAGAGGGGGTTGAGCGCCCCCTCCCCCCGGCTAGTGGGGAAGCCAGCACCTATGATTGATGTCACATGGTGGTGAACACAACACATCGGTGTTGGTAGCATTCCAACTCTTCCTCAATAGGCACCCTTGAAATAAATGGCAGACACGGTGATTTACTTAAGGGGGTGAGGTAGAGGCTTCCAAATCTGACTAGGGCTACGTCTATACTGCAGCCTTCTTCCGCAAAAGCTTATGCAAATGAAGCGTGACGTGGAATATCGCCACGCTTCATTTGCATAATTAATTAGCAGCCGTTTTTGCACAAGAGGCTTCCTCATTTTTTCAGGAAGAACAGCTCTTAAGCGAGAGGGGGTTTTTGCACAAAAAGAGCCATCTACACAGCTCCTTTTTGCGCAAAAGCCTCTTGCGTAAAAATGGCTACTAATTAATTATGCAAATGAAGCATGGTGATATTCCACTCCACGCTTCATTTGCATAAGCTTTTGCGGAAGAAGGCTGCAGTATAGACGTAGCCTTAGGGAGTTGGAATCCAGTTCCCTTTTATTTGATGTGAATCGAGAGTTCAGATCCTTAAGGAACATCTTCTCTTGGGGGTATTTCATCTCACTGAGCAGGTTCTGAATGATTCATTTGTCGGCACTAGCGTTTCGGATGGCGTGCTAGTTCCATTCATGAGTTCATAAACATTTTAAAGCTTCACATTTTTCCCCCTCTCCACATCAGGGCGAGTGCTCAGAAACATCATCTCTGACCCATGCTGTATGCAAATGACAAACTCTATCCTTATCCAGAGTCATAAAGCTGATGCCTCACACTTGTAAGTACAAGAAGCCCAAACCTGTCAGTTCTGCCTGAGTAAGGAATGCAGGATGCTACCACCCGCTGTCGGTAATGCTTATATTGCGCGGCGACTGCTTCACACTAGCCGCAAAGGATTAAAGCAGGCCTCAGACTGCCTCAAGAAGCCAATCATTACATTTAACTCATGCAATAGGTTCTCCAGAAAGCCTGACAAATCACAGACCTGGTTCCCAGAGAAGCACTTTCGGGAGAGTAGTGCTGGGCAGGCTTCAGGGACGCAAGAGAGGACGGCTCCCGCCTGATACCTGCCAGGCTGCTGGGCTTGCTACAAGGGCCAGGAGAGTGCAAAGGGTCACAGGGGAAGTGGCCCAGGGAACTAGAGGCAGTGGAGGGACAATGAAAGAGGGCAGGACAAGGCTGCCGTTGGAGGGTCCCTGGATAGGACCTAGAGTAGTGGGCAGGCCTGGGTCCTCCCCTGGCACTGCATCTAGCTACCACGGACATGTGGCCTGGAAGGACTGGGGCTTGCTCCTGAAGTGAGGGGCTAGAGACTGAGGCTGCAGATGGCCATGGTGGCAGGTGCTACAGACTAAGGACTGCTGATATCCCGGGAAGGAGGCGAGAAACCAGAGTGGAGGACAGGGTCCTGAAGGGGCCACTGGGGTCCAGGGAGCAACGTGGGTCCAGAGTCCAAGCGTGGACAGAGCGGAGTGAGGGGTGAGACCCTGCCCAGAGGGAAGGTGCCCCATTGACCACAGTGAGCCAATTCCCAGTGCTACCAGCAGGAGGCACTGCGGTGGTGAGTGCTCAACCGGTCTCAGCTTGCCAGAAACTTCCACGTCTTTTCTGCTGCAAATACCAGCGCACTACACACCAATGCTCATTTGTACCAACTCAGAGTCATAAAGCTGATGCCTCACACTTTGTAAGTACAAGAAGCCCAAACCCCCAATATTCCTGAAATGAAACAAAGTGAGAAATTCCCCCCACTCCCCTGTGCTAGAGAGATCCAAGAGCTCACTTGTAAAATTCCTTTTAAAACTCACTCAAGTCCATTTATTGCTGCCACAAAGAATGACAAAGATTCCTCAGAGCCAACAGCAAATCTAGCATTTAATCTCATGCAATAGGTTCTGCTGAAAGCCTGACTTTTAGTATTAATAATAGCAACCTACTCAAGGGGCCAGATCTTCTGTTGGTGTAAATTGGCATAACTCCACTGAATCGCCTTCCATGCTATTTACATTTAATGGATCGAATCTTGGTCCTACCATCCTCTCGTTCTTCAAGGTGATCCCACATTTGGAGAGAAAGAATGGTCTAGGGCAGTAATGGGCCTTCTCTTTCGGTGGAGCCCTTATTCCTCGTAGAACGAGGTATACAGGGTTCCCCGAAAGAGCGCATTTGCTCTTCCGCAAAAATAAGAGGAAGAGCAAATGTAACTGCCACCAGGTGGATTTGAACCTTGGATCTCTAAAGCCAAATATAGGAGCCTCTACCCTCTGAGCTAAAAGCCAGCTGGCTCTCAGCCCATGCTGTAGAGGTCTCTTGATCTTAACCATTGCTGTGGTCTAGGTACCACTTGCATTGCTCAGTAACCACACTAAGGCTATGTCTACACTTGCGGCTTCTTGCGCAATAACATCTTGCTCAAGGGTTCTTGTGCAAGAAGTCTTGCATAAGAAAACGTCCACACTGCCATGTGTGAGATGTGCTTTTGCAATCTCTGATGGCCATTTTAGCCATAGGGCTTTCTTGCCCAAGAAATCCCTGCGGAGCGTCCACACTGCCCTCTTGCACAAGAGCTCCTGCGCAAAAGGGCTTACACCTGTTAAAAAAGAGCGTAGCTCTTGCGCAAGATGCCCTCTCTTACCATGCCGTACTGTAAATTTCCTTGCGCAAGAGCAGGCCGGCAGTGTAGACGCTCTGCAGATTCTTGCGCAAGAACGGCCATACTTGCGCAATAACCGGCCAGTGTAGACACAGCCTAGGTGTGTGGGTTGCACAAACACATTCCCTGGACACAGCAGAGTTTTTCCGGGATACCTCCAGTATCCTGGAGAACCCTGCCAGTCTAGATGCACCCTCAGTGGGCCACAGGATTGCTGTAACTAAGACAGGCTCCCGGGATAGGGCGGTTTTGCTAACGGCACTTGCGTACCTACAATTTGCAGGCTGTACCGATTGAACTGTAGCAGCGCTTTGATTGGATGCAGAGGGAGCGCATGGCTCTCACTGTCAATGTGGTGAGCAATCAGCATGCCCCTCACTTCATGGGCCCGTGCTTTACAAGGACGTCACTTCGGTAAAGCTGGTAGGAAAAAAACTACATAGATGGAAATTGGTGGAATCTGGCACCCCTGTGCATGGACAACTGTAAAAAATCCCTGTCTCATAGGCCACACATGGAACCCTGGTGGCCCGCGATCTGTAGGTTGCTCCCCCCTGGTCTAGGGTTAGCGTGGCATTGCAAACTTATGAGCAATGTTAGAACATAAGAATGGCCATACTGGGTCAGAGCAAAGGTCCATCTAGCCCAGTAGCCTGTCTGCCGACAGTGGCCACCGCCAGGTGCCTTGGAGGGGGTGGACCAAAGACAATGATCAAGCGATTTGTCTCGTGCCATCCGTCTCCAGCCTCTGACAAACAGAGGCCAGGGACACCATTCCTACCCCCTGGCTAATAGCCTTTTATGGACCTAACCTCCATGAATTTATCTCTTTAAACTCCGTTATAGTTCTAGCCTATGTTCCTGAGCTGGGAATTAGAATCTAGTTAGTTTATCATAAACAATAATCATGGTAAAGGAGTTTGCAGGGCCTGGAACAGAACTCAAGAATCATAATATCTCAACCCCTGATCAAATAACTAGATTTCATACCCCTGCTATATTTGGGAACTGCTTTGACTGAAATTTGGTGCAACCGTAAGAAAGATCACATGTATAGTCTGGAAATAAACTTCTAATGGTTGCTGGGTTTATTCAAGCTAGAAAACCCTCTGTTTTTGATCACTGTTGGTAAAGTAGCCATAGCTACTGCTAATTGGGATACGGTCCTTTCTCCTGATCATTAGTTTATAGAGAGTGGGCTGGTTGCATGCTCTGTTTTCTCCTAATGTCCAGATGCTAAGGTGTATTAAAAACACATTAACTCATTTTCTAATATTACTTTCCCATGTAAGCAGTTGTTGTAACAGCCCTAGGGATGTTGTACAACTGTGAATGGAAGACATGGTGTTCTGCATGGTTCTGAATGGGAAAGGCGGTGTCTAAAAGGCAGTGTCTATGCTAAAAGGCAGTCTGCACTGTGAAAATGCTTGGCAACTCTGTTGTATCTTACTGAATAGCTCGAGTGCAGATAAATGTCTGGTAGCAATTTATCATGGATAAAATAATATTCAGTCACAACTTATTAGGGGATTTATTATTTTACATCATCCTCCATTCACTATGGGAAATTAAACTGGTTTTATAATGAGTGAGATACAATAGAGCCTGGTTAACAAGGTTTCTTCTTCCATCAGGAAGATTAATGCTGCTATTGTGTTATGCTTCATCCTGCTCTAGGAGACATTTTATTGCAAAGAAATAAAAGGGAAGAGCCAATTATATAAGCATTCTGTATGCACAAAAAGGGAAATAGCAAAGAGGCCAGAGAGGGAAGTTTGCTTTAATATGTACAAATAAATGCAGCAGAAAATTATTCTACAAGTACCTGAGCAAAGAAATCCTGCCCCTGTTGAAGTTAACAGGAATTTTCCCATTGATTTCACAGGGCCAGAATTTCACAGCCTGCTACATTCAAAGGTATGACTCTAAATTAACCTTGTCCTGCCTTAGAACAGGGGGCTAGACTTGATGAGTTCTCAAGGTCTCTTTCAGTCCTACATTTCTAGGACTCCTTTTCGGTGGCATTCTACTAGGGATAAATTAGGCTCCTAAGCTGTAAATTGGCAATTTATACCTATACTCTGCTCTTTTGCCCTGGTACACGTATGTCAGCGCTCTATTAAGTGCAATGAAGTTATTCCAAATTCACCTGCAGGGAACAGAGCAGAATTGAGCCCTGGCTGGACAGACTAACATAGTTGACTTAGGGTCAAATTCTTTACTGAAGAATGGGGCCCGAATGGGGCTACGTGGGCATGTGAGCCAGTCCTGTTTCCAACCTGCTCCAAACCAGAGTTGATAAACAGCATAAAGTCAAAAATTCACCCCTCCCTGCCTTTAATAACACGATGTAACAATCAGATCAGTCCAGGGTTGGCTGCTCCTCATGTTCCTCCCACTGCATTGTTCAGCCCACATCCTAGGTCCTCTCTCTCATGAGAAAGCCACTCCTGGCTGACGGAAGGAGGCACCTGCCTCCATGAGACGGCAAAACTCACCAAACATTCTCTGGCAGTTTAAACACTAACAGCACAGTGCCTTTTAGGCACATACTACCACTCTGTTACAGTGTGTAAAACAGCTCACCTTGGAACAGCCATTAAGTCCATCCAGATATAACCCCCCAAATGTTGCGCCTAAATCCTAACTGTCCTGTTTGGGGATTGTAGCATTATCACCCTGTAGCATGATCTATGGTACTGAGGCTCAGGAGAGCTGGCATCTATTCATGGCTCTGCCACTGACCTACTGGATGGCCTTGTCCATATCATTTTATCTCATTATGCCTTAGTTTTCTTTCCATCCTTTGTTCATCTCAGCTATTTAGATGTAGCTCATTGGGTCATGTACGTCCTTTACATGGTACAGCAACTAGTACAATGGGGTTGTTGTACTGCAATAAAAAAAACACCTCGCCAAAAGGCAGCTTCTAGAATCCAGAGTTACACTTTTTGTTCAAATGATACCAACTTTTCTGCTCTCATTACCTCACATGAAAGAATTAAAAATAGGAAGCAGGCCAGATGTCTTCATTAAGAATCACTGGATACTGGCGCAATACATATTAGCGAGAGCCCTCTTGCAATGCCTGTGGTGCCCGTTCATCAAAGCTGAATCTGGAAAATTGAGTTTTATATTTAATGCACCTTTTACAAATTTAATGCTAGACAAGTCTGTTCCTGAAAGTGTCCTCGCTAGTGGGGTAATGTGGTCAGATTTAATCAACATTTCTGACGCTGGAAATTAAACTCCTCTCTTTCTTAGCAAGCATTTATAGATGTCACAGATGCACTGAATGGATTGCGATCAATAATTACTTTTTCTAAAAGCTGCCTCTCTTCTCCCCTGCCCCGGGAAGACTCTAGCACAGATTTCCTTCTTCCAATAGCCGATTCTGCAGTGAGGACCTTCGAGATCAGTAGATGTGGTCTGTGACCTGGGGAAGAAAATGGTTCTGGCTGAAGCTCATTGGTATCTTATAACATAGGGCATTTGCTGTAGTCTCTCTTCATAAAGTACTTTCTAATTTTTGGCAAAAGCAAGTGTCACGTTCCAGCCCATATTCTTGATGGAAATATGCCTAGGAGTATGAATGACATAACTAGAACATGCTTTGTGCAAAGGATTCCATGTAACATATCACTGTTACACTGTACCTTGTACTTGTAATCCACTGGAGAGGGGGTGTTCTAGTTGCACCATTTCTGTATCTGAAGTTAGGGGTATTGATTGTAGATTTATGATCAATGTGTTCATGCTGGGAAAAGCCTATTTCCAGCCCATCAGACACAACAATGAAGAAACCAGTCATAGAGCTAACAGCCCATT
This sequence comes from Rafetus swinhoei, assembly GCA_019425775.1. Lineage (NCBI taxonomy): Eukaryota > Metazoa > Chordata > Testudines > Trionychidae > Rafetus > Rafetus swinhoei. The sequence goes on from JAFJHL010000226.1 coordinate 9,728,378, forward strand.
AGCAGGGGCGATTGCTGAGAAGGGACACGGAGTGGGGGGGCGTGTGACTCCTCCCAGCACCATCACGTTGAAATTGCTAATGAAGTGGGGATTTAAATATCCCGCGCTTCATTAGCATCAACATGGCTGCCGCTTTTTTCTGAAATGGAGCTTTTTCAGGGGGAAAAAATGGCAGTCTAGACGCAGATCTTTCGAAAAATAAACCCTTTTTCGAAAGATCCTGGAAACCTCCTGGAAAGATCCTGTAAAATGAGGTTTACAGGATCTTTCGAAAAAGGGTTTATTTTTTGAAAGATCCCTGCCTAGACTGCCGGGGTTTTTTTCGAAAAAGTTCCATTTAGAAAAAAAGCGGCAGCCACGTTGATGCTAATGAAGCGCGGGGATATTTAAATCCCCGCTTCATTAGCAATTTTGACGTGCCTAATCTACATCTCTCTGTCGACAGAGAGGTATAGTCTAGACGTACCCTCTAAGCCTCCTCCCCTAAGCTACATGGCCCATAGGACTAGCAGGGGGACTTGGCGCTTGCCTGCAGCAGGGACCCCTCATATGCCCCACACTCACCAGTAGTGGAGGGGGGAAGTGGAGCAATGCAGCCCAAGCACATTCCCCTCCCCTTGCTCCCAGCTGAGTCGCTCCACTTCCTGCTGGTGAGGGCAGGGGGTGGTTCCTCCCAGTGTTCCACTAATCTTTTCCATCCACGTCTGGATTTTCTGCATGGAATAATTGTATGTGCCCCCAGGCAGTAGAAACAAATCCTGGCTCTGGGCACTCTGCTAATCAACTGGACAGCAACTGCATCGCTCCTGAGTAGCCACACAAGCACCCAGCTTATAGGGAACGCTGGTCTAGGCCCCTCTGTGAGTGATGTGTCTAGGACCTGCAGGAGCAGAGTGGGCAGGGGCTGCGTTGTTCTGCTTCCTCTTCCTCTCCTCCTGCTGTGGGGCCAGATCCCCCCGCTAGTGCCCCAGGCTGCCAAAAGATTGGGCCTCTTCCCTCTCCTGCCCATGGCGTTTGGGGGGCATGTGCCCCCTCGTGCATTCTGCATTGCCCTTGCCCATTAGCAAGAGAAAATCGAGTGGGGGAAGATCTATCTTCCTGCAGACGTGCTACAAAGACACGCGTCCGAGATGGATTCTAGCATCAGGTGACATGAATTCTGTACTTTTCCACAGAGGTGTTAGGGACTCACATAAAGGTTTCCTGCCCTAGGAAGAGAAATTATGATTTGTAACAGGTGCTCTTGGGCTACAGCTACACTACTCGCTTTGCCGGAAGAGGCAATGCAAATGAAGCAGGGATTAGCATTTTCTCATGCTTCATTTGCATAATCTGTTCCGGTCTTTTTTTTGTGCGAGAGGTTTTTGTGCAAAAACAAGCAGTGTGGACGTTTCCTTTTTGCACAAAAACCCCCTTTTTGCACAAAATCCTTATGTCTCCCGGGGCGAGGCTCGGAACAGATTATGCAAATGAAGCATGACAATATGCTAATCAGCACTTCATTTGCATTGCCTCTTCTGGCAAAAACTGATAGTGTAGACCTAGCTTTAGTGTATTAGGCTTAGCTGGCACTTAAAAAAATTGTTTAGTAACTTTGATCTGTCTGCTTTTGCTTGAAACCACTTAAATCCTACTTTTTATACTGTGTCCCCTTGTCTCCAGTAAAGGGGGAGGGGCCATACTGAGGGTCACAGCAAGCCTCTGAGGCAAGTGCTAACCTCCAGGAAGCACAGATCCCCCTGAGGCAAAGCCAGAGTTTTGCCATGGTACATAATACCAGGCACCTGCAAGAATGTTCCTCTCCTAATTACTTTGTTTTAGGCCCCATCCTGATCTCACACTGATTTTACACCAGTGTAACTTCACCTGCTTCAATGAAGATAGTGCTGATTTACACGAGGGACAGCAGAATCAGGCAACATTTTCACAGGGAAATCAATGACATTTTTGTGCACGTGTTCATGAAATTACATTCCATTTTTCGTTTGAATCGATCTCCGAGAACCTCCGCTCTGTGTGTGGTGGCAGTCAAAAAAGGTAACAGACTGTCAGGAACTATTAGGAAAGGGGGAGATAATAGAACAGAAAATACCATAATGACTCCATCTGCCCATAGCTTGAATACTGTGTGCCGTATACACAAAGCCTCATCTCACAAAGAGATATTAGAATTGGAAAAGATACAGAGCAGGACAACAACATGATTTATGATATGGAAGCTATTCCATAGCCCCTAGAGATTAAAAAGTCTGGCACTGTTCAGCTTGGAAAGAGAGACATCAAGGGAATATGTGAAAGGTCTATAACATCATGACTCATGTAGAGAAAGGCTACATCTAGACTGCAAGCCTCTTTCGAAAGAGGCTTTTTCAAAAGATACTTTAAAAAAAGAGCGTCTATACTACAACCGTAATAGAGATGTATCCGTGTTAGTCTAGTTTAGCTGAAACAAAAAACAGGACTATGTAGCACTTTGAAGACTAACAAGATGGTTTATTAGGTGATGAGCTTTCGTGGGCCAGACCCACTTCCTCAGATCAAATTGTGGAAGAAAATAGGCATGACCATATATACAAGGAATACAATCAAAAAAAGTGAACACATATAGAAAGGACAAATCAAATTTCAGAACAGAGGGGATGGGGGAAAGGTAAATGTCTGTGAGCCAATATCATTAGCTCACAGACATTTACCTTCCCTTATCCCCTCTGTTCTGAAATTTGATTTGTCCTTTCTATATGTGTTCACTTTTTTTTGATTGTATTCCTTTGGTATATATGGTCATGCCTATTTTCTTCCACAATTTGATCTGAGGAAGTGGGTCTGGCTCACGAAAGCTCATCACCTAATAAACCATCTTGTTAGTCTTTAAAGTGCTACATAGTCCTGTTTATACTACAACCAGTACTTTAGAAAAAGCAAGCCACTTTTTCAAAAGAGAGCACACAGGCAGTCTGGATGCTGTCGTTCGAAAAAGCACAGTTTGCATTACATAGCACCTTTTTTTGAAAGAGCACTTTTGAAAAAAGGCATTATTCCTCGTAAAACGAGGTTTTCCGCAGTTGAAAAAACTGCCGCGTTCTTTCGATTTACTTTTGAAAGAACTCGGCAGCAGTTTTCGAAAACCCTGTAGTCTAGACATGCCCAAAGTGAACACCCCTTCACGTAACACAAGAATTAGAGGTTACCCAATGAAATTAATAGGTAGCAGCTTTAAAACAAATGTAAGTACATCTTCATGCAATTCACAGTCAATCTTTAGAACTTGTTGCCATGGGATGTTGAAATCCAAAAATATAACCGTCTTCAAAATATTAAAATTAGATGTGGGCTCTGTGCTTTTTACGACAATCTTTATTTTCACAGGAACAAGTGAGCACATGAATAATACATTTATCGGGTCAAAGATTTCACTTGTGTTTTTAATGCTTTCTTTCTATTATCTTCTTTAGATTCCTCCCACTCCGCCCCTGCACCCACATTTTACTTATGTCCCTTTCAGGGAAAAAAAGGACTCTTTATTTGGTGTTTCTTCACACTATGTAGCAGAGAACCGCATATCAGAAAGAACAACATAGTAATGACTTTTTCTGGGATGCCATGAGAAGCGAAGCTGATAAAAAGCCACTTTTCAGCCTGTTCTGCACCAGTCAAATCTCTCAGATATGGAGGAGGCATTCACTTTGAAAGAAACCTACTGTCTTATTTCCTGAGGCAGAGCATACCTTCTCCATGGGCTCTTTTCCTTCTCCCCACCCCCAATAATCCTGGAAATACATGTTTAGAAATCCTTTTCAATCCCAATTCTATCCCCTCCCCCATGCACATCCAGCAGGAAGCAGGGCTGACTCTAGGCTGTCTGATAGTCACATCTTATAACACATGCATTCTATGACGCAGTGCTTCTTCCTCTGTAAAGAGTACCAAAAATAGTATGGTTTGCAGTACTTCCATTTTGGAGTTGGGAAAGGCCTGGAGATGTAGGACATAAGAACAGCCATACTGGGTCAGACCAAAGGTCCATCTAGCCCAGTATCCTGTCTGCTGACAGTGGCCAATACCAAATGCCCCAGAGGGAGTGAACAGAACAGGTAATCAGCACGTGATCCCTCGCCTGTCATCCATTTCCAGACAAACAGAGGCTAAGGACACCATTCCTACCCATCCTGGCTGATAGCCATCGATGGACATAACCTCCATTAATCTATCTAGCTCTTTTTTGAACCCTGTTAAAGTCCTAGTCTTCACAACATCCTCTGGCAAGGAGTTCCACAGGTTGACTCTGTGCTGCGTGAAGAAAAACTTCTTTTTGTTTGTTTTAAACTTGCTACTTATTAATTTCATTTGGTGACCCCTCGTTCTTTTATTATGGGAACAAGTAAATAACGTTTTTCCTTATTCGCTTTTTCCACACCAGTCATGATTTTATAGACCTCTATTATATCTCCCCTTAGTCTCCTCTTTTCTGAGATGAAAAGTCCCAGTCTTTTTAATCGCTCTTCATACGGGACCCCTTCCAAACCTCTAATCATTTTTGTTGCCCTTCTCTGAACCTTTTCCAATCCCAATATCTCTTTTTTGAGGCGACCACATCTGTATGCAGTATTTAAGATACCATGGTTTTATATAGCAGCAATAAGATATTCTCTGACTTATTCTCTATCCCTTTTTAAATGATTCCTAACATTCTGTTTGCTTTTTTGACCGCTGCTGCCCACTGAGTGGATGTTTTCAGAGAACTACGACATAGTTTGCAGAGAACTAAGACAAAGGTTACTAAGACACAGTCCCCACAGTCTGGGCGTGTTTAGAGCTCTACTTGTGAAAGTTAGAACAGCCTCAAAGCTGCTCTGACTTGCACTCTTTTCCCCAAGACACTGTCATATGGCACTCCAGCTACACCTTCTCCTCACTTCCCTGTTGGCCCCTATCCCAGGGGCTGAAAGAAGGGCTGGGTGTAGAAACCTGACACCAGTTCAACACTGATTATGGATCAACTTAAAAAACAACAAATAGTCTGGTAGCCCTTTAAAGAGTAACAAAACATGTAGATGGTCTCATGAGCTTTCGTGGGCACAGCCCAATTCTTCAGATGACCTGAGTGGGCTATGCCCATGAAAGCTCATGATACCGTCTACATGTTTAGTTAGTCTTTAAAGGGCTACCAGACTATTTGTTGTTTTTTAAGTTGATCCTGTACAGACTAACTCGGCTACCCCTCTGAAACTGATTAAGGAGACCCCCGGCAGAAGGGGCATTCTGGTCCCTTTTAAAGCCTCTTTTTGCTGCCTCGATTGGGCCCAATAGCTTTTTCGTCCCTTCTGAGAACTGAGGTTCTCTAGGTGTATTGAGGAGGGGGAAAATCCTATTGTGTAAAAATGGAGGATTGTATTGAAGAGAGGAGCGATAATTCAAGGGAAGTACTGACTAACCCAGCAAAAGGCTACGACAACCCTTGCTACAATGCAGAAGGAGTCAAGGGAAGTCATTGGGGATGAATTTGACCTTAAAGTTAGACCATCCCAGCCTGCAATCCTCATGCAGGAAAGGGAATTCTACCATCGGCTTGGTGGGTCCCAATGACTTAAACTATGCTTCATTCCAAGCAGTCAGGGAGCTAGCTATTGCACATTGTACACCCTAGGTGGCGCTCTGGGATCAGCACAAAAAACAAAAGTCCTAGTTCATAGTCACTGAGAACATTTTCCTCTGAGCCGGGACCAAAATCTTCCTCCCTGCAAAAAGCAGAATCCGCCCTGGGCCATTTTGTGGCCGAGACCAGCTGACAGCCATTAAAACCAAAGGGCCGGAGTCTCAGCGGATGTAAAATCATCATTTTAAATCAATGAGACTATGCCAAGTGGCACCAGCCGAGACTCTGGCTATGGTGAGTTGTCGATGTTGCCTCTGGGTGGCCCTTCCTGCAGCCCCTTTCCCCCACAGGCACCAGCCGCCTATGGCAGTAAAGATGAACAAAACTGTTTAACTCCTATTTAATGAAGTGATTTGGTCTTCTCACATGGAGTTAGAGACGAGACAGGCTGGAAAGCAGCAAGCGTCGTCATTTGCTGCAGCCTTTTATGACTCAGGCTGTGTGAAAACAATAGGGGTAATTTCGCACATGGAGGGGCTTACAACATGGTGAGTGTCGCTTTCTAAACTGGGGGCTCTATGGACCTGGCTCTCTGTTGCCTTATACAGGTTGAACCTCGCTAGTCCGGCACCCGCAGGACCTGACTGGTGCCGAACCAGAGAATTTGCCAGACCACGGGAGGTCAATATTGTCCAGCAGCATTACCGATACTTCCACTGCTTTCTGGGCTGTTAGAGGACATTTAGGGGCAAATTAGAGCTAAATAACAGCACAGAACACTGAGAGCCAGGACTGGTGACTGTAAACAAACTTTATAGGACTATGAAAAATTTGGCCACACCCATGATAAGTGGACATCTGGCCAGCTAAAATCATACTGGACCATGGATATTGCCAGATCAGAGAGTGACAGACTTGAGAGGTTCAACCTGTACTTTGGGTCATTTAGGCCAGGTCTACACTGGGGGAGAAAGTCAAACTAAGATACACAACACAACTCCAGCTATGGGAATAGCGTAGCTGGAGTCTACCTACCTTAGGTTGAATTTCCATGGCATGCCCACCATGGGAAGTCAACAGGAGAAACTCTCCCGTTGACTTCCCTTACTCCTCGCAACCCAGGGGAGTACTGGAATCAATGGGAGCACCATCGGTGGTCAATTTAGCAGGTCCTACTAGACCTGCTAAATTGAGCCCTGGGATATTGATCTCCGCAGTGCTGATCTCCTGGTAAGTGGAGACAAGCCATTAAGAGTTGTGCAAACTAGGCCATGAAACACAACTAGATGCAAATAGCCGCCCTATGCACAACTCGAAATGACAACTCAAGAGGCCAAGCTGCACAAAATCAGCCTTGCTCTTTTAAAATGCAAGACTGTAAGTCAGAATCAACCCTGTATGGATCACTATGGACCTCCAACTTTTAATCAAGGAATTTCCCCACACGAGGTAACTTCCCAGTTATTTTTAAAAGCCACCTTCTGTTCTGAGGTGCTAAAGTTCCACAAAGGGCTGAAGATCTAACCCCCTAAGCCTAACCTGAGAGTCTACTTTTTAAAACTATGATTTGCTAACCAAACTCCGCACCAGGAAGAACAAAAGAAAAAAGCAGATTGTCAGGTGCCAATCAGAGCTCTCACTTCAGATCCTCAGCGGATGTAAATCAGCATAGCATTGCACTACCCCTCTCCCATCTTTGAACCTTTTTCAGGGCGCCATATTTAAATCTAGATGCACCAATTAATGGCTTGATACTGTTCCCCATTTAATTGGGTGGCTCATCTCTTGATTTCAACTACATCAGCATGGGACCAGTGTTCCCTGTAAGCTGTGTGCTTTTGTGGCCACTCAGGAGAGATTCAGATGCTGCCCTGCTGATATGCAGAATGCCCACAGCTAGGTTTTTTTGTTTCTACTGGTGGTGCACATTCAGACATGCCTGGGTGCACATAAAATTTATTCCGCACATGGATGGAAAAGATTAAAGGGAACATTAGATGGGGACCCTAGATCAAATCCACCCCTTCATCATAATATTGCAGAGTAGGGAAGGTCGTTCTAGGCTTCCACTTTACTCATGGCTGGATGCAGCTGTCCCTACATAGCGCACTCAGACCTATTTATTTCAGCGTTGCAGGAAAGGGGCAAACCTACTGATGAGGGACACGATCAGCCATCCTGGGCAGAGGGGCTTTTAGGGCAGAAGAGGAAAATTCACAGGACCCGATCCCCCACTCAATTGTTCCAAATAAAATTCTAAATTGGGATCCACCACTCAATTGTTTTTTGCCTGTGTCCCCCCCATGGAGGTAAAGGGGCAGTGGTTTACAGTGGCATGGGAACATTTTTAAAAGTGAGGGTGCTGAACTCCCTTACCCTGGTAAGGCCCCAGCACACGGGGAGGGCTGCAGAGCCCTCAGTGTGCAGGGTGGCGGCCAGGACCCCAGGCGCTGCACCCCCTGCACCCTTCATTCCCACATCTACGGCAGTGAATCAGGTCAAGGAAACACTGGTGAGTTACCATTAAGCAGGGGAAGAGGGAAATAATCAATGGAATTCTATTAGGCATCAGGAAATGATGGAAGCTGCCTCATTTGAGACGATCAATCAACACCGGAATGAACAAAGTGGCTAGAGACGATGCTGGAACAATTCTGCTTGGGGCAAGGCACCCGTTTCGGAAAGGCGGGGAGCCATTCTTGCCATTGCTCCCGCTGCCATCTGCCAGTCTGATCCCTTCCCCCCCCCCGCCCCCTCACTGGCTGTAGTGTTCTATGGAGGAACGGCACCGACCACTAGGCAGTAGCTGCTGCGAGCAAAGGGAGACTCAGCTGCAACAGGGAGCTGAGGGTGCTCAGCACAAGTCCAGGTCCGAACTCATGAAGTCACTGGAGTGGTGCTGAATGGCACCACTTGATGCTCTGAGCCCCCGTTGCCCATATCACAGCCCTTCCCCCATCACTGGGTGCCGAGTGTGAGATCAAGCTTTTAATTTCTGAAGCTTCAGAGGGGTAGTCGAGTTAGTCTGTACAGGATAAACTTAAAAAACAACAAATGGTCTGGTAGCACTTTAAAGACTAACAAAACATGTTGTAGATGGTATCATGAGCTTTCGTGGACACAGCCCACTTCTTCAAGTGACCGGAGTTATGAGTTTAGGATGTGCAGACCCAAAATAAATAGGGGAGAAGGGAGAGGAGGGAAGAAAAAAAAAAGGAGGGGGGCGGGAAACATGGAGCAGACTGTATGAAAATATCAAAGGGAAAAACAAGTAGGCAGAACTGGCAATCTATAAGCATCTGAAGATTGGAGAGTTAATTTCTATAAATCTCGGATCCTTCCCTCCCTGTGAGAAGAGACAAAACCAACCCGATAGATTAGGGGTGGGGAACCTTTTTGGGGTCGGGGGCCACTGATCCACAGAAAAGTAAGTTGGGGGGCTGAGCACTGGTTGAGTAGAACTAGTCTTAAAATCATGTCTAGTGGTTAGAGCAGAACTCCTGGTTTCCCTCCTTGGCTCTCAGAATGTAAGTGAGAAGCAACAACAAAAACCTACCCTCACTGATGTGGCCCCTGAGAAAGACACTCTTCATGTTCCCTTCACAAACCAGGGCCTAATGGGGCTCAGGTTAGCAGATTGTGTTCTCCAGCCCCACGGAAAGGTAGCAGGGGGGCTGGAGCACCAGCATGGACTCCCCAATGCACCAGGCCTCAGGGGCCAGATCCAGGCAAGCTGGGGGACGCATCCCCGCCCCCAGGCCTTGGGTTGCCCACCCCTGCACTAAGGAAATGCAGGAGACCCGGCAGACTGGCTCCATTTCAGTGTCTAGAAGGTCGCATGCTTAAAAACGGAAGGCTGCTTCCGCTCTAATTGCTGCTGCTTTGACAAGATCACTTCTCCGAGATGAAAAGTGCATTGTCTCATCCATCATAACCTTCAAGCAGGTTCATCCCACAAGAGCATCATCTGTCCTTTACTTTCCTTCATCCGTCACCTGCAGAGCTGGCATTTCGGGGACCAGAATGAGTTCTAAGCTAATTCAAAGTCTCTGAACCAGACCTTCAGCAGATAGAAAGTTGGCCCGTAAACTATTAGATTTTTTTTCTGAATTGATTTTTAGGAAGTGGTAGGGGAGGAGTGATGCTTTTGTTCCTTGATTTATTTATTTTTAAGTGCAGGGTCTGTGATTTCGCTTTTGAAGAAGCACATTGTTTTAACAGCTAGTGGGGGTTTTTTGGTTGTTTTTAAATCTAGTACTTGCTTTTAGGTCACCTCTCAAAATTCTACTGAAGAAGCTATTACTGAATCTTGGGGTTATGAAACAAAGAAGATGCTCAGGAGACAGGGCGAGATCCTTTTCTCGTGGAAATAAGCGTAGCTCCAAAGTGGAGTGTTAGGGAATTATTTTATCCACTGCAGTCAACAGAGCTGTGCTGACTCACAGGCAAGGATGTGATGAGATATGTCTAACTATCCAGTTAGGAAGAGACCTAGGGCTCTTGCAAAATCTATACTGAAAATCCCAACTACCGGGTTCCTGATTTTCCAGTTCCAGGTAGACTAATTTATTTTTACTTTGGAGGTCCCCGATGCAGCTGCTCCTGGTCGCCCTTGAAACAAGGGTGTCATTTAAAATAGCCCCCGTTTGTGGAAGCTGCCAGGAATTGTGTTCTTGCTACAAACTGACACTTGATGGCACTAGAGCTCATCCAGGGGAATGCAAACCTAGCAGATGAATCAGCACGGCAATGAGCATTAGCTCAAGATGACAAACAACGTCACCTACGTCTGTTTGCTTTACACTAGTGTGAACATCACTCACTACGGTTTGAAGTCTGGCTCTGGGGATATATAGGATGTAAAACCCTGTATGAAATAAATACCTGTGTATAGTTCCCTTCACTTTCCCCTCCACATTTGACATCCTTTGTTTGAAGTCTAGCTAGGGTTTGGGATTCTCGTGACATAGGACACAGAGTTCTCGCGGTTTAAAGAATCCACTAGAAGATTTACCTGGCGTTGCTCAAGTCCTTAACTCAAGTCATTTTTGGTTTTTTGGAAAACAAAATGAAAGTGTCCAGGCTTCACTGAAATCATTGCTCTGGGGCGGGGCTAGGGAGGAGGGGGTCAGGTTGCCCCTGGGAGAGAGGACAACCCGAGACTTCTCACTGCAGCAGCTTGGGGCCAAGGGAGAAGCCTCTCTCCGTGGCCACTGCTGTTCCAGTGGGCACAACCAGGGGAGGGGTCACATGTCTCCCAGCTGGGTAGGTCCAGGTTCATCTGCTCCCTGTGCTCCCCAGCCAGAGTGAGGAATGCAGCAAACTGGCTACTTTCCTCTGGCTCCCTGACGAAGAGGAACAGACAGCAATGTTCTCATAGAAATCTGAGTGGGGGGAGGGACTTCAGCCTCCTCTCCCTAAAGGGCACCCAGGGGTGGGAGGCTTAGGGCTGGGGCAGTCCTGGAGGAGGGACACATCCCCAGCCAGCCCCTTTCACCAGCCTGGTAGTTCTGTCTCTTTTCTGTATGGTTTTATGAGAAACAATTTTCCTGGCACAACCAAATCCTGACCTTGGCTTTAAGTTATGATAAGAGGAAGCTGCCTACTGAATTTGGTGAGCCCAGCCCTTACTGTTTAGGAAGCGTTCTTCAGCAAACAGACAGACAGAGACACACACTCATTGTCTCAAATACATAATATATCACGCCAAAAGTACAGTGGGCACATGGCCTCTGCCCTGATATAATCATAGACCCAATCCTGCAAACTGCCCCCTATAGATGGACCCTTGTTCCAGTATGGAGCCCTATGGATTTCCGTGGGGTTCAATGTTGGGTAGAATCAGACCCATAATCATTTAGATGGTGCCTCTTGATCTAAGCCGCATTCTACAACCTGTGAAGTTAATGCAACATTTGCCATCAGGTTCCGCTCAGTGGGCACAAATCTCTATATTGGGAACAAAACGGCAAGTACAACATATCCCACACGGAAAGGTTTCACACATTTGGGTGGATTAAAGCATCTCTCTTAATAACACAACATCGGAGCGAAGTAATAAACTACAGGCTACTTTGCGGAGACAGTGGGTTCTTGCTATTTAAACAGAACAATGTGATTTTCTGACAGTGCTGGAGTGCAGAGTGAATGCAGAGTTCCACAAGATCTATAACTGGTGCTGTATTCCAGATAAATGTTTGTACATTTTAAAAAAATCAAATCCAAACCCCCACACTTCCGGAACCAGTGAAGATGTTGCTTAACCACACCAACAAGTAATCAATAAGGATGTATCTGGGATTGAACTGCTTAGTAAAGCTACACTGACACTGCAGTTATGATAAACAGAAAGAGCGTTTGGGTGTCTCTGCTAGTTCAACACTTCAGCAACTGCTGTGCTGAATGTGAAAAACCCCTGCCTTCCCCAGACGGGCAGGTTAGAGAGATTATGAGCAACTTCAAGGAACTTCAACAACTCACAGGAGCTCAGTGGTATTTTTGCGAAATCGATTCAGCAGTACCCTAGTACGGTGTTTGATGACATACAAAATTACTGAAAGCCATCACAGTTCTATGTAGGACTGAAAACTCTGGCTAATCCCTCTTCACGCACAATAGAACAAGGGGTCTTTTTTTTGCTCAGTGAAACTTACAGCATTAGTCCCTCTGAAAAAGTTTAAGTGGAGCCATAGCTAACTAAACTGGGTGTTAAATCAACTGGATTGGTGTGACTTCCCCATATCTCTTAGTTGGATAAATTAATCATTGCAGACCAATCCCAGCATCATGCCACAGTTTGGGGGAGTATGAATTTCTGGTTACAGTTCTCTCCAGCAATCTGCGTACAGGGAGACTTCACAGAGCTACTGCAGTGTGGAAGTCCTACGTAAAACCTCACTGCAGCAGAGACTGCAGCAAGGGGGCTGGACATGGCCCGTTAAAGATGCAGTACATCATTTCTGCCCTTCAGACATACCTCATTCCCTTTGCTGCAATGCTGTCGCCCAACAGCCTGCTGAACTCTCCGGAGCCAACTTCAACACTGCGTTGGGGGAAAAAAGCAGACCTCATCTGACGCAATGTCTAAGCTGAAACTGCTGGGACAGACGAGGGGGAGGGGAGGCAGGGTTGTTTCAGGAGGCTTTTGGATTTCAAAGCAAGCCCGTCTGCATAGATAAAGCCAGGATCGGATCTCTCAGTCTGGCGCCACGTAGGAAGCACTTGCTGCGGAGAGACGTTTGTCAAACTGCCAGCCTGGCAGTCTAGACGCATAGCTCCTCATCCAAAGGGCTGGTACGACACAGACTGGACAGGGCAAGCTTCACCCAACCCACCAGTGTTTAGACTGGGGCCATATGAGGAGAGGTTAAAGCGACTGGGACTTTTCAGTTTAGAAAAGAGGAGACTGAGGGGGGATATGATAGAGGTGTATAAAATCATGAGTGGTGTGGAGAGGGCGGATAAAGAAAAGTTATTTATTAGTTCCTAAATAGAAGAACTAGAGGACACCAAATGAAATTAATGGGTAGCAGGTTTAAAACTAATAAAAGAAAGTTCTTCTTCACACAGCGTGTAGTCAGCATGTGGAACTCCTTGCCAGAGGAGGCTGTGAAGGCTAGGACTATAACAGAGTTTAAAGAGAAGCTAGATAATTTCATGGAGGTTAGGTCCATAAAAGGCTATTAGCCAGGGATAAAATGGTGTCCTTGGCCTCTGTTTGACAGAGGCTGGAGAGGGATGGCAGGAGACAAATCGCTTGATCATTGTCTTCGGTCCACCCCCTCTGGGGCACCTGATGCTGGCCACTGTCGGCAGACAGGATACTGGGCTAGATGGACCTTTGGTCTGACCCGCTACGGCCGTTCTTATGTTCTTATGACTGCAAACTTCTGGGGGCAGAGGCTGCCTTCATCACTACACCTACTTGTATTTCCTAGCCCAGCAGGGCCCCGATTGGGATCCCTCATTGCCAGAACGCCTGCCCATGGATTGAGGGCTTCTGAGCATTAACTGGCCCTACCCTGCCCTCTCCTTACAGCCGCAGCATTAGGGCATTCGGGGGTGTAAAGCCGGAGGATCTGGGTCGTCGGGAGGAGTGATTGAACCTTGGACCTTAGGACAGGCCCGCCAATGGGGAGGGAGGGCTAAGGGGGCAATTGCCTGGTGATTCAAAGAGGCCCAGGGCTCTGAGCCCTTTAAATCACCGCCACAGCGCTCAGGGGCTGCCTGGGGAGGCAGGAGCACTGTGCTGCACACTCCAGGAGGCTGTGAGGGCCGGGGAGGGGGAGGAGGTGGGCAGCACTGAGGGCTGGCTGCCTCAGCGTTGCCCCTTCTGCCCAAGCGCCTTCCACCGGAGGCCTTTTTGGAGCATGGAGCCGGAGCCTCCCCACCTTGCCCAGCGGGGCTGTTAGCTCCTCTGCCTCAGGGGCTAAAGCCATGGGCCTCTACCACAGGAGCTAAAAGCCTACTGGTGCTTAGCTAAGGCTGCAGGGCAGACTTCACGCTCCCTTCTCAGTGCCTCTGGGATACATGCTTCCCTCAACTGAGGAAAAGCATCCTGAGCTCCAGAGACCTCCCAGTGGTTCATCCCGGACGAGTCCCCACTTGTAAAGCCCACGGATTCTGGTCAGTGGCAGATGGGATTGAACCATGAGCCTCAACCGCAGGAGCCAAAAGCCCAACTGGCGCTTAGGTAAGGCTGTAGGGCAGACTTCACTCTCCCTTCTCGGTAGCCTCAGTGCCTCTGGGTTACAGGTGCATGGATAATGACGGGCAGTTTCAGCTACTCTAGGCTGCCCGGAGATGTTGCAGGAAATGTAAATTAGAGCAACCCCAGGATCCAGGCCAGAATTTGGTAGGAGCTCATCCCCCTTTGTATCCAGCTGTCCAGAGAAATCAGACCTTCAGCCTTTTCCTGGGTGCCTACTGGGAGAGGCCTATGGAGTTTAGTTGCTGAATGGGTAGCTGCACAAAGCAGACAGAATTAACACAGCCTTGATTTCAGGAACTCCCTGTAACGTATCTAATTATTGCTTGAAGCAATTAAAAAATAAAAGACAGTGGTCAAAATAGGACATCGTTCAATATGGAATGAGGCAGAGTGAAAAGTTCCTTGAGGAGCGTATCCAGTTATTTTTAGGAGGGATAGGGAAAAGGGAGCGGGGGAGAGAGTTCTCCCAAGAAAATGCAAACACAAACAACATGGGACCTTTGTGCATAATTGTGACATAAGAACCTAATGGAAAACACGCATTATTGGGCCTTCACGCTGAATTCTGAACCCGTGGACAATGAAAAATGAATATGAGCCCTGTGTTCAGTTTCTACATCTGCACCCGGTGAACCTTGCCAGATGACCCAAGGATCTCATTGAAGGCAAGTCCTTGTTTGACTACTCGTTTTGAGCCGGGAATTGGGATCAGGACTTTTGGGTTTTATACCTGAGGACAGAAGAATGAAGAGGAAGCACATCTGACAGGGTAGAGCATTAAGATGGAAGAGAAACACGGAGGTGAGCAGGAGACCGTCTTGGTTACAACAATCTTGTGGCCCACGGAGATGAAGGAGGGCTAGGTTGCCAACCGCTGACACAGACTCTTACTTTAAGAGGGCGGAGATGGAGGTCAAGCCACAAAATGCACATTCTGGTCTAGCTCCGAAAACCTTTCAATTGGAGCAGGTTTGCATGGTGGTTTTTGTTCCAGCCCACTGTTAACTTAGGGATCAGAGTGGGTGTCTGGGACTAGATCTTTAGCTGGTATAAACTGCTTTTTAATGGTGCTTTGCTGATTTAAAGCACCTCAAGCCCTATTTCACTTTACAGGAGGAAGCAGGGGGCTTCGCCAGGATCCAAGATTTTATATCTTCCTTTATTCCTTCCTCAAGGCTCAACATCACTGGGCTTTCCCTGGGATCATAGAATACTAGGACTGGAAGGGTCCTTGAGAGGTCATCGAGTCCAGTCCCCTGCCCTCATGGCAGGACCAAATACTGTCTAGACCATCCCTGATAGACATTTATCTAACTTACTCTTAAATATCTCCAGAGATGGGGATTCCACAACCTCCCCTGGGCAATTTATTCCAGTGTTTGACTACCCTGACAGTTAGGAACTTTTTTCTAATGTCCAACCTAAACCTCCCTTGCTGCAGTTTAAGCCCATTGCTTTTTGTTCTATCCTCAGAGGCCAAGATGAACAAGTTTTCTCCCTCCTCCTTATGACACCCTTTTAGATACCTGAAAACGGCTATCATGTCCCCCCCTCAGTCTTCTCTTTTCTAAACTAAACAAACCCAGTTTTTTCAGCCTTCCTTCATAGGTCATGTTCTCTAGACCTTTAATCATTCTTGTTGCTCTTCTCTGGACCCTCTCCAATTTCTCCACATCTTTCTTGAAATGCGGTGCCCAGAACTGGACACAATACTCCAACTGAGGCCTAACCAGCGCAGAGTAGAGCGGAAGTATGACTTCTCATGTCTTGCTCACAACACACCTGTTTATGCATCCTAGAATCATGTTTGCTTTTTTTGCAACAATGAAGAGGATTGGACAAGCCTAGGCCAGAGAAGGCTTTCTTCCCACCTTCCATTCTGTTTCCACAATATCCCCTGCTAACTATGGGCACTCTGTCCGGGAACCCTTAGTTTGAAGTTTGGAATAAACCCCAGAGGCTGACCAGGTCTCTGTTTTCAAAGGTGGCTTCTAATTTGAGGTGACTCCATTCCCAGCCAGCCTGATACCTTTCACCTGATCTTTAGAAGCACTGATCGCTGAGCACTGGTTGAGTAGAACAAGTCTTAAAATCATGTCTAGTGGTTAGAGCAGAACTCCTGGTTTCCCTCCTTGGCTCTCAGAATGTAAATTAGTGGTTACCGCAGGGCCCCCCTTTGTCTTAAATTGGGCAATCGAGATCAGCGTCTACTTCCGGAAGTTTTGATCTTTAGTAGTTTGCAAACCTACCATGAACCGTGCTGTCATCTTTGCAAGCTGCAACATGAGATTGGCTTTCCAAGCTTGTCTCTCAGGACCTCTTACATCTACAGTCCTTAACCTATGTGATTTATGGTGGTCCATCAGCTGGAAAATCTGCTAATTCCCCCTCTGTGATCTGGTACCATGCCAATAAGTGATGATGCGTGGATGTCCTGACCAAGACCAGTGAATCTACGGGAGAGTTCATTTTAGGCATTCTAAAATTAGGTGAGCAAGAAACCCCAAAGACAGTGGCATTACAGAAAAGTTCCTGCTCTCTTCACTAGTTGGATGCAGACAAGTTATTTGTCTGCCATAACTTTCACTGATAAGTAATTATAGATTCTGTGCATCAACCCTCAGCTTCTGATATGTGAGGGGCATTTTCTCATCATGAAAAATTCAGACAAATTGTATTCTATTCTATTATTGGATTGAAAGTGTTGAGGAACTGATTAGCTAATGACAGGGGCGTCTGTAGGGCACAGAATCCATGGACTATATTGCAGAACTGGTAACGGAAGAGGAAAATCTGAAGTAGGGGGCAAAACACTGTCCCCTTTCTTGAGTGGAGAGGGTTGTGTGGCAGGGGAACTAATGGGGTTCTGCTACACAAGAGGAGGAGCAGGATTTATGGAGGTCCTGCAGGCAGTAAGCACACATGGCTCAGAGACCAGCTCCATGGAGGAGGTATAGGAGCAGAAGTATTCCCTGTTGCCTGGATTTTCCTGTCTTTCCCTCCCTCCAGCTAGTGGCCTCTATATGTCTCCACTACAAAGCGAAGGTCCTCTCATGGACTGATAACTGGTTAAAAGACAGGAAACAAAGGGCTTGAATAAATGGTCAGTTTTCAGAATGGAGAAAGGTGTCCCCCAAGGGTCTGTCCTGGGACCAATCCTATGCAACGTATTTATAAATGATCTGGAGAAAGGGGTAAAAACTGAGGTAGCAAAATTTGCAGATGATACTAACCTGCTCAAGATAGTTAAGACCAAAGCAGACTGTGAAGAGCTTCAAAAAGATCTCACCAAACTAAATGACTGGGCAGCAAAATGGCAAATGGAATTGAATGTTGAGAAATGTAAAGTAATACACATTGGAAAAAATAATTCCAACTACACATAGAAAATGATTTAGCTATGACTACTCAAGAGAGAGATTTTGGAGTCACTGTGGAGAGTTCTCTGAAAACATCCCCTCACTGTGCAGCGGCAGTCAAAAAAGCAAACAGAATGTTAGGAATTATCAAAAAAAGGATAGAGAATATCTTATTGCCTCTATATAAAACCATGGGACGCCCACATCTTGAATACTGCATATAGATGTGGTCACTTTTCATCTCAAAAAAAGATATATTAGCTTTGGAAAAGATTCAGAAAAGGGCAACAAAAATGATTAGGGGTTTGGAATGGTCCCACACGAAGAGAGATTAAAAAGACTGTGACCTTTCAGATCAGAAAAGAGGAGACTAAGGGGGGTTATGACAGAGATCTATAAAGTCATGACAGGTATGGAGAAAGTGAATAAGGAAAAACTATTTACTTGTTCCCATAACACAAGAACTAGGGTAGCAGGTTTAAAACAAACAAAAGGAAGTTTTTCTTCACACAACACACAACCTGTGGAACTCCTCACCAGAGGATGTTGTGAAGACCAGGAATTTAACAGGGTTCAAAAAAGAACTAGATAAATTCATGGAGGTTAGGTCTATTGATGGCTATTAGCCAGGATGGGTAGGAATGGTGTCCCTAGCTTTTGTTTGGCAGAGGATGACAGGAGATGGATCTTGTAATGATTACCAGTTCTGTTCACTCCCTCTGGGTCATCTGGCATTGGCCACTATTGGAAGGCAGGCTACTGTGCTAGATGGACCTTTGGTCTGACCCAGTATGGCCCTTCTTGTGTTCTTATGTACAAATGTAGCCTGGATATACCTACCCAGGTCATCTATAATCTAGCTAGTATGGGTAACTATGGAGCAAAGATGAGGCAGTGTGAGCTTGTACAAATCCCTCGGGGGGCCCTGGGTACATACTCTGGTTGCTAACCCCTACTACCACACCCTACGGCTATGTCTACACTGGCGGCTTCTTGCGCAAGAACATCTTGCGCAAGGGTTCTTGTGCAAGAAGTCTTGCGCAAGAAAACGTCCACACTGCCATGTGCGCGCTGTGCTTTTGCGCAAGAGCTCCCATGGCAGTGAGGATGCTCTCTTGCGCAAGAAAGCTCTGATGGCCATTTTAGCCATAGGGCTTTCTTGCGCAAGAAATCCTTGCCGAGTGTCCACACTGCCCTCTTGTGCAAGAGCACCTGTGCAAGAGGGCTTACACCTGATAAAAAAAGAGCATAACTCTTGTGCAAGGAGCCCTCTCTTACCATGCCGTACTGTAAATTTCCTTGCGCAAGAGCGGGCGGGCAGTGTGGACGCTCTGCAGATTCTTGCTTAAGAACGGCTGTACTTGCGCAAGAAGCCGCGAGTGTAGACATAGCCTACCTGTGCTACTTTAGATGAAAGCCAGCCTACCTATGATCACCCCTTCTTTTTGCAATGTAGGCATGTCCTTAGAAGTGCCATTAGGCTGGAGCTGGGTACGGCTCCTAAGAGAAAGGGTTCTTCTCTGCACCCCCTCTCCCTCCATGAAGAACCCAGTCAAGTTACTTGGTACAGAATGAGGAAAACTGAAGCTGGGGTCATTTGATGATTACCTGTTTTGTTTATTCCTCTGGGGCACCTGGCATTAGCCACTGTCAGAAGACAGGTCACTGGGATAGATGGACCCTAGATCTCACTCAGTAAGGCTATTCTTGTGTGACTGTCAAACCTTGAGGCTAAGTGATTTGCCCAAGGTTACAGGGGAAGTCGGTGTCAGACCATGGCATAGAACTCAGCAGGACATGGTTGCTAGTCCATCACTCAAACCCCCTGCAATCACTTCAACCTGGTCCACGAGCAACATCCTGATTGACCAAGTGATCGACATCATAAGCTGGAGAGAAGAGGTTATTTTCAGTAGATTAAAAAATAGAATAATAATATAAGGAGATATACCTACCTTGTAGAGCTGGAAAGGACCTTGAGAGGTCATTGAGTCTAGTCCCCCGCCCTTACAGCAGGACCAAGTACCATCTCTGACAGATTTGCCCCAGATCCCTAAATGGCCCCCTCAAGGATTGAACCCACAACCCCACATTTAGCAGGCCAATACTCAAACCACTGAGCTATGGAGGGTTTTTTTTTTTTTTTGGCTTACTGATGTATCTTTGATATTTAAAGGCCAATCAACTTGCTATTATCTATCGCTGCGCAAGTGTGTCATGTTTTGCTTTCATTGTTTTTTGCTATAAGCCTCACAGACACTGACTGTTCTGCTACTAATATTCAAAAGCAGATTAGATAAGAGGATCTTGAGAAAGATACATGGGCAAATCATGTTAGCATCTATCCATACAAAACATCCATTGACTCAAGAAGAAATAAGTAAGCAAGTAAGATATGATCATGGTAACTTATTCTGCAAAATTTGATTCTAGAGAAGGATACAAGGACTCAATTAAAGTTTCCTAGCCTCGTTCCTGCTGCCATATCATATATATAGTAGCCCAATGTCTGTGACGCTGTAGTGTTACAGAGTCGCCTCTGGGGGGTGCTGTTGCCTCGCGCCCTGGCACTCGGCTGAGTTCTGCGCCGCTCAGCCGGGCTGCCACGGGGGAGCGCGGAGCCCAAACAGCTATTTGGGCTCTGTGGTCCCCCGAATGAGAGGCAAGAGGGGGAGGAGAAGAGAAAGAGAGAGATGGAGAGAGAGGCAGGAGGCAGAGGAGAGCTGAGAGAGAGAGGGGGAGGCAGGAGGAGGAGGAGGAGGAGGAGAGAGAAAGAGAGACAGAAGTGGAGGAGAGACATGAAAACCCCGTCTTATGACGGGCTATTGGCTAGTTATATATATAAAGGAACAATATATAGTATCTAATATATAGGAACAAACGTAAGTATTAACTATGGAGAAGCACATGCAAACCACCCCCTACATGCACAGATTCATGAAGAGCATCAACAAGTATTGGAATATACGGAATAGAAAACATTTTAAATAAAACAACCATAATAAACATGCATGGGGCTACGCACTGCTACCAACATATCTTGATTTATAAGCCTTTGTACCATGGGCCTGATTTTCCAGTCCCTCAGGGCTGGATCTTGTGCACCTGGAATCAACAGCAAAGCTCCCATTGACTTCAGCAGAGCAGGCTGTTGTGAAGCCGTGATTCAAAACCCACTGAAGCCAACAAAAAGACTCCCAGTTTCTTCAGAGGAAGACTTGCACCGAGAAAAACTCCACCGCAATCCACAGAGTTAAAGCAATGTGAGTGACCCCAGCATCAGACATTGAATCTGTTTTTTGATTTGGCTACATTCCTTTCTGGTTTGGGCAAATTACAACGGGGGAAGGCAGTGTGGTCTAGTGGATAGGACACAAAGGGGCCACAGGACAACAGGATTCCGATTCTGACTCTACCACCAAATCGTTGTGAGATCTTGGGAAAAGTCTACTTTCCTACTTTATCTTGTCTCATTAGACCGTAAACTTTTTGGGGCATGGATTGATTATGGGTCTATAGAGCAACCAACACAATAGGGCCCCAATACCAGTTGGGAATTCTAGGTATTATGGTAGTGGCCACATAATAAAGATATGATAGTGGCCACATAATAAAGCTATTCCATGTAGAATAAATAAGTGCCCCCATATAAATGCAGCAAGAGGAAATAGCTTATTTATGACCTGTCAAGAGAGCCGCCGTTTACTAAATTGCCCATTTCCATTAAGACTGTATTGAATCGATATCCTGCAGCTAGTTTCTTCAGGAGAGGAACTAGGCGAAAGAATGAGAGTTAATTGCATTGCTAGAATGTACAAGTTCTAGGGAGATTGAGCGAGAATGGAAAATCCAGGCTTCAGATGCCTAGTTCCTTTAACTGACACAGAGGAATGGAACAGTGAGGAGAAAGCTTAGGCCGGGTCTCCACGTGCGCTGTACCGACACGGCTGCACTGCTGTCAGAGTGCTGGTGTGGCTACATAGTGTTGATGGGAGACAGCTCTCCCATCAGCATAGTAAGATGAGCTAAGGAGCGGGACGTAGCTATCTTGGCGGGACATAGCGCCATGCTCAAGAGCACTTGTCAGCAAAACTTTGGTCACTCAGAACAGTGGGGGTTTTTTTCACACCGCTGAGCATTAAAAGTTTTGCCGACATATAAATTCTAGTGTAAACATAGCCCAGCCTCTTCCCTATAGAAATGGGCAGTTAAATAGCTGCATCCTAATGCGAGACTGAATGGGCAGACACTTCATCCAGGACACAAGTATCAGAGGGGCTGCGGTTTTATTTGTAAATCATATTTGGGCTCCAGGTTATAGTTTGCAGCCACATCTGCTGCACTTGCCCTTGTCACGACCTGCAGATTTTGGAAAGCAGCCCATTGATTAGCTGCAAGACCTTTACATTCTCTGTCAATTTTCATTTGTTTCCTCTGAGGAGGACTGGTAATCACGGCGCACACGCAAAGGCTGGCAGAAATAATGTAATAGAAAAAGAAAAACAGCTTTTGGGCAAAAACACTGCTAATCACATTGGGCTCGGTGACTAATCAGCCTGGATTTCCATATTCGATGCAACTGCGAGTTTAGAAAGATTGTAGATAATGAATTATTAGAGAGCCTTCCTCTTTACCATTATTGTTTATTATTGATTGTATGGGTAGCTCCCAAGAGTTGCAGTCTGGGTTCAGGAGCCCATTGTGCTAGACACTGAGTGTTTCTTTCAAATAAATATGCAGAGCAGGGTAGTCCAAATAAAATTCTAAATTGGGATCAGGGTTCACTGTATCACAGTAAACAACGCTTTTCTTCAGAGAAACAGGCTACTCAGATAATTACAACAGAGGCCTAGCCATCAGGAGCTCCACGTTCTCCTCCTGGTGCCGGGTGGGGAATGGTGTCCAATCATTAGAGCAGGCGGAGCTGGGAATTGGGGCCCCTAGGGTTGATCACCAGCTCCGGGAGGGAATCGGGGCTAGTAGTTGGAGCAGGGAACTGGAAGTCAGCATGTCTGGCTTCTGTTCCTTGGTATCAGGGAGACGTGTCTCAGTTTGCCCATCCGTAAAATAGGTACGGCTGTATGTACAGACCCAATGTTTAATGTGAAGTTATATTGCCGTTGCCGGCTTTGCCTGCCTTGAAGGAACTGGAGCAGAGATAGCTCGATTCTACAGATGTGGCTGCTTTCAAAATACCACAGACAGACTCTTACTGGGCCTGATGAACTGGCTTCAGTGGGAGGAGGATTAGTCTCACCACATGTGGTCTAGCTTCATAGCAGGATACTCTAGGGGCATGAACAACTGAAGAGAAAGCATCATGCAGTCAGCCGTATCTGTCCCTCTAGCCTTGCATCATTTCTCCCCGCTTCCCCCTCCGCCCACTTGTCCCTGTCCCAGTGCTAGTTGGCAGTAACAAAGGAGAACTGTGCCTGGGTCTACTCTTTTGTTTGGAATTTACATTGTCTTCAGGATGGGATGGAAAGTAGCATATGGCATAAGGAATTGGCTACACCCCTCCCCCCCATCATCTCCTTATAAGGAGATGATTTAACAGAGATGGTGTCTGTACCCAGGCCGTGATTGAATTAAAAAAAAGCCTTACCACAGCTGTGCATGTAAGAGAAGCTAAAGATTTACTGTTATGACATAAACCTGCTAAGTGACATAGCAAGCGTCTCAGCACAGAGATACAGGGACATTGGCGTCTGTTGTTAATATACCCAATTGGCATCATTTATCCAGGCATTAAATAGATCATCCAGGTACATGAAATAGATCCTACAGGCAATGTAGATCTTAGGCCTGTACTAGTCTGCTTCCTTTTGTGATCAGGATGCCTCCACCTTCAAAAGGGAGGGTAGTCTAGTTAAGGTGTGGGACGAAGATTTGGGAACTTAACCACTCCCATAGACAGGTGGGGGTAGTCACAGCTAGTGCCTAGAGATGCACAGAACCTACCTAGATGATTTTGTAAATCTCCCAGGGTATGTGAAAGCCAAAAGGAGGGAGCGGTTCCACTCACTAAATTCACCTGCCACTATATAGGTACCTTGGTATCTTTGTAAATCTGGCCTAAGTCTCTCTGTGACCCAGTTCCCCCATCTATAAAAGGGGGATTACAGCACTGCCTTATCTCACAGAGCTGTTGTGAGGATAACTGCTTTACTCTTTGTGCAGTGCTAGATACTATAGCAGGGGTGGCCATCTGAGAGGCTGAGGTAAATTTTCATGTTAATGCACCGTCCTATCCTTATCACCAGAACACCTGTTCTGCTTCTTCACACACACACACGGATACTTGGGGTCAGAACTGTCATCTTAGAGTCAGAGAACAAAGACAAGAACAAACAAAAGTCAAGTGGCCATTGTAGTAAGTTGAAGGTCAGTAACATGGAGTCAGCAGACCTAAATAGAGGCCTATAACATGAAAACAGCAACAGGCCTGCAATCTAGTGAGCAAGACTTTGGTTCAGTAACACAGGAACAAGAAAGAGGCTCTATTGATAATTGTGTAAGTTAGGTCGAGCATGGAAGGACACAGGGAGGCACTGGGTACAGACTGTAAGCCAAAGTAGCGGAACATCTTAATAAGAAATGTCTTGGTACAAAGACTCCCTCAAAACTAACGTACATACCGACCTAGGTTCAGGACCAGGTCGAGATTGACAGCATGAAGGACAGTAAGTGAGCCCCCCTTCCGTAAGATAAGGGGTGGTAACTAGGCAACAGAGGGTGGCAACCTGGTACGTAAAGAAGTGATGTAAGTTGTTTGTACCTGTCTATAAAAGGACACCGCAAAGGGTGCTCTCCGGCCGACCTGGGGGCGGAGGGGAGGGGGCGCACTAGGCATCTGAACGGCAGGTGTCATTGCCTAAACTTACAGAATGCACAGTAGCTTAACTCTGACTGACTGCTGTTAATATCTGTTATATGGCAATAGGCCTGCCCGGTGTTGGTACCTTGTCAACGCGGGCCATAGTGCCCAGTGGTATAACATTGTACTGATCTCTGTTACCAACTGGTAGAGATTCGCATTTGACAATAAACCTGCTCGACTGATTTCAAACCTTGCCTGCATCTGTCGTTTCCGGGGCCTTTCAGAGATCTCCTGTGTTGACCCAAATGCATGGGGTCTAACACTCTAGATAAAGGGAGTACCGATTGTTACGCATGCAGCCGAAAGTTTATCGTCACCGACGGAGTAGAGGTCCTGTCAGGAGCATGCCAGGACAACCCGGAGCAGACGACACTGACACTGACAGTTCAGACCACCGAAGGTACCGAGGTACAGAACGCCGAGGTACGACAGCCATGAGTAATTACAGAGCTCATGTCATAGTGCTGAATGACTGGGACACAAAATGGCCACTTGCCTCTGCCACAAAATGGCCACCAACATCCATAAAGATTGCAAGCTAGAGTACCCAGTGTTTCCGGGTCATCCTGATGGGTTCCTGCTGTCAATGATAATAACCAGAAGGCTGCTTGCATGTGTGTTTAATGGTGTGGGCCGTGTCGACTTACTCAGCAGACTCTAGCTCTCCCAAAGACCACAAATCAGATAAGGATCGAAGGTTCCTGGCCAGGTTTATTGTTAAGTGAAGTACAGTAATAGTTGTCGGCAGACTCTATCGAATCACTACACACATGTACTCATAACAATGGCCTCAGCACAACCAGTGGGAAACTCCCACTGCCCCCCGGCTAGACAAAAACTGTCCCTCCAAGACACCACTTTATATACAGTTACAAACAAGTTACACATCACTCCTGATGTGTCAGGTTGCCACCCTCTGACACTACTTAGGTACCACCCATCACCTGTACCGCATGGTTTGATTAGACCATCTCTATCCATCATGCTGTCATTTTGGACCCTTTCCTGAACCTGGGTCAATATCTGTGGGGAGTGTGTACCAAAATCTTTAATGATGTGGTGGTACCATGTGCTTTCAATTTATGCCCAGTACCAATTACGGATCTACACCTGGGCCTATGACCAATTAGTGTTTTGCTCTTTCAGCCCTGTTTGTGCTAAGTTCTGTGAGCAGCGGCCTGCCTCTTGCTCACAACTTAGCTTTGCTTTCTGTTAGCCATGTTTTGTTCATTGTTAATGAGGCCTCAGACCAGGCCTGTGCTACATGGGCTTTTGTTTTAGGCCCTCATATTACTACACACAGAAAGAGGCAGGAAAGGTAGCAAGCAATATCGTACATCATATAGAAAAGTACACTGTTACAGTAAGTATATGGGTAGACATTCCTCTGGTGGGCTCTCGCTGCTGTCCTGCTCTAGAGACAGCTCTAATTGGTATAGCAGGCCCCAGAGGGATCTGGGTAGTGGAAGATGCAGCAGAGATGTTTGGAAGCCTTAATTGGCTTGGGGACGGGGGAGTGCACAAAGCCTGCTCCCGCCCTGCCAGGAGCACGTGGCGCTTTGAAGCACTGCTCACAGGGTGGGGGGAGAGCGGAGGAGGCTTTGCATGCTCCCCTGCCCCCAGGCCAATCAGGACCTGGGGGCGGGGGAGCTGCGTGAAGCTTCCTTCACCCTGCCCCGGCCTTGAGAGGAGTCCTCGGCACTTCAAAGTGCCACATGCTCCTTGCAGGGGTGGAGGAGGCTTCCTGCACTCCCCCACCCCCAGGCCCGGATTAGCCTGGGGCTGGGGGAGCGCAGGAAGCCTCTTCCAGGGCAATCATGGTCTGGGGGTGGGGCAGCCCCGCCACTTCCTGTTTAGGCCCCGCCCCTTCCGTGGTGGCCCCGGGGTACTTCAAAAATTTTTGAAGTGGTCCCCAAGCAAAAGTTAGTGCCCACCCCTGCTCTAACTTCAAGTATGCAAGCTGCTCCATTGAAAATAGGGTTGCAGTGCAGCCTAGTTGCACACAGCTCTGGGCCAGGGGACCAGGGTTCTATTCCTGGACTGGTGCCTGAGCCTTCCAGAAGTCACTTGATGGCGCTGCACCTCCATTTTTCTCTCTGTGAAATGGGAGACTTGGTACTGACCTCCTTCATGAAGTGCTAAGTATGCTTGTTTAGTTAGGCGTGCATCCAAGTACTTACTGCATCAGAGCCTGCATCAGTGCATTGCCCAGTAGTTCTATCAGTAACACCAGGCTTACAAAAGTACAGCAGGACAATAGGATGCTATAATATTCAGCTAATAACTAGCATTATTTCGAAATAATGGGAGCATGTACACAGCCATTCCGTTATTTTGAAATAATTTCCAAATAAAGGCCAGCTTATTCCAAAATCTGTAAGCCTCATTCTATGAGGAATAATGCCTATTCTGAAATAAGGTGTGTGCAGATGCACCACTGCTGCTATTTCGAAATAGCCCCTCACCAGGGCCATTCTAAGTTCTTCCTCCCCAGTGCAACCTGGGGCTCTAAATCGAGACAGCATGTCCACATTAGGGAAGCCTGCCTCGGACTAATTGTGAGGCATCCCTGCAGTGTAAACGTGCTTTTTCGAAATAAGCGTGCAATGTAGACGTACCCTACATCACTCCGATCTACAATAGCTGTTTTCCTCAGGCTACATTTTGGACTGAATTTTAGTATACAAAGTAACTCCTGAGGCAGGCAGCCTCTCCTTCTAATGACTCCACTTCTAATTCCACTCCCTGCTGATGCATCCTTTTCACACTTCATGCTATCAAGGCCTATAAGTGAAACTGCAGACTCATGCCTTTCCCTCAATCATCAAAGCCATCAGGAGACGGCATAAATAATTCACACTGTGTTGCCAGGAAAAGCAGCCATTGTGCAATACAATTCCCCTTTTCTCTGTAATTTCCTTAGATATGGGACTAGCACAAACAAAAAAACCCCACACCCACCAACCGCACAAACCAGCTACAGAGAACAACAACGCAGCAGTTTCCATGCCTGGGATCCTGGAGGAGATGAGCTAATTGCTGGAAGAGCCTGATTGTGAAAGATTTAGGAGGGAACTTTGCTAACTGCCATGTTAGCGCCTGCTGCTTTGAGGTGTCCAGAGCACAGCAACAGCGGGTGAACAGCATGAAAGAACTGCACCCCCCTCCCTCCCCCCGCCAGTCTCTCTCTTTTGCCCCCATGCACCCAGTTCCACAGGCTCACCTGGTAATCTCTCTTTCCCTCCCAATTGACACTACTCTGGGAGACCCTCTCCACCAGCTATCTGTGACCCCTCATTATCCATTGCCTTACTTAGCCTGAGCAAGCAGAGATGTGTGACAGCAGCTTGCCCAACATGGCCACCACTGGTACTACTCCATCTTCTTCAGTCCACACTCTAAGGAGAAGAGCGCTTGATGAGCCAGGCCACCCTCTCATGGCTGGGCACAACAATGAAGGACCTTCCCCACACCTGCCTCCCTTCTGACAGGGAGTCAGGCCCAGTCGTGGTCTGGTTCTTCTGGTGACGCTGCCCCCCAGCCAGATCACACACCATCTCGCCCATTCTGTGGTACCAACGTGCCACACAAAGAGCAAACAGCACCACGCTGGACAGCAGTAGGATCTCTTTTGCCTCTCCTGGGCTCCTCTTCAATCCCTGCTTTCTGTCAGGGAAGGGCGCTTCCTGCCCCCCCCCAATGAAGCCAAATGTAATTTAAGCTACTTCTGCCGATCCTAGGTAGGAACTTTTAGCCCCTCTGGGCTCTCCTCAGCTCCCTAGTCTTCTTCCAGAAGACCAACGCATAGAGCTACCTCTCTGCAGCCTCACCTCTCCTTCAGGGCCTACCAGAAGGCTAGCTCCCATCCTGCAGTTTCTTCATAGTTCCTTTCCCAGGGGGAAGAGAGTTCTAGACCCCTTCCCTCCTGGTTTCCCCCTCTTCTGAGTTCCTCCCACTGTGTCTGATAATGAATTGTACCCAACACATGCACCAGATGTAATTAAGTGAACTAACTGAGCACACAGGCTCCAATTAACCCTTTGTTAAACAGGGTGGGGTTCTTACACCCCATCATAAGTAACATGCCCAGGCTAAATTGTCCCCACCAATTCTGTTCTGTTGTGTCTTGGCCATGTGATCTGCCAGCAATGCCCATGCTCCTGTGGTCTCTCTCCATCTGCACGTGGGGGGCAGCCTCACACCCAACCAAAATAGCTGCCCCAGTTGCCCCAGCCACAACGTTTCAGGTGGGTTTGAACCAAAACCTGCACCAGATCCCAGCTCTGAGACCGAACCTTGTGTCTCTGTAATGGGCCGAACTGGAATCCCTGATCCAAGCATCCCCCGAGCTGAGAAGAAATCTCTGTTCCTGGATCTGAGCTATATGGGCCCCATCATTAGCTGTGCCAGAGCATCTGGGGATGGGGCAGGGAGTACAAAAGAGGCATTAAACTGCCTATCTCATCTCACCCACCAGCCACTCAGCCACTGGGAAGCGCTGGAGCATAGAAACACCTTAGTCATTCCACGCTTCTCCCCAGCATCCCCCCTCTGCCAGGGCTCTAGGGCTATGTCTACACTCGCGGCTTCTTGCGTGAGTAATATGCAAATGAGGCTAAGCGTGGAATATCGCCAAGCCTCATTTGCATACCTAATGAGCCACCATTTTTTCAGAAGAGGTTTCTGTGCAAGAAGGAGCGCCTACACTGCCTTCTTGCGCAAGAAAACCTCTGGCAAGAATGCATACACCTATTACTTTCAGGAAGAACGGCATTGCGCAAGAAGAGGAGTTTTTCTTGCGCAAGAAGGGGCAGTGTAGACACTCCTTCTTGCGCAAGAGCCTCTTCTGAAAAAAATGGTGGTTCATTAGGTATGCAAATGAGGCTTGGCGATATTCCACGCTTAGCCTCATTTGCATATTACTCACGCAAGAAGCCGCGAGTGTAGACATAGCCTAGGAGGGGCAGGGAGGACTAAGAGCAGCTGCATCATCTCTATGGCACCTCAGGAAGCCTAAGGGAGCTGGATGAGCCGGCTTTGAGGAGAGGTGCTGGAGACAAACTGACAGCTGTTCAGAGGGTGAGCTACAGCAGCTGTGAGTCTGCTATCGTGTCCAAAGGGGGAATAAGTCTGTTAGCTCAAGCTATGTGCTCTTAGCTCCATAGGTTCTATCCTCAATGGGAGAATCCTAGGGCTGGAAGAGACCTCAGGAGGTCATTGAGTCCTGCCCAAGGCAGGACCAATCCCAACTAAATCCTCCCAGACAGGGCTTTGTCAAGCCAGGACTTAAACACCTCTAGGGATGGTGATTACACCCCCTCCCTAGGAAACCCATTCTAGTGCTTCACCAGCCTCCTAGAGAAACAGTTTTTTCCTAATATTAGCCAGTACACTTCTCCTAAGCAACAGTGCACACTGGAAACCCATTAAAGGTTTGGCTGAGGCGTTTAGCATCCTATAGAAGAGAGCGCCAGCTCCTTCTACTGCAGTATGTGCACATTGCCAGGTTTTGATACACAGCCTCCTTTTTCTGCAGGCAGCTGCGTTCTGTCCCTAAAAACCACTGAAATTCCTCAGAACCCCTTCCCCTTTTTGCAATCTGCAAAATGCTTTAGCACACACAAACACCTGGGATCCATTCTCAGCCTCAACCCCTCTCCCCCGCCTCCGATGCCAGGCAGAGCAGGAGCGACTCCCTGCCGAAGGAGAGCTGCAGTTAAACCCGTCAGACCCCAACACCCACACGAATCAGTCTCAAACAGGCACTGGGGAACGAGGCTCTGTTGCATGGGCTGCAATGGCAGAGGTGACGAGTGTTTCGCACGCTCAAGTAACCCAGCATACATCGAAACAGAGGTTCAATTTCATTCAACTTTGCTTCTTTCTCTGCTGAACAACTTGCTGTGGGAAGGGCCAGACAGCAGACAATTTTATTATTCTGAGGGAGAGCAGGAAGCGGGGAACACTGCACCTTCTGGTGGGTTTTATCTCTTCTTTCCTGTCTGAGGAGAAAAATGGATGTATTGGGGACTGGCCCTTTAAATAAAGCTCCTCTCTCATGTTTGAAATGAAAGATAAATACAGAAGGCTGAAAATGTCCCAGGGTTTTTGGGAAAAGATGTCTGAAACTCCTCCTACGGCTGTAGAAGGGCCTACTCCAAAGACAATGCAGTCGGTGGAATTCCTTCCATTTTCTTTTAGCTTCCTTAGGTGGCTCTCCGGCATTCTTTTGATCGTCCCACCCATGGGTGCCACTATTCCTATTTGCCTGATGGCAAGGCACAGAGGTTACGTCTACACTGCAACTAGACACACGTAGCTGGTGGGTGCGGGTTGATTTGAGCTCTCAGGGTTTGATTTATGAGGCGGTTTCACTGCTGGGTAGACGTTCAGGGCTAGGCTGCAGCCCGGTCTCTGGAACCATACCATCTCGCAGGGTCATGCAGCCAGAGCCAAACATCTCACCACGATTAAACAGCCAGCCCTGCGAACCCAAGTCAGTTGGCACAGACCAGTTGTGGGTTTTTAACTGCAGGGCAGACATACCCAGTGGGGTTAAGGGCTAGTCTATGCAGGGCAAAGCTCACAAAAGCTGGTGCACACTAGCCTGTGTGTGTATTAACATAATGCATTTTGGAAGTGGATGAAGCTAAACCACCTGAAGGCACTGAGGGTATGTCTACACTAGCTCGTTAGTTCGAGCTAGGTAGGCAAATGAGGGCAACCGGAGTTGCAAATGAAGCCCGGGATTTAAATATCGCGGGCTTCGTTTGCATGTTCCCGGGCGCCGCGATTTTAAATCCCCCTTAGTCCGAACTCCGTGCCCACGGCTACACGCAGCACGGAGTAGGTAGTTCGAATTAGGATCTCGAATTCTAAGACCGCGGGCACGGAGTTCGGACTAAGGGGGATTTAAAAATGGCGGCGCTGGGAACATGTAAATGAAGCCCGGATATTTAAATCCCGGGCTTCATTTGCAACTCCAGTTGCCCTCATTTGCCTACCTAGCTCAAACTAACGTGCTAGTGTAGACATACCCTGAAAGAGTATCGAAGTAGCAAGTGCACTTTCAGTACACACTTTCAGTACACGCTAACTTCCTTGGTTAAACAAGTCACTATTGCAATAGAATCAACTCACAGCTTCATCTTTTCTAGATTGATCCAATGAGTTTTATATTCTTAAGGAACAGGGAGCTAGCAGGGAAGGTGAGAACCACTCACGTTCTCCTGGGGTAGGAATACACAGCTTCCATCTCTATACACATAAGTGAAAGAGGCGGGTAGACACCCTATGAGAAGGAATTTATTAGATCTGTGTCACCTCTGACACATAATTTGAGCAGGTCAAAAATATAAGGCGAGGGATTTCATGACAATTTAATATATTTCCTCGTTTCTCTCCCCAAAATGTCATTAAGCTTTGTAGAGTTTCAGCCAGCATGAGTCATATTGACATTAGTCTGTGTTGTCAGAAAGGGCGGCTACATTGGGGCGACAAAAAGACTGCAGCAGTTTAGGTCCTGGCAGGGTGCTGCCACTTCATTTACCTGTGCCTCCACAGGAATGAGTGCCTGCAGCTCCTGTTGGCCGTGGATCGCTGTTCTTGGCCAATGGGAGCTGCGGAAAGTGGCGTGGATCGGGGGACACTGCTTCCTGCAGCTCCCATTGGCCAGGAACGGCGATCCATGGCCAACGGGAGCAGCAAGCACCTGTGGAGGCGCAGGTAAATACAGCGGTGACTGCCTGCCAGGGACTATCCCTGGGGAACCGCGTCCGCCCCGCGGGCTGGTTATTCCCTGCCCCTGAGCTACGTGCTTGGGCTACAAAGTCATGTGATATATCTTAATTGATCGTTATGGACCAGATCCTCAGCTGAAGTAAATGGAAGGCGCTCTGTTTACATCGATGGAGCTGTACCCCTACTATGCCAGATGAGGATTTGTCCTCAGACCTTGAATGGACATTGCCTTGAGGGGCTTCCTGGCTGTCACTGATTGCTTCCGGGCTCCTGAATCAAGGAGTCTGGCATAACAATACCAAGGCAGCAGAATCCAAAGTAAGCAAGATCTTTCAAGCCATTAAATGTAATCCTGCAAGGTTCCCTCCTAGGGAATGCCAATGACTCACCTCAGCCAAGGAACACACAGGGGAGATAAAAGAAGCCGTTGCTTAAGGTTTCATGAAAGCATCATGCTTAGTTACGGATGCTCATGAAGCTTACATGCAAGAGCCTTGTCTTCTTTATGTGTGATTCTTGCATTTCTCATCATATGGGGACATAAGGTCAGCTACCTCACTAGTATAAATCCGTGTAGCTTCACTGAAGTCATTTACCCAATGAGGATCTGGTGCATAAATAATCACCACGAGACCTGAAAAGAACCATAAGAATGGCCATATTGTGTCAGACCAAAGGTCCATCTAACCCAGTGTCCTGTCTTCCAACAGTGGCCAATGCCAGTGTCCCCAGAGGGAATGAACAGAACAGAGAATCATCAAGTGACCCATCCCCTTCTGTCCATTCCCAACTTCTGACAGAGGCTAGGGACACCATTTCTACCCATCCTAGCTAATAGCCATTGATGGACCTATCCTCCATGAATTTATCTAGCTCTTTTTGGAAGCCTGCTCTTTACAACATCCTGTAGCAAGGAGTTCCTCAGGTTGACTGTGCACTGTGTGAAGAAATACGTCCTTTTGTTTGTTTTACACACGCTACCTATTAATTTGTGTTGATCCCAAGTTCATGTTTTATGGGAGCAAGTAAATAACTTTTCCTTATTCACTTTCTCCACACCAGTCATGATTGTATAGACCTCTATCATATCTGCTCTCAGACATAGCCATATGAGTTAGACTGGACCTGCCCTCCTCTTCCTGGGACATTTTGCAAACTCACTCCATAACTTGCAAAAGCTGCTGCTGCATTTAGACCCTAAGGGGCTGATTAAACAAGCTACAATCATATATTTTCCTTTATCCTATCTTTCTCCTAATGGGACTTTTCCGTCCCATTACTTTTGCATATGTGAGGAAAACAAGCTCAAGACCTGGGTTAAGCAATTTTTTTTTTCAGCATGCCTTTGATCCAGCATTTAGGAACAGTAAAACTCCTCATGCCAAGTCTTGGATGAGAATAGACTGTTTTTCATGCGCTCAGCAACCTTGGTTTTTCAGAGCATTTGATGGATGATAGAACATGGTTATCAGACACAGATTCCTCAACTCACAGCCTACAAGAGATCGTAAGTTTTATACAGCATCACAGACAGGTTGGTCCCAGGATATTAGACAGAGAAGGTGGATGAGGCAATACCTTTTATTGGACCAACTCCTGTTGCTGATGAAGAAAAGCTTCAGAGCTCAAAAGCTTGTCTCACCCACAGTAGTTAGGTCAGTAATAAGTTCTGACATCTCATGTGCTTTGCTAAGCCAATGTATAGAACGGGAAGACAAAAAGAAATGAAACTGCTAGAGGAAGGGAGAGCTGGTCAGGGAAAATTAAAACAAGCATTCACTGGAACGGCTCCCTTCGTTCATTCAGCATGCAACCATTCGACTTGTGCCGGCTCTGCTGTTGCTGTGGGTAGCTTTGTGGGGGGTAGAAAAGAATACTGCATGAGCAATGCTGGAGAAAAGCTGGAGACTCTCCCGGGAAGTTTCTGGTCCCCTCTTCCATTCGCCTGCTCTTTAGTGGATCTCACATCAGGGCTTCCTCCCAGATCTGGAAATTCAACCCAGGAGTCCTGTCGTCCAGTATCATCTTCTCTCCACTAGGCAGCGCCTAAAGCTGCCTTAATGTATGCTGTGGCCCAAAATGGAGCAGAATAGCTTGTGGGGATTCTGGTCATACCCTCTTCCTTCCAGCCATGCCCCCTTTCCTCCAGCAGGCCTACATCGGCTCCACATTAGTGGAGATTCCCCCTTTATAGAATCATAGCATCATAGAACCATAGAGCTGGAAGAGACCTCAGAAGGTCATCAAGTCCAGCCCCCTGCTCTAGGCAGGACCAATCCCAACTAAATCAACCCAGCCAGGGCTTTGTCAAGCCGAGACTTAAACACCTCTAGGGATGGAGACTCCACTACTTCCCTAGGTAACCCATTCCAGTGCTTCACCACTCTCCTAGTGAAATAGTTTTTCCTAATATCCAACCTGGACCTCTCCTACCGCAACTTGAGACCATTGTTCCTTGTTCTGCCATCCGTCACTACTGAGAACAGCCTTTCTCCAGCCTCTTTGGAACCTCCCTTCAGGAAGTTGAAGGCTGCTATCAAATCCCCCCTCAGGGGCAGAGTATACCAGTGGTATAGAGAGGTCATGGATCTCTATAAATGGATAGATTTCTTCCCAGTGCAGTGAATATCATAGGTGCCAAACTTATTTATACAACATGCACTGCACTGCCAAAAACGTTCATTGAATCAAACTGACCACATGTTATACACATGATGCAAGTTCCCTACTCACTACAGAGGAGGGTGCACACATAGGGAGAAGAAATTAGACAACAGGGCTCTCTTAGGCTGTGTCTACACTGCAGGGCTTAATTCGAAATAAGCTACGCAAACTGAGCTACGTCAATAGGGAGCATCTACACAGCACTTATTTCGAAATAGAGCACTCTTCCTCTGACGTCCTTACTCCTCGTACAATGAGGGTTACAGGAGTCGGAGTAAGCAGTCCTCCACCTTGATGGTATTTTGACACTATTTTGAAATAACTGCCTGCTGTGTAGATGCAGACTAAGTTATTTCGGAATAACGTTGCAGTGTGGACGCACTCTTAGTCATTACAGGGCTCAGAGGGTACAAGCTCATTCCCATTATGTATGGGACGGCGGGTCTAACTCTGTCCTTGTGGGGAAAATTGTTGCTTTTATGGGAATGGTTTGTGCAGCCAGTGCAGGAGGTGGCTGAGATAAGAGCTCTGCAAAGATTATTGAGCAAAGCATGCGACAAGCTAGCTGTCGCTGTGGCTGCTTTTGGCCTAAGGTGTATTGTTGAGGGTCCCGTGCAATAAAGATGCACCTTGTTAAAATGCCTCCACAGCTGCCAGATTCCTGAGGGAAAGGGGTAGGTCAGCCGGTGCGCCCAGGATGTGGCGCACTGGGAAGAGACTGGCCAGCTTGCAGTGGAGCTCTGGATGCTGCTTGTGTCGCTGCACCTTGGGCGTCATGGCCACAGCACACCCAGGCTCCAGCTCGAGGGATCCGGTGGCCGGGCAGCGTGGTCCCCGCTGTACTGTGGATCTCGTGGCTGGGTAGCATGGCTCCACGCCGCCCCAGCCAGCTCTGGGGATCCAGCAGCTGGGCAGTGCAGTGGACTAATTTACATCCAATGAGTGCGGCACTTTCCTCACCCTCCACAGCCCTGCCCTGAGCCCCCCCACAATCCCTGCTCTGATTCCTGCACCCCACCCTGCCTTGAGCCTCCATGCCCTGCCCCGACTCCTGCACCCCACCCACTGCCCTGAGCCTCCCCAACCTCCCAAACCCCTGCTCTGACTTCTGTTCCCCCCACAATCCCACCCCCTGCCCTGAGCCCTCCTCCAACGCCCTGCCCTGAGCCCCTCACGCTCCATCGCACACTTACATTTCTGACAGTTGTTCTATTACAACTCTCCCAACCTCTTGCCCTGAGCCCCAAGGGGGGGGCGGGGCGGGGGGTTGCAATAGGACAGTACCTGACAGAAGTTTAAAGTTACTTTCACCCCTGCCTGAGGGCAAGGTTAATGGATCACATATACTTAGATGAGATACTACACCAGGAAGTCATCATCCCTGTCTCAGGCCTCCCACTGAAATTGTTAACAAAACCCCCATGGACTTCCATGGGCGCAGTACGATGCACCTGCTTTCAGAAGGCTGGAGTCACGATGGGTTTGAATCTAGAGACCTCACAAGACCCAATTTCAGTTCTGGGTTTCGCCCACAGCCTTTCAGAAACACCTTGCACCATTCGGGGCCAAATGTGTCCAAGTGCTCAGCCCCCACTACTGGGGCCTGATTTTTCTACTCCCATTGAGGTGCCTAAATAAGAGCCACATTTTAAAACAGAGCCTAGGATTTACGGTGCACTCTGGATGCTGACTCTTCTGAAAATCTGTCCATAACTGCCCCAAGAAGAGCTTGATGGGAGGCACTGGGCTCCCCTTAACACTCAAACTGACCATATTTCGGAGCTTAAATGGGAACCAATCCCTTGAAAAATCTAGCTATCAATGCACTTGAACACCCGTCACCCCCCCCCCCAAAAAAAAAATCTTCCCCTTGCCTCAGTTCCCCTATCTGTGAAATGGGAACAGTGCTTCTCTACAGGAAAGGTGTATTAAGAGGATGACTTCATTTATACTTGTGCGGTGGCCAGATAGCACGAGGATGAGAGCCACAGAAAACAGCTTTTAGAAAACAGTGGTTGTGCAGATTAAAAGTTACCCAACTGCCATTTAGATAGGACAAATGTTTGTTATGTGCTTTGAGTTCTTCTGACAAAAGGCTCCAGACAAGGACAGTGTTTTATTACTGGTTTATACAAGCCAAGGAGCCGCATGCTAAAATGACGCCCCGGGGCAGAGTCCTTGAGGTCTTTTCTTTCCTCATTTATTCTATTTCTTTGATA
The DNA here is from genome assembly GCA_019425775.1 of Rafetus swinhoei. Taxonomy (NCBI): domain Eukaryota; kingdom Metazoa; phylum Chordata; order Testudines; family Trionychidae; genus Rafetus; species Rafetus swinhoei. Next base: position 9,765,543 of record JAFJHL010000226.1, read on the forward strand.
AATTACTATACTTAAAAAGAGCCAAGTCCTTAATGCGCCATTTGCAGCAAGACAAAATGCATTGGAAATGCTCTGTCCATTAGCTAATAGAAAAGATTCATATACATCCCCTCCAAATGTTCTAGTGCAGTTTACTGTTCTCAGATAGCTTAATGATAGGAGTGGGAGGGGCAGATCGATAAACTGACAGGGCAAAATCCTGCAAAGTCTTGCTCATGCACATAATACTCACTTGAATAATCCCCCAAAGACATGATGGGTAGGTGTTCTACATAGGAAGACTAATACATACTTATACAAAATTGTCCAAAAAGAATCCCTTGTTCTGGGTACTGATAAAAACCTATTTTCCTGTAAGGAAAATGATGCATTCATTATTTAACACCTAAAGGAAAGGAACAGAATCAGAACTAAAAGGAACCTCGAGGTCATCAAGTCCAGTCCCCTGCACCAAACACCATCTAGATCATCCCTGACAGCTGTTTAGCTCTTTGCTCTTAAATATCTTCGGTGACAGAGATTCCACAACCTCCCTAGGCAATTTATTCCAGTGTGTAACCATCCTGAGAGTTAGGAAGATTTTCCTAATGTCCAACCTAAACCACACTTGCTGGAATTTAAGCCAATTATATCTTGTCCTATCATCAGATGTCCAGAAGAATAATTTTTCTCCCTCTTCCTTCTCAACTCGTTCCTCCTTATTTGTTAAAATCAAATCTAGACATGGGTTGAGCTAAAAAAGGTTATCTATCAAAGGCAACATGAAAGGTCCGGTGAATAGGCAAGATGTTTCTTTAAAATATGTCGAGGAAATGGGGGTTTGTACCCATTGGGATAGGTCTTACAACAGTGGTTCCCAACCTCTTTTATACCATGGACCGGGAAACCCATTCACAAACTTTTGGCACACCGGTAACATTTTATTTTCATATTTGCAGAGTCATTATGGTAATTATTTGCAGATTCATTATGGTAATTAATTTTAAGAGGTCACGTGTTATTTTATATCGCATCTGTAAGCACACACTACAAGATCAGAGTTTGCAGATATCTACAACACACACAAAAAATTCACAGAAAGAATTGCCCTCTGGCTGCTGGGTGGGGCAGGCCCTCCCACAGGCAACTGGTGCCTGCAGAGGGAGGGGCACCCACAGGGGCAGGTGGCATGTGAGGCACCCTATTTAGCAACTGAAATTTTATCAAGGGCCTAGGGTTGCCAGGTGTCCGGTTTTCTACCGGACAGGCCGGTATTTGTGCCCTCTGTCCGGTAGAAAAATTCAGAAAATTCCGGACACGTGCAATGTCCTGTATTTTCTGAATTCCCGGCTGGGTGCCAGACGGAAGCCTGGCGGGGGCAGGGGAGCGACTGGGAGGCGGGGTTGCGATTGGCGCTGGGAGCCCTGTGGTTGCGTGCAAAAGCCAGGCGGGCCGGGGTGGGGGCACTGGCCGGGACTCCCAGCAGCTTCCCCCGTCCGGCTTCTGCACACAACCAGAGGCTCCCAGCGCCAATTGCAGCCCCACCTCCCAGCTGGGAGCCTCTGGTTGCGTGCAGAAGCCGGATGGGGGGAGTGACTCCCAGCCCTTCCCCCCACCCCACCTGGCTTCTACTAGCAACTAGAAGGCGTGCCTGCCGGGGGCGCGGCCCGTTGGACTCGGCTGCGGCCAGTGGCTGCACCCCACCCCGCCAGCTCTGCTTCCTGCCCCTTCCTCCGGCCCCCTCCTCGTCCAGCCCCCAGTCCCCGATCCCCAGCTCTGCTTCCCGCCCCCCTTCCTCCGGCCAGCCCTGCGGCCCCCACTCCCTTTCCTCCCGGCCAGCCCCACCCCTGCCCGGCCGGTCCCTCCCCACGATCAAGTGTGTCTGGTATTTTGGGGGGGTCTACCTGGTAACCCTAAGGGCATAGGAGCTGGTGCCCCCAAGTGCTACCACCAGTCACCTTTGCCCTCCCCCCTCCTGCCCCATGGGGTGGGGGAGCTGCCACTGTATCTCCCCCTCACCTTCTGTACAACTCCTGCCCTGTGTCTCTCCCTTCCCCAGCCAGGCTGCTCTTGCCCCACAGTCTCCCCCAGCCTCCTTCCCACATCCCCTTTCCCTCCTGTGACCCCCTCAGAGTTTCCCTCCATTGCACCCATGCCCAATAAATCTCCCCTGAATCCCCCAACCTCCCTTCAGCGCCTCCTGCATCCCCCTCCTGCCCCTGCCTCACACATCCCTGTTCCCCCTCATCTGCCCCACCCCTCTTCAGCCCCCTCTCGACCTCTCCAGGGCTTGCTCCCCCCGCCCTGCACAGGTTGGGAGCTGCCAGCAGCTTCCCTGGACAGGGATTGCAACCAGCTCTGCTGGGAGCAGCCCAGGGCCAAACCCTCCCCCTGCAGCCACGGGCACCGCTCCCAGGGAGGTCTCCCTTACCTGCCCTTCCCCCCAAATGCTGCCTGCCCTGGGGCAGGGGCTGGCCAGGCTGGGGGCACTGCCCTGGGAGAGGCTCCTGGAGAACAGCAGGACTGGCCCTGCTGGAAATTCCCCCTCCCGGCTGCAGCCTCTGCTGGGACTCAGGGATCCGCCCAGAGCCTGGCCCCAGAGTCATGGTGAGCAGTGGCTGCAAATCGTTTCCCACTTTGGAGGCCGAGCCCAGCGCTGGCTCCCAGAGCCCCCGTTGCTGCTGGTTCCTAGCAAGCAACCCGCCACGCTGCTGCCCCTCGGTCCCTCCCGCCCCTGGGCTCAGGCAGCATCCTCCACATCAAGGCAGCGTCACGGAGAGAAGCCAACACAGCGTCGGGCGCAGGGAGAAGAGAATCCCGGGGAGAGGAGAAGGGGGATTTCTGGCTTTGCTCCACCAAGCCAATCATCCAGGCCTGGGTGTGGCCTGACACCATGCCAGGGCCCGGCAGCCAGCGGTTCGGGGCCCGGCACCGGTCTGCGGACCGGCGGTGGGGAACCACTGTCCTACAGCAGCCGACGAATGTGTCACTTGAGGCCATATTTTCAAAAGGGCTCAGCGCCACAGTTTCATGCCCCAAGCACCAATTTCCCAAAGAACTCATCACCCCAACAGATTCTCACTGTGACACTTACGGCCTGATTTGCAATAAGAAATCCCAGCAGCTGGCGTGCTGAGTACTTTCAAAAATGTGGCCAGTTAGTGAGATGGCCCAAGGAGAGCTGAACCCCTCGGAAAGGCTGGCCCCGATTACAGGAGCTGAGTAGCTGGGAGAATTCTGGCTCACAGTCTGGTGACCTGTCTCCAGGGGGGATGCTAGATTAGTACAGGTTACACCTCCCAAATCCGGGATTCTCTGGTCCGGCAACAGCCGCGGTCCGGGGTGACCAGGGATGTTCCTGGATGAGAATCTCAGAGCAGAAGAACCAGCAGCTGAGAGCCCGGTGCAGCCCCACGAGTCTGGTAGCAGCAGGGCCACGGCAGTCTGGGCAGGAGGGGAAGCTTGGCCAGGGCAGCATCTGTCTGGGCAGCGGCGGGCCCCAGTATCCTGGGTGACAATGGCAGGGCAGCCCGGGCAGTAGCGTGATTGGGGCTGCCGGCTCCCCGATGACAGAGCCAGGGCTGCAGCCACATCAGCCTCGGAGGGGAAGCTGGGCGGGGCTGCAACAGCCTGGCAGAAACAGCACACCTAGGGTCTTGTGCCACCCGGCAGGGCTGAGGCTGCTGCAACCTGATTGGGCAGTGTGGTGCCAGGCCGGCAGCGCAGCTGGGACTGGGGCTGAATAGGCAGCCCAGCTGGGCCCATGGAGCCAGCAATGGGGAGGGGCAGCAGGCTGAGAGGCTGGTGTCAGGGGACCTCCTCTGTGGTCTGGCAAAATCCCTCCTCTGGGACTGGTCAAGTCCTGAGGGTGCCGGACCAGGAAGGTCCAACCTGTAGTAGCAATACTAGACTATAGTAATAATGTCCAGAGGCCGCAGTCAGAAACCAGGGCACCACGGGATTACAAATCCCTGCCTCATGGACCTTCTAAAAACCAGAGTAATATTTTCTTCATGCATCTGAATATTGTACTCCTGTGAAAAAAGATTAGCTCTTGTCTCACCCATTTTGGCCCTTTGTGTTGTGAAAATCTCTGAAATATGGAGATTGTGGGATTAGTTTTGAACAGTTTTCTCTACAATTAATCCCCCACTCATTTAAATTACAAACATGGTCACCGGGCTGTGTTTCAATTCTCTGTTCCAAAGAATGGGGGTGCTAGAGATGTTCAAAGAGAAGGTAGCCAGTTGGTTTTAAAATCTGAACAAAACCATGCGTTTTTCCCAGCATCAGTCTCAGAAATACAAGAACTACTTGCATGGATTTTTCCCCCAAAATAAATATACAAAGAAATACATTCAAAATATAAACGAACAACTGGTCTGTAAAGTTTCAGCCCAGGTGGTTAAAAACTTGCAAAGTGATCATAAACAATTGAAAACATGGTTTCACAATAGGAAGTGTCCAGCCACCTTAAAAATAAATGATGCTTCCAGTCTTGTCTGGAATAAAATACAGAACGTAATGCTATAAGACAGCAAATAATAACGATATAAGATGTGGCAATGAATGATCCACTCAAAGCAAAAACATGCTCTAATGCGGGTTGAATTTTGGGAGAATAGGGACTAGTATGTCCTATCAATAACTTTTGTTTCTTCCCTTCAGATCAGTTATCCCAGACACAAACATGCCATTCACATTCTGAAATAAACAAGAACAAAAAGCTGGTAGTACTTCACCCCCGCCCCACCCCGTCCTCTATCCATGTTTTTGCAGCAACTGTTTCCACCCCGAACCCACCCTCTCATGAAACTGACACAACCCTGCATTTAGAGTCATGTATCATTTTTCCTTCTCCTCCCAGGAACATCTCGCCAGGGCCGCGCGCATCACAGAACTTTATTAAGATGTCTCTGCAGCAATCTCTACGGAGAGAGAGGTTTAAAGAAATAGGCTTGTGCGGCAGCCTTCGGGCAACACTGCAGAACAGAGGTTTTAGTGCTGCCTAGGGATGTGAATGGTTAACCGGTAGAGGCTGGAGCAGCTACCTGCCGGACGCAGGCAGGAACAGCCCCTGTCTGTGAGGGGCTGGCCCAGTCCCTCCCTGACCCCCCCAGCACAGGCAGAGGCTGCTTTGGCTGGCCATCCCTTGTCTGTAAGGGGGTGCCAATCCATCCAAACGGGCTGAAGCAGCCCCTGCCACCTACCCACCTTAATCAGTTAACCGGTTAAATATAATATTTAACTGGTTAGACAATTAAACAGGATTTTACATCCCTACTGCTGCTTCAACAAAAAAATCAGGTTTCTCCCGCTCCCAACCTTTCTTCCAGGACCTGCCTGCCTCCCACTGCATGTTCACTGCTGATTCAGTGCCCAGGAGGTCTCCTTCAAAGGAGAAAATTGCTGCAGCACATACTGTAATCATCAGCTCTTACTGCTGCTCTCTCCAGGACCGGGAAGATCTGTCAGCCAAGGAGGGAACAGATACAGCATCAACTTATGGGGGCTACTGCAGTCCTTTCTTTTGAAATGACTCAGCGGGCACCCAGCAGAGCTGGGGGGGGGGGAAGAGAGAGAACTGGGGGCGGGAAGGGAGGCAGCTGAGCTGTTCCCACCAGCCGCAGGGCTGAGGTGCTCAAGGGGAGGAGCCGCTTCTGCAGAAGTGACTCAGCATCATTCTGCGGCAAAGAGGGAGCATCCTAGGACACCACTGACCTTCCCTGACTGAGTCTGCCCAAGCTGCTGCCCCCTTGCCTACTGAGAGCTGCAGGCAAGACCCTGAGGCCTGCCTCCTCCTGCTCTGCCCTTGTACTTCCTGGAGCCCATTCCCCAGCTGTTACCCACTGAGACCACTAAAGGAGCTTCCACATCCCCCCCTGGGTCCAGTGATTGCAGGGGATTTGGGGGGACTGCAGCCCCCCAACACACACATCTGTACATATGCAATTGGCCCAGGATGTGTTACTCCCAGTCCCGTGCCAAAATGAAAATGTTTTTGTTTCAACATGGATTCAGCTTTACTCTGCCCTCTCCACAATTAAAAACAGGAATGGGAAGTACTGGGGCAACTGAACAGTGGGGTGTCCTGGCATTAGCTGCAGGGGGCAGTAAAACAGCCAGGGGCAGGAACTGACTAGGCAAAGACAGCCCCCCAAAATTATAACACCCACAGACCCTTATCAAACTTAATCTAGCCCTCCCCTGAAAGCATCAGCAAAGCTGTCGTGCTCCCCCATACTCCGTTACTCCCTGTTGATGCCGCTGCACCCCCCACAGCTACCAACTCCTGGGCACAGTGCAGCTCTGCCCTGTCCTACTCTCACATACCCCGCTCTGACTCACTGAGTGGCGGGAAAGGCTCCAGGACTTTCGTTCCTTGAAAGCCAGGGCCATCATGGGAAGGCCGGGGCAGCACCCTGCCCCCCCTTACACACACTGGCGAGACGCCAGCAGGACTTTTCCACCAAGCGTGGTATCAGAATGCCTAGAGACGAGAACGTAGGTGCTCACCCGTGCGATTCAGGGAAGCCCAATGGAGAGATTCCAACCAGTCCCCTCCCACCCTCCAAGTCAGGTGCACTTTAAGAGACACGTGTGGGGGAAGGAATCTTTTCCCTTTTTATTTAGAGAGCAGCCAGGCGTGTGCCAGGAGGAGCTCTGCAGACTGCTGCCTGCCCGCAAATGCTTTACAGACTAGGCCAGCGATTGATGGGGAACTTGATCCTGCGTGGTACAGAGTATCTCCTGCCTGGTGCGCAGGGGTCTTCACTCCCACTGCAGGAACAGACCCACAACCCTTACTGGCAGGACTAACACTAACTTGACATCAACAGGGCTGCTCAGACTGGCTACCTATACTGCTCAGTAGAAGGGTTGACAGAATGCAGCCAAAAGGAAGCTAAGGAGCCGGGGTACAAGATTTTTATAAAGTCCCCTTGTATTTTCCTTACCCCATCAACTATTTCCTCTGCTGACTGGTTGGATTCCCTGCCTGTTAGATCTTTTCCACCCTCTCTCTATTTCTTGCTAGGGTTGCGATTTTTAACCCTTGCCTCTCCTTTCCTTTTTTTAAAATGACTTTATTTGCACCCCGCCCCTCCACGCCTCTCCATCCTCAGGGTCTCTCAAGGCATCAAATGCCCCGGTGTCACTGGGCACAAGAGATGGGGGCTGGCAGTCCTGGGGTACTGTTTGGGCCCAAAGCCCTTAAAGCAGAAGCCAAATCCCTCATCTCATGAGGGGAACCTGTTCCAAAGTGGGGGGAGGGGAACGTCTTGGGATGAGCTGAACTTCACCTTGTGTGGCCTGAGAGATTTTGCTCCTTGGGGCAGGTGAGGAAGCCATGCAGGCCCCTAGTTCACAAGCCCCGTGCAGAGGGACAGCGGTTGGCACTCAATGGGGACAGGGCAGGTTTGCTGCCTCCCTTCTCCCTTGTAGCAGCTGGGCTCCTGGCAGGGGCAGCCTGGGACACGGTTGCTCCTCCTCTATGCGGACCTCTCCTCTCCCCCCTCCCTTCCTTGGGAAGTTGGTGCAGCGTTGAACTTTTGCCAGCAACTGGTCTCGCTGCAACAGCCGGAAGCAGCAGCTTCAGATGAGGAGGAGAGCAGAGCAGAGCTGAGTGGTACCTCCTCCCCTCACCACCAAACCCTGGCATGGGGGAGAACCACCCATTCCTCCTCTCCTGACACACCCTCCTTCCAGTCATACCAGGGAGGATCAGGCAGGGGGTGCTGCTCAGAAGAGCACCCCAGCTCTCTGTATCTACCCCCCCCCCCCAGGGTCACAAGTAGAGGATGCTGCCCACTGGTCTTGTACCCTGCTCTAACCGCCCCCCCCATGCCCAGGGGGCTCTCTCTGTCTAGACTCTACTTACACTTCCTGGGCCTCAAGGGCGGCACGGCTGCCTCCGAGCCCACCCCGGAAAGGCCAGGGATTGCCCCTGCGTTGCGCACAGGTTAGGTGGGGGAGGGCAGGCAGCTGCAGCCTCCCCCCAGTCACAGAAGTTGCCCCACTTTATTTGCCCCTCCCTGCCTCCCCTATGGCACACAACAGGCAAGCAGGCACTGCCCAGGGCTGCAGTTTCACCGTCTTCTGCCCCCCTCCCGCAATGTACATGCAGCCACCCCCCTGCGGGGGGAGGGGTTGCCCTGTTCACCCCATCCCCCCTACCGCACCTTAAGCCCCGGGGCTGCAGTTCCCCCTCGCTGCCCCCTCCCGGGCATAAGGGGTGCAGCGCCCCCTCCCCCGCCCAGCCCCAGGAGGGTGACTCACAGGCAGGAGGCGCTGCAGGCGCAGGCAATGCGGCCTTCCAGCGCAGCGCAGCTGCTGCGCCCTGCTGGGGGCTCACGGCGGCCAAGCTGCCGGGACAGCCGCGTTCCCCCCAGCCCGGGCAGGGGCACCGCAATGCGCTCGGCTCGCTGCGCAGCGGCCGCCCGCTGGGCGCAGGAGGAGAACGGGCCACGCGCTCCTCGGGGTGCGCCCCCAGGAGGAACAACTGGCCCCCCCATCCTGGGTCTCTCCTGCAGCCGGCTGGATCGGGCAGCCCGCGGCCCTAGTTGCAAACCGACCACGGATTAACCGTGGGCGTTAATCCGAACTGCCTGCCGTGTTGTAAGCAACTAAAGAACAGCAAGAAGGACTTAATTTATTTACTGCGGCTGGTTGCAAATTGGCAGGGGAGAAGGGGAAAGAGGAGGAGGAAAGGAGGGAAAAACCCTGAAAAACCAAACAAAAAATGTCTTGGGACATTCTGGGGGGAAAAGAAGAAAATATAGTAAGATTTCCCACGGCAGCATTTTTCTGACCACTCATAACAACTAATAAGATAATGAATACAAGATAATTAATATAATTAATTACTAATTAATTACGTATAATTAAGTTGTACTCATTATGATTTGATTAATTAGTTTAGCTAATAGTAATTAGCTATTTCCTCTGTATTAAGTGATAGCATAGTGTTAATTTTGATAATAACCTAACAGGAATAGAAATATCTCCATAATTTTTACAAAATATAGGGATAACTGAAGCACACACCTTATTTTCAAGCAGCTTTACCAAATCCCATCCAGATTTACCCAAGTGCTTAATTTTACACACTGTGCATAGTCCCATTGAAATCAGTGTTACATTTTTCTAGTTACTGTACAAACACACACACACAAATCACACACAGCACTTGGTGTACTGCATTTAATTAAAGCAGCTGATTTTTGTTGTGAGCTTCTCCAAAAGGTGCTATGAACAGGGAATCCCTGTTGTTGTTTTGTAAGAGAGTAAAAAGTAGTTTGCTAAATTCCTTCCCCCTTTCAACCCCCCCCAACACTAAATACAAAAAACAAACAAACCTCCCCCCCCCCAAAAAGGAGGGTCAGTTTTACTACAGGAGTTGCAGGGGGTAGCCGAGTTAGTCTGTTACAGAAAAAAAAACAACAAATGGTCTGGTGGCATTTTATAGACTAACAAAACATGTAGATGGTATCATGAGCTTTTGTGGGCACAGCCCACTTCTTCAGGTAATCATAACTGTGTTTTACTGACAGCCTTGGAAAATGAAATCTTCCTTTTATAGAAATGGCATAAGAAACAGCAGCATGATTTTCCTTATTGTGTCATGTTATTGTGTCTTAACTGACCTAGAGAGACCACCTCTACAGTTTATTATTTATACTGCATTACTACCTAGAGAGCCTAACTGCCATCTGAGCTACAGTGCGTAGATGCAATATACACAGAATAAAAGACAGCACCTGTTTTTAAGCTCATCTGAGAAAGTGGGGTTTGCCCACAAAAGGCTCATGACACTATATATATTTGTTAGTCTCTAAGGGTGCGTCTACACTGCACCCGTAGCTCAAAATAAGCTACGCAATTTGAGCTATGCAAATTGTGTAGCTTATTTCGAGCTAATTTCAAAATAGCTTATTTTGAAATGTGATGATGTCAACACAGTGCCGAATTTCAAAATAGAGCGCTATTCCGAAACGTCCCTTACTCCTCGTGGAACGAGGTTTACAGGGACGTCGGAATAGCGAGCCCATTATATTTCGAAATAACGGGCTTGCTTCAGAGACACAGAATAGCCATTTTGGGATACTGGAAGTATCCTGAAATAGCGCTGCTGTCTAGATGTACCCTAAAGTGCCACAGGACTACTTGTCATTTTTAACCCCACACAGAGAAGTGCCAAGAAAGAAGAGTGTATAAAAATAGCAATAAATATCATTTACATTCTGGAAGACAGGCGCTTGGTTAGATTCAGTGGCAACAAGTTCTGATCCTGTTTCTGAAGACTGTGTTTAAATCCCAAGAGTTTGCACAGTGGGCGTGGCCAAGAAACCAGATACAATACTTTCCTGTAATACAGTACAGAGATAATGTGAAGGTGCTGGATTATTCCTCTGAACACTGTGACAGGCTATAAGCCACTAATGCCATTTCATGGGTGCCACAGAGAGTGTAATACCCTTTTGTTAATGTCATTATGTGGGACGTAATGCTTACAGGGAACAGCATTTGGTTAACAGTGTTAACATTTGATCCTATGTGATGTTAAACATAGGAGACGTAGTTAGTACAAAATAGGGCAAATTACACTCTCCGGTCTGGAAAGAGGGTGTATCCATATCCTCCCTGCTTGGAGGCATTCCACTGAGGGTCAGTAGCCTAGAATCACAGCAGATTCCTTGTTGGAAGCTGCCTGGAGAATTTGCTAAGTAAGATCATGCTCCATAGCCCTGGCCTGGCTTGTTTCTCAGCCTGCAGTCTGGGAACCACACCAGCTAGATCTAGGCTCCCAAGTGGAGCGGCATTAGGAACTCTGCGCTTTCTTTTGGGAGCTCCGTTGTGAGGTTTCTGCGGAGGGAAGCCAGAGACTTTGAGGATGCGCAAACCCCAGAGTATACATGCCAGAGTCTTGGGATGTGGGGATCAATTTTACTCGGCTCTTGGGAGCGCTTATAATGTGGGTAACATTTGCTCATAACAAAAAGCCACAAATCTCATCTTCACCATCCTTCTCACGTCAAGGCACTGACACCCAGCTTCAAGGTACTTACGCACCTAATGCCCATTAATTTCAACGAAAGTTTAGCACCTAACTGTCATAAGGATCTGAGCCTTTGGATTTGATCACACACAACTGGCGTTGAAATTGAAACCCTGGGGCAGACTGCTGCCATCCAAGGAGTTGAAAATACCCCATACCCCAGTTTTCCCAGAGGTGGGATGGCACTGCCATCTCCAGCCAAAATATTCAAGCACTCGAAGTACAGAACACAAAGGTAGGCCCTGACTGCATTTGCAATTCACGCACTGATGGAGCAGTAGCCTCCTGCTCTGACAGCAAAGTGAAATGCACACTGGACTTAAGGTCCAGCCACAAGAACTGTGGATTAAGGTGTGGGGGAGGAAGTTCTCTCTCAACAGGCTGTCAAACCTTGTTGGTGTTTTCAATCAACAGCATCGCTCTCACTCTGGAATGATAATCCCACCGTAGCTTTTGCTGTAAATTAACTGTCTCCACATGATCGCTAGATGGGGAGGTGTCTGACGGTGTCAGTTTAAAAGGGCAGGATGGGAAGGGTAGCTGATTAAATGCAATGGAGTCTGGGCTGATTTTCACTGGTGGAGCTGTCACTGGAGTATAGAGGTAGAGAATATAACAAGAACAAATATGTCAATAGAGCTAAGTCAATTTACACGCCAGCTAAGGATGTAGACCAGTTTGGACAACCTACGGCCCAAGGGCTATATACAGGCCATCAGGGTTCTATGTGTGGCCTGCAAGACATCTTGTTTACTGTTGCACACTTGCAGGGTTGCCAGATTCTGCTGGTTTCTGTCCGCAGAGTTTTTTGCCTACCAGTGTTATGAAAGTGACACACGGGTAAAGCAAGGGCAGGTAAAGTGAGGTGCGTGCTGATTGCACACAACACTGGGCTGTGAGAGCTGGGCGCTCCCTCTGCATCCAATCAAAGTGCTGCTACGGTTCAATTGGCACCCCCCACAAATTCTAGGTACGCCAGCACAGCTAGCAACACTACCCCATCCCAGGAGATCGTCTTGGTAACGACTCACTTCCTAGCCTACGTTGCCCATCACTGATCTAGACCCAATTGTTCATATTGATCATTCTACTTGCATTTTTGTCTCCAGTTTATATGCACATTGCATGCCCATTTCCTAGGAAGTTAAAATTGCTTATATCTAACTCTATCTGTCTCTATCTCAGGTCACATATTTGCTTCTTCGCCAACACATATGTTTAGCAACAACATCGACTTGAAATAAAATACACCAGCGATCACCCTTGTGTATAGCTTCACACGTGAGCATGGTTGCCATTCCAAGCAGCCGTGACAGGTTTTAAATTGCTTTGTAGCAGGTGAGAAACAAATCAGCCCAAATCTGCCAGCCCAGTCGTCTCTCACTGGAGAAATCCATTGAGAGGTGTTGGGAATATAATTATGCTGCATCAAAGACTCTGGACTTCTGAGAAACCCCCAGATAGAGTTAAGAATCCAGCCCTGCAAATCTCATTTTGAACTCAATTTCATTCTTTCTAGTGATAGCAAAAAAACCCCAAACCTTTTCTATATCACTGCCGGATGCAGTCATTCTTCAAAATGCAGCTATTGAAAGATGAAGCATTACCTCTCATGTTTGGCTTATTTAAGTGTTTGGCATGCACCTTATCATCTCGCATCACAAAATCCATCCATGAATTTCAGCAACAGATGCATGGAAAAGACTGGGACATTTTTGGCTTAGAAAAAAGAAGACTAAGGGGGGATATGATAGAGATCTATAACATCATGGCAGGTATGGAGAAAGTGAATAAGGTAAAGTTATTTACTTGTTCCCATAACATAAAAACTAGGGGTCACCAAATAAAATTAATAGGTAGCAGGTTTAAAACAAACACAAGGAAGTTTTTCTTCATGTGGTGCATAGTTAACCTGTGGAACTCCTTGCCAGAGGAGGTTGTGAAGACCAGGACTTTAACAGAGTTCAAAAAAGAACTAGATAAATTCATGGAGGTTAGGTTCATCAATACTTATTAGCCAGGATGGGTAGGAATGGTGTCCCTAGCCCCTGTTTGTCAGAGGCTGGAAATGGATGACAGGAGAGGGATCACTTGATTCCCTGTTCTGTTCACTCCCTCTGGGGCATCTGTATGGCCATTCTTAGGCTCTTATGTTCTGATGTTCTTTTGAACTGAGAGCTAAAAGGGGATATTATTTTGTCCATCCCCCCAGCCAGTGCAGCGTTATTCCTTACATTGTAGACTCAAGAGCTGTATCCAGTCTCATAATAAATAGACAAGGAGTTTTCCTGGAAAGCAAAGTTAATGCTCTTTCTGGTGGCTGTATTTGTGAATCATCAGAACTCTTTGAAGGGGATTTATGTCCTTCCTTTAACCCAATAAGTGCATTATTGTATCTTGCTAATGGAGTTTCTTGCCAGCTGGGGCAGGGCAATCTAGATGAAACAAACAATCCAAGCAACTCATTTGGATTAATTATTGGCCCCCGAGAGGTTCTGTGTTTCAGAATGTCTGCTGTTAGACAGGAAGCGGACTGTCACTTAGAAGATAACCCTTATTACCATCTGCTCAACAGCCACAGCATCCCATTGAGGTTTTGGAGTAATTAAAACAAATGAGCAAGCGCCTTTTGGCAATACCACATAGACACAGCGTTAGTCTGGTTAGCTACCTAGGTTAAATGCTTCTGAAGTGGATTTTCAGGGCTATTCTTACTCATCTACAGAACATGTAGCTATGTGGGGCACCCAAAAATTTGGGGGCACCGCTGGGTCTTAATATCCACCCACCCACTCACCTCTTAATATCCACCCACCCACTCATCCTTGCTCTGTGGCTTCACTTCCTCCGGAGAGGATCTAGTGAACTTACAAGTGACAAAGCCTGCCAGACCTAATAGCAGAACATCAAACCTGTGAAAGAGCCAGTCAAGTGGTAATGAAACCATTTAATGCCCAGGTATATCCTGGCAGTTTCTGAATTTACTGTGTTAGTCAAGAGGACCTTCGTTTAAAATTTGTTTTAAAAATATGTCCTTCGTGTATTGCCAAAGATTATAAAATCACAGCTCTAAAAATCATACCCTGGCTGCCATCATGCACCAGTTGAATAGTACCATGCAGGGCCCCGTAAATCCTAAGGACGACCCTGTTGATGTTACAATGGGAATCTATTTATCGATTTAATACACAAGCTCACTTGTTGCCCTAAATTGTTACTGATTAATGGATCTGGAGTAATAACAGTATGGGATGTGGAAGACACTTAACCCCAGATCTTCAAAGGTATTTGAACACCTCCCATGGAAATCAGTGGGTGTTGGGCACCTCAATACCTTTGAAAATCTGGACCACAGAGCATGGAGACCCTAGAAATAGTTCAGATAGAAGGGTATGTATGGCAAGAGATAGCTAGACACCAGAATGACTAAATGATTTTATGAACACACATTTTACAAACTGAAACAAAATATAGCAAAAGTGAGCAAGCCAAAGATCTAACTAAAAATACAGCAGGACTTCATTCATGTAAGTATTTTGGAAATATTTAGAAGAAACAAGTAAAGCCTCCAGAACAGTGAGGCTACGTCTACACTGCACCGTAGTTCGAAATAAGGTACGCAATTTGAGCTACGCAAATTGTGCATCTTATTTCGATCTTATTTCAAAATAGCTTATTTCGACATGTGGTGCTGCTTACAATTTCGAAATAACTCGCTATTCCAAAATGTCCCTTACTCTTCATGGAATGAGGTTTACAGGGATGTCAGAATAGCGAGTCTGTTATATTTCAAAATAACGGGCACACTCAAAAGACAGGGAATAGCTATTTGGGGTATCCCGAAATAGCACTACAGTGTAGACGTAGCCTGAATGGCCAAGTCTTGCTTACAGGAAAATCCCTGTTTTTGTGTTAGACTTCACAAGATCTAAGGCCAGGGGAAGATCTAAGACCAGCATAGCCATGGTGTGTCCAGTCAGGGTTGGGATGCATTCATAGAACTGACCAGAGAACTATGCGTATTGTCAGCCTGAGGATTTCCATCTGGGTCTTAAGCTGAAGTTAAATTTTCCAAAATGTTTGCTGTTTTCATTATAAAAGCTCAATGAATTTGTTAGTAGGAGCATCAACATTTAATGGAAGATTGATGTGCATCTTTACTGCAGGTCACTGTAGCTCTTATCTCGCAGGCTAATGATGCAGTTTATGTGTTCACTGCCAAGGTCTGTGAAGCAAGCTATACCCAGCAACGGTCAACAGAAAGGCAGAACGCTCACGTCTGTAAATTACAACTGGTGACCATAAGCTTTCCACTACTGCCATGTCCAAAAAGGGAATGGCTCTAGGTCAGTAGGGCTTTGTCTACACAGCAGTGTTATTTGGGAATAACTGGCATTATTCCGAAATATCATAGTCCACGTCTACACACAAGCAGTTGTAGTCAAGCTGGAGGACTGCTTACTCCAACTCCTGTAACGCTCATTGTACGAGGAGTGAGGGAAGTCGGGGGAAGAGTGCTTTATCTCGAAATAACTGCTGTGTACACAGTGCCAAAAGTCGAAATAAGCTATTTTGACTTAAGCTGCGCAATAGCTCAAGTTGCATAGCTTATCTCGAGTTCAGCCCTGCTGTGTAGAGGTGCCCTAGTTCTCAAAGTGTGGTCCGTGGACCACTGGTGGTCCATGACCATCTTGCAGGTGGACCACGGGCTCGGGGCTCACTGCCCCCCACAGCAGGGAGCCTGCACTGGCACTCATGCCCTGCTCCCGCTTCAAGGTTGGAGTGCCAGCATCAGCTTCCCACTGGAGAAGGGAAGCATCTGGCTTGCAGGGGGAAGAAGCAACTCCATGAGCTACTGCTCCCCCTCCCTCCAGCTGGGGGAATGGCAGGGTAGGAAGCCACTCACCTGGAGGCTTTCCCGGCTGCTTCCATTGGCCAGAATTGCAGCCAATGGGAGCAGTGGGGGTATGCCCGGGAGCGGCAGGAGGCCAGGTAAGCACCCCTCCATCCCTTTCATGCTCAGATGCTTCAGTCCCATCCCCCTCCTGCACACCCCCTCCCACTGAGATGCCAGACCCCAACCCCCTTTCTGCACCTTCCTTTCCTCCAGGACCACCACCCCACTCCTGCACCCTCCCTCCCAGACCCCTCAACCCCAGTCCATTACTGCACCTTCTCCCCTAGCCAGATCCCCCACCCTCAGCCTACTCCTGCACTCTCTCTCTTTCCCGGCCAACCCCCCCATCCTCACCCCTTCCTGCACCCATTTTGCCATAATGGGTGGTTGGCTGGTGGTGTGTAGAAAGGTTTACACTGAGCAGGGGGAGGAAGCGACTGCTCTAGAAGAGAAGTGGGAGTTAGGATTTGGGGATGACTCTGTCATTGACTTCCTGTATAGCCTTAGCAGACCAACTCTCTTAACCACTCTGTGACGCCAGTATAAAGTAGCTGTAATACTTACAGAGATGTTGTCAGGCTAATATTTGCAACCCATATTGAGATTGGCTGAAATACATATTTTAGTGCAAAATATTGTCTTTGTTGCTATTACTGTTCCTATCTTCTCAAGTAAGGCTATGTCTACATTGGCAAGATTTTGCACAAATACTTTTAACGCAAGAGTTTTTGCGTTAAAGTATTTGCGCAAGAGAGCGTCTACACTGGCATGTGCTTTTGCGCAAAAGCATCCGTGCCAGTGTAGACGCTCTCTTGCGCAAGAAAGCTCCGATGGCCATTTTAACCATAGGGCTTTCTTGCGCAAGAAATTCATGTTGCCTGTCTACACTGGCCTCTTGCGCAAGAACACTTGCGCAAGATGGCTTATTCCTGAGCGGGAGCATCATAGTTCTTGCGCAAGATTTCACACATTAGAACGTCAGCGTTCTTGCGCAAGAACTCCCCGCCAGTGTAGACAGGCAGCAAGTTTTTGCGCAAAAGCGGCCGCTTTTGCACAAGATCATGCCAATGTAGACACAGCCCAAGTGTTTTTACGACATAGATCTCTAATACACAACTATATAGGCACTCAGTTATTTTTACAAAAATTGTATTTTGGGTCTGCTTTTTATGATGTTCTACAAGATAGCATATATGAAAATGCTTGCAAAACTGTGTGCCTAATTTGCAAGTACATTGGCTGTGACTGCAAGCAGAAATCAGGCCATGGCTCAGGCAAATGGCTATTTCTAAGGCTGTGTGCTGCTATGCTTGCACAGCTGATCAAGGATTTGTGTGTGCAAGTCTGGGAACTGCATCTCCATTTTTGCAAACACATATGTGCAAGCGTCCTATTAGGCAGAGATCTTCATAGGAGCTTATGGGAATGTGGTGTTCAAATGTTACAGACTTTCCACAGTGCTCGTGAGTTTAAGCTCTTTTGGAATTCTCAGCCTTAATCACTGTTGGTCGGCTACAACAACCACATGGATATTCATATCTTTTGAGACTAAGGTGGCCTGATCAGGCCGATACAATAGTACCTGAGCTCTGGAGACAAGAAAGCACCACATATTAAGAAAGTTGAGGGGAGACCATTGTGAGCAGAAGGCAATTCACATGGCAAGACAGATTTCCACAGATACTGACAGAAGTGACAATAATGAGTGAGAGAGGCAGTTAAAGAGGGAAAAATATGTCAGTGGTTTCAGCTGCTGGTAAAATGTCTGATTGGTGGATGCCTCTAATGTTGTTACCTTCCGATCCTGATCTGTTATTGCTATGGGTTCCCTGGATGTTGGGTTGCATGGATTCGCGGGGTGGTACATCACAAGACATCATAGGCCAGTTTCTGACCTTATTTACTCTGGTGTGAGTCAGAAGTAACTCCTCTGAAGTTAGTGGAGTTATACTGGGGTACAAGTGATCAGAACTCGACTCCTCATTCTGCAGGCAGTGAGATACGAAAGGAAGTGAGATACCTCGAGGTGTACCGGTAGTTCGAATTAGAGATCCTAATTCGAACTACCTACTCCGTGCCGCGTGTAGCCGCGGGCACGGAGTTCGGACTAAGGGGGATTTAAAAATGGCGGCGCCCGGGAAGATGCAAATGAAGCCCAGGATATTTAAATCCCGGGCTTCATTTGCAACTTCGAATGCCTACATTAGCCTCCCTAGTTCGAACTAGGGGGCTAGTGTAGACATACCCTCAGGGAGGAACTCCTGATCACCCCAGACCCAAAGCTAGTCCTACTTCTCTTATGGCTGCATAAAATATTGTTTCTCCCGCAACAAAACAGCTGTGAGATGGGGAAGATCCTCCACAGGGAAATGAGACGCTTCATCTCCGAAAGCCAGATCCTTAGCTGGTGTAAAGTGCCAGTGAAGTCTATGGCTCAATGTTGGTTCATACCGGCTGAGGATCTGGACTTGAGTCTTAAACTTGAACCTGAATTTCTTACTTAGACAAAAGATCCATTGACTGCCTGGAGAGGGAATGAGTAAACTCTTCAAAAGTGGTCTCCGGATTAGGGATGTAAAATTCCGTTTAATCAGATAACCTGTTAAATGTGACATTTAACCAGTTAACCGTTTAACCGGGATCCCATGGGTGGGGGCTGCCCCAGTCTGGCCAGGCCTGCCACACTGCGGGCTGCTCCTGCCAGGCCGGGTTGAGCCTGCCATGAGCGGGGGCTGCTCAGGTCTGGCCGGGCCCACTGCACTGCACCATGGGTGGTTGCTTTGGCGGGGCGGGGCCCACCATGTTGCAGGTGGGGAACTGCTCCAGCCTCAGCAGGTTGGACTGCCCCCAGCCTGCAGTGTGGTGCGGCAGGCCCAGTTGGGCTGGAGCAGCCCCCTCCCCCCCAGCCCAACTTGGATAGTGGGTTGTTCCAGGTTAACCAGTTACCAGTAAGCATCACCTGCTAAGGGTGATGCTTACTGGTTAATCTGTTAACCAGTTACATCTCTACTCAGGATCGGCTTGTTTTGTGGTGCTTCCATGGTCTAGACTAGTGTTTCTCAACCAGTGGTACGAGTATCCTTAGAGGTACCCAAGAGAAGTCTGGGGGGGGGAGATACATCAACCCAGCTGCAATTTGGAGAAAACTGAATTTTTGTTTTAAGTTTTACAGCGCTTTATTATTTTTGTACTTTTTACACCCAAAAATTTCATCATCCACCCAGCTACAATTAAGTTGTTTAAACAAATGTGTTGCAATGGTAGAAAAAATTTTGTGTCTGAAAACTAGCTACTCGGGCTACTTATAATTTTTTTTCATTTAAAAGAGGGTACTTTATTAAAAAAGGTTGAGAAACACTGGTCTAGACTACCTCTCTCCTGGCAAGCCCAGATAATTGGATCTCACTCATCCAAACAACAGTTGTTCTTTGTGTTCAGGTTTAATTGCTGGAAGCAGACACGACCAAGACAACCATTTAATGGCTCTCAAGGACTAAAACCTAACCCCCTGAACCTGCAAGGAGGGATTTGCCATCAGCTTGTTGGGATCCTGACCCAAAATGAAAACAGATCGAGTGACTCATCTCCTTATGCCCTTATCGATGGAGTTTAGATGAAAGAAGCTGCTGGATCATTCCACTTGCTCTTGTGACCAGGTGGCAGGACAAATGCAGCAGAGAGAAATAAACAGCATCGTCTTGAGCAAGATGGAAGTGGCCCTGTCATGGGGCAGACTCACCACCACGGCACCTCCTGCTGGTTGCTCTGGGAATTAGCTTGTTTGGGTGGCCGAACACCTCCCTGTAGCTGGTGTCTCCCCTTGTTTCTCTCCCACCTTACCTCAGTGAGCCCCTGCCTCAGGGGCAAACTGCAGTCTGTAATAGCCACTCATCACTGGCAAAGGGGTGTGGACTTGCTGCCCCTGCCTACCATAGCTGCCCCTCACAGCCCCAGTAGCTTCAGGCCCTGCAGCCTGAGGGCTTGCTTAGCCAGAGCTTCCCTGTCTTCCTTCTCTAGCACTGCTCTACCTCCAGTAAGCCTCCAGCTTCCCAGGCAGCCAGATCCTGCCTGCTCCCTAGCCAGAGCAACAGTCAGCTCTCTCTCTCTGCTTCCTCCAGGAGTCCTTCTTTATACAGCCCCCAGCTGGGCCCTCATTAGCAGAACTGCCTCAGCTGGGGCTTCACTCTCAGCCCTCACTCAGGGCTGGGGTTTTGCCCTTAAAGGGCCAGTGCAGGGCAAACGCCTTGTCTCAGACACCAATAATAAAATAATGACAGCTGCTCAGTCACTGTGCAGCCAAAAGCAAGTAAGTAAGAACTCCATGGACCCAAACAAATACCTATTAGCAATTATGTCCTGCATTGCTATGTACTGTACAAGATGCGCCCCCCCCCCCCCCCCCAGTCCTTCATTGCTTTCTACTGAAGGTTTATTTAGGAAGTTGAGTTTTTTTTGTAAAAGGCAAGATCCATCCCTCGATCCCAAAGAACAAACTGCATTAGAATTAAATGTAGAAACATCTGAGCCCTAAGGATGGCTTCTCCAGTCTGGCGCCCGGCCGTGGCACATTGTGAGAGGTGACCGTGGATGGCTGCTGCCCTTGGTGCTCTGGAGGGGGGAAGAGTGTGTCCCCAGGTTGTCCTCTGGGGCTTTTTAACCAGCGATACCTCTTCACAGGAGAAACAAGGCCTGGGGAAGGGGGATCCTCTAGCCACAAGGTAAAATGCATCAGAGCATCTATCTGCAATTGTGCGCATGGGGGCGATGGGCAGTGAGACATGGCGTCGCCCCACGGTACAGGTTACACTGTGTATGGCACCATGGGAATGACACAACAGCACATGGTGACATTACATATGAAAACCCTGTGGGGCTTGAGTCTGCTGCATGGGGGGGGTGCTTGTTCGGAGGGGAGAAGGGCAGCTGCAGGGAGGCGGCTGGGCAAGGCAGCTTCGGGGGGAATTAGGGCCTCATAGGGTCAGCTGAGCTTACGTTGCTGGTGTCAGATCTGATCAGATGCACCAGCCTCTGCTCTGCCACACCCTTCCCCAGCTCAGCCCCCCGCTCAACACCCTGCCCTGACACCTCCAAGGAGCCCCCGCCTTCCATCCAGTGGAGAGTGGCTGGCCCAGAAAGGAGCAGAGCCATTTCCATGAGCTTTTCACCATGGGCGGTGGCTGACCACATGGGTTGGGGGAGGCAAAACCCCACCCTTGCCTCTTCTGCATAAGGCCTTGCCCCTGCCCACTGTGGCCTCTGCCTAGCCTCACAATGGGGCTGTTATCGCTTGCTCCCTGCCCTAGGGTCGTACCCCCGGACTGGGATATCATGGCCGCGGCCTGTCCTGGCCCTAGAGCTCCAGAGGGCCAGCGAGCGGTACTGGTGCAGCCTCTGCTGGTCCCAGAACTCTGGAGAGACGATGGGCAGCATGGCTGCAGCCTCATCCAGACCCAGAGCTCCAGCGGGCAGTGTAGCCCCAGCCTCCCCTGGCCCCAGAGTGCTGGAGGAGGGACAGTCCCAGCCACCTCATGCCGTGTCTGCCGGACTCCCATGCAGAAAGCCCCCCTCCATGCTCTGGCACTGGGAGGAGCGGGGGCGTAGCCTGCCTGCCCCAGCCTCGGCCACCGCAAGAGCAGGCTGGGGAAGGGAGTCTGGGGGACTCCGATGGAGCATAGGCAGGGCCAAGTGAGGCAGCTGGGGAAGGCAATGCCTCCCCCTGCCTATGATACCCGCTGCCCATGCTTTTCACCACCAGAGGGCTCACGGGCACAGCGGGTGTTCTCCGCTGGCTCTCTCAAGAACTGTGCTGCCCAAAGTGGCCATCACAAGCCAGAGAACCTGTTCGGTGCCTAAATCCCAGTGACGTCTACGAATGGGAAACGAGGCCTGCGGAAGGGGAATCTCCCAGCTGCAACGTAAAATGCATCCGAGCATGATGATGGCGAGGGGAAAGGCATCCCAATGGTCGATCAAACACTGGATATATAACTGGATTCTATTGAGAGGGGTGTTTGCTGCCCATTCGTGGCAGACATTTCTTTCCAAGCAATCTCACTTGTTTTCGCCTAGGCAGAACTAGGAAATGGCTGAGCAGCTGGTATCCCTTCGGCCCGAGAGTTATTTCCATAAAATTCAGCACGAGCCGGGACTTTGGATTGTTTCCCTGGGAGTTTCATTTGCATGGAGCTGGGAGACCCGTGACGAATGCATACAGCCAGGGTGCAGCCTCAGGTTTTTGCTGCAGCAGAGGCAAATGGAATCAATGCTAAGCTGCTGGCTGACTCAGCACATCCTTATTGTTCAGGTTTCTTTCAAGTGAGCACTGACAAGGCAGACAGCTTTTCAGGAGAGGCAGCAGGAGCACTTGCAAGCTAGCGGAGAGCCAGTCCTCACCTCTCTGCCACTTTTAGGTTGCTTTGTTATTTATAGTAAAACATCAGGGTGTAGACCAGGGGTGGGCAGTAATTTTTGACAGGGGAACACTTCAAACATTTGGAAAATGGTTGAGGGCTGCACTCCTCCAGGATATTAATGGAGGAGGTGTGGGGGTCTTGGATGGAGGTTGGGTGCAGAAGGGAGTTTGGGGTAAGGGAGGGAGCTTGGGTGAAGGAGGCAGTTGTGACCTGGGGCACTGGACTGGGGTGCAGGGGGTTGGATTGTGAGCTAGAGCAGGAGGGGACTGTGATCTGGGTCAGGGGATTAGGGTGCCAGATCTGGGAGGGGGTATGGGTGCAGGAGGGGGCAGAGGATTTGGGTATGTGGAGTAGGGGGGCAGGAGTGGGGGGCAGAGGGTTGAGGAAAGAGGGTGCCTGAGGCAGGGTCTGGCCAGGAGACTTAAGAGCCAGCAGCCTGTTCCTGAATTAGCCTCCCTGCCTGCCCTGAGCCTGCACAGACGGCAGCCATGTGCTCTGTGAATAACTACCAGCCCCTTGTGCTTCATGGCTGCCTGTTATTGAAACAGGCAGCTCCCATTGGCCAGTTTCTGGCCAGAAGCCGGCCAATGGGATTGTGCTGGGGGGTGGGAGCACCTCCTAAAGCTTCCTCCCCCCCTTCCCTCCTGGCTCAGTTTTTAAAGTGAAACCGCCCTGAAGCTGCATTTCTGAGCAGCGTGCGGGTTGGGCAAGGCAAACAGGGAATCTGCCTGGGGCTCTCCGCAGCATCTGCAGGCCGGATACGGTGGCTTGGCAGGACAGATCCAGCCCACAGGCCGTATTTTGCTCAGGGATTTGTCTTGACTTGGGCAGGGGGCTGGACTTGATGACCTCCTGAGGTCTCTTCCAGCTCTAGGATTCTATGATTCTAGACTCTGCTCTGGGAGAAAAAAACTGTAGGACAAAAAGACAGAAAAAACCGAGCATGACCCTAATCATGTGGGCAGGTAATATGGCCGTGGTTCACCTGGGTTAGACCCTGGTGGGCTGCCACTATATTCACCTTCATGTCTATAGATACCGGTGATTGCAGCTTGCAGCACCCATTGGCTGAAGATTGCTGTTCCTGGCCAATGAGAATGGCAGGAAGTGGCATGGACTGGAACACTGCTCCCTGCAGCTCCCATTGGCCAGGAATGGTGATCTATGGCCAATGGGAGCTGCACTCGCCAGTACCTGAGGCCATGCAGGTAAATATAGTGGTGGGGCCTGCCAGGAGTTAACCCTGGTGGACTGGATCCAGCCTGTGGGCTAGTATTTATCCATCTTTGCCCTCATATTTATGAGCTTCCAGGGGATGATGACTCCTTAAAGAGTGACTTTTGTTTGCTTTGTTTTGTTCCTGGCTAACAGTGTCCCCACTAAGCCACACAGAAGTCCAGTGCTGCAGCTGGTATGCAGAGGTCTCGGTAGGGTCTGAGAGCTGGACGACACAACCCCTGACACCAGTTGTTGGGCTTTGTACACTTTTCATCCCCACCCGGGGACTCCTGAAGAGAGTGTTACATCTCCAGATTTGTAATCTACCATATATATATTTGAGAGAGTTTGTCAGTTTGTTTGTCTGTTTGTTCAAGAACTCCTCCTCAACGGTAAGAGCTAGGATCACCAAACTCAGTATCATCACTTAAAGCAACATAAGGATTTGGATGTACCAGGAAAAAGGGACATGCCTGGAATGGGATTGCTTCTCATAAAGCCATACAGAAAAAAGACAGAATCATCAAGCAGGTGAAAGGGGTTGGCTGGGAGTGTTTCCCGCCCCATCTGGACCGCCCTAGACCTGAGCTTCCCACCCTAGGCACCCTTCAGGGAAGGCTGGGGGTGGGGGGGGGGAAGCCCTCTCCATTGGTATGGGGACATTGTTGACTGTTCACCTTTGTCAGGGAGTGAGGGAAAAGTGCACTGCTTGCTGCATTCCCCACTTGCTGCATTCCCCACTCTGGCTGGGGAGTGCAGGGGCCAGACAATCTGTGCACTTTGCTCTTGTTCCCTGACAGGAAGGGGAAGAGCAAGCAGCCTTGGTACAAATCTTAGGGGGGGAAGGAAAATCCGTCCTACACACACACAACCCTACAGCCCTTTTCCCTGAGCCCCTCCTTAAGGACCCAAGCAATGCCGGGTAAATGTGCTATCCTATATAAGGACCAGTTATCGTTGTTATCACTAATCCTATTTCCCTCACATCTGAAACTCCGATATTATTAAAATAGTAAATAAAACAGTCATAAAAACTATAGGGCCAGTTCTTCACATAGCACGCAAGAAAATAAGAACATAAGAGCAGTCATACTGGGTCAGACCAAAGGTCCATCCAGCCCAGTATCCTGTCTGCCGACAGTGGCCAATACCAGATGCCCCAGAGGGAGGGAACACAACAGGTAATCCTCATGTGATCCCTCCTCTGTCACCCATTTCTACACAAATTAAGAATGGCTACGCTGAGTCACAACCAGAGCCATCCTGTCCTTGGAACAGCAGCAGCCCCAATGTTTTGGGGGACCCCATGGGGTCCAAAGTGGCTCAGGCCATTAGTGGGGGTCCTGGTCCTGGAAGCAGGGGTTGGGCTGGTTCACAAACTCACTGGTGGAGGGATTGAAGGGAAGGGCTGGAACTGCCCCCTGCACTTACCAGCGCCAGCAGGAAGCAGAGTAACGCAGCTAGGGGCTGGCAGAGCAAAGCAGGCTGGGTCTGGGTCCTTCCACTTTTCCACTCCCCTGTCGGTGGGGCGTTTGTGTGTGGACCCAACCCCTGCCTCCTGCCCCAACCCTCACTGGTCCCCTGCTGCGCCACTTGGAGGAAGAGGGCTTGGAGGAAACAGGAATGTGGTCAATAGTGAAGATCTGAGTCAGCCAGCAGTTTAGCATTTGTTCCATTTGCATTTCCCCCCAAATGTCTTTGCAGGCTGCACAACCCACTCATGCAGGAATCAGTGATGTGCAGCCATTTTCATGGCATAGATTGGGGACTTAACAAAACCCCTGCATCCTGAATTAATTATTGTCATTGACATTGACTGCCCACTGCATGTGTTAGCTCTAGAGTTCACAGTCCTTAAGCTGGAGTGGAGTGAACAGAATAATTTTCTCAGTGAAAAGTAAAATGTTGCAGGTACAGAGAGGCAAATGTAAAATATTTGCAGCTAGTGTAAATTAGTGTAATTCTGTTGTTATCAAAGGAGCGACACTGATTTACACCGGTGAGCAGCATGTTTACCATGCAGGACCTAGTTATCAGGCTGTAGTTACTGTATCACTAACATAGTTCAATAGTTAGAATGGTTCAATTGGCAGCATATTGCATACAAAGGAACTGCAGTTAAACACCTGTGGCTGTCCCGGTTCAGCTCTCGGGCATTTGAAGGGCGTGGACTGTGGGATTGTATAATTGCTGTGTAGACTTTGTAATATTTTAAATGTGAACTCAGCCTCTGAGAACCCGCTCCCCCCTCCTCCCCCAAGGTAATGGGAAAGCAATTCTGATCCATCTTTTCTAGAAGATAAAGGCATTCAGAAAACAGTATTTGCCTGTCTTTTGTGTGCCTAGATGCCACTATGACTGGTGCAATATAAATATATTTGACAGACGGATATTTCACAACTGTTACACCCATTATTTCTCTTCCTTTGTAAAGCAATTAAACAGTTTTAGTGTCTGCTGCTAATAAATGCAGACCAAATCCTGCAGTTTTATTTGGTTTTTACTCAGACAAAGCTTTTATTGAATAGCTAATTTTTTGTCATTCTGATCCAGACACTATGATTCTGTTCAAGCAATTTGTGAAACTTGGACTGTTTGCTGCTTTTATTCTTTCCACCTCTCCATGTCTTACACTTCCTGCAAAGTGATCTGGGCATAAAGGTTATTTTGTTTTCACTAACCAACAGCAAGTCCTTCAGAACAGATTGGGGAAAAGTTTGAAATACAAAGCAGCTGTCCAGTGGCTTTAATAGCCCTATGGCATTCCTTTCAATCTGGTGCTACAAGTTGCCTGATTCATTTACCTATCTATGGCTCAAACAGGCTGACTCCATGCAAATTTCATGGGTCACAAAAGCAGAAATATTGAGACAGATGGATAGCTTTACGGGTATGTGTGTGTTGGTGTATTACATTGTGACAGGCAACAAGCTAACCCACGTTTCCCCCCCGAATTCATATCACTGGTTAATGTAAAAAAGGATGTAACAAATATTACAGAAGAGAAATGCTGGAAAGGAAAAGACAGCTAGAGTTCAACTGCATGTCTGTTAGATGGATTATGATAAAATGCAAATTAAGCTACAGAATAATGAATCAGATTCATATGCCAGGATTGTCAAAGGCTAATAAAAGAGTTAGGTACCTAATTCTCATTGGACTCCAAATGGGGGTAGGGCAGGAGACTAATGGAGTCAGATGCCCAATCCATACTCGGGGTGTGTGTTTGTGTGTGTGTATAGACACTTTGTGCTAGCTGTATTCTCATTATATTACCAGAGTACCCTTGTGTTAGTGCAGTGTCATAGGAGGCTGACTACCTGGGAGGGAGGGGATATGCGAAGTGCTCTGATGGGCTGGGAGGAATGCAAAGGGCTGGGGGGGAGGGGTACTGATGGGTGGTAAAAGGAAATGAGGGGGTGACATGAAAGTAGGTAATGGGGAGATTCAAGGAGCTGATGGGGCGGATTGGGGTGAAAGGCCTTGGTGTAGCAGGAGCTGATGGGATGGTGGGTGACACAGGTAAACTGGGGGAGCGGGTCAGGGTGGAATGAGATGGGGTGGAAGAACTGAGGGGATGAGAGGAGGGTGGGGACGAGCTGTCCGGATGGGGGAGAAGGGAGTTGACGGAGTGGGTGTGGTTTGAAAGGAGTTCATAGAGATGGGGTCAAGGGGTAGTTGGGGCCAGGCTTGGGAGGGGGTGTGACAAGCTGTGGGCTGGTAGGAGACACAGAAGCTGCTGCGGGGGGATGGGCTTGAAAGAGGTGATGGGGGCTGCTGTGGGAGGGTGGGGACGAAGGGGGAAATGGGCGCTGCTGTGGGGATGGGCATGAAAGGAAAGGTGGGAAGGAGGGCAGTATGAGCTGCGGAGGGTGGGTGGGGAATGGCAGCTGCTGTGGGGATGGAGATGAAGGAGGGTGGGGCATGGAGACTGGGGCAGGCAGCTGAAGGAGGTGCAGAGGAGCTGAGGTGGGCGATGGGGCCATGTGGGAGGGTGGGGATGAAGGGCCAGTAGCAGCTGCTGGGCGGGAATAGGGGCAATGGGAGCTGCGGAGGGGGATGGAGATGAAGGAGGGGGTGGGAGCTGCGGAGGGGACATGGGGATGGAGGGGAGGGCAACAGGAGTTGCTGGGGCGTTGAGAGCGGCTGGAGGGCTGGGCGATAGGAGTTGTGGTGGGTGCATGGGGCTGGGGCGGGGATAGGAGCTGCTGCGGGCGGGGGCGGTGGGAGTCGCTGCGGGAGGAGCGGGGGCGCTGCGCTGTGGGAGACGGCGGGGGGCTGCGGAGGGAGTTGCTCTGGGAGGGGGCGCAAGGCTGCGGGCGGTGGAGGTTGCTCTGGGAGGGGGCGCAAGGCTGCGGGCGGTGGAGGTTGCTTTGGGAGGGGGCGCTGCGCTGCGGGAGAGGGCTGGGGGGGGGGGGAGGTCCTTGCTGCGCTGCGGGCAGGGGGAGTCGCTGCGCACACGCGGCTGTGGGGAGTCGCTGCCGGCTGGCAGGCGCTGGGCGCAGCCCGGCGGGGAGGGAGGCGGTGCCCGGCCCTTCCCTTTGCGCAGCGCCCGGCCCGCTCTTGGCCTCTCCCCGCCGCTGCGTCAGCGGGCCGGGCTCCTTGCGCGGCTACAAAAGCGGCGGGCGGGCAGCGGGCGGGCGCAGAGCAGCAGCCTCTCCTCCCGCGGCGCCATGAGCTCCTTCGGCTACGACCCCTTCTTCCCCGCCTACAAGCGGCGCTACGCCGAGAGCCCCCGGCTGCACATGACCACCACGGCGCGCAGCTCCAGCAGCAGCGGCGGCGGCTACGGCCTGGCGCGCTCCAGCTACTCCAGCCTCTCCGCGCCCCTCTCCGCCGTGTCGGTGCGGCGCAGCTATGCCGCCTCGGGCTCGCTGGGGCTGTCCTCACTGGAGAGCATGGACCTGGGCCAGGTGGCGGCCATGAGCAACGACCTCAAGTCCATCCGCAGCCAGGAGAAGGCGCAGCTGCAGGACCTCAACGACCGCTTCGCCTGCTTCATCGAGCGGGTGCACGAGCTGGAGCAGCAGAACAAGGTGCTGGAGGCCGAGCTGCTGGTGCTGCGGCAGAAGCACGCGGAGCCCTCCCGCTTCCGCGCCCTCTACGAGCAGGAGATCCGCGAGCTGCGCCTGGCGGCCGAGGAGGCCAGCAGCGAGAAGCAGGCGCTGCAGAGCGAGCGGGAGAGCCTGGAGGAGACGCTGCGCGGGCTGCAGGCGCGCTATGAGGAGGAGATCCTGAGCCGGGAGGACGCCGAGGGCCGGCTGCTGGAGGCGCGCAAGGGGGCCGACGAGGCGGCGCTGGCGCGGGCCGAGCTGGAGAAGCGCATCGACAGCCTGCTGGACGAGCTGGCCTTCCTCAAGAAGGTGCACGAGGAGGAGCTGGCCGAGCTGCAGGCGCAGATCCAGTACGCGCACCTCTCGGTGGAGATGGACGTGTCGGCCAAGCCCGACCTCTCGGCCGCGCTGCGCGACATCCGGGCGCAGTACGAGAAGCTGGCGGCGCGCAACATGCAGAACGCCGAGGAGTGGTTCCGCAGCCGCTTCACCGTGCTCACCGAGAGCGCCGCCAAGAACACCGACGCCGTGCGCGCCGCCAAGGACGAGATCTCCGAGAGCCGCCGCCTGCTCAAGGCCAAGACGCTGGAGATCGAGGCCACCCGCGGCATGAACGAGGCGCTGGAGAGGCAGCTGCAGGAGCTGGAGGAAAAGCAGAACGCCGACATCGGCTCCTGCAGGTGAGCGCCCCGCTCCCCTGCAGGGCGGGCCCCGGGAGTGGGCAGCAGGCGGGGTGGGGGTTTGGGGGGGTGGGGAAGGGGAACCGTCTGACCCAGGTCACGGTGGGCGGCAGAGTCAGCAGGATTTGTTTAGCGTCTCCTGTACCCAGGCGGGCACCTCCAGGAATCGTCCCCAGCACCCGGCCAGGGAGCTGTCCAGCACTGGGAGGGGGGTGTGTCTGACCGCCGCCCAGCCAGGGAGCTGTTCTTCACGGGGGGGAGTCTTACCACCGCCCAGCCAGTACCCAGGCGGGCACCCCCAGGAATCGTGCCCAGCACCCAGCCAGGGAGCTGTCCAGCACGGGGGTGGGGGGACGACTCTTACCACCGCCTAGCCAGGGAGCTGTCCAGCACGGAGGGTTCTTACCACCGCCTAGCCAGGGAGCTGTCCAGCACGGAGGGTTCTTACCACCGCCTAGCCAGGGAGCTGTCCAGGTACGGTGCAGAACCCCCCAGTGCCTAAACCTGCTCCAAAGCCCATTCAAGTCAGTGGACGCGCTGGAATGGTGTCCCACATGAGCTTTGGATCAGTTTCTGCTCAGGGGACTGACCCAGCAGTCTTCTAGTCAGGTAAGTGCCCGCTTGCTTTGCAGGAAACCCCAGAATATCAACAGTGCTTCTTTGCAAATAAATGCAAAATGTCTGAGGTCCTCAGCTCTATAGGAGAAAGTGACAAAAGATTTGCATTAAGTAGGATGCATATTAATTAAATGAATTGTTGTAAAGGGTGAAGTTAAAATCCAGTGCCTAGCAGATAAGAACTCAGACATCCAATAAATAGTCACCACAGCAATAAAGGCTAGCAATTAAAAAGGTGCTGTTGGTTATAATGAATATTTTGCAATGTTTATGACAAAACACAGTGAGCTGCATTTGTTCCAATGGTGCTTAATGCAGTACTAATTACATGACTACAATTAAAAAGTTATAATGCCTGGCATATTCATTTGGCTGAATATCAGATTACAGTGATATTAATAGGATTAATATTCATTGGATTGTATTTATGAATTGTATATTGTTATTAATAAAATATGAATGAGCGGCATTAGTTCTAACGCATGTTAGGTGATTACATTTTAAAGGATTTAATTAATCCGTTAATGAAAAATGAATGAAATTAATTAAGAAGGTATGCTAGAGAATACAAAAGGATGAAAGAATAAAAGATTAAGAAAAAGTAAGATTAAGAAAGATGGAAAAATGTCAGGAATAATTTAGTTCTTGAATCACTTATTACTGTATGTAAAATCTTATGGACCTTACTCAAGCAAAATTCTTCATCAGCACCTGTCAGGATCTGGAATATTCTGATTATTATGTAGTCCTGTCTTGCGTGCTAAGGGCCAGAATGGAATTTCTATTGAGCACCCTTCCAATTTATTATTCAAGTTAACTGGTAGTTTTACCTTAGTATGTGATTCAAGAGGGCCATTCTCTCCTTTAGTAACCACCTCATTAGGAACTATCTAGTCTGAAGTAGAAAAACATCCATTGCTTCTTTGATGGGAGAGGATGGAACTGGTGTAGATAAACATTTCTGCAGATGCAGAGAGTGGGCTCAAAATCTAATGGTCCAGGTCTTTAGCTGGTGCAAATCAATGTAGCACCACTGGGGACCCAGTAGATACCATCTAAGGATCTAGACCATTGTGTTTATTGGCATAAAGTCCCATGAATTAAAGAAAAATGGCATTAGACTAAAATGTAAAATAATATTTATTGAAGTATTGTAGCTTCACGACATTACTTGCTTTATGACGTCAAATAAGCATTTCTCCTAAAAATGGTGAGGACTAAAATAAATGCTGGCAGCTGTTTGGGAGAAATAACGGAAAATCAGAACCACTTTAGATGTCAAAACCATTAAATGAAATGGAGTCATAGATGTTAGACATGGGAAAACCCTACAAGATAATGTGGCACTTAATGTAAATATCAACTTTATATTTGAGGGCAGATGTGGGGTCTATTAAACACATCCCATTGATGCAGCAGAATTTACATTAATAGGCTAGTAACATTGTTTCCAAGCCATCATTGCTGTGCACAAGGGCAACTAAGAATTTTATGTTTCTGAATATTCTCATTCCCAACAGGACACAATTAATAAATTAGAAAATGAACTGAGAACCACAAAGAGTGAGATGGCCCGTTATTTGAAAGAATATCAAGACCTTCTCAATGTGAAAATGGCTCTGGATATTGAAATTGCAGCATACAGGTATGATGGAAAAAGTGTTAAGTGAATCAGAAATTTTCTCTTGTAGCTGGAGAAATTCCATTTTGTTTTTCATATCTCTCAATCTTTAAACCTTTTAGACAAATATTTTGCAAGAATTATAGCTGCTGACTAGGTTAGTTATTGATAGACTAATATGTGTCTGAGAGAGATAAGAATTATTAGGTCATTTTCTCCACTCTCTTGTCACTGTAGTGGCAGCTTTCCTATAGAATTCTATTTTATTCTTCAGTGTTTTCATTAACTACCCCCTTAGCGCACTCACAGGAAAAAAAAAAGCCAACCGAAGATGATTTGAAGGCAAAACATTTGCTTCCATACAAAGTCTGAATTTAGTAGTATGCTTAGATTTGTTGAATGCAAAAAAGCTTGTTAGAACTATCAAAGCCTATTTAAAACAATAAAGACAAATGTTGGGATTATCAAAAGTGTCTAAGTGAGTTAGGTGCACAGATCCCACTAGAAATTACTTTTAAAAGGCTAAAGCTAATGTTTGCGAAAAAGCTTACTGCTCTATCATTATTTTATGTTTGACCCTCAGCATTGATGGAAACTGCAAACAGAAAGCTAAGATTATTGACTATTTGCAGCTGACTGTTGAGGCAGGAGAATATTTTTTGTAGTACAAAACTGCTTGGTATATTTATTAAATGTGGACTCCTAGGAACAAAAGAAGGTCAATTTGGTAGATGTTCCTTCTCTATGCAGCCTTGCAGGGTAACAGGACACAATTATCTTCCATTGTAATTGTGGTGATGTTATTTTAATGCTGTTTTTCCTTAGTACCCTCTCAAAAAGATCTTTACTTCCAGTGATGCTCACCAGTGTATAATTGCCACCGGACAGTTGACTATTGTAGACTAAAGGTGTGTAAGATGGTAATTTCTTTCAGGCAGGGACCATCTTTGTGTTCTGTGTTTGTACAGCCACTCGACCCACCCATGATTAGGTCTTTTAAGCACGACCGTAGGACAAGCAATAATTAATTGTTTCTTTTTCCTCCTAGAAAATTATTGGAAGGGGAAGAGACACGGCTTAGCTTCACCGGTGTTGGAAGCATAACTAGCGGCTACACTCAAAGTGCCCCAGTCTTTGGCAGGTCTGCCTACAGCGGTTTACAGAGCAGCTCCTACTTGATGTCAACCCGTTCCTTCCCTGCTTACTACTCCAGTCACGTCCAGGAAGAACAGATAGAAGTAGAGGAGACGATCGAGGCAGCAAAAATGGAAGTGGCCAAAGAAGCACCCCCTTCAGAAGGTGAGGAGGAGGAGAAGCAGGAGGCTGAGGAAGAGGAGGGAGGAGAAGAAGCTGAAGAAGAGGAAGAAGGTAC
The DNA here is from genome assembly GCA_019425775.1 of Rafetus swinhoei. Classification (NCBI taxonomy): domain Eukaryota; kingdom Metazoa; phylum Chordata; order Testudines; family Trionychidae; genus Rafetus; species Rafetus swinhoei. The sequence continues at coordinate 9,798,451 of JAFJHL010000226.1, forward strand.
TTTTGGTTTCTTTTGAATTCACCTCTACTTATGTGAGGCCTCAATCTGCAAATCTGTGTTAATAGAAACATGCCTAAGTCAAGCGAATAGACCCATTGGCTTAAGTAAAGGGTTGCTGGGCTGACCCTGTGATGCATGTGTGGGAAAACCTAGGTATAATGTAAAGGCTGAGCTCAGATAAATATTGACTGTTCAACACATGATGGGGCCAATACGGCTTCCTTGGCAGTCAATTGCAGTTGGCTTTCAAAGGAAGAACATCGGGATCATGATAATAGAAAGTGCTATTGGCAAATTCTCTAGCCAATAAATACCTATTTTAACATTTATACACATTCCTGAAAGCAACAGGAACATCTTGAACTAAATATTAATTCCCAGAGAATATCTTGAACCAGATCTGCAGCTGGCATAGATCACTGCTATTGACACCAGCTGGGATTCTTGCCTGTTATTTCCACTGTCCTCCTTCCACCAAAGTACTTTTGTCCATTAATTGCTTTACTAAACGTGTACATCTTTAAAGAAACATTTCAAACCAATTATTCTCTAGAGCATCCTTCCCTAGTTCCTATTGCAATATTTTTATCCTGTGTCCTTGAACTCACAATCCATTGAGAATCTTCATTCTCTTTTTGATGCTATAACCATTCTCAGGCAGCATACTCTAATATACTAAGCAATAGATGGTAAACTCTTAACTGCCTAAACAGCAGGAAAAAGAATTCAGCAGGCGCATATTAATGATCCTCATTAATCCTTGAGGGAGGATTTCAGCCACACATCTGAAAGCAAATTTGTTTTTATTTAAATAGTTTTCTAAGATCGACTTAGTAGGAAAGTTCATCTGTAAGTTGATGGTGATTCACTAGACAATGAACTCAAGGGTTCATCCAAAGTTCACTGAAATCAGTGAACGGATACCTTTTGACTTCAGTGGGCTTTGGGTTAGGGCTTAAAAAGAGTTGCCAATCAGTTATTATTATTGTTTAAATGCAGGGGTTTCAAAGAAGCCTAGAGAAGCTAAGTACCCAAGACCCTTTGAAATGCAATATGATTTGGTGCCTAACTCCCTTAGTTCTTGAAAGCATTAGCCTAAATAAATACACCCTAAATTAATATACATTTATGATGGCACCAAAGTTAATTTTTGCTCACACTAAAATCAGTAGAGGTGACCATAGCTCAGCAACTCTACATGCATGATGCGAAATGCTTATTGCTGCTCAATTTTTAAAGGTGCCAAGGAGGAATCTGAGGAAGCCAAAGAGGGTGAGGAGGAGGAAGGAGGAGAAGAGGAGGAAGCAGAAGAAGGAGAGGAATCCCAGGAGGTTGCTGAGGAAGCTGAAGATGGGGAGAAGAAAGAAGAGGCTGAAGGAAAGGAAGAGAAAAAAGAGGAGAAGAAGAAAGATTGATTTAGACTGTGTGTTGGTTTCCCAATCAGGTCACAAAACAACCCACAAATCTATTGAGCTAAAAATGTCGCACCATGTATTTAATTCAGAGACAATTTAGGTTTCAAGTTCTCTGTTTTCCTCTATGCACAGTATCCGTATGCTTGCAGAGTGCCTATTGGCTTGCTTCCAGAGTATGCATGGTGTTTACTTCTCGGTTCGGGAGTTATGTTTAATTTGGATGATTCAAAACCTTAAAATGAAAAATATTAAGTCACACGGGAGACAAAATATGTTTAAACTAAATTCAAAATAGTTATATGGAAACCTTGAGTGGTTATAGTAATGAAGGCTTCAGTAAAGTATGTGCGATAAAGCTAGACAATAAAGAACTGCATACACAGTTTTCTCATAGTGTGTGTCGTATGTTACCAAATACATTTGAAAATGACTGATGAAATTATATACATGCTTAGAGCCAGTCCTAATGCTCCAGTCCTATATAGGTGGACATGTAATATTGGTGACTATTCCGTTTCAACTGGTGCTTTTGGGGATGCAAACATCACTTCTCATTCACAAATTCTTCATGTGGCTCTTGGAACATAATCTGTATCTGAACAGTCTAAATAGTGAAAGAAATAACTCAGGGAGAGGGTGTAAGTCCCTCCCCTAAGCTGCAAAATGTAGCGCATGGACAGATTAATAGGACCATGGAGAACTCCACTGAAGTAATGGTGATTCCATGCAGGCACAGCTGTCTGAGTATGGCTCTTAGTTACATAATTTAAAGCCATAGTCAGTACACTTCTGAAAAGATGTTTGCATAACAGCTTGGGAACTGCGTTGCACAGATGGCTACGTCTACACTGCGGAGCTTATTTCAGGATACCAGAAGTATCCCGAAATAGCTATTCCGCATCTTTAAAGCAGCCTGTTATTTCAATAGATTTTGAAATAACGGGCACACTATTCTGGGGTCCCTTTAACTCTTGCTCCATGAGGGCTAAGGGACGTTTCAGAATAGTGCTTTATTTCAAAATTTGGTGCTGTATAAGCTATTTCGAAATTACCTCAAAATAAGCTACGCAATTTGCATAGTGCAAATTGCGTAGCTTATTTTGAGGTAAGGGTGCAGGGTAGACACACCCACACTGGCATTAGAGAGAAAGGGGAATACATATATATGTTTATAAATATATATTAGCATATTTGAACGCAAACACAATTCTCCGAGGGTGTCAGCTGGAATTCACTCAGATCCTTCATGCTTTACATGGAACATGACTTCAGTGGGCCTTGGATTGGGTATGTAATAAAAAATGGTCAAAGCTATGCTGCAGTATGAGAAACTCAGGTGCGGGTGTGACAACATAAGAATGGCCGTACAGGGTCAGACCAACGGTCCATCTAGCCCAGTAGCCTGTCTGCCGACAGTGGCCAGCGCCAGGTGCCCCAGAGGGGGTGGACCGAAGACAATGATCAAGCGATTTGTCTCATGCCATCCATCTCCAGCCTCTGACAAACAGAGGCCAGGGACACCATTTCTATCCCCTGGCTAATAGCCTTTTATGGACCTAACCTCCATGAAATTATCTAGCTTCTCTTTAAACTCTGTTATAGTCCTAGCCTTCGCAGCCTCCTCTGGCAAGGAGTTCCACAGGTTGACTATGCGCTGTGTGAAGAAGAACTTTCTTTTATTAGTTTTAAACAATAAAACATGCACATGTTTCTACCTACATGTGATCAGCTTTCCCATAGAACTTTACCTAAGTTAGTTAGTCCCTTTCCCCCAGTAGTCTCCCTTTCTATGGCAAATTAGCCAATGCCTCTCAACTTCCAAAGATCAGCCTAATACTGCATGAAACACGCTCACAGAGAAAAGGCAAAAAACATGAGAGCAACCGGAAAGGCTAGGACAGAAGCAAAACAAGACAGCAACTCTCCAAACAAGATAAGAATCACATAAATTGTTCTGAGCATATTTATTTTCAGTGTACGAATGAGGCAGCATTGAAGTTAATGTATCAGGACACAGGATGATTCTGCTCCTATCCAGAGACCAGCACAAGACTTATGCAACATTTACGTCCCACTTAGGTAAACTACAAAGTGAAGGTAAATCAATTTAAGCAAAGATTACTCCAGTTTAAATGCATCTACATCAGGGGTTTGCACAGGCTTACTTAATGGATTTGAAATTGATCTAGTAGGAAACCCAATGCAAGTGTTGTAATATATAGCACTCCTGGGAGATAGAATGAAAGGAGTCAGAGAACATTTTTAAAGTAGCGGGTTATTTCCCGCACTCTGCCTTCTAAACCGTTCTAGAGATAAAGGGTGTATTTCATTCTGTGCAGAGTTTACATATTTGTTTTTCAATGGCATCTATCTGTGTGATGGTGAGACAAGATCTTTGAGGAGGAGGTTGTGTAGTGACAGCATTTAAAGTGATTTCCCTCTTCTCCCCGCAAGCTCCCATGAGCCAGTAGAAAGAGACTAGGGTCTGGTCTGTTGCAGGAAATTAGGTTGATATAATTACATTGCTCAGGGGTGTAAAAATCCACAACCCAATTACACTATTGAACCCACCCAGTGTAGATACTGCTAGGTCAAAAGGGCTATGTCTAGACTGCAGGCTTCTTTCAGAAGAACCTTTTTCTGGGAAGAGACCTTCCGAAAAAAACCCTTCTTCCGAAAGAGAGCACCACACATAAGTTCATTGAAAAAGTGATCTGCTTTTTCAAAAGAGAGCGCCCACACTGAATGGACGCTATCTTGCATTTAAACTGTGATTACTATGACGGAGTGGCCACCAGGGCACCTGTGCTTTTTCCTCTTTCCTCTTCTTTCAGAAGAACTCCCTCTTCCCCGCCAACACACGCCTTTTTCTGAAAGAGCTCTTTCGGAAAAAGGCTTCTTCCTCATAGAAAGAAGATTACCAATGCCGGAAAAACCCCTCTGTTCTTTTGATTTACTTTCAGAAGAACTCGATTGCAGTGTGGACGTAACTCAGGTTTTGTCAGAAAAACGGCAGTTTTTCCGACAAAACTCGGTAGCATAGACATACCCCAGGAGAATTCTCCTGTTGACCTAACTACTGCCTCTTGGATTTACCTGTGGGGATGGGAGAACCCCTCCTATTGGTGTAGGTGTCTTCACAGAAGCGCTGAAGCGTTGCTGCTGTGCCAATTTCTGGTTTCTGTGTAGTGGTTTCCGTGCAGACAAGCCATCCTGGAGTTTAGCAAGAAGGTATTCAGGAAACATAATCTTGTCCACACATATGGGTAACAGAAATAAGGCATAATTTGTAAGGGTGAGAGTAATTCAATGCTGGAACAATGTTTCAAGACTCATGCTGGATTCTCTGCACCATTTTAAAATAAAAAACAGGTTTTTTTTCTAAAAGAGCTGCTGTAGGAATTGCTGTGGGGAAGCTCTATGGCCTGTACTATCAGATCACCTCTCTTATATCATCCGTACTGGCCTCTCCAAGCTTGTTTTGCTTGTTTTCATGCAATAAAAGAGTCCAGCCTGGATGACCGTAAGACAACTGGGGCTGGGCAGGGAGTCGGAACAGCACTGTCAAAGCTAGGTTTTCTAACTCTGCTGGCATCCGGTAATGCTCGTGAACCTAGCCGACTCTGAATGCTTTTCCTTTTCAACATCTTTCTTGGACAGGACAGTTTCTTTCCAAACTCAGCCCATTCTGCTAACAACGATCAAAAATGTACGCTATTAGATTCCAGCGATTTGAAACACACGTGTCTCTCCCTTTCCAGTGAAACACAGAACAACCGTTCATGGCAATGATGGTAAAAAGGGTGCAGAAATCACGAGCAATGCAGATTGCTATTTGATTAGAAGGCAGAAGAACTTCAAACCACCTGATCCTGCCTGGGTCTTTTGCTAAGTGATTTTTCTGACCACCAAAGTAGCATTTAAGTACAGCAATGCGTTGTCAGTGTGAAATAGAATATTTGGAATTTCATCTATGCCTTTCTTAGACAAGCCTGTAGCTGCCACATCCATAGGCACGGCAGTCTGATCCAACAGACAGAACTCCCATAGGCCTCAGGATTGGGCCCCAGGACATTTAAGCATAAATTAGTGGGCCTGCTTCCCACCTGACGGCTCGATTCAGCAGCCCTCAGCACCTATAACTCATACTGATGTCAAACTCCTCAACACTTCACAAGATAGAGTCCTCTAGGCAGTGTTCCCTCTAATCTTTTTCCATCCATATGTGGAATGAATTTTGTTATGTGCACCCGGGTATGTATAGATGTGCACCACCAGTAGTAACACTTGCTGCCAGCCGTGAGAGGCTGTGGGCACACTGCTAATCAGCTGGGAGACATTTGAATCTCTCCCGGGGGGCTGCCCAAGTGCTCAGCTTATAAGGAATACTGCCTCTAGGATGGGGTGGGCAATTATAGAGCAGTGTTCAAGAAGGTTAGCCCCTGGTGGGCTACCGTCACTATATTGACATGCATAGCTGCAGGGACCGGCAATCACAGCTCCCATTGGCTGCGGATCGCTGTTCTCGCCAATGGGAGCAGCAGGAAGTGGCATAGACCAGGACACTGCTTCCTGCAGCTCCCATTGGCTTGGAATGGCGATCTGCAGCTAATGGGAACTGCCATCGCCGGTACTGTGTAGACAGTCATGCAGGTAGATATTGCGGTGGGGGCCCACCAGGAGCTAACCCTGGCACCTCAACTCTACCTGCAATTTGCAAATCAAGATCAAAAAAGCCCGGTGAGGCTCCTGTAATCAAAGTTTTCCTCTGGCTGCCCTTTTCTTGTAGAAGATCCCATTTATCTCCCCAGGCCCACCCTTTTGAACGTGCTGCAGGCTAGTTGGAAAAAAGGTCTAGAGGTTTAAGCCAGCCCTTTAGGAAATGCATGTGAAACAGACAGGAAATTGTACTGCAAATATTAACAGGCTGCAGGGATTGCTCAAGCCTGGAGTTTTGCTGTGCTGTTAAAAAAGAACAGGGCAATCTGTATTTGCTGTGCAGGGGAGCTCAAATAGACCCCAGGGCACCTAGTTGTTCTCCTAGAAACACTTGTTTCCTGTTTATAAACCTGCAAGCTCTTTTTGACGCAATGCAGTAAACCAGACCAGCAGAGGGGAAACGGGAAGAAACTTTTCCTCCTCTTCCTTTAGTCTGGGCATCATTTTAGGGGAATCAGAGAAGTTACCATCCCCAATCTCTGTCTTTATTACAAGATCTATTGTGTCCCATCCTCCCCCCCCTCCACACTGCGATGGGACACAATAGATGAGCAGGTGATCAGAATTGGCTTCAAATCAATGATTTTTCTCATTAATCAAGTTGCTTTTGTTTTATGTTCCTACTTGGTAGAACAAAATGCCCGCAAGCCTCTGGATGCTGTATTAGCTAAATATTTCACCGTTAATTATTTGTTGCTTTCCTTTCTATTTAAAACCAGCTTTGTGTATTGTTGGGGGATTAAAAGCCACAAAGAAAAAAGAAGTTAAACCCCGTTGTTGAGTGTAATGTGTGATATACCCTGGGAATGGGGACTCATCTGTACATCCTGTGAATTACAGCTGCTCGCGTCTTAGAAAAGAACCATATTTTTCTTCTTCTAAATTGGCGTATATTTCCAGAAAATGTAGGAACTGGTGGCAGTAGCCAAAACAGGTGTTGTATGCATAAGGTTCCTACCAAACAGCCTTCCCCATGAATCTCAATCCTGATCTATATTTTCTTTACTCACCTTTGTCTTATCCCTTATTTGAACAGTGGTGGGGCTTTTCTGATGCTTATTAATCATCCATTAGTAATTTTTGGCCTTATCCAACCCCACTGACATCACTGGGGCTACATCTACAGTGCAGCGCTATTTCAGGATGCCAAAATAGCTATTCTGTGCCTTTTGAGCATGCCTGAAATATATTTCGAAATATAACGGGCTCGCTATTCTGAGGTCCCCGTAAACCTCATTCCACAAGGATTAAGGGATGTTTTGGAATAGCAATTTATTTCTAAATAAGTGCTGTGTAGACAGTGCCAAATTTTGAAATAAACTATTTTGAAACTGACTCGAAATAAGCTACACAATTTGCGTAGCTCAAATTGCATAGCTTTTTTTGAGTGAGGGGTGCAGTGTAGACACATGTTGGTAGTCTAGTGGTACTCTTTGTATATATTTGTCCTTAAATTTACACACACGTATCCGGCACACATAAGTTCAGATTTTTTAAATTCCTTTCATGTGGGCTTTTTGGATCGATTAATGAACTTCTCTGGGGGTTCCAAACTAATTAGCCCCTCCAGTGATTATGCTAAAAAAGTAACTGGTACAAATCAGGCAAATGAAATAGTCATTTATGGCCCCCATGAGCTGAATTTACTCTCTCTTCAAACTGAGTTTGATATGAGATGTCAGCCGTCCAAACCCCAGGGCAAAATGAAATATTAATTTAATCCCAGACACGCACTATTATAAATATTTAGAAATATATGTTATTCTGTTACTTATTCCTTCTTGTGCTGTGTTTCCTGTGGGTTCTTCAAACAGATCAGATGGAAATATTTACTTTGGGAAATATCCTGAATTCACTAACATGTTTTATACATCAACATTTACAGATAGAAAATCTACAGCTAGAAAATAGTTAAAGTCTGAAATGTCACCTTGTTTCTTTTGCTCAAAAGAGTGATGATACAAAACAAACTTTAACAATGGACAGGCCTCTATGACCTTTGCTTTTCGTGTTTTCTAGTATCACATTTCTTTGCACCTCCCGGACTAAGTTTTTTTAAATATCTCCTTGTTATTTGAAGTCTACATGTGGTTTTTGTACCCATTCAGATAAAACATTTTAGAAACCAATGTAGTTAAGTCGGTGTAACCCCCTAGCACGGATGCTATTATATGGCTTTAAAAGTGTTTATGTTCATATATATGATTTATAACTTGACTGTAATGAGGTTTACAAACAGAAGAGAGAAAGGAACCTTCCCCATTACCCCCAGCACAGCTGCATGGACTGTCAATCATGATGACAAGCACCCGCAGATGGGACCAATAAAGAAGATGAGCCCAGCTATAGAGCAAGGAGAACAGAGTGAGATGAGGAGGTAGACAGGCTTAAATCAGTGAAGTGGTAACCGCCCCAGCCAGCCCATTCTGGAGGAACTGACATGAAGATGGAGAAATGGTCTGCGGTAAATAGGATGAAGTTCAATGAGGACAAATGCAAAGTGCTCCACTTAGGAAGGAACAATCAGTTTCACACATACAGAATGGGAAGTGACTGTCTAGGAAGGAGTCCGGCAGAAAGGGATCTAAGGGTCATAGTGGACCACAAGCTAAATGTGAGTCACAGTGTAACACTGTTGCAAAAAAAGCAAACATCATTCTGGGATGCATTAACAGGAGTGTTGTGAGCAAGACACGAGAAGTCATTCTTCCGCTCTGCTCTGCACTGATTAGGCCTCAGTTGGAGTATCATGTCCCGTTCTGGTCACCACATTTCAAGAAAGATGTGGAGAAATTGGAGAAGGTCCAGAGAAGAGCAACAAGAATGATTAAAGGTCTAGAGAACATGACCTGTGAAGGAAGACTGAAATAATTGGGCTTGTTTAGTTTAGAAAAGAGAAGACTGAGAAGGGACATGATAGCAGTTTTCAGGTATCTAAAAGTGTGTCACAAGGAGGAGGGAGACACATTGTTCTCCTTGGCCTCTGAGGATAGGACAAGAAGCAATGGACTTAAACTGCAGCAAGGGAGGTTTAGGTTGGACATTAGGAAAAACTTCCTAACTGTCAGGGTGGTTAAACACTGGAATAAGTTGCCTAGGGAGGTTGTGGAATCTCCATCTCTGGAGATATATAAGAGCCCATTAGATAGACATATATCAGGGATGGTCTAGATGGTGCTTGGTCTTGCCATGAGTGCAGGGGACTGGACTCGATGACCTCTCGAGGTCCCTTCCAGTGTTCTATGATTCTAAGATGAAGGAAGATGGCAAGCTCTGAATTTTAATGGTAGGCTCATTTTAGGTCTGGGCTAATTGGGACTGACTAGAGCAACAGCCATTAGGAGACAGCTGGGCCCTCTAGAGGAGCTGCCCCACGAGCCTGGCACTAGACAGACAAAGCTTGTGGTAAGACTGTCTGTGGAGATTGTAGATTCTTCCAGGCAGGGACTGACTGCTACACGTGTGTACAATGCCTACCACAATGGTGCTGTCGCAATACAAATTAACACGAGGAAGCGCCTCTGGAACTCACTTGTGTAATCAAATGAAATTGAATCCTGTTTGCCTCTCTGGTCCCCTAGGCCGAGGCTGAAGAACCTTTCTCCTATCAAGGGCTACTGGGGCCTCCAGAAAAAAATCACTCATGGGCCACACACAGCCCTGTGGGGGAGGGGCAGAGGTCTGGGGCTTCTCCTAGGCTCCAGTGTGGGGCCACAGAGGTGGGGTTTGGGATGTGGGAGGGAGGCTGGAGCAAGGGGCTGGAGTGTGGGTGGGAGAGAGGGCGCTGATTGGGTCTGCAGGCTGTGGGGTGGGACTGTGGATAAAGGGTGCAGGGAGCAGGAGGGGGCTCTAGGCTGAAGCCAAGCAGTTTGGGATGTAGGAGTGAGCTCAGGGCAAGGGGGTTGGGGTGTGGATACAGAGTGTGGGCAGGAGTTAGGGTGCTGGAGTGGCCTCAGGGCTGGAGGTGGAGGCTCTGAGAGGGAGTTTGGGTGGAGGATGGGGCTCAGGGCTCAGGAGGTTGGGGTGCAGGGCGCTTATCTCAGGTGGCTCCTGGTCCGAGGTGCAGTAGGTCTAAGGCAGGTTTCCTGCTTGCCCTGGCCCCACACCACTCTTGGAAGCTGCTGGCATGTCCCTGCAGCCCCTGAGAGGCAGGTGGCTCTGCATGGTGCCCTCTCTTATAGGTGCCACCCTTGCAGCTCTCATTGGCCATGGTTTCTGGCCAATAGGAGCTGTGGGGGCTGCCTTTGCAGGCCAGGACAGCTTGAGAAGCTTCTGTGATTGCCACGAGCCAGTGCTCACAGCGACAAGCCAGCAGGGTATGTGTGTGGGGTGAAGGCTCTGTGCCAGGAGCCCAATGAAATTAAGCAGGGGGCTGAAGGTTCCCAACCCCTGCCCAAGACTGAGAGTGGAAGACTGTGGGGCCTTCTGAATTTCACAAAGTCTGTGGTTTCTCAGAGACCTTTAGATGGATAGCGCTGTGGGCAAGGCACATGCTGTGTCCATCCAGCTCAGCATCCCATCTTCTGAGAGCCACCAACACCAGGTGCTCCACAGGTAATTAACAGAATTAAACCAAACTACTACTGCCTATTAATTTCATCGGGTGACCCCTAGTTCTTGTGTTACCAGGTGTACATAACATTTCCATGTTCACTTTCTCCATACCAGTCAAGATTTTATAGACCCCATCATGCCCCCTTTAGTCATTTCTTTTCCAAGATGAAAAGTCCCAGTCTTTTTAATCTCTCCTTGTACAGAAGTTGTTTTATATCCCTAATGATTTTGTTGCCCTTCGCTGTAGCTTTCCTAATTCCAGTAAATCTTTATAGAGATGGGGTGATCAAACTTGCATGCGTATTCCAGATTTGAGTGTAATGTGCGTTTCTATAGAGGCATCATGGTAGTTTGTGTTTTATTATCTATCCCTTTCCTAGTGGTTCCTAACATTAACTTTTTTGACTGCCGCTACACATTGAGCGGATATTTTCAGAGAACTATCCACAATGGCCCCAAGATCTCTTTCTTGAGTATTAATCATTAAGTTAGACTCCATCATTTTGTAGGCATGTTTTCTAATGTACATTACGTTGCATTTATCAACATTGAATTTCATCTGCCATTTTGTTGCCCAGCCCCTCAGGTGCGTGAGAGCCTTTTGCAGTCTGCTTTGAACTTAACTATCTTGAATAATTTTGTATCATCTGCAGATTTCACTACTTCATTGTGTACCCCTCCTTTCAGATTGTTCATGAGTATGTTGAACAGCACTGGGACCAATGCTGACCTCCGGGGGACACCGCTGTTTACCGTCCTCTCTCAATTCTGAAAACTGACAAATTATTCTTGCTCTTTGTTTCTCTTTTAACCAGTTACTGATCCAGGAAAGGCCCTTCCCTCTGATCCCGTGATTGCTTTCTTTCTTTAAGAGCCTTTGGTGAGGGACCTTGTAAAAGGCTTTCTAAAAAAATAAACTATGGTCACTGGATCATACTTGGAAGTTAAATATCACTGCATACCATTCTTCATTCTGATTGACTTAAAGGACAGAACTGTGTGGTTCTGCTAGTTGGTATATTATGCATAAAAGTGGAGTTTTATATGTATGAACTGCACAAGGGTGTTCATTAAGGCAATATATATAGAGAGAAATCTTTTATGAATGAACTGGCTATAGAGATGCTGCCATTTAATTTGCTATTTTTGCTTTAATTAAACATCAGCCATCCAGCAATCAGTTGAGGATAGACTTCATTAATGATAATAACGGGAGAAACATTCATTATTTTGCTACACAAAAGGGGCTTCAATTTATTTGAAAGGTTTTTCTCCACTGCAGACATTTTACATTTCCTTCAGCTACGAACACACACATCTCCTTCAATTAAACAACTATTTGCATTTCAATGATTGATGAGTTAAGAATTAACCCCCCAGAAGATATTAAGCAAATTCACTGATGTTTGACCAGAGTTACATTTAGCCAATGAAAATCAGGATGCTTCTAATTCTGAGTACAGACAGCTAAAAAATATTGGCAATTCTTTTCAATGACGGTATTGTACATCTTCTATTTAACTGATGTACTAAGGTAATAGGAAGCAAGTAGTACTTATTTGAATTTCCATAACATTAATTAGACTCGTTATATGATTTATCTTGTAATAGGTCATATGTGGTCTAATACTCAGCTGGAATAAATTTGAGGTGCTCCACTCACTTCGATAGAGCTATGATGATTTACACCAGGTGAGCATTTTTATTTGTGATTTTTTTAGATCTCGTTTTATTGATTAAACTTTAATAAATCATAGACTTGATTCTCCACTGTCTTGCACCTTGTGTAGTCATTTGAGTGCTACAGTAATACAAACACCAATTTACATGTGTGAAAAACAGGTGTAAAATCAGAGTGGACATGTTTCCTGTCCACTTTATCCAAATCTCAGTGATCACACAAGACGGAAGCCCCAGGAGAATCAGGCCCCATTTATATTGTTCTTTTCTTTGTGTTTTATTGTGTTATAACTTTTATTGTCGATATAGGTTGGAATTCACAGGGCCATTGCTCCTAATTTTGCTCCTAGTCAGTTTAACGGTTGCCTTTAATGGAATCTGATTTAGGCCAATGTGGAGCACTTTGGAAAATCGCATCCTTTGTTCTCATTTCAGTGAGATGAAATTGATGCTTTCTTTTCGGTTTTCTGACTGACTCATAAGATGATGTAATTGGACAGTAGAGAACTGGAGCTGTGTGCCTGGAATAATCTCATGACTATAATTTTTTAAAAATGAACAACTATTTAAAAAGCTATCAGTGATCTTTAATGTAAACTTTGCCTGTACGGCAGTTTTCTCTGAGTATAGTTATTCTTAATTTTTTATCTGTGTAATGGTGTTTTGCATTGACAATGAAGGGTCTTGGGGATGAGTCGGGGAGCAGATGCTTTTAGGGATTTGGTCCTGGAGGTTTCCTGGAGGCTAGAGCAGTAGCCATCAGCAGTCACTGACTTTTGATGGGTATATGGAGACCTTTGTGAAATGGATTAATGGTTGGTTCCCAGCCCACTTACTAATGGACAGACACCTCTATCCAAAACCCATCACAATCCCAGCTGGCTGATTTGGTGGCAGTGTCAATTAACGTCAAGGACTGTATGGCCCCTAGAGTTTCTTCCATCCCTAAGGTGGTGCCTATAGCCAGGGATAGAATATGCACGGGAAACTCAAATTACTCCTACCCCTGCTTTAAAACATCAAATCTTGTTCCCACTACTCACCCAAATGGTTCTATATGGTGACTGGAACAATTCACACAAGTTTGCAGGATGTGATCCAAACTGAAACCTTTGCTTTGTAGGGCTGTGAATTTGGACCCTTTTGCAAGCATGTGAGTTCCAATCCAACACCCCCTGAATTTCAATAGAAATACACCCATTGGTTCCAATGGACATTGGATCAAACTGTTAAAGGTTTGTCCAAAGAAGCTCAGATACCTGAATATTCTTTTGCAAATCTCTTTCCATTTCCCCACCCCTGGGAGACAGCTTAGAAAAAAAGGCATGTTGCAGATGAACAAATATTCCGTTGTTTGACATTGCTTCTGTAAAATTACAAGTAATTTGTTCATTCAAAAATTGCATTTTTTTCTAAGCTCTCTCTCCGTGGTTGAGAAATGCAAAGAGGGTTGCAAAAAGTGGAAGCCATTTGTATGCGGAAGCTAATTTGCTATTAATTCTGAATAATTTATATATAAAAAAAAACCTGGGGAGAGATTCAACTCATTAGAGAAACTCCACAGAATAAGACATGTTTCCAATATGACCTTTATTGAGCAAGTACTGCTGTGACGGTTCTACATCGAACAACAAAAGGTTGCATACTGTGAATGTCAACTAGGTTCTCCCATGAACAAAAGTCCATCTTAATTGCACCAGTGAGGTAAACATAATTATTCATAAGTAGCTTTTTTTAAGGCTAGGAGAAATCTGTTTTTTTTTTCATGATTGTTTTTTTTTCTGTTTGTTTTTGGCTCAGTTGGTTCTTTGCATAATACCTCTTAAGACGTTCCTCAGATGTGTTCCTCCGACAGTTTAGGGAATTCAAAAGCTTCCTTTCCTCATGCATTTTATTTATTTATGTATGTTATTCCCCAAGTTCTGTGGAGGGAGTACATCTTGAGCTGGCATGCATTTCCCCCCAATATTGCACACAAAAAAAAGTAAAATATAGTGTGTCTGGAGACTCCATGAGAGAACCTGTTTTGCTTTAAAGCTGTCACTCACATGCATTTTGCAGCTGTCATATGGCTTAACCTTTTTCACCGACCCAACTTCTTTTGATTTTTGTAATTACTATTTTTAATCGCTACCTTTTACTTCTTTTATAACAGCATGTGAAGTGACTTTCTCAACCTTCTTGGTGGACACTAGTTTCTCTTCAAAAGTTTCCTCATGTTCCTCTACCTTTTGGGTGACCGTCACAGACTTGGTGATGTATTTGGTCGAACTGTCCCCGTCGTCGCTAGTGATTTTTTCCACCTTTTTGGTTACCACAACTTTCTCTTCAGCCTTTCCTTTCTTCTCTTCAGATGGGCTCACATCCAGGCCATTGGTGACCACACCCTTGTCTTCCTCTTCAACTTCTTTTTCTTTGGATTTCTCCTCCTCCTTCTCATCCACCTCCCCGTTCACCGCAATGTCTTCTTTCATGGATTCCTTGGAGGTTTGGTCACTTTCTTTTCCTTTACTGCCTTCTTCCTTCACTTTGGACTCTTTCTCTACACTGACTTTTGTTACTTTTGTGACAGAGACGGTCTCTTCCACTGCTGCCTTTTCTTCTTTCACTGGGGATCCCGCCTTCTCTGGAGACCCCGCCTTCTCTGGAGACTCTGCCTTCTCTGGAGTTCCCACCTTCTCTGGAGACCCCGCCTTCTTCTCTTCCTTTGTTTCCTCCTCTTTACCTCCCGTCTCCACTTTCTCTTCTGCACTTTCTCCTCCTTCAGCTTCTTCTGATTCCTTCTGCTCCTCTTTGGCCTCTTCTGCTGCAGGAGATTTAGGTGGCGATTTTGCTAGAGGAGTTTTCAGTTTTTCCACCTTCTCTTCCACTGCAGCCTCCTCAGCCTCTTCCTCAGCCTCTTCCTCGCTCTTTCCTTCAGGTTCCTTTTCTTTCTTGGTCTCAGCCTCAGCTTTTTCTCCCTCAGCTTCAGCCTCACCTTCTTCTTCTCCTCCTTCCTGCTCAGCATCCTCACCTGCTTCCTCTGCTTCTTCCTTTTCAGAACCTCCTTCTTCTGCTTCATCAGATTTTGCAGCTTCCTCCTCTTCCTCCTCTTCTTCTGCCTTCTCTTCTTCTTCTTCTTCAGCTTTGGGTGCAGCTGCTTTCACGGGTGCTTTCTTCTCAGCTACAATCTCCTCTTCCACGGCTTCTTCCTCTTCGGCTTCTTCTTCCTTCTTCTGTTCTTCCTTCCTTGCCAGTTCTTCTGCAATGGCTGCCAAGGCATCATCCATTTCTGACTTCTCATCCTCCACCTTTGTCTCTTCGATGATTTCTTCTACAAATTTGTGCTGGACCTTTAGCTTTGGCAGCTCCACTTTGGATTTCTGTATTTTACTAGATGATATTGTGACTGCGGGTTGCCTGTGTGTAAATGTGGGACCAGTAATGCTTCCCGAGAAGGCACTGAATCTCGTCTCTTCACCCTCTAGTAGTTTCCTAGGGAAATAAAGAGGGGGGGAAGTTAGCAGGGAAAATATCTGCAGTGTTGCAGAGAATGAGAAAGCACATTCCTCCTGCTTGAAACACCTAACCATGGTGAAATTTTTCCATGTTCATTGGACATCTATCCATTGACTTCAATAGGCTTTGGATCAGGCATCTTATCATAGAATCCTAAGGTTGGAAGAGACCTCAGGAGGTCAGAGTGTCCAACCCCCTGCCCAAGGCAGGACCAACCTCAACTAAATCATCCCAGCCAGGGCTTTGTCAAGATGGGACTTAAAAACCTCTAAGGGAACCCATTCCAGTGCTTCAGCACCCTTCTAGGGAAAAAAAATTCCTAATATCCTCTCCGACTGCAACTTGAGATCTTTGCTCCTCATTCTGTCATCTGTCACCTCTGAGAACAGCCTCTCTCCATCCTCTTTGGTACCCCCCCTTCAGGTAGTTGAAGGCTGCTATCAAATCCCCCCTCACTCTTCTCTTCTGTAGACTAAATAAGCCCCAGTCCCCCAGATTCTCCTCATAAGTCATGTACTCCAGCCCCCTCTTGCCCCTTACTGTAATATCTGGTGCCGCATGCTTTCCTTAGCTCAATTTATATCTGAGGATTGTTATTCCTTGATCATAAAGATTTTTGCTTAGTAAAAATGTATCATGAAAATGCATCAGCCACATTGCCAGACTGGTGTGAATCAGCATAGCTCAGAACATAGTCATTCACTTCAGTGCGGTCTTGCTGATTTACTCCAGCTGAGGATAGAGCTGTGTTCCCTGTCAGCTATACGCTTGTGCGGACACTCGGGAGAGATTCCAGTGCTGCCCAGAGGATTAGTGCCCACTGCTAGGTTTGTATTTTTCTTGGTGGTGTGCACTTGCACATGCCTCGGTGCACATAATAAAATGTATTCCACATGTGGACGGAAAAAATCTCCACATGGATGGGAAAGATTAGAGGGAACATTTGGCCCTATAGGTTTAAAATATAAATATTATGGCTTGGACTGTTAAAACCAATTAGGGCATTTGAATCCCCATTTCTCATTAATTTGGGCATTCAAATCCTTTATGATTTGAAACTCAGCCATAATATTATGCACCAGATTTAAACCATGTTAACCATGGCAATAAAATATCTATTCTCTCTATGCATATCTGATCACAGTCCTTGCACTTTGCAGGGTGCTAAAGATGTCTGCTTCCCAATCATCTGTTTTGATGTTATTTATATTCAGAAATGCATTTTTCTGTCTAATCCTCTGACCCAAAAAAATCGGTGCTTTCATGTTTCATTTTGAAGCTGATGTTGCAGTCAATGTATTTATATATGAAGCAACCTTGTTTAAAAAATAAATAGGCAAAAAAAAAAAAGTTACAAAATCAATGCCAAAGAAGCTAGAAACATCCTGCCAGATGATGGCTATAGCAGGTACATCTCTGCTCCAGGATTCCTTCGCGAAGGATTCTGAAGGAAAGTTAAGGAAGAAGAGTTGAAGTGCAGATTAACAGTGCTCATTTGATACAAACCATATCCTAAAATAACAAGAAGGAATTAAAACAATGCACGATACTTGCGCACCATGTTCGAAGGGAAGGGAAGGGAAATAAAATAATGATAGATTAAAAACTGTCATCTGCATCCTGCTTTTGCAACCAAACAAGCGCAGAGTGCTGCATTATGAAAGCATTGTACTGCAGTCTAATGGCTCTAGCCCATTCCCAGGGAAGTTAACGGGAGTTTTGTCATTGACTTTCACAGAGCAGAATTAACTCAGAAAGATTTCTTATTGCCTAGGAGTCTTGAATTTTCACAAATCTGAAAAGAGGGCTAATAATTTGGCCGAGTGTCTATTCCTGCATTTGTTTGAGGCTTAGAGGAAAATTGTTGCCAATCATACAAGCAGTTTGGGCAGAGGTTGGTTGGAACCAGCAGCACCTGCAGTGCAGTTAGTATTCCAGACACATCCACGGCATTCCTATGGTACCTGTATGCAGCAATTTCAATATCCAGAGCCATCTTGACATTGAGGAGATCCTGGTATTCCCTCAAATGACGCGCCATTTCCCATTTTGTACCCCGCAGCTCGTTTTCCAACTGCTGAATCGTGTCCTGCAACAGACACAGAAAATCCCCGCATCATCAGGACACTCACAACCAGAAAGCATCCCTGCCCAGATAACAGTCTGAACTCTCAACAGCAGCACTGGAAAAGTTCTGCATGGAAGCCGGTTAAAAGCCCGCTCTGAAACCCCAGGGAAAAGAAGGAGATAAGAGGGCAAAAGGAGACTGATCATGGTCTCATTGTCTTATCATTTCGCAAATAATGGTGCCTGGCATTAATGAGTTCGGGCCTGATTCTGCAGTTCTTACTCAGGCAAAATGCCTTTTGATGGAGTATTACCCTGGTAAAGACTGTGGGTTAGACCTTTTGACTCCCCCCCCAACTAGTTTTAAGATATTTATGAGCTATCAGCAATCTACTGGAAAGAGTTAAAAGCTTTGTTAAAACGTTTAGAAAAGCCTTTTTAAACCTTGGGTCAGGCTATTCTCTTACTCCCCAACAGCAAAATGTAGTCTATATATTTGCAAATTGTTACAAATATAGAGGATACTAGAACACTAGATCTGCAGGGGACCTGCACGCAGGGCAGGACCAAGCCCCATCCCTGTTAGATGTTTGTCTAATCCATTTTTAAGTATCTCCAATGATGGAGATTCCACAACCCCCTTAGGCAATTCATTCCAGTGTTTAACTACCCTGACAGTCAGGAAGTTTTTCCTCATATCCAACCTAAACCTCCCTTGCTGCTGTTTAAGCCCATTGCTTCTTGTTTTATCCTCAGAAGTCAAGAGGAGCAATTTTTCTCCCTCCTCCTTGTAACATCTCAGGTCCTCTGCTTCTGTCTTTATGCTGTAGTTAAAGGTTTGCGTAGTAAACCGAAGTGGGGAATGGGGGGCCTCAGCGAGCGGTGAAACTGATCTAACCAGAAATGCTGTAAATATTAAAAATGCGCCTTGTAAAGAGGTACTGGGGACTCTCCGATTGCCAGCGAACCGAGCCAAAGTTCTCAGGCAAAGCTCAACGATTAGACGTTGGGCTGCATTGCGCCAGCTCTATTTTTGCATCCATGCCAATTTTGCACAGGAGACGTGTGTGGGGGGGGGGGAGGGGGAGGAGGGTTAAAACTTTTTTTTGCACCTTTGCGGGTGTTTTTTGTCCCTCCCCCCGCCCGCATCATTTGCACACCCGCGGTAACTCCTCGCCCGCGCGTCTGCCCCGCGCGCGTTCGCTCCGCAGCGCGCAAGTTCCTGCTGCATTTTTGGGGGAGGGAAGGGGGAAGGGGGTTGGAGGGTTGTTTCCCGGCTGCGCAACCCCAAAATCTCCTGGCGCCCGAGCCCGGCCCTTACCTGGTAGGTGGTGAGATCGTGGTTGTGGCGCTCCTCGATGTCGTTCAGCTGCCGCTCCAGGGACTCCTTGGTGCCCCGCACCGACTCCAGCTCCACGCTCTTGGACTGCAGCTGCCGGCGGTACTCGGCGATCTCCTCCTTGGCCGTGCGGATGGCCTCTTTGTTCTGCTCCGCCGCCTCGGTGAGCTTGGCATAGCGGCACCGGAACCACTCCTCGGCCTGGTGCATGTTCTGGTCGGAGTGGCACTCCAGCTGGCTGCGGATCTCCTTGAGCGCGGCCGTGAGGTCGGTCTTCAGGTAGTCCTTCCTCTCCACCGTGACTTGGGACGCCTGGATCTGGGCCAGCAGCTCGGCCACCTCCTCCTCGTGGTTGCCCCGCAGGAAGGCCACCTCGTCCTGCAGCGACTGCACCTTCTTGTCCAGCTCCACCTTGACCATGGAGGCCTCCTCGATGTCCTTGCGCAGGGCGCGGATGGTGGCCTCGGTCTCCTCGTGCAGGCGGGCCTCCTCCTCGAAGCGCTCCTTCAGCCGCTGGATGTCCTCCTCCACGTGCTCCGAGTCCAGCTGGACCTGCGCCTTCTCGTGGTTCACCAGCTCCAGCGTCCCGCGCAGCTCCCGCAGCTCTTGCTCGTAGGCGTCGCCCAGCTGCGAGCGCCCGGCTTGCTTCTGGCGCAGCGCCGCGATCTCCGCCTCCAGCGCCTTGTTCTGCTGCTCCAGGCCGTGCACCTTCTCGATGTAGCCGGCGAAGCGGTCGTTCAGCCCCTGCAGCTGCTCCTTCTCGTTGGAGCGGCTCAGCTTGAAGTCGCCACCCCCGTTGAGCAGCGAGGACTGGCTGAGGTCCAGGCTCTCGGAGGAGCTCAGCACGGTGGAGCCATAGGAGAGCCGCGGCGCGCCCAGCGTGGCGCGCTTGTACGAGGAGGAGACGGTGCTCGGGGAGCCCCGGGACCAGGACTGCGACCTGAAGCCGCTGGACGGGGAGGCGCTGGCCCGGGTGTAGGTGGCCCGGCTCTCGGTCACCCTCCGGTAGGAGGGGTTGCCGAGCGTTTCCAGGGTGTAGCTCATCTTGGAAGACTTGGGGATGTGTGCGGCTTTCACAGCGCGGCTCCTGCCTCCACCGGTGCCTTATATACTGGAGTCGGCCGGCAGCAGCCTGGGCTGCTCCAGCCACATGCTCCGGGGGGGCGGGCCAGCGAGCCCCACGTGGCCGCGAGAGGCGCCGCAGCCAGCCCCGGGGCCCTCCCCCCGGCTGCTGCCCCCGCCCACCTGCTCAGCCAGCGCTTCTTCCAGGCCCTCGCCTTCCCCCCGCCCGTCTCCTCCCCTGCCCTCTGCTTCTTTCTTTCGCTTCTTCTCTCCCTTCCCCCTTCTCTCCTCCCTTGCCCTCTGCTTCTTTCTTTCGCTTCTCCCCTCCCCTCTCCTCCTCTGCCCCTCTTTCTTTCTTTCTTACTTTCCTCCTCCTCTAACCCCCTGCTCTTCCCCTTCTTCTACCCTTCCCCCATCTCCTCCATTTCTACCCCTTCCCTTTTCGCTTCCCCTCTTCCTATCAGCCCTCCCCCATCCTAGCCCCCTCCCTTTTCTCCCCTCTCCTTCCTCCCCTTCCCCCCTCGCTGCCACCGACCGTATGGAGCAAAGCACAATGGAGCAGGGCCAATTCACTCCCTGCAAAAGCCCAGCGGTCAGCCCCCTCTCTGGGGAGGTGGGGGTGGGGGTGCCGGGTGTGTCCAGGGGGGATCCGGGCAGGCTTTCCGCGCTAGATGTAGGGCAGCGCCCACTGAACACGCTGGGGAGGCAGGTAAGTGTGTCTCGGGGGGTGTAGGAGCGAGCGAGCCATGGCGGCTTCAGCACCAAGGCCAGCGACACGGGCGGCTGGGGCCCGGCTGGCAGAGGGCAGCCCTGCAGAATCCAACCCCACATCTCTGGCTGGTTGGTCTGGGGCTGTGATCCCCTCCCCATCCCCAATAGCTAGACCACAGCCCGGCTGACATACGGCGTGTCTTCAGCAAGCGGCGAGCGAGCGGGGAGCCGGGGCTCCATCTGCAATGCAGAGCAGCAGAAAGGCTCGGAGAGGGACCCGGTCACCCCTCCTGAACTCGTTGCCTTTAACACACAGTGCCAGGAATTGCTGCCCGGATGAATCACGGGGAGCAGGGAGGAGGTGGGGGGGTGAAAGAAATCACAGCCCCCTCCCAGCAAAGATCTGATACTTGAAGGTCAACAATCCCTGGGAAAGAAAGCACAGGGTTGGGGGGATTGATAGGAAAATGGGGGAGGGGTCTGCTGTGTGCTACCCGAAAGCACCAGCAGTGGCTTCCGATTTTTAGGGATAAATAATAATAAAAAAAGCAGAAACGTGAAATTCTACAGAAGGAAGTTGATTGCATTTTCGCATGTAACAATTGCAGGGATAGGACATCCCCATTGTAATTGGTGCAGGTAAACAAGACTTTTTCAAAATTCCCTTGAATCTAAAGTCTTTTATTGCTCATTTCCTGGCTCTGGGCTTTGTTCTTTTAAAACATAGATCTTTTCTTTCTT
Organism: Rafetus swinhoei; assembly: GCA_019425775.1. NCBI lineage: Eukaryota > Metazoa > Chordata > Testudines > Trionychidae > Rafetus > Rafetus swinhoei. The sequence goes on from JAFJHL010000226.1 coordinate 9,820,237, forward strand.
TCTTTCTTTCTTTCTTTCTTTCTTTCTTTCTTTCTTTCTTTCTTTCTTTCTTTCTTTCTTTCTTTCTTTCTTTCTTTCTTTCTTTCTTTCTTTCTTCCTTCCTTCCTTCCTTCCTTCCTTTCTTCCTATGCCAGGTTGTATTTTCTCTTTGAAGACTTGTGAACACTTACGCTTTGGTGGCACAGTGTAATTTTTGATGAGTACATGGTGGTGACTTTGCATTCTTGGATGTAGCATGGGTACACAGGCAATTAAATAGTTAATTACAGGGCTGAATCATTGCTGATGCAGAATAAAAAGAACCTATGATTCCTGCATTCCTTCCTTATGGTAGGCCTGTTTCTAGTCAGAAATCTATGTTCACTGATTATCTTATTTTTAGCCCTGTGTAGGAAATAATATTTAAAATGCTGCAGCAGTTCTTCACTGTGTACAGCTAAAAAAAAGTCTGAGGGACAGGGTTAAACTTTCAAACCACATGGAACACTGTACCACAGTTTGCTCATTAATATGATGCTGTCATAGGACTGCAGTACTGCAGTCATTGGAGAAAGGAAGTCAGAATTATCCAAGGTATCTGCTGAATTGCATTTGCAAATAGAATTGTTAGAGCCACAGTTTAACGTATTTGGAGTTGTATTGGACTGGTGTAGGGAGAAGGTTTTAGTGAAATTTAAGCAATCAAGGATTCTAAACACATTCTATTAATTTTGCTAATAGTTTTTTTCCAGAACGGGGAAAAGAACACAGCAGGAAGTCAAGAAAATACTATTAACAAAGATGTTGTATTTTATTAACTTTCAGGATAAAAGATGTGTTATGATCTGGGTTATTGCTATTTCCCCCTTTGATTAAAGACTGTGGAAAAAACAGAACATGTTCATGTTGTATCATTCCCAGGGAGAATTTACTGTAAAAGAAAACATATATTTAACACAGTTTCCTGAGACTTTTATTATTCTTTTAATGTTCTGAAAACAAGTTAGTTATGCTTAAAGACAATTCAAAGAAGAGCCATATTTGCTGTTGCAATAAAATTCCTTTGCATTAAATATGTTTATGCATACATTATTCATAATCCAATTGTTTTGTATGCAAAACACATTGCTACTGTATAATCAAGTGCTAATATAGTTTGACTTACTAATTGAATACTTAACTCAGGCAACATAAAGTATAAAATACAGTAATTATCACAGTATATATTGATTACCTTTTAAAAACAGAATATTTATTACAAAATAAGATGTACACACAAAAACTTTTACACGTCTTTATGAAATCACTTTACAGAAAGAGTTTTTTTTTTTTAAATCTTTATTCTGGTAACATTCACTTCAGGTCCATAATAATGTTTATGTAGACAAAACCAATGCTACATTTTTATGAAGGTGATACGGAGGTTAGAATGAGTCAGCAAAACCAATCTTTAAAATATTTAATTTTTTAGCAATTAATTCCTTTCAGCCTGGTGTCCATATCTGCTTTAGGCTTCTTTGAGATCAAGACAACTGTTTCTAAATATGGAGAACTTCTTGTTTCAGAGTTTAACACACAAGTATTGTTACTTTTGAGCAAAGAGCACCATAATGCCTCACCCTTTGAAGAGGACTGGAGAGAATGCTAGAAAATGCTGCCACTTATACAGTGTAGAAAAGAAAATACATTACTTTTAATCTTGATTGTGCATTCTTGGCAAAACCACTGTTAGGAGGAGAGAGAGAGAGCATAAGACAACAAGACTGATTTTTTGCAACTTTCTTGTTTAAAATAAACAAACTCAAGATATAGAATGTACAACCTTCTGAATGGTGCCCTAAAATATTCTAGCAAAATATATCATTATAATAAAAAAACCCTTAAGAGTCTTTAAAAAATGCTGGAATATGACAGAAGGGAGGATTTTATTAGATTATAGAGCGGTATTGCAGTGTATTGGATAAGATAGGTAATGCAATACTTTTGAGGAGGCTATATATAAACTAATACACCAGTTTAGAGCCCTTTCCCCAGGAAATAGTAATTTTTAATATAAACACATTTTATATAAATTGGGACAGCATTGATAACCTTCATGGAAGATGGAATACATTGGCTTCGGAGTCAGAGGAGGGGGGGGTTGTCTTAGTAAAATCTGAACAAAGACTTCAGGATTTGGCCTTTAATGGTAGTCTTAAAACAAGGGGTCAGATCCTCAAGTAGTATAAATTGGCGTCACTGTGGAAGTCAGCAAAGCTATACCAGTTTACACTAGCTGCTGATCTGGCTCCATTTTAATTAATTGGGGGGGGGGGGAATATGGTCTCCAGCAAATATTTTGACCTTTCTCCTTTTATGTCTAATTTATAATGGTCAAGGTCATCTATTGATCCTGCGTGGTGTGGGATGCTTCCTGAAAGATACTTAGGCCCCTCAGCTCTTGCTGATGTCAAGGGGGTGCTTGTCATTTCAAAGGAATGGCTTGGCGCTTGAAGTACCTGGCCACCAAATGAATAAGAAATCCAATTATGCAGCCTCACATGAAGCTGCTATTAGAAGCTGTCTACCAGCAATAGTCTCTTTTGCCCTATCATTGTCTGCTTGGGATCTCACAACCCCAACGACTGGGCTCTGCTTGTGAATTCATGACAGATTATCATGTACAAGTTTATAGCTCATATTCAGCACTGCTGAACCATTCGGTGCAGGGAAGGAAGAGAAGCAAAAGCAAAGAGAGGATGAAAAACATGGTTTAACACTCTGTATTTCAATTTTCACCAGAGTGATGGATCAGTCTGCATCGTCTGAGCCATTTAACTTTTGAGAGGTGTTTGATAAGGTGTCAAAGAAGAAAATAGGAGTCTTTGGATGGGGAAAAAGATTTGCTTGCCTGAGAAATTCCCACGCACAATTTCCTTTCTGTTCTAATTATAGTTGCTCCAGGCAAGTCTAAAGCACAGTATCATTTCTTTGGTACTTGACTGCTTTTCAGTATTCACATACTAGCGTATATGCTTTATTACTTTTCATCAAATATTTCCACACATAGGCATTATTTTCTGTGTTCAGAAGTGTTTCATGTTGCTGCTGATGACCAGAAACAGTACTAAGACAGGAGTATATTCCTGAAAACCCAACCCTAAACAGAACTTGCCTTCAGTATCTGAAGTTTCTTTCAGATTGCTGCAGATCATCACAAAGCTTATTGCTGTTATTCATTTTCTAGTTTTATTTGCTGCCAGAACTGTAAAACCTGTAAGAATTTAGGTGGGCCAATTCCATTGTGAAAACAAGTAGAGAGGACTTAGACTGATTTTTTTTACCATTTCATTATTAACAGTGTTTTCACAAATACAAATGCGCTGCAGTGAAGTCAGATAATGACTTTAAATAGCTAAATACTAGGTTGATATTTATTTGCATTGAAGTATTATTTTCCTGTAGTAAGCTTCTCTACTGTGCTGTGAAGTTTGATTTTATTCACTTGTATTTTTCAATGCTGCATTTAATCACTTTCTATGTTTGCTTCATAGTCATATACCTGCATCCATCATTTTAAAGGTGAAATCTGCATAGCTCCAGTAATGCTGGTTTACACCAGCCAAAGATCTGGCCTAGCATGGTCATTATGAATGTTCTGTATAGGAAAGGATTCATTTAGAGTTCCAACTGGTGTATATCAATTAAAGCGAATGGAGTTGTCTAAACCTCATAACACTTCTATGAGAGAACTGCTGCTCTTCCCACTTTACATATGGAAACACTGAAATGCAGAAAGTGACTTGATCACAGAGATAAGGAGACAAGGCGAGCGAAGATTTTTTTTTTGTTGGCTCAACTGGTGCTGGACAAGTGGTGGTGGTGAGACAAGTTTTGGAGCTGACACAGAGTTCTTCTTTATCCTGGCCCCAGGGGGGAGGCTCTGTGTAAGCTGCGGCTTGTCCTTTTCTCAAACAGAAGTTGGTCCAATAGAAGGAATTAACTGATGTACCTTTTGCTTCTCTAATATCCTGGAACCAAAATGGCCACAACAACACTGCAAAGAAGAGGTAGTCAGTGGCAGACTTGGGAACAGAACCATGAAGTCCCCAGCCCTAATCTAACTGCTATGCCACACTCTTCTGCTAGGTGATGCTGCCCTGCCAATGTATATTGCATAAGTTACTCTGAGAGCATTCAGCAGCATGTCACAGGCTTATTATTTATATCTGATGACTGACACCTTGAACATCTTCTATATATTTGAGAGAGTTTGTTGGTCTGTGTCTGACTCTGTCTGTCCATCCATCTCTCTGTCTGTAAAAGAATGCCTACTAAACGGTGAGAGCTAACACTGCCAAATTCAGTAGGCAGCTTCCACTTATCATAACTTGAAGCAAGGTCAGGGTTTGGTTGTGCCAGGACAACGGGACATGCCTGGAATGGGATTGCATCTCAGAAAACCATACTGAAAAGAGACAGATGCACCAGGCAGGTGAAAGGGGCTGGCTGGGGGTGCCCTCCTTCCAGGACTGCTCCAGCCCCTCACCTGCAGGTGCCCTTTAGGGAGGGCTGAAGCTCCCCATCCTGATACATATGGGAACATTGGTGTCTATGCCCCAAGGGGAAAGTGCACAGTTTGCTGCATTCCTCACTCTGGCTGGGGAGTGCAGGGGGAAGACGAACCTAAGTCTGCCCCAGGTGAAGGATATGCAACCCTCCCTTGATGGAGCTGCAGTGGCCACGGAGAGGCGCTTCTCACCTGGCCCCAAGCTGCTGTGGTGAGAGGTCTGGGGTTTTCCTTTCTCCCCAGGGCAGCCTGCGCCCTGAACCCTTCCTTCCCAGCCCCACCATTTTATTTTTCAAAAAACCAAAAATGAATTGTGTGAAGGACTCAAGCAACACCAGGTAAATCTTCCAGTAATAAATGTTTCAGAGGGATTCTGTGTATCTATCCCCATGAAAGACACCCAGATGCTGGCAGTCCTGATAATCAGAAATGATAATCTAAGGTCCTGATAATCAGAAATGCTGAGCCCCCGCAACTCCATCTGATGTCAGTGGGAGCCGCAAATGCTAAGCGCTGCTCAAAATCAGGCCCTAAGCTGGTTCTGCTCATTCCAAATCTGTCCTGTCCAGCTCAGGGGCAGAGAATTGTGTGTGTAAGTCAAGGCACAACATGATGAGCTGCATGCAGAGCACAGACAACCTCCTCTTGCATAGAATCATAGAATACTAGAACTGGAAGGGACCTCGAGACATCATCAAGTCTAGTCCCCTGCCCTCACGGCAGGACCAAACACTGTCTAGATCATCCCTGATAGATGCCTATCTAACCTACTCTTAAATATCTCCAGAGATGGAGATTCCACAACCTCCCTGGGCAATTTATTCCCAGTGTTTAACCACCCTGACAGTTAGGAAGTTTTTTCTAATGTCCAACCTAAACCTCCCTTGTTGCAGTTTAAGCCCATTGCTTCTTGTCCTAGCCTCAGAGGCCAAGGAGAACAATTTCTGCCCCTCCTTCATGTGACACTTTAGATACCTGAAAACTGTTATCCTGTCCTCTCTCAGTCTTCTCTTTTCCAAACTAAACAAGCCCAATTCCTTCAGCCTTGCCTCATAGCTCATGTTTTCTAGACCTTTAATTATTTTTGTTGCTCTTCTCTGGACCTTCCCCAATTTCTCCACCTTTCTTGAAATGGGCACAATACACGAACAAAAGCCCTGCTCTGTTTCTTTGTGCATTTGGAAAGGTGGGTTCAAATACTCACCAAGTCACTAGCACCCATGAGAATGGAGGGTGTTATGGTCCTAGTGGAAATCTGTGCATATCAAAAACCCACCACACCATCTGGTGGGACTGAAAGCATCTGCTCACGCAAAACCCAAGGGTTGCTTCATGTTAGAGCAAAGATGTGTTGGCCGAGCTTGTGGGTCTAGGATGGAACTGTTGTGTAGATGAAACTGGGGTGGTATGGTAAGTGAGCTGTGTGGGGCCCAGAACCAGAAATGTGGAAAGAAAGGATGAGGGTTGCTACAAAGGAGGAAGTCTAGGACAAGACTAACACTACAGGCTGGAAATAAAAATTGAGGTAATACAGCAGAAACTTGTATATTATCCAGCTTTCCGAGATTTAATTCAACTTAATGCTTCTTGTCCTTTTCTGTACTGGGCAATGAATTCCACTGCCACCTACTCTTAAAGTAATAATGCTGTTAGAAATGGGAACCTGACAGAAAATGCAGTGCTGTACACAATAACCTGCCATCTGCATTCATAATAATGAATGATAGGAGTAGTGGGATGGGAGGGGGAGGCACAGAAGGGTCACGAGTTCCTATATTGATGTTCTCGGATCAATAGTTAGGAAATGGTTGAATTAGAATTTTGTGGTCCCTCGTGGAGAATTCTGCTGCTTTAGAGCTATTAAATTACCCAGTCTGCATTCAGAGGGGCTGCCCAATTGTCCTTCTGAGTCATACAGCAAGATAAACAATGCCAGGGGTCAGGTCTCAACAGCTGAGCCACCTCCTAAAGGGGGGCGGGGCAAAAAAAACCCCAAACCCATGTCTCCCTTAAATCTAAATGGTGTTACTGGAAAGTGAAGAAAAATCACATCTTTGTTGCCTTGGGGCTTCCAAATTATAGCAGCATGTTTAAAGGTCACTGTTCCCATTTCCTGAGTGTGCCATCAGTTGAACACAAAAGTAGCACAAGTTGGGCACAGTGATCTTTTTTTAGTGCCGAAGCCGTCCAAAATAGCTCCTCTTTCTTCCGCGCTTCGGTAGTGGCTTTGAGGGCTTTGTAACCACCTCTCACTAAAAGCATAGTTTTGAAACGTGGCTACACTCCATGCTCGGTGTGGTTGCTTTTCTTGCCAGTGCTGTGTACTCCACATGCTGCCGTGCTGTGAAGTTATTCCTGGAAGTGCTGCTTCTCAGACAAAATGGAGAAGAACAATTTCAAGGCCGGAGAGTTGACTGCTGACATCAAACTTGCCATTGACTTCAGTGATGATTAGTGACACTGTGCGCTGGCTCCCACAGGTGCCGGTGGAGAGTGAGACCCCACTGTGGAAGACAATGATCATACACTGTGAAAAGTCCTGTTCTGAAGACATTACAGGCTAAATAGCAGGGATATAGTGCTATTTCCATTTGTTTTTTTTTCAGATCCGGCATTGAGAAAAGTGATTTTTCCAAAGTTCACACAGTCTTAAGTAGAGCCAGGAACTGAACATAGATCCCTGAAGTAGAGCTCAGGAGTTTAAACCATTAGTCCAGGGACCTCAAACTCCCATTGTGAGTGATTACACAATTTGGCCTATGACTCCCAGTTGACCAGGGTGGGGAGGGTATCCGTTATTAGCCCCCAAGCCCCGCCCCTTCCTGGCTCCACCCTGCCCTCTTCCCCCTGCATGACATCTCGTCACCAGGATGCAGCTTTGAGGGGTCACTGGGGGGAGTCACAGGGAAAGGGAGTGCACCAGGTTCCCCTGGTGATCCCTGAAGCTGCATGCTGGGGAACAAGGTGCCATGGGGGGGAAGGGCAGGGTGATGGCAGGCAGGGATGGGGCTAGTAAGCATTAAAACATGGCGGTGGCCTCTTCAAGAAGCTTATCTGGCATTTTTGTTGTCTCTTCTTAATGGAAAGAAACTGAGAACTGCTTGACATCAACTTGTGACTTAGGCTGAGGCTTCCAAAGGAGCCTAAGGGAATTAGTGGAGTGACTCTCATAGAATTTTCCAGGGGAATTCAGGCACTTTACTTCACGAGACTTCTTTGAAATTCCCAGGATCAATTTTTGGCCACCTTACTTCTTACTGATGGGCTGTGACTTACTGCTCAGGGCTTCCGGGCAACAAGTGTTCCTGGGCTTGCAACCCCGATAAACGGTCTTGGGTAAACTGGCCAAAGGGCCTTAATCCAATACACAAATGAAGAGATGGATGAGGGTGGAGGTTGAGGAGCTGTATTGCGTTGACTAATGTCACCTACTCATCCCTGGTATAACTACAATGGAGTCCAACCAGAGATTAAATTGGCACAATATTTCCTAAAGCATCTGTCTGAGGGAAGATAAACTGTTGCCCATTGCATGAGCTGAATAGGGTTGGGATTCCCCTAGTGAGATTCCAGTTGGTTCCCAAGAACTTAGCGCAACTCTAGTCTTGCCAGCTGCATTTCAGATTCAGCAAGATACTTAAAGGTCTTCCTCACCTTAAGCATGTGAATAACATTGACATCACTGGGCTACTCACACGTTTTATGACAGGCCCAGGTCATCAAAGGTATCTAGGTGCTTAACTCCCATCGGTTTAAATGAAAGTTGAGTCTTGAGAGTCTGGGTCATGTTCATTGGAGAAGGTCTGGAGAAGAGCAACAAAAATGATTAAAGGTCTAGAAAACAGGAGCCATGAAGGAAAGCTGAAGGAACTGGGTTTGTTTAGTTTGGAAAAGAGAAGACTGAGAGGAGACAGGATAGCAGTTTTCAGGTATCTAAAAGGGTGTCACAGGAAGGAGGGAGGGGGAATTGTTCTCCTTGGCAAGAAGCAATTGGCTTAAACTGCAACAAGGGAGGTTTAGGTTGGACATTAGAAAAAACTTCCTAACTGTCAGGGTGGCTAAACACTGGAATAAATTGCCTAGGGAGGTTGTGGAATCTCCATCACTGGAGATATTTAAGAGCAGGTTAGACAGACATCTATCAGGGATGATCTAGACAGTGCTTGGTCCTGCCATGAGGGCAGGGGACTGGACTTGATGACCTCTTGAGGTCCCTTCCAGTTCTAGTGTTCTATGATGAAGTATATTGCTGCATTTTTGACCATCACTACTGAAAACTCTGGCTGTGATGCAAACAAAACTTTCTCAATTGTTCCCTCAAAATTAGAAATATCTGCTAATATGCCCAGGGTCTGACTGGACAGTGATGTAAACTGTAGGTATCAAAATAGGACTTATTTCAATCAGAGAAGTAATTACGGGACTGTGTGTGCTTTGAGGAATACCCCTCATCTTCCTATTCCTGCAGTCAGAATTCTGAATTGCATGCTGCAAGAACACACTGACTCAGAACCAATGCTAGCTATACCCGCAAGTGTGAACCCTCAGTAGAAATAACTCCAAGTTAATTAGCAGGAGAGTAATAAATAATAAAAAAAATGAATATAACACGCGTTCAGAAGAGGAAAATCAATGCTTCAAGTAATACATTTTGCCAGCTAATTTTATTGTCAAAAATATCTTAGATGATTTTGTTAAAGAGGAGCTAAAAGTCACAGCAGCTATATACGTGTACAAAACGTATCTGGGAAGTAGTGTGACACATTCCAAAGAAATACATGTGGAAAAGGACTATTTATAAGTGAGCTGCCCTTGGCTGTTTAAATAATTAGATCATTTAGAAATGGGAAAAGTCAGAGGGAATTTTTTCTTCTTTAATCAGTGACTTTCCTGGGTAATTCCAGATCTCACGTAACAATCTAAAATGTGTCTAAGGCCACATCTTTCACTTTCTGGAAGATCACAGTGCGGCGGTCAATCTTCTGGAGTTTGATTTAGAAGATCTAGAACAGACCTGCTAAATTGAAAGCTGAGGACACCCCCCATCAATGCCAGTACTCCTGGAATCACGAGGAGTAAGGGAAGTCGATGGGAGTATTTGCTCCCATTGATCTCCCAGTGTGCAGATAGTGCTAAAGTTCAAATTAAGTGTGTCAACTCCAGCTACGCAATTAACATAGCTGGAGTTGCGTACCTTAATTTGAACGTCAGTGTCAGAATAGCCGTGGTCTAAGGAGCTTTCTAGGTTTTTTCTAACTATGTCATTGTAAAATGGAATTTTCAGGCTCTGCCACTTGTGCTTTGCACATCTTTGAGTACCTGATTCTACATCAGCACGTTCTTGCCTCACATTTTCTTCTCTGAACCCTTACAGAAGGTGGGTGCGAGAGTGATCGGAAGAGAAAAAGCAGGTGCAAAATATGCAGGGATGCAAATGATCTTCTGCCATGCTGCATTCACGACAAGACTGACACTGCATATGTTTCAGAGAGGGGTAGTTGTCTTAGGGTACATCTACACTGCAATGTAATGCTAGCTACCCCGTGTCTTTAGAACACGTCTGCTATCGCAAAATATAGGAGACGTGCTATTTCAGCATCCCTGTAAACCTCGTTGCACGAGGGATAAGGGATGTCTCAAAATAGTGTGTTATTTTGAAATTTGGTGCTTTGTAGATGCTCCAGATTTCGAAATAGCTTATTTTGAAAACGAATTGAAATAAGTTACGCAATTTGTATAGTGCAAATTGCGTATCGTATTTCAAGCTAAGGGCGCAGTGTGGATGCACCTTAGTCTGTATCAGTAAAAACAACAAGGAGTCCCGTGGAACCTTAAAGACTGAGGGTGTGTCTAGACTACAGGGTTTTGTCAACAAAAGTGGACTTTTGTCGACAAAACTATACCTGCGTCTACACTACTGCTGAGTTCTGTCGACATAATGTCAACAGAACTCGGCAGTTTTGTCGATGGCGGTAAACCTCATTTTACGAGGAATAACGCCTTTTGTCGACAGAATTCTGTCGACAGAAGGCGTTAGTGCATCTACACCGTCCTTTGCGTCTACACTCTCATGTTGACAAAGCAGCTTGCTTTGTCGACAGAACTGGATGTAGTCTAGACTCTCATTGTCGACAGAAGCTTTATCGACAGTATCTGTCGACAAAGCCTCTGTTGACAAAAGCCTGTAGTCTAGACGTACCCTAAGATTTAGTTGGGCATAAGCTTGTGTGGGTCAAAACCAGTTAATCAGATGAGGCATGTGATGCAGGAGGAGTCCATGGCAGGTTGCCCACCACAGGGCTAAGGAATGGGTCCACTGGGTATGGAGACTGAGCTATGCTCATGTAACAGATGTTCTGGTTTGAGACATAATGGAATGGAAGTTTGCATCCTCCCTCCCCCCTCTGCCTGTTCTGTGTTTAAACAGGGGACTTCAGTCAGTCTCTGGTTATATCCAGCTGGAACTTTTCACTAAACCAAAGCTGAGGTTGTATTTTTAGTTATATGGTTCCTGCACTTGAAGGAGCTTTGCAGACAGATGAAATGACTGAGCATGTTTATGAATTAATGTGCAAAAATACTTATTCTTGCTGAAAATGGCATAAGTATTAATAAAACCAAACCTGAACCTCTACATTCCTCAGAGGTTGAAAGGCTGAGGGGATGGGTCCTAACGGACCTTGATGACGTTTGACCTTTCCTCTGCACAACCCTCCGTGAAATCATTGACTTGTTTTCCTTTGTCTGTAGACAATGTTATAGATCACCTGAGTTAGTTGGGGATTGGCCTGAAAGTGCGCTCCTAGGGCAGATTTTCCTTAGCAGTGGAAGTAAGGGGGAGTTTGCCTTGAGGGTAGGTCTACTTTAGAAGCACCGCAGCTGCATTGCTATAGTGAATCAGGTAAAATACTCTAAGCCAAGGGTGTAAAATTCTCTTTTTTTTTTTTGGTTATTCCTCTAGGGTACATCTACACAGCAACATTATTTTGAAATAATGTAGTCTGTGTCTACATAGCAGGCAGTTATTTCGAAATAATGTCAACACACTGTGAAGCTGGAGGACTGCTTACTCTGACTCCTGTAACCCTCATTGTATGAGGAGTAAGGGACGTTGGAGGAAGAGTGCTCTATTTCGAAATAAGTGCTGTGTAGATGCTCCCAATTTTGAAATAAGCTATTTTGAAATAAGCTACACAATTGACGTAGCTCAATTTGCGTAGCTTATTCCCAGGTAAGCCCTGCTGTAGACACACCCTTAGTATCTAAATAATCCCTTCTAAAATGTAATTCTGTCTGAAACTCTGCAAAATTCTTTTAACAGGAAATTCTCAGTAAATTGGTGTGAGTGGAGGATGTGTGTGTAGTTAAGGATGTGTGTGAAAGCCCATCACGAATGCTCAGATGGTTGATAAGCAGTGAGAACCTTGCAGGCAACCAGAAAGCATCCACTGTGCTTGATGATAAAATTAAATGAGCAGAACTGACAAACCTTGGAGGCAGGCAGATGCTCCCCAGAGTGAGACACAAACAAGAGAGAGCGATGGGAAGTCTGACAATAGCCACCAAAGCTAACCGTGGAAAACTCTAAATAGTCTCGCGGCACCTTAGAGACTAACAACACATGTAAAAAGTGTCATGAGCTTTTGTGGGCACAACCCACTTCTTCAGATGAATGGAGTTATTAAAGGTCCAGTTTCAAAATAAATAGAGGATGGGTGGGGAGAAGGAAAAAAAAGGGGCAAGGGAATAGTCAGTTAGGGTATGTCTAGACTGCATCCCTCTGTCAGCAGAGGGATTCAGATTAGGCAGGTCGACATTGTAAATGAGGCAGGATTTAACATATCCCGCCTAATTTGCATAAAAATGGTTGTTGTAAAACGTTTTGTTGACTCAGCACTTTGTCGGCAAAAAGCGCAGTCTAGAAGAGGGGATCTGCTGAGAAAGAAAGCCTTTTCAACAGATCCCCTCTAGACTGCAGCCGCTTTTTTGTCGACAAAGTGCTGAGTCGGCAAAACGTGCTGGCCGTTTTTATGCAAATTAGGCACAGGATATTTAAATCCCTGCCTCATTTGTAATGTTGACCTGCCTAATCTGCATCCCTCTGCCGACAGAGGGATGCAGTCTAGACATACCCTTAGAGTCTTCATGCTACATGAAGCTGATAGAGAAGTTGCAAATTGTTCTTACGTACCCATTGTTGGGTTTTTTATGTCATTAGGCTGTGGAATGTAGCAGGCCATCCAGCCAATGTCTTTATTCATACCTCTGTGATAGGAATCAAACCTATAAATGAAGTTAAGTTCCAAGGCTTCCCTGGGTATTTAGCTTGTGGAATTGGCCTGAAATGGTACGGTGACTCTGAGATCCATTAATGAGTGCCTGGGCAAGTTAAAGTGTTCCCCAACAGGTTTCTGTGTGTTGCTTTTTTGGATATCTGATTTGTGTCCATGAATTCTTTCCTGTAGACACTGTCCAGTTTGGCCAATATATACATGGCAGAGGGGCATTGCTGGCCTTTGATGGCAGAGATCACATTAGTGGATGTACAGTTAAATGAGCCTTTGATGTAGTGGCTGATGTGGGTAGGTCCTGTGATGATGTTGCTTGTACCGATGGTTGGACAGAATTGGCACTGGGGCTGACTGCAGGGGTGGGTTCCTGGATGATAATGATGGAGGTGTGCTGCGTGGTTACTGGAAATAATTTGTTTGAGGTTTGGGGGTTGGGTTGTGCCCACGAAAGCTCATGATCCCATCTACATGTTTCTTTTTGTTAGTCTTTAAGATGCTGAAAAATTATTTGTTGTTTTTTAAGTTTTTCCAGTTACCTCTCGGCTATCTCTCTGAAGCTGTGGAAAACTCTGAGATTAGCACTACTTAAGGATGAATGATTGCAGCATGATGCTGCAAAACCCATAGACTCAAATGGGAACTTGCAATTATAAAATGAGGTGCTTTTGCCATGGGGCTCTGGGTTCAGACTTGCCAGCTGAGCCTCAAAGGAGCCTTGAATTGTGATTGACAGAGCCTGACTCCTCACTTGTATCAATCTAACTGCCCAATAGATTGATTCGAGCTATGATAGACTGGTAACTATTAGGCTATCTGCAGGGCCTGTGTATGTGCGTGTGTGTATGTGAGTGAAAGCTTATAATTTCAATAAACATAGCGCGTTGCCATTTTCCCTGAAAAAGATCCCTTGTGTTTCTTATAAGCATAACAATAGTTAGTGCTCATTCTGAAACTTGCATTGCTTGGGGGTGTATGTGTTTTTTTCACACCCTTGAGCGATGCAAGTTAGATAGATGTTAGCAATAGCAGAGACCTGCCCTCAGTCACATCAGATCCTCAGGATGTGTCGAGCTATTAGAAAAAGAACCCTTAAAATCTCAAGAACCTGGGACCCAATTCACAAAACACAAGCCTGATGTTGCAAATCAGGAATAACTCCCGTAAGTCAATGGAATTATACCAGTGTTAAAAATGTGAAATCAAAACTGGGCATGCTAGATTGTTCCCCTTTATCTAAAAGAAAAAAAATGAAAATGTGCTATTTTGGGAACAAGCTCATAGCGGAATTCTCTCACTGAAATCCCCAAGGCTGTTAGAGTGAAATTGCCATAGCACTTCAGAGCAGACATATCCTGTCTCTAGCAGTGGATAACGACTTATTCCGAAGGAGATGTAATACCCTCACAGTGCTTGTGGTTGTTCAACACTGAGCCTGATCCTCTCTCTTCTCAGTTCTTCTTCCTTGTATTTATCCCATCAAATAGGCTCTGCTCGGTGTCCTCCTTCCCCTTCCCCCAGCATGCTCTGTTCAATGTCACACATGCTAACTGGTCTCCCATTGTTGCATGACAATACTCCCTCGTGGGCCAGCCCTTTTCATTTGTCTTCAGTATGGACCCTGAGTTTTTCATCATCTGCACTTTCCCCCGATTGCGTGACAATTGCCACGTTTCCCAGCCATTTGCGGTGCCCTCCTACTCGTTGCTAATTTGGCGCTGATATGATCCCCGTCCCTGTCCTGCCACCACTCAAAGGCTGACTCAGCCAATGCAGAACATTGGAAGAAGGCGGGTAAGTGGGGAATCTGCCTCAGTCTTGTCAATAGCCAGTAGTGGGAGTTCTGGAGCTGCTCACATCTGTTAGACTCGGTGGGCTGGGGACCGGCTGGCTAAGGCAGCAGTTTGGATGAAAAGGACCTGGGGGTGACAGTGGATGAGAAGCTAGATATGAGTCAACAGGGTGCTCTTGTAGCCAAGAAGGGCTGGAATAAATTGCCCAGGGAGGTTGTGGAATCCCCATCTCTGGAGATATTTAAGAGTAGGTTAGATAAATGTCTATCAGGGATGGTCTAGACAGTATTTGGTCCTGCCATGGGGGCAGGGGACTGGACTCGATGACCTCTCGAGGTCCCTTCCAGTCCTAGTATTCTATGATTCTAAGAAGGCTAATGGTGGCGTATTAGGAGAAGCATTGCCAGCAGATCCAGAGAAGTGATTAATTCCCCTTTATTTGGCTCTTCATTTGGCCCTGACTCCTGCACCCTTCCCCCTATCCTCTGCCCTGAGCCCCAGCAAGGACCCAAGCAATGCCAGGTAATTCCTCTAGCATTCAATAAAGACAAAAAGCACCAAAAGTGAAGGCAGGTTTTTTTTTCCCAAGGAGAAAATTAAAGCAGATGTATGAGGAAAAAAAAAAAAGAGCTGAAAGCCGGGGTTTGATAGTGGATGCTACAACTATAATAAAAAAGAAACTTTGGTGATGAGCCTAACTCTTAAATATCACACTAGTTGCACGTACTTACGTGAGGAACAGATCCTTAGGTGTTATACGCCTATTCATAAGCAAGTTTGTGGAGATGCTCAATGCCACTGAACTGGATTGTCTTGTCTTTAGCCACCAGCCTGACCTTCAGATCTTTAGTCCTATAAATAGTTTTTATTTCAACAAAACTACCCTATTATAACCTTATTAGAAGGCAGTGTGGGCTAGTGGTGAGTACATTGAATGGGACTCAGAAGAAGTAGGGTCTATTCCTGGCTTGGCCATTGGACTGTTGGTGACCATGGACAAGGGATTTCATTGATCAGAGCCTCCATTTCCCCCTATGCACCAATGCTGATATTACCGACCGCCTTTGTAAAGTGCTTTGAGGCAGGGATGTTAAATGTCGGTTAATGGAATAGTCAAGTAACCTCGTGAATTCTTATTGGTTAGTCGACTATTCTATAGTCCCTGGGGCCGGGGCCAGCAGCCACTGTGTCAGAGGCAGCAGTGTGAGGTGCCAGGTGGGAGCTGTTTCATGAGGGGAGCGTTTAAAAACCAGCTCCCCTTGTGGACCAGCTGCCTGTTGCCCTGTGCTGCTGCCTCTGATAAAGAGGAAGCAGCGCGGGGTGGCAGCAGCCCCTGTCTAGCTGGGTCTGAGCTCCCGGACCCAGTGCAAGCCAGAACTGAGCCACGCTGCCTGCCTGGCTCCTAATACACTTCAAATACAGAGCCACAGTAGGGGTAGGTTCTGGAGCCAGTGTGAGCCAGAACTGAGCTGGGCCGCTGACCAGCCTGCTAAAAAATGTCCTGGCAAAAGTGGCGGGAGGGAAATGCGTGTGGTCTATAGCATTAACTTTTGCTTATCGGTTAATCAGTTAATCGACTACACTATTACATTCCTACTTTGAGGTCCACAGATAAAAAGTGCTGTATGAGAGCAATGCTTTGTTCCCACTTAGGAAGGGGAACTGCTCACGGGTGAAATGCATCCCTTACAGATGGTGCATTGATGCCAGGCACATCTTCCCTCATGGGAATGAGGGTTTGAAAGCTCGATTCCCCCGTGGTCTCCATTCTGGTGATTGATAGTCAATACATTAAGCTGCTTAAATAGTCAATACATGAGGTTGCTTAAATAGGATTTTGTGAGCCGTGAACTGCCATTATGTCTTACGCAGAACTAATGTCGGCATCCAGGCATCTGTGCACAGGATGGCGGGAGAGTGACGAGGGCCTTGTGTTTTCACTAGGATCACTTCTGTTTGCTTCCAGGCCTTTCATCAGAAAGTGCATGTTCTGTAGGAAGACCGAGAATGATCGAGAAATCTGACAATGGCTATACCACTGGAAAGGAGTGTACAATAGTCATTTAATTAAGAAAAGTATGTGCTCTAGGAAGAAAACAGTATCAAAGTACACATAAGAACATAAGAACGGCCATACTGGGTCAGACCAATGGTCCATCCAGCCTGGTATCCTGTCTGTCGACAGTGGCCAATACCAGATGCCCCAGAGGGAGGGGACACAACAGCTAGTCCTCATGTGATCCTTCCCCTGTCACCCATCTCCAGAGAAACAGAGGCTAAGGACACCATTCCTACCCATCCTGGTTAATAGCCATTGATGGACCTAACCTCCATGAATCTATTTAGCTCTTTTTTGAACCCTGTTAAAGTCCTAGCCTTTATCACATCCTCTGGCAAGGAGTTCCACAGATTGACTGTTCGCTGAGTGAAGAAAAACTTCCTTCTGTTTCTTTTAAACCTACTGTCTATTAATTTTCACCACATCCTCTGGCAAGGGGATATATTGGGTACATTGGATATATGGCATACATCTCAGTCTGTATTAATTTCCCTGGGAAACACCCTATTTTTATCTCTTCCCTCTCACTGGCTCTACAAATTATTCAACTGAGATAATCTAACAGTTGTTTTCTATTAATCCTAGTTAGGGACTGGAACTCTGCTGCTTTCAGGGGCCTGATTCTGCCATAGCATCTCCAGAATGCATCACGCAGAGATAACACAGCTTAAATTGAAGACACGGTTGCATTTAGAGCAGCTCTGTAGTTCAACAAGAGGAACACATCAGTGAACAAAATATTTAACGTTTCCAATGTGTCTCAAGGCAAAATAAACCAAAACACCATTTGATTGAGGAGTTCTTCGCGATGTGCTTCCTCAGATATGCCTTTTTCTCTGCTGCATATTTTGATAACTTAATTATGCCATCGTCTATGCTCTCTTCAGGCATAGGAATGAAGAAGCAGCCCATCACTCTTATTAAAGTATAGATTTTCTAGCAGAAATCCAGCCTGGAGAAATTGTTGCTTTTGTTGTTATGCATCCCAGGTAGTACATCACTGCCTTTAAGGTTCCTGGGTTGATAATTCCCTTGCATGATACTCAAACAAATAATCTGTTTACTCTTGTGCAATATGTTTACTGGGTTCTAATGTTCCCTGCCTCGTTGTTAGCGTTAATTAGAACTATATATAAAAATGCTCCTGACATTTTACTGACTTTTTAAGAACTTGTGGGGGAAATGAACAAGTTTATTTGGCTGAGTATTCGTTTGTTTCTCATTACAAAGAACAAAAAACCAAATTATAATTGCTTCCAGAGATTGGGGAATCTGACTATGGAATGTGAAATACTCCGGCCTGATGGAGATAACGAAAGCTGGTGATTCTCTTTGTTTGTGCTGCTCCTTTGTCATTTGGTGGTGACGTAGACTAGGGAGGAGGAAAAGTAAGAATATCCATGTCAGCCAGAGATTTACAGATTTCTAGATAGGAACCTGTGTTGATATTCTTAAATGAGCTTTACCCTTGAGAGAGGAGGGACTTGTGTTAAGGCAGTGGATGATCTGAAGATATGGGCACTCATTTCCTTGTCCTGCTATAGATGGGGCACAGATGGGACACATTTCCTCATCCTGTTACAGATAGGGAACTTGAGCACAGAGAGAATAAATGACTTGCCCATCGTCATACAAACAGTCTGTGGCAGAGCCAGGAACTGAACCCATATATTCCTAGCCACAGGCCCATCCTCTCTTGACGCTGAAGCTAACCTAGCATAGAAAAATGTCCAGTTCTGTTTTGCAGGCTCAAGAGGACCAGCTTACTTGCACAGCCATCAAGAGTGAAATCCCAATGCCGCTGACGTCAGTGGAAAAACTTCCATTGCTTTCCATGGGGCTAAGCGATCACCCTCTGGATATTGAGTGAGCCATCTGAATCCAGACAAGGTGCCACAGAAGAGTCACCCATGACTACTACCCAATTCTTTTGGGGTCAGTAGGGAGCCACATCCTCTATAGATACTGACTCTGCAGCTCTACTTTGAACATTTATGCCAACTCCATGCTTTTCAGACATCAATGTTCAAAATGTAAGTGGTGCCCGTCCTCTTCCTAAGACCCTAGATAATGAAACCTTTTGCAACCATGATGTTGAAATATTCCCAATGTGACAGACCCCCTCCTCCCCAAGGAGGGATAAAGGGCGCCCTGAGGGGAAGGTGGTGGGGTGAGTTCCTGCGTGGCATAGTGGATAGGGTGCCCGCCTTTGGAGGCTAGGGTCACAGGTTCAAGTCCTGCCTCTATCAGGTCGGGTCGGGACATCAAAAAGCCAGGCAACCGCAGGGCAGGAGGGCTAAAGGGCTGTCACATGCTAATGGAGGGAAGACATGCTGGGGCCTGGGTGAACAGTTTTCTCTTCTCTTCCCTGAGTAAGCAGGGCTGAGCCTAGTGCAGCATAATCAGGCAGGCACCTGGGGTCAATTAGAGCTTGCTGGAAGCTCCAGGCTAATCAGACACCTGCATCCAATTAAGGCCTGTGGGGCTGCTTTAAAAGGTTTCCTTCAGGTAAGGAAGGGGGAAGGAAAAGAGCGAAGGACTGGAAGGAGGAAGTGTGTGGCTGGAGAATTGTGTGTGTGTGTGTGTGTGAGAGAGATGAGGACTGACTTGCTCGTGTGTGTGTGTGTGTGAGAGAGAGAGAGAGAGAGATGAGGACTGACTTACTCAGGTACCAGCAGAAAGGCACTGGGAAGGACCCTGCATTAACAGGAGTGTTGTGAGCAAGACATGAGAAGTCATTCTGCTCTACGCTGCACTGATTAGGCCTCAGTTGGGTATTATGCCCAGTTCTGGGCACTGCATTTCAAGAAAGATGTGGAGAAATGGGAGAAGGTCCAGAGAAGAGCAACAAGAATGATTAAAGGTCTAGAGAACATGAGCTATGAAGGAAGACTGAAAGAATTGGGCTGGTTTAGTTTGGAAAAGAGAAGACAGAGAGGGGACAGGATAGCAGTTTTCAGGTATCTAAAAGGGTCTCACAAGGAGGAGGGAGAAAAATTGTTCTCCTTGGCCTCTGAGGATAGAACAAGAAGCAATGGGCTTAAACTGAAGCAAGGGAGGTTTAGGTTGGACATTAGGAAAAATGTCCTACCTGTCAGGGTGGTTAAACACTGGAATAAATTGTCCAGGGAGGTTGTGGAATCTTCATCACTGGAGACATTTAAGAGCAGGTTAGATAGACATCTATCAAGGAAGGTCTAGACAGTACTGGGTCCTGCCATGAAGGCAGGGGAATGGACTCAATGACCTCTCAAAGTCCCTTCCAGTTCCAGTGTTCTATGATTTGGGAAAGTGGCCCAGGGAAAAAGCTTCCAGACTGGGAGGAGAAGTAACCTTGTCTATTGTCGCTGCCTTTGAGTCCCTGGTCTGGAATCTGGAGTAGTGGGTAGGCCCGGGTTCCCCCCAGCCCTCCCCATACCATTACAGAGTCTGCCCCTGAGAGGGGAGACCAAGATTCCGGAGGGGCTTTCACCCCAGACTGTGGACTAGCCTATGATGGGTACGGCTCAATAGGCTGTGACCCTGGCCTCTAGGAAAAGAAGAGTCTGTGTGGGGGGGTTACAGCGAGTCTCTGAGGTGAACACGTGCAGAACCCCCAGGGCATGGTTGGAGCTTTGTCACACCAATTAATATGAAGTTGCTAAGTGTGAGGGTGCTCTAAAAAGCTCAACTTAGTTTTCAGGTGTGAGTGTCTAGATTAGCTACAGAAAAGGCAGGGCTTAACTTGTGCCAGAGCTTACCCCCAGGCCCTCTTGGCTCCACCATTCAGTGTCCTGGCACCTCTGGGCTTGTTACATCGGTTATGGGCATACAAAAATTGCTGGAGCCCCAGCCCCTCTTGCGTTCCTGATGAAGCACGGAGAAAATGTGTTTAGCGGAGGACCCATTGGGGACACTTTGGATGATGCAACTAACGTTATTAAAAAAGAAGAAAATCACTAGTGAAGCGAACAGGCGGGCAATAACTGCTTACCCAATACTACAGTTACACTGTCACTCAAAGAGGAAAAGGCATATCAATAGGTCACCAGCCCACTGACAACAGAATTCCAGCCTTAGAATCCTTGAACCGAATGGAACCCTTTGAAAGTTAAAGGGAGCTCTTCTGCAGTTTAGCAAAACTACTCATTTGGCAAGCCACTATCATGCTAATTAACATGAAACTTGCCCTAAATATATTTGCACCACCTTCTCATTGGCTCCTTACATGATTTACATAAGCATCTGCACCAATGTCTTTCTCAATATAGATGGCATTTTAATAGAACATTCACAATTCTCGAAATACTCATTAAAAAAAGCTTGCTCTTAACCCAGTTCTAATCAAAACATAACGATGAGATAAGCCTCATTGCTAGCTCTTGCTTTCCAGTAACAATCTGTCTCCAACTTTTCTCATATTAGCAACTTCAATTTCCTACTTTCCTCTAAACTTAGGTGTTGGGCCTAAAATAGCCTCACTTCTCCTTATTTCTTAACCCAAATCATTCTATAGGCTATAGAAAGTCTGCAAGCAGACCCTGCAACAGAGCTCAGGCCACATCTATACTTATCTGTGGATCAATGCTCCAGAGATCAATCTTCTGGCATTTGATTAAGAGGATCTAGTAGAGACCCACTAAATCAAATGCTGAGGATACCCCAATCGGCACCAGTAGGAGTTGCATATCTTGATTTAAACTTATCCCCTAGTGTAGACCAGGCCTCAGAGTGTGTCCAGGGGTCTACTGACATGGATCAACTTTCAGGATGGGGAGTTCAAATCCAGATCCTCCAATGTATTTAGATGCCTAACTCCAATTGAAATCAAGGGCCTTTGTCCTCAAACCAAGGTTTAAATGGCACACAGATATATGCCAATCAGTACAATCTGGCAATATCTGTGGTCTGGAATGATTTGAGTTAGCTGGATGTCCACTTTTCATGGGTGTGACCAAGTTTCCTATGGTCCCATAAAGTTTGTTTGCAGCCACCAGTCCTGGCTCTCAGTGCTCTGTGCTGTTATTTAGCTCTAATTTACCCCTAAATGTCTTCTAAAAGCCCAGTAGTCAGCTTAGAAAAGAGGAGACTAAGGGAGGATATGATAGAGGTGTATAAAATCATGACTGGTGTAGAAAAAGCAAATAAGAATGGTATTTATTTATTCCCACAATATAAGAGCTAGGGGGTCACCAAATGAAATGAATAGGCAGCAGGTTTAAAACAAACAAAAGGAAGTTTTTCTTCACTGAGCACAAAGTCAACTTGTGGAACTCCTTGCCGGAGGATGTTATGAAGACTAGGACTTTAACAGGGTTCAAAAAAGAGCTAGATAGATTTATGGAGGTTAGGTCCATCATTGGCTGTTAGCCAGGGTGGGTAGGAATGGTGTCCCTAGCCTCTGTTTGTCTGGAAATGGATGACAGTAGAGGGATCACATGATGATTATCTATTGTGTTCCCTCCCTCTGTGGCATCTGGTATTGGCCACTGTTGGCAGACAGGATACTGGGCTAGATGGACCTTTGGTCTGACCCAGTATGGCTGTTCTTATGTTCAGTAAGCAGTGGAAGTGTTGGTAACGCTGCTAGACAATATTGACCTCCTGTGGTCTGAACAATTCTCTGGTTCAGAACTGGTCGGGTCCAAAGGGTGCCAGACTAGAGAGGTTCAACCTGTAGTAAGCTCCTTGTTGGTAGCCTCAGCTCCGACATATATTACTGTTGAATTTTAGGGATCTGGACAACAAGAAGCCTTTTGCTTTTCCTCTAGAGAAACAATGGGGCCTTTTTCAGACTGCTTTCCTCACATCAGGACAAGACAACCTGGTAGGTTTTTGTTTTAAAGGCAGAATTTTGCATTTGGTTGAAGATTCTATTGTTTGTTACAAAATATCGGAAGAGGATCTGTGCTCCTGAGAAAATATGAAATGGGTCAGTATTCTCTTCTGTATTTTTTAATGGAGAAATGGAGGCTCTTGATTGAAAGTCTGTTGATCTCAATGGGAATCTCTTGAGGATAAATGACTTGACTAGGCCAGAGAGAGCATCAAGGTGCCTGGATCCTTGCCCAATGCTCTGACCTGTAGCCCACACGGCCTCTCCTCTGTCCATGCCTGTGCTATCAGAAATCATTCCGTCAAAGCAAAGCCTTAGTTCTGTTCATTTCAGCCTCATTAGACTGTCCTGAGATTGTGCTGTTTTCACAGCAATCTTCCCTTGCAGAGTTGTTTCCTTTTATTTCCATTTAATACAAGTAATTGTGCTTCCTGACAGAAAAAGACCAGGGAGGGTGTGTTCATTTTGCTCAGGTTGGGCAATTTAGAAGTAATCAGACACTTACACTAGTCAGTTTGAAGCCGTATTAAAATATCAGGGCAAGGGGATCGTTCCAGCTAAATCCAGAAGCTCAGATCATTCCTTGAAACAGAAATGTGGCACTTGCAAAGAGGTTGGCATATAACAATATGGACCAGCAAGACAGCATGTAGTAGAACCTTAACAATAGGCATTGGTCATTGACTAGTGATTTTGGGTACCCAATATGAGACTTCTAAAAAGGGCTTGATTGTTTTAAGAGCACTGAGTCACCTGCTCTCTGAAAATCAGGCCCCTTTAAAGTGTTTGATGTTGGGCACCATTATTGAAAATGTTGCCCCTTTTCGATCTCTTAGAAACGAGATCTGTAATTCAGTTCCAATGCAGAGAATTTTTACCGTGGCTCAGAGCAGCGATAAATGCCAGGGGCTAAGCAGCAGCAGCAGAAACACCTGATTCCTGTCTACATTACAGCTTTCCCTGTCATGAACCCCAGTGGGACTGCATTGGAACCTAATTGTGAATTTCATGTCCCATTTTCACCTGTGTAGCTGTATCCCTAACATACTCTGAAGTCAGGCTGGTGAGAGGAACAGCTGCAGCCTCTCCCTCAGAAAGCTCAGATGCTCCTTTATGAATTAAACAAACAACTGCTTTAAAAATATTTAAACAATTCACCAGCCACACTGAATTTAAAGCTTTCTAGGCATTGTGTGTGTGTGCGTGCGTGCACCCATGCTGTGTGCAGTTCACTCTCTAAAATCCACACAAAATAGTAAACCTTTAATCTAAAGGCAGGGAGTGCAGGTGGTCTATGCACATGCTGTATTGATCTAAAACACACACACATTTTATGCTCATATGAATATATTACTGTGGACTAGCGCTGGTAAGCTGCTGTAGTTACAACAAACGAGTTCTTACCACCGTCAAGATAAAAGGCATTTCACAACCGTATGTGAATAGAAATATTTTTCTTCTAGGAAAGAAAAAGATGGGCATAAAAACATTTAAAATATAGGAAAAAGATCCCACAATTCATACGTCAATTATTTTTAAAAGACATTCTCCGTTTCACAAAGGTTCTTTTATTTCATGTTGCCAGTGTGATGAGGCCTAAAAGCACATTAATAATCTTCAGTGGAGAAGTGGAAAGGCTGCGAGGAAAAGAAAGCATGGAGAAGGAAGAGAGGCTGTTCTGGGTGATAATGGATGTGTCTAAGTGATAATGGGATTGAAGCATTATTATCGTTAATGGATATCATTATGCCTAATTCAAAAAAAAAAGCACATTCTTAAAGGTACAAGGCAAAAAAAGAATAATTATTATTTGAAGAGGTTATTTTGATTCATTTATTCTTTTTGGGCAAAAGCCCATTCTATGGAAGCTTATAGGGGGCTAGAAAAACAGAGCTATCTTTTTTTTCACATGGTACCTCCCATGTACCAAAAGTATGTGCCAGGCTATGACATTGTTCCAGTCACGCTAAGCAACAAACCATTCCTTTGATACAAAGGCCCAAATCAAAACAATATTCACAGTTATAATCTACTCTATATTTGAGAGTTTGTTTGTCTGTGCGTCTGTCTGTCGGTCTGTTCAAGAACTCGTCCTAACTGGTAATTGCTAGGACCACCAAGCTTCCTCTTATCATAGCCTAAAGCAAGGCAAGGGTTCAGTTGTACCAGGAAAACGGGGCGTACCTAAAACCATGCAGAAAAGAGAATCACCAAGCTGGTGAAAGGGGCTGGCTTGGGGGTGCCCACTCCTCACCCATCTGGGACTGTTTCTCAGCTGGCCCAAGCTGCTGCGGTGAGAGAGAGCTAAGTCGGTTCTCTCTCCCCGGGCCAGCCTGCACGCGGAGGACACGTCTAGACTATGTTTTACTTTCAAAAGAGGATATGCAAATTATGTGGGAATTTGCATATCTTCTTCCGATCACTTTTTTGAAAGCGGGTCTTTCGAAAGTGAAAGTAGTCTGGGCATTTTTTTTCAGACCCTTCCCCCCCTTTTTCGAAAAACCGCGTAAACCTCCTTTTTTAAGGAAGAGCGGTTTTTCGAAGAAGGGTTTTTTTTCTCGAAAAAAACACATCCAGACTACTTTCACTTTCGAAAGACCCACTTTTGAAAAAGTGATCGGAAGAAGATATGCAAATGCCTCTTTCAAAAATAAAACATCGTCTAGACGTGCCTGGAATCCTTCACCTCCAGCCCCACCCCAGAGCAATGATTGAAATGAAGAAAAACAAAAATTGAGTTAAGGACCAGAGCAATGGGAATATTATTTTGTGAAGTAGGGAGCCATCTACTGGCAATAGCATGCAACACATCTACTATATATTTGACAGAGTAAAAGAACATTTATTTGAGTTAAGTATCCAAGCAATGCCAGATAACTTTTCTAGTAGTAAATATTAAAAACAAAACATGAGTTTGGGGAAGGATATAAATCCTCATGCTTTGTGAGTTTTGCCCACAAAAGCTCATGAGACTATATATTTTTGTTAGTGTCTAAGGGCATGTTTACACTGGGGAGTTACTTCAAAATAACTCCCCTTATTTCAAAATAACAAGGTGAACATCTACGCTACCAAGCCTGTTATTTTGAAATAACGGGCTTGTTATTTCGAAATAATAACGCCTGCTAGCGAAGAGGAATGAGCTTATTTCGAAATAGTTATTTTGGGCATTATTATTTTGAAATAACTTATTCCGAAATAACCTGGGACTGTGGACATAGCTTAAGGTGCCACAGGACTACTCATTGTTTTTAAAGTTATAGATTAACACAGCTGCTCCTCTGAGACATTGCAACGATGGTTATTGTCAGGTGGCGGATGGTCCCTCTGGGACTGTTGACAGCTGGTGTAGATTTGAGCTGCGCTTGGGCTGCTCTAACCTAGGACAAGGACAAGACAAAGAGATGCAGGAAGCTGAAGAGGGTTTCCTGACACTCCTTGTCCGCCTATTGTGCTGAGCTGTACTCAGCTATAGCAAAAAATCTAGCCCACAGTCTTTCATTTGTTTCTTTTTTTGTGGGGTGGGATGGAGTGGGGGGACAGGACAATGAGTGTAAAAAAGATTTTTTATTTCAGCTGCTGGACAAAGTCTCTTTTCTGTGACTCTCAGGTTAATAGATCAATTAACAATTGTACAAATGTACAGAGTGTCCATGAAGCCTGCCCTGGTCTTAACAATGGTGGCATATTGCTGATTACAGTAATAGGGCAAAGCAAAACTCCAGGCACGAACCCCCTGGTTAGGTGCCCAACTACCATTGACTTGAACGAGAGAGGGAGGATGTCACTTTAAAAAGTGCACATGTGACTTAGGTGCCTAAGTCCCATTTTCAAAATCGTCCTGTGTAGTTGGCGTTAAAGGTGTTTAGGTGCCTAAAGATGCAGACAGGGGTCTAGTGAGATCTTCAAAAACACTTAGGTGCATAATTGCATTGAAATCCCATTAGGTATCTATCTGCATATTTAGGGGCCTAAATACCTTTGAAAATCTGGCTTTGTCCATTCGGGATCCGATCATTCCTAAAATACCTTCATAGTTGCTTTGCATGACGTTAAAAGCAGGGACTGAAGGCTGAATGCTGGATCCCCCCACTCATCCCCACACAGAGACACCCTGCACAAGGTTTTATTTATGTTCTGCTGCCTTGCAAAACACAGGATCCTGATTCATCTTTCGGTCCTGTCCATAAGCCCCTGCGGCACGAGGCATGTCTTTAATATGATCTGCTGACTCCTCAAAATATACCGGAAGGCTAGCCCGGCTCAGGGAGCTGGCATTAATATGCATGGCCAGTAATGTCCAAGGCAGATAATTAATGGCTAAAAGAGCTCAGGAAAGCAATGAATAATAATCAGGCACTTTGCCTCCTGTGGCTGACTCATGCACGGCAAGTCTCTTGCCTTTCTATTGGGAAGGTCTCTGCCCCTTTCCAATTTATGATCCTCACCAGAGATGACCCCAAAGACCAAAGTGTGTGTAATTATTAGTAATTAATAGTTAGCACCGAGAGCACTGCACAGCATCAGAGTGCAATGTAAACACAGACTAATCCAGTCCTGGGTCCTTTCCCTGCTAATGGCTCTGTTCTCATTGACATCAAGGGGAACAGGACCGGACACTTAAACACCGGCATGGATTATACCCTCACCATTAAAAGACAGATCACGAGAGGCCCTTGTGTGTCTGCGGAGGGGCATGCAAGAAGCCCCCCTATGGTAGCTGGCCCTGCTTTGCCTGCCTTCTGGGATTGCTTGCTCCACACGGAGGAAGCAAGATGCTGAAGATGGGGTGGGGTGAGGGAGAGGAAGCAGGGTCACTGCTGAGCCTTCCTCCACATCTGGCCATAGAGCTCGGCTGGCACGCAGGGGTGAGGGTGGGGGGGGGAATCTGCCCCAGAGAGACGAGCTGGGCCTGAGGCACTGTTTTCTCTTGTGAGCTCTAGGGCTGTGGTTCTCAAGCTTGTTGGCCCATGGCCCACCCCCCTCAACATAAACCTTTCCGCGGACCACCTGCCCATCCCCCACAAGGGCAAAATGGGTGCAGGAGGGGGTATGGGTGCGGGGTCTGGCTGGGAGGGGAGGGTGCAGTAGTGGGCTGCAGGTGCAGGGTCTGGGAGGGAGGGTGCAGGGGTGGGATCCGGGGTCTCAGTGGGAGGGGGTGTGCAGGAGGGGGATTGGAGTGTGGGGTCTGGGCATGAAAGGGATGGGCATGTGTGTGGTCTGGGCATGAAAGAGCCTTACCTGGCTCTGTGCCAACCACCACTCCCAGGCATTCCCCCCCCCCCACTGCTCCCATTGGCTGTGATTTCAGCCAATGAGAGCAACGAGGAAAGCCGCCAGGGGAGAGTTTCCTGCCCTGCCATTCCCCCAGTGGAACTGCTCCCTCCCACCATGGACCAGATCCAGCCCCCCTGCAGTGGGAAGCCGACACTGGTACTCCAGTCTCGCGGGTGGGGGGGAACATGGGGCTTGAGCGCCAGTGCAGGCTCTCCATTGCAGGGAGGGGGCAAGCCCCGAGCCCGCGGCCCACCTGCAAGATGGACCACAGGCCATGCTTTGAGAACCACTGCTCTAAGGCAAGCTAGCTGCGCAGCCCTGGGGCTGTGGCATGAACAGAGAGTGCATTGGCTGACCCTTGCTTATTGAAACCCACGTGTAGCCCAGATTTACTCCTTGAGAAGGCTCTGTGGGCGGGTGTCTGCCTGTCTGTCAGCTGGAGGAGCATACAAAAGAAGAGTCCCTTTATTGACTACCACTCAGAGAGGGCACAGAGGATATGGAACAAGAGACCTAGGATAGATAGGGCCTTGTCTATGTCCTAGGCACAGTCTCCTGGCCTGCGAAGCATCCAGATTTCTTTCTTCCAGGTACACAAGCACCCTCTGCCTTCCCTTTTCTCACACTGCAGCCCAGCCTCGCCAGCTCCTCTGTGAAATGAAAGCCAGCCAGACTTTGAGATCTTTTATTTTCTTACAGCTCACGCTGTACTTACATAACAGCCTGGCTCGCCTCCCCTCTCCTGTGGCAGTGAGAGACCCTGGCAACAAGCGACACAGAAAACAAACGGGGCGGCGCTTTGAAGCAATGCTGCGTCAGATGGCTCTGCAGACTCCCATGTATCCCTGAGTAATCAATGCACCCACCTGCGTTCCACCCGAGCCAGCAACTGCCAGCTGATTACACAAGCACAGGCTTAGATGTCTCTCTCCACTGCAGAGCTGAGACAAGCAGAGCGAATCGCTGCAATGGAGAGTGGTGGGGGGAAGGAGAAACGGGGACATGGTGCAGCTTTATGCACCAGGCCCGGCTCTCAGATGTGTGTGTAACAGCGGCTTTGCTTTCTCTGACTCTCTACTATGTACCTAGCTTGGGGGGGGGGGGATCTTCCGATTTAAGTCCCCTGTTCTGGCTCTATTCTCTTTTGAACACATGTTCTCTTTTGGGGAGGGGCCTCTGTTAATCCACTCCAGTTTTGAAATCTGTCTACACTATCGCTTATGTACCTATAACTTATACCACTTAGGGGGCTGGCTACACCCCCCGAGCGACATGAGTTACTCCAGCCTCAGCACCTGTATGGACAGTGCTGTGTTGTCAGAAGAGCTGTGTCCCGTCCTCATAGGACAGCTGCACCTGAGATCTTACTGTGATGCAGCTGCATTGGCACAGCCGTGCCATTGTAGGAGCTCCCGTGTGGCTGTAGTTCATGATGTGTCTGGCTGTGGGTGCTATTTTGGGGTACTTAGGAGTAAGGGTTATTTCGAAAGAAGGGTTTTTTCTCGAAATAACCATCTAAACAGTGTTTTTTATCTCGAAATAGGGTATTTCGAAAAAGCGGCCGGCTGCGATTATGCAAATGAAGCACAGGAAATTCAAATCCACGCTTCATTTGCAATTTCGGTTGTCTGCATTTGCATTCCTCTCTCGAAAGAGGAATGCAGTGTAGACATACCCCCTCAGGACATGACTTCCAGAGTTTTTCTTTCTTTTTCACCCACCTCCCCTACCAGATTCTTCCTCTTCAGAATCAACACCGTGCTTTGCAGACACAAACCCCATGCGCTGATGTTCTCTCGTTAATTTTCGCAATGCTGGAAGTTCAACAGAACTTTGCACTGTTTTGTGGATGCTAGCACTGCTAAAAAAAACCCCCAACAGCCCTCAACCACATTAATGAAGCTGTTTTGCTCCGATGTGCACTAAATCAGTTTAATGGAATAACACAATTAGCTGATTTCAGAGAGGTGGCCGTGTTAGTGGGTTTCAGCAAAAACAACAAGCAATCTGGTGGCACTTAAAAAACTAACAAATGTATCAGGGTTCTTGCAGATGTACCTGGCGATGCCCAGGGCTTTAACGGAAGTAATGTCTTTTTTTTCCTTCTGGAAAATAAATGAAAAATGGACAAGCTTTGCTTAAATGATTTTATTTTCAAAAATGAAGGAAAAAAGAAGCTTGTATTAATAAAAAAATGAAAGTGAGTCAAATATTAGATGGAGCTTGTTGGTAGACAATATTTGCAGTTTTTCTGTCTCTTGTTTTAAAAAACCAGTTTTTAAGTCAGGGCAGGGTTTAGGGTGTGGGGATGGCTCAGGGCAGGGGATGGGGTGTGGAGGACTCAGGGTTGGGGTGGGGGACTCAGGGCAGGGATGCAGGAGTCAGGGCTGGTGATAGGATGGGGGTTACACTCGCCTAGCTGTATCCTTTTTTCCTTTTCTCTTCAGCATCTGAGGAAGTGAGTTGTAGCTCATGAAAACTTATGCCCTAATACCCAGGGGTGGCCCGTGGCTATAGGCCGACTCAGCTGTCACCTAGGGCGCCGCCTTCAACGGTGCCCGATGATGACGTCACGGGGTGCCCGGCGATGACATCACCCCATTGACAGCCCATTGACGGCCGTGCAGGTGGGGGCGCCGATCGCGTGTTCCGCCTGGGGCGCCAGCTGCCGCAGCCCGCCTCGGGCCGCTCCTGCTAATACCCTAATACATTTGTTAACAATTAACTGAAAAACCCTTAATACCGAAAGTGAACAGCTCACAGCAGAGACTCCCAGCCCTGAGCTCCCCGTTCTATTGGCAATGCCATGCTGAATACATTAGCCTTTGGAGGAGTTAAACTCCAGCTGCTCTGTTGCAGGGCTCTCCAGCACGATTAAGCACACAGAATCAAAGAATGAAATCTTGCTGTGATCGAATTGCTTGTTCTAATCAGCTAGGATCTAGAGACTGAAGGCAAAGGACTGAGAATGGAAAGGGGAGGGCAATATTAAATAGCTTAGCCACACTCCTATCTCCTCTCTGAAAGGGCCACACAATAACATCCACTTAACCCCAAGAGAGCACAAACTAAAGGCCATGACAAATCCAGCCCCTGCATCAGGAAACCTGCCCATTCTAACATGCACAGTATGACAGGAAGATCTGCGCACAGCCCTGTGTCTTATGGAAGGCCCAATTCAGTCTCATGTTAGGGATATTAGTAGTGCGTAGCATCTTTTGCATTGGGTTGCATTTGAACCAAAGCCCAAATCCAGATCTTTCTACATGTCTCAGGAAAAGGAGTAACTCCACGGACCAGTTTCTCAGGGTGCATCTACACTGCAGGGCTTAACTCGAAATAAGCTATGCCAATTGAGCTACGTCAATTGCGTACCTTATTTTGAAATAGTTTATTAACTATTAACTATAGTTGTTTTGAAATAGGGAGCGTCTACACAGCACTTACTTCGAAACAGAGCACTTTTCCTCCAACGTCCCTTACTCCTCGTACAATGATTACAGGAGTCGGAGTAAGTAGTCCTGCAGCTTGTCAGTATTTTGACACTATTTTGAAATAACTGCCTGCTGTGTAGACATGGACTAAGTTATTTCAGAATAGCGTTGCAGTTTAGACATACCCTCAGTGGAATCAATGTGTCCAATTCCATTCAAATGAATACTAACACCTAACTGTTATCTACTGCTTTTCATCAGTAGAGCATAAAGGGTTTTACAGAAGTCAGTATCATTTACCCATTTTACAGATGGGAAAACTGAAGCACAGCATCCTTTCCCAAGCAGTCTAATGGCGTAGCTAGGACTAGAGCTCAGGTTTCTTGAGTTTTAGTCTAGTCCTCTATCTATTAGGCAACATAGCTTCCTATTTAGCTGGGTCTAGCGGCACTAGCAGAAAATCCCCCCTCCCTTTTTTAAAAACAACCTTTCAATCCGATTTAATTTTGCATGTGATTTAGTACCTCATGTGGTGACAGATTCTGGGGTAGGGGCTGTTTTTTGGTATGTGTGTAGTGCTGGTACGTAGATGTTTGGCTGAGGCCATATCTACACTGGCAGAGAAAATTGATATAAGATATGCAATTGCGTATCTGGAATCAACGTACCTTACATTGATTTTCTTGGGTGGCCCCACCACAGAAGGTTGATGGGAGAAACTCTCCTGTTGGCTTCCCTTAATTCTCACGACTGCATGGAGTACAGCGGTTGACAGAGGTGACCTCAGCATTTGATTTAGCGGGTCTTTACTAGACCTGCTAAATCGAACCTGCAAGATTGATCGCTAGGGCCTCGATCCTCCAGTAAATATAGACGAGTCCTGAGTATGTTTTCTCCATATGGTATAGCAGACCTCAAGTGAACTACTACAAGATCCATTAAGGTGCAAAGGAATTTGGAGAGGTTTATTGTCAATGAAGCACAAAGCTCCCCAGATCAATGCCTACAGTTGGACTAGCACATGCATGCCCGGGACAATGGATACAGCTTGGTGAAGGGCGGGATTTTCCATTCTCCTCCCGGCTGTCCAAAGCATCTCTGTGATGCTGCATTAGACATAAAAGCTAGAAAGGAAAGTGGCTGAAGGAGGCAGCGGCACCTGAGTTCTGGGAGTGCATGGCTGAATTTAGCAAGGGGGTGAGAAACTGGGGTGTGAGGGAAAGGTTTGTTTGATTTCAGGTGATATTTGAACTGGGAGCTTTTAACAAACCAGCCTCCAAGGAGGCTGAGTGGTGTGATTAACAAGCGCCTGGATGCAGATTTTGAGAACCACAAGAAGGGGAAACTGAGGCAGTGGCAAGGGTTGGTGCCTGGTTGAGTATAACCCTTTTACAGTGACTTGGTCAGCACACAATTTAGCACTGTTGGCTCTCTTTCTGCGCTATGCTCGGATAACTAATTATGGGTGGAGTCCCATTGTAATACATGCCAGCATTAAAAGATCCCTGCCCTAAAGAGCTGACAATCAAAGTAGCCCTGGCAAAGCACATTCCCCTAGAATCTCAAAATGATTTAGGCACCTAACTCCCAAGGATTTGAATGTGAATTAGGCACCTGCCTACCTTTTGAGGATCCATGTCGTTAGGTTTGATTCTTGACCGTGTGCTTTGAGGATGTACTTCCTGACTATTAAAATCATTCACAAACAATATGAGCACTCAAGGGCCCAACATTACTCCCATTGAAGCCAATGGCAAAACTGCCACTGACTTTATTCGGAGCAGAATCTCACAGTCTTTTCACGCTCCCTTTAAGCAGCCATGACCCACAATTTGCAATACTACGCGGCCATATTATGGGAGTGTTAATGACTGACTCACGACTTGCTATTGGAATAGCCAGCGTGCACGTCCCTAACTCCAGCAGAGAAAGCTGCCGGCAAAGTGCAACTTGCTATGAAGAAAGGCGGAATTTTGTAACCACTTCCCCTCTCCACACCCATTCCTTTTCTCTTCCACGCGCCAGAAGGGGATGACTCACACGTCACAGTAACCTACATTCGGCTTGGCACCCACCGTACGATATAAATAGATGGCAGCCTCACCCTGTTCTTCTAAGGTTCAATGCATCTTACTTCTTTTAGACTGAGCGCGGTGCTGGGGGACTGACACGCTCCTGGAAGCTGTAATAGAACATTGAGCCTTCCAGTTCTAGGCCAGGGCCAAAGGGACTCGTGCCTTGGGAATGTATCCATTTGTGGGTGCCCCATTTGAGATACCTTAGAGAGGGTTTTCTGATGTTCAGATATTGGTGAGCAGCCTCCCTCTGCCCATCAGACTCCTCTAAGTTGTGTCAAGTTGGGCAACCAAAAAATGGAGACACCTGAAATCATGAATCACTTGGGAACACGTTGGGTCTGTAGCAAGCAAACCATGGTCAAGCAAAGCACAGTCAAGACAGAAGCAGACTGTGAGGGACTCCAAGAAGTCAAGACAGAAGCAGACTGTGAGGGACTCCAAGAAGATCTCACCAAACTGAGTTATTGGGCAACAAAATGGCAAATGAAATTTAATGTGGATAAGTGTAAAGTAATGCACATCGGGAAAAATAACCCCAACTATACGTACAGTATGATGGGGGCTAATTTGGCTACCACAAATCAGGAAAGAGATCTTGGAGTTATCGTGGACAGTTCTCTGAAAACTTCCACACAGTGTGCAGCGGCGGTCAAAAAGGCAAATAGGATGCTAGGAATTATTAAGAAAGGGATAGAAAATAAGACCCAGAATATCTTACTGCCCTTGTATAAAACTATGGTACGCCCACATCTTGAATACTGTGTACAGATGTGGTCTCCTCAACTCAAAAAAGATATTTTGGCCTTGGAAAGGGTTCAGAAAAGGGCAACTAAAACGATTAGGGGTTTGGAACGGGTCCCATATGAGGAGAGGTTAAAGCGACTGGGACTTTTCAGTTTAGAAAAGAGGAGACTGAGGGGGGATATGATAGAGGTGTATAAAATCATGAGTGGTGTGGAGAGGGCTGATAAAGAAAAGTTATTTATTAGTTCCACAATAGAAGAACTAGAGGACACCAAATGAAATTAATGGGTAGCAGGTTTAAAACTAATAAAAGAAAGTTCTTCTTCACACAGCGTGTAGTCAGCCTGTGGAACTCCTTGCCAGAGGAGGCTGTGAAGGCTAGGACTATAACAGAGTTTAAAGAGAAGCTAGATAATTTCATGGAGGTTAGGTCCATAAAAGGCTATTAGCCAGGGGATAAAATGGTGTCCTTGGCCTCTGTTTGTCAGGGGCTGGAGAGGGATGGCAGGAGACAAATCGCTTGATCATTGTCTTTGGTCCACCCTCTCTGGGGCATCTGGTGCTGGCCACTGTCGGCAGACAGGATACTGGGCTAGATGGACCTTTGGTCTGACCCAGTATGGCCGTTCTTATGTTCTTATGTTCTTATGCTGACCAGATCGATGGATGGTGAGTCCTGGGGGGAGATATTTGGTGATCTCTATCCAATTTGCACAGGAGAGGTGTCCAGGTCAGAGAGAGCTCCATCCGTAATTGGTCAGACCAACTGCAGTTTCAGCAAAGAGTTCCAATGACCAGAAGGTCACAGGTTGATTTACCTCCTCAACCCTGGGAGTGGTCTGTCTAGATCAGGGTTTCCCAACCTATGGGTTGGGACCCAAATATGGGTCACCATTACATGTCAAAAGGGTCTCCAGGTGTCTCCCCATGTGGCTCTTAAGGAGACATTCACACATTTTTTGGATTGCCCTGGGTCACCAAGTCTCCCGAATTGTCAAAATGGGTCCCCATCTGGAAAAGGTTGGGAACCGCTGGTCTAGATCCATGCACAGGCCTGGGATGGGGCAAGCTTACATTTCTGTGAGCTAGCTGTACTTGTGTGATGAGTCAAAAGAGGGCTTTGTGCTTGAGGGTTATCAAGCCAGCACTTACATTTACAGACTTTCTATTGCTAAAATTGTAGGCGTCTTGGGAATCCTGCCTCAGTGTAATGAGCCCATCAAACCTAGTAACTACCATTACAATTCCTCCTTGAAATCGGTTTTGTTGGAGGATAATGACCATTGCTCTGAAGTGCAGTGCGGCCGATCATGGGTGGAAAGGAGTTCAGATGCTTAACTTGGGGACCTCAGGAAGAGATCCCTGCAGACAAGGACAAAACCAAGCTGAGAAGCAGAAGAGGTTGAGAGTCGGTGTCACAGGAGCACTGCTTCTGCTGCTGATCAGTGTGAGCTCAAGTGGTGGAGTCCGTCTGTCTGTCTGTCTGCCACTAAGAAATCCTAACACCTCTCCTGCAGGACGTGCCTTGGAGGAAGTAGAGGAAAACAGGTTACAATTTATCAGAGGGGTAGCCGTGTTAGTCTGAATCTGCAAAAGCGGCGAGGAGTCCTGTGGCACCTTATAGACTAACCGAAGTGTTGGAGCATAAGCTTTCATGGGCAAAGACCCACTTCGTCAGATGCATCGAGGTTACAATTTGTGCAATTGACCTGGGTTCAACACAGGACAATTAGATCAAATGGCCAGTCCATGAAATTTCAGAGAAACAAGGCCAAACTCATCCCCTGTGTAACATCACTGAAATCATTTGAAGTATAGCATGGATTTTGTCCATGTGGTCTATGGTTCACTTGCATGGTTTGGCTGTGATGAGCCTATTACCATATATGCTGATGCGGATCAGAGGCTGTGCTAACAGAGACAAATTCATCCAAATCACACTTTGAAAGATCTCCAAGTAGCTGTTTTGTCACAAACCAGTTCTACAAGCCAGATCCACAGGGATCATCTGCAAATTCAGTTCACATGCTAATGGGCTCAATCGTGATGAAAGTTGGTTGGGACACTACCAATTTAACAGCCATTGAAGGTGCAAACAGCTCTCTGTGTTGTATCCTTCCTGACATGGGAGTCTATCTATTGACTTTGATTTTTATCTGCTTCAGTTTATCTATCCAATCTTCAGATACTTACTGATGCTCTGTCTCCCACCCTGCTCTCTTTTTCTTCCTTCCCCCCTCCGCTTCCTCTCTCCTATTTATTTCAGGTGTACACATCCCAAACTCATAACTCCGGTCATCTGAAGAAGTGGGCTGTGCCCACGAAAGCTCATGACACCATCTACATGTTTTGTTAGTCTATAAAGTGCTACCAGACCATTTGTTGTTTTTCATCCATATAGTTCTAGTTCAGATTCACATCCAATCCTGAACTTCCACAGTGCTCAGGTGGGTTTGGATTCAGCGGGTCCAGCTTACAACAGAGACAGATCTGAGCGTTAGCGTTCTGATCTGGAACCCGTCTCTGAAAATTCAAGAATGGGAAGATTCTTGTGCCTTGTGTTCCGTTACAGAGAGGCTCTCCAAGTTCAGACCCGGATCCACATGTCTTTATCGTTCGGAGAGGGAGGGCAAGTATCTGTGTGTGTCCTGGGTCTGGGGTTCCCAAATGGACCCATCTGTAGCTAGGACCGTTCAATCATTCAAAGAATTTAAGCAGCAGGGGCCAGAGTCTCAGCTGATCCAGAGCTGCGTGTCTTTGTCTTCTGTGGAGCTCTGCTGATTTATAACAGCTGAGAATCTGGCTCCCTCGTTACTAACCCATTTTTAACCCTGTGAGCCTTATCTGCCTCAGGCAAATGACTCATTGACTTTAAAACAATGGTAGGGAGAAGGAGGTGGGGAGGAGGCAGAAAGGTGGCAATGAGAGAGATTCAAAAAAGAGCTTTCCGTGGCTGTCCAAAATATCCCGAGAGACAGCTGGGTTTCCCAGGAGTTTTTTCATAACACGGCATCCTGCTTCAGAGACAGCTGCACACAGCATTCCTTGATATGTTCTTCTGAACGTCATTTTATAGAGAGGACACGATGGGCCTTCCCTGGAACAGGTAGGGAGACCCCAGGACCTGCTGTACTTTTGCCTTTTTGTGTTAGTATCTGAGCAGCATTAAAAACCAGCCTGGGATTCCCCAGTCCCACAACGTACACTGTTATGAATGTCTCATCCCTTCAGTCCCACAAAAGCCACCCTGGGCCGCAGCTGTCTTGCTTTGCTGATAAATGAGTTTTATTGACAACTGGGCATGTTACCCAAGGGTCCACCGGGACCAGCTCATGGAGACACCTGATTGACAGTCTCCCACAGGGCCTAGCCAAATTGTTGTGGCCAGTGATGTTGAGCAGAATATGGCAGCTGCTTCTCCTGCCCCTCGGCCTGTCGTGCAATCGATAAAGCAGAGCAATCGGGTTCCGAGCATCCCTGGTGAAAAATCTATTTTTAAAACCAATGTTTCATTAATGGCAACCAAGGTGCTCTCCAAGATGTTTGAGGCTGATTTGACCTCATGGCTTTTAGCTGGAGAATATTCATTTTATTCAGGGGAAAACAATAGTGTAAAATTCACATTTTCTACTTGGATCACACCTTCTATCCAAGGAGGTTAGGGTCAAATCCTCAACCACTGGACGTATTTATTTACATTTAATTAGTAAAAAATATGCCCATGAGCTCTAGGCAGCCTGACCCTTATGTCACAACAACAAAATACTCCCCACAGCTTTAAAGAACTAACTATTCAAGCAGGAACACAGAACTCTGTCTGGAAAGCCAGCTGGCTACCAAAAACCTCCTTTCTATTTAGCGACATTCTGGACATATACTTTTAATCCCCTGGGAGGGGAGAATCCATCTACAGAGAATGCTGGGAAATGATTTTTTGTCCCTGTGAAAACATTCTGCAAAAACAAAAATGATTTTTGTCAAAAATTTCCCAAAATTTGAAAAAATCTTATCTATCTATCTATCTATCTATCTATCTATCTATCTATCTATCTATCTATCTATCTTAGTATAATATATATTCATGGTTGGCAACCAAATCCCTGAAATTTGTTAATATAAGTATAATTTTTTGCAAATAAGAAATTCTGTTGAATTGCAAAACCATTTTCCATTGGGGAAAAAATGTGGAGCAAAATTTTTTGAGTAGAGCTGGGCTGACTGATGTCATTTGTGGGTCTGACCCACAGAGATGAAGTACCTTTGAAGCAGACCACATAGCAAGTCACTGGAAGAAATGGGAACAGAGCAAAGAAATCCTGACTTCCAATCTATGGCGTGGGGGATTGTACCGTTAAGGGCTGAACTTCCCAATCAGAGAGTCTAGGCAGGACACTATGGGTGTTTCTAGACTACAGGGTTTTGTCAACAAAAGTGGACTTTTGTCGACAAAACTATACCTGCGTCTACACTGCCGCTGAGTTCTGTCGACATAACGTTGTCAGAACTCGGCCGTTTTGTCGACGGCTGTAAACCTCATTCTACAATAAATAATGCCTTTTGTCGACAGAGCTTGCGAACAGAAGCCTCTGCTGATTGGCTGAGCCTTGGTAGGGGAAGGGACTTTCAGGCAGTCCAGGGCTTTATAAGGCTCCTTGGGCAAGCGACCAAGGAGCTTGCGAACAGGTGAGTGCTAACAGGGAGTTTAGAGAGGGAGCTGGGGAGAGGAGGTTCTCTTGCCTTTCTTTTTAAATCCCTTCTCCAGGACAGCAGGGATGGATGGTGATGGTTCTGCTGTTGTTACCTGCATGGAGTGTGCCATGTTTGTCTTCCTCCTGGAAGAAAGAACGGATTTCATCTGCACTAAGTGCAAGCTGGTCGCCATTTTGGAAGAAAAACTTAGAGGGCTGGAGGCCCAAGTGTCGACCCTACGCTCGATCAGAGAGGATGAAGACTTCCTCGATAGAAGGCAGCGTTTAATCCTTCAAGCACGGCAGGCGGAAGAGCCGGAGAGGGCAGTATGTGACCAGGAAGAGAACTGGCAGCATGTAACTTCTAGAAGGGGAAAAAGGCCAGCATGGGAATCCCTCAATGCTATAGAGGTAAGTAATCGCTTTCAGGCTCTCTCCACAGGTTCTGCAGTGCTGAATTCTTTGGAAGGGACTTCACAAGGAAGAAACCAGAAGGGAACACCATCTACTGGAAGGCATGGGATGCGTAGTCCTAGGGATGGGGGTTCCACGGCCACCACTCCCAAAAGAAAATGACGGGTGGTGGTGGTCGGGGACTCCCTCCTAAGAGGGACTGAGCCATCCCTCTGCTGTCCGGACCTGGAATCTCAAGAGGTGTGTTGCTTACCGGGAGCTCGCATTCAGGTTGTGACTGAGAGGCTTACCAAACTGATCAAACCTTTGGATCGCTACCCCTTCCTGCTTCTCCACGTGGGAACTAACGATATGGCCAAGAATGACCTTGAGCGGGTTACTGCGGATTATGTAGCGCTGGGAAGAAG
Source organism: Rafetus swinhoei (assembly GCA_019425775.1). Lineage (NCBI taxonomy): Eukaryota > Metazoa > Chordata > Testudines > Trionychidae > Rafetus > Rafetus swinhoei. The sequence goes on from JAFJHL010000226.1 coordinate 9,859,762, forward strand.
GATCCAAGAATTCGGAGCGCAAGTGGTGTTCTCGTCCATCCTCCCTGTTGAAGGGAAAGGACTGGGCAGGGATCATCGAATTGAGGACGTAAATGCGTGGTTGTGCAGGTGGTGTCGCAGAAAGGGCTTTGGTTTCTTCAACCATGGGACTCTGTTCCAAGCACAAGGATTGTGAGGAAGAGATGGGATCCACCTAATGAAGAGAGGAAGGAGCATCTTCGCGGGCAGGCTTGCAAACCTAGTGAGGAGGGCTTTAAACTAGGTTTGTCGGGGGACGGCGACCAAAACCCTGAGGGGAGTGGGAAAGTCGGATACCGGGAAGAAATGCAGAGAGGAACGAGCAAGAAAGGAGGACCCCTGTTTCGAATGGAGATGATAGGGCGATCAACTGGTTACCTGAGATGTTTGTACACTAATGCGAGAAGCCTGGGCAACAAACAGGAAGAACTGGAGGCCCTGTCATGGAAGGGTATAGACTGTTCAGGAAGAACAGGCAGGGGAGAAAAGGAGGAGGAGTTGCACTATATGTAAGAGAGCACTATGATTGCTCTGAACTCCAGTATAAAGAGGGAGAAAAACCTGTTGAGAGTCTATGGGTTAAGTTTAAAGGAGCAAACAACAGCAGTGATTTTGTGGTTGGTGTCTGCTACAGGCCACGAATCAGGTGGATGAAGTAGATGAGGCTTTCTTCGGACAACTGAGAGAAGCTTCCAGATCGCAGGCCCTGGTTCTCGTGGGGGACTTTAATCACCCTGACATCTGTTGGGAAACCAATATGGCAGTACACAGGCAATCCAGGAAGTTTTTGGAGAATGTTGGGGATAACTTCTTGACGCAAGTGCTGAAGGATCCGACCAGGGGCCGTGCGCAGCTTGACCTTCTGCTCACAAACAGGAAGGAACTAATAGGGGAAGTGGAGGTGGGTGACAACCTGGGAAACAGTGATCATGAGATGGTAGATTTCAGGATCCTGACCAAAGGAAGAAAAGAGTAGTAAAATACACACCTTGGACTTCAAAAAAGCAGATTTTGACTCCCTCAGAGACTTGATGGGCAGAATCCCCTGGGATGCTAACATGAAGGGGAAAGGAGTCCAGGACAGCTGGCAGTATTTTAAAGAAGCCTTATTGAAGGCACAGAAAGAAACCATCCCGGCCAGTAGCAAGAGAGGCAAACGTGGTAGGAGACCGGATTGGCTTACGGGGAAATCCTTGGTGAACTTAAGCACAAAAAGGAAGCTTACAAAAGTGGAAACTTGGACAAATGACCAGGAAGGGGTTTAAATGTATAGCTCGAGAATGCCAGGCGGTTATCCGGAAGGCGAAAGCGCAAATGGAATTGCGACTGGCTAAGGATGTGAAGGATAACAAGAAAGGTTTCTACAGGCATGTTAACAAGAAGAAGGTGATCAGAGAGGGTGTGCGGCCCCTACCGGATGAAGGAGGTAACCTAGTGACACATGATGTGGGGAAAGCTGAAGTACTCAATGCTTTCTTTGCCTCTGTATTCACGGACAAGGTCGGCTCCTGGACTAATGCGCTAAGTGATGCGAGATGGGATGAAGATGGACAGCCTGTGGTGGGTAAAGAACAGGTTAGGAACTATTTAGAAAAACTAAACGTACACAAATCCATGGGTCCGGACTTAATACATCCGAGGGTACTGAGGGAGTTGGCAAATGTCATTGAGGAGCCTTTGACCATTATCTTTGAAAAGTTGTGGAGATCGGGAGAAATCCCGGATGATTGGAAAAAGGCAAATGTAGTGCCCATCTTCAAAAAAGGGAAGAAGGACGATCCAGGGAACTATAGGCCGGTCAGTCTTACCTCGGTTCCTGGAAAAATCATGGAAGGGATCCTTAAGGAATCCATTTTGAGGCACTTGGAAGAGAGAAAAGTGATTAGGAATAGTCATCTTCCCCCCTCTTGCTGCCTCTTTCTCATAGAGGCAGCAAGGGGGAAGGGAAGCGACTAGTTGACTAACGTGTCGACTATCCGATAAGCTTATCGGAATTGACTAGTCGACTAGTCGCTCGCATCCCTAGTACTGATACTTCTTACATAAGAACATAAGAACGGCCATACTGGCTCAGACCAAAGGTCCATCTAGCCCAGTAGCCTGTCTGCTGACAGTGGCCAGCACCAGGTGCCCCAGAGAGGGTGGACTGAAGACAATGATCAAGCGATTTGTCTCCTGCCATCCCTCTCCAGCCTCTGACAACAGAGGCCAGGGACACCATTTCTATCCCCTGGCTAATAGCCTTTTATGGACCTAACCTCCATGAAATTATCTAGCTTCTCTTTAAACTCTGTTATAGTCCTAGCCTTCACAGCCTCCTCTGGCAAGGAGTTCCACAGGTTGACTACACGCTGTGTGACAAACTTTCTTTTATTAGTTGTAAACCTGCTACCCATTAACTTCATTTGGTGTCCTCTAGTTCTTCTTTTATGGGAACTAATAAATAACTTTTCTTTATTCACCCTCTCCACACCACTCATGATTTTATATACCTCTATTATATCCCCCTTCAGTCTTCTCTTTTCTAAACTGAAAAGTCCCAGTCGTTTTAACCTCTCTTCATATGGGACCCGTTCCAAACCCCTAATCCTTTTAGTTGCCCTTTTCTGAACCCTTTCCAAGGTCAAAATATCTTTTTTGAGGTGAGGAGACCACATCTGTACACAGTATTCAAGATGTGGGCGTACCATAGTTTTATACAGGGGCAGTAAGATATTCTGTGTCTTATTTTCTATCTCTTTCTTAATAATTCCTAGCATCCTATTTGCCTTTTTGACCGCCTTTGTTCTTAGAAATGGACAAAGGAGATGGGGAAAGCTACCCATGGCTGCTCACAACCTACTTATCTCCTGATTTCTTTCTCTTTGTAAGCTCAGTTGCGATCATGGAGGGTCCAAGTGGCTATGGTAGTAGCCCGAACCTTTGAAGATGGGGTTTGATTTTCCTGTTTTGTTCAGACTTCCTAAAAGATCTTGGACATGTCTCTCTTTGTACTTCAGTACCCTCATGCTGGAACAGAGAGGGTATGTCATGGACATGCTGTGAGAAAGGATACACTGAAGATTGTGGAGACCTCACATCCCATAGTAAGGGGCCAGATAAGTGTCATAAAATGTTGTTAATTAGATTAAGGTCTGATGAGTTCTACCTGTTTTTCTATGTTCCCACAATGCTTAACATGTTTCCACAATGCTTTTCAGTGGATTCTCACTGATGAGAATGCAAAAGCTCGTTTCAGGACAAAGCAAACTTTCCCTGATGAAGCGGTTTATTGTTTTTTCAAGCAGATGTTACCAACCCTAATTGATGAAGTGATCTCTCGCTGTCCAAAAGCACGGTGGCCAAAACAGAAAAACAGGCTGTGGGAGCAGTGTGAAGTTGGCAGTAACGCAAATAAATTCCAGAGGGGTCGCCGTGTTAGTCTGTAACTTTAAAAACAATGAGGAGTCCTGTGGCACATTAGAGACTAAGAAATATATTAGGTCATGAGCTTTTGTGGGTGAAACCCACTTCATCAGATGAGTTGGAGTGGAGATTTCAGAATCCAGGGCATTTATAACAGCAAAAGCAGTTACCAGTCAATTGTAGGACCAGTGTTAATGAATTTGTCTTCCCATAATTGCACGAGGGATGGTGCTGATTTCATTGTGTTGCAAAGATCATAAAGGGAAATGATCCAACGGGCTGAAGATTACATTCAATACATTGGAGTGAATGCTTTTCTTGGAATAGACTTGCCAAGTTTTCCTAGTGTCTTTTGAGACCCCTTTTCCAGCCAGTGTCGAACCCCATTAATTTTGTATTGCTTCAAACTTTACGACATGTGGATTGTTGATCTGACTCCGCAGCTGAACCTGCATCTTTTGTTCAATAATTAACAGGAAAGGCTCTCAAAAGCCAGTTTTTCCTCCCCAGTGACTCATGAACATCTACCGCTCAGAGGGGTGGTTGTTTTGTGTGATATTCTACTCACAGCAGACTCAAGACCACTCTAATTTTAACAGACATACACAAGTAAAAGGTCAGTGCTTTTAGGCATGCGTAAATCCCTCTGGCCTCTTGTGAACAGAGAGAGAATAGGAAAAAAATCCTACTATTGTATTATCTGCATAATTTTATGCACTAATCCAATTGTCAATTGCTCACAACATTGGCTCTGATGATTTAACCCATTTGAGCTGAACAGTTGATAATCTGAGATGAGCAATGCAGGTAGATTGGTGCCTTTGTAACCTTCCCACCTTCTGGCTGTGATGCACTTAGACCATTTACAGAGCGAGAGATTGAGGTTGCTCTTTAGCTGAGCACCAGCTGGCTTTTAGCGCAAGTAGTAGAGACTCATGCACTAAGCACCAGAGGTCCCAGCTTTCGGTCTGTCTGTTGGGGTTACACCTAGATACTAGGGCAATGGGGGGTTTAAAAATGCCCAAATATCTGGGGCAAGATCTTCAGCTGGTATAAATTAGCTCAACTCTTGTGACATCAGATGCATCATTTGGAGCAGATGCCCCACTGGTGTATGTCCACATTTCTCCAATAGAGCTACACTGATTTACCAGTGGCGGATTCTAAGCCATTTGGTAGCTGAATTTTTTGTTATAGAAAATGAAGGGTCATTACAGGAGTGGAGATGGGAGGTCAAATTGCAAGGGGATGTGCAATTTAGAGACCCTTAGAAAAACGTACACCCACTTACTGATGGCCAAGGAAGCCCAAGTTGCTATAAAAGGTGCAATTTAAAGTAGTGTGATAACTGCTTTGATTTCCACTTTCATGCTCCCTCCTGCTCATTGATTTATTTTGAGCTCTTCTCTTCTGACTCCTGGGCGTCCAAGCTGCAGCATCTTAGATTCCCATGGATGTAGAGGGTCAAATTCAGAGGCAATATTTAAAGCAGGAGCATAAGTTGCACTTTGAGAAGTGAGTCTGAGCTGAAGGGAATCTTAGAGCCCAAGCCAGTGCTCACGGAAGTAAAGTCACTGGGCAAACCAGAGCCAGAGCTAAAGCTCATTGAAGTCAACAGGAATCTTGTCACTGTCTCTTGTGGGCTTTGGCTCAGGCACCCAAGCAGCTGTCCTTCCCTTCCTAGGCCTTGTCTACACTTACTGGGAGATTGACATTCTGGAGATTGATCTCCCAGGGGTTGATTTACTGGTTCTAGTAAAGACCTGATAAATCAACTGCTGACCATGCTTCCATCGACTCCATCCACGGGTTGTGAGGAGTAAGGCAAGTTGACAGGAGAGTTTCTCCCATTGATCCTCCGCAGTTGGGATGCCACAATATGTCGAACTAAGGTCCGTTGACTCCAGCCACACTATTCACATGGCTGGAGTTGTGTACCTTAGTTCGACTTTGCCTCCTAGTGTAGATCTGGCCTCAGTCTGCACTTTCTTCCCACTGCTCCCACCCCTTCCCAGCCATCTCTCTTAGGTTGGCTGTCACTGCAGCAACTCCCCTGCACTGCTCTTTATTAAAGTGAGTCTGCATGTTGGATGCTCTCTCCTTTCCTGCCAAGCTGATATATTCTTTCCTCTCTTTCTCCTGCCCTGAAATTGTCACTAGCTGGGCGTTTTCTTTATTGTGCATCACTCAGTGGGAAGAGAGAGCTGGATGAGGCTCCACTATCATCAATCAAAATAAGTCCATGGCATCGGCAGAGTCTGGGATCAGGAGCTCATCATGCTTTGGTTTCCCCCCTCCCCATTCTGCCCCCCCTCAAACCACCCTGGGGGGGGCAAGCTCCATCTCTTTGGAGCTGTGTTTGGTCCTGGGTGGCTCGTGCTCGGAATGGGTTAGAGAGCAGGACTGTATGAGGCAACGTCTGCAGATGGCTGAGTCAGCTCTCTGCAACCGTAAATCTCACGGTAACTCCATCAAGGACACTACAGAAAGGGCAGAGGCGTATGCTGAGGGACATAAAACAAGAGGCTCGGAAGCTGGAGGGGGAGGGGAGTGTTTCCTTTGCAGCTCACTATCCCTCTGGCCTGAGGTAATTTCCCCCCTCCTTAAAGGGACAGACCCCCTCCTTCTTTCTAGAAGGTTAAATGCATCTCATATAATTGTGCATTAACCTTTGCTCCTGCATTAAGCTGCTGTGGGTTTTGGCCCCCTAATGCTTTTAGCCCAGGATTCCAATTAGCCAAAGTGGCTCTTGACAGCTTCCTTTGTTCTGAGCCACCCAATAATGGGGGAGATCCGTTAATGGGTGGGGAGACAGCCCACTGCTCACAGCTCACCAGAGGTTTGGCGCCCCGAGGATGGGGAATGAAGGCTTCTTTTCTTCAAATGTGAGCTAACGGGCCCCTTTTTTGTTTACCGAAGGGCATTTCAAGGAAGCTTTCTGAGTGGGAAATCTGTAGCTGGCTCCTGTCCAAACATGCTTGTCTGGTCAGGCTCCCTGTAGACTAAATCGTGGAGGAGAAGGGCACTCCCTCCTCTCATGACATACAGCAGGGATATTTATAGGAAAAGCTTTTTGACGGCCTACCTTGAAATCTCATTTTTAGCCAGCCATTTCCCAGGTAATGAAATAACACTCAGGGTTAAGAATATTGATCTGTCGCTGCTGCTTCTCCCTTCCTCCTCTGCCCGGAGGGAGACCACTGACCTGATTCTCAAGAGAGCTTCCACTGACTTTTGTGGGAGGAGAATTTGGCCCATTACTGTCGTGCAGAATAGATACCGTGCCCTTCAGCTTGACAGAAATGCTATGAGCTGCCCAGATGCCATGCAACTAAATTGTATTCCCAAGAAAAGTTTGGGAGCCACTGGCATAGATACTCAGTGGTTTATATGTGAGGGAGAATGGCTCTAACGCTTTGTGCTGGGAATGTTTATCCACAACCCCTTGAAGATGCAGTGTGGACACAACTTCAGCAGCCAGAATAATTTTTGTAGCCGGTTTCATTACACCAACTTTTAGCAGGGGCTGAAAATTGTTTGTTAAAACACTTTTTTTTAATAGAAAAGGCTTTTTGACTAACAACGAACAGTTTCATTATGAAGTTACATTTCAGACAATATTTCCTGGGGGTCTTTTTGGATGCCAAGTAAGTCAGTAAACATTACAATTTGCTAGTACACAATTTTGCTTTTTGGAAACCCAAAGATTGATTAGGTTTTAGTAAAAATCAAAAATCAAACATTTTTACTGGAAGTGGTCTTTGCAACCCAAAAGCTTACAGCATGCAGTTTTGGTTTTTCATTTAAAAAAATTAAAAGTGTATGTGAAATACGGAAAAGACCATTTTATTCTTGAAATTTCTGATGGCAAATAACTGGCACTTTTGGACTTGCTTTACTGACTTTACAATTTCAACCCCACTTTGAATGTTAACTAGTTACCCAAATTAACACCATATTTTCAATATTTAAGGCATTTATAATGTATCTTAATGCATTAGACACTTATGCTCAATGATTGCCAGTGTAGATATGATCAAGGTGTTAGGAGGAGAGAAAACAGAAATCTAGTAGGTGTGATTGAATCAAGAGTTGTGGTTTCAATCCTGCTGTAATTTCAAGCGTGCTCCACTTCCATGGCTTACTGGGCTGTTAGAGGACATTTAAGGGTAAATTAGATTAAATAACAGCACAGAACACTGAGAGCCAGGACTGGTGGTTGTAATAAAACTTTATGGGACCATTGGAAACTTGGCCACACTCATGCTAAGGTGGACATTTGGCTAGCTAAAATCTTGCCGGACCACAGATATTGCTGGACCAGAGAGTGTCGGACTAGAGAGGTTCAACCTGTATTAACCAACCTCTTTTACATGGACAATTTAATAACCCTATTCACTTTTTAAAGATCATATGTACACGATTGCAAAGAGACATTTTACATTGCTACAGGGCTGTTGCATGAATTGGCATGTTAGCGAATAAACCACATAAATGCTGGAGGCAATACAAATAGGCTGCAAGGCTGGGTCATCACGAACTTTTGAGTCTGGTGGAACTACCTTTGAAATTACAGGCAGACTTTTCATTGACTTGATTGGCTGTTGGATCAGACCCATAGTACATGAGATGGACATGGTGCACTACCAGCCTCCATGGTTTCCAAGTGATATTCTACTAAAGCCATGTCTACACTATGCGGGAGATCAACCTTCCAGGGTTTGATTTAGTAGGTCTAGTGAAGACGCGCTAAATCGAACTCAGAGGTTGCCACTGTCAGCACTGGTACTCCTCCTCCTCATGAGGAGTAAGGGTAACCGATGGAAGCGTTCGCTCCCCTTGACCGCTCGCTGTGTGGACGTGATTTAAGATACATTGACTCCAGCTAGGTAATTAATGTAGCTGGAGTTGCGTATCTTAGGTCGACCTTCCGCTCTAGAGTAGGCCTAAGAGTAGAGAGTTTACACTCATAGAAATGGAATAAAGCAGCTTAGAGAAGGTTGTAAATATGCTTCCATCCATAATATAAACAATTTGATCCACAGTGAGTCAGTGACCATCTTTCTGCTCTCCACCCAGGGGGCAGCAAACACACAAGACCTTTTAATCTGCATCTGTATTTTTCAGTCTTCACAGCTGAGAGGAACATCTTGGGAGTCCGGCTTACACAGAAAATGGATTTGATTGTTTGTGAATACAGTCATTTCAGGGAGAGCTTGTGCGAGTTGCAGAGAGACTCACAATAACATAACCTTAATTCTCTGAGTAGGAGGCCTGGGTCAGGGGCACCCAAACTGCATTGAAAAGAATTGTTTAGTCTGCATGTAAATCGCTTGGGCAATCTGGTGGGAAAGGCTTCTGCTCTGTCTAAGAGGCTGTTCAGCTGTCTGTGAGCAGCGGTAGGATCAGGAGGTCAAACTGCAATGGTATACCGGGTTTTTCTCGTGGAGACAGAAGACATGCAAAACCAAGAGTGAGCTGTGCCCGAGACCTCCCTGTGATTGCAGGGAATGGATGAATGGTGTAGGATCTTAGCACATGCGTCTGTCTTGGAAGGATTGAACTGACCTTGGGGGCGGTTGAAGCTGGTGTCAGATCCTCAGCTGGTCTAAATTGGCCTGGCTCCATTGAAAACAGTGGCCCTGGGTTCCCATGATCTATTGGTTCTACAGATTTGGTTGTGGATTCCACAAGTTTCCGAATAACTCTAGCTCATTCATAGAGTCCTAGAATCCGAGAACTGGAAGAGACCTTGAGAGGTCATTGAGTCCAGTCCCCTGCCCTCACAGCAGGACCAAGCATTGTCTAGATCATTCCTGATATTGTCTATCCAACCTGCTCTTAAATATCTCCAGTGATGGAGGTTCCACAACCCCCCTAGGCAATTTATTCCAGTGTTTAACCACCCTGACAGTTAGCAAGTTTTTCCTAATGTCCAACCTAAACCTCCCTTGCTGCAGTTTAAGCCCATTGCTTCTTGTCCTATTCTCAGAGGCCAAGGAGAACAATTTTTCTCCCTCCTCCTTGTAAAACCCTTTTAGATGCTTGAAAACTGCTATCATGTCCCCCCTCAGCCTTCTCTTTTCTAAGCTAAACAAACCCAATTCTTTCAGTCTTCCCTCCTAGCTCATGTTTTCTAAACCTTTAATCATTTGTGTTGCTCTTCTCTGGACCTTCTCCAATTTCTCCACATCTTTCTTGAAATGTGGTGCCCAGAACTGGACACAATACTCCAGTTGAGGCCTAATCAGTGCAGGGTAAAGTGGAACAATGACTTCTTGGGTCTTGTTTAGAACACTCCGCTGAATACAACCCAGAATGATGTTTGCTTTTTTTGCAACAGTGTCACACTGTTGACTCATGTTTAACTTGTGGTCCACTATGACCCCTAGCTCATTGTTGAGCAGGTCTGGAGGGTGCTCAGACTGAGCGATGTTTGTTTATATGGATAAACCTTCCTATACTCCAGCTGCTGCCATGTTTTCATTGGGATGAGAAATTGAATTCAGGGGAAACAGAGGCCCCCCCCGATTGCACTTTGTACAATCATGGCCCATAACAGTAACACCTATTTTAAAGTATGTACAGTACAAAGGATTGCATTCATGGTCTGATAGGGGCCCAGTCCTGCTCCAGTGAAGTCAGTGGAATCTGTGTTTCTCTCTAGGGGCCACTGAATCCAATAAGTTATCCAGTGATGTAGCCTAGGTTTCCAAAACCTTTGCAGCTTAATTATCCTGCATAAGGGGAGTCATGTGTCTTTAAATGTAGCTGTCAAAACAAAATTCAAAAGTGGTTACATCCAAGGCTGTTACTAGTTCTCAAACCAACTAAAAACCTGGTAGTGTCTGCTAAGGGTCTCCCCCTATAGACGCAGAAACTATGGTAATTGGATGTATTTCAACAACTCTGCAAGTGCTAAAGTAAAAGTCACATTTCATAAAAGTTCTAAAATCAATTCATCTCCTTAGATGCACTGAAGAGGTACAGTATGGTCTGGCCTCTATTTCTGGGCCTTGTGTTAACCTGCATTTTCACAAACAGATACCTTTTAAGTTAGTCCCCTAAATCCATATTTAGCCAAAACTGGCTTACGGTCATTACTGAGTTGGAAGTATAAGTTTTGGTCAGGACAAGGAGCTAGAAGATCTAGATTTTACTTCACAACAGCCAGTGAATTGCTGTGCAGCCTCAGGCAAGTCTCTTTCTTCTCCAAGTGCCTCAGTTTCCCTCCCTGCAAAATGAACGTTTTAACCACCTTTGTAAAGCACTAGTGTTGAACGACCAGTACCCGCTATAAATGCTAAGTATTATTATTATTTGATCTGGTGGGAAGAACACAAAAGGCTATGTAGCTCCTCGTCAAACTCTTATCCTAATCAATCCCCTACTGATTTTTGCCCCTAGCACTGAGGGAATTCAGCTTCCAAAATTGGCTTTACAAATGAGGTGGCCCTGGGTGGAATTCAGAGTTTTAATTGAAAGATTGATTTTTGAGCGAGCCATTTCATTTTCTGTGGTGTTAGGCGAACCTCAGAAATTAGACATGTTTTTCTAGACATTTTAGTTATTATAGGGTGGAGAGAAATATTAGCTTTTGCAAAGACTGGCTCTCAGAAGCCATTACACCAATGAGTAATAGACCCTCTGCTTTCCTTTTCTACAGACGCTCGATGAGGCTGTGCACAATTTATTGTCTTTGTGAAATTAAGGTGAAGGTAAAAATGTTACAGCTTTCCAGTAACAAGAATGTTTCAGCATTCCCTCCCTCCCCCTGAGGCTGATTCCCATTTGACATGCTGGCTTCGGAATAATGGAGACAAATAAAAACCATTTCGGGAGCCTTGCAATAGGTTCTGGAGACTGAGTCATCAGCAGAGATGTCAATACACTGAGGTCTCAATCCAGACCTGGAGAGAAAAGACTTCCTTAAAACTCTCCTCCACTGAGAAGCCTACAAAAAAACTTGATGATGATGAGGCAGCTGCTGTGTGGGGACCACGGCCTGTAATGGTGACCAACACAGCCTCATTATTTCCTTGTGCTTCCCCTATTTGTTTATAGCCCCCTATTGTTTCTTAGCTTGTATGATAGAGCAGCATGGTGGGGCGCACTAGGCCCAGAGGCCCTCTGCTGAAGGCCTCATAGTTCTGTCGCACTTGTCCCAGGTAAGGAGCAGTGGAGAGGTCCTCCAAGCAGGCTAGAGTGGCTGCAGAGGACCCAACCAATCAGGTCCCGTATACAGCCCTATAAACTGGAGCTATAGCAGCTGAGACAAGCAGTTCCTTGCTGGAGCTAGAGGAGCATAGCAGGGCTCCTGGCTGCAAAGACAGCTGGAGCACACAGTGCTAGTGGGAACCAGGGGAGTGAGAGAGAGCTCCTGGCTGGCTACTGGGCCTGATCTTAGAAGAGCCCTGAGTTAAGAATGAGGCTTTGGTGAAGGTTGGGCCATGGGGGAGTGACCCCAGGAAATGACACTTTTGCCAGAGAGACTTGGTGACACATGGCAGCTATTCCCCAGGTCCCAACCTAGGAACCTTAAGTAGTGAGTGGGTTTGGGTCCCCCCATAAGCCAGTGGGGAAGGGCCTACAACTAGGCATCAAAATCCACAGGAGACTGAACTGTCAGGACACTTAGCTGATGACTGGGGCAAAACCATTGACTCCTGGGAGAACAGCTTGATGGCCACACGGAGAGTGGTTTACAGACTGTGGAGACACCCAACAAGAGGGGGCTCTGGCGAGAGGCAAGGCCTGACCTTGCTCGTGTACACAGCTCTAAATTTGTTCTATTTGGACAGAGCATCGCTCAGAGTGGTCCTGTTTCAGCCTGCTAGGCACTATGGCAGTACAAATAATAAACTCGGCCGACTTTGGTGTCAGGCCGTCTGCTTTCATGTGGTTTGGCATCTTTCTGACTTGGAAATAGTGGCATCTATAAATAGAGGCAGTCCCCTCTATCCATTATGAGATTTTTTTAGCCTCCAAAGGCCAGCAAAGCACCTGGTTTGCATTGATTCTCTATGGGAATTAGATCCCTAACTGCCCTTTATGCCTTTTGAAATCCTCCCCGCCCCCCACAAGCTTCTGCTTGGGGTTGCAAAAGAGGAGCAAGATGGGGTGTGGTCCTACGTGGGGCCCAACCTGCTTCCATTAATGTATTTGCACTGCAGTGTACAGTGGAGTGAAACGCTTGGTTCTGGTGTAGTGGGTAGCTATGGCTAAAGGCAAACAGGGCCCCTGGGGATGCCCCACAAGTCATGATGAAATCTGTGGGAGTCAGGAGGCTGTCAGCCATGTGCGGGAGGAACTCGGCACTGGGAAGGATTGAGCCTATGGTGCATTAAGAATTTGAAACCCGGGTGTTGATAAGAGACCGAGCTCTGTGTCCTGTCCTCAGCCATGTGCTCTGGGCCAGGCCAGCAAAGGTCTCATGCAGTGATAGGGGCCCATATCCACCGACTCCAGTGACTACTGCTGCATAATGCCATCCCAACCATGGAAATCCCACACCAGCCCTGTGTTGTGCAGCGCTGGTCTTCTACATTGGGGCCCATTTCATCAGGAGAGTGCAGCTATAGTGAGTGAGAGGGACTATTTTGTCAGTCACTTTTCTCACTACAACTGTACTGTAGTCAGTGCTTTTTTTGTGATGGTACTGCCCGGAGGCAGTACTGGCACCTCCAGTCAGAGCTTACCTGGAAAGAACGGAGAGTACTGGCACCTCTGTACACAAATGTTTGACAGTCGGCTGGGCTGTGTGTCTTAAAGGGGCCGCGTGTCTTAAAAGGGCAATGCTGGCCTCACCCCAGCATTTTTTTTTCTCAACAACTTTTCCCCTGGAGTGCTGGTACTTTTTTTTTTTTTTTTTTTTTTTAACAAAAATAGCACTGACTGTAGTGCATGGAAAGTGTAGTGTTAAGGGTTTCATTTATAGCACTTCCTGAAGCCTGCAAAATTCACTTCCATAAACATGATGCCTCTCCCCTCTGGCCTGTTTTTTATGAAGGACAAACATGTAAGTTGTACAAAGTAACCATAAGACCCCAAACTCAACCCACACACATTTAGGTGGAAAGCAGGAAGCAAGGCCTTAAGGTCTCCTAGGATTTCTATGTATGCCTAAAAAGCTAAGGCCCTGAGAAAATCACAACTCACTTCAGTGGGAACAGGATTATGCCCTTAACTAGTCTGCAGGAGTTTGAGTAGCACACAAGGGGCTTGATTCTCATCTGACTCTCACGTGCTTGTATGGCTTTGACTCCATTGGGTTCAGTGGAATAATTCTGGGTTTACAGTGGCCAGAGAGGAAAATAGGGCCACATGGGATGTGTATTTTCCTTTCCTTTCCTTTCCTGTTTGTCTTGTGGGGTTTTCCTGGAGCCATGGGGCTAGTCTGACAGTTTTCTGCTCTCCTCATTGAAGTGAAGGGGGCAGGAGGAAGGAAATGAAAGTTTTAAAGATAGAGGAAGCTTTTCAAAGCAGAAAGGGCATCTTTGTGCCCTTTGTGCCTTTGGAAAGCTCAGCGTGTCTGTGCCTCAAGGATAGATCTGTGCAAGGGGCAGCATGGGCAGTGGGTGAAGGCCCAGATGAGGAAGGCTAGCCCAAGCCCCGTCCCTTCCACCTGAAACCACATCTCTTCTCCCCAGCCAAGCTCCCGCCTCCCAGCCAAACCCTGCCCAGCCCCAGCCTTCAAGCCTGATCCTTCCTTGCCACCCAGAGGGCTGGAGCTGCCACACTGTGGCCCCCAACCCTGCCCGGCGGCTGGGCAGTGTAAGTAGTTTTGAGAAGGCAATGCCTTCCCTTGCCTTCATTACCCTCTGCCCACGAGGGCAAGGGTGTTGTTCTGGGAGAGCGGGTGGGGCCGGCAGCTGTGCCTACCGGGATGCAGTTTCCTTTTCTTCCCGGTCCCCTGACAATAAGGGAGTGAGGAGAAAGTACTCGCATTCCATTAATTACTCCTCTCCCCACTCCCTTCGCCAGCCAGGAGTGAGAGGCCTGCATGGAATCCAAGTACTTTCCCCTCGCTCCCTGGCAGTCCAGGGAATGGAAAGGAAAGCAAGCCGCACTCTGGTAGGCACAGCTGCTGCCCTCCTGCACTCCTGAAACGGTGCCCTTGCATGGGGGCAGGCTCGGAGCTGTCCTGCCATTGGGAAGAGTCTAAGGAAATAATTGTGAGTGCTCCTTCTCTGTTCCAGTGTGTGTTTTGGGGGAGGCAGTGCTTTTTTTGTAAAAAAAAAAAGGTGCCGGTACTCCAGGGGAAAAGTTGTTGAGCTCTGACTGGAAGTGTCGGTACTGCGTTTGGAGGTGCCGGTACTGTGTACCGGGCAGTACCATTACAAAAAAAGCACTGCGGGAGGTATTCTGCTACTAACCTCCCATGTCCGGCACACGAGGGGGCTCTGCCCATTCCCTGTCCTTCTCGGCCTCGCTTTGCTTTGGGTGTTATGAAAATGCCATTAAAACTCTTTCCTCTCACCTTCCCGTTGTCCCCTTGTCCAGTTGACAGTGGGCCAAAATCTTTCATTTTCATATTGGCCTGACCTTGCATGGCTGGCAAGATTCACTGCAGAGTGAGCTGATTTGGTTCAGCCAAGGTATAAATCCATCAGAAAGAGGGATTATAATGGCAGGATTGACAAACTCATAACTACAGTCCTGATAAGAGGGGCTGATAGGAGCAAGAAATCTGCAGAGATTTGCATGCTATAGATTTGCTTGGTTTTTCTAATGTAGCCTGGGTGAAATATAACTCCAAGCAGACAGCCACTTACTATGTTGTCTGCTTATAAATCAGCATGAATTTCACATCCATGAGGTATACTCTTCTTTTTTTGTATCTTGACAGGACAATCAACCATGGAAGCAAGTATGATTAGAGGCGAGGCATAGAACAATGCTAAATTTTGAGGATGTTCACATTCGTAAATGAACTCTTGTGACCTGGAACCAAAAGAATTTATGAGCAATTCCAGAACTAGGATTTACATTTCCACACTGAGTAAGAAATATCAAGGACATATGTCTTCTACTATGTATTTGAGTTTGTCCATCCATCTGTTCAAGAACGTCTCCTAAACGGTAAGAGCTAGTACCGCCAAATTTGGTATGCAGCTTCCTCTTATCACTTAACATAAGGGTGTGGTTGTGCCAGGAAAATGGGTTGTGCCTGGAATGGGATTGCTTCTCAGAAAACCAAACAGAAAAGAGACAGAATCACCAGGCAGGTGAAAGGGGGCCGGCTGGGGATGCCCCCCCATCTGGGATTGTCCCAGACCCAAACCACCTACAACACAGGCCCCCTTTAGGGAGGGTAGGCAAGGCTTCCCCCTCCCCGATTGGTACGGGAACTTTGCTGGCTGTTCCCTTTAGTCAGGGAGCGAGGGGAAAGTGCACCATTTGCTTCATTCTGGCTTGGGAGCTCAGGGGGCAGACAAAGCTGGACCTGTCCCAGCTGGGGACATGCACCCCTCCCCTGGCTATGCCTGCTGGAGCTGCAGCAGCCATGAAAAGGTGCTTCTCACCTGGCCTCTAGCTGCTGCAATGAGGGGGGCTGGGGTAGTCCTCTCTCCACAGGGTAGCCTCTCATCCCCAGCTCCACCCTAGAGTCCTCATTTAAATGACTAAAAACAGAAATTGAGTTATGAACCTGAGCAATGCCAGGTAAATCTTCTAGTAAATATATATTTCAAAGGAACTTCAAGTGTCATGTTTAATTTCCTGTACTTTACATTCCATATTGTCCATTTTCCTGCTAATCTTTTTAGTATAAAACTATAAATCTTGACTTGAACTCCACCTTTTCATATCAGGTGAGGATCTGGCCCTAACCTAGCATAGGTTGAACCTCTCTGGTCTGGTACCCTCGGGACCTGACCGGTTCTGAACAATCCAGACCATGGGAGGTCAGTATTGTCTAGCAGAATTACCAACACTTCCACTGCTTACTGGGCAGTTAGAGGACATTTAGGCATAATGCAGAGCTAAATAACAGCACAGAACACAGAGCCAGGACTAGTGGCTGTAAACAAACTTTATGGGATCGTGGGAAACTTGGCCATGCCCATTAAGTGGACATCTTGCTAACTCAAATCATTCTGGATGACAGATGTGTTTGGACCAGAGTTTTGGACTAGAGAGGTTCAGATTGTATTTAGGGTCAAGATTTTCCAGAATGATTTCATCAATTCTTCTGTAATCAACTTGTAAGGAGGCTGAATTTCAGACATTCTGGAAAGCAGACCTTGTGTATGTTCCAAAACTTTGGAAAAACTCAGTTCAAAAATATATTGGCCTATAGCGTGAAGAAAAAAATTCAAAGGCAAGCTAAATTTGGGTCCTAAATGATCTGTGAACAGTGTAAAAAAACTCTTGGCACCACATTTAGTCTTTAAGTTACATTAGCCTCCCTAACTGCACTGACAATATTTCAGTTGGTTTACAAGAGTGATCTGGATAGTGCTATTAGTGGACACATCAATACCAATTTCAGCTGCAATAGTCAATGTGCTCCCCTTGGCAGGGTGAAAATAAATACTCCACACCACGCAGTAAGCATGAGGTATTTTCAGGGCAGCTATGAAAACTTCTAAGAACATAAGCATGGCTAGAGTTGGTCAGACCAACGGTCCATCTAGCCCAGTGTTTCTCAAAGTAGCCTGCGGGATGCTACTGGGCCACTCTGGTTTGTTTATATAAAGACTATAGAGCAGTGGTTCTCAACTTGTTTCAGTCCATGGACCACCAGGCCAATCAAAAAATTTTCATGGACCACCTCCAGCACTTGTAGCACAGGACGAACAACACAGTAACTGCTCAGCACGATGGCGGCAGCTACACTGACACTCAGAGCCTCAGACGGAAGTTACTGGCAACACAACGTGGTTGCGTCCTAGGTGATGCTATGGATGACGCGCCGCGTGCTTGTGAACATGGCATAAAACAGCCTAACAGTGGCACCTGCTCACGCCATGTGACTTTGGACAATGTTCCTGTGGACCACCGAAAAAGTCACCATGGACCACCAGTTGAGAACCACAGCTATAAAGCCTCATGGTTCCCATTGGCTCCGGTTTGCCTTTTCCAGCCAATGGGAGCTGCAGGAAGTGGTGGCCCAGACCACATCACTTCCTGCGGCTCCTATTGGCTACAAACATCGAACCGGAGCCAATGGGAGCCCCAAGGCTCCCTGACTGCAGAGCTGACAGACTTCCACTCCAGGTGCCTTAATCTAAATTTTACATGAATACTAAAGCCTCTTGCCATTTATTCTTAGAACACATGGAGGTTTTTCTTCTTCTAATTCTCTCCTGTCCCTAGCACCTTGACAGGATCAGAATTCCTACCCTCTCCTTGTCTCCCTCTTTGGAAAACAGATCCACAACAAGCCTTATTACCTCCTGATCCCACCTCAGACTGAGAAAAGCAGGAAGCTCCCATTGAAATCCATGGGCCTTGGGTGCTAAAATATCCGTGAGAAGCTGGTCCTGAGATGTATTGACAATGAGCTTACAGGGCAGCGACACCAGCGCAAAACCCACAAGTAGATTGGGTGCAAATCTGGATACACGGGAATGAAATTCCTGGTTTACATTAGTGAGGGACAATTCTACTAGGGTTTGGGATTGATGCAGTTACATTCATGTGAGTACCCTGGGGGCTTAAATCCCAATGTAGACAAGGCCAAGCGCTAAGCAGTGATGGGTGAACATCAGACAGTTTGAATAAGCATACAAAGAGAGTGAAATCTGACCCCGCAAAGTCTGGATTTGAACCTGGTCCAAATGTTGCTGATATTTGATGTGTACATGGGAGGAGATGAAGGAGAAGAGTATACAGGCTGGGCATTCCTGGTCCAGCACCCTTGGGATCTGACTGGTCCCAAATGAGGCAATTTGCTGGACCAGGGGAGTCTGCCGCTGGCTCCGCTTTCGGCTCTGTGGCTGGTCACCTGGCTAACGGCTCCAGCTGGGCTACCTGCCGATGGTCCCACCTCAGTGAGCTGTTGTGCAGCCCTGGCCCAACTCCTCTGCTGGGCTTCTGTCCCCTGTCTCCCCCTCCCCAGCTGGGCTGCCACAGCCCAGTCCTCTTGCCACACTCTCGTGGCCCTGGATCAAGCCCCCCTGCCGGGCTACTGCTCAGTCCCAATTTCCCTGCTCACGTGGCCCCGGCTCTCCTGATGGACTGCTGTTAGTTCTACTGGGCTCCCAAGGGCTCCCATCTACTGTGGTTCTGTAGCCTGGGAACATCCATGGTCCTGCCAGACCGCAGATGTTGCCAGACTAGAAAGTCCCGGTTTAGGGAGGTATACCCTGTATTTCAAATCTGTAAGGAACCAAAGGAAAAACCAAACAAACACAACGTCTAGCTATGAAATTCAGATCCACCTCCAAGGTTTTCCAAAGATCTGGGATTTTGTTTGAGGTCAATTTGTACATCCCAAAGTCTAAGGGCTGGAGTCTTTTCTCATTGATGCCAGTGTAATTGCATAACATGAGTGCCACATCAGAAAGGCTTGGGGGATTAGGTCTCTAAACTTGGAAGAAGTCCAGATCCAGAGCAAAATTTTTAGATGTTCTTGTTTTACTTTACAAGAGAGTTTAACCCCCCAGTTCTCTTTGAATACTCAGGCTGTCAACGCTGACAGCTGAAACAGAACCCAAATAAGTCTCATGAAAGCTTAATTTCTTCATCTAATGAACAGAAACAACCTTATTACTTCCTAGGTAATGGAAGTAATTTTATATTCTTAGCCCCTGATGTTCATGTCAGCTGGGACCTCTTGAAGGTCAGGTTGAATTGCCTGGATCTATCGGATAACATTTTATTTTTACCTGCTCTGATCTCTTTACAATAATACTTTGTTAAAGTGAATGCCAAAGCTTTCTGTTTAATGTCTTGGTGAGATATTAACAGGAGCCAGGGGAGATAAAGGATTGTTATCAAAAGACAAAGATGGATCCTACACAAGATTGGCACGGTTAGATTAAAAATAAATGATTCCTAAACTGATAGGTAGCAGCACACAGAAACAAAATGTCTATAGACGCATTTCATGTGAGTACAGCTGAAGATGCGAGGCTATGAAAGGTGTGGGTTTTTTAAAAAACTCCTAATCAAAAGGTGGTTTTAGATGAGTCTCAACATCTTCTCATCCCAATAGGAAAGCAGGAACGTAAGAGAAATTGCCTTGGTCAGTCCTTTCGTTGCCCACAGAAGTGGTACTTTTTTCCTGGACTTCAACTTTTTCTGGATAGATTTTCAGCGGTGCAACATCAATGGAGATGCACTGATTTTATACCATCTGTGGAGCTCGTAGCTAATGTATTTCTACTGGTGGGATCTGATTTTTCATATTTATACAGATTTTTACATTTGGAACTCCGTTCACTCCAGTGCAGTTATTCCTGATTTACATCAGTCTCAATGGCCGTGTCTACACTAGGAAACTATTTCAAAATTAGTAAATTCAACTTAACTCCTGAGTTAGCAAAATTAAACTAGTGGGTCCCTTAATGTGGATGTGCTACCCTGGACTTAGAGCCCCAGGAAGCACTGGAGAGTAATTAGTTCAAATTACCCTGGTGAGTAGTGATAGAGATGCAGCCGTGTTAGTCTGGTCTAGCTGAAACAAAAGACAGAACTATGTAGCACTTTAAAGACTAACAAGATGGTTTATTAGGTGATGAGCTTTCGTGGGCCAGACCCACTTCCTCAGATCAATTTGTGGAAGAAAATTGGCACGACCATATATACCAAAGTGATACAATCAAAAAAAAGTGAACACATATAAAATTGACAAATCAAATTTTAGAACAGAGTGAGGGTGAGGGGGGAAGGTTACTGTCTGTGAGGTAATGACATTAGGGGTGATAATTGGGGGAAGCTATCTTTGTAATGGGTGAGATAATTAGAATCTTTGTTGAGACCCATACATAAAGTGTCAAATTTAAGCATGAATGACAATTCTGAAGCTTCTCTTTGAAGTCTGGAGTGAAAATCTCTTTGAAGACACCCGGTGCAGCCACATGACCATTATTTCGAAATAATGCTTTTGGAATTAGCGTTACTCCTGATGGGAAGTAGGAGTACAGATTTCAAATTCTGCAGCCCATTATTTCGAAATAACGGGCTTGGTAGTGTGGACACTCGACTTATAAATTTGACCAGAGGGGAGCTATTTCGGAATAAAGTCCTAGTGTAGACCAGGGCAATGAGAGGTGGGGGGGAAGCAGGGGGGAACCTAGATATATTAGGGACCATACTGCCCACCAAAGGTATTTATATGATTTCCATCCCCATAGTATCTGAGGCGCCCAACCCAGGTAGACATTCTTGCTCTAGCAGGACTCCAGCTAGCATGCTACAAGCAGCAGTGTCAAACAGGCTTGAAAACTCCAGCCATCTGAAGAAGTGGGCTGTGCCCACGAAAGCTCATGATACCATCCAGGTTTTGTTAGTCTGTAAAGTGCTACCAGACTATTTGTTGTTTTTTAAGTTTATCTTGGATAGACTAACTTGACTACCCCTTGAAACTTCTGAACTACGATGTTACTTTAAGTGTGCAACAGTGTTTCACGGTGCTCACTCATGCAAGACTGCAGTGTAGCTACACTGTGACTGCCTCACAATCTGTAATGTATTTATCCTTAAAATATCCTCTGAAGACTGATATAGATGGGGAGCTAAAGTACAGATAAGCAAATTGATGTGCCCAGGATCATACAGCAGGTCTATGGAGGAGCAGGGAATTGATCATGGGTCTTCTAACCTAGTGGCCAAACCACTTAGACCATCTTTCGCCTCTACCTCACCACAGCCAATGTTTTTAAAGTTTAATTTTTTTTTCCATTTCCTTCTTTAATGCAAAGATCCATGAAAATGGAGTGCTGGTCCATTCCTCTAGGTGCAATTTGATAGTTCTTTTAACTCCCTCTGGGGCACCTGGCATTGGACACTGTCGACAGACAGGATACTAGGCTAGATGGACCTTTGGCCTGGCCCAGTATGGCTATTCTTATGTTCTTATGTGCAAATACCTGATCTCTTTCTGGTGCATCTCTTGTGTCTATATTTGGTGTTTAAAGCTTTTCCCTCACAAGAACAGCTCATGTTTTATTATGCCACAATTGCATAGGAGGAGGACCAGTTTATTTCAGATGGGGTACACGGGCATTGACTTCCGCAATGCTAAAGCGATGTATCCCATCTGAGGATCGGATCCAAAATTTCGGTATGTAAAATGCCCTGATCAATACTTAGATACCTAAATTTGTCAGAAGTGCTTGATGGGATTCAGCTGAAGTCAAAGGTGCTCTGTATCTGTGAATATCACATTTTTTCATCCGATGCAGATGTCTTCCATCCATGTGTGGAATAATTTTATGTGCACCGAGGCATATGTGAATATGTACCACTAGTAGAAACAAAATCTAACTGTGGGTGCTCTGCTAATCAGCTGGGCTGATTTTTTTATTTTTATTTAAGAACATAAGAACGGCCATACTGGGTCACACCAAAGGTCCATCCAGCCCAGTATCCTGTCTGTCGACAGTGTCCAATGCCAGGTGCCCCAGAGGGAGTGAACCAAACAAGTAATGATCAAGCGACCTCTCTCCTGCCATCCATCTCCTCCCTCTGACAAAGAGAGGCTAGGGACACCATTCCTTGCCCATCCTGGCAAGGAATTAACCTCCATCAATTTCTCTAGCTCTCTTTTAAACCTTGTTATAGTCCTCGCCTTCACAACCTCCTCAGGCAAGGAGTTCCACAGGTTGACTGTGCGCTGTGTGAAGAACTTCCTTTTATTTGTTTTAAACCTGCTGCCCATTAAGTCTCCTCATCATGGGTATAGATGTCTGACTTCAGGCACTCTGATTTGAAAATCCCTGACTTCAATGGGAGTTTCAGACCCTGAGGGCTTGTGGGATCAGTCCTCTTCTTGGTTGGTTAACCTGTAATTTCCTTACGTAAAAGCCTCCCCAGCAAATCCTCCAAACCCCATAACGGAATGATACAAACTCGCTGTGTGTTCCAGTGGAAGCAAGTGCAGGAGCTCGCTCCAGTAGCATCTCCTCACTTTGAGCCATGACAGTCCTGCTCTCTGCCCTGCCCTCTGGCATATGTTTAATTCACAACTTGCTGCAGCTGACTTACAGATGATGTCTTTATTTGACATGACCCAGAGGAAGGATTTCTTTAATTCCCTCACAGACCTTGACGTGTGAAAATTGATCTTCTCAAATGGCTTTTATTTCTCTGCAACCAAAGGTGGCTTAACATGTTTGGGGTTTTCTAGGTTAATGGTACCTGAACTGTTTTCATTATTCTAATCTGATACTTTAAAGCCTAGGACTTGGCTCTGAAGACTTCTTCATGGTTTGTTATTGAATAAGGAACATATATCTAGTAAATTACCCCCAGGCAAGCAGAAAACACTCTGCCCTGATCTTTATCTCTTAAGTAAAGCCACTTATCTGAACACTGTTAGGCCACTTGGCTAGCGAATGCGTCTGTCTTCTTGGGGCAAACCAAGAGGTCATACAGGATATGGGGACAAAAATGATGCAATGAGTGTAAGTGGCATTTATTTCCCCCCACTTGGAATGCAAAAAAAAATAAAAATAAATAAATAAATATAAAAAAAATATAAAAAATTCTTTTGATGCTCTGAAGTAACAGACCCAACCAAGAAGGATCCTTGACACTTGGTGAACCCAGGTGCTCCTTACCTAGCAGAATCAGTTCCTTGCTGCATAGTTGGAGGCAGCCGAATCCAACTCTAGTGGAAAGACTTCCACTGATTACACTGAATGTCAATGGGAATAGGATCCACTCTTTATATGTCCAGTGACAAAGCTTTGAGCGCCCTTGCCTTGTCCTCACATTTTGAAATCTGAAACACATTTCATAATACAGTTACATCAATTACAGTATTTTTTATGCTGCATTTATACTATAATCACTGTACTGTTCGAATTCCATGATATGTAGCATCAGATCATGGAAAGATAGAATGAAAAACTCAGTCCAGATTTCCCTGTAAGCTGTACACTTCTGCGGCCACTCCAGAGAGATTCAAATGATGCCCAGCTGATTAGCAGAGTGCCCACAGCTAGGCTTTTTGTTTCTATGGGTGGTGCACAGTCACTCATGCCTCGGTGCACATAAAATTATTCCACACATGGATGGATAAAAACCACACATGGGTGGAAAAGATTAGAGGGAACACTGGCTTAGTAGTCCCTGAATTTAATAGCCTAAATAGTAACCATTTCATACCCCATTACCTTTGCAGGCGTGCTTTGAATCTGGCGTCTAATGTACAGTCCTGCTCATCAGCAACTTCCAATCTGATCTGTCTGCCCTAGCGGATTCAGGAAAAGGTTTCAGTAGGGTCTCAGGTGGGCTTGCCTGTGGACATCTAGATGCAACAAATCCTCTTGTCAGAAAGCATCCCCCCCACCCCTTCCCGGCTAAGCATTGCACAGGGGTGGCATGTATCAGTGATGTGGAAACATTGGAATCATGCTTTATTCATTGGAAGAGAGTCAAGGGCAGACTGACTTGTTTATATATTTTAATTGAAATTCCAAAAGGTGCTTCACAGCAGTAAGGTGGGAAAGGGCGTGAGTGATGCTATAACACTCGCTGTGCATAATAACCTTCACCCTTGCTGATTAGACAGATTCCTGTTAGAAAATAGCACACTAGCTGTCTGCATGGGCATTTATGCTGCAGTCATCCAGAACAGTTTCACCAAGGAAAATGAATCGGACACAGGCACTGTGGATGAGACAATTCCCTTCACTCCTCTTGTGTAAGGTACTAGATTTACCCGGCATTGCTCAGGTCAGCCATATCCCCACACAAAATGTTGGGGGGAGTTTCATCCCCCCTCTCCATAAAGGGTGCCTTGGGGCGGGAGGCTCAGGTGGGGTTGGGAATGAGGGGTTCAGTATGCAGGCTGCCCTAGGAGAGAGCCCTCTCTCACCATAGCAGATTGGAGCCAGGTGAGAAACTGGGGGACAGACACACAGACAGACAAACTCTCAAATATATGGTAGATAACTGTCCCTTTCTCCACCCCAACCCCTGCTGCCCCAATGGGGTTATAGCTGTCCCCATCTCTGGCTCTTTGCTGCCCCCAGTGGTCATTATATAGTATAACTATCATTGCTAGCAGCCCCCTCACTTTCAATGTTATGAGAAACAATCCCATTCCTGGCACATCCCATTTTCCTGGCACAACCAACCCCTTTCCTTGCTTCAAGTTATGATACATACCAAACTTGGTGGTCCTAGCTCTGCCTGTTCAAAAGCTCCTCCTAAGACTCACTCGCTCACAGACAAACTCATCTAGATAGTCAACTTTGGGATGTTTATGTGAGCACTGGGAGCATAGAGTAAAAACTAGAGAGAAACTTCAGCTTGCAGTGTTTGGATATGGATCCAGATGTGGTTCTGAACTTCCATTTGTGTCTGGGTTTTCAGTTGTAGCCATCGACTGAACTAAGGGCTAGTGACAGAAGGCTGGAATGTGATTTAGACTGCACATCTGCACAAGAGAATAGCCTCCTTAGGCTTATCTATCAGCTATCTGGACCTTGGGTCTGGACACTTAAAAGTGTCTTGCTTGCCTGTTTGATCTCTCCCTGGGGCAGTTGAGTTAGGAGTGGGTGAAACCTTCCTTCTTCTCAGCTCATTGGCCAGATATCTGAGCTAGTGTTGTTGGAACCTGCAGTACATCCCCCTAAAAGTGAGAAGAAGTGGGGAGAAACATGACTCAGAAGGATATCTCTGTAGCACAGTGCATCCTGAAGGTACAGCACCCGGGGGGCGGAAGGGGAAACTTACCTACTGCTCCTGGCTCTAAAGTCATAAACAAGTCCAGGGTTTGGATGTGCCTCTGGATTGAAACTTCTCTAAAGTCCGCAGACGTTGGGATCTGGGGTTTGGCTTGCATCCATCTCTGGAACGAGCCAGAGCTACTGTAGGATTGTTCCATAATGTGGGGAAACTGGCAGCAAAAATTCATTAAAGCCAGCAAGAGCCCAACTTAGAATAGTTTCACAGAAGTGCACAAGCAATATCAACGGCTGAAATGAACATTGCCAGCCTGAGAAATGTTATGTGTCTAATATTGGTGCAAAGTTGTTCTTGAACAAATGTTATGATGGCTGAAGTTCTGCATGGTACTTAAAATCCTTCAGAAGAGCTGATTTCAATGCTGGATTGAAGCCAGTCACGTCTGTACCATAGGTCAAATATTCAAAAGAGCTCCCCACCCAGTATGGACCTGACATGGTGGCCTCTTATGAAAATCAGGACCCAATCAGTGTGTGAGTGGCAAATGTTGAAAAAATATCATGTTTCATAATCATGTTATCACCTCTTTAAAAATCATGTGATTGGGCCTTTATTACTTTAAGATATTAACTAAAAATAACCTTTTGTTCATGTATTGAACCTTTCTTCTGGTTAGACAATGCTGCATAAACATTAATTACCACCACACCCTGTGATGTAAAAAGTCCTGAGGGGCTAGGTGACTTAACAAGGCTGCACACTCAGTCAATAGTGTAGTTAAAACTGTGGCTTTTCAGTCCCTTTCTCTATTACTCATTGTAGCCCTTAGGAACTCCAGTCATAGGGCAGACCCCCAATGTGCTACATGCTGTACAAACACAAAACAAAAAGACAGCCCCTGGCCCAAAGGGCTTACAATCGAAGTACCAAATGGATAATTTCCATCACTCATCAGTCTTAGGCCTAGTCTACATTAACCCTTGCTGCCGACCTAATTAACATCACTTCAGTTAAGCAAATAGCGTAGCTGAAGTCGCTGTAGTTAACATGGCGTCTGATGTGCAGTAAGGCCAGTGGGGGCTGCTCTTCCATTGTCGCCGGCTACTCTTCTCATCCTGGTGGAGTACCAGTGTTGATGGGAGAGCGCTCAGAGATCAATTTATCACGTCTGAGCAGATAAATGGATGGCCAGTGGATTGATCACTGCAACATCAATCCTGGTATAGTGGAGACGAGCCCTTAGGTTGCAGAAGTTTTCTCCGTTGCCTGTTTGTTGGTGGTTTGGAGAGGCATCCTCCAACAGTATTTCCACAGAGTGGGGGCAAAAAGGCCCTCTGAGTTTCAGCTTTCACTGAGGAGAAACAAATATATAAACAATTACCAACAATCTCTTAAGAATTAGTATTGACTTTTCACTTGGCCATCTCAGAAAGTTGAGCAAAGTGATTCCAAATGCACTTAAATTCTGGCATAGGCCCTCTCTCATGATGTTCACTTACCCAGCCTATTCAAATGCAACAACTGGCTATTTCAGACGTCTGTCAAGCAAGTAATAAATACAGTTTCATGGAGCTGCGTCAGCTTAGCTATTGGCAAGGTGTTGACCTTTGACAACCCAACTGAAAACTTTTAAAAATTATGTTAGTGTCTGAAGTGGACTAGAACCGTGCTGAAAACCTTAGCAGAGAAGTTTTGCCCAATCAAGCAATTCAACTTAAAAAGAGATGTTCCCCTGAAGAACATAGTGAAGAATTACACTTCAGAAGGTATGGGTTGATATGGCCTGAGGAAATTTTAGAGCCACAAAATATAGGATCAGATTCTCAGCCAAGGAAAATCAGTGTTGCTTTATTGAAGTCCATAGAACTGTTGATTTACACCACCTAAGGAACTGGAATCAAATGTTCAAATATGCTCAAGGAATTTAGGAGCCTAACTCGCCATTTTCAAAAATGGCTTAGGCACTTAGCAGGCTAACAGGTAATTTTCTAAAGCTATTTATGCACCTAAAAATGAAGATGGAGACTTTGGTGTCCAACCCGCATTGCAATTATTGTGAATAAACATAAGCAAATATTATGGCTGCACCCCTTTATTTTTTATTACCAAATAAAATGCAGCCAAGAAGTTAAAAAATGGCCACCCAGAAATCACTAATCAGAGTGGGGGATTAATTTTGAGAGGACAGGTGTTCAGCACGTCCTGAAAAATTGGATTGGATAAGGCATCTCAAGGTGGCTTCTCAAAAGGACTTCTGAGAATCTTGGCAAATATGTAAATTAGACATGGTCTCCAGGAAGTTGCTAATGCAGCCCCAGTGCCGCAAGCTTGGCCACCTGTTTGAAGTCAATGGGTCTACTCAGTGGAGTAAAGATACTTATGTATTGATTAGGGAAGCTGACAGGATTGCCGGGCCCCTGGGCAATGTATGTGTGTGTGGGAAGGGGGCTGGCTCCATGTGCCTTGAAGGGGCGGGGCCTCAGGTAGAAAGGGCGGAGCTGGGGCAGCCAGCACCCAGCCCCTCAGAGTGGGCCAGAATGTGTGCATGGTGCTCCCACAGAAATTCTAAAGGGTCTGGGGTTCCAGCCACTGCCATGTGGCTGGGAGCTCTGGGCCCTGGGGCAATCACCCCATTTGCCCTGGCTCTGTCAGCCGGCCTGGTGTTGATATTTGTTTAATTTACAACCAATCCTAACTGAGCACACACAGGATGTACAAACAAAATTTTGTTTGTGGATCATTCACCCCAGATCATAGAACAGGGGTGGGCAGTAATTTTTGAAGGGGGTGTACTCCAAGATTTTGGTAAGTGGTCAAGGCCCCTACTTTTTTTATGGAGGGGTTGTAGAGTCCGGGACAGAGGTTGGGTGCATAAGGGAGCTTGGGGTAGGAGACTAGGGTGCAGGAGAGGATGCGGAGTCTGACAGGGAGTTTGGGTGAAGGAGGGGTTGTGATCTGGGGATGGGGATGTAGGGTTGGGGGGCATGGATGCAAGAGGATTATGGCCTTGGGGAGTGGTGAAGGAGGGGGTGCAGGGTCTGGGAAGGAGTTGCGACCAAATGGAGGGTGGTTGCAGAGGGTTTGAATGATGACCTGGGGCAGGGGAATGGGATGCAGGGCTAGGGAGGGGGTATGGGAGCAAGAGAGGATTCTGGCCTGGGAGCGGAGTGAAGGAGGGGATGCAGAGTCTTGGAGGGAACTGTGGCCAGGTGGAGGGGGAGTGCAGAGGGTTTGGGTGATGACCTGGGGCAAGAGAGGGCAGTGTCCTGGGGCAGGGAGTTGGGAGGAGGAAGGGGCTGGGGTGCCAGGGGCAGGCTCTGGCCAGAAGATGTTTACCTAGGTGGTGCCCAGCCAGCAGCCCTGCAGGGTCCTGAGGCAGGCTCTGGGCCAGCTGCAGCCCCAGGCTGCTCAAAATGGTTGGCTGCTCCAGGTGACTCTCTGCTCTGGACATTGGAGAGAGAGGGGGAGGCTTTGTGTGCTATCCCCACCCCCTAGCAAAATCTCTTAGCTCCCATTGGCTGGTTTCCGAGCTGAGAGATTTTGCTGGGGGTGGCAGAGGCAGTGGGTGAAGCCTCCCCCGCCTCTCTGAAGCCTGGAGCAGAGAGCCACGGGGAGCAGCCAGCTGCTTAAAGCAGCGTGGGGCTGTTCTGAAGTGGCTGGCTGCTCTGTGCTAAAGGTCCCGGCAGGCTGGCCCATGGGTTAGATCCAGAGGCTTGGCAGGCCGGATTCAGCCCGTGGGCAGTTTCTTCCTGGCCCTGTCATAGAATCATAGCAACGTAGGGCTGGAAGAGACTTCAAGAGGTCATACAGTCCAGCCTCCTGTGCTGCTGCTTGTGTGAACTACCTTTGAGAGAAACGTAATGGCTGCAGCAAAAACCCCTGCTGTCTAGAGAAAGGGACACTCCTAAAAATAGCATATCCTTTGCCTTATGTAACCAGTGTGGAAATGTTCCGACTGCGGCACCATAAAACAAAATCCATTTCATGTACCCTGCACAGAAGTATGATTAGATTTCAAGCTGATGACTTTTGCCTGATGGAGTGGATAACAGAGAAATTGGCATACTCTATGGGTGTGGGGTTTTTTTTTGGTTAAATCTCAAAGAAGCAACAGAATGAGTACTAAATGATAAATGCAGTCAAAGCAAAAATCATAGAATCCTAGGGCTGGAAGAGAGCTCAGGAGGTCATCAAGTCCAGCCCCCTGCCCAAGGCAGGACCAATCCCAACTAAATCAACCCAGCCAGGGCTTTGTCAAGCCGAGACTTAAATACCTCTAGGGATGGAGACTCCACCACCTCCCTAGGGAACCCATTCCAGTGCTTCACCACTCTCCTAGTGAAATAGTTTTTCCTAATATCTAACCTAGACCTCCTACATTGCAACTTGAGACCATTGCTCCTTGTTCTGCCATCTGTCACTACTGAGAACAGCCTCTCTCCATCCTCTTTGGAACCTCCCTTCAGGAAGTTGAAGGCTGCTCTCAAATCCCCCCTCACTCTTCTCTTCCGCAGACTAAACAAACCCAAACCCCTCAGTCTCTCCTCATAGGTCATGCGCTTCAGCCCCCTAATCATTTTGGTCGCCCTCCACTGTATCCTCTCCAATGCGTCCACATCCCTTCTATAGTGGGGGGCCCAAAATATCTATTCCCTTTTCAAAGGAGACTTTTCTGAATGCCCCAGAAAGCTGAGCTCTGGAGGTTAGTGGGACAAACTATCAGGAGATTGCTGGAGAAGCCATCGGGGACAGCACATTTAGCAAAATCCCATTTAGGTTTAAGGGCAGGTAACTGGCATTTAGGATTACACTGTCCTTAGGCTCAATCCTTTGCTGAGCTGATGATGCCTCTTGGGAGCGGCTGGAAGTGGAGAACACTCGGCACCTTGCAGATTTGAGCCCTTTGGGCAGGATCAAGGTTTATCTGCACTATAAGTCCTACTGCTTTAACTTTACTGCTGCAGTTGAAGTGATGTGACTCTCCTTACTGAATGTGGCTGCAGTGATAGCTGTTTAATGGGATTGTATATACTGGTGTGGCTATTCCAGTACAGGAAGAGGAATAAGCTCTACTGGTATAACTGCATCTTGAGGCCTTGTCTACACTAAATGGAAGATAGCTGCTGCTGTGATCGATCTTCTGGAGTTCGATTTAGCAAGTCTAGTTAAGACTTGCTAAATCAAACTCAGAGGGCACCTCTGCTGGCAGCCAGTACCCCTGCTCTTGCACTGTGGGGATGCCACCAAGATCAGCTTAAGGTAAGCCAACTCCAGCAACGTAGAATATGTGGAATACATAGCTGGAGTTGCGTACTTTAAGCCAAACTGCTGGGTCTAGTGTAGACCTGGCCTGAGAAGTCACTGGAGCCATTTGTGGAGGAAA
Organism: Rafetus swinhoei; assembly: GCA_019425775.1. Taxonomy (NCBI): domain Eukaryota; kingdom Metazoa; phylum Chordata; order Testudines; family Trionychidae; genus Rafetus; species Rafetus swinhoei. The sequence continues at coordinate 9,890,375 of JAFJHL010000226.1, forward strand.
GGTACCAGACTATAGCCCCGTGCCATTACCGTATAAATTGGGGTGGTACATGTTGGCTGCTAGTCAGGTTTTGAAAGGTCCCCTCAAATTTCTGAAATATCAAACCTTCTCCTGACTTCAGCAATGGAAACTAGAGATCAGTGGAGGCCTCCTTCCTTCCCAGATTTAGACGGTGTCCAATTCAGCGGGAAAAAAGCACTTGGAAGGAAACATGAGGAAAGCAATAAATCATGAGGCAACAGAGCGCCTCTGAAAAATCAGCTCTGTCAGCTAATTCTGAGAAGGATGATTCTAAAGAGGTGGGTTCTCTCTCTTTTCACTTCTAGAATTACAAAAGAGTAATAACTAAAGCTCTCAGGTGATTAAGGGGTGAACAACAAAATGCTGCTGGACAGGTTACATTAATAAAGGGCCCAATCTGGCTGCCATTAAAGTCCAAGGGGGTTTTGCCATTCATTACAGCAGGAGCTGGATCAGACTGTAATACTCCGTGTCCTGAAAAGATAATGCTATCACCAAAGCCATGACTCTGGCTGGGCAGCTGATATTCCTGGGTGTCTTTGGCACAAGTGATTAGTGTGTTAGGGTGACTCAGATCCAATAAATCTCAGGATGCAGGATGACATTTACAGGAAGGATAAAAAAACCTTTTTGAAAGAATAGCCAAACCTCCGCCCCCCCTCCCCATCCTTGGAAACGTTGCTAAATATAACTGGTTGTGAGAGCAAAACAATTTCATACGGTATAAACCTGCTGAGCGAGGAAACGACTAGATTGCATGGAGGTTAATACTGTGGGGTATGGGTGGCCAATGGGAGCTGCAGGCAGCTGTATCTGTGGAGGAAAGGTAAGCAACTTGTCTGACGGCCCACCAGTGGCTTACCCTGATGAGCCGTGTGCGGCTCGCAGGCTGGTGGTTGCCCACCACTGTTTTAGGGTGAAAGGAACCATATCAACACTGAGGCTACGTCTACATGGCAGGTGTTTTGCAGAACAGGAAATGCAAATGGAGTGCTCATTTGCATATCTCATGCTCTCATTTGCATTTCTTCTTCTGATCCTTTTTGCGGTTTACAGGCTCTTGCACAAAAGGGTTTTTTTATGACAAATGGCCCCGTCTACACAAGGATTTTTATCACACAAACCTCTTTCGCAAAAAGGATCGAAAGAAGATATGCAAATGAAAGTGCGAGATATGCAAATGAGTGCCCCATTTGCATTTCCTCTTCCGCAAAACACCCACAGTGTAGGCGTAGTCTGAGTGGCAGGCTAATGGAAGAGTCTAAGCCTCAAAGAAATCTGACTGGAGACATTTTGCAAGCTGGAAACAAGTGGGGCAAAACTGTGCCCTTCCGCAGAGCCTTAAACCCAGGGTGGTGTGTGTTCTTCACCCACATGGTGGTAGCAGGGGGAGGCCCTGTCACTCTCTGATGCCACTCCAGCACCTCCTCGGCTTCCTCCTTGCCCTGGGGTGCGGTAACAGGCGCTTTGCTGATGTCGACAGTGGAATGTCATATGCGCCAGTCCAATCACATTCTGTTTAGACAGCTGTGAATTAAAAGAGCGATGGGAAGAACATGTAATTTAGTGCAGTGCCATTGAAGTCACTGGTGCTTTGTCTGTTCACACCAGCTAAGATCTCTCAGGTTATTGAAATGCCATTCTTTATGAATACTACTCCAGGGTCCATTGAGGGTCCTACTTACATTGTAAGCACTTTGGGGCAGAGACAGTCTTTTTGTCCTGTATGTGTGCAGCGCCAAGCACAATGGAGTGCTGGACACGACACTGCAAATCGTTATTATTAATAACAATTTATAGACATTGCAGTTCACTGATATATCATGCCACTGCTGTATTAGAATAGTAAATTAAAAACAATGCTTTGCCCTTATAGGGTACCTTTCATCCAAGCATCTTACAAATCTGGACAGGAGCCCTTTTCTCTGGCTCGGGCAGCTGAAGGCAGAATCTATTCCAAACTTTGCGACTATCTCTTTCCTTGCAACAAAAAAAAGTTCTATTGCAAAGATACTGAAAAGGGGGAGAGACAAGGAGTCGGGTAGGAAGGTGAGATGAGGGAATGGAAAGGTCTCTGTATATAAGCTGAAAACAGCAGTTGAAACCTGTTGAAAAGACATTTAAATGAAAGTCTACGTCAGAGGGCTGGGAACCAGCAGCTGAACCAGCACTCTGGTCACATAGGCTACATCTAAACTATACCCCTCTGTTGTCAGAGGGATGTAAATTAGATGTATCGAAAGTGCAAATGAAGCGGGGATTTAAATATCCTGTGCTTCATTTGCATAATGGTGGCCGCCGCTTTTTTTCAAAACAGGGCTTTTCGGAAAAAAACGGCAGTTTAGTCGGGGCATTTTCGACAGAAATGCACCGTTTTGAAAGATTCTGTACTCCTCAAAGATCCTGTACTGAGGAGTACAGGATCTATCGAAATGGAGCATTTCTGTTGAAAATGCCCCGTCTAAACTGCCGTTTTTTTCTGAAAAGCCCTGTTTCAAAAAAAAGCAGTGGCCACCATTATGCAAATGAAGCGCAGGATATTTAAATCCCTGCTTCATTTGCACTTTTGATACGTCTAATTTACATCCCTCTGCCGACAGAGGGGTGTAGTTTAGACACGGCCTCTATGTCTAAGTAGTTTCCTGGGAGATGGGGGGTCTGACGGAGGGAAGCTGGAGCTAATTAGATCAAGGAAGCACAAGGGAGCGCTAAAGTGCTAATTAACCTAGTAACTGGAAGAGCAGACAAGCACACAGGAAGTGAGCGCAAGAGCGGGGAGGCTGTCAAGGTTAGGGTAAAAGGAAGTCTCTGCATGGAGGGATCTCTTCCTTCGTTGTCTTTGGCAAAGGGAGCTGATGTCGACACGTCACTGTAAACAGAGTTACTGCTCAGAGTGGTAAAGGGTCATGGTTGAAATAAATAAGTAAATTACACACGAGCAGTGTTTCCTCTAATTTTTTTCCATCCATGTGCAGAATAAAGTTTATGTGCATTGAGGCATGTGCAAACATGCACCACCAGTAGAAACACATGCTGCCGCCTGGGGGCACTGTGGGTGCTCTGCTAATCAGCTGGATGGCATTTGATTCTCTCCTGAGTGGCCACCCCGCTTACAGGGAAAACTGCACATGAGTTTTACAAACTCGAGGCAACAGAAGGCTGGAATGGAAAGCCATGCCCTGTCAGTGTCTAACCAGATTAAATATTTGTGATCCCGAATCCAGAACAAAGATTAAGCCTGAGTCTCTGCTGTTTTAAGGCTGAATGTTTATTAAGTTAGTGATTTTTAATCTTAGTGATTTTTGGATTAGTATGAATTTTGAAAATTTAGCATCTGTAACCCCATTGCTTTTTCCTCAGTGACTAAATATTAAGAGTTGAGTGCTAGTGCCGCAGCCATCTGCCAAATCTGAAAGGTCAACTATACTATTGAGTGAAAGCAACTTTAAGTTTTTAAAGTCAACCTGAGGCTGAAATTAGGGTTACCATATTTGAACTTTTAGAAAAGAGGACACACCTGTGAGGGAGTGTATCCGTATCAGGATCTACCAACTCACGTTGTAGGAATGTGTTATATACATTCATATGTATAATACTAACACATTCATACAACGTGAGTTGGTAGATCCTGGTACAGATACACTCCCTCATAGGTGTGTTCTCTTTTTTTAAAGTTCAAATATGGTAACCCTCCTGAAATGCATATTCTTGCAATGAATGGGCATCCATCAAAATCAGCTTCACCCACTTGTCACCTCTAGAGTGTATGGCCTTTTATACTGCCACTGACTTGTTCTGGCCAAGATATTAATAGCATAATATCTTCATATATAATCAGCTTCATATATTGTTTTCCTTCAAACTGAAAGTCTCAAGTTTTGCATCTGTAAAAAAAAATGTAATAGCAATAACCAAGTTAGATCACATGACCTCCATTTGCAATGACAGATTTGCAAATGACAGATGGGCCATTTGCAGGTGGCCCAGACCCTGGACAAATGGGATGTTTGGGACAGGTACGCAGATGATGTAAATGGCTGTAGTTCCACTGACTTTAATGCAGCAGTGTTAATTGACACCACTTGAAGATTTAATCCTAAGCAAAAGAGAGGTGCTTTGTGGAAGTAGTGTTATGGTTGTGATCCCCGCACTGGATCTGCAAGGGTTTCGTGGCTGAGAAAGCCCCGCCCCACAGCCCTGCTGGGCATGCTCCAACTGGAGGCCAGCTATAAAGGCCAGTGGAGCAGCTCTGTCAGGACTGACTGCCGCTGGGCAAGGAGGTGCTGCCAGAGCTGCGGAGGAAGAGCTGTGGAGGCACTGAACAGCAAAGGCCAGTCGGGGAGGCGGGAGTGGGAGAATGGCTGAAGAATCCCGCCAAGTCCATAGGAAAGTGGCGAAGGCTGCTGTGGTGAGTCCGGTAGGAAGTAGCTTAGGGAGGGGAGTTAAATCACCAAGAGCTAGGCGTGGTTTGGGCAGATTCCACGCTCAGCTGAGCCACCCCACGTCTGACGGGGCCCTGGGTTGGAGCCTGGTGGAGAAGGTGGGCCTGGGTCCCCCTATCCCACCCCCATTAACCCCTCCGAAGGCGGGAGGGTGCTAAAACTGTTGCCGTGGACTCTGGCTGCTAGGCCACACAGCCCTGCATGAAGGGGCATTTGTGACTGTAGCTGCTAGGCACCACTGCCCTGCAGGAAGGAAGCACTGTGATTACTGACGCTGACTGCTGGGCCTCACCACCCTTCAAGAGGGGGGTGTTTTTACTGACCATGGCCACTAGGCCGGACTGCCTCATTGGGACGGGTGGTTATTGACCCTCAGCCATAGGGACTGAGATGCACATGGGGTGAAACACTCTTTGAGAGGCCTTCGAGGCCTCACACCCTGCCTCTGAGGGGGCCGGACATACTCACCCTGTGACAGTGTCCACGACTGTTCTTTGAGTCTTTAGCCAGTTGCTAGTGGACAAAGGTCCCTATTACAAAACCAATAACAGAGGGTATGGCTAGAATGTGGGGGCCTTTTGGGATACTGGAGGTATCCGGAAAAAACTCCGCCGCATCCAGGAACGCATTTGTTCTTCCGCTTTTATTTGCAGAAGAACAAATGCGCTCTTTTGGAAGCCCAAGTATTCCTCGTTCCACAAGAAAGAAGGGGGCTTTCAAAAGAGGGTTTTTTTCCGAAATTTGGACCAGTCTAGATGGACAAAAAGTATCAGAAAAAGATACGCAAAATGCGCATTTTGCGTATCTTTTTCCGATAGATCCTCGAGTCTAGCCATACCCTGAATGAGCATTAATTAATTTGCCTTTTCCTTTATGACAAATGAGCCCCCAGGAGGTCTGTGTATCTGAAATTAGCCATGAACAATAATCAGATACTTACACATTATTGGTAGACTCCTGTCTCCCATTTCTTGAGGCTTGCAAAGAAGAATCCAGAGATGTGCTAAGTCACTTCCGATCCTAGAATATTGGGCCTCTGGTTTGGGTGGGGCTTCTAGGCTCTACAGTAACAAATTATTATTATTACTATTAACACAAAGAGGGTGGAAAATATGGAGGGCAAAACCTTGAAGAAAATTGCCTTTGAAATTTCCCTGAGAAACAAATTCATACAAATTACCGTGGCAAATGTAACCAAAAGGCACAAAAGTTGCCAGTACGAAACCTGTATAAACTGGCAGTTCAGGGGTGCATGCATCGTAAGGTTATTTCTTTGTGAAGCTGCTGGAAAGCTTTTTGTATCCATTTTTATGTTCCTCATAAAATGCTAATGCAAGTTTCTAGCATTTTGCAGAGCCAGAAAACTAGATGATCTAATTAGACATATAAAACTGTACCCGATGCTGACCTGTCCACCCAACTGAAATTAGTCAGTCTCCCAGCATTTTTTGCTTTGCTCCAGACTTCTATTAAAATCGTCTGCTATTTAAAAAAATGTGGTTGATCTCTACCCCAAACCATTCTCCATTGTATTTCTCTTGCTCATTTACTCCCTTGTATTTGCAACCATTTTCAGCTGGAATTCAGATTCCTTGCAGATGGATCTGAGGAATAGTTGAGAATCTTTAATGATATTTTGTGGTTAATTAGCTCCTTTTATTCTTTCTCTCAAACACTCTGTAAATTGATAAGCTTGATTCTCTATACATTTCAGAAATCGGGCATGAAGCAGTCAGAGACTAAATGTAGCGATTAGCAGAAGTGTATGTTAAACACGAGCAAGAAGGAAATAGCTTGAATTCACGAGATAAAGACCAACCACATGTTCACAGCTGGAGTCTGTAAAAAGTCTCTTTAGGATAGGCTGTGTCCAGTTCCCATTGAAGTTAATGGAACATCTCCCCCTGACTTATCTGGGAGTTGCATCAAGCCCAAAGATCCAGACTGGTTTTCAAATGCTCTTCCATGGTACCACATTTTCAAAAGCTCTTCACTCCTTGGCAGATATCTAAATAAGGATGAGAGCTCAACACCAACCTGTTCATAGTGACCGACTTTGTCAGGTTGAGTGAAAAGTCACTTTTCTTACAAAAATGCCAATAAACATATGGTTGGGCCTTGTGTGTGCAGAGGGGTGCAAGATGGAGGAAGTTATTTGTCCCCCTCTTCCACTCTGTACATTCATGCATGGGACCTTCACCACCTGGATCTTAACCCCCTCTGTGCCTCAGTTTACCTCATGGCTGGGAGGCTGAGTTAAGACTGTGACTTTTAGGGGATCCTTTGACATAAGGCATTCTTGCTTTCTTGCTTCATAGTAGGATCTCTCTGTTCTGGGTTCTTAGTAGGGATGTAAGCGACTAGTCAACTAGTCCCTCAACTAGTCACTCCCCTTCCCTCCTCTCCCCCGCAGGAACTCCTCTCACCAGCAGGAACTGGTGCCGTTGGGGAGCCAGCTTAAAAGCCAGTTCCCCCCAGCAGCATCTCTGTGAGGTGCAGGAGGCAGAGAGGTGGTGGGGACCGGGAACAAGCCAGGAATCAGCTGATTCCTGGCTCGCCCCTGGTCCCAGATGCTGTGCCTCTGCTTTTTAAATGAATTAAGAGCCAGGGGCTCTTACTAGCCGGGACAGCTGATTCCGAGCTTGCAATGGGTCCCCGCCGCTGCGACTCTGCCTTTTAAATGTATTAAGAGCCTGCCAGCTCCTTACATTTCAAAGGCAGAACCGCAGCGGGTTTAGCTCCCAGGGCCAGGCGCTATCACCACTGTGGCTCCCCTGCTTATCGACTCGTTGATGGAAATTCCATCACCTAGTTGATTAAGCTAAATTTAACATCCCTAGTTCTTAGACAGTTTTTCTTGAGGACTGCTCAGATCGGAGAGGGGGAGGGAAGGAGGAGGCCCAGAAGGGGCGAGTTGTCTATACACTGGAAACGAATAAAAGCAAGTCCGCAAGAGGCCTCTTGCACAGAGCAGTGGCTGATGGGAGGGTGGCCTGAGGCTATCAGGAGGATGACGCAGGAGCCGTCGATTTACTTGCCTCTCCTGTGGTGTCATTAGATCCTGGAAGGAAGAGAAGTGAAGGCCAGTCGTGCTTTCTGGAGCTGAGCTGTGCAAATGCAGCAGCCGCCTGTGTTGCTGACTCACTAGTCTCCACGGTCCACAGACTATCGCCTTCCAATCTGCAGAATGTGACCACAGAGATGCTCCTCTCGAATCAGACTGGTGCAAGCAGCTGGATTTCCCCGGGCACAGCTGCTGACTCACTCGGCCGGAGAGAGAGTCTGGCATCCGTCACTGCTGTCACTCACTGGCCCCCATTCAGCATCAGAGCTGCAGGTCCCCTCCTGCAACCCCTCCCCACACTGTGTGCTGCTGAACAGGAAGGCAAGAGAGAACCTGGGGGGGTAGCATGGGGAGGGGGAGAGGATGTGGGATGGACAAATTGGATGGGGGGATCCTCAGATGGACTGAACCATTGGGTGTGACTGAGTAGCAGATATAGAGAGCCTTTCAATTCCAGGTCCTAGTTCTGTTCAGCTGAAGACACTAATGAAATACTGAACATGTATTGAGGCAGGCCAGCTGTCTGCGCAGGGACTGGAAACGTGGCTGAGAGCGAAGCACCAGCAGGCAATTCAATGCATCGGAAGGTGCAGAGATGAAGCAGAACAGCTGTTCCCTCTACGTGCATGGCGGCTGTGCCTGCAAATCCCCCTTAAACTGTGTTTGCTGGAAATGGTATACCCTACGTGCTGCTGGGTCTTTTCTACCAAGGAAGTAGTATCTGAGATCAGGGGTTGTGCTGGGACCCCTTCATTTTCAACGTAGCTCTGTTCCCTCCAAGGATCAGAGTCTTAGTTGGTGGCTTCATTCTGGGAGCATTCATAGGAGTGTTGTGAGCAAGACACAGAAGTCATTCTTCGGCTCTGCTCTGCGCTGATTAGGCCTCAGCTGGAGTATTGTGTCCAGTTCTGGGCACTACATTCCAGGAAAGATGTGGAGAAATTGGAGAAGGTCCAAAGAGCAACAGAAATTATTAAAGGTCTAGAAAACATGAGACTGAAAGAATCAGATTTGTTTAGTTTAGTTTGGAAAAGAAGACTGAGACAGGACTTAACAGCTTTCAGGTACCTAAAAGGGTGTTACAAGGAGGAGAGAGAAAAAATTATTCTCCTAAACTTCTGGTGATGGGACAAGAAGCAATGGGCTTAAATTGCATCAAGAGAGGTTAAGGTTGGACATTAGGAAAAACTTCCTACCTGTCAGGGTGGTTGAGCATTGGAATAAATTGCCTTGAGACATTGTGGAATCTTCATCACTGGCGATATGTAAGAGCAGGTTAGATAGACATCTCTCAGGGATGGTCTAGATGGTATTTGGTCCTTCCGTGAGGGCAGGGGACTGGACTTGATGATCTCTGGAGGTTCCTTCCTGTTCTCGTAGTCTATGATCCATTGAAGTCTCTAGAAAATGCCACTTTACTCCAGCTAAGGACTTTGATTTTCCTTCCTCCTGGAGGTGTCTTCACTTGTTCTTGAGATCTACACACACACAGCTCAACATGGAAAATTACATTAAACACATCAGCTTCTGCTGTCTCCACTGTCCTAACTGAAGGATGCTCAGTCCAAGATTTGGATCATAGTAAAGAGGTACTTACCATTTCAGGGGGCCCCTGACTTATAGAATCTGAGCAGCTAATCCACCAAAAACAGCCAAAGCCTGGTAGGAGAAGGAGGAATAGTGAGATGAACATAATGCAGAGACAGTTTTCTACAGGAGTCTTTGCTCTAGAGTTATACTGAAGTTGTGCTTATTTGTAAGTTGTGAATAACAGAGCAGATCAGAGAAAACACGTCAGATTCAATATGAAAAAATCACATCTCTAGCCCTTTGTTAATCATGCTAAGGTCTGATTTTTCTCTTGCCTATCAGGCAAATCAGGAGCAATTTTATTGAATGTCAGCAGTCTACATATGAACAGAAGAAGGCCCCTATGTATATGTTGCTCAGCACAATGGTATCCAACTGCCTAACTGAATTCTAAGTCAGACCCAATACATGAATACTCTAGATGGAAGGATTTTACTTCTCCTTTACTAACTCCATTTGGGCCAGCTACTATAATGCCTATGAGGGTGGGGTGATCTCACATGCCATATATGCTGCAATAGGAAACATGGTGGCTATGTCTACATGACGAGCTTTCTTGGTAAAAAATATGCAAATGAGGGACTCATTTGCATGAGTTGCGGTCTCATTTGCATATTTTCTGCCGATCCGTTTTTGCACTGAGGTTTTGGCGCAAAAACAAGCAGTGTGGACATTTTCTTTTTGCACAAAAACCCCTTTTTCTGCAAGATCCTTATGCCCCAAAAAAGGAGGTTTACCGATCTTGCGGAAAAAGGGGTTTTTGCACAAAAAGAAAATGTCCACAATGCTTGTTTTTGCTCAGAAACAGATCGGCAGAAAATATGCAAATGAGATTGTGACTCCTGCAAATGAGTCCCCTCATTTGCATATTTTTTGCCGAGAAAACTTGTAGTGTAGATGTAGCCAGTCAGATTTCAGCCTTCAATAGCTCTTTGCTAAGATTTTGGTGTTCTTTACAAATGCTCACATGGCTTTAGTCCCTAAGGTTGCAGGTTCAAGCCCTCCTGCTGACCAGGGTCTGTCATCTTTACAGATGGATTACAGAGAGATTATGAGATTTGGCAAATCGGTAGAACTTACACAGATAGAGTTAAAACTCTGCTGTACCTACTAAACAACCAATAGACTAGAACCTGGGTGTAACAGTCAGAAGTACCCTTATGGTGTTCTGCTGGGTCTCCTGCTCCTTCAGTGATAATAACCATTTGGTTGCATGCCTGTACTCTTCTGTGTGTTGTGTTGGCTTACGCAAATTGCCAGCAGAGCAGGCTCTGAGGGTGCATCTACACTGCACGGTTATTTCGAAATAACAATGTGAGCATCTAAACTGCCATTCCATTATTTCAAAATAAATTTGAAATAATGGATGGCATATTCCGACTTCTGTAAAACTCGTTCTACGAGGAATAACACCTATTCCGAAATAGCTATTTTGAAATAAGGCATGTGTAGATGCTCCACTGCTGCTATTTTGAAAAGGCCCCTCACTAAGGCCAGTTCTTCTCCAGTGCCTCCTGGGGTTCTAAATCGAGGTAGCATGTCTACATTAGGGAAGCCTACCTCGGACTAATTTTGAGGCTTCCCTGCTGTGTAGACATGCCATTTCGAAAGAAGCTATTTCGGAACTATTCCAGAATAGCTTATTTCAAAATAGCTGTGCAGTGTAGACATACCCTGAGAGCCCCCAAAGACCACAAAATCAGATAAAGTTCAAAGGCACCTGGCTAGGTTAATTGCCAAATGACATACAGTTCTAGTTGTCAGTAGACTCTAACGAACCACTGCGCATATTTACCCGCTGACAATGGACACAGCTCAGCCAGTGCCACGGATGAGAGACTGCCCGCTCGGCTGGACAAAGACCACTCTTTGGATGCACTTTAATACACAAGTACAAACTAGTTACACATCACTCCTGACGTATCGGATTGCCACCCTCTGACGTTATTTAGATCCATCCATCACCTTGTAGATGGGAGTTCAATCACTATCTACCATGCTGTCAGTTTAGAAACTTGGTTCGGTATGTTCCTGTTGTCTGTGGGGTATGTTGGAACCAAGATGTTTCTTCATGAGGTGTTTTGTTATGACCCTTCTGGAATGTGTTTATAGCCTGTGCCCAGTACCTCTTGGGTAGGGGTGTTTCTGTACTATCAACCCTGTTCTTGCCAATTTTGTGAGCAGGGCCTGCCTCTTGCTCACAGCTTAACTCTGCTTTATATTAGCAAAGTCTTGACTGTTGTAGCCTAGGCCTCAGGCCTTATAGTAGGTCTGTGATACCAGGGCCTCATCTTATGACACCGGGAATCTTGGCTACTACACTTGCTGTAACTAGTCTCTTTGCTCGTGTCGATTTCAGTTAACAAACATACAAAGTCATCATTGTTTGACATCTTGAATCCAGATTATAGATCAAATTAATGCACATTTCTCAGATTACACAAAAGGGCCTGTTTCTTGGCTTGTTTACTCCTGATGTATACTGCTGTTCTTCCATTGACATTGGTGTAGTGGCACTGGTGGAAATTGTGAATGTGAGGAGAATCAAGCCCCTTATATGGGTTTTGTGACCATCACTCCTGGATGATAATGTGAACAGGAAGATGCATTGTAGGTGGTTTGTTGCCACACTGTACTAGAATGTGTCTGTTTGTCCCTTTTCTTCGTGGCTACTCCCAGTTAGGTACCAATCAAGGAGGTTGTTTTGAGTCCAAAAAAAATTGCTTTGAATGTAGAAAGTATTTGTTTAGTTGATTTAAGCTGTTTGGGTCTGTAAAATGGGGGTCTTACTACGTACCTAACAATCGCTTGGGGGTATTTTGAAGCTCAATCACTTACAGTGTTTACAGTAAAGCACTTTAAGGATGTAAAACACCATGTAGTTATTAAGAGCTCAAAAAATCAGGCATCTGCCTCTTCAAAGGGAGAATTAAGGTCTATAACCAGGCATTGAAATTCATTGCCTTGGGAGATCCCTGAGCTAAGAAGAGATGTTGAAGTTAGAAGGTTGGGGAGGAATCTGGGTAATTTTACATGCATTAATAAAATGTGTAATTAGGTTAAGATAAGGATAATCAGATCTCATGATGCAGGATGTCATCTGATCGTTCATTGATGCACATCCCCCCACTCATTCCCAATGGGCAGAAGGGCTGGGCTTACATCGGCAGTTCTTAACCTACAGCCCATCAAGCACCAGTGAGTGGCCACTGGAACATTTGGAGTGGGGAATGGAAGGCAGTGAGATGAGGGCCCATCAGGGGAGCTAGGTAGTTTGTGAGAGGAGCTCCCCATCCTTCTGACCTACCAGCTCCTTGCAATGGCCTGGGGCAGGCTGCAAATACTCTGCCCAAGTCCTCCATGCACAGACCCCAGGTTCAGGTAGGCAATGTAAAGGTAATTCTTACTCCTTCTGGGCATAGACACCAAGTCACCTCAGAGCAGGGGTTGGCATCACCACGTTGCACGACAGATGCTTGATGAAATCACTATGCTGAGGCCATGTCTATGCTACGTGGAAGATCAATGCTGCCGGGGTTGATCTTCCGGGGTTCGATTTAGCGGGTCTAGTGAAGGCTCGCTAAATCAAACTCAGAGGGCACTCCCATCAGTGCCGGTTTTCTTGCTCCTCACGAGGAGTAAGGGAAGCCAACGGGAGCATTTGCTTTCATTGACCTCCCGCTGTGTGGCCAGTGTGGAAACACAATTTAAGATGCGTTGACTCTGGCTACGTGATAAACGTGCTGGAGTTGCGTGTCTTCAGTCAACTTTGTGCTGTAGTGTAGATCAGGCCTTAGTGATGGGCTGGGGGCTGGGGGGAGACTGGGATGGGGAGGGAAGGGACGTTGTCATTCAGTTTATTCAATTTTTTGAAAAATTGCCATGGACCTCCAAATTTTTCCCTTAGATAGTTGTATCTGTGTATGGACATATTGCTGACTCATTCCTTGTCTGATCTTCTTAGGAATCAGACAGGGAATGAGTTCTGTTGTTTCCTCTGCTCTTTTGTGAGAGGATCATTTAGGTAGCCAAGGGAACAAATACAGATTTTTAGATGTGTTTGAACAGCTAGCTTGGCACTGAAAACAGCATAGCTGTTCCTGGCATCACTTTCTGGCTACTAGTCCCTGACAGGCACCACTGACCTTGGAGTATTAAACTCTATATGTTGCATTAAGCACCAGCCCAATTCACTAGATCCTTTTTCCGCAATGAGCTCTCAAGGCAGAACTCCTGCAGCCTGCTGTCCTCCTGGTGGGCAACCTCTCCAGAAAGTTGGAATGATTCATAGGGCGTATGTTAGGACTTTAGACAATTTACAGAACTTTTGAGAGGTGCAGTCCAACAGCAGAGATAACAAGCCTGTAGAGAAAAACAAAGAGAAGAAGATAGGGAAATGTGGGGGAGAGATTATGAAATCAATTTATCAGAATGTTCCAACACTCTTCACACCATCCTATTTGAGCTAGGACTTCACAATGTGTCAGTTTCCTGCAGTGCTTCCTGATATATGACCTCAGGCAAACTTCCTCTTAGGTGGCCTGTATATTGTATGCCGTAGAGTGCTCAGAGGACTAAAAAATTCTTAGCGGTGTCATGAAAAGCACCATGCTGTTGATCATTCTCTTCTCTAGTTATTGCTATGCATTGCATCCAGCGCCTAATCTGCTGCCATTCAAATTAGTGGCCAAACTCCCAGCAGTGTCCGTGGGAGTCGGATTGAGCTCATGTTTAATTCCTTGTGTGATCTCATCGAAGTCAATGGGGCTTCATCCAAGATGAATTTGTCTCGTAGTGCTTCATTATTGTTTGTTCTTCAGGGCTCAGTTCCGATTCACTTCAGTGTGAGTTGTGCCCATGTAATGAGTCAGTATCGGCCAAGGATATGGTCCCCTACTATTATTACCAAGCATTTATTATCTTACATTTGATAAAGTACCCAAAGCTCTATACGATCCACGAGGAGAGTTAGCCACGTAGGACTGGGATTCTCTTAATCCAGTTTGCCAATCAGGAAGCTGCCTAAGTTAGCCAGTAGGAAATGGTGAGAAGAGGCGTTCTCTCCCAATGTGAGTCTGACTCTTATTTACACTAACACCATTTACACCACTCTGGCACAGTAAAGGGGTTGAAGCTTTGGGAGGCATAAACTTTAATTTCACTAGCTGCAGAAGGATGGGCATTGGCAGAGGCTGTACAGGTTCAACCTCTCTAGTCCGGCACCCTTGGGACCTGACCGGTTCCGAACGAGGGAATTTTCCAGACCACAGGAGGTCAATATTGTCTAACACAGGGGTGGGCAAAAGGGCCTCCATGGGCCAGATCCAGTCCACCAAGTGGGTGGACCTGGCCCATGGAGGCCCTGCTGCTTCCCCACCCCCAGGGCAATTAGAGCCAATTAGAGCCTGGGGGCAGGGGAGCACGTGAAGCCTCCTTCCACCCTGCCAGGAGCACGTGGTGCTTTGAAGTGCCACGTGCTGCTCGCAGGGTGGGGGGAGAGCAGAGGAGGCTTCGTGCGCTCCCCAGCCAATCAGGGCCTGTGGGCGGGGGAGCTATGTAAAGCTTCCTTCACCCTGCCCCAGCCCTGCAAGCAGCCCACGGTGCTTAAAAGTGCCAAGTGCTCCTCGCAGGGTGGAGGAGGCTTCCCGTGCTCCCTCATTGGCCTGGGGGTGGGGGAGCGTGCCTAGCCTCTTCCAGGGCATGGGTGCCTAGTGGGAAGGGGGGGCAAAGGGGCTCCCCCACCTCCAGACCAATTATGGTCTGGGGGTGGGGTAGCCCCACCCCTTCCTATTTAGGCCCCACCCTTTCCGGGGTAGCCCGGGGCTACTTCATAAATTTTTGAAGTGGCCCCTGGGCAAAAATTATTGCCCACCCCTGGTCTAGCAGCATTACCTACTCTTCCACTGCTTACTGGGCTGTTAGAGGACATTTAGGGGTAAATTAGAGCTAAATAACAGTACAGAACACTGAGCTCCAGGACTGGCAGCTGTAAACAAACTTTATGGGACCGTGGGAAACTTGGCCACACCCATGAAAAGTGAGCATCCAGCTAACTCAAATCATTCCGGATGACGGATGTTCCCAGACCAGAGAGTTCTGGATTAGAGAGGTTCAACCGGTATATGTTCATCTGAAACCTCGTGTAATTGTCCAAGGTGCTGGTCTGTTTGTATCAGGACATGCATTACCCAACCTAGCTATCCTCTGGCTCTGCCTTCACAAGCTCCAGTCATATCCAGTGCAGACAAGACTCTCAGTGTAAATGAGAATCAGGTCTTTGGCAATTGTACAGTGCCCAGCACAATGGGGCTGTGAGCTCAGTTGGAGCCTCTAATATTAAAATAGCATCTGATGTCTGGATATCAAAAATATTCATATTCCAAAGGCAGCGGATGACTGGGGCTATTAGTGGGTAAGTGACTATATTGCAGCCGCATGACTCTACAATTCTGTTACAGCTCTTTGCCAGTGGCATTTCATTATCCTATTGATGACAGGATTAGGAGACAGGATTTTATTGATTGAGATATGGCCGGATGGTGTTCAGCCAGATAAAAATGGTTTCCATGTAGGCTCATTTTGCTGATGTGCTTTGCCTTGTAGATTAATCTGCTGTGCTCAAGCTAAGCTGTTACCTGCAGCAGATCTTCATTTTCCTGTCTGCCGGTGTCAAGGGGGACATCTAAGTAACTCTGAAAGTTCTCCAAGTGGCAGAAGACAAAGCATTCAGGCTTGAGCTATTGCTTATGGTACTGGCAGAGGCAGACAGTCGGATTAACTTTGCAGCTTTTTAATTTCCAAAGTGAACTTGAGCTACAGTGATATACAAAGAGAAGCAAAACTGTAGCACATGCAGTTTTGCTAGCATGGGAAAGGATCAGGGATCAAATCCTGACCTTTTTCCTGAATTAAAATTCCCCTGGGACAATGAGACTTTTGCCTGAGTAAGGCCCAAGTGTTGTAAGTGGAATCATGTTTGGACTGAGCACAGCTGATGGGAGGCACCTGCTGCTGCAAAAGCTAAGATCTCAGGGTTTTTTAAATATTAAATCTCTACCCTCTGTACTTAGGGGAAAAAACCTTGTAACTGTGAACTGGGTCTACATTGACCTGACAGTGCAGGCAGCCTGAAACAATAGTTGTTAGAAGCAAGAACTGCCCCATTTACCTTTGAGAGCTGGCCAAAAAAAGAACACCTGTTTCTTGAAAAATGGTGAAAAACCTTTTTTTTTAATTTCATTTAAATATGCTAATGGATTTTATTTAACATTTTTGATCAAAAATTGGAATAAAAAATTTTGACTTGAAAATTATTTGGTTTCAGCAGGGATGGGGGAATCCATTTTTCTCTCTCCTTCTTTGGGGAAACCAGAGAAAATACACTTTATCTTAATTCCCCCCGTTTGCAATGGAAATAAGGGCAAAACTTTAAGTGACAAAAAATGCTTTTATCCCCATGTTTCTCCCACTTTCCCCCTCTTTTTTCCAATTATTTTGAGTGTGGGGTGGGATGACAGTGCGTCTGCCCTGCACTGGCCCTTTAAGGGTAAAAGCCAGTTCTGGGAGAGGACTGAGAGTGAAGCCCACAGCTGTGGCAGATAGTAGCCAATTAGGGCCCAGCTGGGGCTACATAAATAAGGGCTCCAGGAGAGAAGAAGGGAGACTCTTGCTCGGGAGCAGGAGGGACCTGGCTGCCGGGAAGCTGGGGGCTTCCTGGGAAAGGCAGGTAGGGCTGGGGCAGCTCTGGCCAGGCAAGCTGCCAGGCTGCAGGGCCTGAAGCAAAGCCTCAAGGGTACTAGGTAGGGTTGCCAGATGGTTTAACCAAAAATACTGAACCACCCCCCCCCCAAAAAAAAAAAAAAAAAAAAAACACCAGGGGAAAAAATTCTGTTGAGGGGGAAAAAAAGGGGGGAGACCAAAGTTGTTAAGCAAAAAAAAAAAAAAAAACCCAGCATCAAAAGAGCATGGCCCCTTTAAGTGCATGCAGAGACAGAATAGGGAGAGGGAGTGGTTGAGCACTAAGACCCAGGGAAGGCATTGCATCCCCTTGCTTCAGGTCTTTAGGCTTTTTGCCAGCGGCCATCTTGTTTTCTTGGTCGAGCCAGAACCAGGTAAGCGGGGGAGGGTTGCTGTGTGTGTCGGAGGGTTGCCAGGTGTCCCATATTTTCGTCTCCTGGCAGGGAAACCCCCCCAGAAAATACCGGACATTTTAGGTGTCTGGTATTTACTGAATTTTTTTTACCGGAGAGGAGGCGAAAATACCGGACTGTCCAGGTCAGTACCGGACACCTGGCAACCCTAGACTAGGGCTGCAGAGAGGCAGCCAGGGTAGGCAAAGGCAGCAAGTCCGCCCCCTTGCCAATAATGAGTGGCCATTTCAGATGGCAGTTTGCTGGTCACTGAGGCAAGGTGGGTACAGGGGAATTGGGGGATTCCCTGGGAGGGGAGGACCCCAGAGTGCAGAGACAGATAAATACCCCTTTCCCCCAGAAGGGGGATGAGAGAAACTGTAGTGGGCACTGACAGAGGGCAGTGTCCTGAAGAGGATGCCGTAGTCTGGGAGCGACACGGATCCAGCACAGGAGAACGGAGTGACGGGGGCGACACCAACCAGAGGGAGGTGCCGTGTGTGCTGGCAAGAGCTAATTTCCGGTGCTACCGGCAGGAGGTGCTGTGGTGGTGAGTATCTGCCCCGTGACTGGTAGAAAGGGGCAAAAAGTACTTTTCCGCTAAAAAAAGAGAAACAATTTTTTTGGAAATGATACATTTTTAACCAAAAGGTAAATTTTCAGACCTGGCATTTTGGCTCATTATAGTGATCTGGTTGGTGGCAAAATAACATCAATGTCTGGATTTGGATTCACAATCTCCTAGAGCCAGAACAGGGGGAAATGGGGGAAGCAGGTGATTGTGATGGAAAATTTCAACATGTTGTCTAAACAACTAAAACTGAAAATTTATCAGCTACACACTGCCAAAACTAAATTTTATTTAGTGGGGGCTTTTCAGATTTCTGATGAAACATTGAAAAAAATTGAGGAAATCAGACACTTCTTTTAGAAAAAAAAATTGGTCAGAATCTCAATTTCCCCTCAAACGTTTAGATGGAAAATGTTCTACCAGCCCCTGAATCTTTAGCTGGGTAAATTCAGTTTGGCTGCTTCAGAATTTGCAGAATTAGGCTGGAGATCTTACAAAAAAGGCCTTCAAAAATAAAAAGGAAATTTCCAGGCACTCTTTCCTCTCGTCTCGGGTCAGACAGAGATCTGAAAATTGAGACCCAGAGCTAATAAATCTATATAGTGCAGAACGGCTGGGTAGGTGCTGTGGCTTATAAAAGCTTGAGTGGCCTGTTACTTCACACGAACTGGTTCATTCACCCAGGCGTTAGTGAGGTATTAGTGGTATCCTGTCCACTGCCAATGGATTCAGTTCAGCTATGCCAGGTCAGAGAGAAGGTGAGTTTTGCCTTCCAACAAGACAACAGTGGAGAATCTATACCAGTTTTGTTCTGGGGATGTGAACAACTAGTCGCTCCCCCCTCCTTGCTGCCTCTGTCAGAAAGAGGCAGCAAGGGGGGGGAAAGGAGGGGGTGCTTCAAAGCGGCAGCGCAACGTAGAACCCAGGGTCTGCCACTTTGAAACACTACGTGCAGTCCCCAACTGGCCCCGGGCTGCATGCGGCATTTAAACATGGCAGTGCCCGGGCTCCATGCAGTGCTGACCCTGGGCTCCGTGCAGCGCTGCTGCTTTGAAACACAGTGTGGAGCATGGGGCCAGCGGGGGACTGCTTGCGTCCCTCCTGCCCCCAGTCCCATGTTCCCTGCAGCGCTTTTGCCTCTGAAGGGTAGCATCTCCTGGGGCTATTGCTACACTTCAAAGGCGGAGGTGCCCTTATCGACTAATTGAATAGTTGATGCAAATTGCATCTACTATTCGATGAGCCAATTAATCTAAATTTAACATTCCTCTTTTGTTCACTTCTTGAGAGAATTACAGCTGGGGAGGCAATGTGGTCTAACAGACACTGGTTCTTCTCCCAGCTATCTGTAGGCCCGATCCTGCACTATTGCAGGGTGTGGGTCTGGCCCACGAAAGCTCATCACCTAATAAACCATCTTGTTAGTCTTTAAAGTGCTGCATAGTCCTGTCTTTTGTTTCAGCTAGACCAGACTAACACGGCTGCATCTCTATCCTGTGCTAAAATGGGCACTATAACTCAATTGCAGGGACACTGAGTAAGAAAGGATACCCTCTCTGCGAGGATTAAATCCCTCCTAGAGAGCTAAACGAGATCTTTAATTAATGCAAAAAGAAGGCAGCTTTAGAATATCCAAACAATGTTAGCTCTTAAAACCAGCCGCGAGGAAAGTGGGTGGATGTGTGAGTGCTTCCTATGGTCAGTCTTTGATGTCTAATGCTGATGATCATCTGGGGTAAGGAGCAGCATGAGCATAAGTGTTTCCAGTCTGGTGGTGGAATTCCAACTCTCCATCCTGATGGGCTCACTGCCAGAACAAAAAAGGTGATCGACATTTTATCTACAGCACATCCATCATTTAAGTGTAGCCCTTGTTAGGTGGTACCTGCGTACATGTGCAAATGGTGCATTCATCTATAACTATTGGATTGCATTTACTAAACAGCTGATATTTTTTCCTGCACTGAAAACCCTGGTTTTCAGAAGAACCAATGAGAGAGCTTTACTGGAAGGACAACATTGTAACTGATGCTCTTAAATGTCATTTGAAGATTAGCACAGGTGTAAGGAGAGAATCTTATATTACTATCTAAACAAGCAGACTTAATAAAATAGAGAAAAGAGAATACCTAACTCTTGCATATAGCACTAGCACATTGATCCGGTATTACTAGCGTCTTAAGTCCTCACCAAGAGATAAACATAATCGTAGAAGATGAACTCACAAGAATAATGGAATTAATATGATTTATCACCTGCATAAAGGTGCAAAGTGGCTAATAATAAGCCTCTAAGTACAGGTGTACACAGGGTAAATTACACCTATGCATTTTAGCAATCAAGTTAATTCGCTGCAGGGATAAAAAATAGAAATGCAAAATCATGGCAATCAAACTTACTTAAGGGATGTAGAAAATGTGAGGTCTTTGATCATGTTAGTATTTATTATGAGAGGCTTTGATGTGAATGGTAATGAACGTAGAGCATTATAGAAATTACTATACGGAAAAGGCCTTTCTAAATATAAGACTGGAGCTCAATCAGTCCTCCTCCCCCCCCTTCATTGATCCAATTTGTTCTTTTCATTCTTTTGTATGTTTCAAATAGGGAAAATGCGTTCTGTTTGGTCAGAAGGTTCTGACCTTTCTGTGTTGTGCTTTTGGTTAAAACTGAGACCTTATGACATTTTTCACACGAATAGGGCAGCTGATGATATAGTCCGGTGTTTAGGGCAGTCACCTCGGCTGTAGGACAGTCCTGTTCAAGTCCCTATTTGGAAATGTCCGGATGGCTCTAATTAAAGATGGCATAGCAGATGAAATCTCATTGTGGGTAAACAGCCATAAATACCAGGGATGTAAGCGACTAGTTGACTACCCAATAAGCATTTGCTTATTGGATAGTTGAGAAGGAACTCAACTAGTCGCTTCCTCCCCCTTGCTGCCTCTGTCAGAGAGAGGCAGCAAGGTGGGGAGCAGGAGCCGATGCTGGGGGGAGCCAGCTTAAAAGCTGGTTCCCCCCAGCACCATCTCAGCGGGGGGCATGGGAGGCAGCGGAGAAATGGCATGAGCAGAGATTGAAACAGTCCCACTTGCACCAGTCCCGACTGCTGACCCTCTCCCTTTGGAATGTACAGGAACTGCCCACGGCTCTTGTCCATTTCAAGGAAGAGGCACAGAGGGTCTCCACTGGCATGGGTTCCTGCTACCGTTTTCCCTTTGAAATGGACAGGAGCCGGGGGCAACTCTTGTGCATTTCAAAGGAAGAGAGGCAACGGTAACCCCTGCGCCTCTCTTTGAAATATACAAGAGCTGTGGACAGCTCCTGTACATTTCAAAGGGAGAGGTGCATTGGGATAGGGAGTGCCCCCTTTATTAATCGAGTAGTTGATGGAAATTCCTTCGACTACTTGGTTACCTGATTAATCAAAATTTAACATCCCTAAGAAATACTCCTATGGGAGTTAGGAGCTCTGCACTTCTAAGTGCCCCTTGGGTAATGGGCAGCCCATCTCTGAGAGATGATGGATATGCCTTCCCTACCTGCTGGATAGAAGAGCTGTGATCGATCCAGTGGGGGTTGATTTATCCTGTCTAACGCAATCAGTCAAACACCGAGCACTCTCCTGTGGACCCCGGTACTCCACCAAAACGAGAAGAGTAACTGCGTTGATGGAAGAGCATCAGCTGTCGACTTACTGTGGTAAGCAGAGCTACGTATATTGCCTTCAGCTATGTTGTTCGTGTAGCTGAAGTTGTGTAACTTAGGTCGCCAGCCCATGGTAGTATAGAAAAGGCAGATGTGAGGCCTTTTCAAGAGGCATGCTCGGAAATGGACTCTAAGGATACAATTAAAGGGGGCATAATCAGGGGCCACGGAGAAAACACCCTTCAAATACGCCACACAACCCAAAGCAGCTGTTACACTTCAAAACAGGAGGAAGCAGAGTGCTATGTTAGCATCTTGGTAATGGATTCAGCTCCAGGTTATGAGGTGACTCCTGCAGACTGCAAGAAGCAAATATCATTCGCTCGGAGCGTTACTTTGAAATCAGGCAACGGAATTAATGAATAGAGAGGCTGTGAAAATCTGCTGCAATGTTCATTTGCCAGGGAGAGTTGTGCCGCGGGACTGGAGAGCTCTCAGCATTAATTAGTAGATGTACTGACCTTCGATGAGGAGTACAGAGGAATCTGCCATCCAGGGACATGACCAAACTCCAAAATTTTTGCCAATTCAAGTGAACGGAGAGGAGACAGAGTCTAATTCTAGTTCCTTATATGCTAATACTTTGCCCTCAGTGCCTTTCTTCTAAGCAAACCAAACACTGATGATGTAAAAAGCTTCAGAGGGGTAGCCGAATTAGTCTGTAACTGGAAAAACATAAAAAACAATGAAAAGTCTAGCAGCATCTTAAAGACTAACAAAACATGTAGATGGTATCATGAGCTTTCGTGGGTACAGCCCACTTCTTCAGGTGACTGGATTATTCAAGTCCAGATCCAAGAATAAATAAGAGAAGGCAGGGAGGGAATGGGGAGGAGGGGAGAGGAAAAAGAGAAAAAATAGTTAATTAAATTGTTCAAGTTAAAAGAGGCTGATAAGAACAATTTGCACCTCAGTATGTACCCTTGATTGGTCAGTTAAGTCATTAGGACATGGAAGGTAGTGTGCAATCCAGCCAATATCTTTATTCATTCCTCTCTGATAGGAATCAAACTTGTAAATGAAGTTAAGTTCCAACCTTTCCCTGTGTATTTGGCTTGTGGAATGATGATGTACACCATCTAGCATTAGATCAGTGTTTCTCAACCAGTGGTACGAGAACCCTCAGGGGTACCCGAGAGAAGTCTGGGGGATACATCAACACAACTAAAATTTGGAAAAAACTGAATTTTTGTTTTAAGTTTTACAGCGCTTTATTATTTTTGTACTTTTTTCATCCAAATATTTCATTGCCCGCCTGGCTATGATTAAGTTGTTTAAACAAATGTGTTGCAATGTTAGAAAAATATTTTGTCTGAAAACTGTAGGTACTGGGGGTACTTAGATAATTTTTTTTTTTTTAAAAGGGGTGTACTTTATAAAAAAAAGGTTGAGAAACACTGCCCTAGTGAGCACACGAGGGTAAATCAAGGCACACAGGGTCAGATTTTTCAAGATATTTAGGCACCTAAAGATGAAGGTAGGAATCCAGAAATTCTTGAAATTCCTTTCAAGCCGCAAACTCTCCTTAGGAGCTATCAATAAATATCAGAGCATGTATTCATATAAATGAGGCATTAAGTGCTTAGGTGTGGGCTTCTTTCATTACTGGCAGTGTCACTTTCTACAGGAGCCTCTGCAATCAGCTTGGGTGGGGGGGGAGGGCTTTGAAGTAGGAGAGTAGGACTACTTGAAAGAAAGGAATTAACAGATATTATTTTCCTTGTGCCAAAGGCTGAGCAATGTTCATTTGTAATGAATTACATTCATTAATAGTAATTGCTGGAAGTACAAAATATGTTAAATGCCACCTTCAAGGGCTAATGTAACTTGGAAAGGATTATATGTAATCAGCCCATAAATTAGTAGGGGCCAGAACCGTGGTGTAAATTAGCATGGACTGCACCGATGCTACAGGGGTTTACACCAGCTAGGTTTCTCAGGTTTTCAGCTTTTGGCTTTAAGGCTAGGAGCTCATTTGCCTTTAAAAGGGTTTTGCTGTTTGATCATTAGACAATATATCCATGCAAACAAAAAGCATGCATTTATGTTTTACACCGCATGGCCCGCTCTCCAGTTGTAGGCCCTTGATTTTCAGAAATGCTGAATATCCACAAGTCAAATTGAAATCAGGTGGAACAATGGGCGCTCCCCACTTCTCCATCAGAAATGCTTAGGGCTTGGCAGATGCAGAGTGCAGTCCCCCAATGCCATTCAGTTCCCCTGGGCCATCTGATAATGTATGTGTCACCTGAAGACTCTAACTCCTCTTGGTAAAAATCCTTTGTGTCTTCCACTGAAAAGGAGAGGTGCTTTTCGCCCCATTATATTCCTCCTGGCTTGAAGATTTAATCCCTGGTTTGAGTTTTCTTGATCTTCCTTTAAGAGGATGGAGACAACAAGACAAGGCTATAACAAAATGGATAAAGAGTGATATGAATAACTCCAGAATTGTTAAGGTTCCCACGTACTGCGAGGGAAAGTTGTGGAGTTAATTTAATATCTCCATAAAGCACAGGTCTTCCCCAAGTTGCATACAGATGTGGTTGCCTCATCTCAAAAAAGATATATTGGCATTGGAAAAGGTTCAGAAAAGGGCAACAAAAATGATGAGGGGTTTGGAATGGGTCCCATATGAAGAGAGATTAAAAAGACTGGGACTTTTCCGCTTAGAAAAGTGGAGATTACGGGGGGATATAATAGAAGTCTATTAAAATAATGACTGGCGTGGAAAAAGTGAATAAGGAAAAGTTATTTACTTATTCCCACACTATAAAAACTAGGGGTCACCAAATGAAATTGATAGGCAGCAGGTTTAAAACAAACAAAAGGAAGTTTTTCTTCACTCAGAGCACAGTCAATCTGTGGAACTCCTTGCCAGAGAATGCGGTGAAGGCTAGAACTTTAACAGGGTTCAAAAAAGAGCTGGATAGATTCATGGAGGCTAGGTCCATCAATGGCTATTAGCCAGGATGGGTAGGAATGGTGTCCCTAGCCTCTGTTTGTGTGGAAATGGGTGACAGGAGAGGGATCACGTGAGGATTACTTGTTGTATTTCCTCCCTCTGGGGCATCTGTTGTTGACCACTGTTGGCAGACAGGACACTGGGCTGGATGGACCATTGGTCTGATGCAATATGGCCGTTCTTATGTTAAGTTCTGGGAGAAGGTGATGTCACAGTTCTGGGATTTATATGGAACAGGAAGGCACTGTATCTCTGTTTCACTATCCCAAAAAGGAATCGAGCCAACACCCTTCATCCCAGTGACATTGTAGGGACCATCTTTTGTTTTGTATTTGTACAAGTATATAACAAATGAGGCCCTGGACTATGAATGGGGCTCCTGGCAACAACCACAATAATCATAGACCTATAGAACACTAGAACTGGAGGGGGCCTCGAGAGGTCATCAAGTCCAGACCCCTGCCCTCACAGCAGGATCAAGCACCATCTAAATCATCCCTGGAAGATGTGCTTAACTTTCTCTTAAGTATCTCCAGTGATGGAGATTCCATAACCTCCCTAGGCAATTTATTTCAGTGTTTAACCACCCTGACAGGAAGCTTTTCCTGATGTCCAACCTAAACCTGCCTTGTTGCAATTTAATAATAGTATTAATAATATTAATTGAATAATAAAGAGATGAAATGTGTGGGTTGGGAGCTAATGATATTACCTAGCAGGTAAAATGATAGCTATTTCTTCATAGAATCAGGTCTAATTTTCTTCTGGAACATCCGGCTTTTCCTCTGATTTCCTGTTTGCTGTCATTCTGAGTTTTTAATCCTTTAAGACTAACTACAGAGCACACAATCCAGGCTTCCCTGGAGTGAGCCAAAGAGCCATTCTGGTTTGGAGAGATCCAAGGACAAGCTCAATGACATACCTTGTGGCGAGGATTTGTGGAATGTGCCTCTTCTCCAGGCAGGCAGGGAAGCAGCCAAATGCAGGTTCATTGACACTAAAGGGCCCATCCCTGAGTGTACTAGGAGATGCAGCACTTGTCTGAGGAGGGCAGGGTTGTGGGTTGGAGCCTCCACTCCCACACACCACCCCCCAGCAGCCCAAGCCCAAGCCCTGCCCACCCTAGGAGTGACCAGACAGCCAACAGAGGCTACAGGACCCACCAAAGGTAGGGCAGTGGGGTGGGTTCTGGAGTGGCCTAGGGTGTTAACCTGGAGAGCACAGCCATGGTGAGTTCAAGTCCTGGCTGCCCTGGGAACAGCTAGACAGCCAACACAGGCTGGACCAGGCTCCCAAATTAGGAAGGCAGCATCCACCCTATCAAAGGAAAGAGGTCTCTTTCTTCTGCACCCCCCCCAAGCTCTTCATGAGACAGCAAAACCAGTTACTGGCAGAATCTCATTATAGAGTCCTGCACATGACGTGGCCATTGCATTTGGGAACTGGATACAGTAGCCCATCTCCTGTGTGCCCACATGGGATGGTGATGCACAACCTTATAAAAAGCTAGGTTGGGGTAATCCATTGTTTTTGTCGAGGTCTGGACTCCAGAGAAAATAATGTTAACAATAAGTAAATAAAAAGATTTTAGGTCCATTCCAAAGCTTCTGGCGGTCCAGTTTTACCTTGGGGTCCATCTGTTGCAGTGGTGGGAAAACTGTGTCCTGCAGATCCCATCTGGCCCCCTCCTCCATACATCTCTCATGCCCTGGAGCTTTGCACTTCCTACTGGAAGCTTTGCACTTCCTACTCCTCCCCTCTCTGCCTCCCTCCCAGCACTTTTTGGAGTGCGATGAATGGCTGATTCATGCTCCATCCCTGCTCCGCACCTCCCCCCCCACCGCCCTTCCCAGAATGGGGCCACAGCAAATCAGCTCTCCACAGCTGTTCAGGCTCTGGGGGGGAGGGGGAGGACGGAGCACAAATGAGTCATTCATGGCACCCTGGAAGTGAGGGAGGAGGAGGAGGAAGTGTGGGGCTCCAGTGTGCAAGAGACTGCTGGGGGAAGGGGTCTGCAGGTTGCCCATCTGCGGCCCACTGAGATGAGTGAGTGGACCATATGAATGGCTCTCCCTCTCATCTTGGTTGCCCATTGCTGGTCTATTGACTACCTGTGAGCTAGACAGATGAGCATGGGGGAAAAGCAAAACCATAGCCCTGCCCATGTCGTACTCTGCAATGGCTGCTGGTCTAGTTCTGAATTAAGTGCAAACTCTCGCGTCTTATCTTTAAAGGCCTAAATGTGCTAGGTCGGCTACCCCGCTGCCTCCTGCCCTCCCCCTCCAGCTAAAGAGACCCATCCGGAAGGGACACTTCTGAACTCTTGGTCCCCGGCTAAACATTTGGAAACGGGGAAAGGCTACACTGAGGAAGTCATTCCTGCCTGAGAGCAGCCCCAGCCCCATTTTTTCTAACTGTGTGGCATGTTGTGGTGGTGTACCTCCATTGTATGAAGGGACATTGGTTTGCCCTGCTAGAAATCTGGCCCTTACCGTGTGGTACAAGACAACCCTGTGTACGCAGAAATTTCCCGGCTCACCAGGCCACAAACTAGACAGACAAGGTTGAGATCTAATCAGTTTTGTTTCTGTCTAGCAGCTGGGAGGAGATTTCTTTCTCTTGGTGGGATAATGAAGTGTCTCAGGATTATGTAGCACAGCGCTACTCAGCTTTGGAAGCCCTGGGGGCCACAGTGATACTCACAGCACATGCTGAGAGCCACAACTTAAGTGTGGTTGCATGCACATGCAAATATATATGCAAATAGCTTCTTTCACACTGATGGGCATGAATACAAAGATTAAGGCAAGACTATACAACACACAAGCCCCATTTAAGTCAGTTCTGCTGATATTAACAAAATGCAATATTTACCCAAATTCCACCCATATGACAGCTCTTTTAACGAGCAATGACAGTCCAGGAATTTAACTACTAAAACGCATATCAACAGAACACCATTATATTTCACTCCTTTTTTTGTTTTGGCTCCCACCCGTGGGCCGCGTGTTGAGTAGCCCTGATGTAGTGTAGCCTGATACTTTTGGCGTTGGATGCTTTAGAAAGACGGTAGGTAAGCTTTCAGAGCCTCCTGATGTACGAGTCCTTGCCAGATTAATTCTGGCAACAGGTTGTCACTTAAGTTACTACTTTATGAAATAAACCAGCTTAGAGCGAGATGCAGAAGTGCTGTTTTAATAAGAGCGGGGGAGAGAATAGCATGTCTTTTCACGCACGACTTCTACTCCCCATCCTCATCTGAAAATAGTTCATGTGGGGCCAAGGTATCTATCTTAGGAAATGTCTTAGCTCATCAGCAAAAGTGCTTCACTGTTTCTGACTTGAAACCTTTCCTCTGTCCTTAGTGGGATGGAAGGGAGAGAGGCTAGGAACCAGACACTGGAAGGAAAACATGCATTACCCAGTCCACGTTCGCTGCATACACACAGACAAATTAGATTAAAACCAAATATTTTTTGCTTGGAGATTGCAACCCACGGACTTATTTCCTAGAGATTCAGAGTGATCAGAAAGAATAACTCAGGAACAGCAACCGAGAAAGAAGGCTGCTCCCTCAAGCAGCAAGGCACAACTCATTACACCTTGCTTCAAGCCGGCTCTTTCCAGAGTAGATTTCTGGGGCCTGCAAGCAGAACCAGGGTCCTCCGCCCAGCTGACTCTTGCAGTTCCAATAGTGTTCGACACAGCACACAGATAAGCACCACTGCAGTGGCGTATACAGCCGCACCAGATGTACAAACGGTGTAACTCCTTCCGTATGCACTCCCTATAGCTTATTCCGAAATAACTGTGCAGTGTAATCGTAGCCTAAGTTGAAGTAGCGTGTCCACAATAACAGAGCCTGCCTCAGACTAATTTTGAGGCTCCCCCATAATGGAGACATGCTGTTTTGATTTTGTTATTTTGAGAATTATTTCGAATTTAGATATTTTGCAATAATTTCCTAGTGTAGACATGCCCTTGCTGAGGGGCAGCTAAGCAAGCCGCAGTGTGGTCCAGTGGATAAGGGACTACCACAAGACTTAAACAGACCACAGTTTTCTCCCCAGCTCCATCAGTGATGCACTGCATGAATGTGGATAAACCACGTCTCACCTTCAGTCCCTCGTCTGTACCGTGTGGCTAACCATACTGGTCTCCTTTGTGATTCACACATGAAACGTAGCTTACTTGTCGAACAACTTTTGTGGAGGTTGGAAAAACAGACACTGAACCACCCGTTTTCAAAAAAAACTTTTTCTGAAAGAGAGCATCCACACTTAAAAAGTGCATCAAAAAGCGATCTGCTTTTTCGAAAGAGCATCCACACTCATTGGACGCTCCCTCGCATGTAAGCTGTGATTACTATGGACAGAGTGGCCACCAGGCACTTGTTCTTTTTCCTGGAGGCCTCTTTCAAAAAAAAATCCCTCTTCTGCGTCCACGCACGCCTTTTTCCGAAAGAGCTCTTTCGGAAAAGGCATTTTTCCTTGTAGAATGAGATTTACTGATGTTGGAAAACCCCTGCATTCTTTCGATTTTTCTTTCAAAAGAATGCAATAGCAGTGTGGACATAAGTGAAGTTTTTTCGGAAAAATGGCTGTTTTTCCGAAAAAACCCTGCAGTCTAGACGCACCCCTTGTTTGGATTGTTCTCCTCTTTGTAAATTGCCATATGCCTCTACTGTCCTAGCCTGCCTTGTCTCTGGGTTGAGGCTTTGCTATTGGCCATTGCTCTCTCTGATTTTATGAGCTTGATGTCTTTGGAGTATGCAAGGTTTGCGCTGTGACTGCACGCTGCCCTCTGGCAGTTCGTTGTCACTATAGTTGTTATGCCAGGACTGGCAGGAGTGGAAGCTCAGTATTAGAGGTAAGCCTGAGCTGTTGCAAAAGGGGTGAGGTAGGAATGGGACTTTGGCTCCTCCTTTTCCCCGGGTAACTCCACCA
This sequence comes from Rafetus swinhoei, assembly GCA_019425775.1. NCBI lineage: Eukaryota > Metazoa > Chordata > Testudines > Trionychidae > Rafetus > Rafetus swinhoei. The sequence continues at coordinate 9,919,808 of JAFJHL010000226.1, forward strand.
TTGAGAGTAGAATACCAGCAACAGCTGTAGAACAGCTCCACTGCTACTCCATGGCTTCCTTACCTGTTTAGTGTCTCCACTTAGTGCTTATCGCCTTTATCCAGGCTGATGAATGGGTAGTCACTTTACCTTTTAATAAGCAACGAGGTCAAGGGTCCTTCTGTGAGGGGTATATATCCGGGTATGTCTACACTGGCGTGTTTTCCTGGGATACCAGAGGTATCCCGGAAAAACTGCGCCGCATCCAGAGAACGCATTTGCTCTTCCGCTTTTTTTTGCAGAAGAGCAAACACACTCTTTCAGGGAGCCCTGTATACCTCGTTCTATGAGGAATAAGGGCTCCCCGGAAAGAGGAGGCTTTTCCGCCATTTGGCTCCATCTAGACGGAGCCAAATGGCGAAAAAGCCTCTTCCGGAAAAGCTATTGGAAAAAGCGTTGCAAATTGCGGAGTGCAATTTGCATAGTTTTTTCCGACAAAAGACTGTAGTCTAGTCCTAGCCTCTGTATAACCCTTGCAGTTTTGTTTTTGGTGAGCTGTATCTTTAAATTTCTATGGAGTTTCCTTCCTGGAGAGACAGATACATTCTTGGGAGGTAGAATCAGTGAAGCGCATGGCAGAGGAGACGCAAATTGTGCTTTGGCTTAGTCAATAATGTATTGGACTGGGACACAAAGACCTGGCTCTTCCAGTGGTCCACTGGATGACATAGGGCCTGTCATAGCACTGCTTTGTCTCAATTTTCCCTATCTGTAAAATGGGAATAATGTTAAGCATTAGAAGGTTTGTTGATTAAAAAAGGCTATGTAAAAGATAGATATCATTATTATGAATACTTTACTTTTGTTTGTTCTTTTTCATTCATTTTCCTTAACATAAATACAAACTTTTGAGGATGAAGATATATGTTTACCCCTTGTGTAAGAAAACATAATACTCCCCAGTGCTAGTCTATTCCTGGAAATACCTGTCTGATTGGTAATTATTTATTTGTATTACTGTAGTGTCTAGAAGCCCAAGTCAAGAAACCAGGATCCCTTTGTACTAGGCACCGTACAAATACTGAAGTGTACAATTTGTGTACGTGCCTCTTTCTCTGCTGAGTCTGCATTTGTTCCCATCCACACATCATGCGTGTGTAATTGAAAAGTCACCATGCTGGATTAAAAAGGTGCGGAAAAACACATGTCCCAGTTGGTTACTGGAAGTTATTACACACACACACTCCTCGTTGTTCCTTCCTACAACACAAAAGGCAACACAATTGCACTGCCTTAACCATGGAAAGCTGCTTATAATTGTAGATTGATTAAACTATAATTCTTCTTTAATGCCTTTTTAAGCGCTAGCTCAGCATCTTGTCAGTTTCGTCTCTACTCCTAGTACTAGGCTGGTTAAAAACCTTCATTCCTCTGTAAAGAGAGCCACTGAGAGCACCCAGAAAGCTATAAGCGCCGTTATTTATTGCTGTGTTTCCCTCTCCTGTTTATCTAACTTTTCACATGGAGATTCACTTTTACATCCATTTATGGGTGGCTGTGTGAGAGTATTTCATCTTTGGGATCAGCTTTGTAATCATTTGTGTTACTTTCATGGCTGCCCTGTCTCTGCCGTTCCCAAGAGTTTACAGCTGTGCACTTTTATCAACAGCTGATTCAGATGTTCTTGCTTAAACTCATCTAAATCAGGACTTGCTGCAGTCCGGTGGGACAACCACAGCAACTTCAAGCAAACGATGTGGGCAGCAGGGAAGGGCAAGGAGCTAACAGAAACATGGGGACATACATGAGGTGTCTATATTTCAGATTGGTTACAGACACAAAGGGCCAGATTCTCAGTGGCAGAGTACTAGCAACTTCATTGGAGCGGTGCCAAGTGGTGAATCGGCCCCAAAGCAACTATCTGCTCTTTAGTACACAATAAGAAATGCACAGCACTGCAAGACACCCCCTGCCTCAATCCACAGCCCCCTCCCACAATCCGAATCCCTCAGCCCCAACCCCCAGCCTGGAGCCTGCTCCTGCAACCCAAACCCCCTTTCCCCTCCCACAATCCGAATCCCTCGGCTCCACCCCAGCCTGGAGCCTGCTCCTGCAACCCAAACCCTGCACCCCCAGCCAGAGCCCTCAACCTTTCCTGCCCTCCAACTCCTGACCCAGCACAGAGCCCCCTCCTGCACCCTGAACCCCTCACTTCTGGCCCCAGATCCTGCACACCCCAGTTAGAGCGCTGTCCCAGCCCAGTGAGTGAGGGTGGGGGAGCCACCAAGGAAGAGGGGGTGGAGTAAGTGGGTGTGGCTTAACCATGTGAACAATTGAATTGCATTCATAGAATCATAGAACCATAGAGCTGGAAGGGACCTCAGAAGGTCATCAAGTCCAACCCCCTGCTCTAGGCAGGACCAATCCCAACTAAATCAACCCAGCCAGGGCTTGGTCAAGCCGAGACTTAAACACCTCAGGGATGGAGACTCCACTACCTCCTAGGCAACCCATTCCAGTGCTTCACTACCCTCCTAGTGAAATAGTTTTTCCTAATATCCAACCTGGACCTCTCCCACCACAACTTGAGACCATTGCTCCTTGTTCTGCCATCTGTCACTATTGAGAACAGCCTCTCTCCATCCTCTTTGGAACCTCCTTCAGGAAGTTGAAGGCTGCTATCAAATCCCCCTCACTCTTTGCTTCTGCAGACTAAACAGACCCAACTCCCAGCCTCTCCTCATAAGTCATATGCTCCAGCCCCTCATCATTTTGGTTGCCCTCCGCTGGACCCTCTCCAATGCGTCCACATCCTTTTTGTAGTGGGGGCCCAGAACTGGACACAATACTCCAGATGTGGCCTCACCAAAGCCAATAAAGGGAATAATGACATCTCTGGATCTGCTGGCAATGCTCCTCTTAATGCAACCTAATATGCCATTAGCCTTCTTGGCTACAAGGGCACACTGTTGACTCATATCCAGCTTCTCATCCACTATAACCCCCAGGTCCTTTTCTGCAGAACTACTACTTAACTGGTTGGTCCCCAGCTTGTAACTGTGCTTGGGATTCTTCCGTCCCAAGTGCAGGACTCTGCACTTGTCCTTGTTGAACTTCATCAGATTTCTTTTGGCCCAATCCTCCAATTTGTCTGTCACGCTGGACCCTATCTCTGCCCTCAAGCGTATCTACCTCTCCCCCTAACTTAGTGTCATCCAAACTTGCTGAGGTGCAATCCATCCCTCATCAGGTCATTAATAAAGATATTAAACAAAACCGGTCCTAGAACCGAACCTTGGGGCACTCCGCTAGAAACCGACCGCCAACCTGAAATCGAGCCGTTGATCACTACCCGCTGGGCCCGGCCTTCTATCCATTTTTCTATCCATCTTACTGTCCATTTATCCAATCCACATTCCCTTAACTTGCTGGCAAGAATATTGTGGGAGACCGTATCAAAAGCCTTGCTAAAGTCAAGGTATATCACATCCACTGACTTTCCCACGTCCACTGAGCCAGTTACCTCATCATAGAAGCTAATCAGATTGGTCAGGCACGACTTGCCCTTTGTGAATCCATGCTGACTATTCCTAATCACTTTCCTCTCTTCCAAGTGCCTCAAAATGGATTCCTTAAGGATCCCTTCCATGATTTTTCCAGGAACCGAGGTAAGACTGACCGGCCTATAGTTCCCTGGATTGTCCTTCTTCCCTTTTTTGAAGATGGGCACTACATTTGCCTTTTTCCAATCATCCGGGATTTCTCCCGATTTCCACGACTTTTCAAAGATAATGGCTAAAGGCTCCTCAATGACATTTGCCAACTCCCCTCAGTACCCTCGTATGCATTAAGTCCGGACCCATGGATTTGTGTATGTTTAGCTTTTCTAAATAGTTCCTAACCTGTTCTTTACCCACCACGGGCTGTCCATCTTCATCCCATCTTGCGTCACTTAGCGCAGAAATCCAGGAGCCGACCTTGTCCGTGAATACAGAGGCAAAGAAAGCATTCAGTACTTCAGCTTTCCCCACATCATCTGTCACTAGGTTACCTCCTCCATCCCGTAGGGGCCGCACACCCTCTCTGATCACCTTCTTCTTGTTAACATGCCTGTAGAAACCTTTCTTGTTATCCTTCACATCCTTAGCCAGTCGCAATTCCATTTGCGCTTTCGCCTTCCTGATAACCCCGGCATTCTCGAGCTATACATTTAAACCCCTCCCTGGTCATTTGTCCAAGTTTCCACTTTTGTAAGCTTCCTTTTTGTGCTTAAGTTCACCAAGGATTTCCCCCGTAAGCCAATCCGGTCTCCTACCATGTTTGCCTCTCTTGCTTCGCGTCGGGATGGTTTCTTTCTGTGCCTTCAATAAGGCTTCTTTAAAATACTGCCAGCTGTCCTGGACTCCTTTCCCCTTCATGTTAGCATCCCAGGGGGATTCTGTCCATCAGATCTCTGAGGGAGTCAAAATCTGCTTTTTTGAAGTCCAAGGTGTGTATTTTACTACTCTCTTTTCTTCCTTTGGTCAGGATCCTGAAATCTACCATCTCATGATCACTGCTTCCCAGGTTGTCACCTACATGTTACATGGTTACCATTTTTTTAACATTCCTAGAGAGCAGGCCTCATACTGTCTCTCTGCAGAGGGGTGAATTGACTTCAATATTGCATCTGGATTCTGAATGTGGGCCACTGCGAGAGACAAAATAGCACCGAGGGGATGTTCAAATGATTGGGTTGCTATAATTCTAAAACCAAACTAATGATTCATTGTAAAATGAAGTGGCACCTTTTATTTGCAGCAAGGCAAGTTCCTCTCCAATGAGAGTTTGCTTTGTAATAATCACTGTATTCAATATTTATCTGCCCCCTTTTAAAGAATATTAAGGAATAATGATATGAAAAGTGTCCTGAACAAAGTTATGAATCATAAAATATGCATGAAAGTTTATTGCGGCTCATCAAAAATAGAAAAGATTTTTTTTCCAGTTTGCACAAAAGTCCCAGTAATTGAAGTTGGGTGGCTGTTGGTTTCAAGGGACATATATTAATTCTAGGAATACTGCCAGGCATCCGATTCTACTTACTTTCTTCGTCTGTAGCTTGAATCGTCACATCCAGTCAGTTCATCTCAACCTTGAGACAATCGACCAGTGGCTGAGAGATGCCAATGTCTTTTTTTTATTTGGCTTATTTGTAATACAGTAGGAACCCTTGGTTTAAAATAGGAAGCGGGTAACTTGGTGTAATCTTTCTCTTCACGGGTAAAGCTTAGCTAGATATTTATTTCATTTGCATTCATGGGCCTAAAGACAGTCTAAATCTATTGGGCTTGATTCTCATTTATACTAGGGCTCTTTCACACAGGCCTGGCAGTGTAAAGGAGTCTTAATGTGGACACAAATTAAGTATGGACATAAATTACATGTGTCGCAAAGATGATAGTAAGGGTTTTCTGCCACGTATTTTGGAACTGATTGACTTTCACACTTTCGGGGGGTGTCGAAACATTCTGTCCAGGTGAGAAGAAGGTTAGGAATGAAAGCAATGGTAGAAAGGTAGAAATCAAGGCAACATCTGTTCTGGAAGGTATTAATCTGCAGCCATCTGGAGAGAGGCACAGAGTTCTGTTAATGGGGACAGAATGACAGGCAATGAATGACCTTCAAGTCAAGGACAGCATGCTGGCAAATGTTTGGACAAAAACATTTCATTAGCACTTCTCAAGGCTTCGTTGTTCCTAAGAGCCTCTAGAATAGAGCCCTGCAAAACCACAGATATCTGCTTTGTAGCCACGGGTATCTGTGTTTCATTTTTGCTGGATACAGATGTGGCTGCGGATACAAATTTTGAATCTGTGCAGGGCTCTGCTCTAGAAGTTTCTGCAGCAGTAGGTATTTGATTGTCTGGAACTTAACATTTCACCACAGGATGTTTTTAGTGGGTGCTGGAGAGAAAGATTTCCATAGATTTAATAGTGGAGTACCGGAGTCGATGAGAATGTGATCAGAGGTTGATTTAGTGGGCCCTTACTAGACCCACTAAATCAAACCCTTGGAGATTGATCCCTGCAGCACTGATCTTCCGGTAAGCGGAGACAAGGCCTCAGTGAATCTAACGGCATCTAAGATGATCCAACAAGCTCACTGAGGAAGCCAGAAAAGATGTACACTTTACTAAGCTCAGTTCTAGTCTATATTAGTTCTCAAGTGGTAAGTTTGACTTACACTCCCACCCACTTCCTGAACTGGTTCAGGGGAGACCTGCTCCAAACTGGCACCTTGCTGCTTTCCCGGACACACCCCTGCCTCCTGTCCCCTCAGCATGTGAGTTGCAGCAGCTTAGGCTCAATTCAGTTCCAGTAGCCTCAGTGGCCGACATGCAAACATGTCCCATGAAAGGGTGTAACAGGGCAGTGACACAGGTAAAGAGGTGCGAGTCCAGAGAAGTCTAATTGAGTTTAAAATGGCAGCCTGTATTCTGCGGTGGGCAGCGAGAAGATGCAGATTACACCAGTATAGGTGCTTATTGGACTTTGGCCCTTAGTGTCAAGATGCGGGATGTGTTCTAGAGATGGATCCTGCCTCACAGAAAAGCTTGAGTAAGTTGTTGTGCATTATGAAAAGGCCTGAAGAGCAGTGTATTTTGACTCCCAATACAGGCCGTGACATTCATAACCTAAACCCCTTTACTGAGAGGGTGTGTCTACACAGCAAAGTTATTTCAGAATAACAGCCGTATTCCAAATAACCATGCGAGCATCTATGCAGCAATTCCGTTATTTCAAAATAATTTCAAAATAACAGATGGCTTATTCTGACTACTGTAAACCTCATTCTGTAAAGAATAACACCTATTCTGAAATCGCTATTTCAAAATAAGGCGTGTGTAGACGCTCCACTTCCGCTATTTCGAAATAGCCCCTCACCAGGGCCATTCTAAGTTATTCCTCCTGGGGCTCTAAATCGAGATAGCACATCTACATTAGATAAGCCTGCCTCAGACTCATTTTGAGGCTTCCCTGAAGTGTAGACGTGCTATTTCAAAATAAGCTGTGCAGTGTAGATGTAGCTAGAATGTCCTCCCTTTAGTTCCTTGTTCCAATCAAAGTGCTGTCTGCAAGTGGACACAAGAGGGATAAAGGAAGCTCTCTGTCTCTGATCTATACCAAGCTCTGAACCCTCATACCAAGATAGATTTCTACAGCTACATTTGTGTTGGCTAGTCATACAGCCTGTGGCTAGCACAGACCCACCGAAATCCATAAAGAGAACAAAAGGAAAGGTGAGGGTCAAAGAAGAGATGCTATTATAAAGTCCGCTGTGTAAATGAAAATGGGTATTTGAGAGCTCTCTGGAGAACTAAGATCTAAGGATGTCTCTCTGGATCATGGAGTGTCTGTCTCTCAAATTACTGTCACACCATATATAGATTTAATTCTGTTGCAGAAAATGATAGTGGTCCATAATGCAGTAATAAGATTATGTGGACAGTTCCCAGATAGACGCAGATGAACTAAACCAATTTAAAAGCTTTCTACTGCCCACCCCCAAGAGACCAGGATCACACAATGGCCAAAGAGCTTTTAGATGGTTAGGATTCTGAGTCTGAATCCCACAATTGTCAATGTCACACACACACACACAACTGGAAATGGGAGTAGGGCCAATACCAATGGACATCACAACGTGGACAGCTACTGAGATTGGGGGGAAAATGTTATGAAGATAGATTGATGTAGCTAGACAGATTAGATACAGGTACAGTAGAGTCTTGCCAAATTTTACTCACCTGTTACCTATAGTGAACGTTTGACTGGCAAATGAAATATGAGTTTTATCAATATTGTTTTCTTTATCCTCCATCCATAGCAAAGGAAAGAGGAGATGTAAAAATGTTATTGTAGTGTAATAATGCAAAGCTATCTCTATATATGAGGCCAGAAACAAAGCCATTGAATTCAACCAGAGTCTTTCCCACACATTTAGGCCTGGTCTACACTACGTCAGAAGAGCGAAGTAAGATACGCAACTCCAGCTACATAAATTACGTAACTGGAGTCGATGTATGTTGCATCGCGTTGCTGCACCACCCACATAGTGGGAGGCTGATAGTAGAAAAATGCTCCCATCGACTTCCCTTACTCCTTGTGAGGAGCAGTACTGGTGCTGAGGGGGGCACACTCTGAGTTCGATGTAGACCCGCTAAATAAAACTCCAGAAGATTGACCACAGCAGCGTTGAACTTCTGTGTAGTGTAGACATGCTTAGTGAGCTTTCAGTCCAGACATTATAACTTATTAGCCTGTTCCTGCAAATCCTTACTAACGTGAGTAATCATTATTCACTCACATAGTCCCATTGAAGTTCATTAAATCACTGCAAGCGTTTGTGTGCAAAAGGACATTCAAGATGTGGCCCTGCATTTATACACACCCACTGAAGACAGAATGAATTGATACACACATACCCTGCTGGCTTATTGCTGGTATAAAGTTACTGAAGAGAGATTTATACCCACTGTGCCATGATCAAATACACATATACCCGCTATAAGTCGCCTCGGTATACATTAGTTCTGCACTAACGTTGTTATGCTTGTAGGAACCGATGCATTATAAGCCCTCCCACTCCCTGCTCTTAAGTTCCGCAAAAAAACCCCAATTTGCACAAATGAAAGCTGCGGGGAAAAATTCCTTGCTTTGTCATTTCACTATCCACTTTTTTTTAACGTATCTTGGATGTACAGCAGGGACACCCTGTATGCCATCCATTCACAAAGGCAAAATTATGCCTCAAAGTTAGTGTAACACTGATTTTTCTGATACAGCCGGCCCCCAGTTACGAACGGATCGACTTACAAACGTTCGTATTTATGACCAACCTCCTATTCAGCTGGTCCCCGAGTTACGAACGAAATCCGCACTTACGAACAGCGTGGCGGTATGTAAATGAATGTAATCCGACTTACGAACAGAACGAGTTACGACCTAGTGTTTGGTACATAACTCATTCATAAGTCGGGGACCGGCTGTATTGGTTTCTTCTTTTTCCTGGTATAGATGTAGATCATTTATTGATCGACAGCAAATGGCTGTTAATTCCCTGAAATGTTTGGAAGTTGTATTAGATTGGTGAGCTAAAACACCTGTCACTCTGGGTTCAAGGTATCTAAGGTTGCTTTGAGGACCCATGAGCCCCTTGGCCTGTATGACAGTGTAGTCACATAAGGATTGCCAGATTGGATCAAACCAGTGGTTCATCTGATTCAATATCTTGTCTCCAACAGTAGTCAGCAACAGCTGGTTCAGAAAAAGAAGCAGGAAGTAGTGGAAAGTAGTTATCCAATAACATGCACACAGGAAACATTTGTTCTTAACCATCGTTATCTGGAGGATGGGCTATCCCTGAAGCAGAGGGATTTACATCCTTTTAAATTTTTTACCCGATGTAAATGTCCAGTCCTTTTTAGAATCCTGTTAAGCTCTTGTTCTCCACAATATCTTACGGAGTTCCAGGGGCTAATTGCATGTTGTGTAAAAATATATTTCCGCTTCTCGGTTTACCTTTGATGCCTTTCGATTGCATGAAGGCTCCTCCAGATGCAAGACTGGTGTTTTACCTCCGTGATAGCTTCATTACCACCCCATGATCTGTAGGGAAGATTCTTTGCATCCAACCCACATGAAGCTATGTAGCTCACCCCTCAGCTGTCTGTGCTGTGCACTGGAACCATGATGCCCAAAGCCATGCAGCAAAAGATAAATGATTAGGCCAAGTGCATTGCAATCAAATAATTGATTGTAGAGGTACAGACCACAGCAATTCTGCTTCGTTGGCAGAATATTTGCCCAGCGTGCAAATCCTTCATTCACTTCAGAATTTTTTTTTAAAAACTAATATAATCTACAGAGATATTTTTATCCCTTTCTTTGACAAACACAATCATTATTCATTATTTAAGCAGCAGAGAGGACATTTGACTTTGCTGGAGGAAGTAAATAACACATCCCTCCTCTACAGTGAAGGTTAAAAAAGCTGCCTGCCTAATGTTCAATGCAAATCTTCTGAAGTTGTACAGATTATTTGACTGCCCTATTAGAGGAGAGTTTCAATTAACACAGAAGAGGCTACATGCACATATACCTCTCTTATAAGGGTACGTCTACACTGCAAGGCTATTTTGGGATACTGGAGGTATCCTGAAATAGCTACCCTGCATCTACACAAGCCGCCCGTTATTTTGAAATATTTTTCGAAATAACAGCCATGCTATTTCACCGTTGCACGAGGGATAAGGGCTGAATTAGACCAGGTGGGTCCAGTCAGCTAATTAGGCTGTGAAAGGAGGGGAGCTTTAGGCTGGGGGCAGCTAATTGGAGAGTAGCTCATTTGCGAGGGACAGATGGGGCTTCTACAAAAGACAGCAAATGGGAATAGAGAAGGAGTCTGTAGTAATTTTCTGGGAGGGGGGGAAGTGTGTTTAGGGAGGGAAGAGCAAAGCTCAGAAGAGTGGGGAAGGCCTGGAGGTATGGCAGTTGGCTCAGAGACTGGACTGTAGCTACTATTTAAAGTGGGCCTGGTTTCCCCTTTCAGCCATTGTTGGCATGGTGCCATGAGACACGGAAATGGAAGCCTGTGGAGAGCAGGAGCCTCGACCTGCTCCCCTGAGAGAAAGAAACCACAATAGTGACCTTGCTGAGTCATGAAGGGGCTGCTGCAGCTCCTGAGAGCGAGAGAGGGGTGGCAGAGATTGCTGAGGGTGTAATGGCTGGAAGGGGTATTGGACGGACAAAGCTAGTTGATAGGACTTCCAGCAGGTGGCACCATCCAGTGGCAACTAAAATAACCTGTCTCACTAGATTGACTCTACAAATAATCATCTCATACATACATGCAAATGAATGTAATGTTGGTAACGAGTGGATGTCTTTCCACGAGCTCTGCAATAAGCTCAGGTGTAAATGTAACGTGCAGAAGGTGTTTGTGGAATGCCCCCTTCAGTGAAACAAAGACAGGACTATGCAGCACTTTAAAGACTAGCAAGATGGTTTATTAGGTGATGAGCTTTCGTGGGCCAGACCCACTTCCTCAGATCAAATTGTGGAAGAAAATTGTCACAACCATATATACCAAAGGATACAATTAAAAAAATGAACACCTATGAAAAGGACAAATCAAATTTCAGAACAGAAGGGGGATGGGGGGAGAGGTAAATGTCATTTACCCTTCAGTGAATACTGTCATTCCAGAGTAAGAATTCTTTTTTCCAGTTTGGCTTCATTTTCTTCCCAAGGAGAGTAAGTTAAATTAGAGAATTTGTTGAAATCCTGAGCTGTATTGTAGCCAGACAGGAACCCCCCTGTAACATCCATCTTTGCTTGCCTGGATATGGCAGGCTGCTGTAACCCTGAATGGCTATAAACAGAGATACACCAATTGCTGACCAAGAGACTGCAGAGGAGTGTCCTTGACTGAACCCATATTGATACGCACACACAGCCGTCCGCGGGGGGGAGGAATCTCTCGCCCAGTAAAAAAAAAATGTCTAGTACTCACAATTTAGTTATCTCTCTTGCAAGTGTAAATTAACTTGAAACTTGCTTGTAAGAACTGGCGTCACAAAGACGAACCAACACAATCTGGCATCTTAGATAAGAAAGAGGATACGGGCCCCTATGGGTATAAAAATGGGTCCAGCAGCACATTTACTCTGAGTGTCAATCTACCATCTATCTGCTGGTCGGGTTAGGTGTTTGACCTCCCGAGGTTCCACGGCGACGCCCACCTCGTATTCGTCTTTCCTAGGAATTGAGGACCGGCCCTGGCTTGCTGGAGTCGAGAGGCACAGAAGGGGTAAAAATTGTACCTGGATGTGGTCCTTTGTCTTAAGTGTACACATAAATTTAGAGCTCTTTAAAGATTAAACTGTCACTTGGTACCATTATTTCTATTTTCTATCTTTATTTTCTTTGTAGCCATTTTTAAGATCTATATTTGCTAGCAGTTAAGAAATAGAGCAATAGCCATTGTAACCATATGATTTATAAGCTTGTTTAATAAACCTGTAACTGTTTAAGTTTTAACCTGACTCCTTCAGTTGCTGTAACAGAACCAAGCACAATTTAAAGAACTTCAGCCGGTCATAAGGGACAGGTATAGGAAGAGCTTGGGCGTTTGGATCTGTGTCACTCCCAGGTGACAGGTCCGTTGGGGCACCTCTCAGTCTGTCCTAGGCTGCCCGCTGCGAAGGATTTTTGCATCCTAGCAGCTAAAATCTGAGTGTAATAAGCTCTTCCTATAAACAGGGCGTCTGTTGGCCTGCTGGCTACCCTCTGTGACGGGACCCCGGTCCTAGCGGTAAAGACACGGACGTTAAACCTTTTCTCGGAAACACACACACACACACACTGCCCTGACCGTCGGCTGACATGTATTGAATGCACAAGCTTGGTGCTGCATATAGAAAAGAATATAACTCCCTATAGGCAGAATCAGAGGAACAACTGAGTTTGCATTCCCGATACGCCAATCTGCGACACCAATTTCACTTAGTATAACTCCATTGACAGGGCTGACCTTACCCATAGCCATCAGTAAGCAGCTGTGTAGTGCACCTGAAAATTTGGTCTTAATGTCCACCCACCCACCTCTTCCTGTCCCTGTTTATGGCTGCTGCAGCTTGGTGAGTCTTCCATCTGAGAGGCTATAATTAACTTAAAAGTGAAAAAGCCAGCTAGACCTATTAGCAGAACATCGAACCTGTGAATAGTAATAGAGAGGTAGCTGTGTTAGTCTGATCTTGCTAAAAGAAAAGGAAAAACTATGTAGCACTTTAAAGACTAACAAGATGGTTTAATAGGTGATGAGCTTTCGTGGGCCAGACCCACTTCCTCAGATCTGAGGGTATGGCCCACAAAAGCTCATCACCTGTTAAACCATCTTGTTAGTCTTTAAAGTGCTACATAGTTTTTCCTTTTGATCGAACCTGTGAAAGAGCCATTCAAGTGGTAATGAAGCCATTTAACAGGTATATACTGTCCGTTTCTGAATTTAGTCTACAGCAGCGGTTCCCAGCACGCCTGACCACGAACCGGGCTGCGGCAGCTGCCGGAGCTGAAGCTGGCTGTTTGCAGTGGCTCAGCTCTGGCAGCTATGGTGGCTGATTTTGCCTGGTGGAGGGGCTGGGTCTGAGGCAGCGACAGGAGGAGGCAGAGCAGGAGGCACCTCGTTCCCTCCCACCCAGGTAAGATGGAGAGAGAGGGGGCGGAATGTGCATGCTGCCAATGGCCGCCCCCCGCCTACTCAGTAGTAACAGCCACGCTTTCTAGAGGGGGCAGCCTCACTTTAGGGAATGCTGGGGTGTGGTGGGGTCAAAGGGCAAAGGGGTGCTGGCATGGGCTGTAGAGGTCAGAGGTTAAAGGGTCAAAGGACATGGGGCTGGGGTGACGGTCAAAGGGTGTTAGGCACTGGGGAGCAAGAGGCTGAGTTGGGGCTAGGTGGACAGGTAACATTTTATTTCAATATTGATTATTTGCATAATCAATATGCAAATGTTATTGCTCTGCCAAAAGTTTGTGAATGGGTTTGCCAGTCCACAGTATTAAAAAGGTTGGGATCCACTGATCTACAGGACATTAGTTTAAAATTTGCTTTAAAAATATTTCATTAGTTTGTTGCTGAAGATTATAAAATCACAGCTCTAAAAAACTCATCCTCTCCCCCCACTTCTTTGAGCAAAGGGCACCAGTTTAATAGTACAGCAGAGGGCCCCATAAATACTAAGGACGGCCCTGTCCATTGAAATACTGCCCATTCATGCTGATAAGTTTGAGGAGGAGAATCAGGCCCTTTTTTCCTCTGGACTAAAAAGAAATGAACGCAACCTATTGGCACCTACAGCTTGTTCGCCAACGTCCTGAAATAAAATAGCTTTGCCTGTATGCATCAATCCCTGGCAGTTCGCCAAAACAGATCAGTCTCTCCCCGCACATTCTGAAACTGACAAAGCAGTGCCTATTAATTATAACAAATGGCTTTATTTTCTTGAAAACAAAACAGGCTGTTTAAAAAATAAGATAAACTGCGATGGATTGGCTTGGAGTTAATTAGTATGCAGGAATTTTGCCCTCCCTCCCCTCATGCTCAGAAAAGAAAAATCAAAACCAGCCCATTGTGAGTTTCTGTCTTGCTTACTGCTAACAAAAGCCCTATCTCAGCAAGCCATTTAAGTAAAAGCCTCTCTAAATACATTATAGGTCCCACTGAGTTCCACTTAACCCCCTATTTTGTGGTCTTTAGTGGGGTTCTAGAGGAGTGTAAGGCTCTGTAGGACCTCTGCCCAGAGGTGACTTTCACCCTAGCTGAATCAAGCAACCATGATTGGTTTTCTGCATTCACCTGTCGGGTCCAATCCTGCTTCTCTTGGATCAGGCCCTTATGTAAGAGCATGAGTAAAATTTTAATGAGTCTCAAGTCCCCTTTTTTTAAAAGCATTTGTCACTTTGAAAACCTGCCTCTAAACTCCAAATGGTATTTAGGCACCATGGGTCTGTTTTTTTTTTTTTTTTTAAAGATGTGTACGTGCTTAAAGATCTAGATAGATGTCTAGGGGGATTTTTCAAAAGTTCTGATGCACATAAATCCCTTAGGCACCTGGATGCTTTTGAAAGTCCTACTTGGCACCTATCTGGCTTTTGAAACGCTAAATAACTTTTAAAAATTTGCCTCCTAGCCCCCATTGACTTTCAATAGAATTTAGGGGGTCTGCCGTTGCATAACTTAGAGAATAAGTCCCACTGACTTCAATGGGACTTTGCCTCCAAGGGCTCAGTTTTCAGAAGCAGGGTTGCCAGGTGTCCGGTATTGACCCAGACAGTCCGGTATTTTCACCTCCTGTCCAGTAAAAAAATTCAGAAAATACCGGACACCTAAAATGTCCAGTATTGTCTGTTTTTTTTTTCCCTGCCAGGAGGCGAAAATACCAGACACCTGGCAACCCTACACACACTCAGCAACCAGGCCCAGCCCCCCCACTCCGCTGCTTACCTGGTTCCGCAGGGGAGCTGTCTTCTGGCTCAGAGCAGGAAAACAAGATGGTCGCCAGCAAAAAGCCTCAAAGGCATTTCTTAAAGGGGCCATGCTGTTTTTTAAATGTTTTTAATTTTTAATTTTTTTTTTGCTTCATAACTCTCAGGGGTTTTTTTTTTTTCAACAACTTTGCTCTCCCCCTTTTTTTTCTCAACAGAATTTTTCCCCGATGTTTTTTTGGGGATGGGGGGTGTTTGGTATTTTTGGTTAAACCATCTGGCAACCCTATTCAGAAGTCACCTTTGTGTCTCAGAGCATGGGATTTTTAAGTTGCTCTCAGTGTTGCTATGGGTGGATTGGGTTTGTTGGCTTAGCAATTTGTGCACTTTATTGTAGACTTGATGAGTCTCTGAATAGTTTTCCTCTGAAATTTAGGATATCTCAGTCAATATTCCATTGATGGCTTGTTTGGGGTGGGGGGAAAACCCACTTTCATCCTGCTGCAATTCATCCAATTCCTCTAGGGGGAAGTGCTTTCTTGATGTGATTTGTCATAATTATTGTTTGTTTGTTTGTCTTTTGCTGAGCTCTGAGGTGTATTCCAGGCTTGAGGAATGACCTGTATTGAGGTTTTTTTTATATATAGTCTCATGTCTAAAGCTGAACTGTAGAGATACTTTTCCCATCCTATATAGATTCACTGCAAGTGAACATCGTCAGCTTTTACTGACTTACAAGGTCAGGTGCTAAGTATTCATCTGCTGAACTAGCTAAAATCAGTACAACATAGTTCTCCTTCATGACGCGTGTGCAAAATGACACCTTGAGGAATGTAACAAAGAAGTGAGGGTATAATCAGGGCTTGTATATCTCCAAATATTATTAGAAGATCTATTTTAACTCAGGGGTGGGCAAGACGGCCTCCACGGGCCGGATGCGGCACAAAAGTTATGAATGGAATTAAAGTGGGGCATAGGATTTTTTTCAGGTCTTCTGCATGGGAGTGAATTACATCTGAGGGAGAACAGAATGTAGTTCAATAGACTTTTTTTACACCCGCTTGCCAGTCAGATTTTAAGTATCATTAAAGAGTTTCTGCATTGGGATTTGATCGTACTATAAAGTTTTCTAAGTAGCTTTCTTCCCCCTTTTACTTTCTTTCCAACTCCTCTCTCAAGCAGAATGCTTGATCTCTCCTACACAATGCAGTGAGTCACTTTTAAATGAAGTCAAACTGTCACATATGTAACAAAATAGCTATATGATAATATTGAGGAAAACATTTTTCTTTTTCCTAGTTGCTAAATTTACAGCAGATTGCCAGCAGTGTACCCTGTAAGCTGAGCCCGTGGGTGGCTGCCTAGGAGAGAGTCAAATTCTACCCAGCTGATTAGCAGAGTGCCCACAGTTGGGGCATGTGTTTCTATTGGTGGTGCACATCTCCACATGCTTTGGCGCATAAAAGAAAATTTATTCTGCACATGGATGGAATAGAGGGAACATTGATTGAAAATAATCTGCACCGAGCCTGGGTCTCTTTTCTAGTTTGCTTAACAAGAGCTGAGGCCCAAGATATGATCTGTTGGATCTGAATTTGAAATTCCTCCATAGTTCAATGTGTGAGTGGTTGGTTTCCTGGATAGCAAAGATATGGGATCTCCCAAATTGGCTGCAAAGTTTGGCTCTAGATCTGGGCTTTTTTTTGAGATCTGGCACTTTGTTTTGGGGGAGTCTGTACATTTAAAAGCTTCTTTCTGCTCCCATCTAATTCAAGGAGAGTTTTGCCTTCAACTAGGATATCGTGGGGAGCAGAATTCCTAATCCTGCTGCATAAAAAGCCACATGAGAAGACCCTGGCAGTCCTGTTGATTTCAGTGAGGCTATGCAGGGGCACCATCCGGCCTGCAGCAAACGCTTTCCAAGATCAGGGCCTGTTTAAGTATCTGTAACATTCCTTCTGTGACAGGAAAATGGAGACTAATTCCTTTGGGGTTGCTAACCAGGTGCTTCACTCACCAAAGTACAGTATATACCACTAGATGAAGTCAATGGAAACACTCTCTGACTTTACTGGGGCTGGAATTTCACTCACTGTATATTAAAGAACGTGGGTCTCAATCCAACTCCCATTGGAGTCAGGCCATTGACTAGATGAGGAACTGGGCCAAGACGATAAAATATTAAAAATAAGCAGCCAAGTTTTTCCAAATGCTTCAGCTTTTGGGCGCCCTGCTTGAGAGAACTTGGGTCAGTTTGTCAGTGGAGTCTGAGCACCCCCAGTGCTGACTGGCCCCTCTAAGAGCTCAACACCTTTCTATGGTTCTCCTTGAGAATAGCATGGCAGGGTGGCTAGCACACTGGCCTGGGATCTGAGAGACCCAACTTTTCTTCTGCAACTAACTACGGGCTGAGCTGGGGCAAGTCACTTCCCTCTCTGTGCTTCGGCTTCCTTATGTGTAAAGTAGGGATAGTGGTACCTCCTTTGTAAATCACTTTGACAGTTATTGATATGAGTTAGATCTACTGTGTATGTGAGAGAATTTGTTTGTGTTTCTTTGTACTAGAACTCCTTCTAAGCGGTAAGAGCTAGGCCCACCAAATTTGGTACGCAGCTTCCTCTTATCCTAACTTAAAGCAGTGGTCTTCAAAGGTTTTCTTTCTCATGACTCAGTTGAAGACCATTGTTGATGCCATGACCCAATAAAATTTGACTAGAGTGTAGGCTCCGGGGTGGGGCTGATGAGGAGAGCTTTGGGGTACAGGAGGGGGCTCTAGCTTTGGGAGGGGTCAGGGTTGTGGCAGGAGAGGCTTACCTTGAGTGACTCCCCAGTCAGCGGTGCAGCGGGGAGGGGGCTAAGGCAGCTTCCTGGCACCGCAGACCATGCTGCCCTCCGAAGCAGCCGGCAGCAGGTTCCCAGCCAATGGGAATGCAGAGCTAGTACTCGGGGCAGGGGCAGTGCGTGGAGCCCTGTGTGCTTTTCCCCTCCCCACCTAGGAGCCTGGCCTATTTCCGGCTTCTTCTAAGGCAGTGTGGTCTGTGGTGCCAGGACAGGCAAGGAGCTGCCTTAGCCCCCCACTGCTCACCTGACCCCTTGCAGCAATGAGACCCAGCGCCCGACATTCTACCACCCACTATTGGGACACGACCTGTAGTTTGAAAACAACTGACTTAAAGCCGGGTCAGGGTTTGGTTGTGCCAGGATAATGGGATGTGCCTGGAATGGGCTTGGTTCTTATAAAATGGAAAGGGAGGGCTCTGCTATATAATGACTACATGGGGGCACCAGGGGATATGAGATGGAAAGCAGGGACAGTTACACTGGATGATGAACACAGGGGGGCAGCAAAGGGCCAGAACATAAGAACAGCCACACGGGGTCAGACCAAAGATCCATCTAGCCCAGTATCCTGTCTGCCAACAGTGGCCAATACCAGATGCCCCAGAGGGAGTGAACACAACAGGTAATCATCACAAGATCCCTCTCCTGTCATCCATTTCCAGACAAACAGAGACTAGGGACACCATTCCTACCCATCCTGGCTCATAGCCATTGATGGACCTAACCAAACTTATCTGAACCCTGTTAAAGTCCTAGTCTTCACCACATCCTCTGGCAAGGAGTTCCACAGGATGACACTGCACTGCGTGAAGAAAAACTTCCTTTTGTTTGCTTAAAACCTGCTGCCTATTAATTTCATTTGGTGACCCCTAGTTCTTATATTGTGGGAACAAGTAAATAACTTTACCTTACTCACTTTTTTCCATATCAGATATGATTTTATAGATCTCTATCATATCCCCTCACCCCCCATAGTCTACTCTTTTCTAAGCTGAAAAATCTAAGTCTTTTTAATCTCTCTTCATATGGGAGATGGGGACTGGAACAGCTATAACCCATTGGGCCAACAGAGGGCGGGGAAGAAAGGGACAGTTATCTACGATATATTTGAGAGAGTTTGCCTGTGTATCTATATGCACTCCTCCCCCAGCTGTGCACTGGAGCTGCAGTGGCCGCGGAGAGGCGCTTTTCACCTGACCCCACACTGCTTCAGTGAGAGAGGGCTGGGGTTGTCCTCTCTGCGGGCAGCCTGCGTCCTGAACCTCTCACCCCCGGCCCCACCCCAGAGCCATGATTCAAATGAGGGAAAACAAAAATTGAGTTAAGAACCTAAGCAACCCCAGGTAAATCTTTCGGTAGTATTATAAATCAGGGTATAGGCCCTGATTCAGTGAGGTTGGGAGGAAGGGGGTCAGACCCCGCTGAACTCAACAGGATTAATCCCTTTCTTAAAGATGCTTCAGTGTGTTTCTGAATTGGGCCCTGGGCTTGGGATTTTCAAGGGGTCAAGGGAGGTAGAAACCCAGTTGCCATTAACAGTCAATGGATGCTGACACTGTTGGCTGTGTTATGCACCCATGGGTATTCACCTGGCGGGGGTGGTAGTGTGCTCTGCCTTATGTAGCATGATTCAGTCCAGTGTTGCTTGTGGCATTTTTTGGAGGATTGTTTCCAGTCACCCTAACGGGTCCCATCAGAGTAGCTGTTACGTGTCAAATAACGGGGCGATCCTCTGGGAGTTCCTGTCTCCGGCAGAGGCATCAAAGCCAGTGATTCACTGACTACTTAAGCCTCCCTAAATGGAATCATTCATTCTAGCAGAGCTCAGCTGGGATCAGAGCACCAACTAAAAAAGTCAGGTCATTGAGGTTCACACTGGATTTTGCAGCAGCTGGCTGAGGCTAATGTCACAGAAGAAATGCAGGTGAGCGGGATATGTACTTTTTGACAGGACTGGCATAAAAATAATTTTGTGCCCTAATGTCAGATTTCTTCCTTTGTCTTTATGCCCCTTGGAAAAGATTGCACATAATGTTTAAAAAAATACTCGAACCCATGCATGCAAACTTTAGTACAACCCAGGGGAATAAAGAAAGAACATTTACTTTTTTTCTTCATGGTTTTGTTTAGTACTTTATAAAGTAATTGTCACTTCGGTATAGAAAAAGGCAGAGATACACTCTTCCCATAGTCTGTGCTCATAATTTGGTTTTGTCATTTTAACCCATATTAAAATGAATTATTTAAACCTAGACACTATCCTGTTTCGAATGCTGCGAGGATACTGTTTAGCAGATTCTGAAGGACTGATGTTTAAGGAAGAATGCTTCACATCACTCAGGCTAGGTCTACACTACAGCTTTTTCCAATTTTTTTTTCGGAAGAGGCTTTTCTGAAATTTGGCCCGTCTACACTGGCCAAATTTCGGAAAATCACCCTCTTTCCGAAGATCCCGTCTTCCTCATGCAATGAGGAAGACAGGGCTTCCAAAAGAGTGCATTTGCACTTCCGCAAAAAAAAAAGCGGTGGAGTTTTTCCGGGATACCAGATGCGGTGGAGTTTTTCCGGGATACCAGAAGTATCCAGGAAAAACCCTGCCATGTAAACATAGCCTCAGTAGCTTGAGCCTGGGGCTTCCAAGTTCTGCTGTAAGAGAGACAAGTCTTCGTATCTCCTACGATTTCTCTCTCTGGCTACGTCTACACTGCAACGCTATTTTGGGATACTGGAGTATCCCAAAATAGCTATCCTGCGTTTTCACAGCAAGCCCATTATTTTGGGCTCTCTATTCTGATGTCCCTGTAAACCTCATTCTATGAGGAGAAAGGGATGTTTTGGAATAGTGGGTTGTTTCGAAATTTGGCGCTGTGTAGACTGCACCAAATGACGAAATAAGCTATTTTGAAATAGCGTCGAAATAAGATACGCAATTTGCGTAGCTCAAATTGTGTATCTTATTTGGAGGTGCATTGTAGACACACCCAGAGTGTGAGACCATGGGTGAACCAATTAGCTTTTCAGTATCTCTCTTTCTCCATATGTAAAATGCAGGTAGTGGTCACGGCACTTTGTAAGGATTGGGTTGGGAGGGGTTGGGGACTGACCTCTTTGGCTGTGGACGCATCCAAGTGCAGCTGAATAGACCCTACCCTATGCCACAGTGCTAACAACAGCGTTCACATTTGACCAAACTATTATGTAACATTTCCAGGGCTGTGAAGAACAAGTAACTTTGCCTTTTAACTCCCTCTCTGATCCGTCAAACAGACGCTCCACAGAACCCGGGGCCCGCCAAAGGAACAGGCTGCCCAAACTTGGGGTTGGTCCTGCTTTGGGCAGGAGGCTGGACTCGATGACCTCCTGAGGTCGCTTCCAGCCCTAGGATTCTAAAGCTAGTAGCTAGACTGTGGTCCAGTAGGTCCTGCATTCTCTTATGAACCTTTTTAGTCACCCAGTAGCCCTTTTTGGTTCCTTTGGCTTACACAATCAGTAGGAACGTTCTCAGTTTTGCCCCTTCCTGCATACCCAGACAAAGCTGATATTCCTTTGCATGCTGGCTCGTCCTCCTCTCTTGTGTCTTGCACTAGAGTCTTTGCTTTAGGGGGAAGGGAATATCTTCTTCCCTTAGTTTCCTCCTAGGGAACAGCTGCAGTAGCTGCTTCCCAGCCGTGATAGCTCAAGCCATAAAAGTGAATCCTAGTTAATAGAAACCGCTGCTTGATGGAGAGTCTGAGGCAAAGCTATAGCAGAAATGATTTTACACGAGATTGTTCCTGGGGGACCGCTCCCTCTTACATAAAATACAGGAATGAAATCAACCAGTAACTTTTAATGAACTACAGTTTCACAGTCTGGGAGAGGTCTCCTGAGAATGGCAGCGGCTTGGCCATGAGACTTCTGACGGCTGGGGTGATAACATCAAACTTTCTAAATTGGGGAAGAAGAGAACCTTGGGCCAAACCCTCCACGGGCGTGGCTTTGAGTTGACTTCCCTGCCAGTAGATTGATTTATACCAGCTAAGGAGCTGGCCCTGTGTTGTTCTGCAGGTGAAGTTGTGCTAACACTGGCATTTTTCAGCCTGCCTCGCAATTTTTATTTCCCTGTATTTAACAAGCTGGCTATATCCATACACCGGTGTTTGCAGCAGTCATCACTTCTGTTGCCTTTGGACCAGACTGGGATGTTGATAAAGAGGCCTTTTTTTACCAGTATTTAACAGCTTGCCTGTAAATGATACCGCTCTCGTGTGCTGTCTGTGCCCAACAGCTTTGCCTTTTGCTTTGACACCGCTTCCTGCAAGGAAGCACTGAAGGAGGTTGGCAAAACTAGAGGTGGCATAGCCCTGTGTACAGGCAATAGTCTGGGAGTCAGGTGACCCAAGTTTTAGTCCTTGCTTGAACTTTGAAAAGCTGCATCCTACCTAGGCTGATTCCCCATGCTCTGTTCCCTGCCTGCCTTTTCTAGTTAAATCACAAACACTTCAGAGCAGTGATTCTCCTGCTTACGGTATAGACAGCACCAAGCATAATAGGGCTTCTCAGCACCACTAGAATAAAACCATCCAGACCGATTCTCTGCACAATGCTTTCCATGTTAGCATCCTTATCAAAGCTCCTGCACCTGGATTCATGTGACTGAGTCAGTAGCATCCTCTGTGGGTTAAAGGGGCTACCTGCCTGGATCCAGCTTGGAAGAGGAAGAAACTGAATACCGGTTTTCCCAGCACTAGACTTATACTTGAACCATGGGATCAGCCTTCCTCTCCGAAGATGATTATTTTCAATGTCACTTCATTGACTTAGGGACTCACTCTTCTAACTTGATTAAGAATTTTTGAAACTCTCTTCCTCCTCCACCCTTATTTCCTCAATTACAATTTTCCGTGGGAAGACCCTTCTCTTGTATATGGCTCGAGCCATGTGTTCATGCCGCAGGTGGCCTGGCTGAAACATAAATTGATTGAATTTTCTTTCAAAGCACTTTGAGGCTGATCATTAAGACAGATGAATGTGCCCTCTCCACAGAAAGGGAGCCCCAGGGGAATGTAAAAGTTAATCTATAACATATTAAAAAGACCCTGCCAAGACAGACTGGGAAACAGTAGTGTAAATGCCGTCAGCATTTTCCTGAATATCTGCTTTTTTATTAGAAATCTAATGTATTTCCATATTGTAGCTGAGGGCATTGGGTTTGGGCCCATATCAATTTCTATTGAAGCATCCATTATTTCTATTACTGTGCCAGTCAATAGACTTGATTCCCCTCTGTTTATGCCTGTTTTGTGCGAGTGTAATTCCTACCACCAGACCCCAGCAGATTGGAAAGCTGGGTTGAATGGAAAGGGTTGTAGAATGGACAGAACCAGTTCCTGGGAAACATTTCTGGGTTGGGACCGTGACATGGGGTGGGGGATGCAGCTGGAATACAGTCACTGTTCAGGAACCTGAATGGAGCTTTCACTGGGAGCTGGGCTGGCGCTCAGCTGCCCCAGCAGAGATACACAGGCTGCGTCTCTACTGGGAAGGTTTGGCAAGAAAAGTGCTGTCGAGATGCAAAAGTTGGCAAAAGTGAAAACTGATCTAAGTGGGTTTTTTGCCTCCCATTATTGATATTTCATGGCCACATTGCTAGCATCCTGTTAATAGGTAGAGCAAAGCATCATCCACAGTGCAGTGTTGGGGGAAGGCAGAGTGGATCCCTGCACTTCTTAGGAGTCTCTTCAAGTTCTCCCACAGATGCCTCAGCTGCTGGGAGCAGCATTGGGAGTAGCTTGGTGAGCTCTCTGTGCTGAGGAATGTCTCTCCAGCCCTCCCCCTGCAGCAGCAGCCTCCCTGTTGCTGTGTTTCTAGCAGAGCAGAACAGAAGCAGTCCAATGATTTGCTCTTTGGGTTTGTTCCCCAAATGAAGCAGCTCACTCAGCTATCCGACACTTCCTGAAACTTTGAAAGGGGAGGGGCGCAGGCCTGCAGGGCACCAGAGACCACAAAACACTGAGCACAGCCATCCCGGTAGGCATTGTGGGATACTGGCAGAAGCCAGTTCTCTTGACAAAACAGAGCCCACAACAAAGGGAGGGGAAAAGACAAAAATCTTTTGCAGGGGTGGAAGTTTTTTAATGCCAAAACTGGGGGTGTTTTTCCCAACAAAAGTTGTAAAAGGGAGCACTGGGAGAGGCAGAGAGGGGTGGAAGCCGAGCTGGGCATAGGACCACTGTGGAGGACAGAGGTGTCTATGGGGGGATGGGAAGGAGGGGAGGGGCACCTCCAGGCCGATGGGGGATGGGGCTGTGACTGACAGGTCCTCTGAGGTGGCACTCGGGGTTTCTCTGGGTGAGGAGAGGGAGAGCTTGTGGCTCTATGGGAGGGATATGGGGGGAGGGGTTCATTGATTATGCTGTCCAGGGGCCCGGAATTCCTATTGGTGGGCCTTCCTGCGTGCTTGGGTCCCAGCTGTCAGCCTCAACTTTGCAGGGGAGGGAAGAACAGGATTAAGGCCTCATCCTGAGTCGGCCATTTTGTTACCGGTGCATCACACCAGGGCACAGTGGCTTATTTTCACCTTTGATCCAGTGTCCAAGGAACTGATGCTTCCATCCCCCCGGCTGCTCAAGCTACCAAGGATTTCCTTCCCCACGCCATTGTCACAGTGAATTCACCGAGTAGAAATCGGTTGCCATCACCAAATCTGCATTGATTACCATGAGAATACAGGCATCAGTTCCTTGTACACAAGGTCAAAGACGATGCGCGTCTGTATCTATTGCACTCAACCCCCGTTACACAAGGAATGGAAGGAACCTTCATCCAACTATCATGTTTCTGTTAATGTGGTTCATCCTCTGAAGTAAGGACATCAGAGGCTAAAATTAGAACTGATCAGAAAACATTAATAAAAGCATCGATGCAATTTTTGACCATAATAAAAAATATTTATTATTTATTTATTTAAATATTTTTACCCCGCCTCTCTATTTAAATATTCGAGCATCTTACAAAATTTTTAAACACAATACAAATATATATAAAAATTTAGGAGAGAAGAGTGACTCTGTCCGTTTTTACCTGGCTCAGAGGACATGAAAACTAATAAACTTTTCAACAACAAGTATTGCAAACATTTGAATATAATTTGGTGACAAATGTTTACCTGTTAAATAGTTTTTTGACCACACACCCCCTCATTTGTAGGTCTATTTCCCGCTCCCCTCCTCCCGTCCAGCTTAAATAGTTTTTCTTCCTTTTTTGACAAGCCATAGCTAATCCC
This sequence comes from Rafetus swinhoei, assembly GCA_019425775.1. Classification (NCBI taxonomy): domain Eukaryota; kingdom Metazoa; phylum Chordata; order Testudines; family Trionychidae; genus Rafetus; species Rafetus swinhoei. The sequence goes on from JAFJHL010000226.1 coordinate 9,944,918, forward strand.
TCTGTTTGAGGCTGGATTTCACCCTAAACAACATAGTGAGGCAAATACGGTGATTTTCATGCATTTGCTATCCGAGACTTCCATCCTGAAAACATATGTTTGCTTATAGTCCTATTGATCTCAATGAACTTTAGTGTCACAACTCATGATGGTGAAGTTAAACATGAATGTAAGTATTTCTGGGATCATGCTCCCAAATGGGATCAATGGAAGAAGAAAAGATTTTTCTTTCTGTAATTATCTAACAATTATCACTTCTGCATCTCATTTGACAAATTAGCATATCTCTAGCAATAATAACTAGAGCCTATGGATTCTTAATTGGGGGTTGCTAGTCTCATCTTCAGGATGCAAACATTCACAGGATAGAGGTAATTCCCATTTGGAATAGGATGTTGTCATGGGGTGAAGAGGTACTGAAACTCTGTAGTCTCAGAGATGCACGATTCTACTTTATGCATTAATTTTACCTACATGCTCATGACTGCAAAGCGGTGACCTGGTGCTTTGCTCTCTGCAGAACCTTCTTGCGGAGACTGCTTTCCAAAAGAGATCCTGTCAGCAATAAAAAATGGCAAAGTGGCTTCAATCATTGGCGGAGCATAATTCTGCTGGTGTTGGAGAAACTGGTTCAATTTAGAATTGCACATGTGTGTCGCTAATGGTGCTGTCTATTTGTTTACAGTTGAAATGGAAATTAGAACACTCGTAGGGCCTATGTGTTCTTTAAGGCCCTGTCTCATCAGCGCCCTAGACAACGTGCCCAAATCTAAGCGTGATCGGTCCCATTGAAGTCAGAGGATCTTAAGCTTCTTAAATGCTTTGCAGGATGAATTTAAGCAAGGGCCTATAGTTACTGTGCTCGAGGGCTTTTCTAAATCAATGCTTAAATCAGTCCTGCCGTCACTGTCATGTGACTACTTAAAAATCTTTCAATAAGCTCTAGAATGGTCATCACTATCAATTGCATGGATTGGAATCTCCTTCCAGAATAACTTAATATCTTAGGCCTGGTCTACACTAAAGGGGAAAGTCGACTTAAGATATGCAACTCCAGCTACGTTACTTCGACTCCAGCTATGTAATTATCTTAAATTGCGTTTTGGCGCTGTCCACACAGCAGGAGGTTGATGGGAGCATACGTTGACTTTCCTTACTCCTCATAGGAGCAGAATTACCGGCGCCGACAGAAGTGTCCTCACAGTTTGAATTAGCGGTCTTCACTAGACCCACTAATTGGAACCTTGGAAGATCGACTATGGTAGTGTCAATCTTCTCCATAGTGTAGACCAAGCCATTAGAGAAGAGAATTATGTTTAATTCAGGCAGACTTGAATGAGCTTAATCGCCAGAGTCAAACTTTCTGATTTGCTACGTTTGTCTACCACTAGCCCATACTTTATTGCTTAGAAGATTTACCTGGCATTGCTCGGGTCCTTAACTCAAATAAATTTTGTTATTCTTCATTTAAATCATTGCTCTGGAGTGGGGCTGGGGATGAAGGGTTCACTATGCAGGCTGCCCCTGGAGAGAGGACGACCCCAGCCCTCTCTCACTGCAAGCTTGGTGCCAGGTGAGAAACACCTGTCCAAGTCTGCTGCAGCTCCAGCAGGCACAGTTGTGGAAGGTGTGCATGTCTCCCTGCTGGGGGAGAGATAGATACACAACTGACAAACTCTCTTAAATATATACTAAATAGCTATCCCTTTCTCCACTCATGCCTCCTGCTGGCCTAATAGCTGTCTTGTCTTTGTCCACATATTTGACCCTTTGCTGCCCCCATGTGGTCATTCTGCAGTATAAGTCCCTCCTACTAGATCCCTCCCTTTCCATTTTATGAGACACAATCGAATTCCAGGTACATCCCATTGTCCTGGCACAACCAAACCCTGACCTTGCTTTAAGTTATGATGAGAAGAAGCTGCAGCCTGAATTTGGTGAGCCTAGCTCTTACCATTTAGGAGAGATTCTTGAACAAACAGACTCACGGACAGACAGAGGAGAGATTCTTGAACAAACAGACTCACGGACAGACAGACCCACATTTCTAAAATATAAAGTAAGAGACGATGAGGGCTACCAGCAGTGGCTGGGGAGAGAGACAGGCAGGGCCTCCCCAAACCAGGATAAAATCACAGGTAATTCTGCTCTCCGAGGCTTCTTTGGTTTCAGTTACAGTGGCTTTTGATCACGTGCTTTAAAGAGCTTTTAAAGAAAAGATTGTTTGTTGGATTGATTGGAGCGTAAACTTTCCCTTGAAATATGTATTTCACATGGGAAATTCAATTTTATTAGTTGAAGAAAAAATCAACTAAACCCATTAAATACAGCTCCATGGAATTTCCTGAGACATCAGGGTCAGCTGTGCAGCCTGAGTCAGGTATCCATAAACCAATTAGCATTTTAAAAGATGCTTCTCCAGTCACTTTTCATGCCAAATGACATGTCCTTCCCATTGTATTGTCAGTAGCATTTGCGTTCCCTTGAACAATGCTTCATGTTCCACTAAAGCCAATTGTGTTTTATAGTCAAACTTTCTTTTTACTTTGCACGTTAGCCAAATTGTGTGCTGCTGTTCCTTTGCATGAGTGTGGCAGATTGCATTCCCCCCAGCACAAATATACCTGTTGATCTTGTAATTGTGTTTCACTCTGTAAAACTTCCTGGGACCCAGCGTATATGAAGGGCACAAGTAGTTCCTGATCCTGAAGTCCTCCCATGCTCACCTAAGGGCAAGGAGTGCACACTGAAGTTTGTATGTACACGACCATGACCCCAGTGCTGGTAGTGGAGAGCTGGTACCTCCGCGCTAAGTTACAGCAACCTCATAATTTCTTTGCACCAGCTCTGAGCAGACCCAGGTACCCACTGTGCAAGGGGACAGAGCTATGCAAAATGAGACACCATCTTTGCGCTGAGCTAATGTGACAGCTGCCCTCCTGGCTGACACATCGGGGATCTCGAGCTTCATGGCTCGAGCTAAAGAGACAAACCTCTGTAGCTGGGGGCTGTAATGACCCCGAGTCTCTGTGGATTGTCACCGCGGGGAACCCATCACCATAGTACACCTGCACCAGTGAGCTACATTTATGGTCTAAACAGATGAAACCGACAAATTGTCCCTTTTTCGCCGGTGGGGGGCTGGGACACGGATTAAATAACTTGCCCCGGGGGCTGCTTGCCGCCACTTGCTCCCCTGCCGGGGCTGGCGGAGTGCCGCTCAGCTGGGAGCAGCACAGCGCGCCACGGGGAGGAGGGGAAGGGGAATGGGGTGGGGCGCCACACAGGAGGGGGAAGGGGCGGCTGGCTGGATGGGGGTGGGAAGCAGAGCTGGGGGGATCAGAGGCTGTAGGGGAGGATGGGGGCCCGGAGGAAGGGGAGGAAGCAGCGCTGGTGGGGGTGTCGTGGGGCTGGCCGGCAGGGGGTGGGAAGCAGAGCTGGGGGTATCAGGGGCCGTGGGGCTGGACGGGAGGAGGGGGCGGGAAACAGACCTGGCGAGGAGGGTGCAGCCACGGGCCGCTTGCTCCCCGCCTGGGCCAGCTGAGCTGCCGCTCAGGTGGGCCCAGTGGGACAGGAAGGGGTGGGGCGGTGATGTACACGGCCAGGGGTGGGGCCATGTACATCAGGGCCCCCCTTTCCTCCTCCCGCCGTGGCGCTGAGTGATGCGCCCCTCAGCCGGGCCGCCGGGGAGAGGGAAGGGGGCGGTGACGTGTAGACAGCCCCGCCCCTGGCCGTACGTCCACTGCCCGGCCCTCCTCCCCTGCGGCGGCCCGGCTGAATGCACAACACTCAGCCGAGCCACCATGGAGGAAGGGGAAGGGGCCGGGGCGGTGACGTACACAGCCAGGGGGCGGGGCCGTGTACGTCACCACCCCCTTCCCCTCCCGCTGTGGCACTCAGCTGAGTGCTGCGCCCCTCAGCCGGGCCGCCGGGGGAGTCAGCAGCGCAAGGGGCTGTTTGGGCTCCCCCGGGGTGGGAGGGGAAGGGAGGGCAGGTGATGTACATGGCCCGGCCCCGGCCGTGTACATCACCGCCCCGCCCCCCTCCCTCGCGGCAGCCCGGCTGAGCAGGCAGCACTCAGCCAAGCGCCACGGCGGGGGAGAAAGGGGGCGGGGAGAGACGGAGGGGAGAGAGAGGCAGGAGGAGGAGGAGAAGAGAAAGGGAGAATGAGAGGCAGGAGGCGGAGGAGAGCTGAGGGGGGAGACAGTAGGAAGAGAGAGAGAGAGAGAGACAGAGAGAGAGAGCTCAGGAGAGAAGTCCTGAAAATCCCGTCTTATGATGGGCTAATTGGCTAGTTTTGAAATAAAGTGCTGTGTAGACTGCGCCAAATTTCGAAATAAGCTATTTTGAAATACATTCGAAATAAGCTATGCAACTTGCTGTCTAGATGCACCCTTAAGACTAACTTGGCTACCCCTCTGAGTCTATATATTTTTGTTTGTCTCCAAGGGTGCATCTAGACAGCACCCTTACCTGGAAATAAGCTACACAAGTTGCGCTACGCAAGTTGCATAGCTTATTTCAAAATTTGGTGCCGTCTACACAGAGCCAAATTTCAAAATGGAGTACTATTCCGACAAGTCCCTTAACCCTGGTGGAATGAGGGTTACAGGGATGCCGGAATAGCGTGTCCATTACTTCAAAACCTATTTTGAAATAATGGAGGCGTGTAAAAGATAAGGAAATGCTATTTCAGCATACTTCCGGTATCCCGAGATAGCCCTGCTGCCTAGACGTAGCCTAAGGTGCCATAAGACTATACCTTTACTGCAGTGTCTGGGTGGACAGGATGCAATCAGATCCATATGGAGGGTTGTTTTATTTAGGGCAGGTTGTAAGAAATGATGCAGAGCTGAGCCACTCCAGCAGTCAATTCTTCTCTGGATCTCACCCTCTGTGTTGCATGCAGAGACGTAGTCATGTACCACACAGTTCCTTAACTGTGCTGTCAGAGCCACATAGTGGGTGGAGCTAAGGTGCTGCTCTCCCATCCCACCTGCACAGGTGTTGGGAGTCTGCTGCCCTAGTACGAGAGCTCTCATCTCCTGCTCGGAGCAGAATCTCAGAGGCATATGCATGGCAGTTGCACTCTTGCCCTTAATTCTCCTTTAGACTGTGCAGCTATGATCGATGGGCAGCGCTGGATAGCCCGTGGTGGAAAATTATGACACTATGGCCCCTTGCTGTAATGGTTTCGCAGTTCTGTTCTGTAGCATCATATTTGGCCTGCATCCATGATGTTCTCCACTGGATATTACTTCACTAGATCATCCTGAGGAGCAGTGAAACAATAGAGCAGCAATACATGGTGGAGATTGAAACAAGGAACCTGAGAAGCATGAAGTGGGTGGGGGGAGGGAGGGGAGAAACAGACATCTCTTTGTTTCTTGCTGCCTGGATGTGTAAATTGTCATGACATCCAGAATGACAAACTTGGCCTTTATTAGGTAGTGTGCATGGCCAAAATATAGTGAACTTCCTGCACCCTTATGCTACTTGGACACTAGAGTGATACAGTGGAAATTTGCGCTCTATTCTAAATGCACATAGCACACCCCAATCAACAGCACTGGTGTTTTACAGGATCCACATGGGCCGGTTACTAAGGTCACATCTTCACTTCCTGGAAGATCGACGCTGTGGCGGTCGATCATCCAGAGTTTGACTTAGTGGGTCTAATAATGACCTTCTAAATCAAACATTTAGGTCACCCCCATCAATGCCAGAACTCCTACTACTTGCAAGGAGTAAGGGAAGTCGATGGGAGCATTACTCCTTTCATGCTCCCGCTGTGAGGACGGGAGGTCAAAAGGGGGGGGGCCTCTCCCTTCTTACCCTCCCTCCACCTTTGAGATTTTTGAAAATGCAAGTGCAAAAACCCCAAACACAAATGAACAGACGTTACCCCTTTGGGTTTCTACATGAGCCAGGCCAGCAAATCAATGTTGGAGCAGAGGTGGTCACGGACAAGTCCCCATCTTCCTGCTTTGTCAGAGCCGAGGGTAGTGAGGCAATCTGGGTAAAACTGCCCCAACTCCGTTGTGGAATAAACTAGGAATTGGCTTGGAGAAACGTTCCCTCTCCCCTTCCAAACCCACTAATATTTCCGGTGCCCAAACTTAGCTTTGAAATTGAGTTCTCCTTTGGCTGCAGCCCACATACAAATGTTGGGAGTGGGGAGGGCAAGGCCTCTTCTTGGGTCCTCCCATTTGAGATGCATTTTTTGGAGCGTGAGCGCTCCACACACTTGGCGAATCAGGCCCCTATAAGGTGTTCCAAATTGGGCTGCCAAAATCACCCTTTGGGTTTGAACATGTTGGCCAGATCATTTTAAACTTGGTGAAAACATAAATCAGGGCATGGGCTTGATTTGTAGTGTGTGGCTTAAACCAGAACCCAAAAGGGCTGAACTTCAAACATGGAGGGCAGCAGAGCGAACCCTCGAATCTTGTGCTGAGATAAAGAAAAATCACGCGTTGCTGTTTCCAGCACTTCGGACTGACTCAGCTGAGCTTCTAGGCTTTGGAGCGACACCTAGATAGGTGGTGACAGTCCCGGAGTCATTTTATATAGCTTGTACTTGGGTAACATCTTTGGGGAAGGGACCATCTTTTGTTTCTATTCATGCAATGGGTTATAGAATCATAGAACCATAGAGCTGGAAGGGACCTCAGAAGGCCATCAAGTCCTGCCCCCTGCCCTAGGCAGGACCAATCCCAACTAAATCAGCCCAGCCAGGGCTTTGTCAAGCCGAGACTTAAACACCTCTAGGGATGGAGACTCTACTACTTCCCTAGGTAACCCATTCCAGTGCTTCACCACCCTCCTAGTGAAATAGTTTTTCCTAATATCCAACCTGGACCTCTCCCACCACAACTTGAGACCATTGCTCCTTGTTCTGCCATCTGTCACTACTGAGAACAGCCTTTCTCCATCCTCTTTGGAACCTCCCTTCAGGAAGTTGAAGGCTGCTATCAAATCCCCCCTCACTCTTCTCTTCTGCAGACTAAACAAACCTAACTCCCTCAGCCTCTCCTCATAGATCATATGCTCCAGCCCCCTCATCATTTTGGTTGCCCTCCACTGGACCCTCTCCAATGCATCCACATCCTTTTTGTAGTGCAGGTCCCAGAACTGGACACAGTACTTCAGATGTGGCCTCACCAGAGCCGAATAAAGGGGAATAATCACTTCTCTGGATCTGCTGGCAATGCTCCTCTTAATGCACCTAATATGCCATTAGCCTTCTTGGCTACAAGGGCATCCTGTTGACTCATATCCAGCTTCTCATCCACTGTAACCCCCAGGTCCTTTTCTGCAGAACTACTACTTAACCGGTTGGTCTCCAGTCTGTAACAATGCTTGGGATTCTTCCATCCCAAGTGCAGGACTCTGCACTTGTCCTTGATGTCTGAGGCTTCCAGGAGCTGCTACAAATAACAAATAATTTACAAGCTGTGTACCCTCTATCTGCTATCATGACATGCCTCTCCGCCTTAAGCAGTATATTATTTACATCTTCTCATAAAACAGAAATGAATCTTTTTTTGTCCAATAAATACAGTTGTAATCACCCACACTATCATACTAATAGCGGCCTGTTTCTTGTAAGCCTACAGGGCCAAACCTTATTTGAGTTACTTTGGCTTTTCCCCAGTGTGTATCTTCTTTGTTGCCACTTTGGAGTCACAGAACAGAACCTGGCCTTTCGAGCAATTGGCAGCGTTTGTTTGCCGAGATGTTATTCCATGATTTCTTGGCTCTGGGAAGCAAACCACCACTGTGATCCACAGCTTCCTCTCACAGCTGTCCGCCACACCGATGAGGTGCACAGCCCTTCAAATGAAACACCCATCTTTCCCCATGTAAACAGGCACTCGCCTTTCTGGGATGTCACCGTGTGTAACTAGATTGGATCACACTCTGCTGGAGGAGCAAATAGGTTTTTTTGGCACGTTGCTCAGTATTAAGAGCTTTTTACTAGTACGAAAGGAAAATTAACTTGGAAGGTCCAGGGTTTTTATAGAGCCATTTTTTTAAAACTCTGACAGTGTTCTTTTCTTGGCTCTGCTGTGGAGTCACTGTATGACCTTTGGCAAAGGAAGAATTATCCATATTTTTCATATGGGAAAGGGAGGCACAGAGATTAAATGCCTTGCCCAAAGTCACACAAGAGGATACAAGGTAGATCTGGAAACAGAATGCACAATTCCCGAATCTGCCCAGTGCCTTAATCACAAGACCATCCTAACTCTTAGCCTCATAGGAAAAAGTAACACAGGTTGTACCACCCTGGTCCGGTGCCCTTGGGACCTGACCAGTTCCAAACCAGGGAATTTGTCGGACCAGGAGAGGTCAATTCCAGCCCTTCTGCTGCTGCTAGCCAGGGGGCTTTGCTCCGGCAGCAGCAGAGGGAGCCGCCATTAACTGAGCAGGATTTGGGGGGATGCTCGAGGGAAGAGGCAAGATGGCCGCAGAGCTCTATAGCCAGGGGCCAGAATCAGAACCCTGTGGGGGTGCACTGGGTCCTGTGGCCATGGGGCTCTGCAGCCCACCTTGGCTCTTCCTCCAAGTAGCTTCCTTGTCCCTTTCTTCACTTCAGTGCCACAAATGAGCTATTTGCGGTGCCCTGGAAGCTCTGGGAGGGTGAGGGAGGAGTTGCTGAGCACACAGTCCCTGGCTTTTCCCCATGCATGCTCTAGCCCAAGGGATGCCAGACAAAAGAAGTCCAGACTATAGAGGACCAACCTGTCCATCAGAGGACCAACCTCTCCAAGCAGGCCCTTGCTAAAGCAATGGAAGGGTCTTACCATCGCTGTAGTAGATTCATCCCTCTCAAAAGGCATTGGCTCGGCCTATGGAAGAATTCTTTTGTCGGCATGGTTGAGTCTGCAGGGGATGGCGGGGCAGTAGGAGTCAAGTTCATCTAATTACATGGCACAAGGTGTGAAAATATTTCACAGCCCTAAGTCCCATAGCCAGGTCAACCTAAGGTGGTGTTTTTTTGGGGGTGGCTTTGGTTCCCCCCACCTTTGGTGTAGACCAGCTCAAAGGTGTTCTTAGAAGCTAGAGGCATTACAAGACAGAGCAATGTTTGCTGACTACTCATAAGATCCTCTTCAGTGCTCTAGCAAAGGAAGAAGTTTCAAAAAGTGTACCTCTTTTTTCCTATCTGCAAAATAGGGATGTAAATTCCCAGTTAAAAAATTAAACACTAGGTTTAACCGGTTAACCCTGGAGCGGCCCCAGCTGGGCTGAAGCAGTCCCTGTGCCTGTGGTGCCAAGCCCACGGCACCATGGGCATGGAGCTACCCTGGCCAGGGTGGGCCCCGGTTAACTGGTTACCAGGTAAGCATGCCGGTAAGGCTGATGCTTACCGGGTAACCGGTTAACCAATGAATCCTTTACATCCCTGCTCCAAAATAGGACTGGAAAACCTATTGGGCTACTTGCACATCTGTACAATGCAAAACAGCAGGAGTGGGCAAGAAGATGCCCACAGGCCGAATCCTGCCCACCAAGCTACAGGATCTGGCCCGTGGGCTGCCCTTGGGCACAGAGCAGCCAACTGCTTCAGAGTAGCCCCACACTGCTTTAAGCAGCCGGCTGTTCCCTGTGGCTCTCTGCTCCAGGCTCCAGGTGGAGGGGGAGGCTTCATGCACTGCTCTGGCCTCCCCCCAGAGCAAAATCTCTCAGCTCAGAAACTGACCAATGGGAACTCGGAAATTGGCCAGTTGGAGCTGAGAGATTTTGCTAGGGGGCAGGGTCAATACTCAAAGCCTCCCCCTCTCCCCAATGCCCAGAGCAGAGAGCCACAGGGAGCAGCCAGCCATTTTGAACAGTCTGGGGCTGCGGCAGGCAAGGAGCCTGCCTCAGGGTCCTGCAGGGCTGCTGGCAGGGAGCCACCTAGGTAAGCGCCTCCTGACCAGAGCCTGCCTCTGGCACCTCAGCCCCTTCCTCCTCCCAACTCCCTGCCCCAGGTCATCCCCCAAACCCTCTCCACCCCCCTCCACCTGGCCACAGCTCCCTCCCAGACCTTGCACCCCCTCCTTCACCACTCCCCTAGGCCACAATCCTCTCCAGCACCCATACCCCGTCACAGAATCTGCACCCCCATCCCCTACCCCAAATTACAACCCCCTCCTTCACCCAAACGCCCTTTCAGACCCCACATCCTTTCCTGCACCTTAGTCTCCTACCCAAACTCCCTTCTGCACACAACCTCTGTCCCCACAACCCCTCAACAGAAAAGCGCGGCCCTTGACCACTTACCAAAATCTTGGGGTGGCCCCTGTCAAAAATTATTGCCCATCCCCACAAAACAGGGTTGCTGGATTGCTAGAAATAGAACAGTGATGGTGCAGTATCATACTACAGCGATAAGGGCAATGAGTTGCTAGATAGGTCAGGGCAGGACTTGGCTCCTACTGTTGGCAAAAGCAAGTGAGCTCAGCATCCTGAAGTCAGCATAAGTTGCAAGTGCTCAGCAGCTTTGAAACACCATCCTCTGAGATGGGCAAAAGAGGTGCCAGGAAAGGAGGAAGAAAATTAATGGCCCTCGTGTGTATTTCCTCCACAGACTAAGGAGTTAGCCCAGGACAAGCTACACCCCCGCCCCCTCCAAACGTTTCCCTTTAATAAGAAGTGAAGCGTACGAGGGCTGCTTGGATTGAGCAGCTTTCTGGCATGTTGCGTGACTGCTTCTTCCTGCAGCTCTGACGATGACTCATTCCTGCAGTAAAAAATTCATGTTTTACAGCTGCAGAACATGTTTATACAGGTGAAGTAAAACCACTCGGCTAGAAAACCAGACGAAGGACAGAGACCAGAAAAAGCCACCGTCTCTGGGTTGAAAAACTCAGATGCAGGGACTGGAAAATGAAAACCAGGATTTGTCTGGGTTTAGCTGCTGACTCTTGGCATTGTATGTGCATTTTCTGCAGGAAGATCGGTGTAAGGTTTCTTTGCATTACTGTAACACCTGGAAACCCTGTCCATGGGCCATAATCCCACTGTGCTAGGTCTTGTCTCAATGCAGAAGAAAGACCCAGTGCTCTGAGTTAAGTCTCGCCAGGCTTCTGAGAGTTAGGCTTTGTCTACACTACAAGGTTTTTTGAGGCAGAGAGTATGCTAATGACGGACACATTAGCATGAGTCATGATGTCATTAGCATATTTTCTGCCGATGCTTTTTGCGCAAGGGGTTTTTGCACAAAAAGAAGCAGTGTAGCCACTTCTGTTTTGTGCAAAAAAACCCCTTTTGTGCAAGATCCTTATGCCTTTCCCAGAGAAGCATAAGGATCTTGTGCAAAAAGGGGGTTTTGCGCAAAAAGGAAATGTCCACACTTCTTCTTTTTGCGCAAAAACAGCTTGAATAGATTATGCAAATGAAGTGTGATGATATGCTAAGCGCTTCATTTGCATACTCTCTGTCGGCAAAAGCTGGCAGTGTATACAGAGTCTCCGAGGCATAAGGATCTTGTGCAAAAGGGGATTTTTGCACAAAATGGAAGTGGCTACACTGCTTCTTTTTGCGCAAAAACCCATTTAGCAAAAAACATCGGCAGAAAATATGCTAATGACATCGCACCTCATGTTAATGAGTCCGTCATTAGCATACTCTCTGCTGCAAAAACCTTGTAGTGTAGACATAGCCTTAGTGTCCTGGTTGTACACAGGCGGAAGATGAGGGGCAGTCAGTTAACTTCAGTGACTCTGGCAAAGCAGGAATTAGAACCTGATCTCCTGATGCTCAGTTGGCTGCTTTAACCACTAGAATCTATTTCCGCCCTTAGGGCAAGATTGTCTCTTCTATGTACCAGTGCAGGGAGAAGGGGGAAGCACGTTCTCCTGCCAGGCGACTCCTCCCCTCCTGTCCCAGCGGCCACCGAATGGTGTGGAGAATGAGCATAGCTTGAAAGTCTTTCTCCCTCCTTTCAATGCAGCCACAGGAAACGAAATCTGCTACTGCAATAGCTGATTAGTTGCCTCTGTGTCCTGATTCATTTCTTGGCCTACTACTGGTGCAAAGCTACATGTTCTAGTGCGATAAGTAGCTACAAGTTGTATCTCTAGACCCAGTAGGGACTCTCTAGTCTGGCAACATCTGTGGGCCAGCCCTCTCACTGCAGCAGCAGAACAGAAGCAGTCCAATGATTTGTTTTCTGTTTGTTCCCAAAACAGAGGTGCTCACTTATACTTCCCGGAGCTTTGAAAGGGGAGGGTGCATGCCTGTAGGGGAGCAGAGATCACAAAACACTGAGCACAGCCATCAGGGCAGGCATTGTGGGACACTGGCAGAAGCCAGTCCGCTCAGCAAAACAAACAGAGGAGTCCACACTGACTTTGTATCGACAATAAAAGGAGGGGGAAAGTCAAAAGTCTCTCGCAGGCTGAAAGTTTTTTGTCACTAAAACTGGGTGTTTTCCCCGCTGAAAGTTTCATTGTCATGTAAATACTCTCTCTGTTTTGTCATCAAAAGGCAGGTTTTGATGACAAAATGTGCCAGTGTAGTCAAGGCCTTAGTTTTGCCCCATAAGGTTCTGGTCCATAATTTACCATCTTCATAGCCATTTCCATTTGATAAATGAAATGTCAGTGACTTTCTTGGGTATGCAGCTCAAACCCGTCATTTAAAAAAATCCTGCTATATCGATTCCCATGAAAAAAGGAAAGTTGTATACCCTACCACTATAACTTAATGGACTTGAGTATTTGTGTGTTTAATGTTTGCTGCTTCTATTGCCTCCCATGAAAGCCACTAGTGTGATCCTTCTTATTTTTATTTGTGGGGGGACATTAGAGGTAAACTTACATTGATAAAAGTCCATGGGCTGATGTATATTTAAAGTAAGAGGATGACATATGATTATATACTCTTGGGCATGCACATGCTGAACCTCACGGAAATATTTGACAGCAGTCTCTATATAATGGTATTTGAGAGAGCACAGTTTTTCTCTGTGTTTGCAATAGGAAATAACTGTGATCTTTTCGATATTAAAATCAGATCCTATGGTTTACAACTGATGTAAATGTTAAGTTTACATGTATGACTCTCTTTTATATCTTTATATAGATATAGATGAGGGTATGTATGTGTATGTATTTGTGTAGCGCTATATAAATATCCTTCATTAGGCATTATGGGGCTTCTTTATAAAATCCGAGACCCCAGTTAAAACAGGGCAAACGTAATTAATTGAATTTGCTCTTACAATGTGACAGGCAATTACATTAGGGGATTAAAATGATAGATTCTTGACTATGCTGTAAAATGAGGTAATGCAAAAAGCTCTGGGTTGGATACGTTGTTATAATGGCTCTTAATCCAATGGCTAATCTATCATGTGATAGAAATTTATAGTATGCTGGTGGTCTCCGAGATCCAGTATTTTGAGTGAAAGTTCAGAGACTTGCTGGTTTTTGCCTTGCATTTTCAATCCCTAGACACTCATTTTCCCCTTCTGTCTCATTCAGAATATACTTTTTGTATTCAGTTCTGATGCACATTGTGTACTTCTACTGTATGGCAACATGCACATGAAGTTGTATTCCTCATTTGTATGTCGAATTGCCCACAGTTGTACACTCATCTGGCATTTGCACATGCAAATTCCTGAGGTTAGACAAGTTTGTGTCCAAACTGGAAATAAATCAAGCCCATTCTGTACAAAGCAGTGAAATAGACCTCTGTACAAATACTGAGCCTAATGTTATATGGACTGGAAAGAGAAACTCTGGAGGAGGAATAGTGGACATATCATACAGTTCCTTCCTACTCCCACAAATGCGTCACTGTACTTTTTGAGAGACTCATATACATTGATGTTTGACTACCCACAACACCCCTGTGAGGTATGGAAGTACAATGAAAGCTTTGTTATCCCGCACTCAAAGGGAATGGAGGTTGCTTGTTCATTGAATGTGTCAGATCAGAAAGCTTATTGCTCTGCCCTGCCCCCTCCCATCAGCTTGAGACAGGTTGAGGAGGAAGCTAATGTCACTAATCCTCAGTGCCTTCTGTCAGAAGCCCCATAATGGCTGGCTGGACAGGCAGGAGTCAGGCGTGTGCCGGAAGATGCCATGGTTTTGTGGCTGAGGGCAATGCCAGATAACAAAGGTTTCGCTGTATTACTACCTCTGCTTTCCGATGTGGTTTCCACCATGGGCGGTTGGTAAGTTAGGCAAAGGAAGGCACAGCCTTCCCAAAACTGCTTACATGACTGATTACCTAAGGCTGGGGTTGCTGCTGGGGAAGGCTGGAACCATGGCGCGTCAGCCCGGCTCAGCAGCCTGGCTGCCAGAGGGGGGATGGGGCCCAGAATGTCTGTTTCACTCTTGAGCTAATTCTGCTGCTTGCAGTTCGTCACCGAATCTCCTCTGTTTTCACTCACACAGATGGGTATGGAAAGAGATCTGAGCAATATGGAACCGGATATATTTAGTGAGTGGGCTAGGCCCAGCTGTAGTGTCAGGGGGCTGGAAAAAGAATCGTAAACTAATTTAAGGTTTGTAACGGGAACACATCAGATTAGCACTTGAAGCAGGAGTTCCCCTGAGCAGGGCTTACTTGGCGTTTCATTAAGGAGTTTAGAGACCTCTCATGGGAAGTGTCCATTCCTTACAGAGCACCAAATAAATCCACTAACAGGGAGTTAGCAACATATAAAAACTATTGGATGTTTTCCAGATAGTTGGACATAAATGTTCTGCTCCCTTACTGATTGCTCCTGCATCTTGTGCATTGGTTCACTCTAAGGGACAAGGTGCTAAACTGGTGTAAATTGGTGTCGCTCTATTGAATTCAGCGGAGTGACATGGAGCTGCCCTGTAGTGTGGAAGTGATCTGAAGTTAGGCAGGCATATTGACAGTGCCTGCTTAGCTTGCTGGGGAGTTGGAGACACTCCAGCAATGGAGCCCTATTTTCAATAGTGCCCAGCTCCCCATTGCTTTCACATGGAGTGCTCAGCGCCTCTGATAATCAAGCCACAGTTTGTTTCTTGGTAGGTGTGGGGCAGTTGCAGCAGATTATTGTAACTGCAGAGTGTAACCTGGCAGGGAGTAGATGTTTCTAAATAGGAGGCTAAGGCCTATTATTCTCTGCATTTGTGTCCTTTCTGTAACTAGAAAATGAGGCGGATGCTTTTGCCCAGTGTCTCCCATCCTTTCTGGGGTAATAGGCAATGCTAACCCAAGGAGTAACTATAGAATCATAGAATACTAAGACTGAAAGGGAGAGATCATCAAATCCAATCCTCTGCCCTCATGGCAGGACCAAGCACCATTTAACTCATCCCTGGCAGGTGTCTGTCTAACCTGCTCTTAAATATCTCCAGTGATGGAGATTCCACAAACTCCCGAGGCAATTTATTCCAGTGTTTAACCATCCTGACAGTTAGGAAGTTTTTTCCCAATGTCCAACCTAAACCTCCCTTGCTGCAGTTTAAGCCCATTGCTGCTTGTCCTATCATCAGAGGCCCAGGAGAACAATTTCCCCCCTTCTCCCTGTGACACCCTTTTAGATACCTGAAAACCGCTATCATGTCCCCTCTCAGTCTTCTCTTTTCCAAACTAAAGAAGCCCAATTCCTTCAGCCTTCCTTCATAGCTCATGTTTTCTAGACCTTTATTCATTTTTGTTGCTCTTCTCTGGACCTTCTCCAATTTCTCCACATCTTTCTTGAAATGTGGTGCCCCAGAACTGGACACAATACTCCAATTGAGGCCTAATCAGTGCAGAGTAGAGTGGAAGAATGACTTCTCGTGTCTTGCTCGTCACACTCCTGTTAACGCAGCCCAAAATCATGCTGGCTTTTTTTGCAACAGGGTCACACTGTTGACTCATAGTTTAGCATCATAATGTGTCCACCTTCCTGAGGAAGGAAATGTATTCTAACCCCTGTGATCAGAAGGCCTTGATAGAAGTGGTTACTACCCCTGACGGTGCTATTGGTGGTTAGCATGCCAGCCTTGACTCAGAGTCTTGGGTGGAGTCCCTGTCTACCACAGATGTCCTATGAAACCTTCAGCAATTAAAGACTTCAAAATCTAACCCTAAGATGTCTAAAGATGAAGATGGGCACCTCATGGGACTTCAAATCTTTAGGCACCAAAATAAAATGTTCTTTGCCTCAGTTCTCTGCCTGCAAAAAAGGGACAATAGCAGTGACAAGAGTGAGGTCGGACGTGAGGATAAATGCGTTAAAGACTGAAGCGCAGTGGGGCTGAGAGCCACTGTGGGCCCCTGGGCAGGGCATATGTGAGGACCTGCTCTGCACCCTCAGAAAGGGCGGGGCCTTGGGCGGAGGGGGCAGAGCTGAGGGCAGTCAGCCCTTAGCGCTGCCCAGACTGAGGCGTGCACCTCCAGCCCTCAGAGCTGCGTGGAGCGGCACTCCGGCAGCAATTCAACGAGGCCCAGGACTCTACCCGCCATTGTCACAGCGGCAGCAGCCGAGAGTTCTCGGCCCTGGGGACAACTGCAAGCCTGCTGAAGCATTTGCATATTATGGCCATGGGGGGAACACAAGGGCTGTAGACAGACATTCAGTGGGACCTTGAAGAAGTCATTTTGCCTTCTGCGCTTCAGGGTTTTTTCAGCTGTAAAATGATGCCTATAGAGAACCTTCCATGTGAGGCCCCAAAAGGTGGGCAAAGTATTAGTGGTTCTTAAGCAGGTACTAGTACAAGAGCTTTGCTGCCTGCTACTTTTCTTCCAGCACTAGTGAGGGAGTGTTTAGACATGCTTCGCCCACACAGGCAGTGGTTGTGGGAGCTTTCTCCACACCCAACCCTATGCTGACATGGAGGGACCATCTCTAGAAATCAGACTTCAGCTTTCAAAGCTCTTTTAAATCCTCATCTGAATCATTTCCACTCGTGGGACTTCTGCCGAGCAAAGCTCTGTTGTTTGGTCTGGCTTGTGCTGAGATATGTTATACTCGCTGGGAGAGAAGGTCGTCTCTGGCATTTCTCTCTCCTGGGCCGGAAGCCCAAGATGTGCTGAAGTCTCTAGTCTAGTCAGAGTCTTGGCTGCTTTCAGTGAGCAGTGTTGACAGGATGGGACAAGGTCAGTGGGGAAATACCAGGATTAGCGCCTGGCAGGCCGCCGCTGCTGTATTTACCTGCGCCTCCACAAGTACGGGTGCTTGCAGCTCCTATTGACTGCGGATCACCTTTCCCGGACAATGGGAGCTGTGGGAAGCAGTGTCCTGATCTGCACAGCTCCCATTTTGCAGGTGCAAGTAAATAAAGCAGCGGCGGCCCACCAGAGGCTAACCCTGGCGAACCGCCTCCATTTTATTGCCCATCCCTGCTCAAGGTCTGTTTACACCATCTGGGAATTTGGCTCACTGATTTCAATGGGAGTTAGCACCTCTGAGAAAGGGTTCAGGCCTATCCTATGGTGCCCGCCTCCTACTGGGCCCGGCTTTGCTCTGGCTGAGTCCGCTCACTCCTGGGGTTAATTGTCTGGGTGCTCTCCGCAACTCCAGGAAGCAGTTTCCAGCAGTGTTGGTTTTGTTGAAACCTTCCTGACAAAATCACAACCTTGCAGACTCTTCCTTCCCAAGTCTGTGCAGGCTGGGTAGTCCCTTCCCCAAGTGTGTCCCCCACCCCCAGTGGCTCCTGTAACCAACATTTCCTGGTGCTTATTTCAGTGCCTTCCCTCTGTCTGTTTGGCTTCTGAAGCATTTCCTCTCTTCAGAGCATAGAATCATAGAATCGTAGAATACTAGGACTGGAAGGGACCTCGAGAGGTCATTGAGTCCAGTCCTCTGCCCTCATGGCAGGACCAAATACTGTCTAGACCATCCCTGATAGGCATTTATCTAACCTACTCTTAAATATCTCTAGAGATGGAGATTCCACAACCTCCCTGGGCAATTTATTCCAGTGTTTGACTACCCTGACAGTTAGCAACGTTTTTCTAATGTCCAACCTAAACCTCCCTTGCTGCAGTTTAAGCCCATTGCTTCTTGTTCTATCCTCAGAGGCCTAACCACTCAGGTTTCTGAAGGATGTTACAGACCTCTTATTAGAGTCAGCTAAGTTTCGGCTTTTTCTGAGGCGCAGAGGGGCTGATCCGTTAACTACCTTCCCCAGACACCAGAGGAATGATATCTTTTCATACCTTCACAACCTGTGTACTCTGTAAGCTGTGCACTTGTGCAGCTGCTCAAGAGAGATTCAAATGCCTCCCAGTGGATTAGCAGAGCGCTCACAGCTAGAATTTTGTTTCTGCTGGTGGTGCACATTCACACATGCCTTGGTGCACACAGAAATTTATTCCATGCATGGATGGGAAAAAATCTGCACATGGATGTAAAAGATTAGAGGGCACATTGTTTACAACCTCTCGCAATTTGGCCCTTGGGGTTTTGCCACTTTTTGTACAGTACCTGGAGTGATGAATGACTGGGTCTCCTACATGCTTGTAAAGTACAAACAATACATCATAATAGAACCTTTCTGAATAAGATGCTTTTCTGCACCATGGTTTATTGAAAGCACCTTCTGAATCTATCAATTACCAGGCAAAACTACCTGCAGCAGTCAATAAATATAATCAAGGATTTAACTTTCTAATTGTACTGTATATGGAGCTATTGAATAACAGCATGTATCAAGCTAATTACCCATTCATAAAGATGATCTTCTAATAGCCTGTCAGAGAGCTGGCTTACATACTGGACATCTTTTAGGTTGCTGCTGTTTTAATGTGATGTTGACCAGAACTAATAGAACATAACTCAAAGCTCCTTGCTAGGAAATAGACAGCACCAAATTTTGAAATAAGTTATTTCAAAATTGACTTGAAATAAGCTATGCAATTTGCGTAGCTCAAATTGCATAGCTTATTTCGAGCTATGGGTGCAGTGTAGATGCACTCAAATATAGGAGCAAAAGAATTACCATGCAGGAAAAGAGAATCTAGTGCCATATCTTGTCTGCTGAAGTGGTCTTCAGCTTGTGCTTCAGAGAGGTAATTTGCTTGACAATTCACCAGCGCATATCCTTGAATTAATTTAGGTGCCTAACTCCCATTGAAGCAGAGTTTGGTGCCAAAATAACTGAGGATCTGGGTCCTAGTTGTTTGTGCAATATTGTACCACACTGAGAGAATCCTTTCTGACCCCCAGCTAGCAATCTTTTAATGCCCTGAAGCATGAGGATTGGTGGCCTACTTAGTTTATATGCTAGCTCTAATGTGAGAGCTACCCACATTGTTGTGCAGTACAACATACTGTACAAAGAATCCCTGGCAGCAGCTTCGCCATAAACTTGACATTGAAATCAGGCTGCTCAAAGTTTGCTGGATTCCTGGTCTATGGGCTGGGGAGAAGTCTTGGGGTACTTCTACACTATGTAATAAAGTCAAATTAAGCTACGCAACTGAAGAACGTTAACTCGGCTTTTGCCCCCAGACTACATGTGGCGCTTCCACTTTGAAATGTACAAGAGCCCCAGCGGGAACTCTTGTATGTTTCAAAGGTGGAACGCCACCGCTGCGCCCCTGCCTCCTCCCATGGAGCTGGAGCTGGGGGGAGCTGGCATTTAAGCTAGCTCCCCCCAGCGCCCCCTCTTCTTCCACCCCCCTTGCTGCCTCTTTCTGACAGAGGAAGCAAGGGAGGGGGAAGCAACTAGTCGATTAGTCACTTACATCCCTATGCTCCACAGTGCTAAGTGATTCTGAAAGGTCCTTCCATGCCCACTGAGTTTACTGGGGAGAAACTCCACACCTCTTGCAAGCACAACCCCCCTTGCAGAATTACACTTTGTAATGATGGTGTCTGCATGGGACCACATGTGATTACTATCGGTGTGGCCTGCACGTGGATTTTATGTCACTCCGTCACATGCTGTTGAAGTGAGCTCACACTGTAGAAGCCACAGGATAAATAGGAAGCAAAAGGAACCTCTGGGATTTAGTTGAATTAGTGGGGTTCCCAAGACCCTGGTAGCTTAGAAGAATTCAGCAGAGAAGCTGCCCCGCTACTGGGAACTCCCCAGTTAGAATCTGTAGCTCCTCTGTCAGACTGCTCAGATATGCCAGAGGAGCAATGAGCCATGCGCTAGAAGTTATAGTCTCTAAAGACAGAGGACTGAGACTGGTCACTAGCAGTTAGGTAAAAGCTCTGGAGCCAAATTCAGCTCTCATGTTGTCCTTGTAAGAGGGTCACTATGGGAGCCTGTCTCAGATAGCTCAGGCTGGAATATACCAGCTGAGCTAGGAGGAAATGCTCTTCTCTTTTCCTCTATATGTTATGTAGTTCGTGGCAAGTCCTGCTGCTGTTTCTGCGGGTACCAAGAGAACTGGTGGAGCACGGTTGCACTGGTGGGGTTAGACTGCTGCTTTTTTTTATTTGCAGCCCCTGCAGGGAAGGCACAACCTGCACACTGCAGAACTCCTCTGAGCTGTTGGAAGGCTAGGCGGAAAGGAACAACAGCCAGTGCTCCATCTGCCATGCCTTTTGACTGGCTGTTATCCCCAGAGACCAGGAATTCTAGCAAACACGTGTTCAGAACTGCATAGAAAATGCTGCCACTTGCCAGCAGTTTGTTCATAGAAAACTGATTGCCATGGCTAGTCCATTTCCCCCCATCAAAACGGTTTTGGTTTTCAACAGAACATTGCAGTTTATCCGCTAGCCATTTTTCAGGAAAAACGCCTCATTCCCACAGAATTTTTTGTCCAAAAAACCAAACACCAGCAAACCAAAATATTTCAGTTTGAAACTGTTGCTGCAAAGCTTCCTGGGAGTTGTATTGCGATTGCCTCATGTCCCCATTCCCCTTTGCCAGCTGGACTGTGCAACTAGACTACATCATGGCCATGGACTCCCATAATGCACTGCCTCCTCTCACCAGGAGAGCAGGCCGGGGTACATCCTGGGTACAGTCTGATTGTGGGTATCAGCCAAAAATTTTTCTTAGTCAAATTTCTTCCAAAATGATTTTTTTTCTTTAGAAACCAAAAGAAGAAAAATCAGCTCTCTCTATGAGAAATAGTGCTCAGGAACACCCAGCATGCTCAGGTATTTATTGAGCTATTTACATTGTGACAGACACAGAATTCTCATAACTTAAGACTCAGAGGGGTTGCCGTGTTGGTCTGTAACTTTAAATACAATGACTGGTCCTGTGGCACCTTAGAGACTACCAAAAATGTATAGTATTGTGAACTTGTGTGGGTAAAACCCACTTCATCAGATGATGAGTGGGAGAACAGAACCAAGATATTTATAACTGGGGTGGGGGGGGGGAATATCTGTCATTGTAGGACCAGTACTAATGAGGCTAATGAAGTAGGCTGGAAGTGTCCTATTCTTAGTTTTTGATGTAAAAATGCAGTTGTTAGAGGCAGGGGAGACTGGCTTTATAATGCGACATCCAGTTAATGTTTTTGTTCAAGCCCAGGGCAGCAGTGTCAAATTTGTAGATGAATACCAATTCTGCACTCTCTCTGTAATTGGCTAGTGAAATTCCTTTGAATAAGGATGGCTGCTTTTAAATCCATGACTGAGGCTATGGCTACATTGCCGGGGGGGGTTCGGAAGAAGATATGCAAATCGCGCTCACATTTGCATATCTTCTTCCGATTCTTTTTGCAGAAGAGGTTTTTCGATATTTGGCCCTATGTAGATGGGGCCAAATGTCAGAAAAAACCCCTCTTTCGCAAGACCCTGTAAACCTCAATTTACGGGGAAGAAGGGGTCTTGAGAAAGAGGGGGTTTTACTGACATTTGGCCCCATCTACATGGGGCCAAATATTGGAAAAACCTCTTCCGCAAAAAGAATCAGAAGAAGATATGCAAATGCGAACATGATTTGCATATCTTCTTCTGAAAAAAAAAATGGCAGTGTAGCTATAGCCTGAGTGACCAGGTAGGTTAAAATGTTCCCCTGCAGGTTTGTGTGTGTGTCACCATTTTTGATGTCTGATTTGTGTCCATTTATCCTTTGTTGGGGAGACTATCTGGTTTGGCCAATGTACGTGGCAGAGGGGCATTGCTGGCCCTTGATGGCATGGATCACATTAGAGGATGTGCACTTGTATGCACCCCTGATGTTGTGGCTTATGTGGTGAGGTCCCGTGATGGCGCTGCTTGTGTAGATGTGTGGACAGCGTTGGCAAGGGGGTTTGTTGCAGGGGTAGGTCCCTGGGTGAGCGTGTCTGAGGTGTGATGTGTGGCTGCTGGAAAGTCTTTACTTTCGGTTGGGGGGTTGTCTGTAGGTGAGGATAACTTAAGACTGTGGGAGCATCTCTACTGCCATGGTGTGGCCTAGCGATCCGAGGTTTGTGTGTGTGTGTGTGTGTGTGTGTGTGTTCATTTTCTGCCACCTTCCACTCCTCAACATGTACTTCTCAAGCTGTGACGTTGGGGGCAAAATCTGCCCCGAGAGCTTTCAGTGTAGCTATTAAGATGTCAGACATGCCTGGAGCAGTATCCTCAATTAATACAATTGTTTGCTCCATTTAGCATTGTTGCCGTTATCCCTCGTTTTGTCCCTCTCTTCTTGCTTAGTCTGCTTCCTTTTCTCCTCTGGTTAAACAGACAGGAGCTTTGTACCCCAACGACAGGGCGCATGCCTCCAGTGTGAAGTTCTAGGGTTCACCTCAAGGGTCTGACGGGGCTCTCGAAGGAAACAACAGTCAGCCCCCCTGAGTGTGGAGCTGAAAGGGGCCAGAACATGGTGTCTCCTCATCTGTCTCTTAAATGGAGCTCAGCAGAGCCAGGTCTTGGCTTCGGTGCATTGGCAACGTCTGTTCGACTGAAGCAGCCTTTGGCTCAGGAGCTCTCCCACAGGGTGGAGCTGGCTCCACAGGGCAGGCAGTGCTCCAAGGGGGTACTTACATTTTTACCACAGCTTCTGCCTGCGGATCCCACCTGGATTTTAATACAAGGCAATATTTTGCGCTTCTGAATGAACTTCTGCCTGGGGCATCTTCAGCAGCTTTCCATTCATGGATCTCACCTCCCAGCTCCCCGTGGAGTGAGTCATACAAACCAGCGCTAGAGGCACAAGCTGTCCAGACCAGGGAAACCTGCACCCGTACATCAGTGCTGTCCTTGTCTACCTCCAACATCCCCCTGCTTCAGTGCAAAACAGGACTTGCACCAAGCTTGGCTCCCTGCAAATCCCTTACGGCAGTGTTTCTCAACCAGTGGTATGAGTACCCTCAGGGGTACTCGAGAGAAGTCTGGGGGTACATCAACACAACAGAAATTTGCAGAAAACTGAATTTTTGTTTTCAGTTTTACAGCATTTTCTTATTTTTGTACTTTTTACACCCGAAAATTTCATCGGCTACGATTAAGTTGTTTAAACAAATGTGTTGCAATGGTAGAAAAAATATTTGTGTGTCTGAACACTGTAGGTACTGGGGGTACTTACATTTTTTTTAAAAGGGGTACTTTGTAAAAAAGGTTGAGAAACACCATCTTATGGAATCCGCTACATTGAGCGCAAGGCCCATTCTAGTACTGATGCGCTGTATGTAGGTTAGGAGTGGGCACCCATGTAACCACCTCAATGTAGTGATACCAATGGAAATTTCTCTATTCTAGACAGGCTGACAGAGAGGGCAAATGATTTGTACTAAATCACAGTGGCAGAAGTGGGGCTGAGGGTGAGGGCTTTGTGGGGGGGGCTGGCTTTGGGGGGGCAGGGCTGGGGCAGGAGGGGGCTAAGGCAGCTTCCTGTCCATCCTGGCACTGCAGACCCTGCTGTGCCCCAGAACCAGCCAGAAGCAGGTTCCCAGCCAATGGGAGTAAGGAGCTAGTTCTCAGAGCAGGGGCAGTGCGCTCTCCCTCCACCCCCATTTAGGAGCTGGGCCTGTTGCCGGCTGCTTCTTAGGTGCAGCACAGTCTGCGGTGCCAGGACAGGCCGGGAGCTGCCTTAGCCCCCCACTGCTCACCGGATCCCCCTGCAGCCACGAGACCCAGCGCCTGACATTCCACGGCCCAGTCCTGGGTCACTGCCCTGTGACGTCCACTCCCAAGGCCGGGCTGTGTGCCCATGACTAGGGTGGCCATGAAAATCTTTCTCCCACCCCCAATTGAACCAGGAAGGGCTCATGCATCTATTCCATGTAGGGAGGTGAGATACTGAACTTTTCCTGTTGTTACTGAAACTGGTGCAGAAAACGTTCTCTTCCATGTTGTGACAAGGGCGAGGCCGGCGGTGGGCCGCATGCAGCCCATCGGGATGCTCCGGTTGACCCGTGAGACGTTTCGTTTACTGTTGCCTGCAATTCCGCCTGTTTCTGTCCATGCAGTTTTTTCCCTACCATGTGTACCACGGTGACACGCACGTAAAGCCAGGGCAGGTGAAGTGAGAGGCATGCGGATTGCACACAACACTGATTGTGAGAGCCATGTGCTCCCTGTGCAGCCAATCCCAGCGCTGCTACGGTTCAGTCAGCACCCCCAACAAATTCTAGGTACACCAGGGCAGTTAGCAAAACTACCTTATCTTGAGAGATGTGGGTTACGACCAGCTGAGATGAAAGAGGCCACTCATGAGATCTACTCACTAGCCTAGACTGCCCATCACTGGGCTAGGCACTGAAGTCTACTCTGGCTCGGGCACTGATGTCTCTCCCCTGGCCAACCAGTAAAGTGAGATCTACGCAGTGCCAGGGGTGGCTAACTCCTTTTTGGAAGCGGGGCCGGCTTGTCTGCATCAGCCTCTGCATATTTTAAATGTGAGCTTTGCTTCGTAATGCCGCCAGGGAGGAATGTTAAGTGTCATAAAGTGCTCTGGGTCTATTAAGGTAAAATTCTCACTGCCCGGAGTGGCTTTCTTGCTGATCAGTCTGTCTAGGCTCGGGCTGTTTCTCATGTTATTTTTAAATCTTTGCTGCAGAGAGGAAAAACAGCCTTAATTACTGCAGATGAAATAAATCAGGGAACTCTCATTGCAAATGCAGGGAGACGAAGCAGCCCCGTCTACAGCTCCCTGAGTCATCCCACTTATAAGGGCTATTAATTTTAGTCTTGGAGGGAGGGAGTTGCATAATCAGAGGCGCTGGTGACAGTTTAAAGGGATTATGGGCTTTCAGATGTACAAAATGCTTTCTCCCAGGCTGAGGTGGAGGATGGGCTGAGTCCAAGATGATGTAATGGATGGGCGACTGTCAACCAAAGACATCCCAGGGAGAGTTTCATAGGGTAGAAACTCCTGAAGCAGTGATTTCTGTAATAGGATTGATAGAGCTAGTCAGCCGTATGCATGTAATCAGAATGTCTATTTATAAACTGCACTTGTCTTCAAGAAATTTACTATCAGTCTGTGCTTTAGAATTAGGGTTAAATGGGAATCCTGCTGCCACTCAAGTCAGAGGCAGCTTTGCCCAGTGGATGGGGCACTGGCTTTAAAATCAGGCGATCTGGGTATTCCTGGCTTTTCCACTCGGGTAAGTTGCTTTCCTCTGCTGTGCCTCTTCCCTCTCTCTGCCCCCTTTTAACTCTCTCCTTCTGTGAGATCAGTATAAACTGTGCAGCAGGGGTCTAGCTAAATGTCTGCGTGAATTTGGCCCTCCGCCCATCAGGTAGGTGGAGAGACTCATCCCTCATTTTTGTCTTGCATAATTTAGGTGTCTCTGAGACTAATTCTAGGCGACTCCATCTGCTAGCCGCATTCTCTTGCGGTGCAGCTTTTCCGCCCTGAGTCAATGCAGGAGGCTGTAAATCTGTTGGGATGAGCCCTACTTTTTTTACACACCTGCATTATGAGAAGAAGCCAACTCTAGGTGGGGAAAACACAGTCAGCAGCCAGTTAGCTAGCAAAGAATGATGTTGCCCCAGCAAGGTATTCAGAGCTGTCACCCAGGCTGGAAAAGTTTGGGGTGCTGAGCTCCGTGAAGGAGGCCCTCAGCATCTTGCAGAATCAGGCTCAAAATTGCCTTGGCTGTATTATGTTGCACTAGTGATAGGCTGGCCTACCCGCCCCCCCCCCCTGCAATTGACAGCCCTTTTCCGTGCATTCCTCTTTGAATCCAAGCTACTTGTATCTAATCATTGATTTCCCTCTTGCCTGCAGCTACTGACTCCTTTTAATGAGCCTAAAGCCTGATCTCAACAAAGATCCCCCACACACACACACACACTCCCGCCCACTCCTGTGCTTAACAGGAAGTTTCCCCACTTCCGTTCCTACCATCTGCACTTAGAGCGGTCTCAGCACTGGCATTACTTGAGCACTGCTATTTCTGGGAAAGTGAGATTTAGCTGCACATTACAACAACACAAACTTATTTCCCCCTAGGCTTGCTTTTTTTCTCACTCACTCCTCTCCAAAAGTGATCATCAGCCCTGCCCGACCAGGGTGCATGCAAGTTTTGATTTTTTGGAATGAAAGTAATAAATTGGCAACCACTTTGGAGTAGTGTCCTGATGTTAATAAAAGTCCCATCCTGATTAAGTAATCATTTAAACAGAATTAATATTAATAATTCCTAGCCCTTTCCAATCACTGGGCATGCTTCAGAAGCTGTAGCCGACTTATTAGGGCCGATATTATCCAGTGTTGCTTTTATCCATTGGATCACAACAGAACTTGGCCCCAAATGACATTGTCAGTACTGCAACATCATTAGGATTTGTAAGGATGTACAGGGTGAACCTCTCTAGTCAGGCACTCTCTGGTCCAGCAAAATCTGTGTCCAGCATGATTTTAGTTAGCTGGGTGTCCACTTATCATGGGTGTGGCCAATGTCCCATAAAGTTTGTTTCCAGCCACCAGTCCTGGCTTTCAATGTTCTGGGCTGTTGTTTATTTCTAATTTACCCCTAAGGCTAGATCTACACAGCAGCATTATTTCAGAATAACTGACGTTATTCCAAAACAACATAGTGCACGTCTATACTGCCAGCATTTATTTCGAAATAATGGCGAGCTAGAGAACTTCTTACTCTGAGTCCTGTAACCCTCAATTCAGGGCAATCCTTCAATTTCCTGCTGTGTAGACAGCACCAAAAGCTGAGTTAAGCTATTTCAATTTAAACTACGTAATTGACGTAGTTCATGTTGCATAGCTTATTCCAACTTTAGCTCTGTTGTGTAGATGTGCCCTAAATATCCAGTAAGCAGTGGATGTGCTGGTAGTGCTGCTAGACAATATTGACCTCCCGTGGTTTGGCAAATTCTGTGGTTTGACACTTGTCAAGTCCTGGAGGTGGCGGATTAGAGAGGTTCAGCCTGTACTGCTGCTTTCAACTGGCTTTATGGTGGGGTGGGAAGGAGGAATATTGATTTATTTTCTTTTGAGGGATATAATAGTGGCTGTTTCTTTGACTGCATATCAATTGTTGACATATGAAACACAATTCAAGCCACATTAATACACAAACCTAAAGTAACGGTAGCATTAAATAGGAAATCCAAGGCTGCATTATATCCAATGGACTTCCAGGGCCTGATCCAAAACCCATTGGTCAGTAATTGCTAGTATCTCCTTAAGTGAGATTGAAAATCCATCTGAAAGTCTTGCTTCTCTGCTGCCCTGCTATTTGTGTTGTCCCTTGGCCCTGCACAGGTTGGGCATAACCATTACTGTTCTGATTTGGATCCCACCCAGCAGAAATAATGACCCCTGAAATCGGGGCAAGAGCTGCTTAGTACCTTCACCTTTATGGCAGCACTGTGATTGGCTGCAGGGGGAGCCCACGGCTCTCACGGTCAGTGTTGTGTGCGATCCACATGCCCCTCACTCCACCTGCCCTGGCTCTAAGAGTGTGTCACTTTTGTAAATATCAGTACGAAAAAAACCTAAGTGGCCAAAAACCAGCAGAATCTGGCTACCATTGTCCACGCACAATGTCTCGTGGGCCACACATTGAACCCCAATGGGCTACATGTAGCTATCGGGCTGTAGATTGCTCACCACTGGCTAACTCCCTTGGGGTCCTCTGAAAATCTCAATCATGTAGAATTCTGTTTTCATCTGCTTATATTGGAAGACTAATGTACACATGTTATTTCTATCTCCATCAGCATGCTTTGCTGGATATCCTGTTTGCTAAAAGCCACCACTTAAGTTCAGACCTTATTAAAAATGTGTAGGGGATTTGAAATGCTTTCTCTATAATTAAAATGCTTTTTAAAAAATCTGCATAACACATCACTACTTGAATTTACTTTCAACACATTAGTTTTCTGGCTGGTCAACAGTATTGTTACCTCTTACAATCTGTCCTACTGTACAGAAAGGCTTTTTCCCAAGATTAAAAACCCCACCCATATCTCTGCAGTATCTGCAGCGTGAATTAGAAAGTCCACTGGGACATCTAGGTCAGCATGAGCCGATCTGACATCAGTCTGCAGAATATGCCTGCAATCAACAGTGCTGTAGGGTTTCTCCCCAACCCCCGGAAAGACAGCGAATTCTTTTCAAATGGCAATGAAAAATTTAAAGTGCCTCTGCAGAATGTCACATTTAATGACCACTCTCAGTATCAGAAAACCCTTCTCTGTCCATGTGGACAGAAGGGGGGGAAAATAATCCAATAATGTACATTTGCTAATGCAATATTGAAACAAAGCCATAATGCATTGTGAAACACAACGGGGGGGTTAGAAGTAAAGATTAAATCAGAAGCATCTAGTTTGTAAATAGGAAAACAAAACAGCATCAGCTGTTGATAAAAGCTCTCAGCAGCAGAACCTAGGGCCAGAGTCTGATCTCCGTGAAAGTGTTGCATAACTATTATAAACTCTTCAGCTTCAAGAGAATGACTCTACAGATGCACTGTTGTGACAGCAAGAGCAGGCCCTCTTTAACAAAACTGCACCAAGAGATTACATGCTTCTGTCTCCATAATTTCAGATGCTGTCTGTTCTTGTATTGCTTACATCTTTAAAAAAACCCAAACAAACAAAAAACAAACAAAAAAACCCAGCCATATATTGGGACTTTGGTCCGGTTTCCTTTGCTTTCACACGCAGTGACCGACACTAGAGTCACACCACTATAACTACATTGACCTCAGTTGAATTACTTCGGAATGACCCCAGGGTGGGAGAGAATCAGGATCTCCACTTCGGCTACTCTGGTTTTTGCTGGTGTCACCGACTTCAGTAGAGTTGTTCCTGCCTTACAACAGCATAGCCAAGAATAGAATTTGACCCAAAGGTTGTTAATGAAGCAACAGGGAAGGGAGCTTGCCTATCTCAGCATCTGTTCTTTGAAGCATGATGGAATCTTAAAGCTTTCCTTGTGCTGGTAAAATCTGTGTTTCCCTGTCTCAGGCTGGGGATGTAAAATTTAGTTTTACATAGCTCTCCAAAGGTTTTTTTTAATCAGCTGTGTACTGGGGCAGTGTGACCATTTCCAGCCAAGAAAATGGGCAACTGAGGACAACCCCTGCATAATCTCAAAGAAAATGACTTGCAATCACTCTTCAAATCTACTGTGTCAGAGGCACATCCATGGGGAAATCTGGAGAGTCAAAGGCGCACTTTCAGCTGGAGTAAAGTCCCATTATAATAACATGTAGAAGGTGGAACTAGGAGATGGAATATTTCAATGTTCCTTTGCCAAATATTAGAAATAATGGGTAGGAGTAAGTCTGTCTGGGTGGAGGGTGGGAAATCAACTCAAATATTTATTTTAGAAAGGAGTGTTTTTTAAAAGCACGGCAAGCTGTTTTAGAGTCCTAACACAGCCATCTGCTGAAATGTCCTATGCATCTTTTACCAAATAGAGTAGAAGAGGTTCATCACCCCAGAAAGTCCAACCATATTTGTTATGCTCATGGCAGACTCATTCCCTTATGAACTTAAATTAGAGGCCCCTTCTGGGGCGTATGTGCCCATCCGTGCAAGAAATATAATTTGAGATCCCTTAAAACATTGTCAAGGGACTTCCAGGGCTGTCCCTAGCAATACACAGAATAAGCAGCTACCTGCTGTGTACCGGCTTTGGCAGCCAGTTCCCCATCCTCAGGCTGCACTAGGCTCAGTTGTTGCTTGCTAGCTGTTTCCTCTTTCCAGCAGAAGGGGAATTGCTACTCAGAGCTCATGCTACTCACCACCACCTGAGCCCCCTGCTTGCTTCCCACTATGAATAGGAACTAGGCCTCCTAAATGGGGACAGGTAGCATGTGAGAGAACTTCGCAGTCTGCCTGCGACATGCTCTTTCTTTGCTTCTTTTAGAAATTCTGCCAAGATCTTCCCAAGGCAAACACTCAAAACCAGCTAGGAAATTAGGCTGTCTTTGTTCTCAACTTCTTATTTCCAAGGCTGAAAAAATCCCTTAATATGGTAACTTATATAGAGTTCCATTGATATATTACTCTTGCAAGAACAACAGCCATGCAAATAATGGCCCCAGACGAGGAAAGCAACTCTTCAGGACTGTATTTACACACTTGCTTAATACAAGGGTGGCACTTATGTGCTGCCCTGAAAAAAGATGAACTTAATGTCCTGGTTATGGATCAGGATTCCAATGTGCTAGGCGCTGTACAAACACAGAACCAAAGAGCAGGGGCCGACTGATTCACTGCCTTGTGTAGTCACTGACATCTGTGCAAAACGGATATGAGATGTTATACCCCCTCTACGCAGCATCGTGTCTTGGTAAATGAAACCAGACCTCAGATTCTCCTCTGGCTCCCTGTCAAGTAAAGCAAGTGAAATTCCAGTCCTCTGGATTTGCTCTGGAAAATGGACTTAAATGTAATGATTTTATAAATGATCAGGAAGCTGAAGTGGGCTTTGCTTTTTAATTCTGTGTTGTCACCTGATTTGCCTCTGGTAGGGAAGGGACTTGGTGGTGATCTGTTTGCAAACAAATTGCGTACTTTGAAAAAGAAGCTTTCCATCTACCCAGGAATTCTCCAGTTCATTGCTGTTCTGCAGCTTCTGGAAGAGGTTTGCTTGCATGTCGTCAGTACCCTCCATTCTATTACAAATGTTAGGGGAGATAGTAGGGTCAAGTGGATAGGGCACTAGGCTGGGAGTCAGGAGACCTGGATTTTATTCCTGCCTCTGCCTCTGATTTGCTGTGTAACCAAGTTACTTCTGCTCTGGTTTTCCTTCCTATCTTTTGATTTTCTTGGACTATAAGCTTTCTACGGAAGGAATTTTTCTCTTCCAAAATGTCTGGAAAGTGCCTCTCACAATGGAGCCCAGATCTCTGATGGGCAGGATCTCTAAACATTTACGTAGTACAGATAATCCTACAGATTTCATGAAAATGTCCTTGATCTCTTTGAGAAAGGGGAGCACCTTTTTTAAAAAAAATCTAGAAAATGAGATTTTTGAAAATTCCAAATGTACGCCCAAGGAAGCTGCGCTGTAGAGGGGTTTGCTCCACTTGGCTTGGATTTTCCTGTTGGCAATGCTGGGATCCAGTTATTAGAGGAGTCGTTAATTTTTAAGTCATTGGAATCGGATTGGGCCTTATACTTACACCAATGTTGGCATATAAGTAAATCAGAACAGCCCTAGGGGGTCACACCAAGGGTACGTCTAGACTACATGCCTCCGTCGACGGAGGCATGTAGATTAGACAGATCGGCATAGGGAAATGAAGCGCGATTTAAATAATCGCGGCTTCATTTAAATTAAATGGCTGCCCGCTCTGCCGATCAGCTGTTTGTCGGCAGATCAGGGCAGTCTGGGCGCGCGTCGACAAGGAAGCCTTTGTCGATAGGCGCAGGTAAACCTGATTTCACGAGGCATACCTGCGCCGGTCGACAAAGGCTTCCTTGTCGCATCCGCGCGCATCCAGACTGCCCCGATCTGCCGACAAACAGCTGATCGGGCAGAGCGGGCAGCTATTTAAATTTAAATGAAGCTGCGATTATTTAAATCGCGGCTTCATTTCCCTATGCCGATCTGTCTAATCTACATGCCTCCGTCGACGGAGGCATGTAGTCTAGACGTACCCCAAAGGGCCAACTAGCCCAGTATCCCGTCTTCCAAGAGTGGCCAATACCGGTTACCCCAGAAGGAATGAGCAGAACACGAGACATGTCCTGGGTCTAATTAAGGTTGCCAGGTGTCCAGTATTGACCCGGACAGTCCGGTATTTTCACCTCCTGTCTGGTAAAAAAATGCAGAAAATACCGGACACCTAAAATGTCTGGTATTTTCTGATTTTTTTTCCTAGTCAGGAGGTGAAAATAGCGGGTGATTACCTG
The DNA here is from genome assembly GCA_019425775.1 of Rafetus swinhoei. NCBI lineage: Eukaryota > Metazoa > Chordata > Testudines > Trionychidae > Rafetus > Rafetus swinhoei. Next base: position 9,977,070 of record JAFJHL010000226.1, read on the forward strand.
GTTCTCCAGGGGAGCTGTCTGGCCCGGAGCAGGAAGACAAGATGGCGGACGGCTGCCAGCAGCCTGTTAACAACTTTGGTCTCCCCCTTTTTTTTCTCAACAGAATTTTTCCCCAGTGTTTTTTTGGGGAGAGGTGTTCGTTATTTTTGGTTAAACCATCGGGCAACCCTAGTTTCTTTCTATACTGCCTTGAATCTTCTAGCTGCTTTGGCAAGTGGTCAGAGCCGGCCCAAGGTACGGGCGAGGTGGGCTACCGCCTGGGGCGCCCCATTGTAGGGGGCTCCACGCGGGCAGCCGGGCCGGGCGGGAATGGCAGCGCGCATGCTCCACGCACCCGGGGCGGGGCCACGCATGCGCCGCACGCCTGGGGTGGGGCCACGCATGCACCGCGCGGGGCTGCCGGGCCGGGTGGGAATGGCACCGCGCATGCTCCACGCCTGGGCCGGGGCCACGCATGCACCGGGCACCCGGGGGCAGCGGGCGCCGCGCGCCAAGGGGTGGGGTCGCGCATGTGTCGCACTCCCGGGGGCGGTGCCACGCTCCCGGAGTCCAGGGCATGCGAATGGCTCGGGCCGGCCCTGCGAGTGGTGAAAAATACTCCCGTTCTGCTCAGCCAGTGTAGTACAGCTACTTGGTGTTGGTGTAAATTGTGGTACAAGTGAAGGCAGTGGAGTAGCCGCCTCTGTTACTCAAAGGGTCTTTTAAACCTACGTCAGTGGGAGGGACATGGGACGCTCAAGACCCGATGACCCAAAGAGTCAAATTCTTGTATTGACCTCTTTCTAACAATGGCTGGGTGAAATGAGTGGGGCTCATGGTCCCTGGACTTTACCTGCTGTGTCTGAGGCCTGTAGGTTTTGTATCGTACTGCCAAATTCTGTCTGGCTTGTGGATTCTTTCTACCTTCAAAACCAACACATTCCACTTATGGACCCGCTGTCCCCATTTTAGCAGGGACGTGCGAGCCAGCCTGCACAGCCCCTCCCCACACACTTTGCCCCCGCACAAGAAGTGCTTTTGCACCTGTGCGCAACTCTCAGATGTGTTAAAGAGCTGACCCTGCAGCTACTGTGGTATGTCTGAAGGGGAGTTGCTCTTCTGAGGAAACCTATAAGGCAGTAACTGCCCAAGATGGAGGCATGTAAAAAGATATTTTGGCCTTGGAAAGGGTTCAGAAAAGGGCAACTAAAATGATTAGGGGTTTGGAACGGGTCCCATATGAAGAGAGGTTAAAACGACTGGAACTTTTCAGTTTAGAAAAGAGGAGACTGAGGGGGGATATGATAGAGGTATATAAAATCATGAATGGTGTGGAGAGGGCAAATAAAGAAAAGTTATTTATTAGTTCCCATAATAGAAGAACTAGAGGACACCAAATGAAGTTAATGGGTAGCAGGTTTAAAACTAATAAAATAAAGTTCTTCTTCACACAGCGTGTAGTCAACCTGTGGAACTCCTTGCCAGAGGAGGCTGTGAAGGCTAGGACTATAACAGAGTTTAAAGAGAAGCTAGATAATTTCATGGAGGTTAGGTCCATAAAAGGCTATTAGCCAGGGGATAGAAATGGTGTCCCTGTCCTCTGTTTGTCAGAGGCTGGAGAAGGATGGCACGAGACAAATTGCTTGATCATTGTCTTCGGTCCCCCCTCTCTGGGGCACCTGGTGCTGGCCACTGTCGGCAGACAGGCTACTGGGCTAGATGGACCTTTGGTCTGACCCAGTACGGCCGTTCTTATGTGTAATGGAGATGTTTCGCCCCGTGGGATCCAATAGATGTGGTAGTAAAATGTTCTATCCAGGCTGAGGGCAGCTTTGCCCAAAGAAGCCACTTTTTTCAACTCAAGAGACCAAAGCTTCCTTTATAACTACATTCCCCAGTCTGGGGTAGGGTGAGGTGGGTTCGTACCTGCAAGGTGCTGACCTCTGGCCTCAGTTCGGCAAAGCACATGATTTACTTTAAGTCTGGGAGTAGGAGCCCCATACAAGTCATAGGATTGTGCAAGTGACTTCTTGGTTGAGTCCCTTAATGTTCCCTGTGGTATCCATCTTTCATAAAACAATAGAACACTAGAACTGGAAGGGTCCTCAAGAGATCATCAAGTCCAGTCTCCTGCCCTCACGGCAGGACCAAGCACCATCTAGATCATCCCTGGCAGGTGTCTGACTAACCTGCTCTTAAATATCTCCAGTGATGGAGATTCCACAACCTCCCTCGGCAATTATTCCAGTGTTAAACCACCCTGACAGTTAGGAAGTTTTTCCTAATGTCCAAACTAAACACTGCCTTACCTAGTCTGCCATGAGGCCTCGAACTTATCCACAGCACAGTCGGTGACAGTGTTCCTGCAATAGCAACCCTAGCCATAGAATCATAGAATCATAGAGCTGGAAGAGACCTCAGGAGGTCATCAAGTCCAGCCCCCTGCCCAAGGCAGGACCAATCCCAACTAAATTAACCCAGCCAGGGTTTTGTCAAGCTGAGACTTAAAAACCTCTAGGGATGGAGATTCCACCACCTCCCTAGGTAACCCATCTCAGTGCTTTCCCACCCTCCTAGGGAAATAGTTTTTCCTAATATCCAACCTAGACCTCTCCCACTGTAACTTGAGACCATTGCTCCTTGTTCTGCCATCCGTCACTACTGTGAACAGCCTCTCTCCATCCTCTTTGGAACCTCCCTTCAGGAAATTGACGGCTGCTATCAAATCCCGCCTCACTCTTCTCTTCTGCAGACTAAACAAATCCAAATCCTCATAGGTCATGCACTCCAGCCCCCTAATCATTTTGGTCACCCTCTGCTGGACCCTCTCCAATGTGTCCACATCCTTTCTATAGTGGGGGGCCTGGAACTGGACACAATATGGCAGATGTGGCCTCACCAGAGCCAAAAAAAGGGGAATAATCACTTCTCTGGATCTGCTGGCAATGCTCCTCCTAATGCGCTCTAATATGCCGTTAGCCTTCTTGGCTACAAGGACACCCTTTTGACTCATATCCAGCTTCTCATTCACTGTAATCCCCAAGTCCTTTTCTGCCAAACTGCTACTTAGCCATTCAGTCCCCAGCCTGTAACAATGCTTGGGATTCTTCTGTCCCAAGTGCAGGACTCTACACTTGTCCTTGTTGAACCTCATCAGATTTCTTTTGGCCCAATCCTCTAATCTGTCCAGGTCACTCTGGACCCTATCCCTGCCCTCCAGCGTATCTACCTCTCCCCCTAGCTTAGTGTCATCTGCAAACTTGCTGAGGGTGCAATCCATCCCCTCATCCAGGTCATTAATAAAGATGCTGAACAAAACCGGTCCAAGAATAAATCCTTGGGGCACTCCGCTAGAAACCGACCACCAACCTGACATCAAGCCATTGATCACTACCCGTTGGCTGTGTCTACACTGGCACCCTTTTTCGGAAAAGGGATGCTAATGAGACACAAGCGCTTAAAATCGCGGGGATTTAAATATCCCCGCGTATTTGCATGAACATTGCCGCGCTTTCGGCTGGGGTTTTGCCGAGAAAAGCGCCAGATCGCGATCTTGCGGAAAATAAACCCTTTTCCGCAAGATCTCTTATTCCTACTTTCAAGAAAGTAGGAATAAGAGATCTTCTTGGAAAAGGGTTTATTTTCCGCAAGATCACGTCCTAGACTGGCGCTTTTCTCGGCAAAACCCCGAGCCGAAAAAAGCGCAGTTATGTTCATAAAAATACCGCGGGGGATATTTAAATCCCGGATTTGTACTGCGCTGTGTCTCATTAGCATCCCTTTTCCGAAAAAGGGTGCCAGTGTAGACACAGCCGTTGGGTCCGACAGTCTAGCCAGCTTTCTATCCATCTTACAGTCCATGTATCTAATCCATACTCCCTTAACTTGCTGGCAAGAATACTGTGGGAGAACATATCAAAAGCTTTGCTAAAGTCAAGGTATATCACATAGCCATCTTGTTTTAAGGTGACATTTGTATCCCTGCAAGGAGCTAGCACACAGTGTCCCATGTAAACCCTCAAAAGAGGTCTTATGTGAAATTTTAAGGGGTCTATAGGCAGTGTTCCCTGTAAGCTGAGCACTTGGGTAGCTGCCCACGAGAGATTCAAATGCCGTCCAGCTGATTAGCAGAGCACCCACAGTCGCCAACAGCCGGCAGCCTGTGTTTCTTCTGGTGGTGCACATGTGCACATGCCTCAGTGCACATAACAGAATTTATTCCACGCATGGATGGAAAAAGTGAGAGGGAACATTGTCTTTAGGTCTTGTGCGGGCAAAGGGGTGAATATCACCTGTAGAGAATGAGAAATGGCTTTAAACATCGATTGAATGCATCCATTTATTTCTGTTACTCAGAACCAAGTTACTGAAGTGAACACTCTCTGCTTCAAGCAATGCCGGGAAGTATTTTCATTTCCTTTCACTTTATTTGTGTTTATTTTATATTCTGAGGCCTTCCTCAAAGCTTGTAAACTGTTTTGAGCTCCCAGGAGGAATGATGCCAAAGGACAGCTGCATTAAGACTGTATAAATGGAGTAGTGACTAATACCAGGTCCTTGATGCTACAGCGTGAGAGTCACCCTTTGCTGAGGCTCCCTCTGTTCTAGGTCAAAGGGTCGTTCGTCTGAGCCAGTCTCACCCTATTCAGTCAATGCCTCTGTGCCAATAATAGACCATTGATTTAGTCTCTCACCCATGGGAATTGTACTTGGCAGACAAAGGGTGCAGCAAAGAACTAATAGATTAGGGTTCCAAAATGATTTGAAAACAAAGCTTGCCAGCCTGCAGACACAGCCCATGAATCAAGGATAATAAGCATTTATATTCAACCATTCATCCAAGGACTGTAAAATGTTTAATAAATATTAATTCAGCCTGCTTATAAAGCGGCCCAGGGAGTTGTATTTATTTTGCAATTGGATAAACTGGCCCACTGAAGTGACTTGTGCTCCAACTGCGAATCAGTAGACAAGTTAGGCCCAGAATCTAGGCCCTGGTCTACACTAGGAAGTTATTTCAAAATAATCCCCCTTATTTCAAAATAACAAGTGAAGCGTCCACACTGCCACGACCGTTATTTCGAAATAATGGGCTGGTTATTTCCAAATCTGTACTCCTGCTTTTCCCAGTAAGGGTGATGCTTACTAGGTAAATGGTTACCCAGCTACCCATTCACAGCTCTAGCGCTGATCCCCCTGCTGGATATGAATTAGAACCATTTTCTAATAACAAAATAAAGATGTTGTATTTTCAGTCTTTGTATTTTTTTGCAGCCCAGAAGTTGTCATAAGTGGCCGATGGCAGATTTGTTGAAAAAGAAAACCTATTAAAAGGAGAGGCTGAAATGCCCTCTAGTTACAGTTTGAAGGGTGATAAAATGCCTCAGACAATGAGCCTTGGCAAAGGAATTTGATCGGTGCCCAAAATAGCAGCCCGTAATAGAATGTGGTAATGCGCCTGCCCCGCCCCAGCCATAGCCAGTCTGACTGTGTCTCCAACCAGCTACAGTTATGCACTGCAGTGGCAAGAGGGGATAGAGACTACCCTAAGCAATAATTTCCAGCTGCTGCTGCAGTCATTTGAAAGCGAGTCTTTTGTTGCAACTCACTCATGTAGGCAGCAGGACTGTCTGGATACAGGTTTTGCAGAGATGAAAATAAGTCAAATTCCAATAAAAAGCTTGCGAGGCCCAGATCATCTGCTGGTGCAAATCTGAATAATTCCATTAACTTTAGTGGTCATAGCTCTGCTAAAGATCAGACCCCAACTGCTTCACCGGCACAGATGCCAGTCTGAATGTTTGCAGATGTAAGTGGAACTCTTAATAAGGTAAATGAATCTGCAAACTCCTAGTTGTACCAGTATTAGGGTGAAAACTAAGGGGTCCTTTGAGCTCAGCCCTGTGCAAAAATGCAGGAGGTGACAGTGCCTGCCTTGAAGAGCTGGAAGGATAACGAGATGAAGAGTGTGAAAGCAAATGGAAGCAAAGGTCATACAGCAATTTAGCAGCAGACCTAGGTACAGAATGTGCATCTGCTGGCTCGTAGGTCAGTGCCCTTTCTGAACCACCCAGCCTTTTAAAAAGCAAAATCGATGAATGTTTGTGGTTATGGTGTTGATTTCAGCACCGTGACTGTGTTATAAGCATGTTCCACTCTGATTTGCTGATTCATAAAGTCTTGGCCCCAGCACTCTAGACATCAAGAACACTTGAACATCGTTTTAAAATAGCACTGGAACTTTGCGTTACTTTGCCCAGTATGTTGAAGGCGAACTTCTGTGAGCCTCCTTCAACATGGTGCCAGTGTGTGTCTTTACAGGTCTGCTCCAAAGCTTATTGCAGTGAATGGGAGTCTGTCAATGTCAGTGGAGTTTGGATCAGGGTCAGAGTAACTACCGTGCAGCATTCATTGATATTAACCTTTTAAAAATCGATGGACCAGCTAGGTGGTGCCTTTCAAACAGACGCCTTCCGAGCAGTTTACTGTAACAAAATCAATTCCACAACACTAACCCAACTGCACATGTCGCATTTCCAACAGTCAGCGTTCTGGAAAGAGAGATTGTTAATTGATGGGCAATTCCCCACGAGGAGCTGGAGATGCACAGATCAGATCTATGCTCGAATCATTATGTCTTCCTCTGAATGTCGCGAGGATTGCAACGGTTCTGCTTCGGGTCTGACTGTTAATCCACAGTCGCTACAGTGCCTATATCCTGCGGCCTCAGTGAGATCAGAACTGGGTTCAGGGTTTGTTTAAACGGCTCTTGAGATTTCATTACTGAGTGCATTCAGAGAACACCCTGACGAGGCAGGTAGGGATTGTAGCCATCTTTGACGGACACAGAAATGAGGCACAGATGGCCAGCGTCCTATACGTCTGCTACAGCAGACCCTCTTAGCAGATTCCCAAAAGAAGTGATGGATGCCCCATTGCTTAGACACAGCACTAAAACATGTGGCAGGTCTATGGGCAGGGAGCTGGACTAGGTGGTGGGCCAGGTCTCTTCAGTTTCTCGAGGTGCCACAGAGCAAAACACCTCGGTTCACCAGTTAATGCTGCACATGGCTGAGAGACCCAGAACCAGTCATTGTAAGCCCAAGTTTACAATGCAACGTGGAAGCTCAAGCTAGGGATGTAAAATCCCAGTTAATCAGTTAACTGGTTAATCCTAAGGTTTAACTGGTTAAAAGATTAAGTGGGATCCAGCTCCCCCCACCCTGGCTGCCTTCCCCCACGCATGAGTGTGCAGCCATGAGCATGGGGGTTGGGTGGCTTCTGCTCTCTAGGGGGCTGCTCCTAGGTACCAGTTAACCAATAGCTGGTAAGCCTCGCCCGGTTAGGGTAACCAATTAACTGGGTACCAATGAACTAGGTACCAATTAACTGGCTACCTGTTCACATCCCTAGCTCAGACATGAGCTGGAAACACCACATTCACACCCTTGGGAGGCACAGACCTGGGCTTAGTTACAAGGCTGTGTTGATGTACCTTAAGGTGCCTTTGTCACTTGTGAAAACCAGACTTTAGTTCCCAAGTTATTGTGGTGCTATGGAACATTGTATCCAATGTGACTTGGCAAAGTTCACACCGCTAGATAATGGTAGGGTGGAGACGTTACTTTCCCTGGGAAGGCAAGGGATGGACAAATACTTTGTGCCCATCTCAAGAGTTATTGAGAGATTTTTGCTCTTTGACATAGGACTTGCGCTTATTAGTGTCACTAAGGGTATGTCTAGACTACATGGCTCTGTCGACAGAGCCATGTAAACTAGTTTACCTGACATAGTCAATGACACGGGGATTTAAATAAACCTCGTTTCACGAGGCATAAGGGAGCGGTTGACAAAGGCTTCCCTTGTCGACCGATCCGCGTCTAGACTCCCGCGCTGTGCCTGATCAGCTGATTGTCGGCACAGCATGGCGGCCATTTTTATTTTAATGAAGCAGGGATTATTTAAATCCCTGCTTCATTGACTATGTTGGGTAAACTAGTTTACATGGCTCCGTTGACAGAGCCATGTAGTCTAGACATCCCCTAAGGGTGCATCTACTCTGCACCCTTCGCTCAAAATAAGCTACGCAATTTGAGCTAGGCAAACTGCGTTGCTTATTTTGAGTTAATTTCGAAATAGAGCGCTATTCTGAAATGTCCCTTAACCCTTGTGGAACGAGGTTTACAGGGACATCGGAATAGTGAGCCCGTTCTATTTCAAAATAACAGGCTTGCTTCAAAGACACGGACGTATCCTAAGTGCTTCAAAGACACAGTGTAGACGTATCCTAAGTGACTGCGTGATGTAATGATGCTCACGTTTAAAATGTAAGATGACAAAATATCATCTGGATTTATCTCCTTTCCTCGCATCTAACACACTGTCCCAGAGACTCTTCCAACCTATTAAGCAAAAGCATTTGTAAATACAGTAGGTGGCATTTGTAGCCTGGGAGGTGAGCTGAGTTAGGGTGAAGTCCCAGCTCCATTGAAGAAAATGGCAAAACTCCCATTGCTTTCAATGGAGCATGGGGTTCATCCTTGGACTTTATTTGGTAGAACGTGCCATGGAAAAGGAGGCTGAAGGAATCATTCACAGTGAGCACAGTTCAGTCTCTTCCTAAATCTCATTTAAGCCCCCAGGCAGACCTGAAATAGTGGGCAGGATCTCCGCACAAGGATGAATGTAATACAAAGAGACAGAAATGGAGCCTTGCCATGAATGGCTTTGGAGGGGAGCCAAAGTCCCTCAAAATCAATCTCCGTCTTTATGGGAAGCTGGTCTTGCAGGATAGGGGCCGAGCAGCCTGGTTTGACTCCGCAGCTGATGCAAAACAGGGTGTGATGAGCAAGCGCAGCCGCAGTATCCTTCAGGGCCACGTCTTTTCAGAGTCCTGCCCCATCCCCAAGGAAGCCGTTCAGTTCCAGATGTGTCGTTTCATCTCCATTTGCCTGGATACATTTTACATCTGCGTGCTTTGGCAGTGGAAGTACTGCACGCATAAATGAATAAATAAGGTAACCACCAGGGTGGGGGGGAAGTAACCTTCCCGTGGCAGGATGAAATCAGCGCTGTCCAGTGGGGCCTGCTCCGTCTCAGACTGAAGTCGACTCTAACTTGTTGTCAGTCACATCAAGCTCAGCCAGACTTCTCCATGGCTGTAAATCAGCCCAACTCCCCTGGACCAAAGTCACATTGCAGCAAAATTTTCCTCCGCACAACTCGCCCCACACACATTGTAATGAGTCTGACATTTAGTCCCTAGTTAAAAAGGGCCTTGATTAGCAGAAAACTAGGCGCGTACAAATTCCGGTTGCATGGCACCTTATGCTCTTTGCAGACAAGTATTGCCTCATTAAGGAAACAGACGGTGCTACTTTTTTTTTTAAAAGCATCAGGCTGATTTGGGTTCCAAGGAAGTTTGGCCCAAATTTCTTTTTTGTCCTGCAGGCAAAAACAGTCATAAATATTTAATGGGCTTCCTAGGAATCTGCTGAATGTCTCTGCTTATTGGGCAAGTTTGTCCAGGGAGCATCGGTTTCCTGGGGCAAACAAACTTTCCGGGGGGGGGGGAGATCTGATCTAGCATGGCCCAGTGCCAGGTACAATTCAACAATTATGTTTCCGGTAGGTTCTCCAATAGAGCTTACAACTTTGGGAGAGAGAGCCTGTCAAAAGCCGTCCTGGGGGGGAAGGGTTAAGCTAATCGTAAAGTGAGATTTGGGATCAGAGGTGAAAGTAAGGAGGGGCATGTGCACCCGGTGTGGGCACTCTGCTGCAGGAGGAGGTGGGGCAGGCTCTCAGCCAGGCTCACGGGGTCTCTGCAGGCTGCCATGCTAAGCAGCAGGCAGATGAAAGGGGCTGGCTGGGGGGTGTGCCCCACACTGGTCCAGGACCACCTGAGCCCCCCCCCACAAGGGTGACCTTTGCGGAGGGGAGGGTGGGCTGAAGCCCCCTCCCCCCAGATTCCTACCAAGGCTGCTGTTGCTTGCTGTTCCCTTTCTGTCGCTGTCAAGGAGGAAGAGGAAACTCACAGTGTGGGGCACTCACTCCCAGCCCCCTCCCCACAGCAGCCAGGGGGAAGCGGAATGCACACGCTCTCTGTGCTGTCCTCGCGCGCCCTGACAGCGATAGTAGGGGAACAGCAAGCAGCACCAGTAGGAATCGGGGGCTTCAGCCTCCCTGCCCCCCTAAAGGTTGCCCTTGTGCCCCTAAATTCCCTCCCATAGCCAAGCCCCCTGCCCTGATTCCTGCACCCCTCCTCACACCCCAACCTTCTGTCCTGAGCCCCTCCTCAGACCCCCAACCCTGACTCCTTCCCCCCCCACACCCAGCCCCCTGCCCTGGCCTGAGCACCTCCCCCCGTGGGGGCAATACAAAAGTACCTGTAAAAAATGTAAGTTACTTTCACCCCTGCTTAGGATAGATATTCTGAGAGGCAGGTTGTACAGCAGCTCGGGCAAAGAGGGAAGGAGATGTTGGTGGCATTTGCATTAAATATTGGCCTGCATCCTCAGCTGCAGCAGAGATGTTCTCAGTACAGCTGAGATCAGGGTGAAAGTGGTTCTGGGGGCCACTCTGACATCCCGCCATGCCTGGCACTGGTCCAGACTCTTGCCATAACTTCGAGCAGCCTCTGAGGCTTATGCAGCACTTGGCAGAGATGCAGCGCATGCCAACTGAAGGAGGCGTCCTGCCTAGGGTTGTTAGTGAGTAGTCGACTGGAGTACTCAGCTACTCTATCCCTTCCCCCCCGCCGCAAGGCAGCAAGTGGGGGGAAACGGGCTGGTGCTGGAGGGAGCCGGCTTAAAAGCTGGTTCCCCCCAGCACCCGCTCCTCAGTGCTGCCTGCCCCCCTTCCCCACCTCTATCAGAGGCAGCCGGGGAGGAGGGGAGACTGGCCTCGAAGAGGGGCCATTGGACTCATCCCGAGCCAGGATCTAGCAGTCCCAGCTCACACTGGTCCGGGACGCTGCGCCTCTGCATTTTCAGAGCCTGGTGGCTCTTACTACATTTAAAATACAGCACTGCAGTGTGAGTGGCTCCCGGAGCCAGCAGGAGTGCTCAGTCCTGGCTCGAGCCAACTCCTGGTCCTACCCCTGTTGCAGCTCTGCAGAGCGGTCCTGTCGACTAATCACACGGTCGATTCAAATTGCATCGACTCCCCAATGAGTCAGAGAAGCACAGTTTAACATCCCTAGTCCTGCCGGTATCGGAGCACCACCTCTCTGAATGACATTGGCTGTTCTGGCAGGAGCCCTCTTCTGCTGGCAAACTTGCATCTTCGGCGGGGGGTTTGTCAGCGTCGCTCTGGGAGCTGAGGGCTGTGACGTTTTAACGCACCCCGGAGCAGCCTGGCTATGCTGCCATCATTTTTAAAAGCAGACCAGGCCATGGGTTGCCGAAACAGCTCCTTGGAGATATTGGTAGCAATGCTGAATTGCCCGGGCTTTAGCCCCACTTGTTTCCCCTGCATCCAACACTCCAGTCATCTGAAGGAGGGGGCTGTGCCCACGAAGGCTCATGATACCATCCACATGTTTTGTTAGTCTTTAAAGTGCTACCAGACTGTTGCTTTTTACGTTTTTCCTGCTACAGACTAACTCGGCTTCCCCTCTGAAGCTTTTGACCATTCCTTGGGTGGGGGCTGGAAGGGGCGGTGGTACTGGGCCCCTAGGCTGGTTCTTTGCCCCCCAAGTGGGAAGAGCTCGTTAAGCCACATCCTCAGTGCTTTGCATCAAAGGAGAGGATGTGAAAGTCAGGCCATTAGCTCCCTTTGCTGATGGGGGGGCATCACTTTTAGATCTGAGTCTGTCAACTTCCTGAAGGGAGGTTCCAAAGAGGATGGAGAGAGGCTGTTCACAGTAGTGATGGATGGCAGAACAAGGAACAATGGTCTCAAGTTACAGTGGGGGAGGTCTAGATTGGATATTAGGAAACACTTATTTCCCTAGGAGGGTGGGGAAGCACTGGGATGGGTTCCCTAGGGAGGTGGTGGAATCTCCATCCCTAGAGGTGTTTAAGTCTCGGCTTGACAAAGCCCTGGCTGGGTTGATTTAGTTGGGATTGGTCCTGCCTTGGGCAGGGGGCTGGCTGGACTTGATGACCTCCTGAGGTCTCTTCCAGCCCTAGGATTCTGTGATTCTATGAGTTGCTGAGCACCGTTGTTTTCTGACTGCAACGGGGGCTAAGTGTCCTCAGTGCATCACAAGGGTAATTAAACCTTTACCGCTGCAAGTTAGCGGCAAGCCTACAAAGCAACGCTTTAATTGGCATAAGGCGGGGGAGACAAACCCACAGCATAAAAGCCACTCTTCTGTGGACTTTCTTTTCCCCCAAAAGTAAATTCTTGCCCCTGGCCTAGGTCCTTCCACGAGAAGCATCTTCCCTGAGCCCCTGAATTCTACAAACCCCCGGTGCTCTGAGGTCAGAACGAAAGCAGTTGGATTATAGCCCAAGGAGTAGTGAAGCCGGGTCTCTGGCAAGAAGGCAACAGTATTTGAAATGAGGACATGCTAGAGTGTGTTGCAGTTAATTATTCAGCTTGTCCCTGTTGCACAGGAGATGGGCACACTGATTTGAGCTCCCGGCTGGGCATCGCTTTCGTGAGCGGCAGGCTTTAAGAGACTTGTGCGCTGAGCTGTGGTGTTGATTAACACTTTCCTCCTGTTCACGGTGTTGGCTTGGCAGTCTAAGGGGCAATATTAACGCCCGAGATGTTTTGGAATAAAATATTGAATAGGCTGAGTTGCTGCTTTTGCTCAGCCCTGAGGACACACACAAAAAACCCCAAAACAAAACAAAAAAACAGTTTTAAGGCTGGAGAATCTGTAAGAGAATTGGAGACCACAGAGGGTCCAATTGAGAGAGGTTCTGTGTGCTCCGCACCAGCTGACTTTAAAGGCAAATAGTTGGCACACTGGAGGATTGGGTCCCGTAAGCAGCATGGAAGGTAGCTGGACAGTGCCCCTGTCTCTGGCTCAGTGCTCTGTCATTCTGCCACGGTTCCTTTCGGCTTGTCCAGATTCTCCGGCTTCTGTGCAACTGAAAATTCCTGGCCCAGATCCTCAAAGGTTTCCATGGGAGCCTCTGGGCCCTGCTTCTGCCATTTACCCAAGGTAAGAATCCAGCTCAAAGATGGCTATTGTTTCCCCATCGCTCGGAGACCCCCAGTTAATGCTAATGCAGACGTGAGGCTTATATGATACACAGGCATGATGCTGGCCCCCCTCACAGGGCTGACTCTCGCCCTGGAGGCTTAGCAGATAAAAGAAGAGCACAAGGGCGATCTCAGCACTTAATTCAGTGAGATTCTACATACGGTGGCATCTTACTGATGTGCTCACTATAATTATTAGTCGTGTGATTAAGAGTTTGATGTGCTTGAGACAACTTATCTACACGTTCAGCATCCGTTTTGCTTGTATTGCTTTGTGCGCCATTCATGCCCTGTAATGCGCATGTTAGGTACTGAAGAATTTGAATGCTTCTGGTTCTTCTAGGACACTAGCAAAGGAATCCCTCCTGCCCCCCACATGGCTTGGGGAAATGGGAAATTAGTAAGAATGAAATTTCTTTGACAATATGTGAATGGGATAGAAAGTCATTCGTTATAGAGAAAAGATAGTGAGGGCTGTGGTGGGGTAGCGGGGAAGGGGGATGAGAAGAATTGAAGTGCATGGGATGGATTTGAACCAGCAACCTAATGAAGTCACTGAGAATACAAAAATATGTGTGTGTGCGTTTGTGTGTGTATGTGTGTGTGTGTAAAAACCCTCAGATGCACATAGAGCACGTTTCCATTGTGTGTTAAAAGTCAGACCTTGGGTCCGCAGATCTCGTACCAAAGCGCTAAAACAGCAGACGTGGGCCGAAGCCTGCCCCTCTCCTGGGGTACCAGAGCCTCGTCTCTAGCCCATACTCGAAAACAGCAGGGTAGCTTTTTCACTTCCTAGCATGAGACCTCTGCGCCCAAGTCGACGGATGCAGGGTCTGAGACTCGCCGCCACAGGTTCTGACATGCAGTGCAAACGTAGCCTGAAGAGGCTCTGAAAAAGATCATGGGCCTATTTTAGGCATCGTATAGACTCAGGGCAATAGACAGTTCCTGCCCAGAAGTGCTTATAACCTGAAAAGGCGAGGCAGAGAATGTGTGGGAGCAGGAGCATACTGGCAATCAAAATAGGCCCGGGAAATGGGTTGAGAACAGCCCTCCCCATGATGTCACCCCTGTGTGCCCCTCAAGCCCCCGCCCCCTCTGTCATGTCCAGCAGGCGGCGGGTCGGGCTCTGTGTGCCGCATACAGCGCGGACGCGTAGCCGCTCTGAGTGAAGGGCAACGGCGTGCAGACATGACGGCCCACCGGATGACGGCCCACTGGGAAATTCCCGGTATCCCGCCGGGCCAGTCCGCCCCTGGGTGGGAGGGGAAACCAAGACACAGAATGGGAGAGTGACTGGCCCAAAGACACCAGCCAAGCTGAGGGAGAAAACCCACCTAAGCTCGCCAATAGGAGTCCTGGTGATTCAAAAGAGCCAACGCCACTACTGCCCTGGGTCCTTTAAATTGCCTCCAGAATTCCACATGGTAGCTTTGAGGGCTGGCTGGGGGTGGATCGTCTGTGGCGTGGCATAGTCCAGGCAGTGCTGAGGGCTGGCTACCCCCAGACCTGCCTCTTCTAGGAGCATGGAGATGTCCTACCCATCTTTCCCAGGGGCCCAGTAAATCTGTTGGCTGCTCTGAACCCACATGTGCTACCCCCTAGACCTGTCACCTAGCAACTAGACTATCCTGTCTTCCTATAACGGGAGTGAGGCTCCATCTCCAATGTGTTGGTCTGGTCAGAAGAGGGACAAAACAGCCTACCAACCCAATTTCCATGGGCTGGCTGTTCAGAGATGTGGAGGGCCCTTAACTCCCAATAAAGGAGGCAGGAGCTGTGTCTCTGAACATCAGGCCCCACAAACTCGTATCTAGCACACAGAGGGAACGTCTGTATTTCACTCTTTCTGCTGACTGTTTCTCACGTGACTAAACTGTGTGGAAAACACCCATGGAATATGAGTCTCTTGTGTATACCTACAAATACACAGTCACTGTCATTCTTGGCTTAAGATGATTGTCCAGGTAATTTATTGGGCAGCACAGAACACTTGTAAGAAAGGCCAGCCGGCCCATAGGTGCAGATTCTGGTCATGGTTATGCTGTGTAACCCCAAAGTAATGCCACTCGTATAAGTGGAGTAATGCTGGTGTCAAACCAATGTAAATTCATAGATTTCATGGCCAGCGAAGGGACCACTGGGACCTTCTTGTCTGACCTCCTCTTTAACAAAGGCCAAAGAACTTGACCAAAAACATTCCTGGAGCAGAGCTTTTAGAAAAACATCCCATCTTGATCTAAAAATCCTCAGCGATGGAGAATCAAACATAGCAATTTGCTCTCTGTCAATGTGTTGCAGGGTTTTAATTAGGTTATCCACCAGTCTGAATCTTGGACAGGTCTCTAAACAACTCTGTGTAGTAATAAGATGTCACTGCCAAGCTTCATGTAATAGACTGGTAACAGGAAGCCTTAGGTTTTAGACCTGGTGACTTGTATATTTCAGTGGGATGTAGGCAAAAACTGACTTATGTTTTGTGGGGTGATGTGGAGAGGTTATCTAAGAGGAGCCTCCATGCTTGGAAGATGAGGAGGAATCACCTAGGTCAGTGGTTCCCAACCTTTTTGGGGGCTGGACACGATGGCCTCCTGAGGTCACTTCCAGCCCTAGAGTTCTATGATTCTATGAGCTGGCTGATGACCTTGCGGGAATGTCAGCTATAGACGGAGATGTTTAATTACTTCCAGTAGCTTTATATCAACAAATGAAGCCAGGGGGGTTGGCTTCTGTCGATGTGGAGAGAGCTTGCGGGAGGAGTGTGTGTATGTGTGTGTGTGTTTGTGTAAATGGCTGTCACTTTCTCACATTTTTGATATGTCCCATATTGTAGGTTTAATGCAATTTTCCTTCAAATGATACAGCCTCACTTTTATATAGCCTGGCATCCTAGAACCAGAAAGAACCTTGAAAGGCCATCAAGTCCAGTTCTCTGCACTCATGGCAGGACCAAGCACCATCTACACCAGGGGTGGGGGACCTATGGCCTGGCCTTGATCAAGACCATGAGGCTTGGGTCTTGGCCCCATCCTGCAGCGGCATGAGCCAGCGGCGGTTCCTGCCTGCGAATGCGAGGAGTGCAGAACCTCACAGGGGCGATCAAGGCAAACCACAGGCCAGATTCAGCCTGCGGGCTCTGCCTGGAAGGGGGAGGAAGCATGCCATTTAGGCACCACCCCCGTCACTCCCATTGGTATTGTCAAGGGGCAGTCCCTGCACAGAGAACTTCCCTGCAGCATGCAGGAGCCAGGCAAAGAAACCTGCACCCCTCCCCCTGGAGCTGTGCCAGGTAGGTGCCCAGCTCCTGCCCCCTTCCTTCCAGATCCCCCACCCACTCCTACACCTTATATGTCATCCAGTTTGC
This sequence comes from Rafetus swinhoei, assembly GCA_019425775.1. Lineage (NCBI taxonomy): Eukaryota > Metazoa > Chordata > Testudines > Trionychidae > Rafetus > Rafetus swinhoei. The sequence continues at coordinate 9,993,571 of JAFJHL010000226.1, forward strand.
TCCTGCACCCTACCTCCTGCCCAGACCCCTCATTCCTACCCCATTTCTGCATATTACCTCCCACCCAGACCCTGCATCTCATCCCGAGCCCACTCCTGCACCCTACCTCCTGCCCAGACTCCAACCTCATCCCCATCCTTAGCCCACTCCTGCACCCTCCCTCACACCCAAGTCCCTTGCCCTCACCCCTAGTCTGCTCCTGCCCCCTAGCTCCTGTCCAGACCCCTCATCCCCAGCTCACTCCTGCACTCTCCCTTCCTCCTCTTCTCCCTCCTCCCCTCTCTCCCTCCCTCCTGCCCCCCAGCATACAGTGTCCCACAAAAACTACTAGCCCCCGGCCCCCAGAAGTGTTAATTCGGCCCTGGGTAAGCCCTGAGTCTCAGCACCTCACCTCCCATCCCCACTTCTGTGGGGCTGGAACTTGAGGGAAGTGAGGTGAGTGTGTTTTTTCCCCACTTTTTAATTGGGGGCACATCTCTGAGTTGTTTTGTCTCCTCCTCACTTGGGGACCAGTTCAATGAGGGTATGTCTACACTGCCACCCTAGTTCAAACTAGGGTGGCTAATGTAGGCATTCAAACTTGCAAATAAAGCCCAGATTTAAATATCCTGGGCTTCATTTGCATGTTCTCGGGCGGGTGCCATTTTTAAATGCCCGTAGTTCGAACTACCTGCCCGCGGCTACATGCGGCACAGACTAGGTAGTTCGAATTAAAGCTCCTAATTCGAACTACCGTTATTCCTCCTGCAAGGAGGTTTCCATTTGTACCCAACCTTTCCCCAGTCTGCTTTGCCTCAGAGGGTTCCATCTGTGACAGCACCGTGTGTCAGACATCAAGAGGAAAACAGTAAAAGCCGTCAGCAGGAGCAGGGCAACGTTAATTTAGCACAACACTCTGCTGCCCTCACCCACTCCTCCCAAGTGGCAGTGAGGAAATTTGCTCCTAGGAAGGGCTAGCAGCACAAGTCCTTAGCTTGTCTGACCCCAACACGAGCTCTTAGCTTGTCTGACAGCAAACACATCCTTAAAAAGAAGGCATGGGCTTTAATGCCACTGCTGTAGACAGGATCCTGACGTCTGAGGCCTTCAGATGCCAGCAAATGTGTCGATTGTCAGAAGAACTGCTTGAACGGATTGAGCAAGCGGTCCAAGGGGAGTCTGCACTGACACGCCAGCTTTACAAGTCTGTGCTAACGTCACGTCCAGCAGGGAGCTTTATCAGTGCACCTTAGGATGGGTTGCCGCCCTGCCCTCTGGGGTGCCCTGCCTCCCTGTCCTGCTGAGCCAGAAACTCTGGTCTCCCTAACAAAGGCCCAGAGTTTTGGGGTAACAGCCCCCCCCAGCAGAGTAACACAGAAATTGAGAACAGCTCAGGGAAGGACTTGACAGCACACAGAAGCACAGTCCCAAATAGGAGCAAAGCCCAAATAAATCCACCTTACTCTGTATAAAAGCTCTGCACAGAGAAAGCACCTCCACTTTGCTCTCTTTATCACTGAAAGAGAGAGATGCACAACTATTGTTTCCCCGCCAGGTAACAATTATTTACAAATTATTTGTTTCATAATAAACAAAAGTTTATTTGTGGGTGGCAGGGGCAGGGTTTCCAATGTAAGGGGGTGATGCTGGGGGCTTGCTTCTTCCCCCAGCCCTAGGTTCACCCACCACCACCCATGGTCATAAGCTGCATCTCCAGTAAATTCTCCATTCTCTTGGTTAAAAGAAGGGGGGATTATAGAAGTAAGCTGTTGCCCGAAGAAGTAAATTACTGAGAAAGTAGACAAGATTATCAAGATTTCAGTGACTATTTCTGTGCCTTCAGGGGTCTGTCGTGGAGACAGATTTATGAACTTTTTGTTAAGAATTGGGGATTTATCTTTTTCCGCAATGGAGGCGTCGAGCATACCTGGCAAGCCCCATGTTATTTTTACTTGCCTTGAATTACAGTGTCTTGTTTGGTTATTCATAATGGAATTCACAATGAAATGAACAGCTGGAGTGGGCCATGATGGGTTACAGTACGAGACGCAGTGGTTGGCTTACAGTTATAACTAGGCTAGGACTGCAATGCAGAGAGAGAGAATATTTAGAGGGAAAAGAGACTGATTTTTGATAAGTTCCTTAAACTCATTTGCATTGAACTGTATTTCCCTGCATTCATCAAGTAGATTTTTAACTTTAAGGCGGGGCTTAGGGTTGCGGGGGGGTGGTTTTGGTTTTGTTGAATTGGGAGGGGCGGTTGCAGTTGTGCTGCATTTTCTGTAGTGCTGCCAGGGTGGCTTCAAAAGATAATGTAGTGCTTACAGTCACATAAAGAAGGCCAGGTATTGTCAGCTGACAGCTCTTTGCATTCTGCCTGGCTCGGTTTTGCTGAGATACAGAGCATGTCTCCACTGCGGGCTTTGTCTACACTATAAACTGTAAAGTACTGTTCTCCCAGCACTCCCGGTAGCACCCTGCTCTACACCCCTGAGCCAGAAAGTTACAGCACAGTAAAGTGCCAGGGTAGAATTAACCTAAGTGGGTACAGAGGGTAATAACTGTCCTGTCTGGGGGAATAGAAGTTACCACTCCACAGAAGCTGAACTGGGTTGGAGGATTCGTTCCTGCTGTTGGCGTCCAGTCCCGTTTCCTAAGAGACAAAACAAGACACACACGCACAGAAGCAGAGAGAAAAGAACAGCAAGGCTAGATAATGCAGCTCCTGTGTTTGGCTTTGACTCTTACTTGTAACATCGCTGCTGGGAAAAACACAGGCACAGCTCACTGTCTTAGCCACTCTAAGACCTGGCAAATTTGTACCAACATGGGGCTGTTTTAGGGCATTGCATTTAGCTGCCTCTTTCTAGTCACAGGTTCACAGCAATGTTGCAAGACAGACTGTCCTCACATTATTTTGTCCACCAAGGCCTAATTTCCAGCACATGAATTGTGGTTCACTGAGTCTGGTCCTACCCTGTTCTTGTTTACCATAGTGATAGAAATGTAGCCGTGTTAGTCTGGTGTAGCTGAAACAAAATACAGGACTATGTAGCACTTTAAAGACTAACAAGATGGTTTATTAGATGATGAGCTTTCGTGGGCCAGACCCACTTCCTCAGATCAAATAGTGGAAGAAAATAGTCACAACCATATATACCAAAGGATACAATTAAAAATGAACACATATGAAAAGGACAAATCACATTTCAGAACAGAAGGAGGATGCGGGGGCGGGAAGAAAGGTAAATGTCTGTGAGTTAATGATATTAGAGGTGGGGAAAGGTAGATGTCTGTGAGCTAATGGTATTAGAGGTGATAATTGGGAAGCTATCTTTGTAATGGGTAAGGTAGTTGGAGTCTTTGTTCAGCCCCGTGGAGAGTGTCGAATTTTAGCATGAATGCCAGTTCAGAGGATTCCCTTTCAAGTGCAGATTTGAAAGTCTTCTGGAGTAGGATGCATGTGATTAGGTCATTGAGACAGTGTCCTTTCTGGTTGAAATGGCAAGAAACTGTTTTTTCTTTGTGATCCTGTCTGATATCTGTTTTGTGGGCATTGATTCTTTGGCGAAGTGTCTGAGACGTTTGTCCAATGTACAAAGCATCTCAGCACAGTCTTTGAATTATATCAGCAGGTCTTTTTCTTTGGACTAATTTGGTCTTTGTCTCACTATGGCATCTGTATCCTACAGCATTTGTTGTTACAGATTGTTACAGAATTCATGGATTTTAATTCCCTTTTCCCACATCTGAGCTCACAGCTGGGATAACTTTGTAGGCCTGGGGAGCTGCCCTGGTATGGAAATAAATGAGGGCATGTCCGCATTAGGAAACTATTTTGAGCTAACTAAAATCGATTTCATAATTCCCCAACTAACAAAATTGAAATAGTGCATCCACACTATAAGGAAGCCTCGAAATTAGTCCGAGGCAGGCTCTGTTACCATGGATACATTGTCTCAACTTAGCACCCCAGGAAGCACTGGGGAGTAATTAGTTTGAATGATTCTAGAGAGTCGTTATTTTGAAATAGCAACAGTGGAGCATCTACACTACCGCTATTTCAAAATAATTACTTCAAAATAAGCATTAGTGCCTGAGGAAAGCAGGAATACAGATTTTGAAATAACCAGCCCCTTTCAAAATAACAGGCTTAGTAGTGTGGATGCTCTGCTTGTTATTTCGAAATAACTCCCTAGTGTAGATCAGCGCTGAGTATTCACCCCATCTCTATTCCTCAAACTTGTTATCCGGTCACCCTACCAGACAGAGTAATGGAGAAGGGAATTGTGCCTGAAAGAAGCATCTCTGAAGCATTTTGCCTCCTTGGTTTGTGGCTGAGGATGGTGCAATTTACCCATCCTCTCTTGATCAAGGCTGCACCTGAGAACATAAGAAAGGCTATACTGGGTCAGACCAAAGGTCCATCTAGACCAGTATCCTGTCTGTCGACAGTGGCCAATAACAGATACCCCAGAGGAAGGGAACACAACAGGTAATCCTCACATGATCCCTCTCCTCTTATCCATTTCCAGAGAAACAGAGGCTAGGGACACCATTCCTACCCATCCTGGCTAATAGCCATTAATGGATCTAACCTCCATGAATCTATCTAGCTCTTTTTTGAACCCTGTTAAAGTCCTAGTCTTCACCACATCCTCTGGCAAGGAGTTCCACAGGTTGACTGTGCACTGAGTGAAGAAAAACTTCCTGTTGTTTGTTTTAATCCTGCTGCCTATTAATTTCATTTGGTGACCCCTAGTTCTTATATTGTGGGAATAAGTAAATAACTTTTCCTTAGCAGAGACTTGCCCTTCTTTAGCAGAGATGTTTTTAATGCGTTTTTTAAGCAGTTACAGTAACACGCAGGGACATCCTTACCTATATGCAGAATACACAGCTGGTAGGGCACCCAAAAATTTGGGGCACTGCTGGGTCTTAATGTCCACCCACCTGCCCCTTCCTATCCCTGCTCTGTAGCTCTCCTTCCTCAGGAGAGGAGCTAGTTCACTTAAAAGTGAAAAACCACACCAGACCTGTTAGCAAAACACTGAACCTGGGAAAGAGCCAGTCAAGTGGTAATGAATCCATTTAACGGACATTTGCCAACCATAGGCATATACTGACAGATTCTGAATTAAGGCTATGTCTAGATTACATCCCTCTTTCGAAAGAGGGATGTAAATTAGACATATTGAAATTGCAAATGAAGCTGGGATTTGAATTTTCCGCTCTTCATTTGCTTAATCGCATCATGGTGTTTTTTCGAAAAATGCTATTTCGAAAGTGAAACTGCGGTCTAGACGTGGTTCTTTTGAAAGGAAAAGCCTTTTTCGAAAGATCCTGTAAACCTCGTTTTTTGAGGAGTACAGAATCTTTCGAAAAAGGCTTTTCTTTTCAAAAGAACCGCATATAGACCGTGGTTTCACTTTCGAAATAGCATTTTTCTAAAAAAACGCCGTAACGCAAATATGCAAATGAAGCACGGAAAATTCAAATCCCAGCTTCATTTGCAATTTCGATATGTCTAATTTACATTCCTCTTTCGAAAGAGGGATGTAGTTTAGACGTACCCTTAATGTTTAGTCGACCGAGACTTAGTTTGAAATTTGCTTTACAAATATTTCATGAGTGTGTTGCTCAAGATTATAAAGTCACAGCTCTAAAAAATCGTTTTCCCTCCAGATTGCCATCGGGCATAGGGCACCAGTATAATAGTACTGAGCAGGGCCCCGTAATTCCAAAGAACAGACCTGGCAACGTGTGGTACAGCCCAACCCCTAACTAAGGCTAACCGCTTCCCTTGTAAGTCAGGCAGGCGATAAGTGAGGTTAGCCCCATTTCAAAGAGAAGGAAAAGATGCAGTGAAGTAACGTCACTTGTCCCGGGTCACACTCCCAGTCTGCTGTGGAGCCCCGGACGTTCTTCATCTCAGCTTCACCCTCTGTTCACTACATCGTGCTGCCAAGATGAATCAGTGCGCACTGTAGGTGCGGCTGCATTCTCCCCTCCATGGCAGTGCTAATGGAAGTTGCATGTACACCTTGAGGGGAAGGCAAGATTCCAGTGCAGAATGAGAGGCCCCAACACTGTTACAGGCACTGACGTGCCGTTTCAGGCAATCACGTCCATTGATGATGCATGTAACTTTTTTAACCTTGGCTGAGAGGAGACCTGTGTAAAGTGGCTGCCAGTTGAGGACTGCTCAGAAATATCTGTATATTTGTCCTTCTTAATGTCTGTCATTTCATTAACTTCTTACAAGCCTATTTGGATAAACTCTACAATACCATTAAAATATGTGCCTATGTATCAGGGCCGGTAATTAAGGATTAAGAAATAAAAAGAGAAGTTGGTAGAAGGTTAGTAGCAAATACACTGAAAGGTAGCAAATTTAGAGCAGGGACAGGCTGGACCTTCCTTGTCCTAGATGAGGGATTTTGCTGGACTA